>CM031240.1:616740954-618004117 GCA_018340775.1 Taxus wallichiana var. yunnanensis
TTACAACGAGGTCCAAAGGAAGGATCATGTTTTCTTATTAATTGTTTTCTTCCCTTATTTGATTTTTGTATACATTTCTAGTAACGCATGGCGGGAGTTCCCACAAAATTTTTGATCATTTTTATAAAATCTTACATATTTATTTTATTGTTTCTACTGTTTATAAGCTATTGACAAGTTTACAGGTCATTTCATAATCATGTTTAAGAGAAGTTCCAAAAACCAAACATTTTAGCCGTGATCTAATATTTTTGTGTAGGTACAAGTGATCTACACATTTGTGACATCATTTGCACTTGTGTGCAACATGTGATTTGCGCTAACATCACTAGATATGTGTTTTCATCATATAGTATGTGATAACATGTATTTACTTATGTATATGTTAATCGCACTTATATTTCTATTTTATCTATTTTTACTATTTTTTACGGATTTGTTTTTTCATTTTATTGTTTTGCGCTTAGCACTAAACTAGCTGTGCTAGCATGCTAAATTGGTGTTTAGTTTATTTTTCATCAACAACATCAATCCTAAATTTTTGTCACAAAATCTATGTTTCCTTCTCACTTTTGAGTGCATTACCTTTATATTGAGTGCATTTGTGTTCGTTAAAGTTTCATTTGTGAGTATTTTTGGAACATTTGTGTTAATTGTATCCATATTTCTATAATTTATGTGCATTAGTGTTATGTGTCATAATTATATTTTCCTTTAGTTTTCCAACATTCACTTATATCTTTATTTTCTATTTTTGTACTATATTCTACAATTTTATATAGAATAATCAGACTCTAAAGCACCTATTTTTCATCATTCTTTATAACTAATTTCAATCATTTATCTTGTTTTTTGTTTTCACTTATAATCATTTGAGAATTTATTAATTAAAATCAAAACCATGTATGCTCTTCTCTTGCGCCTTTGGGTGATCTTGAGAATAAAAATGGTTGTGATTCCCTTATTAGTTGTTTGAATAATCATATTTTTCACTTCCACGATCAAAATCAACATATGCTCTTTTCTTGTGTCCTTAGATGACCTTGAGAATTGAAATGGCCAAAATATTTTATTTCAAAATTTTCTCCTAACTTTGTCTTGTAGGAAAACTATTAATAATTTTCATGTAGGACCTCTTTGTTTAGGAAATCCTTATCAAAACAAACAAATAAAAAATCAAACTACTAATCTTTCGAATGTAGGATCTACCTTTCTTAAAATTTGCTAAAAAAGTCGGGTATGCCATTTTATTTTCTTGTCATTTTCACATTTCTTTTCATAAAATTTGGAAATAATTGCAATCATTTCATATTTTTGTTTTCATGTAGCGACATGGATTTCATCACCACTTAGCTACACCAATGATGTGGAATTCACTACCATGTACCACTCATGTTGTGTCACACCCACAATTTTGACACACAATTATAATAACAAAAATACCATAATAATTTTTTAAACTTACATTATTGGATACATGACACAACATGAGACATTTGCAAAAATATTAACCCACATAGATAACATGAAAATACATGATGCACATCAAGGCAACATTTCCCCAAATGACAAAGCACAACATAATGATTCAACTACAGTATAAAATCCCATATAGGCACTATCCATGACACGACACTTTCCTAGTTTACATATTTATTACAGTCATATTTTTTTATTGACCTTAATTATTTGAAAAGAACTTATCATGCAGTCCTTCATTCTTCTTTAAACTAGACTACATTATCTTTATTTTTCTTAACATTTTACTTGTAATGATTCCATCTGATTTTTCTCATTTCTCTTATCACAATAGAATTATATAGTCGATTGTTGATAGGAACATATATACACACATGAGGCTACTAGTGTTTGTTCTAAGGATTTGTTTCTAAGTTACATGTTTTCTTGGTTTTGTAATTTATCTTAGTTGCAACAAGGGAGGTTCACATGAGAAAATGAAGTTTATTAGTTCAAGAGTAAATAGATTACATGTTCTTTTCATATTAGCATTTAATCACTAAGGTTACACTATTTTGTTTTAAGTTATTACAACTAACCATATATTCTAACTACTTCACTTAAATGCTTAGCTTGAATTGTTCATGATGTGTACAAGTATTTGTTAGCAAGGTTAAGAAAGTTAGAACTAACACCTAGTAGTCCTATAACCAAACTAAATCAAATTCAATGCACCATCATGCTTAGAGCTTAAGAAAAACTAACCTACTAACATCCTTGCATTAGAACATGAACAAAATATTCAAACTAACATGTTAATCCATTAATTTCTATCTCTATTGAATGCTAAAAATGAAATGAACCTACTTAGATCCTTAGCAATCAAAATGTTTGATCATATGTTTGAATCTCAAGGTTTTCAAGAATGGAGTCTTGTCAAATCATGGCTACAAGACCATTTGACATATCTCCATATGAATTCAAAACTTGGATGGATGCAATGCAAGAAAGGAGGCCTTAGCTCTTCAAATGGTGGATTCTTCAAGAGTGACAAAGAAGCTTATAGTCTATTTGCTATGTGCTTTGCTTTTTATATTCTCAAAGAATTTAGGTGTAAGTGTAAAGGTAGGAGGAGGTATCTTTATATAGCCTAATGGAAAAAGGAATCACTCCATCCCTTTGTATGTGGGATAATAAAGATGCTGAGTTAGTTGTGGATGAGGGGGTTTAGATAGGGTTGCGTTAACTTTAGGAGGGTTTCACTTGTCCTTTAGTGACTCATGTGGATAAAGGGGGCTCATTAATTAATCAAGATGATTTAATTAATAGATATGTAAGCTTATAGAAGCTTTTATATGAATATTAGCATGATTTAGACTATAGAGAGGATTAAATAAATTAAATATTGATTTATTGGTTAAATGAAAGGGACAACTAATTAATTAATAATAATTAATTAGTCTAGATAATAGGGAGATTAATTAACGAAAGGTCGTTAATTAGGATATTATTTGGATAGGATACTTAATTAATTAGTGTAGTGTAATTAATTAACAATGATAGGAGAGAAGATGATCCCTTTTGACGAAATGTCACCAATTTGTAGGAAATGAGATAATTAGCGCAATTTAAGTATTTCAATTGCTTAGGCGTAATTATGGGTGTCTAAATTCACCCCTCTTTGGGATGGCACAAGTGACACCACTTCAAAGATAGTAGACAGATGAAATTTGATGGGATAGAATAAAAATTAGGAGGAGGGAGAGGTGCCCCCTCGAGTGTTGATGGGGTGATGAAGGAAGATGATCGACGATCGAAAAAGATGAGAAATGGATAGAAGAATGGGTAGGGGAAGAATGCCCCAGGTGAAGCAGAAGAAAAGTGGTGGGAGGAAAGTGAGGTAGAAGAAATATGGAGAAGTGGAGAGAAGAACTTAGCCTCTAGCCTTTGTATTGAAACAACTTCAGTGTCATCATATCGCCAAAAGATCTACATCATTGGTCCTTATTAAAAATATAAGCATATGAAAAAATTAGAATGACATGAAAAGCCATACTACAAACAATTGTCCATTTCTCGAAGATACCAAATCCATGCAACATACAAAATGCAATGTAATATGAGTAGGAAACAAGCTCATTTAGCAAGGAAAACAAGTACGAATGCACATATCCAACCCAACAATGGGAAAGATAGTTGTACAAATGTTTTGTTATCAAGCTGAAGATATCCACATGTTCATGATTGATGACAAGAGTTAAAAATGATGCCCCAAGAAAGGATAAATGCAAGGGGAAATGATGATGGACATGAGGTCCAAGTAGAAATATTTGTGCACAACGAAACAACACTAAGTAATAAGATGTGCCCCATAGTACAGATGAAGCAAGCAACTAGCTTTGTGAATGGTTGTGAATCCGGTGATCCATGAGTCATATAGATCGGTGAAGACGTCAAACAAACCAGTAGGATATAGAGAGAATACCATGCACAAGACACAAGTTTTAGCCGTAATAAGCAGGTTACCTATTTTTGTAGGTTTTTTACTTTTTAGGATTTTGTGAAAAAAATTTCCCTGTTTTTGGATTTTTGAAGTGATATATATATATATATATATATATATATATATATATATTTGTTTTTTGTTTTCTAAAATGCGGTGGACAGTAGAAGAAAATAGCAGAAATACAATGAAGTGCCTAGATGCAAAAGAAAATGCCCTGTGGAAGAAAGGTGAGACAAACGACAAATAATGTCCCTGTATAATGGAAAAATTAATAAAATAATTATTTTTAAAATAATTATATTATGAGAGTGTGGATAAGAAGAAAAATCACCTAGGAGAAATTAAAATTGTCCTAGTGAGAAGAAAGGGGTATTGACGACAAAAATGCCCCAACACGGTGAAAAATAAAAGAAAAATAATTATTTAATTAAAATAATTATTCAACGGTGAACAAAGGAGAAAACGACAATCAAAACGAGCCTCCAGGTATTCTGGTGGTGAAAAATAGCTTGATATACCCCACTGGGGGGTAAATCACTGCGACCAATTCATTTTTTACCAAACACCACTGAGTTTTTACCGTGAGGCTCTGACATGAACGAGGACGATGGTGATAGCACAAGACTGATTGAGGCAGTGGAGACATAGTCCGAGGCTATTAGTGGCATGCCGACAATGCATCTTTATGAGTACTCAAAACCTCCTTGTCAATTTTTGCAATTAATGCCCTAGAATTAGGAATTAGGGTAAGGGCGTGTTGGGCGTGCACGCGCGTAGGCACATATGCGCTAAAGGTGGCAAAAGCATCCAATTGGGGGCACAGGCACCTTAGGGTGGATGCACGCATGCCTAAGTACACTTAAAAGCACACATGCAAATGTGTATGTGTTACACATGTGTGTGATGCGCACACCGAAGAGTAGACACACACACACACACTCATGGACATGATTGATGGCACAAGTTCCCTTAGACGATTATGCACATGTGCATGCACCTTTGAAAGGGTGGCACACACACCGAAAAGGGTGCATAGGCACACTAGGTTGATAGAGGATAGACAGGAAAATGCCAAAAATGATGGCATTTAGAAGAAAATTTAGGATTTTTGGGGTAACCCTAAAAAAGATAGAATTTAGAAGAAATGTTAGTAACTAATGAATAGATTGATTTTGCAAAGATGCCTACCAATGCTTCAGATGCGGGATCATCATTCACATATCTCCGAACTGGAGGGGAGCATGCATTGGTGAGACCGGTGTGTGATAGCCATTCTTCTAGAGGTAGTGGGCGTAGGCCCTGTGTCTCGGATGCCCTTTATCACGCTGGACCATGATCTGCTTACTGCACTAGCTGAGTGGTGACACATTGAGAGTCAGTGCTTCCAACTCCCTACTAGGGAGATGACTGTTACTTTAGAGGATGTGTGGCAGATTCTCCATGTGCCCATCCTAGGTTCACTGATTGAGTACACTTCGATCTTTGGGAAGATCAAGGTAGCTATCGAGATATTTTTCGATCGAGATGACATACCGCATGACGGTATGACCGTTGTATTCCATGAGTGTATCACCAAACCGACATTACATCATGGGCCCCTATACATTATGGCACTTATCAGTGGGTTTTTACTCACTGATAAGACTGGGACATATTTTTTTGAGAGGGCTGATGAACAGTACAGGGGATTTTCAGTGGTGAGCACTATTGCTAGGGATAGTGTATACTGGCACACCTTTACTGGGACTTACATTTGATCACCTACCACCGTCAGAAGATAGTGGGGCCTACCTCGTTACTACAGATTTGGTCATGGGACCACATTGCTATTGGGCACCCTGTGGGAACTCTACATGTTTGAGATCAGAGGAGCCATCTTACATGGCGTGGGTTTTAGTAGGTGGTGACGTACGAGGTCACCTAGGTAGCCTATACAGATATCACCGGGAGTTTGATGAGCTACCAGATAGGGATATCATATGGAGACCCTATAGGTAGATATAATGGTGGAGGATGTCGTAGAGCTCAAGTGTTTGTATAGTGGAGCACTTCCTTATAGGTAGTCAGAGTTATATCATTGAGCTATATAGGGTAGACAGATGCCAATGACAACTAGGCATAACACAGGGGGTTCCAAAACCGGGCGTATGGTATGCACATCAATACTCGGAGAGGCAAACCATGGGGCCATGCATATAGGTGACCTAAGCTAGGGCCAATTTCTTATAGGTGGCTCCACAGGTATGGGATCCAATGTGATAGATTAGAGATCCGGGCATTACCACAGATTACTAGACTTGGTAGGTCACTATTTTAACCCAACATTTGACTATCTCGAAGGAGGTCAGGCAAAGAAGGTGCTAGACCACCGAGAGAGATTTGGCATGGTGGTGACTAGAGAGAGGGTGTAGTAGGCCATGATCCAGAGGATCCATTTGATGGATTACCCCATGATGAGTGGGTACCACATAGGTATAGGGACCGAGGCTGTATGGACCAGGCCAGACACCTACACACGACCTTTCCGTGCCTAGAGTATTAGAGCGGGGATAATCTTCCAAGCATGTACATGGATAGGTTCCAGTGGCATAAACAACCACTCTATAGTAGTAGTTATAACAGGCTCTAGTAGAGTGAGACCAAGTCACTCAGAGAGAGACTAGGCTTGAGCTTAGATTTTAGCAAAGTGAATGCAAGCAGGATCAAGCTTAGACATAATGTGCTATCAGGGAGGTGATAGTGTTGTTCATTTTCAGTAGATACAATATATGGCCTCGTAGATGGCTTAGGTGATAGGCCTATATCAGCAGACATAGGTCCACCTGCAGCCTGTGATACTAGAGCGAGATAGGCTGAGAGTAGAGTGTGTAGTGGGCCAGCTAAGCTTGCATGAGCCTCAATGGAGATAACATCTTTCTGATGCACATATGGTACAAAAGTAGTGATGACCCGAGACACACAGAGATATGGCTACAACAGAGGGTAGAGCCTCTTATTATAGATCTTTATATTTCGAGGTAGTTCTAGTTGAGTGGTGAGTTCCTTCCTATAGCCAACGGTCAGCAGAGTGATGATCTGGTCGAGAGAGGCCATAGGCCACGGTGGAGTAGCCATGGGGATAGTGGGGAGACCGAGTGATGTTCTTTCTATGCCACCACCACGAGATAGACCAGCCACCCCCTCTAAGGGCTCGAGTAAGCCATGATGATTGTTTTTGTTACATACGCCTCTTGATGAAGGCTATGAGTAGATTGTGCTCGATGTACACTATTTTTTTACTTGTATAGCAGTTTTGACACATGCCTCTGATGAAGGCTTTTTGATGTACTGCAGTTTTGATGTATGCCTCTGATGAAGGATTTTGTATTCTTTGATATATGTATCATCTTTTTGTACACCTCAGATGAAGGAATTTTTGATGTACTGCAGTTATGTATATCCATTTATGAGACATATATACCACACATGTATTATATGGACAATTTTGACATGACATATGTGTTTACGAGATGTACATTGTTTGTTATTTCCTAATTGAGTACATGGATAGATATATGTGCTTTATGTTGGTGCAAATTTTTATTTTTCAGTTGTGCCCTAATTTTCCATATCTAGTTTTGCTTAGAAAACATTTCATTTGCTCAAATTGGTGACCTGCAATTCATATTTTCCAATTGAATGCCTTTGAATTGCTCACATTGTCATGATTTTTCCCTAAATTGAAACAAATGTCCAAGTTCCCCTCTTTTGTGCCCTAGTTTATTCATTTTCTTCGGGCTGAGCCATTTTCCCTTTGTCAAATTCATGCAAAAAATTAAAGTGGATCAAATCTAAGTTGTTTTTTGTTAAAATATCATTCCCCAGTGCCTAAATCAATGTAAAATCATGTTTCATTGGAGTTAAAACCGAGAAATCTACCCTCCTTGTGAATTTTTTTCAAATTTTAGGGCATCCCCTATATTTTTTACGTTTTGACGGGCATACGGGTGTCATTTTCCCATCAAATTCATCCTTGCATCCTTTTGATGATGTGGTAGGTTTCTATTGGTTGGGGCGGTCGGGAAAATGTTATAAGTTGTTACTTTTTGAAAAATTGACAAAGGAAAATTTTGCTCGCGGCCCCGCATTTGCTACAGTAATGTGCCTACATGGCATGATTTGATTGGTTGGAGGATCGGCGGGTGGCGGGGGTCACTTAGAAAATTTTCTTCCATTTTGGAAAATTTCTTGAAGTCATTTTTTGGTCAAAGGCCCACGTCCAATGGGAAGCAGACATGTGGCGGGGAGATTAGGTGGATGGCGGGGAGTTGGAGAAAATTTTTGATTCGGGGTTTCGAGGGAAAATTTTGACCCAAGGGCCTGCATCTAATGAAAAGAGGACACATGTCTAGGAGGGTCAAACGGAGAGGTGAAGAGTTGGAAAAATTTGAAGTTTTTGGCTTCAAAATGCCAAAGGAAAAATTTGGCCCGAGAGCCCGCAACCAATTAGAGGAAGACATGTGTCCAGGAGGTAAGATGGAAGAAGGGGCCAAAGGAAAATTTTATGAAATTTTTCCTTTATGTTTGCAAGGTAAAAATGAAAAATGGGCCCGCCTCCAATGAAAAGTGGACACGTGTCCAGGAAGGTCAAATGGAGTGGCGGGGACTTCAAATTTTTTTGTTGTTTTTGGGCTTAAAGTTACAAAAGAAATTTTTTTCCTGAAGGCCCGTGTCCAATTAGAGGAGGACACATGTCCAAAATTTGGTGGAGGTTTGGAGCATGGAGAGAAAGTGGAAAACTTTGCAAAATTTTGGTGAAAAATCTCGAAGTAAAAAATGGACCTGCGGAAAATTTGGAGGTGTTCTCCCGTAGTGAATTAAGGGCGACATGTGGCCTATTCCAAAAGGCAAAAAGGGAGCGTGGGCTGTAGGAGGATTTTGTGCTCGTGGAGGAATGAAGGAAAACTTGGAGGTCGGTTCCACAGTGAATGGGAGACCGCCACGTGGCCAAAGAAGTAACGGGTGTTCGGGCTCACGGAGGTTTTGAAGAAATTTTCCTTTTCTCAAAAAAGGAGAAAATTTCATTATTTTGGCCCATGGCTTTTAGTAGGGTCCACCTAAGGACACGTGGCGGGTCGAGGGGGCAAGCGGGGAAAATTTTCAAAATTTTCCCGAAGTTCAAAAAGGTTTAAAATGCATTTTAAGGATTGGGGGCCCGCTCCAATCATGTTTGGACACATGTCCCACCTCATCCAAAGGAAAAAAGGTAATATTTGAGGATCTAATCGGCCATGTGGATGGCAGAAAATTAAAGTTGATTTTTAAATCAACGGTCACTATGCAATTTGTTTTTGGGCCGCCATGGAAGCTCTAGGAAGTTTGGATTCACCATTTCTGCACCGATTCACATGAAATTTTATATGAATCCGCATCCCCTCGGCCTTCTGAATGCAATGACATCATTTATTTGAGCTAATTTGGTGCCCTATAGTGTTTTTCATGAAATATTTTTCTCAGCCCATGTAAAAAATGAGAAAAGTAAAAATTAAAGTTGCAGAGTTAAAAATGATGAGGGAAAAAGGTGGAAAATGATTGCAAATGCATGTTGGCATGTCTAAATGCCAAAAACATGACCCTGGGATGGATAAGGATCTGAATTCATGCAATATTTTAAAATATTTGTGCATCCCTGGCATTTTACGAGTTGTTTTACAGTTTAATGTCATTTTCATGAAATGGATAAGGTTTCTTGTAACAAATTTGATCCCTAAGCATATTCTTTGCTTGGGATGCAAGGATCCAAGCTGGCATGAGGTATAAAATGTATTTTTCAAGCATTTGTAAAGGGAGGAGACAGAAGAGAGAAAAAGACTCAGAATTTTCAAGCAAAAGGTGGAAGAAATCCATTTCTCTGGAGAGAACCTTCGAGAGCCATTTTTAATTCCATTTTGTATCAGATTTCATCATGTTGAGTTGGTTTCAGCTGTAAAGCCATCAACAGCTCTGAGATTGTTCTTATAACATTCCCCTACTGATGTATTTGATTAGATTTTAGATTATGTGGTGTTATCTCTTGGCAAATTTTGCATATACTTATGTCTCAGAATGTTTTCAATTTATGTTTCTTGCTCATGTTGCAATCTTGTGTTTGGGATCTCTTTTGATCATACAAGGTCTCATTTCTTGTTGATGGTTCAATGGCATTTGCAATTTATATTTAGAAGAGCTTTCATTTGATAGAAGATAAATAGATTTAAAATCATTTCACTGTCCTTGAATAATGAGACTGTTTGTAAACCTTTGGGTGTACCTCAGGTCATGATTAAATAAGGGTTTCTAGATGCTTCATTGATATTTTGCTTCAAGATTTTGTGGTAGGTTATCAAAGTTTTGTGTGGAATAGTGCAGATTTGGGCCTCCATTTGTGCACACATCTTGGTTGAAAGAGCACTTCAAACTCATTGAAACATCTCTACTGTTTAGGTGTTGTAATTATTTTGCAAAGGTTCCCAAAGAAGTTGGTAATTTATTATCTTGTCTTGTCTAAAATTCTCCCATAGAATTTCATTCAAACTAACTCATCCTACCTGTACTACCCCTGCATTGCATTGTGTGTCAACAAAAGAATACAATCCTTCCACCAAAATGCACAAAGTATATCAGGGTTTCATTATGTCTTTAGCAGCCCTAGCTTTGTTTTGAAAGCATATCCATCATTTAGTAGTGACAACTCCTTTGAGTTTGGATAATGGATACTTGATCATGTTTTCACAAGGCCTCTTTCATATCATATGCAAAACACAAGGATATCTCCATCTCCTTTATCATATAATGGCTGTAATATAGGTTCTCTTGCCTTGGTTGATAGGCATAACCTAAAATAGTGAGGGTTAGATCAAAACCCTTTTGAAGGTGCTATCCACTCCCTCAAATATTGAATGCAAACAAGCAGATAGGTGTTCTCCCCGGCTACAAATGACATACAAACCATCTATCTACTCTTGAAGTGTCTTGTGCTAGTCCATGATCTGTTCAAGTTGTGAAGGAGACTAAAACTAGATACCAACACTTTAGATGATTAGCTGATTTGATTTCACATGTATATGTATCATGATTTGTTGATGTATCACATGTGTGATTACTAGATGATAGATCTTATAGAGTATATCAAATGTATTTTTCTCATGTGATGTGCCACACTTAGTGGATGAGATGATATGATGATATGGGTGTGGGGGATATTTTTGATAATTGCGATCCCTCTTGCCCCCATTTGATGATACAATATGTGATGATTAGCTTAGCATTCATGTATGATGTATACTTAGCTTTTTCTTGATATATGATGTATAAATGATGTTAGATGTGATGATATTGATGGAAATATGATGATGTAATAAAAAATGATGCACATGCAACAAACAAAATCAAATGCTAACAAAGAACATAAAGAACAATGTATCATGACTCACTAGCATGCAAAAACACATTTCAATATGCACAAGTAAGAATAAATCTAATCTAATCAAGAAAAGATGCATCCCCACAAAGTATGTCCAAGAAACAAACAACACAAATGTACAAGCATGAAGCAACTATACAAGCAAACAAGCAAAGCAAGAATAATACAATGTAAGTAAACTAAAGCAATGTTTTTACAAGATTCGTTTTGTGAAACAATTTTCTATTGTTTTTGTGTTTTTGAGAAACAATTTTCTATTGTTTTTTTGTTTTTTGAGAAACAATTTTCTATTGTTTTTATGTTTTTGATAGTTTTTAATGTTTTTGTGTTTTTCCAGTAGTTTTCTAGGGCTATGCATAGGTAACCAAGAAAGCATGGATGCTCGCAGCGTTAGATGAAGAATATACAACTTATAAATAGGAAGGTGAAGTCGCAAAATGCCCCCAGTGTAAGATGGGGAATAGACAAAGACCATGCCCTTCACAGATGAATAAAAGGAGACAATCTAGATCAAGGCTTGACAAGATGATGCTCACAAAGAATCTCGGAGGTAGAGGTGGAACTAGCCCTAGGCTAAGTGAAAGTACCCCAGATGCAAGATGCTTGTGAACAATGAATCTTCCCAAGGTGTTGGAAACCGGTTTTCACCCAAGGACCTATCCAAAGTGCCACAATTGCATGGTTTTTACTTATGGATGACCTATTTTCTCTTTTTCTTTTTCTCTTTTTTTCATTTTTTTTGTATTTTGATTATTTTACCATGTTTTTGATTTTTTTTTTTTAGATTTTACACCATATTTAAGCATAGAACTGTTTAAGGTGCATGGCATTCATGGGCTTACGGAGCTCATCACCATTGGGGTGAGTGAGTTTGTATGCTCTTATGCCATACTTGGCCATTATAACATAAGGTCCTAACCAATTCGGTTTGAAATTTCCTTTCTTTTCTCGTTCTGTCCTTATGTTGAATTGATTCTCCTTCATGACCAAATCACCAACTTCAAACTGATGAGGTATGATTCTTTTGTTGTACTTTCTTGAGAATTTGTTCTAATACACTTTGAGGTGATTAAGGGCGCAGATGCACTTCTTGTCTAGGATCTCTAACTCAGCCAGTCTAGCCACCTAGTAATCTTCATCCTTATCCAGATAATCCCTAAGAGAGATTCTTAGAGAAGGAAGTTCAATTTATAGTGGGATGATAGATTCCATCCTAAATACTAGAGAATATGGAATCTCACCGTAGGAGTGTGAATAGAGGTCCTATAAGCCCAAAGAATTGGGTAGATTTGAAAATGCCAATTACGACCTCTCTTACTTACCATTTTCTCCATTATTCACACCAAAGTCTTATTGGTGGCCTTGACCTATCCATTACCTTAGGGATAATATGGTGTAGACCATTTTAACCTGATTTGGAACCAATTATAAAGACCCTTTACCATTTTATTCTTGAATGACTTTCCATTATCAATAATAATGGCCATTATCAATAATAATGGAGAATTGAGGAGAATTATAAAGACCCTTTACCATTTTGTATCAATAATTGAGAATCACCCACAACCTTAACATGATGAATGTTCCATTTGATGGCGAGCTTCATCCCTGCGATAAGTGCCTCATACTCTATGATGTTGTTTGTGTAAGGAAAACCAAGATGAAAATCCTAAGGTATGGGATCACCAGAAGGAGTAATGAGGACCACACTTGCTCCTGAACCATGAAAAGTAAAAGACCCGTCAAAGTGTATCTTCCATATGACAGATTCTTCAATGTATAGTAATGAGGCATCTGGTAGATCCAAATTCAAAGGTTCAAGTGCCTTGCAAAGGTACTTCTACTAATTGGTCAATGAGTACTTGTCCCTTAACTAACTTTTGATGCATAAATTCTATGTCAAATTCACTTAGTAGAATGATCCAATTAGCCATTCTACCTGTGAGGGTAGGTTTAGACAACAAGTACTTGAGTGGGTCAACTTTGGATATAAGCTTGGTTTTGGTATTCAATAGATAATGACAAAGTTTTTGAAAATTAAAAACAACAACCAAACAAGCTTTTTTAATTTGGGGATAGTTGAGCTCATAAGCAATGAGAGTGCGACTGAGGTATTACACCACTTTTTCTTTATGACCAAGGTCGTATTAGGCAAGCAACACACCAATAGAAAATTGAGTAGCAGAGATATAAAGCCAGAGCGGCTCACTAGGAGTTGGAGGCATGAGGAAAGGAGGATTTGCCAAGTGTTATTTAAGCAAGGTGAAGGCTCTGCTTTGTTTTTTGGTCCCCACATGAAGGTGACATCCTTTTTAAGTAGGTGGGTGAACGAATGACACTTATAAACAAGTTGGGAGATGAAGCGGTGAATAGACTGTATTTTTCCTTACAACTTGCACGGTTGCTTAATGTTCTTAGGAGGAGGCATTTTAGTAATATTAGTCACTTTAACAGGTCTACCTCAATTCTCCTTCTTGATACAATGAAACCCAACAATTTTTTTGATAGCATGCCGAATACACATATCTTTGGATTTAGTCGAACCTTATACTCTCGTAGGTGCTCAAAGATATGCCATGAAATAATAGGGTGATCCTCTCTTGTCTTATATTTTCCAAGGATGTCATCCACATAATATTCCATGATATCATGGATCATATCATGGAAAATTACTGTCCTTGCCCTCTGATAAGTAGCTCCTACATTTTTGATACCAAATGACATTATCTAATAATAAAAGGTACCCCAAGGAGTTGTAAAATCTATGTTGTGCTGATCTTCATTAGCTATCTTGATTTGGTTGTATCCTGAAAAGCCATCCATAAGAGATAGCATATCATATCTTGCTATTTAATCCACAATCATATCAATATTTGGTAGTGGAAAATCATCCTCAGGGTAAGCTTTATTAATGTCTCTAAAATACATGTAGATTTTGATCCTGACATGCTTCTTCTGGAAAGGGATGATGTTGGATATCCATTCAGAGTAATCAATGGGCGAATGAACTTGATCGCAAGCAATCTTTATAATTATTTAAACAATAGGTCCACCCTTGGATGCATCTTTCGAGCTTTTTCTTAATAGGCTTAGCGTCTGCATGCACAACTAAGTTGTGCACGACCAAAGTTGGATCTAAGCCTGACATATCCTTATAGGACCATGTGAATACATCTATAAACTCCCATAACAACATGGTGAATGTTTTCTATTCCTGTGCTTTGAGAGTGATGCTCCCGATTTGACTATTTTAGGGTCCTCTTCTATAACAATGTTTACATCGACAGTTTCCTCTACTAACAAATTTGACAAGTCCTCCATATGTGTAGGTTTAAGAGTAAGGTTGAGATCTTCATCCATGGATGTCTCCACAAGATTTTCATCCTTGGCATGGTCATTTTTATTGTCCTTTAATTTTTGCACCTATTTTTCAGCGAATGCCTCAAAGAGGTTTTTACTTGTGTGACTTAGACTTTGAATTTTTCCGAGGCTTTACGTTGGAATTTTTCCCTAACTTTTTCTTAAGTTTTACTGACCATAAAGCTCAGCCTCATCACCTGAAATAGGCGTAGGTATCCAAGTCAATATAGAAACCCTTTTTTGGTCTCCAATGGGAATTGTATCCCAAATGCCCATGAACTCTGCGATAGCTTCGTCATTCTCAAATAGATCTAGTGACATATGACATTGTTAGTCCCATTCAACAAGAGAAGGGTAAACAAGGTCAAGGTTAGATTCCGTAGGGGTTATGGTTAGGAAAACGGTATTCATGAATAGGTTCGTGGAGGTAAGATCCTTATATTAGCTATAATGGGAATCAGATCACTATCTAGATAGTCGAGCTATCCTCATGTTCGAGAGAAAGTAGAATCTTGATCATTGGGGTGTGCCCCATAAGGAAAACTCCAATGCCGTATCTTTGTATTTTAAAATGTGAGAGAGAGTCTGGTTCTCATTGTCCTTGCTCATTTCTTCCACATCCTAGGCCCTTGTAGCCCATGGAGAAAATCATTTTCTTGGATATCTTGTATTCGGGAGTTTGATAGCAAGTTGGATGAGTATCCTCTGGGACCCAAGTTGTAGGTGGATCCAATAATTTTTCTTCAGCCAATAAGCCTCCAGGTAAAAATGACCCAATAGTTTGTTCATTTCTAGGTCTTCTGAAGTGATAGTTGGGTCAACCTCTAGTCTTGGGTGACAATGAAAGGTTTGAAACCAAGAGGGATTGTTGCATGTTATATTCTCCACAGCCATATTCTAGAACCTTCATCTCCCATGAATCAAAAGGAGAGGTTGATGTAGAGGCACCATGGGTGCAAGAACTAAGAGAATCCAAATCTACCCGAGATTCCATGGCTTCAGATTGGAGAGGGACAACGATATCGGTGGAGGGACATGCATATGTACCCTTACGTGCAAAAATATTGAGAGCTCTACAGTGAGTGAAGGGATCTAAATCTCCTTGTATTGTAATGGTGTGTCCCTCATGCTTTAGTTTAATGCATTGATGAAATATTGATGGCACAACTTGCATGGCATGAATCCATGGTTGGCCTAGAAGCATATTATACAAAATTTCCAATTCTAGGACATGATTTTATGAGATGATGTACTTTATTGTTTTTGTGTCTTGATGTATGTGACACGAGTGGGAATAATTTTATGATGTAAAGTACCCTTTTCAAGAATTACTCTAGGTCAAATCTCATTGCACGTTACGTGTTTTTATTCAACACTTATGGATGCGTTATGATGTTATCCGATTTTGTACTTTATACGTATTTGATTTCTATGTTTGATGTATACATGTGTCTTGTGGATGTTAGATGATAGATCCTTAGATGATAAAAATGCATTTCCCATATGTTATTGTAGATGTATATGGATGGGATGATATGATGATATTGGTGTGGGGGATAGATTTTTGATCATGCGTAACCCCTCTTGCCCCCATTGATGATACAATATCGATGATTAGCTTAGCCTACATACATGATGTAAAACTTAGCATTTCATGTATATATGATGTATAGATGATGTTAGATGTGATGATTATGATGGTAATGTGATGTTAATGATAACAAAACAATTCACATGCAATAAACACAACCACATGCTAACAAAGAACAAGAAAATAATATAATACACCATGATTCACCATGTAATAAATGTAATCAAATGCTAAGAAATAACATAATGAATTAACACATTACATCATGATTTCTCAAGATTCACTAGCATGCAAAAACATACCGCAATATGCACAAGCAAGAATAAATCTAATCTAAGAAAGAAAAGATGAATCCTAACAAAGTATGCCCAAGAAACAAGCAAGTAATAAGAAACAATTTTCTATTGTTTTAGGTTTTTGTGAAACAATTTTCTATTGTTTTTACTGTTTTTGAATATTTGGAATGTTTTTTACAAGTTTTGAGAAACAATTTTCTATTATTTTTGGTTTTTTGAATATTTGGAATGTTTTTCGTAGGTTTTGAGAAATAATTTTCTATTGTTTTTGGTTGTTTTCTAATGGTTTTCTAGAGCTATGTGTAGGTAACCAAGAAAGCGTGGATTCCCCAGCGTTAGATGGGGAATATACAAGGGTAGAAGCCACACACTTATGAATAAGAAGGTGAAGTTGTTGAGTTGCCCCCAGCGTAAGATGGGAAATAGTGAAAGACCATACCCCTCACAAATGAATAAAAGAAGGCAAAGCCAGATCAAGGCTTGACAGATGGGGAATCTCACAGGAATCTCAAAGGTAAACTAGGTCTAGGCCAAAGAAAATACCCTCCACATAGGATGCTTGTGAATAATGAATCCTCCCGAGGTGCCGAAAACCGGTTTTTTCCCAATGACTTGTCCAAAGTGCCACAATTGCGTGGTTTTCACTAGTGGATGCCTTCTTTTTTTTTTTTTTTTTTTGATTTTTTTTTTGATTTTTGATCATTTTTAACCTCCTTGCACCATGTTTAAGCATAGAACCACTTAAGATGCATGGCATTCATGGGCTCTCGGAGCTCATCACCATTGGGGTGAGCCAGTTTGTATGCCCCTGTGCCGTACTTGGATGACTATAACATAGGGTCCCAACCAATGTGGTTCAAACTTCCCTTTCTTTTCTTGTTCTACTCTGGTGTTGAACTAGTTCTCCTTCATGACTAAATCACCAACCTCAAACTGACAAGAGGGATGATTCTCTTGTTGTAGTTTCTGGAGACTCTGTGTTGATACACTTTCAGGTGATTAAGAGCGTGAATGCGCCTCTCATCTAGGAGCTCTAATTCAGCCAGTCTTGCCACTTGATAATCCTCATCCTTATCCAGATAGTCCCAAAGAGAAATTCTCAGGGATGGAAGTTCGATCTCTAAAGGGATGATAGATTCTATCCCGAACACTAGGGAATATGGTGTCACACCTGTAGGAGTGTGAATGGATGTTCGGTAAGCCCAAAGGGATGGATGGATTTGTAGGTGCTAGTTACAACCTGTTTTGCTAACCATCTTCTCCATTATCCTTACCAAAGTCTTGTTTGTGGCCTCAACTTGTCCATTACCCTGAGGGTAATATGGCATGGACCATTTTAACTTGATTTGGAGCCATTGAAAATACCTTTCATAGTTTTGTTCTTAAATGACTTCCCATTATCTGTAACAATGGTTGTGGGAATACCATATCGACAAATGATGTGATTCATGATAAATTTAGAAATCTGGGCTCCTGTGACATAGGTTAAAGGGACAACCTCCACCCATTTTGTAAAGTATTATGTAGCCATGATGATATGTGTATGACCATTAGATGAGGTAGGAGTAAGTTTTCCTATTAAGTCAAGTCCCACTTGGAGAATGGCCATGGGGTAGTGATAGGTTGTAATGGTTGCGATGGAGCATGAATGAAATTTCCATACTTAGATGAGGTAGGAGTAAGTTTTCCTATTAAGTCAAGTCCCCACTTGGAGAATGGCCATGGGGTATGAATGAATGGTTTCAGAGCATGAATGAAATTTCCATACTTTTGGCAAAGTACACATTTTCTGACATAATTGCAACAATCAGTTTCCATGGTAGGCCAATAGTAACCTACTCTTAACAATTTCTTAGCCAAGACCATTCCATTTGTATGTGCTCTACACACCCCTTCATGCACTTCTTTGATTGCTTGGATTGACTCCACACATCCAGATAACGTAATAGATTCCCATCGTAGCCACAATGATAAAGTGTACCTCCCAAAAGGGTGTAATGGGCTATTTGGTGAATCAGGCTTTACTTTTTAGAATGGGAGATATGAGAGGGAACATGTTGTCCTTAAGATAGGTAAAGATGGGTTCGTACCATGAGGAATTGGGACCAACAACATCACAAGCCAAGAAAGATTCTGGCATGTCATACGTGGGATGCATAGATTTTCTACAAAGAATGGCATGTCATTATTCCCTAGTGGAATACAAAGCATAAAACCCATCGTTACCATGGCATCTGCCGATCTATTCTGCACTCTTGGGATTTTTTCAAAGGTAATATGCACAAAGTACTCCTTTAGAGTTTCTACTAACTTTTGTAAGGTATGAGCTTGTCATCCTTAACCTTGTATTCATCATTAACTTGTTTGATAATTAACTATGAATCACCCACAACCTTGACATGATGAACATTCCACTTGATGGCTAGCTTCATTCCTATAATAAGTGCTCATATTCTGCAATGTTTTTATGTAAGGGAAGCCTAGGCAAAAATCTTGTGGTATAGGATCGCTAGAAGGAGTAATAAGGACCACTCCTGCACCTGAACCATGAAATGTAAAGGATCCATCAAAATGTATCTACCACATGACAGATTCTTCAATGTAGAGCAAGGAGGCATCTGATAGATCTAGATTCAAAGGTTCTGTGCCTTGCAAAGGTGCTTCCGCTAGCTGGTCCGCAAGTACTTGTCCTTTAACCGATTTTTGATGTACAAATTCTATGTCAAACTCACTGAGTAGAATGATCCAATTAGCCATTCTACCTGTGAGGGTGGGTTTAGACAATAAATACTTGAGTGGGTCAACCTTGGATATTAGCTTGGTTTTAGTATTCAATAGGTAATGGTGAAGTTTTTGAAAAGTAAAAACAATAGCCAAGCAAGCCTTTTCAATTTGAGGATAATTGAGCTCATAGGTGATGAGGGTGTGACTCAGATAATACACCACTTTCTCCTTATGACCAAGGTCGTATTGGGTGAGCAACGCACCAATAGCAAATTGTGTAGTAGAAATATAGAGCAAGAGTGGCTCTCTAGGAGTGGGAGGCATGAGGACAGGTGGATTAGCCAAGTATTGTTTAAGCAAAGCAAAGGCTTGCTATTGCTTAGGTCCCTAGATGAAAGCGATGTCTTTTTTAAGCAAGTGGGTGAATGAGTGACATTTATCTACAAGTTGGGAGATGAAGTGGTGAATGGCTTGAATTTTCCCCTGTAAGTTGTGCAGTTGCTTGATATTCTCAGGTGGAGGCATTTCAATGATAGTAGACACTTTAGCAGGGTCTACCTCAATACCTCATCTTGATACAATGAAGCCAATAGTTTCCTAATAGCACACCGAAGACACACTTCTTTGGATTCATCCTGACTTTGTACTCACGCAAGCATTCAAAGATATGCCACAAAATGACAGGTGATCCTCTCTTGTTTTAGACTTTCCCAGGATGTCATCCACGTAGTCCTCCATGATATCATGAATCATATCATGAAAAATTACTGTCATTTCCCGCTGATAAGTAGCTCCTACATTTTTAAGGCCAAATGGCATTACTTGATAATAGAAGGTGCCCCAAGGAGTCGTAAAAGCTGTTTTGTGCTGGTCTTCTTCAGCTATCTTGATTTGATTATATCCCAAAATCCATCCATGAGTGATAGCATCTCATACCCTTGTTGAGTCAACAATCATGTCAATATTTGGTAGTGGAAAATCATCTTTAGGGAAAGCTTTATTGATGTCCCTAAAATCCGTGTAGATTCGGATACCGATAGGTTTTTTCTAGATAGGAACAATGTTTGATATCCATTCAGAATAATCAATTGGCTTGATGAATCCTACTGCAAGCAATCTTTCCAACTCTTCTTTAACCAATAGGGCCACTCTTGGGTGCATCTTTCAGAGCTTCTATTTGATAGGCTTAGCATCTGCATGCATGACTAGGTTGTGCACGACCAAAGTCAGATCTAAGCTAGGCATGTCTTTGTAAGACCATGCGAACACATCTATAAACTCTCATAGAACATAGTGAATGTCTTTGTTCTCTAGCCGAGAGTGATGCTCCCAATTTTACTATCTTGGGATCCTCTTTTGTACCAATATTGACATCAATGGTTTCTTTGACTAGTAATTTTGATAAGTCCTCCATATATGTAGGATCAGGAGGTAGGTTGAGATCTTCATCCAAGGATGTCTCCATGATATTTTCATCCTTGGCATGGTCACTTTGTTTGTCCTTTGATTTTTTATTTGTTTATCAGCCAGTGCCTCAAAGAGGTTTTCACTGTGTGACTTGGAATTTGATTTTTGCCGAGGCTTTACTTTAGAACTTTTTCCCCACTTTTCTTTAAGTTTTGTTGACCACAAAGTTTCAAGCCTCCTCGCCGAAGTAGGCACAGTATCTAAGTCGATAAAGAAACCTTTCTTATGATCTCCAATGGGAATTGTATCCCTTATGCCCATGAACTCTGTGCAATAGCTTCATCATTCTCAAATAAATCTAGCGACATGTGATGTTGTTGGTCCCATTCAACAAGGGAAGGGTATACAAGGTCAAGGGTTGGTTCCATGGGGGTTATGGTTAGGACAACGTTGTTCATGAAAAGGTTTGTGGAGGCTAGATCCTCATATTGGCTATAATGGGAATCCATATCACTGTCTAGATAGTCAGAGCTATCCTCACATTCGAGAAAAGTAGCATCTTGATCATTGGGGTGTGCTCCATAAGGGTGAATCCCAATGTCATATCTTTCTATTTTGAAATGTGGAAGAGGGACTGGTTCTCTTTGTCCTTGTTCATTTCTCCCACATCCTAGGCCTTTGTAGCCCATGGAGTACATCATTTTACTAGATTTTTCATATTCTAGGGTTCGATAATAGGATGGCTGAGTATCCTCAGGGACCCAAGTTATAGGTGGATCAAGCAATTTTTCCTCAGCTAACAAGCCTCCAGGTAAGAATGACCCAATAGTGTGTTCCTTTCTAGGTCTTCTGAAGTGGTAGTTGGGTCGACCTCTAGTCTTGGGTGACAATGAGAGGTCTGAAACCAAGAGCGCTTGTTGTACATTATACTCCCCGCAACCATATTCAAGGATTTTCATCTCCCATGAATCAAATGGAGATGTTGAAGTAGATGCACCATGAGCGCAAGAACTAAGAGAATCTGAATCCACCTGGGATTCCATGGCCTCAGACTAGAGAGGGACAACTATATCTACGGAGGGACATGCATATGTACCCTTTTGTGCAAAGCTATTGAGAGCTCTACAATGAGAAAAGGGTCTCGAATCTCCTTGTATTGTAATGGTATGTCCCTCATGCTTCAACTTAATGCATTGATGAAATGTTGATGGCATGGCTTGCATGGCATGAATCCATGGTCGGCCTAGAAGCATGTTATATGGAAGTTCCAAGTCTAGGACATGAAACTTTGTCTGATGGAAAGTGGGACCCACCTCCATGGGAAATGTGATGGTGCCCACTGACTCCCTTTCACGTTGTCATATGTGGTGATAGTGATGATATGGGACTCAAGATCTTCCTCCGTATGTCCTAACTATTTAACCAACTTGAGTGTGTAAATGTTCAACCCAGATCCATTATCCACAAGCACCTGTTTGATCTTTCGTGGGTGACAACTACCTCAATGTATAAGGGAAGATTATGTGTTGGATTCTCAGTAGGGATCTCCCTATGGTTGAAAGCAATATGTTCATTTGGTATGATGTTTTCCACCGTGGCTTGAAGGTGTGTAGGATCGACTTCTAAAGGCACTCCCGACCCCTAAAGAGTTTGGTATAGAATGTCTTTATGCACATTGGATATCTTGAGAAGATCTAAGATTGAAATCTTAGCAGATGTCTTTTCAAGTTGTTCTAAAAGGTTATATTTACCGGTTTGTGGGGTCGACAGAGAAGGTTCCAGAATCACGAGGCGGGCACGCCTTGTTACCACAACACAGTCCTTTCCCTTGATCCGGATGGTATTGACATGGTCAGTAGGAGAGCGAATACATCCAATAAGTGAATCATAATGATTTTTGTCTCTTTTGGTGTACAAGTAATTCATGCTTTATAAGTTTGGGATGACTCTCCCGATCGGCTTTGAATTTTCGACTTATCATGATTGGGGAATGGTTCTTTATATATCCCCATTTTCTCATTAGGTGTTTGTGTTTTTCCTGGGTTATCCACCTCTATCTCCCCATTGTCAATGAGGTCCTGAATATAATGATGAAGCCACAAACATTTTTCTATCTTATGTCCTTTGACGTGATGCATTTCACAATATTCATGCTCCTTGTACCATGAAGGTTTTGGAGCATTTTCATCAAATGGTTGCATTGTAGGATAGGTCATCATGTGGGCCGCATCCAATTGTTTTAGTATAACTGAAAAAGGTTCATTAAGAGAGGTGAATTTCTTCACTTTGGTGGTGGTTGAATTGGGCCCTTGGTCAGTTTAAAAGGTTGACTAGTTTGGACCGTTTGAACATGTTTGGAATCAGTGATTCCGTCTCCCACCACATTTTTGTTTTTGTTAAAGATCTTCAACTTTTCCATGGGTTTGACATTTTGGTTGTCTCTAGATTGGGTTTTGAGGGTGCCTTTGGCAATGAGATATTTTTCTATCTGAACCCCTTTCTCGATAACCTCCTCAAAAGTGTGAACACAATGCATTTGGAGGTGGAAAGCTATATCTAGGTTGAGGTTGGGAACAAAAATACTAACCAGCTATTTTTCAGGGAAAGCACAAGGGAAGCGACTAGCTATCCCTCTCCACCATTGGAGGAAGTTGGTGAAAGTCTCATTAGGGTGTTCTTGGCACCACATAAGTCTTGCCATGGTGACATCACTCTCTATGTTATATGAGAAGTGACACATGAACCTTTCTGCCAATTTTGGCCAGGTGAAAATTGATCCTCGTGGTAAGCGTGTAAACCACTCCAAGGCTTGACCTCCGAGACTCTTGGGGAAAAGTCTGATGAGATAATTGTCACTATAAGACACCTCTTGACATGCCATGTAGAAATATTTAACATGATCCCATGGATCTCCTTTCCCTTTATATTTTTCAAACTTTGGCATATCAAATTTCTTTGGAAAGGGTTGAAGGGTCATTGTCTTGTCAAAAGGATAGGGGCATAATTCTTCATATTGATATTTCCTAATGCTCCCTATATTTCTCTCTTGTAGGCTCATGAGCGTCACTTTCATAGACTACACCTCTTGTGTGAGCAATTTTTCTCTAGTGGGAGAAGTGGGGATGTATACACGATGATACCCTGTGTCTTCTTCTCCTTGTTTTTGATGGAGTTCATTGATCTTAACCTTAGGCCTCAACTTTTGAACATTCTTGTTTTGTGCTTCTTTCTATACATGGGAGGTAAGAAAAGCTAGTTGTCGGCTTAGGTTACTAATTTTTGTTGGATTGTGGCTTCTTCTTCTAAAGGTTCCTCCTCCTCGTATTATGGAGGTTCTTCACCCATCTCATGTTCTATCTTGTTTCTTTGTGGCACTTTGATAAAGGGTATTCTATGCCCCACCACTTTATCATTCCCTGCGTAAGAGGTAGAAGCATGTCCGTGTGTTAAAATATCTTCCATATTGATAAGGGGACGTTCTTCCTCAGTAGCATTATTCATAGGTGGTATTGTTTCATTTTCGGTGGGAAATTTGGCCCCTAATTCTATGACCCATGCCAACACTCTATCTTTGTTTTTGAGAAGAAACTCATCTAGTAAAGTGGGGTCAAAATTAAATTCTACGTGTGGGGATTCTAATTCATTTCCACTATGATCGACCATCTCTTCTATTTCTTTTTTCCATAGAAAACAATGGTCCTAGATCATGTCCAATGAAGGGGTTTGACCCTTGTCTATTAGAGGTTTCCCAAGCTTGTGCTTGTTGTTCCTCGTATGTCTATTTCTTTAATCCTAGTCATGTTTTAGGAGCCATGTTTTTGTGATAGTTTCACTAGGGTAAGTTGTAAATGTGTTCAAAGCTTAGTGACCACCCCTAAGTGAGATGCAAGATGTATTTGTTAAGAGTATGAATAAGTCAACAATGTGAGAATACCAATGTGATAGAGTGATAAATCACCAGTGACACAAGCGTTTGGTATCTAAACCTGTTTAAATGAAGTACCTCCTAGACTACATTTCAAAAAGTAGTTTGCATCGCAAGATGATTAACAAGATGTTTTCACTTATGCCAAGTTCAAGGGAATGAACAAAACGTAAGTAAATACAAGAAGTCAATGTAACCTCCTAATCAAGATATACTATGAGTGAGCTCAAACTCGATTAAGACCTATATCTCAAAAAGTGCCAATTACAATTCACGAATGACACAACAATATCACCAAGATATGTTAACCCACTTTAAGAGAAAGTAAGGTATTGATATCAAGGTGTTATTGATATAACACACAAATGGTAACACCTAGCACTCTTCAAAATTGAGGTAATAATAGAACCAAACTAAAAAGCTCAAAGTATAGCTAGGAATAGTTAAAAATGTGTGCAACATAACCTTACAATATAGATATTTATGTCGAGTTTACAAGAAACAAGACGTAAATATCAAAATTGTAGTGATACGATACAAACAAGCTAACTCTTCTAAGGAAGTCCATGGTGATGAACCACGCCTAACTACAATGATGATCTTGACATGGGTATCAAGATCACAATGGCTACCAATGACGTGAATACGCCTCCACACACTTTAGATGTTTAACTTACCCAACCACAAACATGGATGGGCGTAAACGGACATAAAAGTGATAGAAACAGTTGATTGGTAACACAAAGGTAGTCACCCTTCTTCTGATCAACAAAGTGTCAAAAGAATGTGAAGGAAGCAAATCATAAAAAAAAGGATGAAAAATGTTGGCTTCACTTCAACAGAGTTTCACCCTCCCTAAGGCAAGTAAAAACTAAGCGAAAGTAACGCGTCACACGTTTCACAATGAAAATATGGTTCACAACTCAACACTATTTTAGAATGGTCAAAGTGGGCTCCTGGCCAAAGTATATTTTCCTAGGTGGTTCTCTCATCCTAGGTGCTACAAAGATTATCCACGAGTGGGATGATTTACCCAAAAAGTCACACTGACTAGTTTGGGAGTATCTCGACTTTTCCCCTTCAAGCACAGTGGGCATCAGATGCATCCAATTGTGTACTTAAAAGGGTCACGTAGGGACAACTTGTAACTCTATCTCACAAAGGAATTACTAGTCAGATAGGTAGTGCGGAGCACTTCCCATTTCATCCACAAGGTTCCCTCTTGCGTGGACTACTTTGGGGTTCCTGGAACCACCCCCATTGTTGTAGCTTAAGGCGTTATGCCAAAGGGGTTATGTTCTAGTTGAGCGGAGAGGGACGTACCCTTTTCGAAACCTGTAATATAGTGTTTTGAATATGTTGTTCATTTTATCTTTTTAATTAGATGTGGTTTGCTCAAACACCATTTGGCAACCTGTATAACAACTGTATTAGTAGTTTTTGACTTTTGTTTTGATTCCTCTGTTCTTTGGAAAGCGATGGCATTTTGGTCCTGTATGATGATTTTTAGTAGTTTTCCATCAAAAGAGAAGGCATCATTTTTGATTCTCTAGATCATCCAAGGACGCAAGAGAAGAGCATACGTGATTGTCTTCAAAAATCCAAAAAGATATCAAAATGGAAAAACACTTTTAATTCAACTATGCCAAGTTAGCCAATTCCACTCAAATATTCCTAACAACCTCAAAGCATCAAAAGGACTTAAGAATCATTTATGATTCCCAAGATCACCCCAAGGGATGACATGAGGGAAGAGCATACATGATCTTATTCCTATAAGTAAACAAATGCAAAATATTACCTAATCAAATACAAACATGTAAAAATAGCCTGCAAAGACAAATATATGATTAGATAAACCTGCAAGAATGTTAGCACATCAACACCTTAATTTCAAAAATACAAAAGGACACTAGCCCTTTTTTAGCACCTGCATGTGCATGGGTTAGGGCATATACGCCACTCTACGTTGTTTTAGATCATAGTGCACCTGCGCCACCCGAGAGGTGTGTGCGCCACAAAAACAATATATGTGCCACGAAAATAATGCATGCACCACTATGTGGATTTTTTGACTTACTTACATGTGCTTGTGCACCGAGAGAGGCGTGTGTGCCACAAAAATAGTGTATGTGCTACCGTGATAAAAATAGGTAAAAATTTGGACAAAATTCTGTGCACCGGAAAGACGTGTGTGCACCACCGCTTTGTAAAATAATCCCTGTTTTCACACTAATGCCTATGCACACAAAAAAATGCACTATGCCACTAAAATAGTGTTTGTGCTCTAGTTAGGGTGTGTGTTCCGATCTGATAGGTTTCAAAATGTAGTGAAGGTACAATATGAAATGACTTCTACACTCTGTTGTTAGTGCATCTGTGCACTAGTTAGGGTGTGTGTGCTGGGTTAGCGCATGCCCGGGGTCGGAAAATAGAGTAAAAGTTTTATCAAGTGCACGTGCTGTGCCACTGAGAGAGTGTGTGTGCCACAAAAAAATTGTGCCTGCGCCCTAAAAAACCTATGTACGCTAGACCTGCAACCAAAATATGGCAACAAACACAAGAAAACTCACAATATCTCAAATTTTGACAAGTTAGCTTAAGAATGGAAATAACCCATTAAAATTATGGCTATGAACATGAGGTTACACATATCAAATTGAAAAAATTCTAAGAAAATGGACATTAATTACTACATGTGTATATCAAAAATTAGCCAAAACAATGAAACTTAAACTAAAATGCCATGGGACTAAGTGTCCCACCGGGCGTGCCAAATGTGTACAAGTATTATTTTTCCTAAGTTAGATTGAAAGCAAGAACTACCACCTAAAATAGTTCCCTAACCTAGCTAGAAACAAGAAAAGAGTACCATCAAGATGAAGAAATGAACAAGGCCTACACTAGCATCATAACTTTGAAATAGTGAAATCAAACATAATGCAAATCAAGAACTCTATTCTTCTAAATTGCCTAATTAAATCAAATGGACCTATGTAGTCCAATGGAAATCAACAATATTGCTTGCTTTGATCCTTCAAGGATGCTTGGGTGTGAGGCTTAGCTCTTCAAGATGGATGATGGAAGGGCTTGAGAATGGCAAAAGGATTTTAGTGCAAGACTATGTGCTTATTTTGCTTTCTCAAGGGAATTAGGTGTAGGTATAAAGGTAGAAGGAGGGCTCCTTATATAGCCCAATGGATAAAGGAAACACTTCATCCCTTTGCATGTGGGATAAAGGTAAAACATGATTAGGAATGGATAAGGTTGCTTTATTAAAGGTAACCTTACTTTAGAAGGGTTTAATTTATGCTTAGCAAGTCATGGGAGTTGGGGGTGTTTTAATTAATCAAAGGTGATTAACTAATAGGTAGATGTAAGCTTATAGAAGCCAATTAGAGGAATATTAGTATGATTTAGGCTATTAGAGGGGATTAAATCAATTAAATATTGATTTATTAGTTAAATGAAGTGGAAGGCTAATTAATTAATAATAATTAATTAATCTAGATAGAAGAGGGTAAATAATTAACGGAAGGTCGTTAATTATCAATTAGTGTATTGTAATTAATTAACGATAATAAGAGGGAATATGAGAAATTTTCATATGTATCGATTTGTGAGAAAGGGGATAATTAGTGAAATTTAGGTATTTAAATTGCTTGGGCGTAATTATAGGTGTCTATTTGGACCATTTGTACATGTTTGGAATCATGATCTCGTCTCCCACCACATTTTTGTTTTTGTTAAATACTTTCGGCTTCTCTATAGGTTTAACATTTTGATTATCCTTAGATTGTGACTTAAGAGTTCCTTTAGCAATAAGGGCTTTCTCTATTTGAACACCCTTTTCAATGACCTCCTCAAAAGTGTGAACACAATGCATTTGGAGGTGGAAAGTGATGTCTAGATTTAGGTTGGGCACAAAGATACTTACCAGCTATTTTTAGGAAAAGCACAAGGGAAGCGACTAGCTATCAATCTCCAACATTGTAGGAAGTTGGTGAAATTATCATTAGGGCGTTGTTTGGTGCCACATAAATCTGCCATGGTGATATCACTTTCTATGTTGTATGAGAAATGACGCACAAACCTTTCTGCCAATTCTGGCTAGGTAAAAATAGACCCAGCTGGGAAAACAAGTAAACCACTCCAAGGCTTGACCTCCTAGACTCTTGGGAAAGAGTCTTATGAGATAATTATCACTATAGGACACATCTTTACATGCCATATAGAAATATTTGACATGATCTCGTGGATCTCCCTTTCCTCTATATTTGTCGAATTTTGGCATGTCAAATTTTTAGGGAAAGGTTGAAGTGTCATAGCTTTGTCAAAAGGATAGGGACATAGTTATTCATATTGATACTTTCTAATGCTCCCCACATTTCTCTGTTAAAGGATTATGAGTTTTGCCTTCATGGATTGTAATTCTTGTGCGAGAAATTATTCTTTAGTAGGAGAAGTTGGGATATATACATGATGATAATATGTATTGTCTTCTCCGTGATTTTCTCTATGGAGTTCATTGATCTTGACCTTAGGCCTTGATTTTTGGACATTTTTTCCTACTTCCTTTTGTACATGAGAGGTTAGCAAGGCTAATTTTTGGCTTAGGTTGCTTATTTGTTGTTGAATGGTGATCTCTTCTCCTAAAGGTTCCTTTTCTTCCTCACACTGTGGAGGTTCTTCAACATTCTTGTGTCCTGACATGATTTTACGTGGCACTTTGATAAAGGGTATTCTATGTCCCACTACATTATCATTTCCTGTGTTAGAGGTAGAATCCTGTCAATGTGTTAAAATGTCCTCCTTGTTGATAAGAGGTCACTCTTCCTCATTAGAATTGTTCGTAGGTGGGATTGTTTCATTTGTAGTGGGAATTTTGGCCCCCATTTCTACAACATGTACTAGCACCCTATCCTTGTTTTGAAAAAGGAACTCATCCAATAAGGTGGAGTCAAAGTCAAATTCTACATGTGGATATTCCAATTCATCACCACTATGATCAAAGATGTCTTCTATCTCTTTTTCTATGGAAAATAAAGGCCCTAGATCATGTCCAATAAAAGGGTTTGACCCTTATCTGTTTGAGGCTTCCCAAGATTTCACTTGTTGTTCCTCGTATGTTTGTTTCTTGAGTCCTAAACGTGTTTTGGGAGACATAATTTGTAATAGTTTCACTAAGGTAAGTTGTAAATGTGTTCAAGAATTTGTGATCACACCTAAGTGAAATGTAAAATGAAAGTCAAGAATACGAATGAGTAACAATATGATAATACCAATGTGATAGAGTGATAAATCAATAGTGACACAAATGTTTGGTATCTAAGCCTATCAAATAAATGAAGTACTTCCTAGACTCTATTTCAAAAAGTAGTTTGGTGTCTCAAGATAATTAAAAATATGTCCTCACTTATGCCAAGTTCAAGAAAATGAACAAGATGTAAGTAAATACAAGAAGCTAATGTGAGATTCTAACAAGGTATACTTGAAGCAAGCTCAAATTCGATTAAAAATTATATCCCAAAAGTTCTAGTTACAATTTTTGAGTGACACAACAATGTCACCAAGATATGTTAACAAAATTTTGTGAGAAATTAAGGTATTGATATCAAGATGATATTGATATAACACGCGTAAGTGGTAACATGTAGCACTCTTCAAAATCGAGGTAATAATAGAGTCAAACTAAAAGCTTAAAGTATAACTCAGAATTATTAAAATGTGCGTAGCGTAACCTTACAATATAGATATTTAGGTCAAGTTTACAAGAAACAAGATGTAAATACCAAAATTTTAGTGATACGATACAAACAAGGTAACCTTTCTAAGGAAGTCCAAGATGATGAACCACACCTAACTACAATGATGATCTTGACATGGGTATCAAGATCACAAAGGCCACCAATGATATGAATATGCCTCAACACACTTTAGACATTTAACTTACCCAACTGCAAACATGGATGGGCGTAAACAGACAAAAAAGTGGCAGAAACAATTGATTGGTAACACAAAGGTAGTCACCCTTCTTTTGATCAACAAAGTTTCAAAAGAATGTGAAGGAAGTAGATCAAAATGGGGATGAAAAATGTTGGCTTCACTTTGGTAGAGTTTCACCTCGCCTTAAGGCAAGTGAAAAACTAAGTGAAAGTAACACGTCACATGTTTCGTGATGAAAAGATGGCTCACAACTCAACATTGTTTTAGAATGGTCAAAGTGGGCTCCTGGCCAAAGAATATCTTCCTAGGTGGTTCTCTCGCCCTAGGTGTTACAAAGTTGTCTTAAGCGAGCATGATTTACCCAAATAGTCTTGACTATCTTGGGAGTATCTTGGATTTACTTTACCCCCTTCAAGAACAGTAGGAAACTAGTGCATCTACGTGTACTATCACTGGGGTTACCATACGGACAACCGGTAATGCTATCTCACAAGGAATCACTAGTCAAGTAGGTAGTGCAGAGCACTTCCCGTTTCATCCACAAGGTTCCCTCTTGCATGGAATACTTTGGGGTTCCTAGAACCACCCCCATTGTTGTAGCTTAAGGTGTTATGCCAAAGGAGTTATGTTCCAGTTGAGTGGATAGGGACATACCCTTTTCTAAAACTTGTAATACAATGTTTTGAATATGTTGTTCTTTTTATCTTGTTTAATTAGGTGTGGTTTTCTTGAACACCTTTTGGCAACCTGTATGACAACTGTATTAGTAGTTTTTGACTTTGTTTCGATTCCACCTTTCTTTGACAAGCGTGTGTTTTGGTCCTGCATAATGAGTTTAGTAGTTTTCCATAAAAAGAGTAAACATCATTTTTGATTCTCAAGATCATCCAAGGATGCAAGAGAAGAGCATACATGATGTTTCCAAAATTCAAGAAGATATCAAATGGAAAAACACTTCAATTCAAACACACCAAGTTAACCCATTCCAATTCAGATATTCTTAACAATTTCAAAGCATCAAAAAGACCTAAGAATCATTTCTGATTCCCAAGATCACCCCAAGAGATGTGAGGGAAGAGAATACATGATCTTATTCTTATAAGCAAGCATGAAAAGTTTATCTAATCAAGTAAAATCATGTAAAAACACCTTGTAAAAATGAGTATTTAATTAGATAAAACCTGCAAGAAAGTTAGCACCTTAACACCTTAATCTTAAGAAAACAAAAAGACACATGCGCCCTGTTTTGGCATCTACGCTCGGGTTAGGGAGGATGTACCAATATGTGTTTTTCCAATTTACAGTGCACCTCCACCACCAAAAAGGTGTGTTCGCCCCGTAACAACATGTACACCACCAAAGATTAAAACAACAATATAAAGATCGATAGAGCACATGAATTACTGAGAGATGTTCCCGTGCCAATTTGTAAATGCGTGTGTGCCACCAAAGATTAAAACAATATTAGATTCTAAAAGAGTGCTTGCGCCACCTCAAAAAGTGCCTACGCCACTAGAGGGATGCCTATGCCCGGGTTAGTGTGTGTACGCTGTGGTCAAAAAAAGAAATTCAATCTCTGATAGTGCACTTGCACCACCCAAGAGCTTCCTGCACCATGACAAGTGTATCTGTGCCCCTTTCGTGTGCCTCGCACCACTCCTGCAACCAAAGTATGGTGAAAAAGACAAAAAATCTCACAATACTTCAAATTTTAACAAGTTAGCTTGAAATTAACAACACCCCATTAAAATGATAGCTATAAGTGAGAACCTACACATATAATGCTAGCAAAAATCCCAAGAAATTGAACATTAATTACTATATATGCATATCAAAGGGTTAGCCAAAAAACAATAGAATTCAAGCTAAAAATTCTAAGGGACAAAGGATCCATCCCACTGGGCATGCCAAATGTGTACAAGTATTTGTTAGCAAGGTTAAGAAAGTTATAACTAACACCTAGTAGTCCTATAACCAAACTAAATCAAATTCAATGCACCATCATGATTATATCTTAAGAAAAACTAACCTACAAACATCCTTGCATTAGAACATGAAAAAATATTCAAACTAACATGTTAATCCATTAATTTCTATCTCTATTGAATGCTAAAAAATGAAATAAACCTACTTAGATCCTTAGCAATCAAAATGTTTGATCATATGTTTGAATCTCAAGGTTTTCAAGAATGGAGTCTTGTCAAATCATGGCTACAAGACCATTTGACATATCTCCATATGACTTTAAAACTTGGATGGATACAATGCAAGAAAGGAGGCCTTAGCTCTTCAAATGGTGGATTCTTCAAGAGTGACAAATAAGCTTATAGTCTATTTGCTATGTGCTTTGCTTTTTATCTTCTCAAAGAATTTAGGTGTAAGTGTAAAGGTAGGAGGAGGGATCTTTATATAGCCCAATGGATAAAGGAATCACTACATCCCTATGTATGTGGGATAATAAATATGTTGAGTTAGTTGTGGATAAGGGGGGTTTAGATAGGGTTGAGTTAACTTTAGGAGGGTTTGGCTTGTCCTTTAGTGACTCATGTGGATAAAGGGGTCTCATTAATTAATCAAGATAATTTAATTAATATATATGCAAGCTTATAGAAGATTTTAAAGGAATATTAGCATGATTTAGACTATAAGGGGATTAAATCAATTAAATATTGATTTATTGGTTAAATGAAAGGGGCAGCTAATTAATTAATAATAATTAATTAGTCTAGATAATAGGGAGATTAATTAACAAAAGGTCGTTAATTAGGATATTTTTTTGGATAGGTGACTTAATTAATTAGCGTAGTGTAATTAATTAACGATGATAGAGAGAAGATGATCCATTTTGAAGAAATGTCTCTAATTTGTGGGAAAGGAGATAATTAGCACAATTTAAGTATTTCAATTTCTCAGGCGTAATTATGGGTGTCTACACATAATACATGGTATAGGATTTTCCTTAAGTCAAAAGGGTTAAGCCTCAAACTCCATTTTTATAATTTTAATCATTTAACGTTATTTTTAAACCATGATGAGGGGTATGGTGAATATGTTCATCCCTTAAGTATTGCAAGTTTCCCATTTATTAGGTTGAACAATCACTAATGAGGCCCCCTTTTTGTTTTAACAACCATCTTAGTCATCTTAGTCATGTTGGCATCATTCAAGGTGTATGCGACATTTGACGATCACTCCATAAATTTCATCTCATGTGATCATGTTCTTATAACCCTTACATCATTACAATGAATTCATATTGAATTCATTTTAGAATAAGTAAGGTTCATATACTACTTATCCTTTATTTAGTCATCAAGATTCTAAGGAGTATGATATCATGCGTAAAAAGGTTTATATCACTTATGGGTAATTTAAGTATTAAATGCATGTTACAAGGAGACATTAAATTATAGTTTTATACACCCTATTACCTTCTAGCCACTACCCTTCTCGTTGGTCAAACATATATTAATGTGTAATTCACCCTAATTCTCATGAGAGGTCCACGTTTGACTAATTTTCATTAACACCTAAAAGGGTCCTACACCATACATATAGGAAAAACTAGATAAAAGAATTATTGTTACCTCACAAATTATGCACAACTATAGGAAATAATTCCTAATATAACACCATTATTTGCAAAGATGTTTTCGTGCATATGTGCAACATGGAAATTGACAATTTTTGAGCACCACAACTATACCCCTGTGCCAATTTTTTTCCAAGACACCCTGACTCTATCCACTTAGTCCAAGTGACCTCCGATTAACGTTATCTCATCCCCCTAGGTGATTTAGGAAATTCCATTCATTCCCCTAGGTGATTTTAGGAGTTCATTAAAATTTGCAAGCTACAGGTAGTTGTGGGAAGGGCTATCACTAGCCTTCCTAGGGCTAGAGAAACCCCACAGAGCGGAGTAGAAGAGACTAAGAATATGTGGAGGTGATTCAAAGGTCTTGGGACATCATGGAGATTATTCAAGAATATTTTGGAAGGTCTCGAGAGAAGTTGGGGCAGTTTCACTAGAATTAGGGTTCACAAGCCTAGTCAGTGCACATACCAAAACAACAACTGAGATTCGAAGGTGATTCCGGGAGCTCGGATGGAGTTAGGAGAAAAAAACATCATTAGAAAGATAATTTCAAGCCCTACGTGATGGTGAAATCATATTTTTCACAACACTTTGGAGCATCAGGTCTACAAGAAGTTTTTCTCAAGCATAGGTGGAATGCCAAATCAAAAATACAAATTTTTAGGGATCAAATGGAAAATTAAATACATGAGAACCCAACCATTGGATTAAACAGTTCATTTCTATTCAGGATCATATAAATGTTTTCCAAAAAGGTCCATTGGGAGCTCAAGTTATCATCGTTGCAAGTTGTCCTCTTGGAGCAATTTTAGGACTCAACCAAATTTTGGGAGGACACGTGTCAGCTCCAGGATCTTGGCATGATTTTATGTCCCTAACATCCCTAAGGGTCATGTACATTAACCTTAGAAAAATTTTCTTATCCCCCATGTGACCTCTGGAACCCCATGTGACCATCAGGATTTCCAGTTCAGCCCTTGGGTGTAATTTGGAACTCAAATCCCTTGCCTTCGGATCACCGCCACGTGTCGCCATCTTGCTCATTGTGGAAATTGATGTCCCTTATATAACTTTGAGGTGAGGGACGTCAGGGAAAAAAAATTCACCAAAATCCAACTCCAAAATTTAAATTTTTTCTAACTCCTAGCTACATCTTACTGCTTCTAATTGCTTCTCCATTATCAGAAGAAAGTTGTAGAGAACACCTCAGTCCACCACTCCACCATTGCCAAAGCTCAAACCAGATTCACCAAAAAAATGAAATACTCTACCCCATGGTGATACATAGGTATCATAAGAATATTTCATCGAGATAAGAAGAACAAATGAAGAATAGAGAAGAAGAATAGTGGAAATCCTAATTGCCATGAAATCAAAATTTGAAGAAATATTCCAAACTGGTGCATGGATTGACAAACCATCTATTGTTGAGTTATTATCTCTTGAAGGCCATTAAAAATAATATTCAAACCTCCCATTTGTAGAAAAGAATGCTCACAATAAATAAATTTCACTTCCGACTCCACAATGAACAAAGTTCAAATTCCCGTCAAACCGACAACTAGATAAAAAGAAAATTTCACCAGTAAGACAAGAAGCAAAAACCTATCATAACGGAGTCAATTTCATTGTGAATGGAGAAAAACCAGACTTGAAAATTTCAAGCTCCATTAATTTCCACCATTATACGGTAGTGGAAAAAATCAGTGAGCTACCTCTCCACTTCTTAGAGGTTCGAACAAGCGAAAACACACAAAAATTGGAGGGAATGATTGTTGCAAAATCTAGTTTCACGTGAATTATTTTTTTGCGCCATAGAGTCCCTATTTTTAGGGATACAAAGGAATGGTTTTTCATCAAATTTATACTCTGTCACATGAAGAACATTTATGAAAAAGGAAGTGAGCTACCTCTTTAATTCTCAAGGTTCAAATGGGTGAAATCACATGAAAATTGGAAGGAATGATCATTGGAAATCTAGTTTCGTGTGAACTAGTTTTCACACCATGAATTCCCTATTTTTAGGGATATGGAGGGATTTATTTTTTATCATAATTCTTCCCTCTTTAAAGAAAATTTCAAATTCCCAAAAATCTAGCGGGTGAAATCATCCAAAATTCAGACGAAAGGGGCTCCAAAAAATCTAGTTTCTCTCAATCTAGTTTTTACACGATGAAGTTGCCAGTTTCTTGAGATATGAAGGAATTATTTTTAAGTAGTATTATTCCCTGGTAGATCCATACCCAAAGCTCTTACCAAGCATAAATTTTCATTTTTCATTTCTGAGCTTTCTGGAAAGTGAATCATGATGAAAATTAGAGCACAAGTTCGTGACGAAGAGCTAAATCCAAAATGGTTGTTCCCATCACAAATATAGGTCATTTTCACCATTTAGTAAAAATAGCATATGATATAATTCCATAAGATATAAATGGTGTGCCCCACTGAATTTCAAGTTTGATCACTCAGGATAATCAGAAAAGGGGTAAAATGGAAAGTAAGACAGAAAATGACATTTTCACAAAACAACAGTCCCCAAATAGCAACTTGCTAAAAATAGAAATGTGATAAAAATAGTAATATATCGGGAACGTAGGAGGTTGGAATATGGTAGATGGTTTAGAGGGTGAAATATCAGTAAGACAGTGATATGCCCCAAAATAGTAGAGCACATGCTCATATTCTAAAAATAGAAAGTTTTCATTTTGAGTGGAAAATTGCATATGACTTTGTTTTCACTCACCTTACTACTTTTTGGACTCCTTTTTGGATAATGAGATGGTTTCATGAGTTGAAAATGAGGAATGCGAACTTCACGAAGGTCTTGGAAGCATCATCTTGAGTGTAATGGTTTACAGAAGAAAAGCAAGGCATTACAAGGCACATCATGTGAATTCATCTTCATCACTTAAGGAACCGAGTGATCCAAAGTGAATTGGTCATAACAATTTCAATGAGTCAAAGGGTTCATCAACCAAGTTTCAAGGAGGGCCATCGTGGGAATTGTATGTGTTCATCTCAAGCTTGTAGTGGTAAACATCATAACAGTATTTCTAAACACTCATTATATGGTCCAGGATGTCCATGCATCATAGAGTTTACGGTCATCACTAGATTGGGAAAATGATTCAAAGTTATTCAAGGGAGAAATATTCATCAATGTAGAATATCACTAGTGGCAAAAATCCTTGCTCAAATTTCATGGTTGCATCAAGGCATTCAAAGCATTTCATCATGAGGAGTGTTTTCCCCTCCATCCCTTCCCTCTCCCTCTCTTTCCCTCTCTACTTTCTCTCTCCATTCTAATTCTTCATTATGCATCATCATTATATTTCATCCTATTCACTTAAGTGACCTATTTTAAATTTGTAAAAAGTATTTTCTCAAAATTATAAGAGAAATACTTAATTCATGGAAAATAAAAGGTCATGAGTGGAATATGGAAATAAAGAGTCATGTGAGGGAGGTGAAAGGACAATTCAAATTGATATAAATTGTAGTAAGCTCTTCATTCCAAAGGGTTCTAATTCTGAAATTATTTTAGATGGTTGTATTCTTTTAAGTTCATAAGAGATATTTTACTCACTTGTGAGTGAAAAGAGTTAGCCACTTTTCTCCTATTCTCAATGTCTTCCATTCTTATACTATGTACAATTTCTACTTGAGAATCAATACAAGAAGGATTTTTGAGCCTTTTTTGACTAAGGGGTTTATTGATAATTTGTGTTCATTAAATTCTAATTGGTCTTGTTGCTGTTTGTAGTATTATTTATTCCTAATTTTAGTACATGTGATGAAATTTCTAACTAGTGTGTGCAGGAATTTTATTTTCTACCTTCAACATTAGTTCTCCTACCTATTTTCTCACTCCCCTTTCCCACTTTTTCAGACAAATCATTCCCTAGTAAGAGATTGATAGATTTTCCGTATGGTTAGTGGAGTGCCCCTATTAGATCCATGCCTATAATACCACCAGGAAAATACACCTTTACTCATGCATGCATATATGACATATGCACTGGTTAAGTAGAGGGACTTAGATTCCCAGAGTGTGTGAAATAAATCCACAATTTTGTCCACCCAAATTTTTTTAATGCCAATAGTTTTTAACACCCACCATGGGGCAGATTTAGTAGCATTTTGCATTTAAAATATGAACACAAGGTTTGGATATCAAAACAAAAAATCAAATTTCAAAGGAAAATCATTTTTTGAAGGCGAATCCATCAATAAATGAACCCTTTCATGTTCACTTCCGCATCATGAAGAAATTTATAGATTGGAGTGAAGTTCCAATGAGTGACAAAGAAGAAGAAGAAGAAGAAGATGTCTTTCTAAAAATAATATCATTAATCACCCATGGTTCCAGACTAGTGTTGATAAAGGAAAGAAGAAAGAACCTATCATCGATGAAGAGGAATGGATTCAAAGGAGACATACGATAATGTGTAAAGCTAGAGAATATGACAAATTCTTGCAAGAGATGAATGAGCAACTTGAAACAACCCATAGCGAGGAAGAAGAAGAGGAGATTTGTCCTATGGAGGAAGATCTTGAAGATCACTCATATCACAAGGTTTTCATACCCAAAAGGTTCTTGAATTCCACTAAAGAAAATCCTATCCTTGAGCCTTCTAATGAAGATAAAATCAACATTCAAGAAGATGACAAAAGACAAGATGGTGCAAGATCCACTGAAGAAGATTTTTACAATCTTGCATAGCTCACTAAAAAATTGAGAACGTTGTTCTTCTTCCACCATTCTCTAGGTGAATCCATTTCATACGGTGATGAAGAAATGAATATTTTAAAAAGAGAATATGTGGAAAGGATTCAGATCATAATAGAAGGAAATTCTGACCCCAAAGTATTTGATGAAATTTGGAGGTATGTTTTAGCTCTACAAAGAAGATATGAACATCTTGAAGCTCTGCATCAAATGGAGGAAGAAGATGAGATGTTACCTATGGAAGAATACATATATTTCTATCCATATTATGAGGCTTTCATTCCCAAAATATTCTTGGATGCTTCTGAAGAAGATATTATCATAGAACCTTCCGATGAAAGCTGAAGAAACATCATGGAGGAAGAAGTAGAAGAGATGAAGATATAATCACCATTCAACAATTCCATTTGGCTCAAGTCACAACCCATGGGGGGAATAATATATTCAATAAAGGTATATCCTTTTTGCATAATGGATGATCCAATGCTCTCCAAAGACTCCACCAATAATGAATAATATGACCAATTAAAAGTAAGCATGAATGGTCTATTTTCAATTTTGATATTTTAATTAATGATGAAATGGAGATATGTGAGAAAGTGCATGAAATTCACCCGACATCATGGTTTGAAGATGATGAATTCAAGATGATCATAGATAATATTCCCTCCTATTTTGATTCTTCAAGTGACATAGAAATGTTGCATGAAGAAATGGAGGATGCCAAAGATTCAAAATATCTTCCTAATGTGATCATGGATGATCAAATGGAAGAAGCCAACTCTATTTTCAAATATGAGGAGAACAAAAAATTTAAACACGACCTCTACTCACTCAGGGAGAAGAATCATCATCACGGTGAAAACATAGCCTTTCATTTTTCACCTGAGCAAGAAAATTCAATAATGGATGGACAAGATGTAGATAAAAATTCTTCTCATATTGCTTCCCCAACATGATTCTCTACTTCTTACAAATAATAATATGATATGGATTTTGGGCTTGAAGGAGTGACCTTACCACAAAGCTTGGACGTATTCTCCTTGTTAGTAGGTGTCATGAATCAAGTATCCCCATGTTTATAAGAAAGTGAATCTTTGGAAATAAAAATCATGGAAGAGGTGAATGGGAATTTTTCAAATGAATCATGGGCCCATATGGATAATATTTTTAATCATCTCTTGGAGGCATAGTAAGAATATTCTTCCAATGAAGATAAAAAATGAGTCTAAGGAAATTTCAGAAGAAATATCTATACAAAATATCTTGAAGGTTATGGAAGAAATTGAAGATCCTCAACTCAGTCTTGAAATCTTAACTCGGGCCATGGAGATACAAGACATGTATGAGTCAATTTGTGCTTCCTATTTTGATGCACCAATTTTTGATGTTTAGACAGAGCAGTTGGATAATCTCGATGACTTCCCTAATACTTATGTTGATGAGAATGGACATGAAAGAATGCATTTTTCTTCCACATCATGTGAAGAAGTTCATGAGTGTAAAAGAAGAAAATTTCATGAATCTCCTTTGGAAATATCCAGTTTTGAAGACAACATCTCCACCATGAAAGAAGATAAGAGGGAAAACATTGATCTGATTTGCATTAAAGAAATTTGTTTGGAACATGGTGAAAATCTACAACAATATTTGGAGTATCTTTAAAACCAACTTTCTCCCACCATTTCGGAATGGCCCATCAATGAAAAATAAGAGTTCATATGAAAAAATCCAATGAAGGGTGAAGAATGCTTACATGGCCAAACCAAAAGCTACATTTTTGAAAATGATATCAAGATGCACTCTGAACAAATACATATTGGCAACCATTTCTCTAGACAAAAAATTAGGAGTATGCATGATTATTTCCAAATGATCAAAATTTAGACTATAATCACCATCCTCCAAGATCAGATTCACCTTGAACATGTTCCCATGGTGTAAAAATATCTCAAGGATGATGAAGATCTCCAGCTCAATGATTTAACTTCCATGAACAAAAACACTTGGTCAGAGAAACAAAGTGAGATGTTCAAGGAAGTCCTGGATGGGAAGAAAACCAATTTTTTCTCACTCCTTCCAAGTGTTTTGTTGATATAAGAGACAATTTGAAGTTGCAATTCAAAGAAGATGAATTTTTTCATGACGGAAACCATTTTCCCACTCTTGAAGACATGGAGGGATGGTGTCTTATGATCATGGGACATCAAGAGGAATATTCAAAATGAAATTTTTTCAAGAGGGTGACCAAATTTTCAATGGATAAAGGAACATTATTACTATAATATGAATAAAAGGATGGAATCATGATCAATATTCTTCTTCTCAAGCCATGTAAATCCATCACCAAAGCATGGTTTGATCAAATAATAGTTTTTGTGCTTCAATGGTCATACTTTAATTCGGTATTTTATGATGACATGTACTTTTCTCAATCTTTTTTTGGGTATGTGTATATAATTTTCCCATCTTTGTAAATTTCCCTCCCCTTATATACAATTTCCTTTTCGTGGTGTGTTTCCCTTTATTTTGTGTGGCTCATGTTTTCCTTTCCTTTTTTATGTGTGTGTTTGTGTATTTCCCTTCTCCTCTCTCTCTCTCTCATAAGTTGTACATGAATCCACAAGGCCTTATGGATAAGGCACTAGTCTTTTTTTGAAAAGTTGAGATTATAGATTCTTCATGTCATGTCTTCCCTACACTCAGTCCATATCATTTCCCCAAGCTAGAGCCAACTATTTTCGTGCAAATGTGTAAAAGGGAAATTGAAAATTTTGGAGCACGACAACTATACCCTTGTACCAAATTTTTATAAGACACCCGACTATGTCCAATCAGTCCAAGTGGCCTCTTGATTAATGTTATCTCATCCCCTTAGGTTATTTAAGAAAGTAAATTCATTCCCCTAGGTGATTTTAGGAGTTCATTAAAATTTGCAAGCTACAGGAAGTTGTGGGTAGGGCTATCACTGGCCTTCCTAGGGCTGGAGAAACCCAACAAAGAAGATAAGAAGATAATAAGTAGACATGGAGGTGATATAAAGGTCTTAGGACATCATTGATATGATTTAGGGATATTCTCAAATGACTAAGAGAATTTGGGGTAGTTTCATTAATTAGGGTTCACAGCCTACTTAGTGCACATGCCAAAAAACCACCGAGCTTCGAAGGTGATTCTGGGAGCTCCAGATAGAGTTAGGAGAAAAAAAAACATCTACAAAAATATAATTCCAATACCTACATGATGGTGAAATCAAAATTTTCACAACACTTTAGTGCATCAGGTCTCTCTCAAGTTTTTCTCAAGCACAAGTGGAATGCCAAATCAAAAATATTATTTTTCCAGAATAAAATGGAAAAATCAAGACATCATACCCCCACCATTGGATTTAAAAGGCTATTTATAGTCAGGATCATATAATTTTTTTCCAAAAAGGTCCATTGGGAGCTTAAGTTATCAATCAGCAAGTTGTCCTCTTAGAGCAAGTTAAGGACTTAGCCAAAATTTGGGAGGACACATGTCACCTCTAGGATCCCGGAGGTATTTTATGTCCCCAAATTCCCTGAGCTAAATAAACCTTGGAAAAATGTTTCTAGCCCCCATTTGACCTTTGGAACCCTATGTGATCATCGGATTGCGATTCAGCCCTCGGGTGTAATTTGGAACTTAAATCCCCCGCCGTCGGATCATCGCCACGTGTCACCATATTTATCATCATGGAAATTGATGTCCCTCATGTTCCTTTGAGGTGAGGGATTTTAGGGAAAAAAATTCACCCAAATCCAACTCCAAAATTTGAAAATTTTCTAACTTGTACTTGCTTCTTACTGCTTCTAACTACTTCTCCATTGCCAGAAGAAATTTGTAGAGAACACCTCAGTCCACCACTTCACCATTGCCAAAGCTCAAAACAAATTCACCAAAAAAATGAAATCCTATACACCATGGTGATACAAAGGTCTCAGAATAATATTTCATCAAGATAAGAAGAGAAAATGAAGAACATAGAAAAGGAACAGTGGAAATCCCAATTGCCATGAAATCAAAATTTGAAGAAGTCTTTTAAACCGGTGCACGGATTGAAAAACCATCTATTTATAAGTTATTATATCTTAAAGGCCATTAAAAAATCACATTAAAACCTCATGTTTATAGAAATTAATGCTCACAACGAAGAAATTTCACTTCCGGCTCCACGAAGAACAAAGTTCAAATTCTCGTCAAACCGATAACTGGATCGAAAGGAAATTTCACCAATAAGACAAGAAGCAAAAATCTATCGCAATGGAGTTGATTTCATCACGAATGGAGAAAAAAATAGAACTGAAAATTTCAAGATCCATTAATGGCCTCCATGACATAGTAGTGGAAAAAATCAGCGAGCTACCTCTCCACTTCTTAGGGTTCCAGTGGGTGAAATTACACGAAAATTGGAGGGAATGATTGTTGAAAAATCTAGTTTCACGTGAACTAGTTTTGTGCCATGAAGTCCCTATTTTTTAGGGATATGGAGGACTTAGTTTTCATCAGAGTTATACCTTGTCACATGAAGAACATCTATGAAAAAGGTAGCGAGCTACCTCTTCAATTCTCAAGGTTCAAATGGGAGAAATCACACAAAAATTGGAGGGAATGATCATTGAAAAATATAGTTTCACGTGAAATAGTTTTCATGCCATGAAGTACCTATTTTTAGGGATATGGAGGGATGTATTTTTATCATAATTCTTCCCTCTTTGAATAAAATTTCAAATTCTCAAAGATTTGGCGGGTGAAATCATCCAAAATTCAGAGGGAAGGGTCTCCAAAAAATCTAGTTTCTCTCAAACTAGTTTTTGCATGATGAAGTTGTTAGTTTATCGAGATATGAAGGACTGATTTTTTATTAGTATTATGCCTTGGTAGCTCCATACCAAAATATATTATCAGACATAAATTTTCATTTTTCATGTCTGAGCTTTCTGGAAAGTGAATCATGATGAAAATTAGAGCACGAGTTCATAACAAAGAGTCGAATCCAAAATAGTTGTTCCCGTTGCAAACAAAGGTTGTTTCCATCATTTACTAAAAATAGCATATGATATACTTCCTCAAATTCTATAAATGGTGAGCCCCACTAAATTTCAAGTTTGATCACTCATGACAATCAGAAAAGGGGTAAAATGGAAAGTAAGAAAGAAAATGACTTTTCCCAAAATAACAAGTCCCCAAATAACAACCTGCTAAAAATATAAATGTGCTAAAAATAGCAATATCTTGGGAACATAGGAGGTTGGAATATGGTAGATGGTTCAGAAGGTGAAATATGAGCAAGACAGGTGATATGTTCTAGAATAGCAGAGCACAAGCTCATATTCTAAAAATAGAAAGTTTTCATTTTAGAGTGGAAAATTACATATGAATTTATTTTCACTCACCTTACTAATTTTTGGACTCCCTTTTGGATAATGAGATGGTTTCATGAGTTAAAAATGAGGAATGAGAACTTCATGGAGGTCCTAGAAGCATCATCTTGAGTGTAATGGTTTACAAAAGAAAAGCAAGGCATCACAAGGCACATCATGTGAATTCATCTTCATCACTTAAGGAACCAGAGTGATCCAAAGTGAATTGGTCAGAATGATTTCAACGAGTCAAAGGGTTCATCAACCAAGTTTCAAGGAGGGTCATCATGGGAATTGTATGTGTTCATCTCAAGCTTGCAGTGGTAAACATCATAACAATGTTTCTAAACACTCATTCTATGGTCTAGGATGTCCATGCATCATAGAGTTTGCGGTCATCACTAGATTGGGAAAATGATTCAAAGTTATTCAAGGGAGAAATCTTCATCAATGTAGAAGATCACCAATGGTAGAAATCTTTGCTCAATGTTCATGGCTGCATCAAGGCATTCAAAGCATTTCATCATAAGGAGTGTTTTCCCCTCCATACCTTCCCCTCCTATATCTTTCCTCTCTAGTTTCTCTCTCCATTCTAATTCTTTGTTATGCGCCATCATTGTATTTCATCCTATTCACTTAAGTGACCTATTTTAAATTTGTAAAATGTATTTTCTCAAATTATAAGAGAAATACTTAATTCATGGAAAACAAAAGGTCACAAGTGGAATATGGAAATGAAGAGTCATGTGAGGGAGGTGAAAGGACAATTCAGATTGCTATAAATTGTAATGAGCTCTTCATTCCAAAGGGTTCTAATTATGAAATTATTCTAGCTGGTTGTATTCTTGTAATTTCATGAGAGAGATTTTTCCCACTTGCGAGTGAAAAGATTTAGCCACTTTTATCCTATTCTAAATGTCTTCCATTCTTATACTATGTACAATTTCTATTTAAGCATCAATACAAGAATGAGTTTTGAGCCTTTTTTTGATCGAGGGTTTATTGATACTTTGTGTTCATTAAATTCTAACTGGGCTTGTTACTATTTGCAATATTATTTCTTCCTAGTTTTAGTGCATTTGATGAAATTTCTAACTAGCATGTGTAGGAATATGATTTTCTACTTACAACATTAGTTCTCCTACCTCTTCTCTCTCTCCCTTTCCACTCTTTAGACAAAGTATTCCCTAGAAGAGATTGCTAGCTTTTGCCATAGGGTCAGTGGAGTGATCTTGTTAGATCCCCAACCATAAGGCCATTAGGAAAATCCACATTTACTCATGCATGCATATACGGCAGCTACACCGGTTAAGTAGAGGAACTTAGATTCCCAGAGTGTTGGCAAGAAATCCACAAGTTTTTCCACCTGACAAATTTTCTCACCAACAAAAGAGAAAAAGACTTCAAACTCAATGGTTTCATACATGGGTATCTTTATGACATGGGTTCCACTCATGGTTCATGCCATCATTTCATAATTACACATGCTTATTACCAAGTCTAGGGAAAAAATCATGGTCTTTACCTTACTTTATGTTCAACACCTTGAGAAGACCAAGTTTGAAGGTGATTGCACAAGAGGGGTAAGTCATACAAAATTGGATTTTTATTTAGGTTTCATTCTTACATTTTCCAAATTAGTTAATACAACACACACAAGAGGTTAATTTGTTAATTTTGACACTGGAGCACACCATAAAGATTAAATAATTTCCGGTTATCATATACATATACTCTCTTAACAATACATATTTTGAAATTAGGTTAACACCCATGACCACATGTTCATTTTCCAAACACCCTAAAATGCTAACAAATTTCATCTTAATTCATATAGAGATACTCCTTTCTACCATACATGAAGTAAGTTTCACAACGTAGCTACAAATGAAATCAAGAAGAGCATTTAGTAAAATTAGGCTAATTCTTTAGATTCGATATCAAAGAACAATTACAAGTTTATTAAAACTTCATGCATGACAAGGACATTTTTTTGAAATAAAATAGTGCAATGACACTTTACACTAACGTAACAATACATATTTTCCCTTTTTTTAATAACACATAAATTACAATAATACAAAAATGAATTACAACCACGCCATTTCGCCATCTTACTTGCATCCTGCAAAACCATGTGAGCATGGGTCAACGAAAACCACTGGCATGGATCCACCCTCCCTCTAACATGCTATCATCATGCAAAAACAATTTTAAAGGAGAGAAAAACATAAAAAATTCCATATTTTTGGAACATGATTTCAATTCAATTTTTAAGAGAGAGAAAGGAAGAGTAGAGAGAGAAGACATTTTTTTTTACTTTTTTACAAGCAAAGGGGTGAAAGAGTATCCTATCAAGTGTTATGTACAAAAAACATATATGAACATACATATCATAGTAGTTTATGTTTTCCAATACATATATTTTTTTTTCTTTGGCAAGGGAGGTTAAGGATGTGTCGTATCATGCAAATATGCTATTTAGCTAACCATATAATTACAGTCTTTGAAAAACATATTTTAACTCTATATGTATGTTATCAACAAATACACTAGTATTATCCTTAGCACAAACATTATAAGGTCAACCTGGGTCCACGACCTCAAATTTTGTTGTTATGCAAACTAGGCCGAGTGGCCTCAGAATAGGCCTGAAAAAAAGAGAACCCAACACCATATCAATATGTTTAATGCCTCTCGATTAAATATATACTAAATTTTTTTAGAACAAGATGGATCACAAAATGGATAAGTGGAGCTCAAAATGGATGCAACTTTCTGGAGCTAGTTGGCTAAATTTGGTCATTTTTCCTTCAGAAAATAAGGCCAAGTGGCCTCCAAAAGGGGCCCACTAGAAGGGCGTAAAAAATAAAAATGGAATGTTTCAAAGTCCTATCTTCTTCTCTACTAAATATAGAAACACCAAGAGAAAACAATATCTAAAACCGATAAGCTACACTTAAATAGGGAGTATATTTTTGGGGTCACTTGGCTGAATTTAACTGCTGCCCAAAAACAACCTAAGCCAAGTTGGCTTCAAAATGGTTACGAAAAATGCATTTTTGGAGAGTACAATTCAAATGAACCATGCAATGTGATTTTGTGTATGAAAATGAAGAGGTTTGAAGCTTCACATCTCATTTCCGGGGACCATGGGTACTAAATCGATGTGGTTTCAGAGAGGTTCTATTGTTTTGAACAACTACCTCTAATAGGTAATTCAAAAATTTAGCCACGAGAACCAATTAGAAAAACATGGTAAATGGTTATTTTAGCAATGTTTTAGAGTTGGGATGACAACCTCATATAACAAGGAAGGAGTTACATCAATTAGATCTAAGAAACAAGTTCAAGAGGTCTTTACATGTCAATCTCGAGAGGAATTTATCAAATTTGGAGGGGGTTTTTTTGACTTTGAGAAGGAACATATTTTATCCGTTTTCCTCCATGATTGGTTGATAAAAATGAAAATACATGATAGCAATATTTCGACATAGTTTTATTTGGTTCACAATGAAACTGGACTATAATGACATCAAAAAGGGGTATTTCATGGCATGTTTAATTGGTATGATTTTGCATTTGAAACAGTTTATACGAAACAAATTAAATGTTTTTAAATAATCATGCAATATTTTAATCAACCCAAAATTATAAATGCAAGTTAAAAAAATAAAATTTTTATGAGAAAGAATGAGAACCATTCATGTAGGAAGTGAAAATGGTCAAGGTTGTGGAGCTTGGTTCCACATCATAAAGAGGATTTTTTTCAAATGATTTGCATACATCCGGAACACTCCTCAATTTGCATTTTCTTGAAAGTGTCTAAATATTTTTCAACAAAACCATTTGTTCATATCTATAAAATGAAGCATTCCATGAGGCTACATTTGTTTGAGGCATTTTTCCAAACAGTTCCCTTTCCTTCACATTCTTCCACATTTAGCATACATTTCCATCAAGGTAGTTACAAATACAACCTTCGACAAAAATATTCTCTCAATTATTCTTTGATGGATGTCCATACCCTCTTCCAAACCTCCTGTTTTGGCACAAAGTTGAAACAATGCTACCAAAGGTAAACCGATTTGGTTAAACAACCATTCATTGTATTGATAAGAAAAGAGTTCCAATTCCTCTTAAGGACACCCATGAATTTTGTAACAGGTGATTATCAAATTCTATGAAAATTAGTCTCATTTTGTCATTTCATCAAAAATTTACTAGCATTTACTAAACAACTCTACTTGGCATACGAGTTGATAATTTTTTTTTTTCTGAAAAATTACGCTCTAGTAAATTTAAATCCTCGACATTGAAGAAAGAGTGGATTAGCTTACACTCTAGAAGAACATTCTTGGTATCACAGTGTCTGCAATAGTTGAATATATAAAAATACTATTCAGGGGGATTGTGTGTAGTAAGAAGAATGTTTAACGCCTCTTTCAAGCAATCCTCTCTATAGAATTTCGTGAGATGGGATGTGGATGACATTGTATGATTAAAGCATGGGATAACAGGAAAGGGCACTTTTAATGTCTTAATCAATATAACAACCACTCCAAATAAAATACTAAGAGTAGGAAAACTAATCGATATCTATCTACTATGAGAATGGTGCCACAAAGGTTACAATGCATGCAATGTAGGTTTGTAGAAGAAGAAAAATAACTACATCTAGACATTATGTGCCTCCTAACCCTCAATCTTCTTCTTCTCTTCTTCATACAAAAAACAAAAAAATGGTAGGCAATATTTTTGCTTCATCTCGACACAATAGAACCTACCTAAAAAAATAGATACCAATCTAGATCAATCAATCTATATTTATGTGCAGGGCTGATTTAACCCATAATGGGACTGATTTAACACTAATACATGAAACATTATGTTTATTTTATTATGACAATATAGAACCATGCTTTACCATAGATATAAAAATAGAGCTCGACTTAAGCATTCACTTGTAACTAACCAAATATCGCTAAATTTCCGGTGTTAACTTGGGTTTCACCATGGTTAACACCTATGGATCTTGAACACAATGATTTTATTATTATGAAAATAAAATTATAGGTTTCAAACAATGTTTAAGATATGTCACACTCTTTTCTCTACTTGATGAATGGATTTACCCTACCATCCTTTCTTCCTACCAAATTGATATCCCAACTCTCACCCACATGCCTGCAAACTCCACTCTGCCTTCAATTCTCTCTAAAAAGTTGTCACATTCTTTCATTTGGTCAAACACTTTATTACATTCACCAAACCTCTTCATCTTTCTAGGAAATCACATGCCTTCCCATGCCTATTCATTCCCTTTTTAAAAAAATTATTTATTTCAAAATTTTACTTTCGTTATTATTATTATCCATAAAATAATATATTTATTTATTGTTGTAAAACACACTATTCCACGTAGGGAAACCATCACCTTTGTCAAGAATGAAAAAAATAAAGGCACCACATGTTGCATTACACTACACTCGACCTAGTCTCAAATAGTATTCTACGCTTTCCTTGCCTTTATCCCTCGATTACAGTGTAAAGAAGTCATGATTGGGGCTAATGTGAGTATATGCCTAAACTAGCTATAACAATGAATTTTATGGCATCGTCTATGTAAATTATCTGGGAGAAATAAGGACACCATACACAAATCATTCTCTCATACCATACCACCTAGTTATAAAACCCGCCATTGGAGAAGTGATTCAATCCTCTAAGAGGTACAGTAATGATTAGGTGAGTCTCTTTCAGTATTCCAAGGTTTCCCCCTACCACTTATGTCCCCATAAAAATTTGGTATATTAGGTTTGGGATATATCAAAAGACACATCTTTTAGAGTGATAAGAGCCTTACATCCACCCATTTCACAACATACTTCTTGTTTTATTTTCATAAAAATTGTATATATGGAAATTATTTTTCCTATCAAGCAAAAAAATTATTATTTTCTTCTTTTTTGATAACATTATTTTTATAGATAAAAAAACTTGTATTGCAAATCCTATCCTTTAATTAGAATTTGTGTTCCACAACACAATCACAGTCAAAGAAAGTCTTATCCTTTGGATAGTCAATCCAATAAAACTAAAAATCTATCAAATTTAAATTAAAACCTTATCTATTAGAATCAAATCAAAACTTATGCTCTATCGAATAAAAATCGAGTCTAAATAAACATCTAACTTATCAAATCTCAAATTGAAATCTTATATTTTTGATACACACTTCCAAGTCTAATCAAATCTAATAAAATTGAAGTCTTATAATTTGGATACACACATCCAAATCTAAGCAAATCCAATCAAATCAAAGTCTTATACTTTGGATACCCACATCCAAATTTAAGAAAATCAATCAAATCAAAATCCAAACAATCCAATCAAATCAAATCCAATTTTGATCAAAATCACAAACCACTTCTCACTTTAGGTTCCTACCCTTTAGTACAAAATGGTAGTTACTCGTAACAAAATCTATAATATTTTTGACCATTTTGATAGAAATCCTCTTGGAAAAGATAGTTTTGATGAAGAGGAAGAAGTTGGACAACCTGAAATCACATAACAAGAAAAAAAGCAAGTTGATGAAATTTTAAGACAAAACAAACATCAATATCTTCTTTGTCTCCTAGAAATGGGAGCTAAACTACCTTCAAATTTTGGTGATGAGAACTTGAGACATCTTCTAGACAAACCTGAATCTAGCAAAAATAAATAAAAATCTAGCAATTCAATGAATACATCAAATGAATCCTTATTAGAAAAAATCCATGAGATGAAAAGTGAAATTTCTCATATGGCTTCTAAGGTTGCCAAAAACAATGAAGAAAAAGTACAACCTCATTAAGAAACTAAAAAAACAATGAATGCCCCTAAAAAAACTCTCCATTCACACAAGAATGGAAGAACATGAAAGAAACAATAATGAGAATGCAAAAATGAACAAAACAATTTAAATTTGAAGAACTTTTTCCATATCCATTTGACAAAGAAATGTTGTGCATACCATTTCCTCAATCATTCAAAACCCCTAAATTTGACAAGTATAAAGGAAAACACGACCCAAGAGAACATGTTAAATAATTCTTCATGGAATTCCAAGAAGTATCCTACAATGACATCTACCTCTTGTGTATTTTCCCAAAAATTTTAGGAGGACAAGCCTTAGATTAGTTTTTACACCTTCCAAAAGGCTCAATCACTACTTTCACTAACTTATTAGAGAAATTTGTTAAACACTTCTCCTTTAACCTAGATTCTGAAGTCACTATGATGGAACTTTGCAACACCAAGCAAAGGAATAATGAAACATTTACATCATTTTTTCCAAGTGTTGGGGTATTAATGTCAAGTGGGGATAACCACTTAGATAACCCCTTGTCTTAAAGATTATTTTTAATAATCTTAGTCGGTCTTTCACAACCTTGAAAAGAGTGAAGTGGTATAACTGCTCACCCATCCTATATAAGTAGGATGATCCCTCACAGGACTATTTACTTGTAATACTAAATTACACGGTGCTATTAAGCATATAGACCATTTGATCTAAGCTCAAGCTACTTATGTGAGCTGTTATACAATGAGGAAGAAGTTTGTTATTGTTTATTGTGAGACCAAGGAGTGAAGTGGAAGTGCTAGGTTAAAGTGTGAAATTATTAATATAAGACAATGATTTTTAGTGGAGTTTTTCCCTTTGGGTTTCTCCGCTTAAATTTGGTGTCTCTTGTCTCATTTACTTGAGTTCTTGTTATTTACTTTCATTAGTAATATATTAATATGTAAACATATGGTTAAATGTCTACACATTATAATCTATAATCCTCAGCTATTTATTTTATGGATCTATAATTATTCAATTATATCTTCCCATATTCCTTCTAACACAAAGATGGAGAGGAATTGCAAGCTGAATCCCATATTCAATACCTAAAATCTTCATCCCAATTCTTAATCCAGAGTTATCATTCTAAATGCAAATGTATTGTTTAACAAACTTTGAGGAAGTAATTGAAAAAGGAGCACAAATCAAAAGGGATCTCATTGTTAAGGGATTAATCAAAACTCCTTCAAAAGATCAATCTCATAAGGACAATCATCAAAATCAAGATAAATCAAAATTATTCAATGAAACCAAAATGTTGTAAATGAAGGGATCAATGATACTCACCATGTTCAAAATGTGTAAAATCATCAATCAAAACCAAAAAAATCAAACAATCAACAAATCATAATCCCTAGTAAAGAAACTACTCCACGTGAATTCAAATGAAGACAATTCATGCCACTCAGAGAAAGTTTTTCTAGTGTGTTCCTTCACTTATAAAGTGAAAATATGATCATCTATCCCGTATCAAAATACTTTGAATAAGGGAAACAAAACCCAATGTTATACAAAGAAAATTAATATTGTGAGTACCATCATATCAATGGTCACTATAAAGATTGTTGTATGAAACTCCACCATTACATTCAAGATTTAATTGACCACAGAGATATTGAAATCGAAAACACATAATACAAAAATGCCAAATGAGAAACTAAAGGTGTTCAAGGACCCCTTTCCAAAACATGGTATGAATGACAAAGCTAAAGACAAGGGTCAATCCTCAAACAATGTTGAATTCAATTCCATCATTTCACTTATAGAAAAAAACTAAATTAATGACCATTTTCAAAATCAATAATCCTAATTATGTGGTGACAATGTTATAGAAAAAGGCTTAGGTACTTTCCGTAAAGAATCCCTCCACATCAACTATACCTCAAACACGCAATCCTAGACCTACCACTGATCCAAAATGTCTAATGCTAAATCTTCCTCTGATTCTTATAATATTATCAAACAATTAGAGAAGACTGTAGACACCAAAAAAATTGGGTCATAACCCTCTAAGACCCTTTCAATTAACACACCCCTTACCATTACCCCTTAAACACATTTTTTTAATCTAATTATCAATAATAGGTTAATTACCACCTCACCCCTCCACCTCACCTTGGACCCATTCCAGGGGCATTTAACTAACTGAGACTAGGTCATCACTCCTAGCATTGAGTCATCACTTCACTTAACTAACTAAGACTCTTTCAAAACCTAATACTTATTATTAACCACTTCTTCCATCAATTCCCTACGTGTTTAAATGTGAACCAAGAATCCTATCCCACAATCAAATCTTGACCCACACCAAAAGGGAAGAAAAATACTATTTTAAGAAAATTGGACTATTTATCCCTAACCAAAACCTGGTTATTCCTCGGTTGATGCCAATCAATGAACCACCATCGGTTCCTTTAAATAAGGATTTATAAATATTTTTATGGGCTCTTACTTTGGTTGGATTTTGGATTTCATGGGAATTCTTGCATTTGATTGAGCATCCGATGATCAAACACAACACCAGAGCATCTAAGTTCTTCACCAATAACCAACCTCTTATTCCATAGCCTCAAACCATTAACATGGAATCACATAGGCTTTGTTGCCATGGAAATGGTACCAATTCTATTTCTCCTATGAATTCCCACCAACCACCACATCTACTAATCTCTAGGTCTTCAAATAAGTATCCTAACCAGGTTATTAGTTCTTAACTTTAGTTTAGATCTCTTATTGTCTTGTTGTATTTCTTATTTCTCACCCGAATACATCCATCCCTATCTACCCAATACCATATCAACCTTTACCTCTCTTTCTTCTCAATCACCTCTTTCACCCTTGTTGAGTCTTCACCCAAATCCTAACACCACCAAATGATTTTCAACACTTTATGCAATCACAAAGAGCCAAAACCAACCCCTTTTCACCTTTGGCACCCAATTGCCCCTACCATGATTAGTTAGCCAACCGATACCGGCCAAATTAGTGACTAACATCAGTTCCTCAACCGACATTGGTCTCGTGTCCGACACTCTCCTCGACCAACGAGCTAATTTACCTACCAAAACCTCTCAAAACCTCCCACAACCTCACCTAGACCTCCATAACACCCTCTGTTACACCTACAGACCTTAACAACCCACCACCTACTTTAAATTTAATCTTGTATTCACTATTTAGATTAGATTTAATTTATTGTGCTTGTGTGAGATACCTAAATTATACAACTACAATAGGACTCTCTATTTCATGTTCTTATCAACATTTAATTTGTTTTAAACATGGATTGATAACCTTCTAGGAAGTACCCCACTTCCCGGATCTAGCTCTTGCTAGGAAATCCACCAACCAATGCTTTTAATTCTATCTTGTGGTCTTGTGTTCTTTTTTAGGTAGTCCTTCCCAAACAAAAAGGAGTTCTCTCGATCGGCCTGGTATTCAATGGTGCACAACCTCTTCATGACCTCTAGGTATTCCTCACGTACCCAACCTTTTACCTTAAATTTTTACTTATACGTACGCTTCTTATTGGTGAAATTTTTTGGCATGCCTAGTGGGACCCTCATTATTTGTGGGTTCTTTTATTCATATAGGATTGCATTTTGTGCTTGTTCCTTTCTAAATCTTCACTAAATCTCTCTTTTGGTAATATTCTCTTTCTTCTATTTTCTCTAAAGGAAACACTTCATTTAGTGAAAATTAAAATAAACCCTTCTTTATTTCCTCTTGCTTGCATTAGTGAAAGACATACTCTCTTCCTATTCATTATTGCTCTCATCCAACTTCATTTTTTGATTTGGGCTTAAAACTATTGCATTGCATCCTTGTATTCTTGCATTTAGCTCACATAGTCTAAATAACAATCCAATATAATAGAGGTCATGACCGGTTGAGGATTGGGTAATTAAGCATAGTTCACTATTGCACACACTTATTTTCCAAATCACTCAAAAAAATAACACACTTCTTAAACATTCCCCAAATCTCAGGAAGAATCTATCAAGGATTTAAAAACCCATTGATAGTGGGCCCCGACTTGTGTTTTAGCCATATTTTCATATCAGAGCTTGAACCTAACATACCGAAAGGTATATCGAGGACTCCCCTACCAAAATAATCCTAAAACCATCCATAGCTGGCTTTTAGGTACCTTGCATCCATTCCCTTCTATATATTCATAGTCAGTCTTAAGGCTTAAGCCATTACAACACTAAAATATGATTCCTAGGATAACATGTTTGTTAGTTTTTGCTTTTGGATTTTTGAATTTCTTTATTGTCTTATGCTATTTGAGGTGTGAGTTCATAATTTATTAATTTTTTTAAACTCAGTCATCAAAAATAGTTAATTCTCGGTTCTCTCGAGTATGTTAGACTAGATTTTATATACACAACCTCTTTCTGGACTTCTTTTAACCAAATCTAACTCAAGAATGTCAAGTTTCTTAATTTTCACACTAATTGGCATCGTTACCTTCTAACAAGAATCAACTCAACAAATGGTATCAATATTTTCATCTAATGTATTAATCGCTTCACCGACGGTATTGGTCTATGCATTTTTGATTTTCTATCAACATAATCAAATTATTTTCACCTACCAAATTATTTCAAAATCTGTTTATGAGTTTCTATCATTTTCAAGAGCCTAGGTATATATTTTCATCTTCTCGTATGGTTTACTACTCGCCAAAAGGAACGAGCTCTTACTTTTCATGTGAGTTGTATACCATTACCTACTACCCCCTCGCCACCTTCTATTTCTTCACCAATGGATCCTAATGCACTTGCGATCATACCCAAGGGTGATGAGGAATTCACTAGATTCCTTGATCACAACACTAAGGCCTTACAACATTACCTTGCCAACTCTTCCATCTGTGACTCAAGTAAACATTTTTATGGAATGCCCACTTCCATGCCCCCATTTCTACCACCTCTGCCATATCGGCAAACACTAATGTAGCTACCCAAACTACTCTAGCATTGACCAACCCTATCTCATAACCACCTACTTCACAAGTGACCTCTACACCTTTGACATCTGCCATCCCACCTGAAATTTAACATACCTACAACATATTCCATACCCTTATCCATGGCCCCTCATATAGGGGTCCCTTCATCATCCATACCTTATGTACCTATGTCTACACAACCGCCACTTGATTGTGTCAATCTATTCCTCCCCATTTCGAGTTTGATAATCACCATTCCCCAAAATATTCCACTCCGTCACTATGAGGATATTTCCACAAGATCCTCCCACCTACACCTTACCTTAGACACATCCTATCACCTCCACTTCATATTCAGGGTATTTTCCCTCCTCTTCTACCATTGCCTACATACCTACATCTCAATTCACTTACTCAACACCACCATATACTGGTGTGCCTTCCACGACCCACTTATCTTATCCACCCCCTTATACATCAAGAGGGCTCCCTTAGTATAATCCCACATCGGATCTCATCAAAATGATGATGGAAAAAATGTAGATACTTGAGGCCTTTGTTTCCATATCTCGTAACATCTTAACCTATGATGATATTTGTAATGAACCCATCCACCCCTCCATACCTATTCATCCTTATCCCATGCAATGGGAGCTACCCAAATTTAACCATTTTAATAGTAAGGAGGACCCCCAACAACACTTTCTTTCCTTTAAGCACACTTTTATTTGATAGGCCACGATGATTCCTTACTCCTTCAAACATTTCCCATGTCCCTGTTGGGACCCACCTTAGAATGGTACAATGATTTTCCCAGAAATCGATCTTTTCCTTCAACCAATTGGCCCAGACCTTCCTTGATCAATTTTCAATCAATATCTCTAAGAAGGTCTCCGTATGAGATCTATACTTTATTCACCAATATGATGACTAATCTATCGTTGATTTCATCACATGTTTGCATGGCTTAATTAACTAGATATCCTTCTCTCGAACTCATAGAGTTCTTTACCAAGGCGTGTGCCAGACACATTTACCCAAATATTCAAGTTTAAACATTTCGTACATTTGATGAGGCTTTCACTATGGCTAGGAATCTTGAGATCTGTGCCCTCGAAGAAGAGAAACTTAAACTGTGTAACAAGAACACTGCCTTCAAATCCAATGACTCTTCTTTCAAACCACCAAACAAATATTACAAGCCAAAAGTATCTACTAACATGATGGTTCTAAAAGATGGCCCTTCTCATCCATCTAATCAACCAAAACCTCCTGCCAATCTCTTGCCCATTCAAAATTTTCAATACAAATATGAATAGAGGAGTTACACTCCCATTAGGGAGCCCTATTCTTCTATGTTGGACAAGTTGTTGAAGGCTAGGGCCATCACTCTTCCTCCTATCAAACCAAAAATGGTTTTGACCCTTCTCACCCCACACTAACTTAGTATAAGGAGAATGATTTTTGTAATTACCACCGTGTGAGAGGCCATAGTGATAGAAATTGAAAAAATTAAAAAAATTATCCAAAGAATGTTAGATAGTGGTGATCATATCCTCGATAAGCATGCTAGCTAACAAAAACTTTGACGTTTTCAGAAAACTATTTCCTAACCATGCCCCCTCATCAAATCATGTTGGTGAGACATCTAAAGATGAAACCAACATCCATGTGGTTCATGCAATCTTAACTACTACATTTGATCCTTCTATAGAGAATCCTCCTCTAACATTTATTAAGGCAATCATCGTGCGAGTAATCCCCTACTCATGAGGAGCCCACCTTACCAGTTCCTTTACCCACAGAGGAACCCACTTCACCTATTCCTTTAGCCATAAAGGAACCCTCATTATCAACTTCTCTACCCATAGAAAATCCTACATTGCCCACCTTACCTTCTCCTCAACCTATAGAGGATATATCCTTATCTACTTCATCCACCCTGCCTTCTCCTCAACCTGTAGAGGAGCTAACCTTATCTACTTCACCCAATTTTCCTCCTCCTCTACCCATAGAGGAGTCAATATTATCTACCCATTCTATTTGTGATACCTCACTAAAGGACCTCAAAGATCCCATCACTCTTCTTAACTCACTCTTACCTACCAAATTTGAGGCCAAAACCTTCCCTATCTCACAAACCTCAAAGCTCATCATGGGGATTAGCACTAGTGTATCATCCTCTTCATCTAAACCAAAACCATTCTCTTGTTTGGTTGATCACATGGAGTATGTCAATTACTCTACCCTCTGGGGTGCCTTAGACTCCCAGTTTCCACCCAAATGCAAATGTTATCCCCAGATACCTCAACCATTTACCCCAAGGTATTCAAAGTGACTAAGACTATTGCACCTGAGCCTGTGATTCTAGCCCCTTCTTCATCAACACCCCTTTCACTTAGGCCTTTGTCTACACCAAATCCTAATACCACCTTAGGGATCTTACCAGTGCCAATTCTAGCACATCCCATTGTGAAGCTATATTTGTCAACTTCATCCCCACCCATCACAAAATATATTCCAGCACCTAAAAGGAAGACCCAACCTTTTAGGGCTCGCACCTCGTATCTCCCATGCCTTCTCACTCACCTTTACCTCTACCATCAATTTTAGGCCCACATCCTTCAACCTTGGTTAACTTTCCCCTTCACTAAGGAAAATATAAAGTGTGATAACCTAGACCCCGCATTCACCTCCCATTCTACCCACACCTGCTTCAATACCTTTACCCTCACTCTTGCCAACACCCCCACTTTCACCTTGGATTACTCGATATCTACACCTTCTAAGTATTCTTCTTCCCTCTTTGTCTTGTTCTCCGCCTTTACCCAAGAAGGTGTAACCTAAACCCCAACCTTCACTACCTACCAAAAATGTAATTACACCAATACAACCACTCACCTCGCCCTCCTCATGAAGGTCACCTACACCTTCTCCAAAGATGACCTTGAATTCCCATTATGATCCTTTGCTAGGATATTATTATAATATCTTCGCTCGATTGTTAGATACAATGGCCATATCTCTTCCACCCATCAAGCCTTACGACACTCTCAAACATAAATAAATAGGGTTTGACGATAAAAATATTTGTCCTTAACATTTCTCAACAGGGCATGATGCCGAGAGTTGTAAGGCTCTTAAAAATTTTTTCCTTCAACTTTATGATTATGATGGTCTCTTTGAACAAGATGCTCTGTTGGAGGAGGACTCTATATGACATAAAATCAACATGTGACCTTCTTTGCACCCGACCTCTTGAGGTCATGCCAAGACAACCGGTGTAGAATGAATGTGAATGTGAGTGTAATGATGGGGATAAGGCTGATTGGGTAATCTTATATCTTCAACATGCAATATCAAGATCTGCGAGTCTAAGGAAAATAAAGCTCTCCTAACTTGAAGTGGTGTGATGACTCGGTCTGAGATAATAGCCAATCAAAGAATCCAATCAATGTTGAGCTCTACCGATATTATTTTTTTTGGTTGTTGAACATGTGGAAAGTGACTTGTGGGCACCTCATATAGATTTATAAACAAGGTCATGGAAGTAAGATCGAGAGGCGTGGTGAAGCCAAAAATATTTATGGGTGATTCTATGGTCTGGTTAAGAAATTATTAGCCTGATCGGATGCTATTTTAAGTAAAGAAAGTTGTGTAATAATGTCTAGTGGAAGTGGTGAAGATTTGAATACTAATGTATACAAACTAGTGTCAATGTCTAACTAATTAGTAGGCCCGTTGGGTTGTGGGACCTAAGGATCACAACCAAAGACTCGTGGAGGTTGTGGCCCTTATATGGTCATGTGCATAATCAAATCCTACTTCTAGGAGTAGTCCAATAGTTGCAGGATTGATTAGCGGTGGATTTTAGCGTATTAAGTTGTTCTATTTTCTTAGAAAAAGTCAGTGCAGTGTGCGTAAGATTGTCAAATGTAAATTGGTATCGATCGCTTATAATTTCGGCCCATTGGGTTGTGGGACCAAGGGATCACAATTGTATGTCTTTTCCTATTGTGGACCATTGATGGTCATACAAAATGAAATAAATGATTTTGATAAGCAAACTAATTACTGAAGGAAATCTAATCTATGTTTTTGGAGTTTTCACAATATATTGGATCAAAGCAATAAAAGCAAACTAATCTATCAAATGAAATCTTTTTGTTCTTTTCTAACTTTTAAGAAATGTGTTCTAATCTAATAAATAAACTAAAGAGAAGTAATCAATTAGATGTAGTTGGTTATTTGTGTGAATGTGTGAATCTAACCTAAAACAAACAACCTAATCTAATCAAAACCCTCCAAACCCTATCTCGAGAGATGGATAACAAATCATAAACCCGAAAGGGCTATCGTTCCCCACAATTTCCCTGGTAATGTTAAAGAGGAAAACTTACTAATGATTTGATCTACTTGTGAGTGTCTACTCTATTGAAATGAATGATTTTCTACTCTATTTGATATGAATGATTTTTATACTCTATTTGATGTGTGATAGAAATTGGTAATTCAAAATTCAAAATTCAAAATTTAATAAACAAAGCAAACAAACACACAATTCAAACCTAGAGAAGCAAGAGCTTTGGAAAATCTAGTTGTATCTCGAATCTGTCCCCCGTAAGTTCCTTTCTTTCTCCGAGTGTTCATGTGAGTCCAAGGGATTGGGAATGCAAGAACAACAACAGGAGGATGGTACTTGAGAAATGACAACTTGATGGCAGTTTGGATGTAATGCAAGTAGAAGAGAGATAACACAAGAGATCAAAGCTTGGCTATGCAATTCCTAGCAAGATTGTAGCAGCAATACAATGTAAGATACACAAAAATTCTCAAGCCTTTTTCTTGAATACAAGCATGGAATATATAGGAATGGAGGATGGGAGGTGCCTTCATGCACAAGGCAAGAAGAAGCAGTTCCAACCAATTAAATATATTTAAAAATATAAGGAGGAAGGAGAACCAAACAATCAAAGCTAATTTTAGACAATTTTGTTGACGGATGCATGCTAAAATTGAAATTAAGAAAACCATCTAATGTTAACACATGCATGATAAAATGTGGAAAAATGGGCGTAATCGCCGCCCCATGCAGGCGGCGAAGCCAGACTACCGCTCTGTTTTGGGCCTGTAGTTTCGTAACCACCACCCAAGAAGGGTGGTTATCTTGACACCGCCACCCAAAACATGTGCGTAAAGAGGAAGGAAGTTGGAAAAAACATGGGAAGGCTAAGTAAGGATGTCTAGGGCAACAAATATACACTACAAATGGACTTTAGAGTTCGAACACCTTCTTAAAAGGATATGAATCATCATTGGGGACTTTTAAACCGTTTTTCGACAATGCAACACATGTAATTTTGGTGTGTACATATTTTCCCCTTGGAGAAGCATCTTAGCTATGAAAAGGAATAAAACGTAGAGTCTCGAGATTGACTTTCCTAAAAAAGGGGGTTAGAAGTTATACCGACACGCTGTGTGTCGAGATGTTGCAGCCCAAACTCCCACTACCTATAAGAGAAAAAGAAGACTCAAATACGAGATAGATAAAACATTGAAAAATAAACACTAAATCAAAATGACAAGAGGACTTACCATTTGTGTGGGGATATAGAGGTATACCTATGCAAATGCTCCAACCCTATGAAAACATACACTCAAAACGAGGTTAAAAATAACATATATATATATTAAAACAAACTCACTTTCCAATTCATTTGTGCATTCTCGATTTGGTGAATTTGGAGCTCTGGATCCATGGTGACCATTTCTAATGAGAGTACAACCGAAAAGACCATTTTAGAATAGTGATCATTCCTCCACATGTGGGAGATCGACCAACATGGTCAAAGGTTGGTTATTTTCATTTTTGTCTTTGTATACCTAAAATGTAAAAACATTGAAAAGTTCACCTAGGGGGATTATTTACATTTTTTTGTCTTAAATGAGTCTCGGGGGAGGTGCCCATAGGGAATCCTTTTATTTTATCAAAAATGGTATTTTTGCACTTTTGAGCATTTTTTAGGTTAAGGGAATGTTTGAAAAATTGGCTCAAGACCACCGCCTAAACCAAGGTGGTGGTCTGGAACCGCCGCCCCGCACTGGCGGCGCTTCAAATGTAATGACCAAAACATTCACTAACTTGGATTTTTTTGGATTTTTCATGTTTTATCATGTTTTTGGTGAGCTTTTCTTCTTGTATACGTTACTAACTTTCTCTTTTCTCATGTTTTGGTGAATGTAGAAGGAGGAATACATTCGTTGGAGTCGAGAGAGAGAGTGTGATTGGCTCCCTGGGATTCTAGATCAATTGACTCAGGCTGAGAGGGACATTTTGCAGAGGGTAGGTATTTGGAGGATTACACGGGTACCCCATGTTGCCCCACTAGTCACATATTATGTGACTTTTTTCCTATTGGGACACATAGCGAGAACACTTTCCAATTTCCAGTGTAAGGGGAGTGGAATATTACTCAGGAGGATGTATACCACATCCTTAGGCTCTCGATTCTTGGGAGGAGACTAACTTTAAAGATAACATGATCCAAGTCAGCGATGACACAATGTGAAACATATATGGGAGACACCATTGTCTCATCTGGTTCAAAGAAGGGAATGAAAGTCCAGTCGATTGCTACTACTCCTATTCTGATCATTCAGAGAGCCATTATGGGTATCTTGTCCTCATGATTGATTAGGGACAAGGGAGGTGATACTCTTCTCTACTATTGGGATCCCATTATCACATAGATTGAGGGACATGGCCGTAGGTACACATGGGGAGTAGACATCCTAGGGACTACCTACCATGACCTATACAGGTAGTTTGATTATAGGGGAAATCACTGAGCCACCCCACTCTTGTCATGAGCTGGGTATATGAGCATATCACCCCTTATGGAAGGGGAGTACATGTATTAGACCCAGGGGCTGTCTAGGTAGTGAGGTGGACAACTATGTTGGTTCTTAGGACACCTCATCATCCAGTGGCTTCTTTGACTATAATAGACATGGTCACTACTCCCTACCAAGACATGACATGGTTGTGGGGATAGGAGGTGACCACGGTGGTAGCTTGTTCTACTATAGGCTTACTAGTTGAAAGGGCCTGGAGAGTCTATATTCATCTGTTTGATCTTGTTCCTCAATAGTTTGGTCTACCATATGTTGACATACTTCCTCTAGTGGTACCGGTCTATAGGACCATTCAAGAGGCTCGAAGGGGCCCTAGAGGAGATCCTAGTTAGACAATGGTCACCCAGGTGTGCCTATTGTAGTTAGGCACATGGTTCATGCTTGATAGGAAGTTGGTGCCCCTTGAGTTCCTTTACTCTAGATTATGGCCACTCCTACTCACAACAGAGAGGAGGATGAGCCTATTAGTGTAGACTCGATTTCGAGGAGCACACAGGGATGAGATAGAGGAGGATTCAGTTGAAGGGGAGACTAAGGAGGATGCCGAGATCTGCCGAGGCAACCCATATGGTAGAGGAGGAGAGAGATCCTGAGTGGCATGAAACTCAAGAGATGCCTTGAGATCAACACATTAGGAGGCTAGCAGAGAGAGAGAGAGAGAGAGAGAGAGAGAGAGAGAGAGAGAGAGAGAGAGACCTTAGTCTCATAGGATCCATTTCCTCTAGACGGGGAGGGGATGATGAGTCTGTCATCAGACAACGTTTGGCCTCTAGATTTGGGGAGGCCTCACAACCACCAACAATAGTCACTGACCCTACCTAGATGCCCAAAGATCCGAGTATGTTTGACACTCTTCTCTCACCTTTGTTAATTTGAAACCTTAGTTTTGATATTCTCTTTTGATTTTCATTTTGTGTTTTTCTAACTTATATATTTATTCTCTTTTCCCTTCTTACGGTGAATACCTGGGGAGTGGAGAGAGCTCATTTGATGGGTGTGTTTGGATACCCTATTGATCCCTTTGGGAAAGAATTGAGTTGAGCTGTCTGATGATTCAAGTCAAGAACTAGCTGATGGCAGACATACTAACATGTTTTCTCCCATTTGGAGGATAGTGGAGGTAGTGATCTCCCTTTGTACCATGGTGGATGGATACACAGCCCACTGAGCATCTGATGAGGTGGATCCATTCCCATAGTGATACCATATCTAGCGGCTGCCACCATGAGCATTCACACCATTCAGTTCACTCCAAACGTCGTCACAAACGTAGCAGGACCTTGGACGTGGCCGTGCAACATCCGAGGGATCCCATTAGGATCGAGAGGCCATTGGACAATTTATTGTTTTGTTTCCATGTTTTCAAGAACTATACAATTTGTTTTTGTATATTTCAGGCTCATTGTGAGGATTTTGACCATGCCCTAGCGCATGATGGCATTGTATTGAAACTTGACCCTTATGATATATACAAACTCTTATTTTTGGTTTGGTAATCCATCGTATCGAGTTGAATCTCTTTTGGTTTATTTCATGTGTACTATAAATGTTTAGAATTTCCATTTTTCTATGCTTTTGAGTAATGTATTAAGTGGGTGTAAAATGATAATGTAATGATTTATTTTTTTGTATTTTATAATGCTGATATATGATAATGCGAACACAATGTGATGTTGAACTTTAGTTTCTTTAAGCAATCTTTGATACTTCATATCATCTTGGAAAAATGTGGTGATATAATGATATGATAAGTGAATGTACTTGCCCCACTCCCAACTCCATGTAACTAGTAGGATGCAAGGGCTCAACACCAAGAGCCGGAAAGAGCACAAGTTAAGAAATATTATTGAATGGTAATGATGAGGGAAAGACAATGGTTTGATAGGAACAAATTGAGACACTACAACCTCACCCTACTCAAGTTACCTCATATTTTAGAATGTGATTTACTTTCTAGTTTATCTAGAATTAAATCCATAGATGGCTACTTGGTTGAAAATATATGGTTTCGAGGTTCTAAACGCTTTTGTAATTTTGGACATCTAACTCACTTTGTTTTTGACTTATGATTTCACAATATTAGAATTATTTGTAAATTTCAAGTTTATCAAAGAGACCCCTACACCTTTTCCTATAATACTAGTAGGAATCTTGGGCTCATCACCATGGAGAAGGAATAGGTGAGTAAGGGAATTTCTCTCCTTTCCCAACCCCACCGGTAAGAGATGCAAGCTTAACACCGAAGGTTGGTAGGGAAAAGAAATACGTAAAATAAAATTTTTCTATGGATTTACATTTGACTTACTCACCTAGGAAAAAATGTTTAGTATTTTCTTACTTCCAAAGAGATTTTTATGGGATAGATACAACACCATGAAGCTTATAAAACAAACTATAGGTAAAGAAACATAATCTAGAAAGAGACTATAAACAGAACCACGTATGTAGGACTTGGTATGATCATGGTCAAAACTTTGTCTTATCTTGTTTGACTGATGAAATGATTTGAAAACAATTGATGATACCATGAAAATTTAAAGAGACATGATTTGAATGTTTTGCCAATTTTTTGAAGTTTTTAGGAGTTGCTATAAGAATAAATCCCTTGATCACAAATTTTACAGAATGAGATGGAAAATGAAAGTGCAATGCAGATGTAGTAATGTACATATGAAAATGCTAATGGATCATGCGTAATACCTCTTTAGGTGAAGAGAGTTCACAAATTTGTTAAAATCCTCACCCTCTAGTGTACACAGTGAAATGCCCCATTTTTGTAGTCTTATAATATTTGATATGGACCTAACCACGTAGGTTTGAATTTTCTTCCCTCATCGGTCTTTTTGTCTATCTGGCTATCAAGTCTTAAGACCAAATCTCCCTCATATATTTCATGCTCGTAAACCTTCTTATTGTATTTCTGAGCCATCCAATCAGCGTAAATGCTACACCATTATTCGAGTGTTGAGTCTAACCTCATCAACAATTTCTAACTGAGAGAGTCTTGCTTCTTGATAGCCTTCTTCTCCCAAGATTCAGTTTAGTGAAATATAGAGACTCAATATTTCAACCTTGTGTGGTAAAATTGCTTCCGTACTAAATACCAAAGAAAAGGGGTTGCCCTTGTTGGTGTTCTAACTAATGTCCGATAGGCCCATAAGGTCAAGAAGAGATTTTAATGCTAATCTCTTTTGTTATCCTTAACGGTCTTAAGGAGGATGGACTTCAATGTCTTATTTGTAGCCTCAACCTATCCATTGGCCTAAGGATAATAAAGAGAAGCTATGTGATGAATTATATTGAACTTTGCACATAATTCATGCACCTCATCGTTATTGAAAAATGTGCCATTATATGAGATAATGACTTATGGGACACCATACCTACAAATGATCTAGTTTAAGATGAAGTTAGCGATCATAGACCCAAGTATAGTGGTAAGAGGCATGGCTTTTAACCACTTGGTAAAGTACTATGTGGCTGGAATTATGAAATTATGGCCATCTATTGATGAGGGTGATAATTTACCTATTAAATCTAGGCCCCACATGGAAAAGGGCCATGGGGTTGCGATTGGTTGCAAAGATTGTGCCGGTATGTGGATCTTGTGGGAAAAATCTTGACATTTGTAGTATACGTGCACAAATTCTCTGCGTCATGCTCTAGATCGGGCAAAAATAACCCATGTGATGTATTTTCCAAGTAGTGGCATGGCCACTGAAGTGACCTCTACATACCCCGCTATGTGATTCATAAATAATATTTTAAGATTCTTTTGCATCGACACATCTTAACAACATTCCGTCAAATTCCCTACGATAGAGAACTTGCTCCAAAATAATGTACTTAGTTGAAATGACATGTAGCTGCCTTCTTTGTTGTGATGTGGCCCCTTTTGGGTACGTATGGTCCACTATAAAATTAATGATGTCAATATATAATGGACACGCAGAAATAAGGGGCCTAGTTTCAACGAAGTACACACTCATCGGGGAAGTCTAGATCTACCAAATCACCTCCATCTAATGGACTATCAGCTAACCAATCCACAATGATTTTTCCTTTGATGGATTTTTGATTAACAAACATTAGTTTCAATTCACCCATCAGATTTGTGAATCACCCAACATTCTTAGATAAGGATTCTTGTGTGAGGAATGTTCAGAAGTGATCTAAATTAACAATAACCCTTGTTTATTGATTTAACATATAATGTCTTAAGCACTTCATTGCAAAGACTATGGTAAGGAATTATTTCTCTACCTGGGTGTAACGTGTCTCATAATCAAGAAATTTTCAACTAATAAAATAGACCACACACTCTCATTTATCATCATCCTCTTGAGCCAACATGCAGGCTAGCGAAACATCCATAGCTCGTGAATACAAGATCAAAGGGTGATCTGATCTAGGTGGAATTAGTGTGGGAGGGGAAAATAAGAATCATTTAATTGACTCAAATGCCTCATTACATTCATCTATCCAATCAATGTGAGAATCCTTTTTCAACAAATTATTGATCAGGTGAATAACAAAGGTCAAGTCAGGGATAAATATTTGGATTGCCCTGAGTTTTCCTAGAAAAGACCTGATGCCAAACTCATCCATTGATGGAATCATTTCCAATACAAATCTCAGATTTTGGCTAGGTCTACATTAATTCCTCATGAAGATATGTTGTACCCCAAAATATTGCCTTTTGTTTCACCGAATACACAATTTTTGATTGAATGTGATGCCATATTTGATCAAGCAAGAAAGGATGATACAAAGCACCTATGGGTGATCACAACACTTTCTGGCATTAGCCAGAAGGTCATCTATGTAGGATTCCACATTATTATGTATAAGATCATGGAATATATAAGTCATTTCTTGTTGGTACGTAACACTAGTGTTTTTAAACCTAAATGGCATGACCACATTATAGTAGGTTCCCCAAGGAGTTATGAATGTAGTTTTGGCCTGATCCTCTTTAGATATTCTAATCTGATTATACCTAGAGAAACCATCCATAAGAGACAACAAATCAAAACCAGTTGTTGCGTTAACGATAACATTTATGGATGCTAATGGGAAATTATCCTTGGGACAAGCCTTATTTATATCCCAAAAATCTATACAAATGCAGATCTTTCCATTTTTCTTGAGAATGGGGACTATGTTAGATACCCATTGAGAGTAGTCAACCAACTTGATGAATCCCACCTTGAGGAGTTTCATCACTTCTTCCTTCACCATGAGGGACACCTTTGGATTTATGGACCTTGACTTTTTCTTAATCAGCTTTGTATCCAGTTTGTTGACAAGATTATGTACCGCAATGTGTGATACAATCCCCATCATTTATTTATAATTAAACGTGAATTATTTTTGATGCTCCTTGAGAATTCGGGTATGTATTTCAACCTCCTCAAGAGTTAAAGAAGACCCTAGCTTTAAAATCTTTGGTTCTTCCTCGGTCTTGATATTTATATCGATTGTACCCTCGATTAAGGAGGCATTTCCTTCCTCAAACACAGGTGGGGCCGGAGGGAGCTCTAAATCCCCCTTCTCTTCAAAAATGTTGAGTTCCATTCTAGGGAGGATTCCATTATGGGATTTCCAAAATAGGAAGAAGAGTGCAGAATTAGAGAAAGATTAACCTCATGATGTGTAAGATGTAGCTCTACGAGAGCATTTAGATATTCTAGAGTTTCTTTGTCAATGTCAACATGATATATAATGACAGAATCACTCTCAGTCTCTATGTATGTCAACATTGGAGTTACTGGTGTCTTACAAACCAAAGGTTTTGCATGAATTGAGACTGTGAAGTTTGAATCTTCTAACTCACTACTTGGAGTAAAGTGAGAAGTGGATGTTGCGATTGAGTCTGCAAGGAGATTTTGGTCTTGTGGAATTGCCTCAATTGATATGAAGTCAAACCTCTTCATTAAATTTAGCACTTCTATTTTGTAAAGTTACAAATGCTCAACTCTAGTCTCATATACTTCGGATACCTAATTTGTAACCAATTTTGAATCACCTAGCACCCTGATATTATGAGTACCCATTATTTCGGATACGACGAGACTAAGTAGAAGGGCTTCATATTCAGCTCCATTATTTTTGCACTCAAAGTTTAATTTGAAGGAAAAGGGTAAAATCCTTCCCTCAGGAGAGGTAAGAATCACACTTGCCCCAGTGCCAAAATGACACTTGGCTCCATCAAAATGGAGGGTCCAACAGTTGCTTGGAAAAAAATACGTTGGATCATATTTTGAGTCTTTCTCCTTTACTTTAGTTACCTCAACCATACAAACCTCATTTTTTGGTAGAGAATCGAGTCCTAGGGTATGTCCCATGCCCATAGAATCGAAAGGAAGGAGAATGGGTAAATATTTTTCCAATAGCTCGAAAATATTTTTCTAGTTCCTAACAATATTGTCTCTACTATGAAAGTTTCATATTTGACTACTAGAATGCCTTCGATCAAACCCATGACTTCTAATTCCATTGTAGGAACCAAATTTTCCTCTGGTATTGAGATTGTAGGTTTATTTAAATGATTTGTAGGAATCTCAAACTTAGAGTGGATGCCTGGCCTCTTTTTCAAGTTAGCTAGGTGTATGTCAAAGGGTTTTGGATCACCCTATGCCACAAATACCTTCCCTAAATGTAGGAACCTAAATTCCTAAAACAAAGTGGAGGGAATTTCCTTCATGTGATGAATCCAAGGATGGCCAAGGATCATATTATAGTCGGTTTCACAATCTATAATATAAGACCGATTAGTACCATCTTAGGTCCAAGCGTGACCTACAACATTATAGTTCCGATTAACATTTCTTTGAGGATATCGTAGCCCCCTCAATGTATTTTTTTCGAAGAGAAATTGGTCTCTTCGTACCTTAGATTTTGAAGGAAAGAGAAGGGGAATATGTTGACTGCTACCTGTCATCAATCATCACACACTTTACATAGTTATTATAAATCCAAACTTGTAAAAATAACGATGGATCACCCCTACGAACTATTTCCATGTATGTAGGAATCTTGCTGATGTTGAATACAAATCCAACATCTATTTTAGGATGCCCTAGAGGATAGAAATCAAAGTCGACGTGGTTTATTTGTGCTTTCAGAGGAGAGGTGACATTAGAAAAATGACCAAGAACCAATGCTTCTAGTAAAGTGGCCCTATGATTAGGGGAATTCTTTAACAAATCTAAGAAGTAAATGTGCAAGAATGTCTTAGTTAAGTCACTAATCAAATCATAAGCCCCTACTGGCTTGCTTAGCATATCTCGAATGTCATATGAAGTAGTCGGGTAGATCCAGATAGGATGCAAAGAATAGTCCTTAGCTCTAGTAGTAACATTAATTTGTGGTTTAGTGTCCAATTCCACCAACCCCACAAGTATAATTTTTGGTGACCATCCAAAGGAGGTGCCACTTGTGGGTTTGATGAATTTGAGGATTCACGATCATGGCTCCCTATTTTAATCCCTTTGTTCGAACTATTGGGATTTATTCTACCATATTTTGGATGTGTGGGGAGAGGATTGTTAAAGATTCCCAATGGTGTGTTCTATGGAGATACTAGTCCCATGTAGGTGTTTTGAGAGGGAGCTATTGGGTTTGCTAAAAAAATGTCAAAAAATAATTGTCTTTGATCTCTAGAAAACATTGTAAAAAATTGTTATAATTGCAGCATGTTCTTGCGTCGTGCCCATGAAATCTATGGAAAACACAATATAAATCAAGATCATAATCTCGAGGCCTTTGTTTTGCACCTGTTGTGGCCCTAAATTATAGTTATTGTTTAGTTGTTGATTGTTATTGTTAAAATTTAGGAAACCTTGCCCTTTATTCTAAAATTAGTTCGATACTTGCCTAGGTATTGGTTAGGGCCTTGGGTCTATGTTTTTCTTGCTTGCTAAGCTTTTTGTTGTTGTTGGTGGTGGTTAAAAACTACAACATTGATTGAGTGTGAGAGGTTATTGTTTCTTCGATTGTTGTCATTGTTATTATGGTTATTTAAAGAGGAAGCATTGGGCATATTAACAATGTTAGGCTTATTAGGTTGATCTGTCACTCCATTCATTTCAACTCCAAGATTCTTATTAAGGATTTTTTTCCTTGATTTCTATTTGTGTTGTTGGTGTAACTAGGATTATTTTGATTAGGGGTGACTAACCTTCCATTAGCTCCATAAGTCTTACGACCACTGTCAATGGTTACTTGGTCAATTTGAAGAGAACCTCTAGCACCTCTTCATAGCTCCTTAGTGGGAAATTTTAAACCTCTTCCTTTGTCTCCCTATTGAGAGAGTGGAGGAAAAATCAAAAAGTTCTGTTTGATCCATATTTGGAGTGCTTATAGAGGAGTAGAGAACTTTTCACCACCTTTGAATAAAGTGGGTGTAGACTCATTGTGTTCTTTCTTGATATGAAGGAATTCCCGATTCCTGTTCTCAAAAGCTTGTTCATATCAAAATATTTGATAAATTATGATACGAGTTGCTTGAATGAGTGTATTGAAGCCTCCGATATCCTATAGTACCAGTTGAGAGCAATACCTTCTAGCCTTAGGAAAATTTTTCTACTCATTGCCCCATGGGAGTAGCTCTCGAATGGCCATTGTGTAAGCCTTGATGTGGGTGTTAGGATCATCCTCCCCTTTGAATTTTAGAAGATTAGGAAAGGGTCTTGAGAGCATGACTATTCTAATGGAGAAGTCTAGGGTCTCCTTGAGATATTTAGAATAGGTCCTTATTGCATATGTTTCACCATTGAAGATATTTGTTGGGGAGGTGGAGGTTGCATCGATTGTTATAATGTGACAACATAGACATTTTTGGGGTGTATGACATCCCATGTGGTTATCCATATAGGCCAGATAGCTGTACATGTCCCCCTATGGAGATTTAGAATACATGTGTACATAGGGGGGTTAATTACCTTGATATGGAATTGAAGGCATGAAGCCAGGGAACGTTACATTTTCGGCTAGTATGACATTTGAGAATGCACTTCTGGATAGTTCTTGTTGCAAACATTCATACATGGCATGAGGGGGCATACCCAAGGTGCCCATCCTTGTAAGCAGATCTCTAGGGTTTTGAGTATTCATATAAACTAGAGGATTCTGTGCAGTAGGTATTTGTCCGTAATTCTGTGGGTAGGGAGAAGTTCGTGCTTTCCTCCATATGAATTTTGATTATTTTGGGAAAGCTCTAGCTCCTTAAATTTTTCTACAAAAGTCAATATGACATCACCCATTGATGGGGTGGTGCTTTTCTTAGGTTATTTTTGTTGAACCCTCGGAGGTTGTTGAGGAGTATGGTATCCTGCTATGAATTGTTCACTATGTTGTCACCCCTCATTGGTAGTATTTTCATTTGGCGAGGGTAGCATTATTATTTTCAAGCAAGACATCACCTTGTCCTTGTAACCTATCAAAATCTCGGTTCATGTTCTAGAAGTGTTGTTCACTCCTAGCATATCATGCTAAATATTCCTCATCTAGATGTGGGAGTTGATCCGATTGCATGCTAATGGGCTATCGAAACAATACCCGAGGAGATGAACTTGCTTTACTAGTGAAATTCATGTTATTTGAACTTGATTGTTCATGAGGATAGGTCTGTGTGACTTGGTCAAGTTCCTTAATATGTACAGAGGAACCAACATTGGTTCCCTGAAGAAGAGGGTTTTGAGCAACTGAGAGGTTGTCCGCCCACGTTGAAAGTGAAGGTGATTATTGTGGTATACTTGATTGGTAGTTGTACATGTCAAAAATTGGGATGGGCTGACCATACTTGTCACATCCCAACATACTCATGGGTATAAGAATACCGAAAAATAAAGGATAAACGAAGAAAGTGGAAACATTTAGAGACTAGCTCTTCACATCGGGTTCACCAATTTGTATGATAGAAAATCAACACGTGACCTTCTTTACACTCGACATCTTGAGGTTGTGCTGAGACAACTAGTTTAGAATGAGAATGTGAGTGTAATGATGGGGATAAAGCTAATTGGGCAATCTTATATCTTTAAGACGTAATATCAGGATCTGCAAGTCTAAGGAAAAGAATTCTCTCCTAACTTGAAGTGGTGTGATGGTTCAGTCTAAGATAATAGCCTCTTGGAGACTCCAATAAATGTTGAGCTCTGCCGAGATTCTATTTTTTGGTTTTTGAACATGTGGAAAGTAACATATGGGTGCCTCATATAGATTTCAAGACAAGGTCATGGAAGTAAGAGCGAGAGGCATGGTGGAGCCATAGAGATTTATGGGCAATTATCTGGTCTAGTATAGAAAGTCTTAGCCTGATCGACTGCTATGTTTAGTAAAGAAAGTTATGTAATATTGTCTAGTGGAAGTGGTGAATATCTGAATACCAATGTATGTAAAATAGTGTCGATGTCTAACTGATTAGTAGGCCTGTTGGGTTGTGGGACCTGAGGATCAAAACCAAAGACTCGGGGAGGCTATGACCCTTGTATGGTCATGTGCATAATCAAAACCTATTGCCAGGAGCAGTCTGATAGTCATAGGCTTGATTATTAGAAACATCTAGCGTATTGAGTTGTTATATTTTCTTAGAAAAAGTTGTAGGTGTGGGTAAGAATGTCAAACGTAAATTGGTATCAATGTCAGTTATCAATTCTGGCCCATTGGGTTATGGGACCAAGGGATCAAAACTATATGTCTTTTCCTATTGTGGACCATTGATGGTCATACAAAATGAAATAAATGATTTTGATAAGAAAAATAATTACTGAAGGAAATCTAATCTATGTTTTTGGATTTTTCACAATATATCAGATCAAAGAAATAAAATAAAACTAATCTATCAAATGAAATCTTTTTTTCTTTTCTAGCTTTTAAGAAATGCGTTCTAATCTAATAAATAAACTAAAGATAAGTAATCAACAAGATGTAGTTGGTTACTTGTGTGAATGTGTGAATCTACCCTAAAACAAATAACCTAATTCAATCAAAACCCTCCAAACCCTACCTCTCGAGATGGAGAACAAGTCATGACCCCGAAAGGGCTATTGTTCCCCATAAATTCCCGGAAATGTTAAAGAGGTGAACTTACTAAGTATTTGATCTAATTGTGAGTGTCTACTCTATTGAAATGAATGATTTTCTACTCTATTTTATATGAATTATTTTTCTACTCTATTTGATATGTGATTGAAAATGGTAATTTGAAATTGAAAATTCAACAAACAAAGAAAACAAACACACAATTCCAACTGGAAAAGCAAGAGATTTGGCAACTGGTCAGATCTCGAATCTATCCTCTCAAGTATGTTCCTATCTTTATCCGAGTGTTCATGTGAGTCCAAGGGATTGGGAATGCAAGAAAAACAATAGGAGGATGGTGCTTGAGCAATGACAACTTGATGGCAGTCTAGATGTAATGCAAGTAGAAGAGAGATAACACAAGAGATCAAAGCTTGGCTATGCAATTCCTAGCAAGATCGTAACAGCAATACAATGTAAGATACACAAATTCTTAGGCCTTTTTCTTGAATAAAAGCATGGAATATATAGGAATGGAAGATGGTATGTGCCTTCATGCACAAGGAAAGAAGTAGTTCCAACCAATTAAATCTATTTAAAAATAGGAGGAAGGAGAACCAAACAATCAAAGCTAATTTTAGACAATTTGGCTCATAGATGCATGCTAAAAGTGAAATTAAACAAACTGTCGCATGTTAAAACACACATGAAAAAATATGGAAAAAGCGGGCAGATCGCACCCTACACAGGTGGTGATTGTTAATCAAAGAAAACACTTAGTTGGAATTTCACATAGAGTCTACGCGGAAGAAAAGCACAGGAGAAAAAGGCGCGAAGGTATAGGAAGGTGTCACACGCGGAGGTGTAGAGTCGACTCTCAAGGAATTAATCGATTTTGGGGATCAAATCTATTCTTAGAGATTGGCATATGAAGCACACCAAGAAATGCCGAGACTACATGTCACTCTTTGTGGAGATTTTTGAAGGACATGTCAACTCACTCTTGCGCATGGGTATAAGATCCATCACTTCAGCTTAACTATCAAAGAATATATAGATAGCATACTTGCATGTATGGCTATAATTGTAAGAAGGTGCGTGGTTGTTATTAGCATGCGACCTATTTCTGGTAGAGTTAAGTGGTGAAGGGCTAGTTCCCCACCCTATATATATGTAATGAATTACTTAGAAAATATAGAGACATATATAGAGATATGAGATGGAAACATATGTTTTGAAGAATGGGAAAACATGAGTACATGCGATTGGATAGTTGTAATAGATCCATGTGTGCATGCCTAGTATTGTATGAAGTTTTTGTATTATTGGTATGATGAATAGATAAAGGAAATTGGCCGAAAAAACAATGTTTGATGTGTTTTATCAATGCATGTTGTTATCTTCATGATGATTTACCTTTAAGCACTTATAGATCTAGTTAAATATAATGATGAATAGATGGATTAGTTCCTAAACTATATGTTTACTGCTTTATCATACCACCATTCTGCTATTACAACTCTTAAGAGGGACCCGGTACCTTTGTGTGCTTCGGGTGAGTGCTCAGCCTTGGCTGAGTGATGTGCCCAGCGACTAGGTGTTAACTAACAATTCTAGGCTGCATCATTGGTTCTATTTCGGGACCTCTTTTTAGTTGTTTCTGAATGGTTCATGATGAAGACATACTAGCTAACCTTGGTGAGCATTGAAGAATGGATTCATGATCTGGAGGAAGAATACGCATAGAGGTTTGACACTGGATCTGGATTTAGTGCACGTACTTGGGTAGAGTAGAATCTGTATGATAGTTTATATGAAAGCTTCTTTGCTATATTTCCAATAGAATTATATGAATGCTTGAATGCATATACATCTAAGTATAATTGGAGGTATCGCACACTTTTTTAGACACAGGAGGAATTTCAAACACTATATGATGCTGACCTGAGCTGGAATCGTAGTAGATACCTAGTTTTGTGGTGTCCTAAACAACTATATTTTGGAGTATTCAATTTTGCCTTATTTGTGCCCGGAGGTAGCAGAGTTCCAGTTTCTACGGTATCCTAGAGGGACGTATTTACAAGGTATTCCACTGGTAATCAAAATACTAATGGTAACGTTGAACTTGGAAGCTAAACCCATGGAAAGCTAAAGAATCTCCACACGCGGGGGTAGGAACAGGATTGGTGAAAGATGGCAGACCTAGTGGTAGCATGGTAAAGGGAAGAGAGGCGGCTGAAGTATGATGAGGTGTGTGAGAGGGAATTATGCAAGAGGCAAGAAATTGTAGAATGGATGGTGATGTGGAGAGAGATGGCTCGTGAAGGATTTGAGGCTCATGGGGAGGAAGAAGAGCAAGAGCATCAAGGACTCCCCTATCTAGGGAAGCATGAAAGAGAACCCTCTTCGGTCCCACAAGGGAGCGTGCACCAGTAGATATGACCGGGGCATGTGGGTGCAGCATCTACAGCCTAATCCAACTTGTTGACCTAGCCCTTACACTTGGTTTTCTAGTATCTAATACAACAGGTAAAAATAGTTTTAATTTAGGAAGTGAAAGCATAGAAATAGGTCAGACAAGTACACCAATGGTAGCATAGACAACTTCATTATTCTTTGGGGGTACATTTTCAGGCTCATCATCTACATAGAATATGAGCGCACCAAGTGTGGGAATCACCTCTGGAGCTGGGACCACTTCCCAGACTATAGGGGTCCAATATAGTACCACTATTGGGGCATAGGGAGTGCATCCATGGGCCCTATTCCAAATTTTGGAGGAGGATTGGGTGGTATGGGAAGTTCTAGTTCTGGTGGTTTGGGTGGTATTGGAGGAAGAGGAAACCAAGGAGGTTCAAGGTCGGTGGTTAAGGTCCGCAAGCAACCCAGAACATTTATATGGAGATGTCCCTTCATCTCCTGAATATAGAGGTATCGAGGATGCTACTGAACATGTTCATATGTGTGAAATATTGTGGCGTGCAAAAGGTATTACGGCCCCGAGTGCAAGGCAAGTCAATTTGCTACTACATTACATCAGTAGCACGCAGCACAACTGGTATAGGAAGTTTGATCCCAATCAAACTTGTATTGACTATGCAACATTGAAAGATGCTTTCTTAAAAGAGTTCCACATCCTAGAGTTTGAGTAGAAGAGTATAAGCACACTCAAGGATATAAATCAAGGAACTACTGAAAGTGTACATGAGTATGATGCATGATTTAAAACACTTCTATCCAAACTCTCTTATGACATTCATGCAAGTCAGCATGCACAATGGTTTTTGGGGGATTGATTACCCCATTTCAAAGAGCACTATCGCATAAGACTTATACCAATCCATGCGAAGCATTGGAAGCCACTTTACGTGCTGAAGCAGTTGGGAGTATTGACACTGGAGTTAGTCCATTCTTGGAAGCTCAGATAGCGGCTATGGAAAAATAGTTAGAGAAATTATCAGAAAACTCAATTTATGAAACGCACTCAGAATCTAGTGTACAGATTGTGAAGTGGAAGGGCACACTAAGGATAGTTACCCTCGTAGAACTGTACACTCATTATTATTAGACTATGAGATTTACCATTTGAACCATGATGCTAGTCACTGCCCCTACTACAACGCGTGATCAGGAAGAATGTGTCCTCCTTTTGTAAAATTTGTAGGTCCACGACCCATGATACTGAGGACTATAGATTGATTGGCCAGATCCATGATGTCATTGATATTGGGGTCAGACAGTGAGTGTGGCTGATAATTCTAAAGGGAAGAATGAGCATCAGGATAGGGATTATAATAAAATGCACTATGACAGGAATGACAGAAGGTTTGAAGGGGCTCGTGAAAGGGGACAAGGATATCGAGGTGGATATGGAGGATGAGGCCGAGGTGGAGGAAGGAGTGAATTCCCTCGAGGAACTTGCTATACATGTGGTTCACCTGACCATTATAGGTGTGAATGCCCACAAAATATTTCCTGTTCATTTTGTGGAAAGGGGCATAGTTATGAAGAGTGTCTAGACTTGTATGAGCATCTCAATAAGTAGCACAAGTAATAAAACAAGGGCATGGGGATGGTTAGAATCCAACGCGCTATAGAGAACCAGTGGATGCCAAAGATAACACCGTAACCCGAGGTGGTAAATACCAAGATAACCACACGTGCTGAGGTGGCATGTATAAGAGAGGTGTTGCAACAGAAGCCGACAATCACTAGGGAGGAGGTTTTTACATGCTAGATATCCAGATCTAGCTCATCAAAAAGAATTCTATCAGGACACAATGGAGGTCCTTAGGAGCCTTCAAGGTGAGATACAAGGTTTAAAAGAGTAGTCTCGGAAATTGGAGCACAAGGATATAGAACAAGCCCCATCGGATATTGACGACATCAGAGAGGTATGTAGAATGTTGCACCAGGAGAATATTATTCCTTTATTAGGAAATTGGTTGAAAGGGAATACTCCGCGCGTAGGAACTGAGACTAGAAGACAAATACTACATGTGAATCTTCCCCGATAGCATTGACTACGACAAGGAGATCACTTTGAATGCTGTTGTGGACGGGTGGCTACTGAGCAATATTCTAATTGACATAGGTGTGGAAGTAAATGTACTTACATTGGATGTGTGGGAGAAAATGGGAGACCCCCATTGCAGCCATCATCTAATGTATTGTTCATGGAAAATAGAACAAAAGCTACTCCCATAGGAGTTTTGAAGGATGCATCTATCACTATACAAGGGGCCAAGTTCACAGGAGACTTTGAAGTGCTAGCGCTTATGGAAGTAGATAGTTTCCCAACTTTGCTTGGGTGCCCTTGGTGTTATGTGAACAATGCTGATTTGAGGTTTAACAAAGGGTATATCAGCTTTGAGAACAAGGAGGAAAGGGTCATAATACCATTGAAAGATGGGAAATCCATGCCATATGTGGAACCTTTAAGTGAAGAGGACTTGAACATAATCTATGTATGCACTATTCGGGACCCAGAGGTCAATGATCCATCTAAGGAAGGAATCCTTCATTGGGAATATTCTCAATCAATCAGCGATACTACTAGTATTGCTTGTGATAATTGGGCTCATGGAACTTATGAACTAGTGGGGTGTGAAGTTAAGCATGTGGTTACTTGTAAGATGGGTTTTCACTTTATTCAATGTATAGGTCCGCAGTACCCCGCTATACTAGATCTAAAGATTTGGCTGGGTTCTTACAGGCCATGGAAACAAATTGGGATGACCAGCTTAAATGATGTGCTATGCTGTCATATACTTTAGGTGGGATGGTCGTGTGCTGGTGGGTAGTCCACAGGGATAATCTCTTAGAATGGGAAATGATTGGGACCACCTTATCAACTAGGTTTTCAAGAAGTAATGCACCTACAAAAATAATCCCTTATCATGGTGATCAACCTACTCAACATCATATCCAGCAGTGTGAGAGACTCTGGATAGTAGGATAGGAAGCATTACCACCTTCACTTTGGGTGCATCAGTTTTATTCTACCCTACAAGGTTGCATGCGTGCTTGGTATGTCTATGCTGAATTACATCATGACACTTGGCAACTGGAAAAATTTGATTGCAGGATGATCCAAACATTTAACTTCTTTTCATCTACACCACCAGTGAACACAAATTTAAGCTTTATCAAGTGCTTAACTATGGGAGATAGTGGGAAAGTGGAAGAACTTGTTCAGGAATTATTTGGTGAGACAGAGACAGGGCGTGCTTTTATGGATGAAGAAGATGATATCATATTACTTGAGCGTGCTTCTCTGGAAAAAGATAAGGGGAAGATGGTTTACATAATTGATGAGGAGGAAGTTGAGCACTTGGACATGGATCATTCACATGGAACACGTGAAGTGTTATCCAGTGTAGATGTAGATGTGCACACATATCACAAACCTATGAAGACAATAAAGGTCAATATAGGCACAAAAGTTGAACCTAAGGAGGTGATAATTGGGGATTACTGGTCAAAATTAGAGGTAGCAAAGATCATAGGGTTACTTCAAGACTATGAGGACTTATTCCCAAGAGGATACCATGAACTTAAAGGCATGCATATATCACTCTGAGAAATGAAGATAAAGTTCAAGGAAGGTGCACACCCTATTAGGAAGCAACCATATCGGATGAATCCCAATTTGTGCAAGAAAGTAAAGGAGGAGATTGACAAGATGTTGAAATCCGGGATCATTCGACCATTGGATGAATCAGAATGGGTCAGTCCTATGGTGATAAGCATAAAAAAGGATGGTAGGATTCGAATTTGTGTTGATTATAGGGAGTTGAATGCAGGATGTGTTACAGATCCATTTCCTATGCCATTCACGAGGAAATATTAGGAGTGGATAGGCATGAAATATATTCATTTATAGATGGGTTTTCAGGGTATCATCAGGTTTGGATTGCCCCAAAAGATCAAGAGAAGACCACCTTCACTACTAAATGGGGAAGCTTTGCTTATACTGTGATGCCTTTGATCAAGAATGCCCCGCGGTATTTTCAAGGATAGTGGTACAAGCCTTCAAGGATTTTATTCATAACTTCTTACAGGTCTATCTTGATGATTGGACCGTTTATGGGCTGATTAAGGATCATTGTGAAAATCTATGCTTAATGTTTGAAAGATGTAGATAGTTTAGTATCTCATTAAACATCAATAAATGCATCTTTCTACTCCCTTTGGCACACTCTTAGGACATATTATCTCGTAAGGAAGGGTTGCTGGTTGATCCAGCTAAAGTTACAGTTATCATTGGCTTGAAAGCACTAGCCAATCAACGTGAGGTGTGCGGTTTTTTGGGTCATACAGGGTATTACTAGAAGTTTATAAAAGGGTATGCAAAAGTTGCCACACCCTTGGAAGAATTTTCTAGGAAAAGGTACTTTCTACTTGGGGAGTCACAACAACAAGACGTTTGAGATATTGAAAGAAACTTACTACCGCGCCTATCTTGCATTTTCCTTCATGGGATAAACCTTTTCATGTTCATGTGGACATTTCTGGCACAGCCATTGGTGTTGTCTTAGCTCAACCAGAGAAGATATCATTGATCATCCCATTTTCTTTGCTAGTAGGAAGTTGACCCCTGCAGAATAGAATTATACCACTACAGAGCGCGAGGCCTTGTCCATGATCTATGCCTTGCACAAATTTCATCAGTATTTGTTAGCTACCCCTTTGTGTTTTATATAGATCACATGGCATTAAAATATTTGGTGAACAAGCTCATTTTATAGGGGCGCATATGCCGATGGATACTCTTATTTCAAGAGTTTGACTTTACATGTGGTAAAACCAGGAAAAAGCAATTTTGGACTAGATCACCTGTCTAGAATTCAATCAGGGGAAGAGGCACAAACAATAGAAGAGACCATGCCTGATGCACAACTGTATAGGTTACAACATGCACCATCGAATTAGAGGACATTGCTATCTTTCTAAAGACTGGTATGGCGCCAGATGACATGAAAGCTTTAGAGAAGAAGTAACTTGCTATTCGTGCAGCACCATTCATGTTAATTAGTGGTGATTTGTACAAGTTAGGCAAAGATGAGGTGTTACGTCACGTTGTGTCTTGGAGCATGAATGGAAGGACATAATGGAAGAAGCATATGGTGGTATTACAGGTGGCCATTATGCAGGTGATGTAATAGTGCACAAGATCCTACTTGTTGGGTTGTGGTGGGAAACATTGTACAAGGATTGTAAAGAGTATTGTAAGACATGTGACCATTTTCAACGTCTTGGTTGACTAGGACAAAGGGATGAGATGCCCCTATGACCAATAACAAGTGCAGAACCCTTTGAGAAATGGGCAATTGACTTTGTCGGGCCTATTTCACCAGCCGCACGTAGGACTGGATCATGCTATATCATCACTTGTATAGATTATCTTACCCGATGGGCAGAAGCAAGCACCTACAAAGGACTGTACAATGGCTATAACAACAAGGTTCTTATGGGAGAATGTTCTTACAAGGTATGGCTGTCCTTTAAGTTTAACAAGTGATAGGGGCACACATTTTTTAAATGAGACAATAAGAATTCTTTTAGATGAGTTTATGGTTGCCCACCATAAAACTACACCCTATCACCCTCAGGAAAATGGGACTACTGAGGCTTTTAACAAGATCTTGAGCCACACATTGACCAAGATTTGTGATGTTGGGAGGAAAGATTGGGATGATAAAGTATCTGTTGTTATTTGGGCTTATAAAACAACATACAAAAGATTGAACAAAGCCACACCTTTTCAATTGGTGTTTGGCACGGAAGTTGTTCTACCTCTAGAATTTATGTTACCTTCCTTGTACATTACATGCGCTACGGAGGTCTAGCTGATGAGAAAGCCTGGAAGAACATTTTTCAAAGATGGTTCAACTAGATGAGCACCGAGCCATCACATGCTCGAGTCAAAAATAGGAGAAAGCACACCAAAAGGCATGGCATGATCGACACATCAGGGATAAGAAACTTGTAGTGGGATAAATGGTACTTCTATATGACTCCAAGTTTTTGTGCCATCTAGGAAAGCTCAAGGTGCATTGGTTGGGGCCATATGTTATTACTCATATACTTGAGTCAAGTGCTTGCTAGTTAGACACTATTGATGGCACACGGTTGCCCAGTTACTTTAATGGGAGTAGGTTGAAGCCCTACTATAAATAAGTCTTCTTGGTGTTTGTAATAAGGCAATATTTCTAGATACATTAGGTTTCCCTTTATGCATTTCCTTAATGTATTTCTTTCAACGTTGCTATGCTTTGTCAATTTTAGCTCTTGTTTGTGTAATAAGCATGCTTGCGCGCATGAAACTAACTACAATATGAAGCATGTTGATGCACAGAGGACTGCACATCCTTTTTCATGTGGGGTGGATTGTTGGTGACTCTCAAGTATATGCTGTGAAGATGTCATGCTGTGGGTGTTGAGAAAGAAGGTTACTAAGGGTAACTGACAAAAGATTTCTTCTCAAGATAAGAAAGGATGAAGATGGATAAGGGAAAGTATAACGTGAGGTAAGCGGTGGCCATGGTAATTACCAGGAGATGGTGCAGTGATAAGGTACTCGGGTGCTAGAGTGCACACTGAAGAGAAGTCTGTGACAAAGGGTAAAGAGGTGTGCTAGAAGGTTATAGCTTTGGCGCGAAAATATACCGCATGGAAATGATAAAAATGGGTCATAAATGAGGAGAATTTGGTAGGTGGAGGAGTAATTAATGCAGTGAAAAGTAGAAATCTATATAAGGATGGGATGTGATTTCATTTTTACCCTTGCGACTATGAGAATTTGATAGAGAGCCTATACGCAAAGAGCATAAAGCTAACTAATTCAAGGTACAAAGCAAGCAAACCAGGCATAGAGAAGAGATTTGTTTATTTAGAAGGGATTGGATCCCCTAGGAAAAGGGTTTGATGAAGCAGAGTAATAAAATAGAGCTAGGGTGCACAAGTTTGGGATTACAAATTAGGGCACGAAAGAATCAGGTTAGGGTTCGAAGCAAACTACTCAAAACACACAACAACTGATCTACAAAACAAAACCCTGAAAGAAGAATGACACCAAAGAAGAAAGCAACACCGGTAAAAGAAAAGAAGAAGGTGGTGGTGGAAGAAGAGGAGGAGATGGCCCTGAGAGCAATTTCTCTGAAATGTAGTACCCTGAAGAAGTTATTATGGGGCAGGAATGGAATACCCACATAAGACAGAGTAAGATAAGTGAATACAATCACCGAACCAATGAAAACCAGAAGAAATTAGATGACCTACTCACTTCTCGAACGAACAGGTACACTGAGGATGGCATGTTGATATATGATGATGCCAGGGAAAAGCTACTCAAAGGAAATGGTGTCTACCAAATTTATGAACTTCCATACTTTGGAAAGTATGCACCCCTGTATAGATGGCTGATGAGCCGAGTCCATGAGGACTTTTTCTACTTCGCAGATAGAGGGTAAGATTGATGCCATCCTTATTTCCATAGTTACTAGATTACGGGAAATAGGTGAAGACATTAAGACCGACTTAGCTAACAAAAGTGCCATTTTGGAGACACAAAAGGCGCTGGGCTATTAGAAAGGAACGCACAGATGGACATTGACAAATTGAAATTTTTCCAAGAAGATACAGTAGTAGCACATCTAACCACAAAATTGAATGACCAAGAACGTTGGTCCCAAGTTAATTCTATGTGGTTGCATGTGGCCAAGTGCATGTCAGAAGGAGTAACTTATAACATCACCGGATTCATTTAGAGTGGATAGTGTAGGAAGCACATAAAGGGAGTAAGATAAGTTTTGACTCGCATCCTTCTAAATTTGGTCTTCATGGAGATTGGGGTACTGCAGATGGACCAAAAGAGAACATATGGGAATACCCCATGAATCATAAGTCTCCATCCGAGTGATTCAATAAGTATATGTGTAAAGGGGCGATGACGGAGGAGGTTAAGGAGCGAGCCGAGATGTGGTATGATAGGCTCCACATGACGTTTTGGAAGAAGAAGCACATACCCAAGGATTTTGCCTCGATCCTTGGAAAATAGGTATAGTTTGTGGTCTACCAAACATTTCTACATTACACGCTTCCCAATGGTAGATGGGTGTGGAGCCCCGGTGTAAACCGCCATATGCATTTCCCGCACAAGACTTTCAAGCTACAAGTTCATCAATTCACCAACACATGGAGGTTGGTGTTTAATGCAAACAAGGTGGACTGTGAGTATCACACCCTGAGAAAGACTTATGGATATCCAGGGAGGAATGCATATAATGAGAATAACATCTCAGAAATCTTGAGCATTAAGCCAGAAACACTGGCCATTACAGATATCGGGGCCATGCTAATATACCTCCAACTGAAGCCAAAATGGAGAGTAACAAGTACGTGGAGAATGAATTCGTGCTTCCAGGGCCACTAAAGGGAAAACATACTATGGAGAACATTTCGACACCTAGGCCCTCTACACCCAAGCAAGATGATGAGGAAGAGGATGAAGAACATGAAGATAGTGGTGGCCTGGTTTGAAGGAGGAAGTAGCCATCTAGTCAAGAGGGTGAGCACACGACAACTCCCTAGGGAGAAGGAGCTATGGGGGAGGAGTAGGGTGCACAAAGATTTAAGAAGGTGTTTAAGCACACAAGGGCGCAAGGAGAAACCTGCAGGTGAAGGAGCCAGAGGAGAAGAAATGAAGAAAACTCAGGCTGAGTGAGGAGACAGAAGAGTCTGAGGAGAAGGAGCCTCCTCTCCAACTGAAGAAGAGCCTCAACATGAGGAGGAGAAGATGGAAGGAGAAGAAGGGGATCAATCAGAGGCTACATAGGACAAGGGTGGGGATACATCTGGTATTCCCAACCTTGATGTAGCCATTCCAAGAGGACCCCGATCCCATCGAACAAGGGAGGATGCCAAGGCACATGCCATGGGGTATGTAGAAGACCCAAAGCTGATCATTTGCACTTAGTTCTAGAGCACCATTGAGTAGAAGGATTTATTGGATGGGCGCTCATGGATGAGGACAAGGTGACTCTATGCACAAGGAAGTAGCTCTCATGGTCTATACACATGCATATGGATGAGCCCGACTTTGATGTCGGTGAAGAATCGTGTGCATCAAGACGGTTGAAGAAGGCACCTAAAACGTGCCACATGATGATCAAACCAATGGTGATGTCAGATGAGTAGGTGAGCAATGATCTGGTCAAAGTATCCTCCAAGTAGCAAGAAGAAACATAGATAAATCTACTACCATCAAGGCGTTGATAGAGAAATTAAAAGCCAAAGATGTGGAGATAGTGCACCTAGTGCAGGAAAAGGACTTAATCAAAAGAAAATATGACACTTTTGTTAGTATGGTAGAGGAAATTGGAGATGATGTTCTAAAGGTATGCCCACATTTGGAATCCCGAGTACCAAAATAATTTCCTTCTGCAATGCATTATGTCAAGACAATAATAACATTAGTGTTGGAAGATGAGAAGGCGCACGTATCCTCATAGCCCAAGGACTCTGGGAAAAGTTAGAAAAGGTGCAGGCTATAGTAGCTAGGAAGATTGCTACTTATGAAGGTCTACTACAAGCCACCCGCGATGAACTAAAGAAGGCCGATCATGTGCTAACAATATGCATAGCCCCAGATGCGTTGATCATGGTGAAAACATTGGAGGAGGAGAATGAGGTCCACAAGGTGATGAAGGATGCTTCCCTAGGCCATGCTGAATGCTTAGTCCTGGTAAAGCAAAGTGTGAGGCACTAGCTGCTGGCGTAGGCACCGCATAAGGAGAGGTTGGAGGAGCTAGGAAAGCTCATTGCTCAGAAGATGGATGTACTGGAAGGGGTGTAAACCTCTATGTCAAGCGTAATGCTTGTAATACAAAATGAGCAAGGGAAACTCTCCATGGAAGAGCTGCAGTCCATCATTGCAGAGATGTACCTGAGACAACAGGAGCAGTGCTAATAGCATGGGAGAACCTAGAAGTAGATATCAAAGAAGAATATCTAGAGTTGCTGCTTCAGGATGAGACGAGGGCCTGAGGCCTAAACAGTTTTGTTAGCTATGTATATCTTCTTCAAAATTCTTATTCAAAATTCTTTATTCAACTATTCTTTATTTATCCATTCTTTGTATAAGTTTTGGACATCGCCATTGTCGGGGTGACAATGAGATTAGTGTGGGGTAATGTTGATAAGAGAAAACACTTAGTTGAACTTACACACAGAGTCCGCATGGAAGAATAACACAAGAGAAAAAGCGTGAAGGTATAGGAAGGCATCACGCATGGAGGTGTAGAGTTAGACTCTCAAGGACTTAGCCGATTTTGGGGATTAGATCTATTCTTAGAGATCAGCGTGCACGGAGCACACCAAGCAATGTTGAGACCTAAGCGCCACTCTTCATGGAGATTTTGAAGGACATGTTAACTCACTCTTGCATGGGTATAAGTTTAGAATAGATCCATCACTTTAGTTAACTATTATCAATCTATAGATAGCATACTTGCATGTATGGCTATAATTGTAAGAAGGTGCGTGGCTATTATTAACATGTGACCTATTTCTGGTAGAGTTAAGTGGTGAAGGGCTAGTTCCCCACCATATATATATGTAATGAATTACTTAGAAAATATATAGACACATATAGAGATATGGATGGAAACATATGTTTTGAAGAATGGGAAAACACGAGTACATGCGACTGGATAGTTGTAATAGATCCATGTGCGCATGCCTGGTATTGTATGAAGTTTCGTATTGGTGGTATGATGAATAGATAAAGGAAATTGGCTGAACAAATAGTGTTTGATGTGTTTTATCAATGCATGTTGTTATCTTCATGATGATTTACCTTTAAGTGCTTATAGATCTGGTTAAATATAATGATGAATAGATGGATTAGTTCCTAAACTATATGTTTACTACTTTATCATACCATCATTCTACTACTGCAACTCTTAAGAGGGACCCAATACCTTTGTGTGCTTTGCGTGAGCGCTCAGCCTAGGCTGAGTGATGTGCTAATGCAACTAGGTGTTAACTAACAATTCTATGCATGCATCGGTCTTGACACTAAAGGCCAAAAATGTTAATAAAGAGGTAGGAAGCTGAAAAAGGGAGGGAAAGCTACAGTAAGGATGTATAAGGCAACAAATATACACTATGAATGGACTTTGGAGCTTGAACAAAATGTTAATAAAGACTCCATTCTTTCTTTTCCTATCACCACACAACCTTATTTTTTCCTCCAATTTTTTAAATTAGGAATGAAAAAGGGAGGAAAGCTAAGTAAGGATGTATAGGGCAACAAATATACACTATGAATGGACTTTGGAGCTTGAACAAATTCTTAAAAGGACCTAAATCATCATTGGGGAATTTTGTAACCATTTTCCGCCAATGTAGAACATGTTATTTTGGGTGCGTAAAGACTCCATTCTTTCTTTTCCTATCACCACACAACCTTATTTTTTCCTCCAATATTTTAAATTAGAATGGTGCGTGTAGCCACTCGGTCACACCACGTGAAAGACAAAGGCAAGGAAAAGACTCGGAAACCATTCTATTTTACCTTCACCTACCATTTCACTTGCACCTCCCCATAAGATAACCATTATTGGGATGACACCCCTTACTTCTTCTGGGGTTACCCATCACTCAATGATCAAACAACTTCAGAAATCCCCATTGAAGATGTCCTTATTTGACTTAATCTAGACCTCTGATTCTAATCCTCGAGCCTCATTGAGGTCATGTAATCCATCGAGGTACTAACTAACAACATTTCACCGATCACTACCCTTAGTGCTCCTCATCAGATTGCTTCCATCAATTTCTCAAAATTAGAGATTTCCCCTTCACAACCTGATGATCCAGATCCCACTCTTTTCATCTCCACTTACATCAATGATATTCATGTTAAACGCATTATGATTGATGGGGGTACTAGTATCAACATCATCTCCTCTCATGCCTACAAAAAAATGGGCATACCCACTAATTACATGTCTAGAAACCCCGTTATGCTTCGATCTTTTAACGATGCCATGACCACTACCCTTAGCACCATTTTCCTCCACATCCGCGTGGGTCCCCGAACCATTCCTAAACTCTTCTACATTCTCGAAAGAGAGTTCTAATATAACATGTTGCTAGGCCGTCCCTAGATTCATGCCATGGATTGTGTACCTTCCACCCTTCACCATTGCCTCAAATTTGAATATGAAGGGGAAACTTACACCATTCGGGAAGATCCCCCTTCAAAACTTGTAATATGATATACCATCCTAATGATGTCTTAATCCTAATTAAGGAAACTACCACATCAACCACATCTACCACATCTACCGCTTCTACCACTTCACCTTCCTCATCTAGCCCACCTACCAACACTCCTATTATGCCTTCTATTGATGCCCCATATTCACAGGATTTAGATAACTCATCACTACTGGTTACCCAAGTACTAACCATAGACCCCTTGGTAGGCATTTTTCAACACCTTTCACTTAGAGAATACCACCTCCTTACCATTGATGCATTCCTTACTCCTTAGGAATATGGAAAACTACATCAACACCTACCTTACAACTATCATATAAGAGAGGTCATAGCCTATGAATCTCATCACCTTTGCACCAAACTAACCTATGGGTGGATCGACATGACTTCTTATTCTATTGAACCTCCCTTCCAAACCAAGCCTTTTTCATTTAATTTCTCCTATCTCACCAAACATAGCTTCACACTCACTTTTATTCATCGTTGGACCTAAAAGGTTTTGACTTTGGTCACTAGGAACAAAGTTGTCATATTGTTATACAATGCACCAATAAGAAGCAAAAATAACATTGTGGTCTTAGTTTTCCTTCGTAACCTCATCCTAAGAAGACCCACATCACTCTTGTTGAAGGTGAAAATCCTTTCACACCTTCTTCACTTATCGCACCACATTCTCAAACTGAATCTATGGATCCCGAATCCATTCTACATAACTTTTTATGTTTTGTGAACACCATCTCCTTACAACCTATGACCTATCAATGCAATGGTGAGGTTCCCTCTTCCCTTCCTCTTCTATATCCTAAATTTTTGATTATGATATGCCTTCTATAAATTTTGTTCAATGTCGGGATGATGATTCTATTACGATCTATTTAGGTGCCAAGGATTCTTATATTCAAAGGTTATTACCCTCTGACATGCAAACCATGTTGAATGAATCTACCATAGAAATCAAAATTCACACTTGGGATGACCGAAAAATTCTAAAGATAGGCCAATCTCTAGAATACACCGAACTAATTTTTTTACCTCTTTTCTTTGCGATCATAGCAAAGTATTTTATTTGTCCTAAAATGATATGTCGGAGTTTTAAACCTAATATCATGCTTCACAATATCATAACTACCCCGACGTAAAACATGTGAAACAAAAGATGTATAAAATATCCTTGCATTGCTCTTCTTGTGAAAGAATAACTTCAATGAATTCTCTATGTTTCCTTCATCCTACCCATTGATTGTCCATAATAGATCTTTAACATTGTTCCTGTCATGAAAGTAACTAGGGAATTTGTGATCCACTAAAAAATTCAAAGATATCATGGCTTGTATTTCCTCTCAAATAATTTCCTCACCTTCAAACTCAAAAATATTTGTCATAATACAAAAATTGCAGTCATTCTTCTATTATTCCCGACATTAATTTTGTGGGTAACATCGAAATCTTGACCCACACGAAATTTGGTATAAGTAGTTCAATGACTACCTTTCCCTTTTAATCATGCCTCCAAATCTCACTCATAATGGACGACGAGCCTTCCTAAAAAGTGTTTCTCATTACGTCATCATGGGGTTCTTCTCTAAAAATGTGGCTTTGATGGTATCCTCTTGTGGTGCCTCACTAGTTCTGAAATCACGTACACCATCAAAGAGATTCATGATGGGATTTTTGGGGGACATTTCATTGGCCTTGCTATCACAAAACGTATCCTTCAACTCAGCTATTACTAGCCAAACCTTAACCAATATTGCTGTGCCTATGTAAAACATTGTGTTAAGTGTCAACAACATGCTAACCTTCCTCATACTCCTATTCATGTGTTATAAGTCACCTGATACTTTTGGCCCTTCTCTCAATGGGGTTTGGATCTCATTGGGGAGATTAACCCTCATTCTTCGCAATGCCATTGCTAGATAATCACGATTAATGAATACTACACTAAATGGGTAGAAGCCATCCCTCTCATTTCCACCAAAGTCAAGAAAATAGTCAAATTTATCAACCACCATATCATTTTTCACTTTGGTGTTCCTCATCACCTTATCACTAATAATGGAAAACAATTAAAAAAAAAAAACCATACATAAACTGTGTGACAACTTTGGCATTCAACTCAGTTTATCTTCACCATATTACCCACAAGAAAATGGTCAAGCCGAATCTTCTAATAAAACCCTCAAAAAAATTCTTATGAAAGTAGTTGACGACATTGGTAAGGATTGGCATACACACATTCCTTTCACCCTATGGGATTATTACACTAGCATTCTTACCTCTACTAATGCCAAACATTTCTCTTTGGTCTACGGTATAGAGGTCGTCCTACCTCTCGAAGTCCAAATTCTATCTCTTCATATATCACTTAAAGATATGCTCTCTGATGACGAGTTTCACTAAGAATGTTTGGCATAACTTGAGATACTCGATGAACACCACCTAAACACTCTAGAACATCTCCAAATCTACCAAAAGTGTATTAAGTGTGCCTATGAAAATTTAATTGAAGAGTGAACCTTCAAGATCAATAATCTTGTCCTGAAGGAAAATCAACATGTAACCAAAATGAAGAAAAGTAAACAAGGAAAGTTTGCTCCTAATTGGCTTGCACCATATATTATCACCCATGCCTATGGATTGGGAACTTATCATTTATCTTGTCTTGAGGGTAAACCTAAACCCGAGCACCTTAGTACCTTGCATCCTTGACTATTCTATTACTAAATAAAGTGTGTCTTCTCTCTGTTTCCTTCATCTTATGCCCGACTATCCATAATGGATTAATGCCATGATTATTGTCACAAAAGTGATTGGGGAATTTATATAAGCACTAATTTTCATGATATTAACCTTTCTTATCTAAAAGATGACTTTCCTCTACAAGTATTGACCAATTAGTTGATCTTACAACTAGTGTTGGTCGGTCAAATAATGGCATTTAGGAAAAAACATACAAAAGTTTCGTGCGGAAGAACAAAGCGTGTTAAAAGGTGCAGTAGGGTTGGGAAAGAATCATGTGCAAAGGAGAGAGATATATTTAGGACTTATCCACTTTCACATATACGAGCTATTTTTAGAGATAGTGTGTTGAACACACAAACCAATTAAAGAATTGTGTGACATGCATTGGCTATTTTGGAGAATCGGCTACGAAGTGCTTTGCATGGGTACATCGAGAATATATTTACTGCGACGTTAACTAGAAGAATTCTATTGTTAGTGCACTTACATGTGTGACTATTATTGTAACATTGCGTGACTAATAATAACATGTGGCCTATTTTGGGATTAGGTAAACGATGAAGGGAAAGTACCCACCCTTATAAATATGTAATGAATTGTGTAGTAGAGAGGGGTATGTGAGAGTTGAGTTATTGTGAGGTTATGCTACCAAATATGATGCACGCATAAACTATGGTATTATCTATTGTAATAAACTCATGTGTATTTATCTTGTTTAATGTAGTGAGTGTATTGGTTGAATCGAGTATCAAAGCCTCGCGTATAATTGGTTCTTGCATGCTTGATTTCATCATGGTTATATATTAGTTATGGATCTGAATGCATTAAGTCTTCATCGTGCTAACACCATGAAACAAAAAACCTAAAGAGGGTCCTGGTACCTTTGTGTGCTTTAGGTGAGCACTCAGTCTAGGTTGAGTGATGTGCCAAAGCATGCCCGGCCTTTTACTAGTGAATTCTAGGCTGCATATATAGTTCCATCATTGGGACCTATTTTTAAGTTGTTTATAGGATGATTTACGATGAAGACATACCGGTTGAACCTATAAAGTTTTGAGGAGTGGATACATAACCTATAAGAAGAATACACATAGAGGTTCAACACCATATCCGAGTTTAATGCATGCACATGGGTGGAGAAGAATATGTATAGCTGTTTATAGGAAAGGTTCTTCATTATTTTTCCAAGAGAATTGTACAAGTGGCTAGTTGCTTATGCATCTAAATGGAATTGGAGCTATTGCATGCTTGTTCGGATGCGTAAAGAATTTCAGACCATGTATGATCTTTGAACCGATTTAGACTCGTGCTATGGATATGTGGTTCCATGGTGTTCTAAATAGTTATATCTTGGAGTACTCAATTTCCACTTATTCATGAATAGAGGTAGCTGAATTCCAATTTTTTATGATACCCCAGAGGAACTTACTTGCAAGGAATTCCATTTATGATCAAAATTTTGATGGTAACCCTGAACTTGGAGAGTAAACCGATGGCTAACTAAACCCCACCATGCGTAGGGGAAGGAGTAGTCTTGGTGAAAGATGGAAGACCTAGCAGTAGAGAGGTAGAGAGAGGAAAAAAGATTAAGTATAATGAGGTGCACGAGAGGGAGGTAGAGAAGCAACATGAGGTTATAGAGAGAATGGCATTGTGGAGAGAGATAGTTTGGGATGGATTTGAAGTTCATGCCAAAGACATTAAACCCAAGCATGAAGAACTCCCCCATTTGGGAAAGCATGACACGGAACCCTCCTTGGCCTCACATAGAAGCGTGCCAATAGAAATGACCTAGGCCCTATGCATGCATATAAATCTACCTAGAAACTTTTCCCTTACACTTGGTCTTTTAGTAGCTAGTACAAAAACATTCAATAAGCTAATTCAAGTAGTGGGAGAGCAGGAGTGAGTCATATAAGAAGCACCATGATGGCAACACAAAAGGCTTCATTTGCATATGGGAGTAACTTTTGGGTGTATCATCCACACATAATTCGGGCACGTAGATTTTTAGAGACTCTCTTCCGGGGAGTAGTAACACTTCACATAATTTCAGTGGTATAGTTAAATACTATTGTTGGAACAAAGGGAAGTACATATTTTGGTCCGAACCTAGTTATAGGTTCAATATCAAGAGGTATAGGTGGTGTAGCTCCGGTGGATCTGGTGGTTCTTGAGGTAGAGGAAAAAAAGGAGGTTTTATGATCGGTGGGAAAGGTCCACACTAACCCCAAAATATTTACATGAAGATGTCTCTTCATCTTCTAGAGTATAGGGGCATAGAAGTTACTACTGAACACGTACACATGTGTGAAATACTATGGCATGTAAAAGGAATCATGGCTTCTGAGTGTAGGGAAAGCTAATTTGCTACTACGTTACAAGGGCATGCACACAACTAGTATAGAAAGTTTGACCTTGATCAGACTTACGTAGACTATACAACTTTAAAATATTCATTCCTTAAAGAGTTTCACATCCCTAAGTTTGAGCAAAAGAGTATAAGCATGCTAAAGGATACTAAGCAAGGCACTACTAAGAGTGTCAGAGAGTATGATGCTCACTTCAAAATGCTATTATCTAAGATTTCTTATGATATTCATGCAAGACAACATGCACAATGGTTCGTTGGAGGCCTGATTACACATTTTAGAAGGGAACTATCACATAAGACATACACTGATCCGTGTAAAGCACTTGAATCAGCTTTACGCACTGAGGTAGTTGGAAGTATAGACACCGGGTTAATCCAATTTTTAGAGGCAAAAATCATATCTATGAAAAAGTAGTTGGAGAAGCTATCGAAAATTCAGCACACGAGACGTGCAAAATGATTTGGTGTAAATATTATAAAGTGGAAGGTCATACAAAGGATAGTTGTCCTAGCAGATTAGTGTGATCATTGCTTATTGGAATGTGAGATATTCCATTTAAACCATGATGCTAGCCACTTCCCATTAATACAACACATGATAAGGAAGAACATATCTCATTGCAAAGTAAGATTTAGAGGTCCATGACTCATGAAATGGAACACTCCCTTGGTTAGATCCATGACGCTATAGATATTGGTGTATGATAGACATGATTTTTAGATAACTCTAAAGGAAAGAATGAGCATCAGGATTGGGATCACAATCAGGCATGCTATGAATGAAATAAAGGGAATTTTGAATGTGGTCATGGAAGAGGTAGAGGATACCATGGAGGACGAGGCCATGGTGGTGTAAGAAGCAAGTTCCCTTGTAGAACATGTTATACATGTAGATCTCCTGACCACTACAAGCATGAATGTCCTCAGAATATTACATGTTCTTTTTGAGGAAATAATCATAGTTATGAGGAATTCCTAGACTTGTATGAGCATTTTAGCAAGTAGAATAAATAAGAAAAAAAGGAAAAGGGATGGTTAGGATACAACGACCTTTGTGGAAAATCGGTGGATGCCCAAGTTGGAACCATAATCCGAGGTGTTCAAGAAAGGATCGCTGCCCATGTTGAAGTGGCACATACTAAAGAGGCATTATAGAAGAGGCATACCATCACTAAGGAGGAGGTTTTACATGCATGGTACCTAGATCCTTCCCATCAGAAGGAGGTTTATTAGGAAACCATGGAAGTACTCAGAAATATTTAGGGTGAAATACAATATTTAAAGGAGTAATCATGGAAGATGGAGCAAAAGAAAGCATCAAAGATGATCTAAACTGATATGATGACTTGAGGAAGTGTGTAAATTGTTGTTTTGGAGAATATTATTCCACTTTTTGGGATTTTGTTAAAAGGAAACACTACCGAGACTGGATGATAGATCCTACATGTAAATCTTCCCCTCATAGCCTAGATTATGACAAGGAAATAAATCGAATGTTGTTGTGGATGGGTAGCTATTCAGTAATATATTGATTGATACAGGTGAAAAAGTCAATGTTCTTACTTTAGACACATGGGTATAAATGGGGAGACCTCCATTGCAGCCATCTTCTAATGTATTATTCATGGCTAACCTGGACTAAGGCCATTGCCATCAAAGTTTTGAAAGATGCATCTATTACCATATAAGGAGCCAAGTTCAATGGATATTTTGAGGTCTTAGGGATAGCAGAGATAGATAGATTCCCACTCTCTTGGGCATCCATGGTGTTATGCAAATAATGCTGATCTTTAGTTTAACAAGGGTTATATCAGCTTTGAAAACAAGGAGGAAAGGGTTATTATCCCATTAACAGATGGAAAATATGCACCCTATGTTGAGCCCTTGAGTGAAGAATACCTAAATCAGATTTATGTACACACCATCCAGGATCTAGAGGTGCTTGAGCCATCTAAAGAAGGAATCATTCAATGGGAGGATGCATAGTCTATTAGTGATACTACAAGTGTTGCTTGTGATAATTGGGCTCATAACACTTATGAGTTGGTGGGGCACAAAGTAAAGAGTCTATTCGCTAGGGATTGTAGACCACATTATATCAGGAGAATAGGTAACAACTCGGTGCCTCATTACACTAGAGAAGGAAATTAAATGGTGTTCCTATGTGCCATAGAAGGGTTATTATACCATTAACAGATGGAAAATCTACATCCTATGTTGAGCCCTTGAGTGAAGAATACCTTAATCAAATTTATGTACATGCCATCCAAGATCCAGATGTGCTTGAGCCATCTAAAGAAGGAATCATTCAGTGGGAGGATGTATAGTCTATCAGTGATACTACAAGTGTTGCTTGTGATAATTGGGCTCATATCACTTATGATTTGGTGGGGCACAAAGTAAAGAGTCTATTTGATAGGGATTACAGATGCGTTATATCAGGAGAATAGGTAACAACTCGGTGCCTTGTTAGACTAGAGAAGGAAAACCTATGGTGTTCCTACGTGCCATGGAAGAGCAGTGGGTAGACTAGTTAGAGAGAAGGAATATAATAGAATATACTCTATGTGGGACAAAAATGCATTGGTGGGTGGTCCACAAGGATAATATTGTAGGATGGAATGAAATTAGGATTGCTCTAGCTATTAGGTTCTCTAAGAGCAATGCACCTACTCAATTCTCGTACTTATCATGGTAATCAACCTATTCAAAGCACCACATTCAAAAGTGTGAGAGAGTCCGGGTAGATAGGCAGGAAGCTTTACCACCTTCGCTATGGGTGCATAAGTTTTATTCCACTTTATAAGGTTGCATGTGTGATTGGTGTGTATATGAAAAATTCCATAGAGAGACAAGAAATTGGTAGTGATTAATTATGGGAATGACTCAAACATTTTACTTCTTCTCTACCAAGCCTCTCGTGGAAGAAGCATTAAAATTCATAAAGTGCTTAACTATGGGAGATAGTACCAAGGTTGAAGAGGTCATTCATGAGTTATTGGATGAAGGAGATTCAATAGCACATTTTTCTGAACTAACAGAGGCCGATGCCACACTACTTCAATGTGTTTTCCTTGAGAAATAAAAAGGAAAAATGGTCTACTTAGTGGATGACAAAGAATTATAAAATCTAGATGTAAACCATTCAACAGGTAGGCGTGAGGTGTTAGACAATGTAGATAAGACCACATGTGCCTATTATGAACCTATGAAGACAAAGAAAGTGAATATTGGATCAGATGTTGAGCCTAAGGAGGCCATAATTGGAGACTATTGGTTAGACTCTGAAGTGGAAAAAATCATAGAGTTACTACGGGATTATCAGGACTTATTCCCTTAGGGGTACCATGAACTTAAAGGCATGCATGAATCATTAGGGGAGATGAAGATAAATCTTAAAGAGGGTGCACACCTAGTTAGAAAGAGACCCTACAGGATGAACCCCAACTTGTGTGAAAAGTTCAAGGAAGAGATTGAAAAAATGTTGAAGTCTGGAATCATCAAGCCCTTGGACGAGTCAGAATGGGTTAGTCCAATGGTGATTAGTATCAAGAAGGATGGATGGATTATGATCTGTGTGGACTACATGGAGCAAAAGGTTGCATGTGTGAAAGATCCCTTTCCTACACCATTCACTGAGGAAATACTAGAAGGCATTGCAGGACATGAAATCTATTCATTTACAGATGGGTTCTCTAGGTATCATCAAGTTAGGATTTCCCAGGAGGATTAGGAAAAGACTAATTTTACTACTAAATGGGGTAGCTTCACCTATATAGTTTATTTAGATTATTAGATGGTGTATGGTCTTGTTAAGGATTATTGTGAAAATTTGTGCTTAATGTTTGAAATATGTAGAAAATTGAGTATCTCTCTAAACATTAAGAAGTGCATATTTGCTACACCATTTGGAATACTATTAGGACACATAATATGCAAGGAAGGTCGTTGGTTGATCCAAACTAAGGTTGTAGTCATTATAGGCCTAAAAGAGCCTACCAAGAAGAGTGAGGTATGCAAATTCTTGGGTCACATAGGGTATTATAGAAAATTCATAAAGGGATATGTCAAGGTTACCACACCTTTGGAGGAGTTATTGAAAGGAAAAAGTACATTTTCTTGGGGAGAGGAGTTATTGAAAGGAAAAGGTACATTTCATGTATGCCTCATGACCTGATGAAGAAGGTATTATAGATCATCCTATCTATTTTGCTAGTATAAAGTTAATCTGAGAGTAGAATTACACCACTATAGAGCATGAAATTTTTTCAATGATCTATACGCCACATAAATTTAGAAAGTACCTACTAGCTACACCATTTTTATTTTATAAATATCACATGGCATTGAAGTATTTGGTAAACAAGCCCATTTTATAGGGGTACATATGCAGATGGGTACTCTTATTCCAAGAATTTGATTTCACAGTTGTGGTAAAACCAAGGAAAATTAATTATGGACTAGACCATTTATCCATAATACAGTTAGGAGAAGAAGCACAGGCCATTGAAGATACCATGCCCGATGCACAATTATATAGGTTACAATGCATGCCATCAGAATTAGAGGACATTTATGTCTTTCTACGAACATGTATGACACCAAAAGGAATGAAATCCTTAGAGAAGAAACAACTTTCTATACACATGACACCCTATATGTTGATTAGCAATGACCTGTACAAATTAGGTTAGGATGAAGTATTGTGTCATTTTTGTACTGGAACCTGAGTGCACAAATATTATGAAAGAAGCTCATGGTGGTATTGCAAGTGGCCACTATGTAGGTGATGCCATTTCTCATAAGATTTTACTCACTGGATTATGGTGGGAGACCCTATATAAAGATTGTAAAGCATATTACAATGTTTGTGATCACTGTCACAAGATCTTGGGAAACTGTTCAATGAGATGAAATACCTCTAAGACCCATTACTAGCAAAGAACCATTTGAGAAATGGGCTATAAATTTTGTGGGTCATATTTCACTAGTCACGTGTAGGAATGGATAATGCTATATCATTAATTGCACAAATTATCTGATAAGGTGGGCGTAAGCAACACCTATAAAGGATTGTGTAGCGGCTACATAAGCCAAGTTTCTATGGGAAAATATTATTAAAAGGTATGGATGTATGTTGATTTTGACCAGTGATAGGGGCACACATTTTCTTAATGAGACAATCATAATTTTATTGGATGAATTCATGATTGCACACCATAAGACAACACCATATCATCCTCAGGATAATGGAACTGCTGAGGCTTTCAACAAAATTTTGAGCAAGACATTGAAAAAAATATGTGATGTTGGAAGAAAGGATTAGGATGATAAAGTGTCTATAGTGCTTTAGGCCTATCAAAAACATATAAAAGGTTGAAAAAGCCACACCATTTAGGTTAGTGTTTAGAGAATAACCAGCTTCTTCCTATGGAAATCATGTTACCATATTTGCATACTACGCATTACGGAGGTCTAGCTGATGAGAAAGCATTAGAAGAATAGGTTGAAAAGTTAATTAAGATGGATGAGAAATGAACCATAACACGTTGGATTCAAAAACAAGAAAAGGCCAGGTAGAAAGCATGGCATGACAAGCACGTCAAGGATAAAAAAGTTCGAGATTAGACAAATGGTGCTCCTTTATGATTCTAAATTTTTATGCCATCCAAGAAAACTCAAGGTACATTGGTTGGGGCCATATGTTTTCACTCACATACTTGAAACATGCACTTGTCAATTAGAGTCACTTGATGGAATATAGTTACCCGGATACTTCAATGGGAGCAGGTTGAAGCCCTACTATAAATAAGTCTTCTTGGTGTTTGTAATAAGGTAGTGTTTTCATTTAGATTAGGTTTTCAATTATGTATTTCCTTCTTCGTTGCTATGCTTTGTCAATTTAGTTGGCATTTTTGTGTAATAAAGTGTGTTTGTACACCAAAAGATAATTATTATTTGAAGAATTTATATGCGCAGAGGACTACACATACCCTTAGTGTGGGGTGGTTATTGATATCTAGGTACAGGACTATTGAAAATAAGTCCACATGAAAGGAACAAAATGCTACGGGTGCTATTCAAGTTGGAGAACTAAAAAAATAGATTTATTCTAGAAACAAGGATCATTGGGGAGATGAATCAAGAAACAAGGATAACGCAAGGTAAAGGGGGCCATGCGAACTACCAAGGGAAGATGTAGTGGTGAGGTACTTGGGCACATGGAGGTGCTCTAAAGAGAAGTCTGTGGCTAGAAGGTAGGAAGGCAATGTAGAAGGTTATAGCTTGGGTGTGAATATGTACTATGCAGTAAAGAACGAAAATGGTTGATTAATGAGAGGATCGTTAGTAAGTGAAGGAGAAATAAATGCACTAACTTTTTGAAAATATATAAAATGAGGGGATGAATTTTCATTCTTACCATCATAGATTCAATAATTCAAAGGAGCCAAGTGTGATCTGAGCTCATGAAGAGTATTTAGGTGTGAAGAGTGTGAATTGAGACGTGACAAGCAGATTTGTGCACAGAGGAAGCTTGCGTCCCCAAATTGTAAAGGGTTTGAGTGAAGTAAGGCATTGCAAAAGAGCTAGGGCACATAATTTCAGCTAGGGCACACTAAATCAAGCTAGGGTTTGGGTTTTCATGTTACAGGAGATAAAAGGTGAGTATTTGAAGTTAGAAGATTGTAGGTTATAGATGACACCAAAGAAAACACCTACCACATGAGCTAAGGGGAAGAAGAAAGTGGAAGTAGAGGTTGAAATGACTCCGACAAGTAATTTATCAAAAATGCGGATTTAGAGGGTGTGATTGTTGGTCAGGAATGGGATTCCCACATCCGAAAGAGCAAGATTAGTGATTACAACCATCGTACACCTAAAAATAAGAAGGATTTGGATGTGTTATTAAACAAAAATATAAATAAACACACACAAGAAGACATCTTTGGTGTATGATGACATTGGGGAGAATTTATTCAAGCGATTGGATTTTACCAATATTATGAGCTCCCCTACTTCAAGTAAATATGAACCCATTTACCAAAGTGGTTGATGAGTAGGGTACATGAAGATTTCTTCTACTTTGCAGGCACGGGGTAAGGATCATAACCACATTGATCTCAATAGTAACAAGGTTAAAAGGCACAAGGGTAGATTTAAATAGTGATTTAACTGATAAGGCCACAATCCTAGAGACAAGGAAGGAGTTGGGGTATACCAAGGGTCCGCGGCATGGAAATTGATAAACTAAAGAAGTACCCAATCATACAAGTAGCTGCACACTTAGTGACAAAGTTGAATGACCAAGAAAGATGGTCACAAGTAAACACAATGTGGCTACACATTGTGAAGAAGATGTCACAGGAGTGACTTACAACATCTCTAGTTACATCACGGAAACTATCATTGAAGAAGCACACATAGGAGAGAAAATCAATTTGAGGGTTGTTTTCATTGTCTCGATGTTTATGGAAATCGGGTGCATGATGGGATAAAGGAAAAATATAGGAATAACCTCTCGCATAACAAGTCACTTGTGGAAAGATTTGGCAAGTACTTGTGTGAAGGATCAATGAGTGGACCATTCAAGTAGAGGGTGAAGAAGTGGTATGATAGGCTCCACGTAGCATTTGAAGAATAATGACACATACCCAAGGAGTTACCTTTGGTAGTAGGGAAGGCAATGTAATTCATTATATACCAAAGATACTTTTACATCGTGTGGTTCACCATAAAGATGAGGCTTGGAGCCCATGGTGTAAATTACCATATGCTTTCACAACACGATATTTCTAGGCATCAGTTCACCGGTTTTGGATGCATTCCACCTAAGCTTCAATGAAAAAAGGTAGATTGTGACTACCATACACTGAGAAATACATATGTATATCTAGGACGGACTACCTACATTGAGAGGCTTATCTCAGATGTATTAAACATGAAGTTGATAAGCTTTTCCATCAAAGACGTTGGAGCAGTGCTTGTGTATCTTCAACTCAAGCCCAAGCTAGAGAATAAAAAATATGTGGAAAATGTGTTCTCTCTTCCAAGGCCAACTAAGGGTTAGCATATAGTAGAAAATGTGCCAAATTAAAAGCCTGCAGAGAATATAGTAGTGGATGAAGAGGAAGAGGAATGAGAAGATAGTGGTGGCTTGGATCATAGAGGACGAAGGAAACCTTCAGACAAGGTAGAAATGGAGCATGTGACTATGCCACCTCAAGAGTAGGAAGGAGAAGATGAGGATCTAGATTCAGTATAAGGAGAGCGCCACTTCAAAAGGGTATTCAAGAGAACAAGGACCCAAGGTGATACTCTAAAATCAATGCACAGATAACTACAAATCTCTCCATGAATGAGCCAATTGAAAAGATAAGAAGGTAGTTGAAAATGAACAAGGGGGTAAAAGAGTCTAAGGAAAGCGTGCCAAAATATCCTACACCTCCAAAGAATGAGGAAGAACCAAAGGAGGAATAAATGAAGGATGCAGAATAAGGAGTAAATGAGGTAGATGGGACAATGCACAAGATTACTCAGGGCAAGGCATAGCAGAACAAGCTCCAAATCTTGACAATCAAGTTTATAAGGGGCCAAGATCGAAGAGAACAAGTAGGGAGTATACTACACCAGTCCCGGGATATGCTAAGGACACATGTAAAATTGTCTGTGCCCATTTTCAAAGCACAATGACACCAAATGAGTTGTATGGGTAGGAGCTGATGGATGAAGATATGAAAACCATGCGCACATAAAAGAAATCACATGGTCGATGCACACGCACACGGATGGATGAACCGAACTTTGATATATGTGACGAGTCATGTGTATCAAGGAGGTTGAAGAAGACACCTCATGTCAGACACATTACAATAAAGCCTATTATTATGTCAGATGAATAAGTGAGTAATGATTTGGTAAAATTTTTGACAGAGGTGACATGAAGAAATGTGGATAAGGATGCAACAATTAGGGCATAAAGAGAAGAAATCAAAACTAAGGATGTAGAAATAGCATGCCTAAAGTAAGAAAAGGACTTAGAGAAAAAGAAGAATAGTGCATTTATAAGCATGACATAAGAAATTGAATACCTTGCCTTGAAGGTAAGACCACACTTGGAATCAAAGGTACCAAATTTTTTTCCTTCAGTAATGCATTATGTACATACCTTGGTGGACTTGGTGCTTGAAGATGGACCTCTGTGCATGCCAACACCAAAGAATACTGAGTAGGAAGTAGAGATGGAAAAGGATTCGGTGATGAGGAAGGTTACATCATATGAGGCATTGCTCCAAAGCTTACATGAGGAACTCAAGAAAGCAGATCAAGTGCTAAATATTTGTACTGACCCTTAGAAGCCATTATAAGAACTAGGACCATGATAGATGATAATTAAGTCCTAAAATCCATGAAGGATGAGACCTTGGACTGCAAAGAAAAATTAGTGATTATCAAGCATAAGCGCGAGGCCCTTACAACAACACAAGAACCACATAAGGAAAGGCTAGATGAGATTAGGAAAATTATAGTGCAAAAGATAGACTTATTAGAAGGAAGAATGACCGTAATGTCGATCATTGTTTTGGTCTTGTAGAATAAGAAGGAGAGATTGCAAAAGATGAGCTATAGTCAATTACTGCGGTGGATATCCTCGAAAAGGTAGAAGATGTGCTCAATGATTGGTAGAATTTAGAGGTGGAAATAAAAGAAGAATATCTAGAATTTATTCTTCCGATTGAAGCAGAAGATACTACAAGGTAAAAGTAATTATTTTATTCATAAAAAATATTTCTATTCTTCTATTCATATTCTTTGATTCATTTTAGAGACAACCATTACCGGGGAGACAATGCAATTAGTGTGGGGTAATTTTGATCACCAAAGTATGGAACTTAGAAAAAACATACAAAAGGTTCACACGGAAGATTAGAGCATGTTCAAAGGTTTGGTAGGGTCGGGGAAAGAATCACGTGCGAAGGAAAGAGAGATTTGAACTTAGCCATTTTCAAGTATACGAGCTATTTTTGGAGATAGCATGCCAAAAACACAAACCGGTTAAATACTTACGTGACCCACATTGGATATTTTTGGAGAATCGATATGAAGCACTTTGCATGGGTACATGATGAGAATAGATTTACTATTGATAGTTAACTAGAAGAAGTCTATTGTTAGCGCACTTGCATGTGTGGCTATTATTGTAATGGCATGTGGCTAATAATAGCATGCAACCTATTTTGGGATTAGATAAGTGGTGAAGGGAAATTCCCCACCCTTATAAATATGTAATGAACTACGTAGTAGAGAGGGGTATGTAAGAACTGAGTTATTGTGAGGTTATGCTGCCAAATCTGATGTGCACATAAACTATGGTATTATCTATTATAATAAGATTTTGTGTATTTATCATGTTTAATGCAATGGAGTGTATTGGCTGAATCAGAGTATCAAATCCTAAGTATAATTGGTTCTTACATGCTTGATTTCATCATGGTTATCTTTTAAGTCTGTTATTCTCTAGATCTAGATTTGAACATGCATTGTAGAATGATATATTAGCTATGGATCTGAATGCATTAAGTATTCATTGTGCTAAAACCATGAAAAAACAAACCTAAAGAGGGTCCCTGGTACCTTTGCGTAATTTTTGTGAGCACTTGGTCTCGGATAAGTGATGTGCCAATGTTCCTGGGGTTTTACTGGTGAATTCTAAGTTGCATTAATCAGCCATGAGATGCTATATTTTATGGACAGGTTTTTGGGTTATAATCAAATATTGGTTTCTCTAGAAGATCAACAAAAAACCATCTTCATAACCCCTTAGGGGACCTTTTTTTATCACATCATGCCCTTTGGCTTGAAAAAAATTGGTACTACCTATCAACGCTCTATGAATTATATATTCCATGACATCATGAATGAAAATTTGGAAGACTATGTTAAAGAACTTCTTGGTAAGTCTAAGCATTATGTTGAACACTTGACCATTCTCAAAATTATCTTTGACTTCCTTATCTAATATTTTGTTCACCTTCAACCAAATAAGTGCATTCTTTTAGTTCTCTCGGGTAAGATCCTTGGTTTCATCATCTCTTCACTGGGTATCGAAGTTGATCCTACTAAGATCAAGGTAATTCTTGACATGCCTCCACCTACTAAATTTTGACAACTTCATAGCTTGAAAGGAAAATTGAAATACATCTCGATGCTTCATCTCTTAACTTTCAAACCATTTCCAACCATTTCATCATGTCCTTAAAAATGACGTTTCTTTTTGTTGGAATGATGCGTGTCACAAAGCCTTTAAAGCATTTAAGAACTACCTTCTTCAATTTGCCTATGTTCATTCCTCCTAAAGATGATCAACCTTTTATCTTTACATTTCTGCTCTCGACCATTCCTTGGGCACCATGTTCACTTATTGTGATGAGAAACATAGGGAACAAGTAGTTTATTACATAAAATGTACTCTTCTAGACTATGAAACCGGTACACTCACACCGAAAATACTTAGCCCTAATATTTGTCGCCACCAAAATTCTCCACTACCTTCTTAATCACAAAATATTTTTCATTACCAACATTGACCTCTTCATTACATGTACGAAAAACCTTAATAACATAAATGCATCACATGTCGTGGTTCATTTTAAGAAGACCCCTAAAAATTACTTTCGAATCGTTGGCGAATCTCATAAATCAACTTTCGAATCATTGGCAAATTTCTAAAAAAATGTTTTGTGGAAAAGGCGATTTCACAAAGCATTGTTCCCTCGTTTCACAATTTTGGCCGGGTAGGTTGGACGGGTGAGTTGGGGAGGTGGATTGGATGGTCAATGGTTGGATGGGTGAGTTAGATGGGTGGGTTGGATGAATGGGTTAGAGTGGGTTAGATGAGTGGCTTAGATAGGTGGGTTGGATGGATAGGAGTTGGATGGGAAGGAGGTGGATGGGCAATGGTTGGGTGGGTGGTTGGACAGGTGAGGAGTTGGACGACTAAGGGTTGGACGTGGTGGGTTGGATGGGGTGTTGGATGGGTTGGTTGGATGGGAGAGTTGGATGGGTGGGTTGGATGAATGAGGGGTTGGATGACTCTTGGTTGGTCGGTGAGTTGGACGGGTAAGTTGTTAGAGTCTAGATGGCTAATGGATTGGTTGGGTAATAGTTAGGGTTTGTAGTCTTTGGATGGTTAAGCCTGGAGTAGTTACACACGTGGGTTGGGCATTGATACCAATGAATTTAATGTTCATTAATGATACCCCTGGGCCCTATAAATACCCTTTCAAGGTTCATTTTTTCACTTTTATATGTAAATTTCTAGTGCTTTGAGCTCTCCAATTTTACACCCAAATTTCACTTCTCCCAAATTTCAGCAATGGCCAGCACCACATCTATTCCTACACCCAAATTTCAATACAAAAACCTCATGTGCCCACAGATTTTAGCTCTACTAAAAGAAAAAGACACTCCAAAGGATTGGCTCGAAAAATGGGCTTGTGAACATGCCCCAATTCGACACTGATACATCAATCCTTGATTACCTTCTCGCCTCTTACAATGACAATGATGGACAATTTTCCATTCTTCTCATGCATCTAAAATGTCATCAAATTTATTTTTCTATTGAACCTAAGGATGTGCATTGGTTAATAAGTTTACCTTTTGAAAATAAGCTTCTGTTACTACAAAGGTTGTCCTTATAGATGAAGACAAAAAGTTTTGGAGTCTCATTACAATGTACAAGTTGATGGTAAGTTTATTATTTTCAAATGCTTTTTTCTTAACATTACTCAACCACACAAAGGCTCTAACATTTCTTTTCTGTAATTACAGCTCCTCTTAATCATTCATCAAGAGGCCTTCTTCTACAAGGTATTACAAACAAATTATTTATTACAGTTGCTTCACTTTTTCAGGCCAGGATTGTATTACAGGGAAGATCTACAGACATTTCATATTGGGAAGTTCAATATTTATTACGAGACACTAGCAGGCCAACAATTTGATTGGTGTAGTTATTTTCCAACAGAATAAAATTAGATATCTCCCATGCCCGCAAAGCCAATCAAACTGATAAATCCAGGACTATATTCTCTTGTTGCAATTTTATTCTTGCTTTCTATTATGAAGCATACTATGAATTGACACAACATAAGATTCCTACTACAATCAATGATAAGATGATTGGTCTTAGTCTCAAAGAATAACATGTAACAATTACTTTTACTGTTTACTTGTTATAACGATTTCAATTTCAATATTTTGAATAAAATAATAATTGTATGATTTTATTTTACAGAGAAAAATTATAGTTGCAACATCGCATAAGGAGGAAATTGCTAGAGGTAAAGCCCCTCCAGAGGTTTGTGCTGATTCTAACATGGATTTAGTAGAATCAACACTAGTAAGACCTTGTTAAAAGTGACCTAGGGGGTCGATATGCACATCACGTTTACCATCACATTTAACTACATGTATGAATAATGAAGTTATCTTTTTATATAAATTACAAATTCAAACAATTAATATAGATTATGTATTCTAATATTTATACTGATCTTTTCTACATGTATTGTATTCAGAAACTACTGAGTTTGATGATGAAGATCAAACTCATTCAGGTGTGGAGATAAAAATGTCACGATTGTGTCTCCATCTATGCAAGGTATATTGTACGGTAGTTTGATTTACATGTTTTGTTTCCTTTTTTTAGCATTTACAAAGCCCAACCATTATATTCTAACAATTTGTTGTTTGCTTCATGTAGGTAATATGGCTTCAAGGCATATTCCACTTGCAAGGAGGCCACCAATTCCTCTAACACATCAAGTACAAACACAAAGGAGGACTTCAGAAAGAATATTAGGATTCTTGTAGAGTCAGTAGGAATAGTTCATCCTGCTACAACCAAATTTCCTGGACTGTCACTAGGTGGTGTTTTAAGTGTAACAGCCACACAAATTTTCAACATCACCCTTGATGAGGAGTATTTAGGCTTCGATAGTGGCGATGTAGACAAGGGTAACTATTTTTACACCCATGATATGATTCAATATACTCGCCTCAACAAAAAAATGTGCATGTAATACAGAGCAATGAATCTCCTCCTCCCCCAAGTGTTTCTCCACAAAAAATTATGAAAGGACACATTTTATATTATAAAATATGATATCAGATAGTATGGGGGAAACAATTCAAGAGGTTGTAATGTCTGATGTGGATTTGGTGTGGTCTTGGGAGAGGAGAGAATTTTTTTGATAAAATAAATAAATACAAGATACCATAATCATGCTCAAAGGCATTCATTGTTCACTGCCGTAGAGAGCCAACCAACATGGCAGGATGTTTTTCTAAACAAAGATCAATCAGGGAAAATTTCATATAGTAATGATTACAATGATGAAATTATAGACATAATGCTAAACAGGTTGGAGAATCTCAATGCTGAAGCACAGATTACTACAACAAATGGTCTAAAGACAAGACTAATGTTTTAATAGCAAATGTAGAAAAAGAGAAAGTTGTTGTGAGTGGGCATTTAGTTTTACATGAAAAACTAAAAATTATCTGATATTATAAGCACTGCAATATATTTTTTCATATTATCTAATAGACTAAAAATTTAATATTTCTATTTTACAGGAAAAATATGAAAATTTAAAGAAAGAAGCGAGATGCTTTTGAAGCAAATTTGAAGAATGCCCAAAAATCCTGAATTCTTTTATACAGTTGAAGGAAAAACTCATTGTTATTAATAAACAAAATAATACATTGAGAAGGATAATAAAGGAGCATAAGATGGATCCAGAAGTCTTACTGAAGGAAAAGACAGATGCAGATGCAACACTTTTGTCTGCAGGAGATGTAGCAAGGAGGAGATGAATATACTAGAAAATATCAACACTGCAGTGAGATCTTCAGGCATCAGGAGTTATAGCAGCTAGCTCTGTACAGATGTAACAAATTCCTCCATCTCTTACGCAGAAAAAGAAAAAGCTTCACCTGCATCATAAAATTTGATAAGTTAGTAAAGTTCACCATGTGATAGGTGTGTTGTCACAATTTTGACACTAGCGTAGGAATTAAAAGATAGTGGCCAACCCTTTTTTAGTTTTTATTCCATGTGGCAGACGTAAGGAAAACTATGATTTTGAATCATAGGTAGAAAAGAGGATGACCTCGTAATGTGTCCTTATATGAAAGAACTTGTCCGAAAGCTTTGATATGTTATTACAACCCCTTTTTTGAATTGTATTGGCTGACAATGCTTTATGAATTTGTACTTTTTCATAAAGTAATCCGCCACATGAGAGATCGATTTCAAAAGAACTTTGGAAGTTAGAATTGTACAATGTTACTATATGTTGTTAATACAAACTATGTTTCTTTTCTATTGTTTATGTAAATGTTGCTTAAATTTACACTATTTTATTTCTTTACATTTCTGAATTGTTGCAGATGTAAAATAAATAAATTAACAAATATAAAAGATGAATGTGTCCTTATTTCAGTCTGAATTTGAAAACCAAACATAAAAAACAAATGGCATAATTGAAACATATAATGACATTGTTCCAATGGCAAAGGATCAAATAATGACAAATATAATATTGCATTTATTGAAAGTTGTAATCTCTGAATGAAATACATAAGTAGTCTCAATAATGTATAGAAGAAATGAAATCTATGTGAATTCGAACATTCCTGGAGCAACACTTTCATTTGTGTCTTGGAAATCAACTGTAGCATGATTTGTGGATGTGTCTCGATCCCCTGGGTTAGGTAGAATATTACTAACTCCTCTTCTTTCTACTAGTGAATTCCACAATTCCAGTGCTCTATCATAAGGAAAAGACTCCACTGAGTAACTCGATACATACAATCTGAGACAACTTTCTAGATTCCTATCCAATCTATTTCAAAATTTTGAATTTAAAAAGGATAGTGCACTGAAAACCCTCTCATCTTCCACAAAACCCAGAATCATTGTTTGACAGAGCTCATACAACTTAATATACTTACTCAAATCTTCACTTAGAATACTACTAGAACAAATATCCTTCCAAATCCTTTTCATGGCACTATAATCTTGTGGGTTTTGTAGAAGCTGAACTTGTCATATCATTGTATTAGAAAAATCCATTGACTGTGAACTAAGTAGTTTTCTTTCCAAAATTCCTTCTACAGAAACTCCATTTATCTCTTCAGTCTTATAGAAATGATCAGTTAGATCACCCATGTTTTTGAAAAATAAAGGACTGATAGATGTATAAGGTTTTCCGCTAGACAAATTCCAAAATTATGGATTTACAACTCCCATTGCTTCAAGTATTTTATCATTTTTGAATATTTCCTGGATCTCTTTAGCTAATGATTCAGATATCTTTCTCAACTTATTCCTAGTTTCCATTAATACTACATCATATAAATTTTGTGTCACTCTTACTTCTTCTATTTCTGAGTTAGCCATATCAATTATTTTTTGGTACGTATGAAGTTGAATCTCTCTTCCATGTGTTGTTATACACAGATGATCATTTATATTGTACTTTAAGAAGCACCTGGAATTTTTCAAATCTGTCAATGCATTCCAGTTTTCAAAAGCAACACCCTGAAAAATCCCATCAGAAATATATAAACTTTCTAGACTCCAACAAACACGTCTTCTGAGTCTTATAAAGTCTGTAATGTAGAAAGACTAATCTTGAGCATGCTTCATTAAAATATTAAGCTCCCTCAACATGGGAAAAATACTGCAGAGTGTGAGTAAAGTTTCTATGTTAGTTAGATGGCACAATAGATCTTTAGCTTTATCTACATCCTTGCGGTATTTAAACATAAATCCTATCAGTGAAGGATATTCATCATATATTCTACAGGTAGGTTTGTACATAGATATCCATATGGTATCTACATCCTTGAGAAGTTTTTTTCCCTTTGTCAGTGTAATAGTAAATTTTGAAATTCTAAAAATATCTTAGGAATGCAAGAATAATAGGCATGGATATCACGTATCAATTCCTCCACTTTAGCTACATTTTCAAGTGTGCTCAAAATTTTGTAGGTGAAATTCATTCTGTGAGCCATGCAGTGGATAAAAACCATATAGGAAGCAATAATTATCTGAAGTCTAACACACAGACCATTTTTGGATCCCTGCATTACAGCTGCACCATCGGTTCTAACACAAACTATTTTTTTGCAATGGAAAAGTCATCCATTCCGGCGATATCCTTCAGATTTGACACCACCAATTTATAAATATTTTTAGAATTACAATTCTCTGTCATTTTATGAATTTCCAAGAGGTGTGGAGTCCTTATTTCATTAGCAAATGTGTAAACATGAATACATATCCATGAAGTATTATCGACTACAATAACCTCATCTAAAGAAAGGGAAATATACTCTTCCTTTTGATCACATAGTTTGAGATCCTCCTTATCTACCGAGAGATAAAAATTTAGAAATCTCTAGCTATTGGTATCTAACCAATGAGATTGAGGAACATTCTTTAAACCAATAACTTGATACAACATTTTATTTTCTCTAAAATCTGACATCGGTCTTCCCCTTTTCATTATATGAAATACGGTTACAAATTGAATACCCTTTTCTTGCATTTCTACCTCCATAGCTTTGCTCAATTTTTCTACTATGGTCCCACCTTTTTCATTTACATATTTGATATGTTTTTGTTCCTTTTCATACTCTTCTGCGTATTTGACATGTAGACAATATTTTGCATCTTTCCATTTATGTGTTCTGACTATGCTGCCATCCTTAAGATTTTGGGAAATGTATATTTTCCCACAGTGTTTTTCAATTGTGTCTAGTTTGAGCTGCATCGTGTGATCCTTCCCCTATTTCCAACCACATATTTTGCATCGACATTGTGTTGGAACATCATTACATTTTTCATCATTGTACGGAGTTCAATAAAAGGATATTTTGTAGCCCATTCGAACTGGAATTTCCTTCCAATTGTCTAGTTTTCCATCTTTCTTCTAACATATTTTCTTTTTTTCCTTGGGATTCAACTTCTACATCTGGGTTGTCAACAAAAATATTTTGAATCTCATGTCTCCTTTTTCTGGAAATAGACCTTGGAGTAGAAGCTTCCTCTTGGTGTATCTTGAGAGTTCGATGAATTTTCTTGTACTTCTATTTCATCAAGGGACAAAATGTTTTCCTCAACATATAATGGATCATCAATATCTATAAATTGATTATTCTGTGAAGGAATTTCTGAAACGTCTGCAAATAATTTTATAAAATTGTTACTTATATAGTATTAATCTTATCTATAGTTAAATTTTTACAGAGTACAAATGTCAAAGAGTTCCAAGAACAATATCATAAACATAATTATTAAATTCTGTAAGATAAAATAACTAGTAAATAACACTTGCCACATACCAATATTTTTAGTTGAAATGTAAATGACTTCATTTTTTTATTTTCCAAAATAGCCAAGCAAAGTATTGGCACCCTTTTTTGAACTTGCTAAATTTGTAATCTTCTTGCCCTGATTTCTAGTATCCATGACTGCTTACTGCTTAGGCCCTTAGGGGTGGCTCTTATGTTCCAAGGCTCTGAGAATGGATGGTAAAGGGTTGGACGGCTAAGGGTTGGATGGCTATAGGTTGGACGTTTTGGGTTAGATGGCGAGGGTTGGATGGCTAGGGTTGGATGACTAGGGGTTGGACGAATAGGGGTTGGACGGATAGGGGTTGGATGGATAGGGGTTGGATGACTCGGGTTGGATGGAATAGAGTTGGATAGTTCAGATTATAGAGTTAGTGGGTTAGGGCTAGAAGGCTCAAAAAGTTGGACGGCTTACGGTTGGACGGCTCATATTTCAGACTTCAGTGTTGGCGACTGAGGATTTTCTTATGTTTACTTTGGTGAATATGCACACGATATGATTCGAAATGGTGGTGAATTACATTCATAAGCTCTTATATATGTGTAAAATCTAGGAAAAATGAATAGTATAAGGGACATGTTGGCTAATTTTTTTGGTGAATAATTCGGATCTGAACAACATAATATTCACCAATTCAAATTTCCATAATCCTTGATTTTTAGAAATTTATGAAAATTCACCACTAAAGTTTTCTCTATCGCATGTTTTGTTGATCAAAGAACACTTGAAAAAAATCACATAAGAAGTCCACATGGGGAAATGAGTCGTATTTAAAGGCATGAATGGATAAAGCAAGGACGCGTGTGTGGAAAAAAAGTTTAGTTTTCGGGACTTAGCCATTTCACTCATTAAGGTCTATTTTTAGAGATGACATGCAAAGCAAACAAATGAGATAGTGACGTGCATTCCACGCATTGGCTATTTTTAGAGGATTGGATACAAAGCACTTTACATGGACACAAGTTGGAAATAGATCTCGCTCTTGATATTTAGCTAGTAGTAATCTATTGATATCAAAATTGTATGTGTGGATAGTTTTGTAAGGGCATGTGGCTAAGAATAGCATGCGAACTATTTTTGGGATGGATAAGAGGTAAAGGGAACATGCCCACCCTTATATATATGTAGTAAAATGTGTAATAAATATACACACAGAGAGGGGATCAAGATATACAGATATATATTTGTTAAAATTGCTATGTTCATACTACGATATTGTAATGAGGCTTCTGTAAACTTATTGCATTGAATATAATGAAGGACATTGGCTAAATCTAAGTGTTAGTTCTATGTGTATCCGAATCTAGTATGTTTTTACCGTGGTTAGTACTTAATTCTAATTTTCCTTAGATATAGATCTGGTATGCTCTATAGAATGATGAGCTAGTAATAGAACTATATATGTTAAGTCTCCATCATGCTAACATCCTACTACAACAACCCTAAAGAGGGACCTGGTACCTTTGTGTGCTTGGGTGAGCACTTAGTTTAGGCTAAGTGATGTGCCAAAGGCGTTTAGGGTTTCATAGGGTTCGTATCACTAAATTCTATGCGCATCATTGGTTCAATTACAGGACCACTTTTGAGTTGTTTTCAGGATGGTTCGCAATGAAGACATACCGGTTAACTTAGTAAGTATTAAAGAATGAATACATGATCTAGAAGAAGAATATCCATGGTGGTTCAACATTAGATATGAGTTTAACACATGTACTTAGGTGGAAGAGAATCAGTATAATAGTCTATATGAGAGTTTATTCACTATCTTTCTAGTAGAATTATATCGGTGGTATGGTTGCTTATGAATCTAAATGGAATTGGAGGTATCACACACTTGTTTGGATGCAAGAAGAATTCTAGGCCCTTTATGATGTTGATCTAATTTGGAATCAAGTTGTGGATACATGGTTTCGTGGTGTCTTGAACAATTATATCTTGGAATACTCAATTTTCACCTATTCATATCTAAAGGTAGTGGAATTCTAGTTCTTACGACATCCATGGGGAGCTTACCTACAAGGCATTATGCTATTGATCAAGATCCTAATGGTAAATTTGAACCTAGAGAGTAAACCGATGGCTAACTAAACCCCACCACGCATGGGGGTGGGGAAAGAACTAGTGAAGGATGGTGGACTTAGCAGTGGAAAGGTAGAGAGAAGAAAGGTAGCTTAAGTATAATGAGGTGCATGAGAGGGAGATAGAGAAGCAACGTGATGTTGCAACATGGATGGAGTTGAGGAGAGATGGATCATGAAGGATTTGGAGCTCACGTAGAAGACATGGAGCCAGAGCATCAGGAACTCCCCCATCTAGGAAAGCATGATAGGGAACCCTCCTCGGCCTCACAAGGAAGTGTGCCAATAGAGATGACCTGGGCCGCAGGTGCACATCTAAATCCACCTGGTAACCTAGCCCTTACACTTGGTTTTCCAGTATCTAGTACGACAAGTAATCAACAAGAAATTTTGGGAAGTAAGAGAGCAAGTATATCAATGGCATAGAAAACAACTTTATTATTATTTGGAGGTGTGTTTTTAGGTGCATCATCCACATGAATATGAGCGCACCAAATGTTGGATTCACTTCTGGAAGTGGAACTACTTCACAAACCGTAGGGGTTCAATATAGTACTACTATCAGAGCATAGGGGAGTATGTCTACAGGACCTATTCTAGCTATAGGTTTGGGATTAGGAGGCATGGGAAGTTTTGGTTTAGGTGGATATGGAGGTTACGGATCGTGAGGAAAGGTCCACACCAACCCCATAATATTTATATGGAAATGTCTCTTCATCTTCCAGAGTATAGGGGAATAGAAGATGCTATTGAACATGTGTATATGTGTGAAATATTGTGGTGCACAAAAGGAATCACATCTTATGAGCATAGGGAAGACAATTTTCTACTACATTACAAGGGTGCACACATAGCTAGTATAGAAAGTTTGACCGTAATTAGACTTGCATGGATTATGCAATATTTAAGGATGTGTTCTTAAAAGATTTTCATATCCTTGAATTTGAGAAAAATAGTATAAGTGAACTCAAGGATATTAAGCAAGGCACTACTTAAAGTGTGCGCGAGTATGATGCACATTTTAAAATGATTTTGTCTAAACTTTCTTATGATATTCACGTAATCCAACATGCACAATGGTTTATTTGGGGATTGATTACACCATTTAGGATGGCGCTATCATATAAGACATATATTGATCCATGCAAGGCATTGGAAGTAGCCCTACGTGATGAGGTAGTTGGGAGTATTGACACTTTGGTATAAGCCCATTCTTAGAGGCACAAATTATAGCTATGGAAAAATAAATAGATAAAGTATTAGCAAATTCAGCCCATGAACCGTGCTCGGGAAGTTGGTGTACAGATTATGAGGTGGAAGGTCACACAAAGGATAGTTTCCCTCTTAGAACCATACGCTCATTCTTGATGGATTATCAAATATTCCACCTAAACTATGATGCTAGCTGATGTTTGTTATTACAACATGCACCAAGGAAGAATGTTTTAAGCTATTGTAAAATCTGTGAGGTCCATGACTCATGACACAAAGGAATATCGACTAATTGGACATATCCATGATGCTATAGATATTGGTGTACAATAGATAGGAGTTTTAGATAACTCTAAAGGAAAAATGAGCATCGGATGAGAGAACAATAAGGCATGCTATGATAAAAATGAGGGGCATTTTGAAGGAAACTATGGCAAAGGTTGAGGATACCATTGTGGATTTGGAGGACGAGGCTGTGGTGGTGGAAGAAGTGAGTTTCTTTGTGAAACATGTTATACTTGTGGATATCTTAACCACTATAGCATGAATTTCCTTAGAATATTACCTTTTCTTTCTACAGAAAGAACCATAGCAATGAAGAGTGCCCAGACTTATATGAGCATTTGAGTAAGAAACATAAGCAAGAAAATAAAGGTGTAAGGATGGTTAGGATACAACGTGCTATGGATAATCAATGGATGCCCAAATTGGAAGTAGATTCCAAGGCACTACAAGTGAGGATCATGACCCACATTGAGGCAAAACGTGTGAGGGAGGTATTACAATAGAAACCTACTATCAATAAGGATGAGGTTCTTCATACACAAGACCTAGATCCTACTTATCAGAAGGAGGTTTATTAGGATACCATGGAAGTTCTAAGGAATCTTCAAGGTGAGATATAGTACTTAAAGGAGCAGAAGAAACAATCAAAGATGGTCCAAACTGATATAGATGACTTAAGAGATGTGTGCAAAATGTTGCGCCAGGAGAACATCATTCCACTGTTAGGAATTTTGTTGAAAGTGAACACTCCAGTGCAACTACCGAGATCAAAAGGCAGATCCTGCATGTAAATCTCCCTCCTCATAGCCTGGATTATGACAAGGAAATCACTCTGAATGCTATTTTGGATGGGTGGTTGTTGAGTAATATATTGATTGATATAGGCATGGAATTCAATGTTCTTACCTTGGATGCATGGGTACAAATGGGGAGACCCCCATTGCAACCATCCTCTAATGTATTATTCATGGCTAATCAGACTAAGGCCACTCCCATAAGAGTTTTAAAAGATGCATCCATTACCATACAAGGAGCCAAGTTCACTAGAGACTTTGAAGTTTTAGCACTGGCAGAATTAGATAGCTTCCCAGCTCTATTAGGGCATCCTTGGTGCTATGTAAATAATGCTGATCTTTAGTTCAACAAGGGATATATCAGTTTTGAAAATAAAGAGGAAAGGGTCATTATCCCTTTGATAGATGGAAATTCCACACCTTATGTTGAGCCTTTAAGTGAAGAAGATCTGAATAAGATTTATGTATGTGCCATCCGAGATCTAGAGATGATTGAACCAACCAAATAAGGACTAATTCAATAGGAGGATACACAGTCTATTAGTGATACTACAAGTGTTGATTTTGATAATTAGGCTCACAACACTTATGAGTTGGTAGGGCACGAAGTATAGAGAATATTCCCTTGATGCACAAACCGCGTTATGTTAAGAGGATAGGTAACAACTCGGTACATTATTACATAGGAGAAGAGGATCCCATGGTATTCCTATGCGCCATAGAAGAAAAATGGATGGAACCACTAGAGAGAAGAAATATGCTAGCATATACAATACGTGGGACAACAAGACACCGGTAGGTGGTCCACGGGGATAATTTGGTCGAATGGGATTAAATTAGTGTTGATCTTACTACTAGTATCTTTAGGAGCAATGCACCTACTCAAATCTACAATTATCATAGTGATCAACCTGTTCAATACCATGTTCAGAAGTGTGAGAGGATCTAGATAGAAGGGTAGGAATATTTACCACCTTCACTATGGGTGCACTAGTTTTATTCCACTTTACAAGGTTGCATGTGCTTGGTATGTATATGAAAAACTCCATCGAGAAACTAGAAATTGGCAGAATTTAATTGTAGGAATGGCCCGAACGTTTGACTTCTTCTATACAAAACCTCTTGTAGAAGAAGCATTGAAGGTTATTAAGCACTTAACTATGGGGGATAATGCTAAGGTTGAAGAACTCCTCCATGAATTATTAGATAAAAAGGACTCAGGAGTGCATCCTGATAAAGAACCAGGGGACGATGTAACATTACTTCAACATGCTTGCCTTATGAAAGAGAGAGGAAAAATGGTCTACCTAGTGAATGATGAAGAAGTAGATAATCTAGATGTAAAATATTCAACAAGAAGACATGAGGTATTGGAAAGTGTGGATAGGACCATGCGTGTAAATCATGAACCTATGAAGGTAAAGTGGGTGAATATTGGAACAAATACTGAGCCTAAGGAAGCCATAATTGGAGACTATTGGTTAGATTTTGAAGTGGAAAAAATCATAGAGTTACTAAGGGAATACTAGGGCCTATTCTCGAGGGGGTACCATGAACTCAAAGGAATACATGAATCATTAGGGAGATGAAGATAAATATTAAAGAGGGTGTGCATCCGTTAGAAAGAGGCCTTACATAATGAACCCCAATTTGCACAAAAAAGTCAAATAAAATATTGATAACATGTTGAAGTCTTGAATTATCAAGCCCCTTGATGAGTCAGAATGGGTTAGTCCAATGGTGATTAGTATCAAGAAGGATGGATGGATTAGAATATGTGTGGACTACATGGAGCTAAATGCTACATGTGTAACAGATCCATTCCCTATGTCATTTACTAAGGAAATACTAGCAGTTGTTACAGGCATGAAATATATTCATTTTGAGATGGGTTCTCTGGGTATCATCAAAGTTAGGATTTCCTAGGAGGATTAGGAAAAGAGTACATTTTGCTGAATGGGGTAGCTTCACCTATACGTTCATGCCTTTTGGTGTGAAAAATGCGCTTGTATTTTTTTGCATAGTTTTCAAGCATTCAAGGAATTTATTCACAACTTCTTACAACTATATTTAGATGATTGGATAGTGTATGGATTAGTTAAGGACCACTGTGACAATCTACACTTAATGTTTAAATGGTGTAGACAGTTGAGTATCTCTTTGAACATCAAGAAGTGCATATTTGCTACACCATTTGGGATACTTGTAGGACACATAATCTGTAAGGAGGGTTTGTTAGTTGACCTAGCAAAGGTTGCGTAATTATAGGCCTAAGGAGCCTACCGGTCAAAGTGAGGTGCATGTGATTTTTGGGACATACGGGGTATTACAAAAATTTATAAAAGGCTGTGCCAAAGTTTCCGCACCCTTAGAAGAGTTACTAAAGGAAAGGTATGTTCTACTAGAGAGAACAACAACAACAAACATTTGATACATTAAAGGAGAAACATACTACCACGCCTATACCGTGTTTTCCTTCATGGGACAAACCATTTCATATACATGTTGATGCCTCTGGCATGGCCATTGGAGCGGTGTTGGCTCAACTTGGAGAAGATATTGTAGATCATCATATATATTTTGCTAGTAGAAAGTCGAATCACGCAGAACAAAATTACTTAACTAGAGAGCACGAAGCTTTTCAATGATCTATGCGTTGCATAAATTTCATTAGTACTTACTAGTTAGACCATTTGTCTTTTATATGAGATCACATGGAATTTATGTATTTGGTCAATAATCTTGTTTTACAAGGGTGCATGTGTCGATGGGTGCTATTATTTTAATATTTTGATTTCATAATTGTGGTAAAACTAGGAAAAAGTAATTGGACTGCACCATTTATCAAGAATACAGTCAGGAGAAGAAGCATAGGCAATTGAGGATACCATGCCAGATGCAAAGTTATACAAGGTTACAATGTGTGCCATCAGAACTAGAGGACATTGCTATATTTTTACACATAGGGATGACACCAGAAGGAATGAAATCATTAGAGAAGAAACAACTTGCTATACACACTGCACCTTATATATTAATTAGTGGTGACTTGTACAAAATGGGCCAGGATGAAATATTACACCATTGTGTATTAGAACATGAGCGCATGAGCATTATGGAAGAATCTCATGGTGGAATTACAGGAGGCCACTATGTAGGTGATGCCATAGCGCGTAAGATTCTACTCACTGGATTATGGTGGGAGACCCTCTATAAAGATTGTAAGGAATTTTGTAAGGCATGTGATCATTGTCAACATCTTGGAAGACTAGGTCAGCGAGATGAAATGCCTCTGAGACCTATTGCTAGCACAAAACCATTTGAGAAATGGGCTATAGATTTTGGGTACTATTTCACCCATTGTGTGAAGAACTGGATTGCAATGCATTATCACTTACACAGAATATCTCGACACAACAGAAGAAGCAACACCTACCAAGGACTATATAATGGCTACATCAGCCGCTTTTATGGGAACATATTATTACAAGGTATGGATGTACTTTTCATTTGACTAGAGATAGGGGCACACATTTTCTTAATGAGACAATTAGAATTTTATTGGATGAGTTCATGATTGCACACCATAAGACTACACCCTATCATCCTTAGGCAAATGGAACTGTTGAGGCTTTCAACAAAATTTTGAGCCACACATTGACAAAAATATGTGATGTTGGAAGAAAGGATTGGGATGATAAAGTATCTATAGTACTTTGGGCATATAGAACAACATATAAAAGGTTGAACAAAGCCACACCATTTTAGTTAGTGTTTGGTGTAGAAGCCATTCTTCCTATGGAGTTTATGTTACCTTCTTTGTGTATTGCGAGGTCGGAGGTCTAGTTGATGAGAAAGATTTAGAAGAATGGATTGAAAATATAATTAATCGGATGAGTGACAAGCCATAGCACGTTGAAGTCAGAAGAAAGAAAAGGCTAGGCATAAAGCATGACATGACAGAAACATAAGGGATAAGAAGTTTGAGATTGGAAAAATGGTACTTCTCTATGAATCTAAGTTCTTGCGCCATCCAGGAAAAATTAAGGTACATTGGTTAGGGCCATATTTTATCACTTACATCCTTGAAACATGCACTTTTAGTTAGAAGCACTTGATGGAACACGGCTACCTAGTTACTTCAATGGGAGTAGGCTAAAGCCCTACTATAAATAAGTCTTCTTGGTGTTTGTAATAAGGCAGTATTTCCATTTAGATTAGGTTTTCAATTTTGTATTTCCTTAATGTGTTTCCTTCTTTGTCACTATGATTTTTCAATTTAGTTAGTGTGTTGTGAAATAAGTGTGCTTGCGTGCATGAAGCTAATTACTATATGAAGCATGTTTATGCATAAAGGACTACACATATTTTTAGTGTGGGGTGGTTGTTGATATCTAGGTACAAGATTGTGGGAATTGAAAGGTGAAAGGAATAAGCTGCTACAGTGTGCTCTTCAATTCAAAGGAGTGCCTCTAAAAAGTGACCAAAGATGGAGATGAATGAAGGAACAAGTATAATGTGAGGTAAGCAGAGACCATAACAAATGTAACATGCTAGAAGGAAGCATGTCAAGAGAAGTCCGTGACTAGAGGGTAGGAAGGCATGCTAGAAGGTTATAGTTGAGGTGCGAAGATGTAACATGTAGAAAGGATGGGGTTGGTTAATTAATGAGAGGATATTTAGTAGGTGAAGGAGCAATGAATGAATCAAAAATTTAAAAATCTATATAAGGATGGGATGTGAGTTCATTTTTACCGTTGTGATTAAGAGTATTTGAAAAGGAGCCAAGTGCAAAGATCCAAGTGATCATATTGAGGTGTGAGAGGTGTATAACTAGTTGTGACAAATAGATCCGAGTGTAAAAAGAGCTCGCATCCCTAGTGGTGAAGGGTTTGAGAAAATTAAGGTGAAAAGAGTATCTAGGGCACGTGATTTCACCTAGGGCATGCTGAATCAAGCTAGGGTTTGATTCACACATTATAGAATTCAAGAGGTAAGGATCTACAAAGGATTGCAAGGTAGAAATGGCACCCAAGAAAGTAGTTGCAGCAGAAGTGAAGGGAAAGAAGAAGGTGGTAGAAGAAGAAGAGGAGATAGATCCCAAAAGAAATTTTTCAAAAATGTAATATCCATAGGGGGTTATTGTCAGCTAGGAGTGGGATTATCACATAAGGAAAAGTAAGGTGAGTGAGTACAATCACCATACCACAGAGAATAAGAAGGATCTTGACACGTTACATCGAACATAAAGAAAAATAAACACATGGAAAAATACATCACACAGTGTATGATGATGCTTTGGAAAGAAGATCTTAAAGAAGATAGGAGTTTACCAGCTATACGAACTCTCTTACTTTGGGAAATATGAGCCCTTATACCAGTGGCTCATGAGAAGAGTGCATGAAGATTTTTCTACTTTGTAGGAAGTTGAGCCAGAATTTTAGCCGCACTCATCTCCACATGGTAATAGGATTGAAAGGTACATGAGAAGATTTGAAAGATGATTTAATAGATAAATCCACAATATTGGAGACCGAGTAAAGGAGTTGGTGTACATAAAGGCTCCGCATGATATGGACATCGATAAACTGAAGAAGTATCAAGTGGTGCAAGAAGCCATGCATATGGTTACAAAGCTAAATGACCAAGAAAGGTGGTCACAAGTGAACACCATGTGGCTACACATTTCCAAAAATATGTATGAAGGGGTAGTCTACAACATTTCATGTTATTTTGTAGAAACAATGAAGAAGTGCATGTAGGAGGAAAGATCAGCTTTGGAGTTTTTCTGTTATCACTGGTGTTCATGGAGATCAGAGTACTGATGGACCGAAGGAGAAGATATGGGAGTATCCCATAGAACACAAGTCACCTATAGAATGCTTTAAGAAGTACTTGTGTGAGGGATCCATGACAGAGAAGGTCAAGAAAAGGGCTAAGAAGTGGTATGATAGGCTCCTCACATGATTTTGAGGAAGAATGGTGCATCCATAAGGACTTGCCTTTGGTGGTTGGAAAGGCGATTCAGCCGTGGTATACCAACATTTCTATATAGCACAGCTTTTCCATGAAGGATGGATCATATAGCCCTTGGTGTAAGTTTCCATATGCCTTCACATCAAAGTACTTCTAAATGTCGGTACACAAGTTCAGAATGACATGCGACGACCGACATTTAATGTAGATAAGGTAGATTTTGATTACACACACTAAGGAAGAAATATGTGTATCTAGGGTGGGGTGTATATATTGAATGGATCATTTTAAATGTATTAAGAATTAAACCAATAATTCTGGATGTGGGATATATTGGAGTAGCATTGGTGTATCTTCAATGAAGCCCAAGATGGATAATAACAAGTATGTGGAAAATGAGTTTGCACTTCTAGATCCACCGAAGAGAAAGCATACAATGGAGAACATCCCAAGATTACCTAAGCCCACAAAGCTAATAGAAGTGGAAGATGAGTGCGATGATACTTGGTGGTTTGGAGCATAGAGGTAGAAGACATCCTACAAACAAGGATGAAGCTAAGCATACCACTACACCACCTCAACCACAAGAAGGGGATGATGAAGACTTAGATGCGGTTCAAGGAGAGAATAGATTTAAGTGAGTATTCGGAGAACAAGGAAATAAGGTGATACTCCGCAAAAAGTGCACAAATCACCCAAAATATCTACACAAAAGGAGATAACTACGTAAATGAGAAGGAAATTGAAGTTGAATGAGGAGGAAAAATAGTCAGAGGAAAGTGCACCTACTTCTCCTACATCTCTATAGAATGTAGAACAAAAAGATGAAGAAATGAAACAAGGAGAAGAGGAGGAAAAGGGAATAGATGAGACAGCTATAGAGACTACTCAAGACATGGAGACAGTCCCAAGTTTGGATGCTCAAGTTCCTAAGCAGCCCTGGTCTAGAATAACAAGTGGAGAGCACATTCCACCAGTAATGGGTTATGTAGAGGACGTAGATAAAATTGTCCACACCCATTTCTAGAGCACTCTTTACAAAAGGAATTGTATGGTTAGGAACTAATTTATGAAGATATGGCCATAATGCGCATAAAGAAGTAGTTATCATGGTCCATGCACACACACATGTATGAGCTAGATTTTGATGTGTGTGAGGATTCGTGCGTATCAAGGAGGTTGAAGAAAACACCTGTGCAAGACACATGACAATAAAACCTACTATCATGTTAGATGAATGGGTGAGTAATGCATTTGTTCAAATTATCAACAGAGGTGGGGAGGTAGAATATGGACAAGGCTGCCACAATTAGGGAACTTAGGGTAGATATAAAAAATAAGGATGGGGAAATAGCGCGACTAACACAGAGAGAGACTTATCATAGAAAAAAATGTTGTATTTATCAGCATCATAAAGGATATTGGTGACAATGTCATAAGAGCTAGGACACACTTGGAGCCAAAGGTACCACAAACATTTCCTTTAGCAATACACTATGTAGGAAATTTGGTGGACCTAGTGCTTGAAGATGAGCCTCTATGCATGCCAACACCAAAGGATCCAACACAAGAGGTAGAATGAGAGAAGGATTCAGTGATGTAGAATATTGCATCCTATGAAGGACTACCTGCAAGTGCTGTAAGAAGAATTGAAGAAATCAGGCCAAGCCTTGAACATTTACATAGCTCCAGAGGTGCTCATCAACATAAAAACCCTAAAGGAGAATAATGAGGTCTAGAAAGCAATGAAGGATGAAACATTGGGCCATGTAGAAAGATTATCAATGGTTAAGTAAAAGTGTGAGGCCCTGGCAGTAGCACAAGAACCACACAAGACTTAGCTAGAAGAGCTTGGGAAGCTCATTGCGTAGAAGATGGATTTACTAGAGGGAAGGATGATTGCAATGTCCAACATTGTGTTGGTCTTGCAAAATGAAAAAGGGAGATTGTGAGGGATGAATTGGAGTCCATTGTTGTGGAAATTCTAGAAAAAGTAGAGGAAACACTTGTTGAATGGTAGACCTTGGAGGCTGAAATAAAATAGGAATATCCTGAATTAGTTGTTCAGTGAAGAAGAGACTACAGAGTAAAAATATTCTTTCATACATTCTTTCATTCTTTCCATTCTTTATATTCTTTACTTAAGTTTTTAGAGATGACCATTTTTAGGTGAAAATGAAATTAGTGTGGGGTAATGTTGATAAAATAACACTTGAAAAAAAGCACATAAGAAGTCCACACAAGGAAGTGATTCATATTGAAAGGTACAAATGGATAATGAGAACGTGTGCATGTAACATAAGTTGATTTTTTAGGACTTAGTCATTTCGATAATTAAGGTCTATTTTTAGAGATGACGTGCAGAGAAAACAAATGAGATAGAGGTGTGCGCACCACACATGGCTATTTTTGGAGGATTGGATACAAAGCAATTTGTATGGACACAAGCTAGAAACAGATCTGCTACTGACAGTTAGCTATTAGTAGTCTATTGTTAGTGCACTTGCATGTGTGGCTAGTTTTGTAATGACGTGTGGCTGAGAATAGCATGCGACCTATTTTTGGGATGGATAAGTGGTGAAGGGAAAGTACCCACCCTTATATATATGTAGTAAATTGTGTAATAGATATACACACAGAGAGGGGATCAAGATATATAGATATATGCTGTTAAAATTGCTACGTTCATACTATTGTTATTGTAATGAGGCTTTCGTAAACTTATTGCATTGAATATAATGAAGGACATTAGCTGAATCTAAGTGTTAGTTCTATGTGTATCTGAATCTAGTATGTTTTTACCGTGGTTAGTACTTAATTCTTATTTTCTTTAGATATATATCTGGTATGCTCTGTAGAATGATGATCTAGTAATATAACTATATATGTTAAGTCTTCATCATGCTAACACATCCCGCTACAACAACCCTAAAGAGGGACCTGGTACCTTTGCATGCTTCAGGTGAGCACTCGTTTAGGCTAAGTGATGTGCTAATGCATCTAGGGTTTTATAGGGTTCATATCACCGAATTCTAGGCTACATCACGTTGACTCATGCTTCTCGTAGACTGGAGTTAGATTTCATTCATCAAAAATCTGTAAAAGGATAAACCATTGCGGATCAACTTATAGATGATCCTCTTCATGGAAATCAATCATCAAATTTCAATTTTCCTGACGAATCTATCACCACCATCTCCCTTAATGATATCATTTATCAAATTAAATTATTATTTGATGGATCCAAATGTCACCGCAGGGAGATACTGGGGTCATCCTAAAACCGCTTGATGGTGAGCCCACACTACTCTCCTTTAAACTAGACTTCGATTGCACTAATAACATATCCAAGTACAAAGAACTTGTGTTATGTATTCAAACTACCATTTCCCTAGGTGTTAAATCCATTAACATCTTTGGTGACTCAAATATTTGTGAACCAAATGAATGGTTCGTACCCATGTCGTAATGATGATCTTAATAAGTATATATATCATGTCCACCTACTTTTGACCATGATTGATCACTACCTCATTCAAGCCACTCTGCGATCCACTAAAAAATTTGCAGATACCATGGCTTGTCTTGCCTCTCAAATACTTTCCTTACCTTTAGATTCAAAAATATTTTTCATAAAAAAATGATTGCATACTCACCTTATTATATTATTCTGGTGTTAATTTTATGGGTAACATTGATACTAACCCACATGACATTTGGTATAGGAAGTTCCCTTACTACCTTCTCCTTTCAAACCTCTCTCTAGATCTCACTCAAAATTGACGATGAGCCTTCCTAAAAGTTTCTATCATTACATCATCATGGGGGTCTTCTCTAAAAATGTGACTTTGACGATGTCCTCTTGCGGTGTCTCACTAGTTTTGAAATCCCATAAACCATCAAAGAGATTCATGATGGGGTTTACGGGGACATTTCATTGGCCTCACTGTCACAAAACATATACTTTGACTTAGATATTACTGGCCAACCCTTAACCAAGATTTTTGTGCCTATTTCAAACATTGTGTGAAGTGTCAAAAACATTATAACCTTAATCATACTCCTAGTCACGCCTTACAAGTTGCTAGATAATTTTGACCCTTTTCTCATTGGGATTTGGATCTTGTTGGAGAGATTAACCCTCATTCATCAAAATGTTGTCACTGGATCATCACATCGACTAAATATTACACTAAATGGGTGGAATCCATCCATCTCATTTCTACCAAAGCTAAAAAAATAATTGAATTTATCAACCACCATATCATTTTTCACTTTGGTGTTCCTCATCGCCTTATCACTGACAATGGAAAGCAATTCAATTTTTTTTTATGCCAATTGTGTGACAATTTTTTCATTAAACTTAGTTTCTCTTCACCATATTACCCACAAATAAATGGTCAATCTGAATCTTATAACAAAACCTAAATAAATTCTTATGTAAGTAGTTGAAGAAACGGTAAGGATTGGCACACGCACATTCCTTTCACCCTATGGGCTTATCACACCAACATTCACACCTCTATCGATGCCACACCTTTCTCTTTGGTCTATGGTACAGAGGCCATCCTACCTCTCAAAGTTCAAATTCCATCTCTTCATATATCACTTAAATATATGCTCTCTGATGAAAATTTTCACCAAGAACGTTTGGCACAACTTGAGCTACTAGAAGAATGCCATCTAAATGCTCTAGACCATCTCCAAATCTACCAAAAGTTCATTAAGCCTACCTATGACAAACACATTCAAGAGAAAACCTTCAAGATCAACAATCTTTTCCTGAAGGAAAATAAACATGTAACCAAAATTAAGAGAATTAAACAAGGCAAGTTTGTTCCTAATTGGATTGGACCTTATATTGTTACCCATACCTATGGATCATGAACTTATCATTTATCTTCTCTCGAGGGTAAACCTGAACCTAATCCCCTTAATGCCTTACATATTTGACTGTTCTATTGTTGAATAAAGTGATACATCACTTTGTGTCTCTTCTATGCTTGTCCCTTGAGAAAACCTCTCCATCCACACCTCTTGTAAAGGACCAATTACTAAACCATAATGGCGTGATTATCCATCACCATTCATGCTTGTCTTGAATATGAGTACCAAGACTTTACTCATGGAATGATTCTCATGGATACTTTTCATCCTTTTAGTATGGAATCCCATGGTCAATCATCACTTAAAAACTCTTTTCCTAGCTAACCTTTACGACCTATAGTTTTTCCTTCATAAAAAGGCATATACTCCTTTATAGTCTTGTCCATGACTACAAATCCAAAACAATGAAATTTTTTTGGCATAAAAATCTCCACTCCTTGAGTCAAAATTCTCGTAAGTAGATGATTACCTCAAAAGGACATCTATATTTCTCTCTTCTTGATATAAGTAGATTTCTTGATCGAAGGAAAGCTATAAAAATCAAGCCACTTGCTATACTTAGTCTATAAAAATAAGACTCATATGTATATGTCAAAAGAAAAAATTATCTTGGAGCTTCCCACATCGATCAAATTCATGAAGACCTCAAGGAGACTCTACTATTCATCCTAATATAAAATTCCCACACCAATTAGTCTATAAATAAAAAATCAAAATGTAAAAGAAAAATCAAGAAAAATAAAAACTTTTTATCATGGACTTGCTTGTGTTGGTTTTAGGTATCTTGCGTAAGGGGCATGCCTTCCTATAATAAGGATATGATAAAAAAACACTCCACCCTACCTTCATTTATTTAATCCTATCCACTTAAGGGTCATGACACACATGCAACACTTTGTGATAATGTAACTTATTTCAACTACTGAGACCTATCAATCATGCAACGTATCTCAAGACTTTTGTTTATAAGCCTATTTATATGGTCATTATGGTTCTTTCCAACTATGGAGCATTTTTTCATTTTGGTTCATCTTTTCCTACTTTTCATTTCACCCACACCCATACTAATCATCATTTCAAAAACATTATACATACTTATCAACATCAAATCAAAACCAACAAAAACAACACCATACCTATACCAATCACACAAGTTAACCAATTACCCTTTTCACCTTTTTGGCTCAACATTTGACCTTGCCTATTCTTCTACCTTGTCTTACCTGGACTCTTTTGCCTTACCCAAACCTACCCATTAGAAATATTATTCTTCCCTATCCTATGGGAGAACTACATTGGCTTGAGGCCCCTTTTGACAAGGGCTATGTAGGAAGCACTTCAAAGACATGGGGTCTTCGGAGGTTAGATCGACCACAAATTTCTACCATCTTTTACCATTATGAAACTATTTGACCCTACTACCTAGTCTTTATCACATTTCCATAATGTCAATAACTTGGAAATCAACTCAAACAACCCATAAAACCAAACCACAACTATACATATAGTTTCCATGATATAAATAACTTGGAAATTACACCAAACAATTCCTATACATATAGTTTCCATAATATCAATAACTTGGAAATTAAACCAAACCATGCCTATACATCTAGTTTCCATAACATCAATAACTTGGAAATTAAACCAAACCATGCCTATACATCTAGTTTCCATAACATCAATAACTTGGAAATTAAACCAAACTGTTATCCAAATAACTCTCCTAGTTATCTGGATAACTTATACTTTCATTCGAATCGATGTTTCACATTTCAAGTTATGTGTACTTAAGATTACTCCTTAGCACAATTTTCTTGGGTGCAATTATTCTATGCACCCCACGTGCCTTGATTCCTTCTTTCTTATATTCCCCTTCTATCTACATTATGTTATCTCCTTCCATTTCCCCTTTGCACCTTCCTCCTGCACACCCACTTTCTTTCCTATCCTTTCACACAATCCTTGTGTGCACCTCTAAAGACTTGCCTTCCAAAATTGCTAATTCATTGGCATTCCTCTTGTGCACTTGTATACTCTAAAATTATGTGTGCCCACTTTATTCCCGTATCCATGGGCCTTCCTCTATTTCCTTTCACGTGCCTACCTTTTTGCTTCCGCACCTTATGCATTCTTTTGTGCCAATCACTATACCATGTCATATTTCAAACTTGAGTATGCTACACATAACCTATCAAAGCGCACCAATAGGGCAATCGAATCCTCGACAACAAAATGGTTAATGAAATTTGGCATAAATGAAAAATTAGATGAACAGTTGGTCAATTTCCTCAGTAATTAGTGCGCGCCACATGTCATTGCGTGTCAAAGCAACCTTTAAAATTATGACAACCATAAATTCTTCTGCAGTTCTCAGATTCCCACATGCCCAATCTCATTTGAAAGAAAATGAAATTAGCTACATGTTGGAATTTTCAAATTAAAATTTAGGCAGGATTTGATAGGCGTAAAAATAGGTAAATGTCATTCGGTCATCAATGCACACATCTAGTCAACCCCAACCACCATATTTCTTTAGATCTAACCTTCTTCCTTCTTCTACATGCTAGAAAGACATGAGGAAGTGCATTTGACAACCTTAAGGTGTGGATTTGTAGGCATTTATCACTTGTTGTTGGTGGGTTCAAATTTGAATACAAGTTTCCCTCTTTTTCTCCTTTTTTTCTCTCCTTCTTTTGTCTATAAATAGTAGAGTTATACTTTGTAAAAATTACCCTCTCTCTGTTGTAAAACACAATGCCAAGTTTCAGACCTTGGCATTGTTTCGTAATGTATTCTTGCCTCCTTCTATTAATGTAAATGACTGTGTGTATCCTTTAAGCAATAAAATCATGTTTTGTGGAACTATTGTCTTCCCTTTCTCATTTTCATTGCATCTCACCTCTATGTTTGTGTTTTCTAGCATATTGTGCATCTCATTGGCTTATAGGTCTTGTTGGTATCCATATTTAATCTCCTTCACAACTTGAACAACATCATGAACTTGCACAAGACACTCAAGGATAGATAGATGGTTTTTATGTCATTTGCAGTGGGAGCACAACTATCTTCTTGTTTGCATTCAAGGTTTGAGGGAATGGATAGCACCTTCAAAAGGGTTTTGATCTAACCCTCACTATTTTAGGTTGTGCCTATCAACCAAGGCAAGAGAACCTATATTGCAGCCCTTGTATGGTAAAGGAGATGGAGATATCCTTGTGTTTTGCATATGGTATGGAAGAGGCCTTGTGAAAACATGATCAAGCATCCATTATCCAAACTCAAAGGAGTTGTCACTACTAAATGATGGAAATGTTCTCAAAACAAAGCTCAGGATGATAAAGACATGATAAAACCCTGATATGCTTTGTGCATTTTTGTGAAAGGATTGAGTTCTTTTATGGACACAAAATGCAATGCAGGGGTCGTATAGGTAGGATGAGTTAGTTTGAATGAAATTTTGTGGGAGATGTTTGGAAAAGAGTAGTTAGGAATCACCAACTTATTTGGGAACCTTTTCAAGAAATTTGTAACACCTACATAACAAGAATACTTCCAGAGGTTTTAAATGCTCCTTCAACCAGTGATATGTGCACAAATGGAGGCCCATATCGTACTCTTCCACACAACCTTGATAACATACCATAAAATCTTGAAAAAAATACCAACAAAGTATCTAGGAATCCCTATTTAATCATGACCTGAGGTGCACCCAAAGGTTTACAAATAGTATCATTATTCAAGGACAATAAAATAATTTTAAATCTGTTTATCTTCTATTAGATGAAATCTCTTCTGAATATAATATTGAAAATGCCATTAAACCATCAACAAGAAATGAGGCCCTGTATGATCAAAGATATCCTAAACATAAGATTGCAACATGAGCAAGAAACATAAACTGAAAACATTCTCAAACATAAGTATATGCAAACTTTGCCAAGAGAATGAACCAGATAATCTAGAAAATGATCAGATACATTAGTAGGGAAAGTCATGAGAACAATCTCAGAGCTTGTTGATGGCTTTACAACTGAAACCAACTCAACATGATGAAATATGATACAAAAATGGAATTGAAAATGACTCTCAGGTGGTTTTCTCTAGAGAAATGGATTTCTTCCAGCCTTTTTGCTTGAAAATTCTGAGTCTCTTTTCTCTTCTATCTCCCCCTTTACAAATGCTTCAAAAATACATTTTATACCTCATGCCAGCTTGGATCCTTGCCTCCCAAGCAAATAATATGCTTAGGGATCAAATTTGTTACAAGAAACCTTATCCATTTCATGAAAATGACATTAAACTGTAAAACAACTCGTAAAATGCCAGGGATGCACAATTTTTTTAAAGTATTGCATGAATTCAGATCCTTATCCATCCCAGGGTCATGTTTTTGGCATTCAGACATGCCAACATGCTTTTGCAATCATTTTCACCTTTCTACCTCATCATTTTTTACCTCAACAACTTTAATTTTCACCTTTCATGTTTTTTACATCGGGCCTGAGCCAAAATGCATTAAAAACATCATATATCATCAAATTAGCTCATGAAAATGGTGCCATTATTCTCAAAAGGTTGAGGGGACTCAAAATCATATAAGGTTCAATGAATTTTGATGAAGAAACTTGATTTCCAAGTTCCTTGGAGTTCCCATGGTGCCCAAAAATGAATTTACACAGTAACCATCGATTTCGGTCAACTTTAAATCTCCGCCATCCATGTGTCCAAGATATTCCCCTTTTTGCCTTTGGATAACATGGACATGTGTCAAAAAACCATTGGTGGGGGCCACTTCCCTTTAAAATTTGCATTTGTAACCTTTTTATGCCTTTGGAAAATTTTGACAATTTTCCCCGCTTGCCCCTAGACCCGCCACGTGTCCACATGTGGGCCCTACCAAAACTGTGGGCCAATTTGATGAATTTTGCCACTTTTTTGAGAAAAGGAAAATTTTCTCAAAATTCCCTATGGGCTCGAACACCCACTCACTCCCTTGCCACATGGTAGTCTCCCATTCGCTGCGGTGACCCCTTCAAGTTTGCCTTCAACCTCCACGAGCACAAAAACCTCTTGCGGGCCCACGTTCCCCTTTTCACCTTTTGTAAAATTCCATGTGTTCCCCTAATTGGCATGTGGGGGACACCTATAAATTTTTTACTTTGTAAATTTTTCCATTTTCTCTCCGCGCTCCAAACCTCCGCCAAATTTTGGACACGTGTCCTCCTCCAATTAGACACGGGCCTTTGGGCAAAATTTTTCCTTTGTAACTTTGAGCCCAAAAACAACAAATTTTTCTAAGTTCCTACTTCTCCATTTGACCTTCCTAGACACGTGTCCACTTTTCATTGGGGGTGGGCCCTCGGGTCAAAAGTTTCCCATGACATCTTGAGCAAAAAAATTCTCCAACTCCCCCACCATCCGCGTGCTTTCACCACATGTCATCTTCAATTCGCATGGCCTTCTTGTGCAAAAATTGATTTTGAGAAATTTGCAAAATGAAGGCAAAATTTCTAAGTGACTTTCGCCACCCAATGATCCTCCGGCCCATCAAATTGTGCCAAGGCACATCAATCATGTAATGCGGGCATGCAGACAAAATTTTCTCTTGTGCAAAAATAAAAAAGTGACAAGTTATAACATTTTCCCACCTCCCCAAAATAGAAACCGCCATGTTAGCAATAACATGTGAAGATGATTATGACGGATGTAAATGACACTGTATGCCCGTTAAAACATAAAAAAATGCAAAGGATGCCCTAGAAATGAAATTTTTACGAGGAAGGCATATTTTTGGTTTTAAATCAAATGAAACATGATTTTACATTGTTTTTGACCTAGGGAGTAGGATTTTAACCTCAAATAACTTGGATTCGATCCATTTTGAGTTTTTTCATGATTTGGCAATGGAAAAAATGACACATCCCATATAAATGAAAAAATTAGGGCACAAATGGGGGGAAACTTGGATTTTGTTTCAATTTAGGGTAGAATGACAAGATTGTGAGTACTTTCAAAGCATTCAACTAGAAAAAAATGAGTTGCAGATCACCCACTCGAGTAAATAAAATGCTTTTTGAGCAAAAATGGATATAGAAAATTAGGGCAAAGTGTGTGAACTTATAATTTATACCAACAGTCCCATGTTCATGTGTTGTGCACACTAGAAGGACAAGCCCATATGTTGATCGTGGTGCATTCCATCCTCCCTCTTCTCTTGCACCCTCTTTTTCTCCTTTGATCCTTGTGGAGAGAGATTGACCCTTTCCTTGGCGGAATTGAATTCAACATTAGGCAACAAAGTGGCATTAGAGGTAGGTAGAGGAACCGAAATTCTCCAGAGATCTATCCCAAGTGCACAAAATCCCACAACTTGGTGAAAATTCCATTAATGTCTCAAATAACTCGATTCTTATGGATCGAGACATGGGTGTAGGTTTTACCACTAATAGTTTATGGCACACCTGGTGGGATGAGAGTGAAGAGATTTACATCTTCATACCAACAAATTTGATGTGTTTTGCTAAAATCTAGCCTTTGAAGGTATTTTCAAAGCACATCTAGCGATTCAACCGATCCAAACACACCCATTATTTCATTCGTAGACCAGCCTCGCTCATTCATTTATCCCTTTTTTCCATTGTTCCACTTTCCTATTTTGAAGTTGTGAAATCATGCCTTCTTTCCCTTCATGGAATTCTCATTTTGCAGTGAAAGAGTGAGCTATTTTTCTCCATCCACATAGTTTAAAAATTATCCTCTAAATAAGTTTTATAAGCCCCATTATCCTAGAAATGCATACAACCCATGTTTTCCTAGCCTCAATGTTTATGAAGAACAAGTTTATGCAAATGATGGTGGAAACTCCATAGCTGAACCTTATTTTGAGAGGTAGGTGCAAAAGATGGAGATGGACATGATGTAACTCGAGTCAAGTGCTTCATAAAGGTTCTTTAGAGCTAGCTACAAGGTCCCTTGTCCATGGGTAGGCCCTATACTAGGATAGTTTAACACCCAACAAAAGATACAGTTTAATGTTGAGATGCTACCCCATATTACAAAGTGGGCAGAGCTAATGCAGTCTCAAAAATCTAGCGCAAGAAAGAAACCATGTCAATGGGGAAACCCTAAACTACCATATTACAACCCTCCCATTCTTTCACACTAGCCTACATCATCTTAGCCTATTGCACATGTTCCTAGCTTCTTGTGTGTTACCTCCATTGAGAATTACCCTCCTCCATCCTCTCACCCTCATTTCTTAGCCATCACCCCTCCTGTGTGCACGTCCACTTCTCTTACATGTGCACCTTCCACACCTTCCGCACCCATTCTTACACCATGTTTTGATTCCTCTATGTAACCGTACCAACATCCCCGAGCCAATGCACCTTTTGCACCCAACATCATCATGTTCAATGACTATAACAAAATTTAAGAATGACATGACTCATGTGACTCTAACTGGGAAGAGGAAATCATCATGATGCCTATTCTAGAAGAAAATCAAGTTAGTTCCAGAGGGCACATTTCTAAAGGAGACTAAGTTTCTTGTAGAGGTAGAACCTCATGTGCCTCAACTTTTCACGACCTAGCTCGTAAGAAGTCACCTTTAGAAGGAGAGTCTATAAGAAAATCTGATATGTGGGATTGAAATTCAAATAAATGGGAAAATCATAAGGATCATAACATGCACAATTAGATATCTAGCTAGCCTAGAGCCAAAGAAAAAGTTCTCACTGGTCATGCTCACTTTAGAGCATGAGGTTAAGCTTTAGCACACCAAAGGTCAGAGAAACACCTCCCATATCCAAACGCAGAACAACTTCAAGAGGTATATATTTTGTTTGTTGATACTTTGAGGATGGTGAAACACCATCTCGTAAGTTGGTTTTTCACTCTTGTTCCAAACCATGTCCAATGCCAAATCAATTACATGGTCACAATTTGTGAGGAATGGTGTACTTCTCTCCGTATGTAACAAGTTTTACTTGAGTACCCTCTACCTCTAGTTAGTTTAGGTTAGTTTAGGTTTTATTTCAGTAACACAAGTGCTCACACACACTCTACATGTTCCATTTGGGACATGTATGATTTTCAACTTTTGTACATAGTGTTGTGCTTCTATTTCAGCTCACTCCCTCTAGTGCCTTTCCATTCATGTTATGCCCACACACCCCTTTTTATTAGTTCCTTGGATGACAGTTCAATTTTTGTAGAGGTAGTTCCAATGGTCAATGCATAGCTTTCACTCTCATTAATCCAATTCAGAATATCTTCATATGAGAGCAATAGTTAAGTTCAGAGTTTAGACAATGTTGTAAGTGACTTCAAGGATGTTCTTTAAGTTACAGATCATATCTTCAAGTTTAGTACTTGAATCCATGCCCAATGGACTTCTAAGGCTACTGGTCTCTTCATATAGCAGTGATGGCTCCAAAATTCACCAAAACTGTTATCCAAATAACTTTCATAGTTATCTAGATAACTTATAATTTCATTCTAACTTTGATGTTTCACATTTTAGGTTATGCACACTTAAGCTTTCTCCTTACACAATTTTATTGGCTATAATTCTTTTGTGTGCCCCGCATGCTTTGATTCCTTCTTACTTATGTTTCCCTTCTCTCTACTTTCTTATCTCCTTCCATTTCCCCTTTGCACCTTCCTCCTGTGTGCCCACTTTCTTTCTTATCCTCGTCGTACACTCCTTGCGTGCATCTCTCGTAGACTTGCCTTCCAAAATGGCTAAGTCCCTGACATTCCTCTTGTGAGCTTACATACACTAAAATCTTGGGCACCCATTTTCTTCCCGTATCTTTACACCTTCCATCTATTTCCTTTCATGCACATTCCCTCTGTTTCATTTCATGTGCCTTCCTTTTTATTTTTCTCCTTTTTCCTTATTCTACGTCACCACTATGCCACATCATATGTTAGACTTGAGTGTGCTACACGCAACCAATAAAAGTGCACCAATAGGGTATTAAATCTTGACAACCAACCAATTCATGACATGTGGTAGAAACAAAAAAATAGATGAATAGTTGGCCAATTTCCTCGTTAATCAATGTGCACCACATGTCATTGTATGTTAGAGAAACATGTAAACTTCTGATGCAGCCATAACTTCTGCTGTAAAGCTTAGATTTATGCATTTCTAGTCTCATTTACAAGATTTTGACATCAACTACATGTCAAAATTTTCAAAATCATATTTAGGTGGTATTCAAAGTAGGTGGAAAACAAGGAAATTTCATTCTAGTCATTAATGCACACATCTAGTTGACACCAACCACTAGATTTCTTTAGTTCTTTCCTTCTTCCTTATTCTACATGCCAAATGCAGACATGGGGAAGTGCATAAAATAGCCTTGTAGGTGGATTTGTAGGCATTTATCACTTTTTGTTGGTGGTTACAAATTTGAATCCGAGTTTCCCTCCTTTTCTCCTTCTTTTCTCTCCTTCTTCTATAAATAACAAAGTTCTGCTTTGTAAAAAGGATCCTCTTTGTTGTAACAACACCATGGAAAAATGGTGGCTGACTTCCCACATGTTTCAAACCTTGGCATGGTCTCTGTAATGTATTCTTTCCTCCTATCATGAATGTAAATGACTATGTGTCCCTTAAGAAATAAAATCATGTTTTGTGGAACTCTTGTCTTCCCTTTCTCATTTTCATTGCATCTCACCTCTCTGTTTGCATTTTTGGTGTGTTGTGTGTCTCCTTGGCTTGCAAGTCCCATTTTCATGTGTTTTGCACATTGGAAGGTCGAGCCCACGTGTTGATCTATGGCACACACCATTTTTCCTCTTCTTCCATGCCCTCTCTGTCTCATTCGTTACTCGTGGAGAGAGACCAACCCTTTCTCGACGCTATTACCTTCATTAACTTAGGATTTCCCTTTCTACACATCTTTCTATACCTGGTCCTGGCATGTTTACTCTAGGATTGGATTTTAGAATTAGGAATAGGAGTGGAGTTAGAGGTAGGTAGAGGAACATGACTTCTCTAGAGATCTCGTCCCCAAGCACCCAAAGTCCCACAACTTGGGGACGGTTCCATTATCAGATCAACAAAATTAGTTCTTTCGGATTCGAGACATGGGTGCAGGTTTGAAAACAGACACAAACCATGCCTACACATCTAATTTTTCATAATTTCAATACATTTGAAATTAAAACAAACCATAACATCAACCATGCCTATAACTAGTTTCCATAAAAATCATAGAATGGAAATAAAACAAAACACAATCAAAATAAATGCCATCATCTATATACTGGAAATTTCTGTAAGTTAATACATTGTATATATAGATATCAATAAGTCTCTCGAAAAATCTCATTTACATCTCGCCTCTTTAACATGTAGGATGGTATATATAAGTCAAAATTAAAAATAAACAACATCTCAATATCTCATAATCCATGGGAGGGCCTGATGTCTTTGACACTCTCTCTTGTCCCCTCACTTGGCCTTTATCTCTGTGAACTATCCACCTCCTGCTAGACCTTCTTATGAGAGCGGTGGTTCCTTGAACTACCGGGAAGTATGGGTCTGTGAGCTATACCTCTCACTGGTTGCCCTACCGAGCCGTATAAGTAACATAGCTGAAAAAGGGATACCACTCTTTGTAATCTGATCCTCATAATATATTTCCTTTACCAAAACCTCTATGCATCATTCCATTGATATAATTTATGGTCGTGGAATCACTATCTATCTCTATCCCTAAGGCTATGGACCTTGTGCCTGTGGTGGTGGTCCTAGACCCTATCACTTTATGTGCATCCCATTATGTGCCCTCAAAAGTTAAGGAGGGGTAGCCACATGTCCCCCCACCACCGGCATGTGCCTACAAAACTACTAACTATGTTTGTACAACTACCATCTACACCTGTAAAGTAGTCACGTAGGCCTCGTAATGCCACAACCTACCCCTTGTCTCGGCGTATGCTTTTACTACAACTAATTGTGCATGAAGTGTGACAACTTTGTGCATGTAGTATAGTGACTTAGGCCCGTAAAGCCATCACCTACCTCTACAACATGTCCTCTCACTAATGATGTGTCCAAATTGGCCCATCCTCGCCTAGCTAGTGCTTCCTTTACCTATGTGGCCTAACACCGCCTATACCCTAGTGTGTACCCAACATCATCTATCATGTCATTAGTTACCTACTCTTCCACTCGCTGGATCTATTGGCTATGTAAGAGGTAATGGCATCTCCACATCCTCTCATCCATCTGTGGGAACGGTGGAGGCACATCTTGGTGTAAGCAATTCTAACAACTGACCAATTCTATGGGTATAAAAATCCTACCTCTATTTGTCTGCACCTTCGTGTTGGGACCTTTGAAGCCTACACATGATTTCCCCTAGAACCTTCTCTTGACTCTACCATGTAAATTTCCTCTCCAAACTCTCAACCAATCACACTCACTTAGCCGGATGCAACCAAGTCCTTGAAATCACTCCTCTACCATCTAATCTCTCACTAAATCACTCGATCGGACCTCTCTCGCCATTTTTATTGAGGATATTATCTTTATAAGTGGTTTTATAAATATTGAAATGCTCAAATAAGCACTTTTGGGTAGGGATTTCCATTTTAATCGCCACCTTATCGATCGACATTGGTATAGTCATTCCCTAGGTGACCGACATTGGTCACAAATATAGGTATAATTTCTCCACAAACTAGCATAGGTTACCCCGCCACTACAACCAGCCTCATTTGACCTAATTTTTGTTGTAGGATGCCCTTTTCTTGTTGTCACTATAGACACCTAAAATTGGTTACCCAATTTGGTGTACCCCACATTCATTTACCTTCTCGGGTAGCCTCGGGGCACCTTTATATCACCACTTTTCCTTTAGGTATTAATTAAATATATAATTAAACATCTATCCTAAGTTTATTGTACCCAATTGTGTTTTACTCCATGGATAATTAAATATTAACTATTTAATTATACTTTTACATGTATCTTAGCCACTTATCTACCCCATAACAATGCCTAACCTCCCATTTTAATTTTATCAATCTATCCCCCTCTTTCTCCTCCCCCAAACCATGTAGTGGGATATTTCCCGTATTTGAGTCGGAAGGATCACTTTCATCTTTCCAAAACATTTGCTTTAGAAATTTTGGGAGTTTGTTCCCTGATCGGCACCAACTGGTACTCGGTTGACATTGATTTTTTGGAATGGTGCCAATTATACTTGGTCGGCGCCAATTACAAATACAGGGCCATAATTTAGTTCTGGTTAGATAGAAAGAATGACAGAGAGTTTTGAGCATCAAGCCCGAGCATCTTCTATCAAGCGAAAGTGAATTCCATCCAGATCAATCCCTGAGAGGAGTATCGTTACTCTGCTCCTACAACATCAACATAGTGAGCCTCCATCGATCTCTTGGTGACTCTACTCCTGCATCTAGTGAAGGTGAAGCTTCACAAGATATCTCTATAGATCCTATAGATCTAGTGGACATCGATGATCTAGCTTTCATTGTCCATTTCTCAACATTCCTACAATTTTCCCCTAGTCGACGCCGACCTATCCTGGGCCGATGCCGACCTATCCTCGCCGACACCGATTTTCCTAATCGATGCTGATTCATTCAATCAACTTTGTGGGAATGATGGAGGCACATCTTGGTGTAAGCAATTCTAATGTCTCACCAATTCTATGGGTATAAAAATCCTACCTATATTCGCTTCGGCACCTTCATGTTGGGACCTCAAGCCTACACATGATTTCCCCCTTAACCTTCTCTTGACTCTACCATGTAAATTGCCTCTCCAAACTCTCAACCAATCACACTCACTTAGCCGGATGCAACCGGGTCCTGAAATCACTCCTCTACCATCTAATCTCTCACTAAATCACCCGATGGACCTCTCTCGCCATTTTTATTGAGGATATTCTCTTTATAAGTGGTTTTATAAATATTGAAATGCTCAAATGAGCACTTTTGGGTAGGGATTTCCATTTTAATCGGCTACCTTATCGATCGACATTGGTATAGTCATTCCCCTAGGTGACCGACATTGGTCACAAATATAGGTATAATTTCTCCACAAACTAGCATAGGTTACCCCGCCACTACCACAACCACCTCATTTGACCTAATTTTTGTTGTAGGATGCCCTTTTCTTGTTGTCACTATAGACACCTAAAATTGGCTACCCAATTTGGTGTCCCCACGTTCGTTTACCTTCTCGTAGCTTGGGGCACCTTTATATCACCACTTTTCCTTTAGGGTATTAATTAAATATCTAATTAAACATCTATCCTAAGTTTATTGTACCCCATTGTGTTTTACCCATGGATAATTAAATATTAACTATTTAATTATACTTTTTACATGTATCTTAACCGCTTATCTACCCCATATCAATGCCTAACCTCCCATATCAATTTTATCCATCTATCCCCCCTATTTCTCCTCCCCCAAACCATGTAGTGGGATATTTCCCGTATTTGAGTCGGAAGGATCACTTTCATCTTTCCAAAAACATTTGCTTTAAAAATTTTGGGAGTCTGTTCATGATCGGCACCAATCGGTACTCGGTTGACACTAATTTTTGGAATGGTGCTGATTATACTTGGTTGGCTCCAATTACAAATAAAGGGCCATAATTTAGTTCTGGTTAGACAGAAAGAATGAAAGAGAGTTTTGATCATCAAGCCCGAGCATATTCTATCAAGAAAAAGTGAATTCCATCCAGATCAATCCCCGAGAGGAGTATCGTTACTTTGCTCCTACAACATCAACATTGTGAGCCTCCATCGATCTCTTGGTGACTCTACTCATGCATCCAGTGGAGGTGAAGCTTCGTCAGTATCTCTACAGCTCCTACAGATCTAGTGGACATCGATGATCTAGCTTTCATTATCCATTTCTCAATATTCCTACAATTTTCCCTTAGTCGACGCCGACCTATCCCAGTCGACGCTGACCTATCCCAGTCGACACCGATTTTCCTAATCGATGCTGATTCATTCAATCGACTTTGTGGGAATGATGGAGGCACATCTTGGTGTAAGCAATTCTAATGTCCGACCAATTCTATGGGTATAAAAATCCTACCTATATTTGTTGGCACCTTCATGTTGGGACCTCTCAAGCCTACACATGATTTCCCCGTAACCTTCTCTTGACTCTACCATGTAAATTGCCTCTCCAAACTCTCAACCAATCACACTCACTTAGCCGGATGCAACCGGGTCCTTGAAATCACTCCTCTACCATCTAATCTCTCACTAAATCACCTGACTGGACCTCTCTACCATTTTTATTGAGGATATTCTCTTTATAAGTGGTTTTATAAATATTGAAATGCTCAAATGAGCACTTTTGGGTAGGGATTTCCATTTTAACTGGCCACCTTATCGATCGACATTGGTATAGTCATTCCCTAGGTGACCGACATTGGTCACAAATATAGGTATAATTTCTCCACAAACTAGCATAGGTTACCCTGCCACTACCACAACTAGCCTCATTTGACCTAATTTTTGTTGTAGGATGCCCTTTTCTTGTTGTCACTATAGACACCTAAAATTGGTTACCCAATTTGGTGTCCCCCACGTTCATTTACCTTCTGTAGCTTGGGGCACCTTTATATCACCACTTTTCCTTTAGGGTATTAATTAAATATATAATTAAACATCTATCCTAAGTTTATTGTACCCAATTGTGTTTTACCCATGGATAATTAAATATTAATTATTTTATTATACTTTTACATGTATCTTAACCACTTATCTACCCCATAACAATGCCTAACCTCCAATTTTAATTTTATCAATCTATCCCCCTTATTTCTCCTCCCCCCAAACCATGTAGTGGGATATTTCTCGTATTTGAGTCAGAAGGATCACTTTCATCTTTCCAAAAACATTTTCTTTAGAAATTTTTGAGTCTGTTTCTGATCGCACCAACTAGTACTCGAGTTGACACCGATTTTTTGGAATGGTGCTGATTATACTTGGTCGGCGCCGATTACAAATAAAGGGCCATAATTTAGTTTTGGTTAGACAGAAAGAATGATAGAGAGTTTTGATCATCAAGCCTGAGCATATTCTATCAAGCGAAAGTGAATTCCATCTAGATCAATCCCTGAGAGGAGTATCGTTACTTTTCTCCTACAACATCAACATTGTGAGCCTCCATCGATCTCTTGGTGACTCTACTCATGCATCTAGCAGAGGTGAAGCTTCACAAGATTCTAAGGCTCCTGCGAGATCTAGTGGACATTGAGGATCTAGCTTTCATTAGCTATTTCTCAATATTCCTGTAATTTTGCTTTAGTCGACGCCGACCTATCCTAGTCGACGTTGACCTATCCCAGTCAACGCCGATTTTCCTAATCGATGCCGATTCATTCAATCGACGTCGATTGCCTCAAGACAGGTAAAATAACTTAGGTAACACAAATCCAACATTGTTTTCACAGTTTCCTGTTTTCTGTTACTTTCTATCCGCTGTTTACATTCTTTCTGTCACTTTTAATATGAAAATATAGACATTTACTTACATATTTTATCATGAATGCATCTTTCTTTAATTAAAACGTGACCGACATTCGCCGAGGGAGCTTATCACTTCTCGGACCCACTTTTGGGCAGTCCACCCGAATATCTTTTAACATTGTCTTTTCGTCACAAGTATCTGTGTCTTATAGGTTTCTCGGATCTACTTTGCAGGATTGATTGTGTGTGCCCATCTTGTCTACATCTCGCTTTCTTTTCCATCTACATCTTCGGATCTTCTCTTATCTTTCGGTGTATTGATTTCATTTGAGTTTTTCGGGGTTTTTTTGTTTAGTTTGGTACATTAACTTGGACAGGTAACAAGCGTGGAAATTCTTGATGTACATTCTGGCACACCTGGTGGTACCCAACCAAAGTCCCCTATTGGTAAGTTCATTTCTTTTCCAGTTTTGATATTTTGTTCTGTTTCTTCACTACTTTTCATTAGTTCTCCTTAAGCATTTCCTTCCTCCATTTTGGTCTTTCTTCTTTTATTTATAATTTGTAAAGTCAAAGTTTCTTCTTTCTTGCAAATCTAAATCCCAATTTCTATTTCAAAGATTAGCAAATCTTTCACTTGATTTCAAGATTACATTTTTGATCCATCTCTTTATGCAAAATTGTTATTTCCTTGAAATTTTTTAGTTCCTTTGAATAGAAATTTTCATTCTCTTTTGTTATTTGGATATATCTTTCTAGATTTGTTTGTGTGTTTTCTTAACCTTTTCTTGTGGAGCACTTTTTTTTGTTCATAGGATTGTTCGAGAGGAAGAGCTCAAAAACACACTTTTGAAGTCCACACACTCTGAGAGCTAAATCTACATGGTATTCCTCTTTTACGAGTGTTTTCTCCTTTTTAGGAACTTAAAAAGAGCTTGTTTGTTTGTTTCCTATCACATTCAAACATTTCAATTTTGGTGCTTAAAAAGAATTTAATCACATTTGGGAAAGAACTTGTTTGACTTGTCTTCATCAAAATCAAATGCTTCATCTTTAGTGCTTAAAAAGAACTTTTTCTTTGTCATTTATTCTATATGTTCTTCATCTATTTTTCTAAATAGGTTGGAAAATTGATCAAAATCGGTAGTGACACTATTTGATTTTTATTTTTCACCCTTGCACACAAATCCAAAATCACTAGGTATTAAGCATTTAAACAAAATGCCTTCCCTAGCCTTGCCTACTTGGAAGTGACATCCAAGAGGAAGAGCCTCACGCGGTACTCAAGCCGTGCTATAAATTCACAAGTACCCGAATTGCTTATCGCAGCGGTGTGTGAAGTGCGGGGTAGGGCCCTATATCAAGCCATGTACCAATCTTTTCTGAAGTGCCTTTAGGACTCCTCACCAAAACATTCCCCAAACCATCCTTATTTTTCTATCCGAGTAGTTCCTATTCTAAAAATCCTTCCCTAACATTTTCTTTCTTAAAAGCATGAAAACTCAAAAGAGATAATCACCTATGCTTTGCTTGAATTGTCTGTGCATTAGTTAGGACAATCCCTTTTTTCTATATTTCGCTTGTTTATGACGGTCACCACCTGGTTACAATCTAGAAAAATGGCTCAACTGGCCCCTTCTTCATCCGAGATCACCACTAATGTGGATGTTTCGGCACCCCTCGGGTCTTCCTCGGGACCACTGTTAGTTGGTTCCCCATCTTGGTCATATAATCCTTTTTATAATCCTAAAGCGATTAGAGATATCATCTAGTTCTGATATAGAGTATGTTCCTCGTGGAGATCCTAAATTTTAGGTGCTCCTTGATCGCAATCTGGTAGCCCTTATGGACTATCTAGTGCATAAGTCTATTCGAATATCTAATCAAGGACCTCCAATCCAAAAAGTTTATGATTATTCTCATGAACAATCCCAAGATTTTATATAACAGTTAGCATACTTTTTCTCACCTCAAACCATGGAAGAGGGTGGCACATCTATGCCTCCTTTTTCTCTACCACCAACCATGTCGACTGGTTCCCAAATGGTCTTGCCTATCCCTAGTGCCATGGCTACCTCAGCTACTCTGCAACCTATTTTTGAGAGGTCCTCTTCTTTAGCTATGATGAGTGCATCCACACTCTCACAGATTGTTGTTAATTCTTCTATGCCATCCATTACATCTCAGGGTTAGTACCTCTTTATGAATCAACCCCCTTCTACGAGTCAGTTGGTTCCTTCTTCTCGTCCTCCAGTTGGTATTTCTTCTAATGCTCCAGTGATAGTGACCTTTACCCATCCTCTGGCATCGGCACCCTTAATAACCAATCTGGCAGTCAAAATCCTCATTTAGACTTTGTTCCCCACCATGTCCAATCAAATCAACACCCATGTTCCTCAATCCATTCTGATTCAATCGACAAGTGTAGGAGCCCACCAATCACAGGCTCTGTCTTTCATTCAACCACCTTTATCTCAACCACTTTTCATCTCACAGCCTATTTATACGTAGGCTCCTTCACAACAAATACCTCACCAGGTGTCACCCAGAATGCCTGGTTATTCCTCTTATCATCTTGTTAATCAGCAGATGAATCCCCCGTTAACGCCTCAACAAAATCTACCATTCGCTTCTTATGTAGGACATACCAACATGCCTCCTCCTCAATCTGACGTCATCCAAATTATTTTCAAGAAAATTATAGACCTAGAAGCCTCCACCAAAGGGGCTCGCCCTTCATACTCTTTTGAAGAGGTGTGTAATGAACCGATTCATCCATCAGTGGCTTTTAAGCCTTATCCTCCCCAATGGGAACTTCCTAAGTTCTCAAATTTTCATATTCGGGAGGATCCTCAACAACACCTACGAGCATTCAAACATGCTTGCTACCTTATAGTCTAGGATCAGGAGCTTATGCTTCATACTTTCCCTATGTCTCTAGTAGGGCCTACTTTAGACTGGTACAATAACATTCCCCAACACTCCCTATTTTCTTTCTCTCAATTAGCTCAGATGTTTGTTGAAAACTTTTCAATAAATATCACACATAAGATCTTGATTACAGATCTTTATAACATTTGTCAATTCGATGATGAGTCTATTGCAGACTTTGTCGCTCGTTGGAGAGGTATAATAAATCAATTGTCTTTCTCCCTCCCTCAATCTCAACAAATCGAGTTGTTTACTCGATCTTGTGCTAATCATATTTCTTCCACTTTAAGGATCCAAACCTTTCACACATTTGAAGAAGCCTTTACAATGGCACGCAAACTTGAGTCTCACGCTATCAACAAGGGAAGTTAAAACTTCACTCTAAATCTAAACCATATTTTTCTTAGTTTACAAAATCAAACCCTTCCACTTTTAACAAAGACAAGAATTAGGGATCCACCAATGCCATCGTATTAAAAACACCACAAGCCGATAACACTTCTAATCAAACACCATGGAGATACTTTTCATCTTCTAAAAAAGGATCCTCATCATCTCGATATTTTACTTCATTGGGGGAATCATATGCATCCACCTTATAAAAAATGTTGGAAGTTCACATGATTGAACTCCCCCCTATTAGAAATTTTGATGAGAGCCAAGAACGACCATTCTGGTATAGGGAAAATGAATTCTGTCATTATCATAGAACCAAAGTCCATGACATTGAATGGTGTCAGACCTTCAAAAATATTGTCCAAAAATTCATTGATAAAGGTGAGCTCATTCTAGATAACCCAAATGCTCCCCCAAATCAAGCACTTGATGTCTTTAAACAACCTTTTCCCGATCATTCCCTAAACAATTATGCTTCGGGGTCTCAAAAACCAAACACTCATACTATCAGCTTCATCTCTACTGAAGAATCTTCTTCTAAAACTAAGCCATCTATGAACATGTCGATTGAATTGAAACTTCCTCCCACTTCGTTAATCTTTGAAGTTCCACCATCTTTAGACAATTTGTCTTTGAATATTTCTCCGTTGTTAGAGATGGATTCATCTCTCTCTTATTTTTTATCTGATCTTCCATCCATACCGAGACAGTGTCATCCTCATTTGTCTCATCATCAAATATTATTTCAATGCTTGAGGCATTTACATCTCTTCAAGTTTCCACTACAAATACATCTACTTTTGTTTCTCCCATTTTTTCTGCGACTATGCCATTGGTAAACATACCTATAGTCATACCAACTTCTCTACCAATGGAAGCATCTTCGATTTTGACTCTTCCCATTTCCTTTTCTACAGTAGTTACACCCACAACTACTGTACTAGAAGTATCTCCCTCACAGGAACCATTTCTTCATCATCCACTTCTTCCATCACCGACGCTACCTTGCATATCAAGGAAAAATCTAAAGAAATAGCACCGGCACCTACACTTTCGGTTCCTAAATTTAAACCGAGACAACTAAAGTCTAACATTGCATCATCAATACCACACCATATTCTTCCCCAAAAAGGTTACAATCACCTTATGTAGTTAAAGTTGTCACCATCCCCGAAAAAGGAAAACCAATATTTCAGACTATTAAGACTCTTGGTGCTTTCCCTCAAAAATCTCTCTCCATGCCTCATAAAAGATTGGATTTATCCACTGAGAAGGCATCTTCTTCTACAACACCATCAAAACCATCATCTTCTTCTACAACACCCTCTTCACCAGCAGTGTCTCATAAAGTGGATTTACCCATTAGAAAGGCATCACCTCTTTTATCAGGACCATCATATTCATCACCAAAATCCAAGGCACCCTTTGTTCCTCCTATCAGACCTATTTTAGGAGCTCCTCCCTCATCTAAGTCAGTCTTATCTAAATCATCATTTTTTTCAACAAAGCATCCTTCTTCATCTCTAAAGACCACAACACTTGTCACATCTTCACCTTCTTCAAAATCTATCTTAGGAGCTCCTCCTCCACCAAAATCAATCTTTCCTCACTTACTTCTATCTTAGGCACCCAAGACTGCTTCTCTCGATGTCTAAAAAAGTAAAATGATTCCTAAAAGGATCCAAACCAGACATGTAGATTCTTTTACCTCGACAGTCTGCTAAGGTGAAAGAGGTACCTTCTTCATCTCTGTCCTCATCTTTGTCTACCAGATTCTATACTGAAATCCTTCACCAACTTATCCAATCTTCATCCATATCTCTTCCTATGATCAAACCCTATAATCCTAAAGGAGTAAAACCTTCCTAGTTTAACTCTGATTTGATTTTTGCTTACCACCGCACCCGGGCATGACACCGAGGGATGTAAAGCCCTTCAATCCGTCGTTAGTAGTATATTGGAAGAAAGTGATATTTTGATAGAAGAGGTGGAGGAACAAGTATATCTTGTCATCTCAACTACATCTGAGCCTCAACGATCTACTCAGGCATTTAGTTCTATTAATTCCACTCTGGATGGTCTTCCACCTTCTCAAATTGACACGATTCATATCACCACTAGAGCAAAATAGTATGATAATCTATCATCATCTACATCTTGGCCACGGGTTGTCATTTCTGCAGCCCCTGAAGGAGTTCCTCCTTCCTCATCAGCCTTAAGACCTTGGGTCTCTATTCGTGCTTCACCTCGGGCTTAGATTCCCGTATCAGTTGAGGAAAGTGTTATGAAACAACTTACCCATGCTCTGGTCAAAATGTCTCTTTTTGACCTCATTCAATCATCTCCACAACATCGCCTGAGTTCTTATTGATAATATGTGCCGTATCGCGGTGTTCAAATGAGCCCCAACCTTTTGAGATGGTTATTGGGTTGTATAGACCATCAACCACCATTTCCTTTGAGGATTCTGAAATTCCTCCCATTTCTTTTTAGGATTTAGAGGCTCCCCTCTTTATCACAGTTTAAATCAACAATACTATGTTAAAGTGCACTATGATTGATAGTGGTGCTGCACTCAACGTCATTTCCTCTCACACATTCAAGCAACTTAAGTTACTAAAGAATGTAGTGTCACCACTTCCTTTCGCCCTTCGATCATTTAACGATCAGCTGGCAGTGACTTTAGGAACTGTGGTCCTGCCCATTCGGGTAGGTAAGAAACTGCTTCATGAGCTTTTTTACATTGTTGAAGGGAAATTCCACTATAATATGATCCTCGGACACTCCTAGATTCATACAATGCATTATGTCCCATCAACCCTCCATCGATGCTTAAAATATCAGTATGAGGGAAAAATCTATACTCATCCAAGAGATCCTTTTCCTTCCGCACAATGCGACATGACCACAGGGTCTACCCCTCTAAAGGAGAATGCTTATTCTCCTAACAAGGCTTCATCCTCTTCCATACCTACAAAAAAAATACCAGATTTCCAAAATCTGGAAGAAACATTGTAGAATTTTTTTCTAGGAGAGCTTCCTCTTCTCTCTTTTGATGCCCATCTCAAACCTAATGAGTATGGTAGACTAGACAAATAACCTGAATATCAGCTAGGTCTTGGTCACGTCGTCACCATTGGTCTACCCAATCAAAAGACTAAATTCATTTATGGTGGTCTTAATACACCTCACTATCACCCAAATTCTCCCCTAGGGCCAAACCCTATTCAACAGGGTTTGATTGTTTACAGAATCCCGCATTCACAAAAACTTATTTATATCAATGTGCATGGAAGGGCTTTGGCCTGGGAAAATATGAACAGGGTATACATGACCTCGCATCCATTCCAACTCTTAAACCACATCAAAAATTTGGTTTAGGATTCAAACCTCTCTCAAAAGCCACCATCACCATTCTCGATGAGCCTCTCTCCATTGAGGAACCATCTTCTCCCGCCAGGTCAGAAGCATCACTTGATGTGGATGACGCCATTTCCATCCCGCCTAACTTTTTTTTAGTCAATACCATTTCCATAGGTCCATTGACCTATAAAAATAATGGAAAATCCACTTCCATACCATTAGTCTTCCCTAAAATAATTAGAGATGACTCTCCCACTATCAACACTATCCACTGTACGGATGATGATTCTTTTCTCACCTATCTAGGGGCAGAGGAATCTTATCTTCCTAAAACCATTCCTTCTGACACCTCTACACTTCTCAATGAATCCACTGTCGACCTTGATATAGGGACTTCTGAATACCCTCGCATCATTAAGGTCAGCCAATCTCTTAATCCATAGGAGTTAGGAGACTTAACCACATTTCTTTCTAACCATCGCCAAGCTTTTTCTTGGTCATACAAAGATATGCCAAGACTGGATCCTGACATTGTGGTCCATAATATCGTTACTCTTCTAGACATCAATCTGGTTAAACAAAAATTACGTAAAATGCACCCTCGTGTAGCCCTTCTTGTTAAAGAAGAGTTGCAGCACTTGCTTTCGATAACTTCATCTAACCCATTGACTATCCACAATGGGTTTCAAATGTTGTACCAGTAACCAAAACTACTAGGAAAATTTGAATTTACACCAACTTCAGGATCTTAATCTTGCTTGTCTGAAAGATGATTTCCCTCTACCTAATATCGATTAACTCATGTATTTAACCGCAGGCACGAGATGCTTTCTCTTATGGATAGGTTCTCTAGATATAATAAAATTATCATCACACTAGAGGACAGCCATAAGACTTCCTTCATAACCGCTTGGGGGACTTTTTGTTATCGTGTCATGCCTTTTGGTCTTAAGAACGCATGAGCAACCTATCAATGAGAAATGACCTACATATTCCATAATCTCTTACACAAAACCGTGGAAGATTATGTCGATGATATCATTGGTAAATCCAAACACCATTAGGATCATCTTTTCATTCTCACACCTCTCTTTGAGAGGCTCATTCAATTTTGTCTTTGCCTAAATCAATCTAAATGCATGTTTGGTGTTCTCACTAGTAAACTCTTAGGCTTTATCATTTCTATTAGGGGCATTGAAGTCGATCCCACAAAAATAAAGGCTATCCTTGAGATGCCTCCCCCTTCTAACTTAAAATAGCTCCGTGGTCTTCAAGGACGCCTTCAATCAGTGTGTCATTTTATCTCACAACTATCAGACCGTTGTCAACCTTTTCATCATCTCCTTTATAAGAATGTTCATTTTGAATGGGATGAGCATTGCTAAAAGGCCTTTGATGATCTCAAAGCTTATCTTCTTTCTCCACCTATGCTTACACCTCCACGCGAGGGGGAGCCATTCTATCTTTATATTTCTATGACTAACCATGCTCTGGGAGCCATGATCTCGCATCGGGATGCTAACGGTAAAGAACAAGCCATCTATTACATCATTCGTACTCTTCACGAGTATGAAACATGCTATTTGAAGCTAGAAAATTGTGTTGTGCTCTCTTCTTTGCAACTTCTAAGCTTTGTCACTACCTCCTTAATCACAATACTTACATTTTTACGAGTGTCAATCCACTCAATAAAATGCGTGTGAAACCATATCACAATGATTGTATCACTCGTTAGCTCATGCTCATGATAGAGTTTGATCTTGAGTTCATCACGCAAAAATCTATCAAGGGTCAGGTCATTACAGATCAATTAGCTGATACTCCTATTCCAGACACTCAAATTCCCTTGCTCAATTCCCGTGATGAGTACATTCAACAAATCAATTTTGGTCTTTCTCCATTTAAAATAAAACTCTTCTTTGACGGGTTCAAATTTCAGGAAGGGGGAGGTGCAGGTTTTGTCATGATTCCTCCTTGGGGTGAACCTATCCCGGTTGCACACAAGATTAATTTTTAGTGTACCAATAATATGGCTGACTATGAAGCTCTTATTTTAGGTCTTCAAAATACCATTAATATTGGCACTCGCCATATCAACATTTTTGGTGATTCTGAGCTCATTGTTAATCAAGTCACTGGTGTCTATCAATGCAAAAATGATATCCTTCAAAACCATCACAATATCGTTCTCTTTCAACTTCAATATTTTGATAAATTTACTATCCAAGCTATTCCTCACACTGCGAACTAATTCATAGATACAATGGCTTCTTTAGCCTCGCTTATTCCGCCTTTTACCAAAGACTCATGACTTTATGTGGCTGTTTAGTGTTTAGATCAACCCTCTCATCTCAGGAGGTTGACTTCAATCAACATCGTCGTAACCAACACTCAAGATGAGTGGTATCATCACATTTTTGATTATCTATCCCATTTAGTGCTCCCTTTATATTTGACTTCCAATGGCAGAAGATATTTTATCCTATGCACTAATCGCTATACTATTCTAGGTGGAATCCTCTACAAACATGGTTTTGATGGTATTTTGCTTCGTGCCTCAAAACCCCTGAATCATCTAAAGCTATCCAAGAAGTCCATGATGATATCTATGGTGGAAATTTTAGTGGCTTGGCCATAGCTAAACGCATCTTATGTTTAGGTTATTATTGGCCTTCTCTTAATCGAGACTATTGCGAATACACTAAGAAATGTGTCAAGTGTCAACAACATTCTAATCTTACACATATCCCTAGTCAGGATTTGCAACCTGCAGTGGATTTGTGGCCTTTTTCACAATGGGGTCTTGATCTCATTGGTCTCATCAATCCCCACTCTTCACAAAGTGTCATCATTCTATCATTACTGCCATAGAATACTTCACTAAGTGGGTGGAAGCTATTCCTCTTTCATCAACCAAAGCTAAACCCATTGTTGATTTTGTCTATCAACACATCATTTGTCACTTTGGTGTCCCACACAAACTCATCACAGACAATGGTAAATATTTCAAAATGTTGATTTGTAGAACCTTTGTGATGCTTTCAATATCAAACTTAGCTTTTCTTCTCCATACTATCCCCAAGCTAACGGCCAGGCTGAGGCTTCCAATAAAACTTTGCGTAATATCCTCGCAAAGGTAACTAGTCGAGCTGGTAGGGATTGGAATTTACATATCCCTTTTTCTCTCTGGGCTTATAGGAGTAGCATTCGTACTCCTATTGGTGCTACTCCCTTCTCTCTCGTCTATGGTTCTGAGGTTGTCCTTCCTTTGGAAGTCCAGATCCCATCTCTTCATGTCTCTCTCAGAGAATTTGTCTCTGATGAGGACTATCGTAAAAATTGTCTAGCGCAACTTGAGTTGCTTGATGAGTAGCATCTTAATGCTCTTGAGCATCATCAAGTATACCTTGAGCATGTCAAATGTGCTTATAACAAGCACTTGCAGACTTTGTGACTTCAATGTTGGTGATCTTGTTCTTAAAGAAAACTAAAATGTCACTACACTAGAAAGGAGTCAGCGTGGTAAGTTTGCTCCTAACTGGCTGCGTCCGTACGTAGTCACTCATAAATATGGGTCAGGGCTTATCGTCTATCTTCCATGGATGGTGTACTTGAAATGGAACCTCTTAATGCTTTGCATCTAAGGCCCTTCTACTGTTAAAATCTATCTTACACGATCTTGGTCACAAAACAGATATTTCATCCATCTACAACTAGTCATGTATTTTTGTAAGTGATTTGGAACTATGTGGTTCTCCATGTTATTTCTTTCTATACCTTAAATATGAGTACCGTGGCTCTACTCATGGAATTTTTCTTATGGATATGTTCCTCCTCATGGTAGGAACACCTTAATCACTATTTCATCTGTCCTAAGTGACTATCTTAATCGAATCTACTCCAGGGCAAGAGTACGTGTTTGTATAAATTTTCTTCCCCTCTATCGATCTGTCAGGTCTAAACTCGGCTTCTTTCAAAGCTCTAAAAAAAAAGAGATGCTATTCTAAAAATCTAAAATATAGACTGATCCATCGAAGAACAACTATCCATGCATTATCACTAATAGGTTAATTACCACCTCACCCCTCCACCTCACCTCTCCACCTCACCTTGGACCCATTCTAGGGGCATTTAACTAACTAAGACTAGGTCATCACTCCTAGCATTGAGTCATCACTTCACTTAACTAACTAAGACTCTTTCAAAACATAATACTTATTATTAACCACTTCTTCCATCAATTCCCCACGTGTTTAAATGTGAACCAAGACTCCTAGCCCACAATCAAATCTTGACCCATGCCAAAAAGGGAAGAAACAAACTATTTTAAGAAAATTGGACTATTTCTCCATAACCGATGTCGGTTATCCCTCGGTTGACACCAATTAAGGAACCACCATCAGTTCCTTTAAATAAATATTTCCAACTCTTTCCTTGGGCTCTTCCTTTGGTTAGATTTTGGATTTCATGGGAATTCTTGCATTTGATTGAGAATCTGATGATAAAACACAACACCAAAGCATCCAAGTTCTTCACCAAAAACCAACCTCTTATTCTTGGTACCCAAATCAGTCCTCCCTTTATAGCTAGGTAACATCAACTAGATGTTTAGAAGATGATAGATCTAGATCAATGTCATTTTGTAGCTGGGGAAGGATCTCATCATATCTTTGTCACTCAAGCTTGAAGGAGTTAGGTAGCACTATGTTGAGGGTATGACCTACCCTCCTACTTTAGGCTCTACCTTTAGCCAGGGTGAGAGGACCCATTCTGTAGTCTATAATTGTGAGAGGAATGGATGTATCAACAATATTTGGCACTCTTTTGTGAAATACTTGAGAAATAAATTTGGGAAGACATGGTCAATTCAAAAAGGCTAACTCTCATGAATTGTCACTTCTAGACAAAGTGTAGAAATCTTCTAACCAAAGCTTAGACTACTAAAGACAGTAAGGAACCAACTTGCTTTGGCATTTTGTTGGCTTTAATGAGACAAACATGGGAAATTCTGGTAGGATTAGTTAGTTTTGGGCATATCTGATTTGGGGAATTAAACATGATAAATTTGATTATACCAAATTTCACATAAACTTCAACAAATGTTAGGATATCTACCAAATACAAGACAAAGAAACCTCAAAATAGCTCACAATGATCCTTTAACTAGAAGATGTACACTTATGGAATCCCAAGAATGCATAGTTTCACACAATCTTTAAAGGTTCAAACACAAAAGCTCATGTTGAAGATTTAATAAAACATTAGAGATTCGTAATTTTTCATGCCTAAGATACACTCAAAGGCTTACAAACAACATTTAACAAATTGGTGACATAGTGATTTTAAAATTATTTATTGCACAAATGAAATGAAATATCTTCTCAACAGTGTAATTTCAATTTCAAAAATGCTACCAGAACGATAAAGTTATGTGTGACTTACAGGATCCCTAAAATAATATTGTAACGAGATCATGGATAACTATTTTACACTATATAATCTTGATTTAAAGATACAACAATGTTCACAATTGACACCATTAATTCAAGACTCATCAAATTTATCAACAAGGGAAAGTAAATCTATAGTCTCAATGCTTGTCAATGGTTGGACACTTGCAACCATATTGACATGATTAAATTTGAAGGAAAAAGAAAATAACAGGTTTCTCAAATAAGCTCTTAGAAAAATGGTTTTTCTCTCAACTCTCTCTTTTCTTGAACAATTCTTAGAAAATTTTAACCCCCTTTTGCGAGAGTATTCTCATCACTTTTATACAATTCCATCCCTATTTTATTTTCAATTTCCCCAAAAATGTGGATATTTCAAAAGTATATTCCTCTTTTACAAAATGCCAAGTGTATCAATGATACTTTTATGAAAATACTTTATTTGGCCTTGCAGTGTAAAGAGTATGAGCCCTCTTCATTTTTCTCTTATCATATATGATTAGGATATCATGTCATTGCTTGTGAAAAATGATTTCATAATTCCTTCCACTTGGTGATTGGATGGTTGCTTCTGATATCTTTTGAGCACTCTGAGGTGACCTAGAATTGATAGACACTTTTCATCTACTATTTGAAGATACATCTTGGGTGTTATGCATTCCTTCTTACATCTTCTTGGTTTAATTATCTGCATGGTTCTTGTCAAATCTAATGAATTCATCAATCATGCTTGTTTTGGATTCACTTCAACTTTTAAATTTTCCTTGTGCGGGATGAGAAAGATCTTCCTTTATTTGGTGGAAATGATTTCTTTCAATTCAACTCGCCACTTCTACTATAAAACCCAACTTTATCCCTTCACCAAGATGTATTTCTCTTCTTATCTTGTAAGTGAGGAAATTTTTCATAGTTTTCTACCAACGACATGGTGAAAGTACTTGTGGAAAATAGTTTAAAGGAAATATCTTCATAAGATTTGAATCAAATATTTGACCTGCATGGTCCTGATGAGGATTTCATTAGGGCCTTGTTTGACATAAAATGTGTAGGAGACACCAGAGGACCTTTGAAATATCAACTATTCTAGATCACACTCCTCTTAAGGCTGCTCATAATTAGTATTGTTTTCTCAACATTTGAATCCATGTATTTTCATCTCTTTTGGTGGGAACACTAGAAAATTCATGAATACCTGAAGAAATTATGGATTGAAAATAGGCCTCAAGAGTCTAGGAAAACTGATTTTTAGTGACCTGTTAGTGCAAATCAGAGCACCCTTTGGATGTTCTATCAGATTTCTAGTTGACATTTTAGCATCTAGTGTGATTGCACAACATTGGATCTTTTCACACAAGTGTGGGAATTACAGGAACTGGGAAAGATCCTCCATATTAGAGGCTGGTTCCTCAACTCCTCTATTCAAATATGCACAACATTTTGCAGAGGGTTTACCTATAACTTAATCAAACTTTGCCAAGGAGACAGGGTTGAGAAGATACAAAATAAAACCTAGTCTAATTAAGGTGATGCACCAAAGGAGTAGTAGACATCTGCTACTGCAAGATATACACAATTCACAAGAAAATACAACACAAAACATGCACAAATTTCCAAAATGTAATGAGAGATCAGGAAACAATGATAAACACATGAAAGGATTGAGAAAATTCAATCACAGAGCATACATTATCATTCCAGGTCCAATACAGTGCATTACAATGGCTAGGAGGCAAAAAGGGGTGTTGTAGTTGTATGAAAAGGTAAAAACTCCACAAATCTTTCTGATGAGGAAGAAAAGAGAAGTTGCAGAGAAAGAAAATATCTCCCCCTTTTAAAAAATGAGCCCATTCTGGCTTTTACAATGCCCATTCGAACTTAGGAGAGAGAAACGTGGGAAAACATGAAAGATACTTCAACCACCAACCAAATGGTATTAAAAAAACATGGGCACCCTCAAAATTCCATTCCTTGATGTTTTTAACCATGCTGGGAGAGAATGCGTGCCATATTTCATTAAAAATGGTGGTTGAAATGTCAGTTTTGTTGATTTCCACATGCCAGAAGTGTTTTACAATTTTATCCCTCCAAACTCCACCAAAACACAAAATTGAGCCTGAATCATGTAGATAATTTTTCCATCTTTCCAATGATATAAAGAAACGTGAAAAACTAAGCTATGGATGAAAATTTATGCCCCTCTTAACATTTAGGGAAAAATAGGGCTGAAAATGGGTTGGCGGGATGAAAATTCAAAATTTTCCCACTTTTTGCATTTGGGAAATTTTTCCCAAAAATCCCCACACCCCACCACTCCGATGCCATGTGGCACATTCTGATTGGTTGCGGGCTCTTTCCGCTTCATTTTCAATCATTTTGGCCTTTGGAAAATTTTCCAAAAATTCCCCACTAGCTGAAGCTCCGAGGCCACGTGTCATGATCCCATTCATCACGGGCCTTTGCTCTCCAATTTTTCGTGTGGGCTCGCCTTATATTTTCTTTCCATGTGGACATGTGGCATGGTTTTACTGGCTTGGGCTTTGGGGGTGGGCCTTCCTTTCAATATTTTCCTTTGATTTTTCTTTGGGAAAATTTCCCAACTTTCCCCGTGCTCCACCGGTTCGAGGACATATGGCACCTCCCTATTGGTCGGAGGACCTTGGGGCCAAAAATATTTCTTTGCACTAATATTTGGGAAATTTTCCCAACTTCTCCCCACCGGTTTGAACCCCGATGCCCCCTAGGACACGTGGCGTGATCCCATTGGATGCGGGCTTTTCCTACTTAGTTTCTCTGTGGGCCTACCTTATGTTTTTAGTTGCCACATGGCCACGTGGCATGATCCTATTGGCTCATGTTTTTGGGGGGTGGGATTTATTTTCTGAATTTTCTAAACTTGGGCGAAAAGGAAAAATCCTTTCACATTTTCGACCCCGACGTCCGGTGACACGTGAAACAATCCCTCTTGGTTGGCGGGCCTACGGGCCAAAATTTCTCCTTTGTGCCCCCACCAAACACTTTGGAAAACTTTCTATCTTTCCTCCACCCCCAAAATTCCTTTTCTAATGTGGCACAATCTGATTGGTCAACGGGCCTGTCTAGGGAAAATTTCCCACAAAAACCTTGTTGAGCCATAACTTCAAAAATACATGGAGTTAGGATGAAAAATTTACCTTTCTGGAAAGCTGAGAAGGATCTCTATCCAATGGTGCCATTTCCAAAACATTTTAAGAGCTTTAAAAGTGAAAAAACTCTGATTGAGGCATAAGGGAGGAAGGAAAGAAGGGAGTTAGCCAAAAAATAAGCAGGGGGCTTATTTTGGATAACATGTCCCTTTTATGTGATGAAGGGTTTGTATCTTGAAGGAGATCCCTAAGGAATCCTATGTGCTATATGAAAAGTCTTCCATTGATATGGTGCCCATCATTTCTCAAAAAATAATTGAATTAGAGTAGAGGATTATTTCTCTAGAAAAGGGGAAGCAGAATAGGTGCAATCAGAACCACTCACAGAGCTAATACCAACTTTAGGGAAGAGAAGGGGTGAGTCAAGCTCCCAACCCCCAATTATAATTTTTATGGAGAAGAAGAGACATCCTTGTCTACTCGCTTCTCTAGAGTGGAAATTTCTTCTACCAGGGATAACAAGGGTAGGTTTTCCATTTGTTCATCCACTCATTCAGTGCATCGTGTTTCTCTGTCGAGCATGAATTTTTGGGACCTCGGCCAGTTCCTTCTCCAAGAGAATGCCCACCCCACAAAAAGAGATGGGAAGATGGATCTATCTCAAGACTTCGTAACTCGCATGACCCGCTAGGTGTAGTTCTTGCTCTTTAAATCACTCTAGGTGTTCCCTCTCAATCTGCTTCTAGTAAATCTACCCTTTACAAGTGGAAAGGGAAAATAACATTCTTCATAAGTAGTTTGGATCTTTTAGGTGAGTACCTTCTTATCAAAAGAGAATTGAGCTAGAAAATATTATGAACAATCCCAGAATGAATCTTGATTCTTTGATGGGCATGGGGATGTCTCAGGATCTAGCAGGGTCCGTTATATTTTTCCAGATGATACATGGCTTAAATGAATTCATGTTGAGGAAGAACAAGTTGTTGAACAAAATTCCCCACTGGGAGGAAATTACAAAGGAGTGAAGGGTCTTTGAGCATTATGTTTGTCTTTTATGCCTTTGTTTTCAATTATGTAAATGAACCCTTTTACCATGGGTGGGGCCCCTATAGAATCCCCATTTTGAATTATATATGAGACTGCTTTCAAGTGATGTTACATCTAAATTTTCATTTTTTGACATGCAATTCTTTTATGTTCCTGCATTAAGGACTCTCTAGCTTAGTATTAGCACTGGTAATGAAAATAACCACCACTATGCATTCAATGGTTCTCAATCATGTGATTTGCCTCATCCTCTTAGTGTATTGCATTATTTCAAACTTGTTGTAGCTCATCCGGAAGAGATGACCTATTTCATGGTGATTTGTAACCCTCCTTACACTATCTTCTTAGTTTACAACACTATCCTTGAGTTGTGTGGCTCTGAACATCAATTCACGGGGATTTCCTTCCTTCCGCGGGCCTTTCCTTTTTCTAAATTGTGCCTAGGTGACACATGGAAACATCCACACCCTCCCCCTTTCTTTAACTTTTTAGCTTACTAGGATTACCTTGTGTGTGTAGAAGCCACATGGTGGATGCTCATAACTTGGGGGTCCTGACTTGCTATAAAATTTCAAAGGTGTGTTAGGGAAACATGTGGAAACCCTTCCTTTCTTCCATGGGGATTGTCCTTTTAGTGGTTTATGAATTTTTTCTTTGACCATCCACCAAGTTTATAGAAATATTTTTTAGCCTATAATTCATACTTGGGACAAGTGAGGTAACATTTGAAAAGGAAAAAAGTTAGAGGTATTTTCCAATGATGGCATACTGTACGATGGAAAAGTGACATGCAAGCATGGGAATCTACAAGTAACTCTTCCTCACACCTGACCTCCCTAGGTCATGCTGAGACAGCCGGTGGGGATGGAATATGTATGGGATGTAGACAAACTAGTTAAGCAATCTAATGTCTTCAATATGCACTAGCAGAACTTGTGAATCCAAGGCAAAGAAGGCCCTCCTAACCTAAACTCGATGTGATAGATTGATCGGAAAGGATGATTGCTCGAAGGCTCCAATCAATATCGAGCTCGGCGTGATTCAATTTATGGGTTATGGAATACATGGAAAATGACCGGGATAGTTTCATGTATGTCTCCAGATAAGGTCATATGGTGGATGGTAAATATAGTCCTCTCTATGGATGATTCTCGGCATAGTCCGGAACTCTCTAGCTTTGTTAGCTCTTTTGTATCTAGTAAGGATAACTGTTCAATGATGATAGGTGGAAGTGGACTGGACCGGAATACTAGTGTGTGTAGGCCAGTGTCTATGTCTAATTCTCCTATGGATTCATTGGGCTACGGGATTTGTGAGTCACAACCGTAGACTCTTAGTTGTTGTGGACCTTCTATGGTCATGCGTAGAGTTAGTTCCTAATCCCTAAGACCCAGTAATCGTATGCTTTCTCAGCCTCTGTATTCAAAACTAGTATTTATACGATCTTCTCGAGTGCTTCACAGAATTCTTGCAACTGAATTCTTAGGCTGGTATCTATATCTGTGAGAATGTCTCCTGCGTCTGGCTGTGGGACTAAAGGATCGCAACCAAACATTTTCTCTCTTTTGAGCCCTTCTACAGTCATATGGATGTCACCTAGGGTAATCTATAATTTGGTTGATTTGACCAAAACGTGTGTGCTTGGTCGTCTTCTATGTTTAGCCCGCTCAACTGGGAATTGATTTGTTGTAAGCTTACCGTTGTTCGGAAGACTTGGATCCTAAGATTTTGATCTATATCAGTTATTGTTGTGATGAGATTGGGCTGAGGCACGATTGGCTCGAATACGTATTCCCTGGGCTCTCTAGGTCCCGTAATTGTCATGCAAAAAGCAACAATGTAAAACGAACTACAGTAAAATGAAATTTAACTATGTGAAATATATCTATAGCATATATGATTCCCCTATTTTTGTATTTTCGACGAACTATTCGAATTTTAAGAAAGCAACTATTTAAAATATCTAGAATCGATATTGCTAAAATAACAACTTAAAACAAACAAAATAACCGAATGTAGCTATTTATCTCATGCAAGATCTATTCTAAACAATGAAATAACTTATCTAATCTATTTGTAAGACTCTCAATTCTACCTCGAAGTGAGGAGTGAATCATAGTTTCTCGAAACTATCAATCCCCCACTTCCTTGGCAATATCGAGAGTAGAATTAACTGAAATAAAGCAATTAACTACTCTATTTGATATGATTCTAACTAGAAATTTGAAAGCTAGAACCTGGATTCTGCAGAATAGTGGCGAATCCGATGGTGTGTGTGATCTTGTCCCCTCAGTGTGATCTCCTTGTTCCTTCGTGTTCACGTGGATCCAGAAAAGCGTGTAATGCTAGCATCATGTAAGTAGATATTGGGATAAAGGCAGCTCAGAATACATACTGAATACAATGTGAGTAGGAGAGGGATAGCGCAAGAGTATAGAGCTTGGCTTATGCAATTCCTAGCGGGATCTATTGCGAGTCATGCAACATAAAACATCCAGAACCTAAAACTATCCTATTTGAAGAACAAAACCTACAACTTTAATGGCTTCCTATTGGTAAACAGACTATCCTATTCCAATGGATTGGATAAAATAACAACAGTACTTGCACAAGATGGATATGTGGCTTACTAACAGTAAAACAATGCTAACTAAGCATGCAATGAAAGAAACTAAGCATTCTAAGCAAAATGAAAACTAAATCTATTGCAAAGAGAAATCAGAGGCAAATTTGAGGGGCCATTTGCTTGAGCACAAGCCATCTATTTATAGCATTTGCATTTACCCAAGGTAAAAACCAAATAGAACTCTTAAACTATAAATAATGGCAAAACACTATTCCAAGGAACCATAATCATAAATGCAAGCTTATGGTGGTGAAAGAAAGCTGGTAAAACGTTGAAATTATGTGAGTCGTGTTAAAAAAGAGCTTTCTGGAAAATGCGTAAAGGATCTCGCCTTGATCGTGGTGGCGGTTACGGGACCGCCACCTGCTCAGTATGGCGGCGGTCACGAGACCGCCACCCAGTGCAGGGTGGTGGTTTCGTCACTAAAGAGAAAAAGGCCAAGAAAAGAGGGGAAAAGGAAAAAAAAGCATGTGGGGGCTAAGCGGGGCATGCGGGATGTTAACGCACACTTGGAGAGCTTTTTCGGATCCCGAACACCTTGCGAGGAGACCTGTATCATCATTGGGGCACTGTCACGTTGTTTTGGCAAAGACAAGATTACCTTAAAATTTTGGGTATGTACATATTGGCCCCTCGAGAGAAGCGTTTTAGCCATGAAGAGGCGTAAAATGGTGGGTCCGAGTATGGCGGTCCCAAAATGGGAAATTAAAAGTTATACCTGATACGTCTGTGTGTCGAAATGATGCCGTCCAAAATTCCCGCTACCTGCAAAATGAAAAAAAAAGAACTCAAGTGTAGATAGACACAATAGTTTGGAAAATAAACACTAAAATAACAAGAAATGAGAACGTACCATTTGTGTGGGGATAAGAACTTACCTCCGTCGGTGCTCCAAACCTGTGAAAAAGGCATTTAAAATGAATCAGGGTGCTATATATATGAAAGTGGGCCCATTTTCCTATTCATTTGTGTAAGTTGATTTGATTGGTTTTGAGCTCTGGGACCCATGGTGATGGTTTCTTGCATGAGTAGAGTCAAAACGTCCATGACGAGATAACGATCATGCCTCTACGTGCAGAACATCGACTCGTGAGGTCACAGGTTAGTTTTCTTCGGTTTATCCTTTTTACCCCCTTAAATTTGAAATGCTAAATACTTTGTCATGGGGGGGTAATTTTTGAAAATGTTAGTGTTAAAAGGTCCATCTAGGGGGGGCACCTACTGGGTAGGCTTTGTTTTTAGGTAAAATGGTCCTTTTTACACTTTTTTGGGCTTTTTAAGTTTAAAACCTGCGTGGGTTTTCAGACCACGACCGCTGCCCTGCCCAGAGCGGCGGTTACATGACCGCCACCCTGTTCACGGCGGCGGTTACATGACCACCGCCCTTAAAGCGCGATTACTGCGGACCACCGCCCTTAAGGCGCGATTCTAAAACCGCCTCTGCTCAGGCGGTGGTTTTGCATAGAATGCAAAAGGATCATCTGTTTGAAATTGTTTTTGCTTTTCTAGCATTTCTACATGTTTTCATGATTTTTCCAATGTTACTTGGATGCTAACTTGCTCTGTTTTGTCTATTTTTGGGTGTATGCAGGAAAGAGAGAAGTATATCTGGTGGATTAGAGAGAGGGAGTGTGATTGGATCCCAGGGGTACTAGATGCCCTCTCACAGGATGAGGAGGACACTCTTCAGTGGGCTGGGATACTATGCATTTCATGCGTGCCCCATGTTACACCATCTAGTCACATCCTTTGTGACTTGTTCTCATATTGGGATGTAGATCGAAACACCTTCCGATTTCCAGGGGTCCGCGGTGAGTGGACTATTACATTGGAGGATGTCTATCGCATTCTGGGGGTCCCGATTATTGGGAGACGACTCACCCTAGAGACAGCAGGTTCACGGGCCCAGATTACACAGTGGGCTACATATATGGGAGATGCAGTCATCTCCATGGGGTCGAAGAAGGGGGTTAGAGTTTGATCCATTCCTACTTTTCCCATCCCCTTACTTTGCCAAGCTATCATGGGGATCCTTGCCTCGAGACTGATTGGGGACAAGGAGGAGACACTTTGTTATACTTCTGCTGGTCCCCATTATTGTCGAGATAAAGGGGCACGGTTGGATATATTCCGGGAGCAGACATTCTTGGGTCCACCTACCACGACTTATACGGGGTAGTACATTTATGAGGGGCGATCCTTGAGCCACCGACCCTGGTCATGAGTTGGGTCTATGAGCACTTCATCCCCTATGGCAGAGGTGTAGAGGTGACAGACCCAGAGCTGTGAGGGCAGCTAGATGGACAGACATGTCGGTGCTTAGAGCACCTCATCAGCCAGTTTCCTCCCTGACTACTGCCGACATGGAGGCCACACCATATCAGACTATGGTAGGCATATGGGGTGAGGAGGCTCTTACTTTGATCTCCTGCTCCACCATAGGGCAGCTTATTGATAGAGTGGGGCGAGTGGAGATACACCCCTTTGGCCGAGTTCCTCAGCAGTTTGGCCTACCCTACATGGGTATGCTTCCCCCGGTAGTGCCAGTATATAGATCAGTCCGAGAGGCTAGAGGGGGGCCTAGAGGCTAGGGTTGGACAGTGGTTACTCCTGCCATTCCTATTGCGGCCAGGAGGATAGTACGTGCTGAGAGGAGAGCGGTGCACCTCGGGCACCCTTGCTTCGGATTGCCGCGGGTCCTATTCATAGCAGCGATGACCCCATTGACATAGAATCTGAGTCTGAGGAGTTTATAGGGGGAGAGACAGAGGAGGAGATTGAGGAAAGTGATCTGAGTGGCATGACACCCGAGGATATCATGCAGCGGAGAGGGTGAGCAGAGTGCAGAGAGTGACTCTAGTTTTAGAGGAGCCACACTCCTGTGTCCATGGGGAGGATGAGTCTGCTGGGGGCGCTACGATGCTCAGCCATGGAGCAGCCCCTCGGTCGTGAGCGACATCCGTGGTAGGTGCTGATCCTATAGATCCATCCTGGAGGCACAGTGATCGAGTAAGTTACCCTCTCCCTTTTAATGTTTTTAGTTAGGATCTCCTTAATTGCTATCTTGTATTTCTAATTTCTTGTTTGGTTTCTAATTTGTTTTCTCCTTTTGTTTGCAGAGACCGCCGATGAGTGGCGAGATTTGATTCGCAGGATATGCACTGATACCCTGATGATCCCCATGGAGAGGACCCGTGTAGAGTTGTCCATGGATGATGGGGAGCCTTCAGCAGCTGGTAGACATACTGACATCTTCACCCTAGTCTAGCATGTGGCAGGATGGTATCAACTCTCGCATAGAGTTATCGGGGTATAGGACGGTCGAGCACCTGATGAGGAGCCATTCTCATGGTGAGACTGTGGCTGCCCTCGGGATCCTGAGCCCTCTATGCACTTAGAGTGCCGGCGTAGCAGAGTCCTAAGCGTGGGCGTGCGCCTTCAGAGGGGTCTCATAGGGATTGAGAAGCCACTTGGCTCTCGTAGATTTTTGTACGACACATTCTTTTGTATATCCCGAGATCTTTGAGCATTTTGACCATGCTTAGAGCATGATGGCATTATCATGATTATTTTAATCATTGATATATATATATATATATATATATATATATATATATATATATATATATATATATATATATATATATATATATATATATATATTCGTTCGACATAACGCTTGGCATTCATGGATTACTTTCTATTTCTAGTTTCCTCATGTATACTATGATGTATGTTTATATGCTTTTTAGAATGTATGCAATGGCGAAAAAATGATGCAAGTGTTTGAATTTCTTTTTTTTGTATTTCATGATGTTGATATATGTAGATATAATGTGATTTTGAATTTTTAGCTTCTGTAAGCAATTTTGGATACTTCATGTTTGTTTTGGAAAAGTGATGAATATAAACGGTATGATGAATGAGATAAACTTTCCCCTACCCCCAACTCCATGCAACTAGTAAGATGCAAGGGCTTATCATCGAGAGTTGGGAAGGCGCAAGTTATGAGATGTGTTTGAAATGATATTGTTGAAAAGATGACAAAGCTTTGGTGGAACCAAATTGGGAAGCTACAAGCTTACTCTACCCGAGTGACTTCATAGTTTAGAATGCTACTTACTTTGTGGTTTATCCAGACTTAGATCCTTAGATGGCCACATAGTAGACAAAATCTGGGTTTTTAGGATTTTAACTCTCTTGGAATCTTGAACATCTGATTCATTTGTTTTTGACTCAAAGCTTCAAGGTTTGCATTATTTGTGTATGACCTTTTGTATTCGTTTGTCAAGAGGACCCCCTACACTTTGCCCCATGCTACTAGTAAGAAGCGTGGGTTTATCACCGTGGGCCAAGCATAGGTGAGTAAGGGCATTTCCATCCTTTCCCAACCCTACGTCACTAGTAAGAGACGCAAGCTCATCACCAAAGGTTGGTGGGGCAAGGAAATGTGTAAAATTAAAATTTTCTATTTGATCAATGTTTGACTTGTTTACTTGAGTAAAATGTCAGTATGTGTTTATTTCCAAAGAGATATACATATGGGATAGATGAGACACCATGAAGCTTCTAATGCAGACCATAGGCAAGACACCCACCCTAAGAAGAAACCAAAAGTGAGAATAAACTTGTAGATCTTGGCATGGTTACCGTTAAGACTTTGTCATATCTAGCTTTATTTGATGACATGATTCCGAGATAATTTGATGATATCATGAAAATGGAGAGGTATGATTAGAAATTTTATGCCAACAACATTATGAGTTTGTAATGAATTGCTTTGAGAACAAAATTCCTTGATCACAATTTGTGTACGAAACAAGCGGACAAAATGATCTTAATCTATATGAAGATGCAATGTAAATATGATTATAAATAGTGCTAGTTGCTTACGCGTAGAACCGCTTGAGGTGTAGGGAATTGACCATTTCACCAAATTCCTCACCTTCTAGCGTACATAAGAGGTATGCACCATTTCCATAGTCCTTCATGAATCGGTATGGGCCCAACCATTTAGGCCGGAATTTCCTTCCTTCGCTGGTCTTCTTGTCGATCCGGCTATCTAATCTTAGAACCAGATCACCTTCATATATGTCACATTCATAGACTTTCTTATTGTCAGACCCAACACATCCGGTCAAAGCATAGGCTTGTGTCATTGTTCAAAGATCTAACCTAGCTTCATCTAGGCTTTCTAGTTGGGAAAGACGTGCTTCTCTGTAAGCATCTTCATCCAGAATCCCTTGTAATGAAATGTGAAGACTGGGTATTTCAACCTCAAGCAGGAGAACCGCTTCGCCCCAAATACTAGTGAGAAAGGAGTTGTTCTGTTGGTGTTCCTATTGAGGTTTGGTGGGCCCATAAGGCTGGATATAACTTCAAGTGCCAATCTCGTTTGTTTTCTTTCACCGTTTTGAGGAGAATGGCTTTTAGTGTTTTATTTGTTGCTTCAGCCTGTCTGTTGGCTTGTGGGTAATACAAGGAAGCCGTATGATGGCTTATTTTAAATTTATTGCACAATTCATGAACTTCGTCATTCTTAAAAGAAGTCCCATTATCTGAGATAATGACTGTGGGACACTGTACCTACAAATGATTTGGTACAAAATGAATTTGGCGACTGAGAACCGTGCAGTAGTAAGAGGCATAGCCTCTACCCACTTGGTGAAATATTTAGTGGTTGTGATTATAAGATTATGGCCATCTATGACGAGGGAGATAAATTTCCTATCAAGTCAAGACCCCACGTAGAAAAGGGCCATGGAGTAGCAATTGGTTGTAGAGTTTGTCTTTGGCATGTGGATCTCATGGGAGAATTCTTAGCACTTATGACACCGTGTACAAACTCTACCGCATCGTGTTCTAGAGTGGGCCGAAATAGCCCATTTGATGTATTTTGTGAGTGGTGGCATGGCCACCGAAGTGACCTCCACACATTCCACTTTGTGAGATTCTTGGATAATCTTCTTGGATTCTTCTCGCGTTGACACATCTCGAAGCATTCCATCGAACACTTTCCGATAGAGCACTTGCTTTATAATGACGTATTTTACTACAATAATGTGTAGCCGCTTCTACGTGTTGCGTGTGTAGCCCCTTCTCGATACGTATGGTCTATGATATAATTAATGATATCAAAGTGTACCAGTGGACACTCGTGAGATAGAAGGTTGGGTTTCGATGTAGTATATGCACTCGTCTGGAAAGTCTAGATCTACTAGATTGCCTTTGTCTAATGGGTTATCACCAACCAATCCACGATGATTTGTCCCTTAATTGACTTCTAATTTACAAAAGTTAATTCGAATTCTCCCATTAGGGTTAGAAAACATCCAACTTTCTTAGATAAGGATCCTTATGTGAGAAAAGTTCGCAAATGGTCCATTTTACCATGACCCTTATTTCTTGATTTAGCATATAATGTCTTAGGTGTTTGGTTGTAAAGACTATGGCGAGGCATTCTCGTTCTGCTTGTGTATAACGTGTTTCATAGTTGAGAAACATTTGGCTAATGAAATAAATCACATGTTCTCTCTTGTCATCGTCTTCTTGAGCCAGCATACAGGCTAGCGAGACATTGGTAGCTTGTGAGTATAAAATTAACAGGCGATCTAGCTTAGGTGGCATTAGCGTAGGTGGTGTCAACAAGAAATGCTTAACTGCATCAAAAGCTTCATTGTAATCTTCAGTCCAATCGATGCTATAATCCTTCTTGAGTAAATTGTTGATTGGATGAATGGTGAAACTTAAGTCCGGGATGAATCTCTGGATTGCACCAAGTTTTCCGAGAAATGACCTGATTCCAGATTCATCCGAAGGTGGGACCATTTCAAGGACAACCCGAATTTTGGTTGGGTCAACATCAATTCCTCATGACGATATGATGTAACCTAGGAGCTTCCCTCCTATTACACCAAAGACACATTTTTCTAGATTTAACGTGACTCGTACTCAATCAGACGTGAAAGAATGATGCGGAGTACTTCCGGATGGTCACAACGCTTCTTGGCCTTAGCCAACAAGTCATCTACGTAGGATTCCACGATTTTATGAATTAGATCGTGGAATATATATGTCATAGCTCAGCTGGTACGTAGCACCAGCGTTCTTGAGACCAAATGGCATAATAGCATAGCAATAAGTTCCCCAAGGAGTTATAAATGTGGTTTTAGCTTGATCTTGTTCAGATATTTTAATTTGATTGTATCCCAAGAATCCATCCATGAGAGACAAAAGTTCAAACCCAGCTGTTGCATCAACAATGACATCAATGGATGGCAACGGGAAGTCGTCTTTAGGACACACTTTGTTGATGTCTCAAAATCTATGCAGATGCATATCTTCCCATTCTTATTGAGAATAGGAACAATATTAGATACCCATTGGGAGTAATCGACTGGTTTGATGAATCCCACTTGGAGGAGTTTCATTACCTCCTCCTTCACCATGAGAGCTACCTTGGGTTTCATGGGTCTTGATTTTTTTAATTGGCTTTGCATCAGATTTAGTGACGAGGTTTTGTACCACAATGTGGGGTGCAACTCTGTTATTTCCTTATAATTAAATGCAAACACCTTTTGATGTTATTTGAGATCCAAGTGTGTATTTTTACTTCCTCTGGGGTTAACGAGGATCCTAATTTCAATATCCTTGGTTCATCTTCCGTTCGATGTTAATATCAATTATTTCTTTGATCAAAGAGGCGTTACCTTCTTCAAACTCAGGTGGGGCTGGAGGTAAATCCAAATCGTCCCCATTTTCTACTGTGTATACGCTAGGTTCTGTTTGTGAGGGAAGTTCCATCATAGGATTTCCGAAGTAGGAAGACGAATGTGGGATTAAGGACAAATCTATCATATGATAGGAGAGATGTAGTGCCGCATAGGCGTTTAAGTAATTCAGAGTGGCCATATCACTATCAATGTGGTCTAGGATAGTAGATTCATTTCCGTTTAAAAGAGAATTTGTCATTGTTTTTATCAATGGTTCATCATGAAGGGATATCATGAAACGGGTATCCTCTAACTTATTGTTTGGAGTAAAATGTGATGCTGAAGTTGCTATTGAATCAGTGAGAAGATTTTGTTCTCGCGGGATTGCTTCAATTGTTATGAAGTCAAACTCCTTGCTTAATTCTAACACAACTGTTTTGTAAAGCTGTAAGTGCTCGACTTTGGTTTCATATATCTTAGAGACTTGGTTTGCTACTAATTGTGAGTCTCCTAACACCCTAATATTATTAACACCGATCCTATTGGCTAAAATGAGGGTAAGGAGGAGGGCTTTGTACTCAGTGCCGTTGTTTGTACATTCAAAATTTAGTTTGAAGGTGAAAGGTAAGAATTTTCCTTCAGGGAAGTAAAGATTACACCTGCCCCCGCTCCGTAACGGCATCTAGCTCCATCAAAATGGAGTGTCCAATATTTAGCTGGGAAAATGGACACTGGGATATCTGTTGTGTTTGCACATTCTACTTCCACCATACAGAGATCCTCTGCTGGAAGAGAGCCAATACCTAGGGAACATCCCATGCCTGCAGAGTCAAATGGTAAGAACATTGGTAGATCTTGTTCTAGCAATTCAACAATTTTTGCAGTAGTTCCTAATGATACCATTTCTATGGTGTTAGCCTCATCTTTGGGGGTTGGGGTTTCCTTGGCTGGGCTTATAGCTTCAAGATCTGTCATAGGTATTAACTTTTCTTTTGGTTTTACGTTAGTAGGTTTATTAAGTTGGTTTGTTGGGAGTTCAAACTCCGAGTGCACGCCTGGTCTTTTCTTTAAGTCAGCTAGGTGTACATCGAATGGTTTTGGATCACCTTTGGCTACAAATATCTTTCCTAAGTATAAAAACCTTACTTCTTGAAATAGCGTAGAAGGGATTACCTTCATATGGTGTATCCATGGTCCCGAGGATCATATTATAGTTAGTTTCCGATCTATAATATAAAACTCACCAAGATGGTTTTGGGCCCTAAGGTGACCGGTAATATTATAGTTCCAACCGAGGTGGCTTTAAGGGTATCATAGCCCCTTAGTGTGTTTCAAGTTGTGGAACAATTGGTTTCTCCATACCATAGCTTTTGAAGGAAAGAGAAGGGGACTATGTTAACTTCTGCCCCATCGTCTATCATTGCACACTTTACATAGTTGTTATAAACCCATACTTGCAAATGTAAGGCTGGATCACCTTGGCGTGCGATCTCAGCATCTGTCGGCATTTTGTTTATCTCGAATATGAATTCGATGTCCCTATCCGCCTGCCGCAGAGGATGAACATCAAAGTTTACATGATTTACCTGTGTTTCAGGAGGTGGAGTGATGTTAATTAAGTGACCCAAACCTAATGCTTCTAAAAGAGCAGCCCTGTGAGCAGGAGAATTCTTCAGTAAGTCTAAAAATGAAATGTGCGAGAAGGTTTTTGTTAGGTCGTTAATTAAATCATAGGCACCCACAAGTTTTGCTATGATTTGCTAGATGTTATCCGCCTCTGGTAGGTGGCTTGGACTTGGCTGAGAGAAATACTCTCGTGTCCTTGTTACAGCTTCGATGGGTAGCTCATTGCCTAACTCCACTAACCGACTACCTTAGGTCATGGTGACTTCCGGTTGTGGCACAACTAATGGATTTAACGAGGTCGAGGATTCATGATCATTGTTTCTGTCATTACACCCTTGTTCATCCCCATTAGATTTATCCTATTGTTATCGTGATTTGGGAGTGGATCATTAAAGATCTTCAGGGGTGCGTTTTGAGAGGAAATTGCCCCTGAAAAAGTATTTGATGTTGGTAACGTAGGATCTGCCAAGAACATATCCATGAAAAGTTGTTTTTGTTCATCTGGCAAGCGTTGCATGAATTTATTGTAGTCACGGCATGTTCTAGTGTCATGGCCCTGAATTTTGTGGAAACCACAATACGAATTAGGATTGTAATTCCTAGTTTGTTGGTTTGGCGTGTATTGTGGCCCAAAATTTTGATCAAACCATTGTCTATTAAAATTTTGCATTTGTTGTCTTTGGTTTGAATTCTGGTTTTGGTATCTAGTTGAATTTTGGCTCGGACCCTGTGTGGGGTTTTTCCGTTGTTGTTGTTGTTGTGGATGGTTAAAATCCACTGTATTGATTGTTGGGGTAAAGTTGTTGTTTCGTTGGTTGTTTATTTGTGATGGAGTATTGACAACATTTACCTTCTTAGGCTGGTCGGTTACTCCGTCTGTTGTTACACCCCGATTTTTATTAAGGATTTTAGGTCCTTGATTGACGTTCGTGGTAGTAGGATAAGTTGTAGTGTTCTGGTTGGAGGTGACTAACCTCCCATTTTCTCCATATGTTTTGTGACCACTATCAATTACCACTTGATCTATTCGAAGAGAACTCTCAAGTACTTCATCGTAAGTTCTTAATGGGAACTTCTGGACTTCTTCCTTCACCTCTCTACTAAGAGAATGAAGGAATAAATCACATAGTTCCATCTGATCCATGTTTGGAGCACTTTCCGAAGAATAAAGAACTGTACGCCACCTTTGGATGAAATGGGTGATGATTCGTTGTGTTCTTGCTTGATGTGTAAGAACTCCCTGATTCCTATTCTTAATAGTTTATTCATGTCAAATGCCTTAATGAACTCTGAAACGAGTTGTTTGAATGAATGGATGGAAGCCTCAGGTATTCTATAATACTAGTCGAGAGCGATGCCCTCCAAAGTTTTTGGGAATATCTTAGCAACAACCCCATCCCATGGGATTAGTTCTCGAATGGCTGTAGCGTAAGCTTTGATATGTGCGTTTGGATCTCCCTCGCCTTTGTATTTGGGAAAATCAGGAAGAGGTCTTGGAAGCATGACGCTTCATATGGTGAAATCTAAAGGTTCTTTCAAATATTCTGAGTAAGTCCCTATCGCATATGTTTTGACCATTGATGGTGCCTGTTGAGGGAGTGGTGGTGGAATGGGTTGTTGATATGGCGTTGCGTATGTGTTGGTAGGGGCATAAGGGAACACCTGTGTTTGAGAAAACATGCCAGGAGAGGAGAACATATCCCCTTGTGGTGATTTGGAGTACATGTTTAAATATGATGGGGTACTGTCTAGGAATGGATTGTTTTGTACTAGACCGGGAGGAACAGTGTTAGAGATGGTGGGTCTAGTTGGCGCATTTGTTGTGAATACTGAGGAGTCATGCCTAACGTGCCTATTCCTGTGAGAAGGTCTACTTGGCTAGGATGATGTGGAGGATTGGAACTTCCGCCGCATAAATTGCAAATTTTGGCTTGCTTGGGCAAGTTCTAACCCTCTAACCTTTTCTATTAGAGTTGAAATGACTTCATTTGGTGAAGTCACGATATTCTACCTTGGTGGCGTTGGTTGTATATCATGGTGTTGTATAGGTCTATGATACCCTGCTATGAACTGATCACTTGCCCTGCCAAGTTTCCCGAGGGTATTTCCTATATGTAATGGGATGGAAGTATTTTCTTGAAAAGAGACCTCGGGTTGTATTTGTAAACCTCCTATAGGTGGGTACATATTCCGAGAGCGTTGTTCATTCCTGGCATAATATACCGAATGTTCATCATCTAAACCTCGGTATGAGTCTGATTGCCTACTAATTTGTGGTCTAAGTAGTACCTGAGGAGATGAACCAGATTCTCCGGTGAACGTCATATTGTTCGAGCCTGAAGGCTCTGTTTGTTGCATTTGAGCGAGTTGTTCCAACTCCTTTGTTTGGAAGGATGAGCTATATCTGATCCTTGGAGTTTGTGTTGACAACTGATTAGTTGAATAGTTGTCACCCCACACTGAAAGCGAGGGTGATGATTGTCTATTCTGTTGGGCGTAGTATGCCTCAAGACCCAAGAGGGGTCTGCCATATGCATTGAATCCCAACATATTTGGGGGTATATGAATACCCGCAGAATAATGGGAGAGAGAAAATGATTGTGAAAGCCAATGAGGTGGAAAAGATGAAAAGTATACTAATTTGGAAGAACACGTAATAATATGACTCCGAACTAGAAAGTAGGAAGTTTCACGTCGGGTTCACCAATTTTGTACGATGGAAAAGTGACATGTGAGCATGGGAATCTACAAGTAACTCTTCCTCGCACCCGACCTCCCGAGGTCATGCCGAGACAGCCGGTGGGGATGGAATATGTATGGGATGTAGACAAACTAGTTAGGCAATCTAATGTCTTCAATACGCACTAGTGGAACTTACGAATCTAAGGCAAAGAAGGCCCTCCTAACCTGAACTGGTGTGATAGATCGATCGGAAAGGATGACTGCTCGAAGGCTCCAATCAATATCAAGCTCTGGCGTGATTCGATCTATGGGTTGTGGAATACGTGGAAAATGACCTGGGATAGTTTCGTGTATGTCTCCAGATAAGGTCATATGGTGGATGGTAAATATAGTCGACTCTATGGACGATTCTCTGGCCTAGTCCAGAACTCTCTAGCTTTGTTAGCTGTTGTATCTAGTAAGGATAACTGTTCAATGATGATAGGTGTAAGTGGACTAGACCGGAATACTAGTGTGCATAGGCCAGTGTCTATGTCTAATTCTCCTATGGATTTGTTGGGCTACGGGATTTGTGGGTCACAACCGTAGACTCTTAGTTGTTGTGGACCTGCTATGGTCATGCGTAGAGTTAGTTCCTAATCCCTAACACCCAGTAATCGTATGCTTTCTCAGCCTCTATATTCAAAACTAGTAGCTATACGATCTTCTCAGAGTGCTTCACAGGTGTTCTTGCAACCTGAATTCTTAGGCTGGTATCTATATCTATGAGAATGTCTCCTACGTCTGGCTATGGGACTAAAGGATTGCAACCAAATGTTTTCTCTCTTTCGAGCCCTTCTACAGTCATATGGATGTCACCTAGGGTAATATGTAATTTGGTTGATTCGACCAAAACGTGTGTGCTTGGTCGTCTTCTATGTTTAGCCCACTCAACTAGGAATTGATTTGTTGCAAGCTTACCATTGTTTGGAAGACTTGGATCCTAAGATTTTGATCTATATCAGTTATTGTTGTGATGAGATTGGGTTGAGGCACGATTGGCTTGAATACGTATTCCCTGGGCTCTCTAGGTCCTGTAATTGTCATGCAAAAAGAAACAATGTAAAATGAACTATAGTAAAATGAAATTTAACTATGTGAAATATATCTATAGCATATATGATTCCCTATTTTTTTGTATTTTCTGACGAACTATTCGAATTTTAAGAAAGCAGCTATTTAAAATATCTAGAATTGACAGCTAAAATAACAACTTAAAACAAACAAAATAACCGAGTGTAGCTATTTGTCTGTGCAATTTGTAGATCTATTCTAAATAATGAAATAACTTATCTAATCTATTTGCAAGACTCTCGATCCTACCTCAGAAGTGAGGAGTGAATCATAGTTTCTCAGAAACTATCAATCCCCACAGCTTCCCTGGCAATATCGAGAGTAGAATTAACTGAAATAAAGTAATTAACTACTTTATTTGATATGATTCTAACTAGAACTTTGAAATCTAGAACTTGGATTCAGAACAGTGGTGAATCCGATGGTGTGTGTGATCTTGTCCCCTCAGTGTGATCTCCTCGTTCCTTCGTGTTCACATGGATCCAGAAAAGTGTGTAATGCTAGCATCAATAAAAGTAGATATTGGGATAAAGGCAGCTCATAATACAGACTGAATACAATGTGAGTAGGAGAGAGATATCGCAAGAGTACAGAGCTTGGCTTATGCAATTCCTAGCGGGATCTATTGTGAGTCATGTAACATAAAACGCGTTCGAACCTAAAACTATCCTGTTTGAAGAACAAAACCGTAACTTTAATGGCTTCCTATTGGTAAATGCAGACTATCCTATTCTAATGAATTGGATAAAATAACAGCAAGATTACTTGCACAAGATGGATATGTGGCTTACTAACAGTAAAACAATGCTAACTAAGCATGCAATGAAAGAAACTAAGTATTCTAAGAAAAATGAAAAATAAATCTATTGCAAAGAGAAATCAGAGGAAAATTTGAGGGGCCATTTTCTTGAGCACAAGCCATCTATTTATAGCATTTGCATTTACCCAAGGTAAAAACCAAATAGAACTCTTAAACTATAAACAATGGAAAAACACTATTCCAGGGAACCAGAATCATAAATGCAAGCTTATGGCGGTGAAAGAAAGTTGGTAAAATGTTGAAATTACGTGAGTCGTGTTAAAATAGCTTTCTAGAAAACATGTAAAGGACTGCCGCCCTAAGTAGGGCGGCGGTTATAGGACCGCCGCCCTGTTTAGGGTGGCGGTTTCGTCACTGAAGAGCAAAAGGCCAAGAAAAGAGGGGAAAAGGGAAAAACAAAGCACATGGGGGATAAGTGGGGCATGCGGGATGTTAACACACACTTGGAGAGATTTTCTGGATCCCGAAAACCTTGCGAGGAGACCTGTATCATCATTGGGGCACCTATCACGTTGTTCTGGCAGTACAGTACCTTACAATTTTGGGTACGTACACATACCTTTATGATCCTCAACCATAAAAGAGGATTTTCACAACACAGAGACTAGATTCCACATGATTCAAGTCATGAATTTTCCCTTAACATATACACATTTTAAAACAGATCAATTGGACACAAGGAATTTGAAGGCAATACTCAAAGAAAAGGGGAGAGATTATTCGAGCTCCGTAACTAGCTCTGACTTAGGGATGGATACCCGTTGGGGGTTCCACAAGAACTATTCAATATAGACCGAGTGGAAAAAATCCATTGGGTTATGGAGTCAAGAAAGCACACACTATGTACACAAAATGGTCACAAGGACGGTGAAATAAAAAGGAAAAAAACACAAAAATAAAACATGAAAACAAAGTAGGAAAACTATACATTATACATTGGTTCATACCTTTCTCGAAATATAATCAAGAAAATGCTTCAGGTTCCTACCATTGATAGACAACTCGAGAAACTCTCCATCCAGGTCTTTCAAGAAGAAAGTATGTTCACCAATCTTGATATCAATGGAATAAGGGCCCATCCATAATGCATCAAACTTTTCGTGTTTTCCCTTATCCTCATGTCTACTATCCCATAACAATACAAGATCTCCAATGTTGAAAATTTTGGGAGTCACCTTTTTGTCAAATATTTTTTTGAGATTTTCCCTAAACTTCAAATGCCTTTGGTGGGATTCTCATCTTTCCTCATCCAACTTAATGATTTGGTTTATTCTCACATTATAAGGGATAACTTCCTCATCTTCAAGCTATTGGATGAACTGATAAGAAGAAAATTGCAGTGTAAAGGAAGGAGATACTAGACTCCATAAACTAGCTCGAATGGAATTTTCCTAGTGGCTCTCTTAGTAGTAATTCTATCTTCCCAAACAACAAACTTCAACTTCTCTCCCCACTTTCTTTTGTTGATTTCTAATGTCCTTCTAATTATCTTTAGTAAATTTTTGTTGCTTGATTCAGCTTGTCCATTGCCTTGTGGGTTATAATTAGATGCATATGTTAATTTTATACCATATTCTTTGCACATAACAACTAATGGTTTGGCTTGGAAACTCATGGCATTGTCAACAACTATCTTTGTGGGTACACCAAACCTGCAAATTATATGATTCAAGATGAAATCAATAACAACCTGATGAGTCACCTTCTTGGTGGGGATAACTTCAACCCATTTGGTGAAATAATCAGTAGCCACCAATATCCATCTGTGGCATGTGGAAGGTTTTGATAGTTTTCCTACAAAATCCATGCCCCACTACTTGAAAGGAGCCTCAATTGATACTGGTTGCAGAGGGAGAGCACCAGAAGCCTTCATTTTCCCTAAAAATCTCTGACAAATTTCACATTTTCTTACCAATAAGGTTGTATCCTTGAAAAGTGTGGGCCACCAATAGCCCACCCTCAGTATCTTATGGGCAGTTACTCTTCCGAGAAAAATTCCCCCACACACTCCCCCATGAAAGTCTGAAATTAACCTGGGGGCTTCATCCTCCATAACACATCTGAGAAGAACCCCTTCAGGATTTTTCTAGGCCAACCCATAATCAGTGATGATATATTTTTGGGAGGCTAACTTGAGTGTCCTTCTTTGATTTTTATCTAAATGCCCTAGACATTCCAAATTTTTGAGGTAAAATATGATGTTTTTGTACCATATAGAATTGATCAACTTCTCATGTACCTCCACATCTCCCCTTCTACCTCATTTACTTCCATCACTTGTAAGTTGTTTTCTACCATTAGCTTTGTCAAGCCCATACCTCTAACTAGTTTAGTGGTCTAAACATCCATATCATATTCCTATAATTTGTTCACCCATCGAATCTTTTGCTAGAAACTTCCATCTCTGATAAAATTTCTTTGACCATTGTATGAGGAACATAAGCTATGATCTTTGAGCTTAGAATATATGGCCTAAAGTATTTGTTTCTCTAACCAAGGAAAAATCTTGTTTTTCCATAATGGTGTATTTCAACTCAACTCCTTACAATGCTTTACTGAAAAAATTAATTGGCCTTTCATTTCCCTCATTTTTTTGCAATAACATAGATGCGATGGTATTTTTAGATGCAAAAGAGAAAATTTGAAAAATCTTCTTATAATCAGGGGCCGCTAAGACAGGGATTTTTTTAATGCCTCTTTGATCCCTAGTGAAATATTGGATAGCTTCATCCTCCCATTTAATAATTTGATCCTTCCTCAACATCTTCATGATAGGGATAGTCATTTCCACAAAATTGGAAATGAATCTTCTTATGAAATTGATTTGGCCGAAAAAAGACTGAATACCTTTCTTGTTCTTAGGGATAGGAACTTTCCCAATAGCTTCCACTCTCTCAGGGTCAATCATGACCCCTTCCTTTGATATGATATGCCCCAAAAATTTGGCCTTCTGAACCCCAAAATGACATTTTTAGGATTCAACGAGATACCGTATTCCCTGCACCTCTGTAACATCTTTTCCAAATGCTACAAATGATCATCCCTTTTTCTTGAAAATACTATCACATCATCTGGTATATAGCTATAAAATCACTTATATATCGGTGAATGCCACATCCATAGCTCTTTGAAAAGTGGCACCAACATTCATCAAACCAAATGGCATTCTCACGTACACATAAGTACCCCAAGGAGTGGTGAAAGTAGTTTTGATTCGTTCTGATTACTTCACAACCACTTGGTTATATCTCGAGAATCCATCTAATGTAGACAATAGTTCTAAACCAAGTGATTAATTGCAACATATTATCCATGTTAGGAAATGGATAATTATCTTTCATTGAGGCCTTATTCATATTTCTAAAATCTACATAGAGTCTTATATCCCCATTCTTTTTCTAACTGGTACTAAATTTTCCACCCAAGAAGAATATCTCGTAGGTTGTATAATACCTCCATCCCTGAGTTTCTTGAGTTCTTCTTACATTTTCAGAGATAAGAGAGGATTAATTGGCCTCTATTTTTGTCTAAATGGCTTGGCATTGGGTTCTAAAGGTATTTCATGTTGGAAAAGGTCCTCCTATATGCCTTCAATTCTGAATATGACCATGCCAAGCAATCTTGGTACTTTTTTAACAACTAGACATATGAATGCTTTTCTTCTTTACTTAGGTTACTGCCCAGCCATATTTTTCTAGGTTTACCATCAGTCCCCAAGTTATGTTCCTCCACATCTCTTGAGGCTGACATATGCCTATTAACAATGTGGTCAACATTATCAAAGTTTGACTCTAATGCAACCAAACCTCTTGGAATAGTATTGGTTTTTAATTGAATAATGTCTTTGCCAAATAGAGTCTCTTTACCCTCATAAACACAAACCATTAGTTCCCAGTCCATATTCTGATTTGTAAATTCTCCTTCATTTTGTAGAAACCTCTAAACCTAGGCATCATCTTCAAAAACTTGCCAATGTTTGACATTGTTAGGGACAAATGGTCTTGTCAATACTTCTATATCATACTCACAGTAAGGAGACATTGTACAATTTTCAAATCTGGATCCCAATACTACCAACATATCTGCAACAATATTCTACTTTCTGTCATGGTATATTATATTGAAAGAATCAAACATTTCAATAAAATCCCAAACTGCATGCTTATATTATTTCATTCTTTGATTTTTGGTTGCATACAATTTCCTAACTTGCTTGAATACCAATTTTGAATCTCCTTTGACAACCACATATTTGATACCATACCTCTAAGCAATCCTTAATCCTAAAAGTAGTGCTTCATATTCTACAATATTGTTAGTGCATTCAAACTTAAGTTTAAAGGAAAACTTGAAAGTCTCATGATTTGGGGACACAAGGACAACTTTGACACCATTCCCTAAATTAGAACAAGCTCCATCAAACATTAAAGTCCAAGGGACACCCAGTTGCTCTAGATACTTACATTTATCTATGTCATTCTCATCAAAATCAACATAACCCACAAAATTATCAACATCCACATCAATATACAACACCTCATAGGATGCGTTCTTAGGATCCTCAATCAGATGTAACATTATTTTTCTCCACATAGTTTAACAAGGATTCCTTCTATTGGTATAGTCACATATGAAAAATCCATCTGCACACTCCCTCCAACACTAGCAGCCCATTTCCTTGACAACAACATTCCCCATTTAGCAAGACAATCCACAATGACTACATTCATGGTTAAACACTTGCCCGGATAAGTTGTCAATTATACTACCAATCCTTTGACATACCCAATCACCGGTACTTCTCTTGAATCCATAGCAGTGCACTTTCCAAAATATGTTGTTACTTTGATATTCAATTCATTCATCACTTCAAGGGGCATCACATTACAAGAGGCCCTGAATCAAACATGCAGTTGTGCACTAACCTATCTTTTATGATCAAAGTAGTATAAAAAGGGTCAACATCAAGTTGGGATTCAACAAGAGAAGTGCCCAAATATACCTTAGGTGGTTCTCCCAAATCTTCTAATACTTGAGGTACTTCCAATTCTACAATGACAAGGGGAGTATCCACATGATTCACATTTTTACATGAGGGTAGTGCATCCTCTTTGAACCCCAAGTACTCAAATGCTCTTTTTCTATGTTTAGGGATCCAAAGTAATTCAACAATAGGAACTATGAATTTTATCTGACTCAAAATATGGGCAATATCACATGGGACATATTTGGGTAAGATCATGTTAGGAGGAAGAGTAATGGTTCCTTCTGGTGGTACAAGAATTTTTACATTTTGGGCATGAACTGGGTACAAGTTCTATTTGGGATAATTGGACCCTTAGTTGGTGTATCCTTTTTAGGAGACTCATTTGGGACATTGGTAAGAATCGAGTCTTGGGTTTGGGTTGTAGTCCTCCTCCTTTAATAACTTGACTTCTGAGATTGTATTCCTTTTCTTGAGAAATAACTACATTCATGAGTAATTTCCTATCCTCCTCAGAAGGGACTCCTCCATCATAATTTTTTTATCATCAAGGCCCTTAAGTACTCAAATTCATGATTGGGTAATTCAAAATCCTACACCATATCAATCTCAACATCATTATTAGGAGAAATGGGGCACACCCAGTGAATGCACCTCCAGAAAATCTCTGTAGTTCTTGCACTTATCAGTTCAGTAGAAGTATCTCCTTACTATGGATTATCAGAGCACTCCATCATACATACATTACCGTAAGTCTCATCATTACCAACCTCTTCACTTTATTCAACAAGGTTCATAAGGGGAATGTGTAAAAAACACCTATCACACCATTCAATAGCATGATTTTCTTCCACCATGGAAACTCTAGCAGTCAAAGGATCAGGGATCTATTTATTTTCTCTAAGTTTTTGTTGTTTATTTCCTAACCCCATGGGTCCCTTTCCTCTTTCATCTATTTTGTGATCACTCCTAAGATGATTTCCAAATATATCTTGGCCCTGTGGTTTGTGTTGACCTTAAGAACTCTGTCCTATTCCCTCTCGAAGCTCTAGAAAGATTATAAGATATTTATTTAACTACTCTGGACCAAAGTCTTCATAACCTCCTCCGATCCACTTCCTTGTTTGACTGAGGTCTATCAGGATTAATAAATTTGACACCCTCCCTCTTAGGGGTTTTCTAACTTCCTTAATATTATTTTTGATTTTTAAGGCCATTGTGAAATCTTGCCTTAAATTTCCAGGGTTCTTATCTCTCAAATAATAAGCAACTTTCTTTTCAAAAGCATCAAAATACTTAATTAGGCAAGACTCATCACTAGGCCTCAAAATTATGGGTAATCTATTTAAAGTCTTATTGAATCTGGTATTGAAGTCCTAGAAAAACTCATTGGGATTATTCTTTATATTCTCAAACTTAGACAAGAGGAACCTTGGGTCTGTCTTATCCCCATATTGTAATATGAAAGCATTCTTCATCTCAGTCCATGAATCTATTGAGTTATCTGGAAAATATTTGTACCAATCATGCACATCTTCTTCAAGAGTATGAATGAATAGATTTATATATACATCTTCATATTATATTTCAAAATCCTCCATCATATTAAATTTTTTTATAAAATGTTGATCACAGTGATGGCATTATTTCCCTAAAATTTAGGCAACCTATTTCTTACATCTTACAAGTAAAGCACTAGGATGCCCGATCATGCCTCTAACATTTATTGGTACAAATGTGTTGAAAATAAAAATAGGTCTAGGTGGAGGCTGAGCCATGTTATTTTGAGGAGGTGATCCTATAGAAGGATTAAGATAGTGTGGGACCAGGGTCTTTGGGATACATATGTATGATCTTCAAAGTAAATATCCTCTAGTGACTCAGTTTCATAAAAAACCCTATCATTCTTGAGTGATAAAGGAAAGAAATGAGGGACACCTATTCTAGATACAAATGATGGCCCTTCACCAATTGGAGTATTTAAATTCACCCGAGGACTATTTGATTTTGAACTATTTGAAGATGTAGGATAATCCTCAACTATAGGTTGATCACTTTCCACGACTGGTACTACCTTCTCTCTTAACTCTTGATCCCCCATTTCCTATACCCTAGTGTGTACCCCACATCATCTATCGCATCATCGACTACCTACTTCTCTACTCCTATTGGATCATCGGCTATGGAAGAGATAGTGGCATCTACACATCCTCTAGGCAATACTATGGGAATGGTGGAGGAACATCTTCTTGCATGCAAGCCAAATTGACGCTCGACCCGCTATATGGGTATAAAAATCCTACCTTTACTCGTAGGTCCCTCCATGTTGGGACCTCTAGATCCTGCATAGGATTTCCCCCTAAACCTTCTCTTGAATATGCCATATCAATTGCCTCTCCAAAATCTCAACTAAAAATCTCAATCAACCGATCGCAACCAGGCCCCCGACTCCTCTAACCACTAATCTATTTCTAAATCACCTCACTGGCCCTCTCTATCATTTTTCTCATGAATATTCTCTTCACAAGTCATTTTCCAAATAAAAAATGCTCAAATGAGCACTTTTGGGGTGGGATTTCCATTTTAACTCGCCACCTTATTGACCAACATCTCCAGTATAGTCATTCCCTAGGTGACTAACATTGGTCACAAATCTAGGTATCATTTCTCCACAAATCGGCATTGGTTACCACCCTGTCAATAACCCAACCAGCCTCATTTGACCTAATTTTTGTTGCAGGATGCCCTTTTCTTGCTGCCACAACCCTAAAACATCCCTACAAACCCACCCTTGGCCTCACCACCTCACCAACTCCCTAAGGATACTTAGGGTCACATTTTCATCACCTGTATACCCTCGCCATACTAACCCCACCTATTTGAAAATTGAACTCACTTACTCGCTCTACCATGTGATAATGCTACCTATGTTGTTTTGCCTACCGACCTTGCCTTGCCTTATTTCATGATGTTTATCTCGACTGACCAAACCTTTTGATGTTTTGGAACACACCTATACCCATTCCTACACCTTGACCCATTTGTTTCCAAGAGCACTTCCTAAACCTTGGATACCTAGACCACATCACCCTTGTTTGGATAAACTATCAACCTTTGAAAATGTAGAGTTTGTGTTCTCTTTAACCTTGTACCTTGCTGAATTCCGAGCGCATACATGTGCTTTCTTTCCCCATATTATCACACATATTACCTGTATCTACACCTACACCTTACCCCATTTTTCATCACATACCACCTTATCAAACCCATCACCGATGTAGCCTTACACTTAATCAATCCTTATTTCAAGCGTATCATCTCCACCTTACTTACCTAGGGCAACCTACTTCTTGTTTTTTCATCATCACTTATTAGTATAAGCTACGCGACAAAAAGGGGCAAATATAGACACCCAAAATTGGGTCGCAACCCTCTAAGCCCCTTTTAATTAACACACCCCCTTACCATGACCCCTTCCACACATTTTTTATTAATCTAATTATCAATAATAGGTTAATTACCACCTCACCCCTCAACCTCACCTCTCCACCTCACCTTGGACCCATTCTAGGGGCATTTAACTAACTGAGACTAGGTCATCACTCCTAGCATTGAGTCATCACTTCACTTAAATAACTAAGACTCTTTCAAAACATACTACTTACTATTGACCACTTTTTACATCAATTCCCCACATGTTTAAACATGAACCAAGACTCCTAGCCCACAATCAAATCTTGACCCAAGCCAAAAAGGGAAGAAACAAACTATTTTAATAAAATTGAACTATTTCTCCATAACCAATGTCGGTTATCCCGGCCGACACCGATTAAGGAACCTGTCATTAGTTCCTTTAAATAAATATTTCAACTCTTTCCTCGAGACTCTTCCTTTGGTTATATTTTGGATTTCATGGGAATTATTAAATTTTCTTGAGCATCCAACAATTAAAAAACACTAGAGAATCCAAGTACTTTACCGGAAACCAACCTCTTATTTTGTTGGTACCCAAATTGGTCCTCCCTTTATAGCTAGGTCACATCAACCAGATGTTTAGAAGATGATATATATAGATTAGTGTCATTTTGTGGTTGGGGAAGGATCTCATCATCTCCTTGTCACTCAATCTCGAAGGAATCAGGTAGCATTATGTCGAGGGTATGACCTACCCTCCTACTTTAGGATCTACCTTTAGCTAGGGTGAGAGGACCTATTCTGTAGTCTATAATTACAAGAGGAATGGATGTATCAACAATATTTGGCACTCTTTTTGTGAAATACTTGAGAAACAACTTTGGGAAGACATGGTCAATTCAGAAAAGGCTAACTCTCACGAGTTGTCACTTCTAGACAGTGCATACATCTTCTAACCAAATCTTAGACTACTAAAGACAAGTAAGGAACTAACTTGATTTGGAATTTTGTTGGCTTTAATGAGACAAGCATGGGAAATTATGGTAGGATTAGTTAGTTTTGGGCATATCTGATTTGGGGAATTAAACAAGATAAAGTTGATTATACTAGATTCCATAGAAAATTCAAAAAATGTTAGGATATCTACCAAATACAAGACAAAGAAACCTCAAAATATCTCACAATGATCCTTCAACCAGAATATGTACACTTATGGAAGCCCAAGAATGCACGGTTTCACACAATATTTAAAGGTTCAAACACAAAAGCTCATGTTGAAGATTTAATAAAACATCATAGATTCACAATTTTTCATGCCTAAGATACACTTGAAGGCTTACAAGCAACATTTAACAAATTGGTGACATAGTGATTTTAAAATTTTTATTGCACAAATGAAATGAAAGCTCTTCTCAACAAAGTGCAATTTAAATTTCCAAAATGCTACTAGAATGATAAAGTTATGTGTGACTTACAGGATCCCTAAAATAATATTACAACAAGAGCATGGATAACTATTTTACAGTATATCATCTTGATGGTAGATACAACAATGCTCATGATTAACACCATTAATTCAAGACTCATCAAATTTATCAACAAGGGAAAGTAAATCTACAGTCTCAATGCTTGTCAATGGCTAGACACTTGCAACCATATTGACATGATTAAATTTGAAGGCACAAAGAAAATAACAGGTTTCTCAGATAAGCTCTTGGAAAAATGGTTTTCTCTCAGCTCTCTCTTTTCTTGAGATAGTTCTCAAAAAAATTTAACCCCCTTTTTGCGAGAGTATTATCATCAATTTTATACAATTCCATCCCTATTTTTTCTATTCACCCTAAAAAACATTGATATTTCAAAAGTATTTTCCTCTTTTACAAAATGCCAAGTGTATCAATGATATTTTTGTGAAAATAATTTATTTGGACTTTCTTGGTGTAAAGAGTACGATCCCTCTTCATTCTTCTCTTGTCATATATGATTAAGATATCATTTAATTGCTTGTGATAAATGATTTCATAATTATTTAAATTGGTGATTGGATGGTTGCTTCTGATATATTTTGAGCACTCCCAAGTGACCTGAATTGACATACACTTTTCATCTACTATCTGAAGATACATCTTGGGTGTTGTGCATTCCTTCTTACGTATGCTTGGTTTAATTATCCCACATGGCTCTTGTCAAATCCAATGAATTCATCAATCATGTTTGTTCTAGATTCACTTCAAATTTTAAATTTTCCTCGTGTGGGATAAGAAAGATCTTCCTTTATCTGGTGGAAATGATTTCTTTCAATTCAATCAAGTCTGTGCCACTTCTACTATAAAACCTAGTTTTATCCCTTCACCAGGATGCATTTCTCTTCTTATCCTGTAAGTGAGGTTTTTTTCACATTTTTACCACCAACATGGTGAAATTAATTTTGAAGGAAATCTTGTCAGAAGATTTGAATCAAATATTTGACTGCATGGTCCTGATGAGGCTTTCGTTAGGGCCTTGTTTGACATAAAATGTGCAGGAGACACTAGAGGACCCTTGAATTATCAGTAGGTCTGGCTCACACTCCTCCTAAGGATGATCAGAATCAATCTTGTTTTCTTAACCTTTCAATCCATGTATTTTCATCTCTTTTAGTGGGAACACTATAAAAATCCTGAAGACCTAAAGAAATTATGGATTGAAAGGAGGCCTCAAGTGTCTGGGAAAACTGATTTTCAGTGTCCCTTTTTATGTGATGAAGAATTTTTGCTGAAGGATATCCCTAAGGAATCCTATGTGTTATATGAAAAGTCTTCCATTGATATGATGCCCATCATTTCTCACAAAATAATTGAATTAGAGTAGAAGGTTATTTATCCGGAAATGGGGCTTAGTAAGCAGTGCAATCAGAACCACTTACGAGAGCAAGTGCCAACTTTAGGGAAGATAAGGTGTGAGTCAAGATCCTAACCTCCAATTATAATTTCTGATGGAGAAGAAGAGACATCTTTATCTGCTCACAAATCTAGAGTGGAAATTTCTTCTACCAAGGACAACAGGGGAAAGTTTTCCATTTGGTCATCCACTCATTCAGTGCATCATGATCCTTTGTTAGAGCATGAATTTTCGGGACCTCGGCCATTTCCTTCTCCAAGAGAACATCCACCCCACACAAGGAGATGGGAAGCTAGATCTAGCTCAAGACTTCGTAACCCACCGACCCACTAGGTGTAGTTCTTTCTCTTCCAATCACTTGGACATTCCCTCTCAATCTGATCCTAGTAAATCTACCCTTCACAAGGGGAAAGGGAAAACAACATTCTTCACAGGTGGTTTGGATCTTTTAGACTAGGTATCTTCCTATCAAAAGAAAATTGAGCTAGAAAATATTATGGATAGTCCTAGAATGACTCTTGATTCTTTGATGGGCATGGGGATGTCCCGGGATCTAGCAGGGTCTGTTATATTTTTCCAGATAACATACGGCTCAAATGAATTCATGTTGAGGAAGAATAAGTTATTAAACAAAATTCCCCCACTGAGAGGAAATTATGAAGGAGTGAAGGGTCTTTGAGAATTATGTTTGTCTTTTATGCCTTTGTTTTAATTATGTAAATGGACCCTTTTACCATGGGCTAGAGGCCCTTATAGAATCCCCATTTTGAATTATATCTCGAATGCTTTGAACTCATGTTACATCTATATTTTTATTTTTTGACATGTAATTAATTTATGTTCCTACATTAATGACTCTCTAGCTTAGTATTAGCACCAGTAATGAAAATAAACAATGACTATACATTCAATGGTTCACAATCATGTGATTTTCCTCATCCTCTTAGCATATTGCATTATTTCAAACATGTTGTAGCTCATCTAGAAGAGATGACCTATTTTATGGTGATTCGCAACCATCCTCACACTGTCTTCTTAGTTCACAACACTATCCTTGACTTACGCAACTCTAAACATCAATTTTTAGGAATTTCCTTCCTTACGTGGGCATTTCCTTTTCTAAATTACACCGGGTGACATGTGGAAACATTTGCACCCTCCCCTTTCTTTGACTTTTTAGCTTACTGGGACTGCCCTGCCATGCATAAGCCACATGGTGGATGCTTGTAACTTGGGTGGACCTAACTTTCTATAAATTTTCAAAGGTGTGTCGGGAAACACGTGGAAACCCTTCCTTTCTTCCACATGGACTATCCTTTTAGTGGTTTCTGAATTTCTTCTTTGACCATCCACCAAGTTTATAGAAATATTTTACAACTGTAATTCATACTTGGGACAAGTGAGGTAACATTTAAAAAGGAAAAAAGTTAGAGGGATTTTCCAATGATGGCATACCTTTATGATCCTCAACCATAAAAGAGGATTTTCACAACACAGAGACCGGATTCCACATGATTTGAGTCATGAATTTTTCCCTTAACATATACACATTTAAAATCAGATCAATTGGACATGAGGAATTTGAAGGAAATACTCAAAGAAAAGGGGTGAGATTATTTGAGGTCCAACATGTTCCACATCCTTAGATCATTCATAGTGAAGCACACAGGATTCGTTACCATGACACCGGCTCCAAAGTCATTTCTCCTATGAACTTCCACCAACCACCGCATCTACCAATCTCCAGGTCTTTAGATAAGTATCCTAACCAGGTTATTAGTTCTTAAATTTGGTATTATATATCATATTTTATTATGTTGTATTTATTATTTATCACCCGAATACCATCCGTCCACATCTACCCGATACCCTATCAACTTGTACTTCTCTTCCTTCTTAATCACCTCTTTCACCCTTTTTGATTCTTCACCCAAATCCTAACACCTAGCCTAAGCCTTTTCAACACTCTGTGTAATCATAGAGAGCTAGAATCAACCCCTTTTCACCTTTGGCACCCAATTTCCCTATCACAATCAGTTATCCAACCGATACTAACTAAACCAGTGGATGACATATGCTTCCCCAAATGACATCGGTCTCGTGTCTCACACTCTCCCTCAGACCAACGAGCTAATTTACCTACCCAAACCTCTCAAAACCTCCCAAAACCTCACCTAGACCTCCGTAGAACCCTTTATTACACTGTAGACCTTAACAACCCACCACTTACTTTAAATTTAATCTCGTATTCACTATTAAGATCATATTTAATTTACCGTGCTTGTGTGAGATACCTAAATTATAAAACTACAATAAGACTCTCTATTTCATGTTTTTATCAACATTTAATTTATTTTAAACATGGATTGACAACATTCTAGGAAGTACCCCACTTCTCGAATCTAGCACCCGCTAGGAAATCCACCAAATGATGCTTTTAATTCTATCTTTTTGTCTTGTGTTCTTTTTGGGTAGTCCTTCCTAGACAAAAAGGAGTTCTCTTGATCAACCTAGTATTCAATGGTGCACAACCTCTTCATGACCACCGAGTATTCCTCAAGTACCAAACCTTCTACCCTAAACATTTTGCATATACGTATGCTTCTTATTGGTGAAACAAACAAGAATGAAAAAATATCCCTCATGGAATTATTTAAGCCATCACCCGCACTTCAAGACATCCTTACTCATACAATTCATAGTGCACATGTTCCTAAGGATATCAATACTCAACAATTCTAAGCCTTGATTAAAAATCTATCACCTAGTATTCCAATCCTTTCATTTGGTCCTCATGACCTTTTGAATCCAAATATTCAAAATAACAATTCATTACATATATCAAATGATTCATGGCCCATCATAAAAGAGTGATTACAAAAATAGAGTTTCATTGAGTATTTGTTCCATGAAATTATTAAGATTCCTTGGTCATAATGAGGAAAGTATAGGAACTAACATCATCACTATTCATGGTTATGATAATAGTGAAAGGAAATCCTTGGGTACAATCACATTATCCATAAATTTTGGACCTCAAATGCTTTGGATAATGTTTTTTCATCTTGTGGATGGTGAAACCTCATATAAAATTCTCCTTGGTCATCCATGGATTCATGTTATGAAAGTGTACCTTCCACCTTCCATCAGTGTATTAAGTTCCCTTATGAAGGTAAAGAGTTACCCTACTTGCTGATACTAAACCATTTGAATATTGTAAGCTCCTAGAGGGGAGATATAAGATCAAAAATTATTTCCCTTCTGTGGATATATCTTCATCTCCTTGCATCATTCCCTTCACAAATGAAAACCACATTGATCTAGAAATCCTTTTGAAACTTCAACCTTTTACATCCACTTCTCCACCTAAACTTAATATCCTTGACAAAGGTATTGGCGAATATGAATTCCAAAATAATTTTCATATTGGAAAATTACCTTTATCTCCATGTAGTTATGGTAGGCCTAATGCTTCTCACCTTAGAGAGACTCCCATTTATAATATTGGTATAACTCATTGGAAATGATTCAGATATCTAGAGGATGAACACATTCAGGGTATTGGTTTTATGTTGATCAGTTGCATAGATGCTACAAATATCTTGACTATGATAAAACAATAAAATGATGAAGAACATGCAGTGGAAAGGTAAAGGACTTGGAAAAAATGAACAAGGTTTCCTTGATCCTATCATGTACATAGAAAATCTCTATCGTTATGGTCTAGGTTTCAAAACATTTGAAATAATTCCCGTATTACTTGATGTAATGAGATAGGTTCCACACATAGCCTCTTTGATGAATTATCCAACACTATTCTATTCAAATAAATTTCCATCCACACCATTGAATTCAACCTTATACATCCTAGTATCATAAATTAGGATCAACTAAATCACATATCTATGGATTTCTTTCAAAATTATGAGACCATCAAAGAGTTCCTCAGAATTCAAGAGCCTATACCCCTCTCTGAAAGAGATTTAATATTGTACAAAATGTAAATGCTTATTTTGGTGAAGAGCCCAAGTACCACTGTCCAAAGAAATAGGAAAAACTAAAAACTAAAAAAAATAAAATCTCCCATAGTGAAAACTTCACTGAGACGCTATTTAAGAAACAAAAAATAAAAAAAGAGAGAAAAAAGGAGGTATCTCCTAGTGAAAAAATTTCCGAGGCTCTAGAGAGAGGGAAGTCTCCTTCAAATCATGAAGATATAAATCAACCTACAAATTCTTTTCAAGAAATATACACATAAAAAATTCTAGTAGAGAACATCATTAACATCAATATTTATACGAATGATCACCATAAAATCTTACAACTTGTTGCAAGTCTAACAAAAATTGAAATAGAAGCACTTACAAAACTTCTTGTTGAGTTCCAAGATACATTTGAATTAAAATACAAGGATATTTAAGGATTGAATCCTCCCCTTGTGGTAAAAACCTTGTAGTTCATTCAGATGCAAATCTAGTCAAACAAAAAATAAGAAGAATACATCCCAAAGTTGAATTAAACTAGTCAAAGATGAGCTTACAAAATCTTAGAAGTAGGTTTTGACAACCCAATTTACTATTCAGAGTGGACCCGATAATCAAAATATGTACAAACTTCCGTGATATAAACAAAGCATATCCAAAAGATGAATTTCCACTACCAAATATTGATATGATTTTTGACTCTACAACAGGCCATGAAATGCTCTCCCTAATGGATGGATTTTCTAGTTATAATCAAATAAAAATTTCCAAATAATATCAACCCAAAACAACATTTACTACCCCATGGAACATGTTTTGTTATAAGGTCATGCCTTTTTTCCTTAAAAATATAGGTGCCACTTATAAAGAGAAATGAAAATTATATTTCATGACATACTACATGACATTATAGAAGATTATATAGATAATAGACTTGATAAGTCAAAAACAAGAGTTGATCATCCAATAATTTTAAGGTGCATCTTTGAAAGGTTACATGAATACAAGGTTAGACTCAATCCAAAGAAATGTGTGTTTGGTGTAACTTCAAGAAATATATTGGGGTTCATTGTCTCATAGAGAGGTATCAAAGTTGACCCCAAAAAGGTAAAATCTATCATGGAAATTCCTCCTCCACACAATCTTAGATAGTTAAGAGGTCTTCAAGGAAAAATCCAATCTATCAAACATTTCATCTCACAACTAGCAGAAAAGTGCCATCACTTCAATCAATTGTTGAAAAAGGATGTACAATTTAAATGAAACAAGAATGTCAAGACACTTTCTCCAAATTAAAAGGGTATCTCTCAAATCCTTTAGTCCTTATCCAACCTATTATATTAAAACCAATGCTTCTCTATAACCTTGCCACATAAAATACAATAAGAACTTTACTAACATAACATAATGATCAAGGACAAGAACATGTTGTCTACTATCTTAGTAGGACCTTAATTGATCATGAACTCAAATACTACCAGGTAAAGAAATTATGGTTAGTAGTGGATTTCACATTTCATAAGCTATGCCATTATTTAATCAATCATATCAACTAATCTTATCACAAAAGTATATCCACTCAAATATCTACTATCCAGACTTATTCTAACAGGAAGAATGTCTAGTTGGGTTTTTTTACTTAGTGAATTTCATATAGAGTTTGTCAATAAATAATATATTAAAGGACAAGCCCTTGCAGATCAAATTTCTACAACATCTATGTTAGGATCAAAACCTCTTCACTTTGAAATCCCAGATGAATAACTCTTATATATTGATATAGTTCCCTCTCAGACACTATTTTTTGATGGCTCATGTAATATCCACAGTCAAGAGATGGTATTATACTACTCATGCCATATGGTGATTCCATTCAAAAATATTTTCACATTGGCTTCCCCTGAACCAACAATAATATTCAAAGCACAAAGGTCTCATAGTTGAGTTGAAATTTTCCATTTCATGGAATCTCATGGAGTTGATAATTTGTGGTGATTCCCTCTTGGTCATCAAACAAGTTTCCAGTGAATATCAAGTCAAGGATGAAAAATTAGTCCCATAGAAGCTCATGGTTGATAAATTAAAGGTTACTTTCATCTTATCACTTTTAATAAGTTCCTTGCATAAAAAACAAATTAGAGGATACAATGATGACTATTAAATCTCTTCTTGAGTTCGGTCCAAATCAAACACAAAATGAGTTTCTCATATAACATCTTCTAATTTTGGCCTACAATTTTCTTGAGTCAACCGTGATATGTGAAATATATGTTCTGAAAACCCTTGGTATCATGATATCTATACTTTCATCCATGATAAAATTTTCCCTGAAAATATGAATTCCCAACACAAACAAGCCCTACACAATGTTCTTCATGCTACACCATCCTTGCCAACACATTATATCAAAGATGATATTATGTAATTCTCCAAAGCTATCTCAATCAATATGAAGCACACCAAACTCTAGTTGAGGTACATGTTGGTATATGCGGTGCACACACAAGTGGCATGGTTTTAGCTAAAAATATTTTGTGCATGGGTTATTATTAGCCCACTATGGAGTCTGATGCCTATAAATTTGTTAAGAAATGGTTGGCATGCTAATAACATAGAAATCTCATTCATGCACCTTCACAAGTTCTTCAACCGATCACCACACCTTGGCCTTTACCCCAATAAGGTTCAAATTTATAAGAAAAAATAAAACCCATATCTTTTGATGGACATACATTCATTACCACCACAATAAAATATTTTACCAAATGGATAGAGGCCATTCCTCTCACTTATTTCACTAGTATTAATATTTCCAAGTTCATATTTAACCATCTCATATGTCATTTTGGTATCATTTTCTCCATTATATCGATAACAATATGTATTTTAAAAATAAAACTATTAAAGAGCTAGCCAAACGCTTCCATATACACCTCTATTGGTCCACTCCATATTATCCACAATGTATTGACCAAGCTGAAACATCCAATAAAACACTCAAATCCATCTGGAAAATATTGTTAATAAACATGGTCATAATTGGAACACACAAGTCTATCCTTCCCTTTGGGCCTATTGTACATCTTACCATACTCTAATAGGAGCCACATATTTTTCACTTGTATATGGATCTAAATCCATATTACCCATAGAGGTTGAGCTCCCATCACTTCGTATATCCCTCAAATATTTGATAAATGAAGATGAATACATACATTGTTGACATGCTAAAATTCACATCTTGGATGAAAAGAGTCTTAATACACTAAATTTTTAGAAAGTGTATCAGAATAGACTATGTCACAACTACAAAAAATATATAAAACCTAGAAAATTTGATATTAGTGACCTTGCATTAAAATAAATACAGAAAAAACACAAATTTTTTTGGGAAAAATAAGGAAAATGTGAACCGATTGGTTAGGTCCTTATGTTATCATTGCAAAATATTGATCTGATGCATACAAAATATCCAAGGAAGATAGAAAATATCTTAAATATCCCATGAATGCAATTCATATTAAAATATTATATTCTTGAATAATCCATAAGTACCCTTTGTGCTTGGGGAATTTTGGCACAACCACCTATATCGCTCCTTCATCCTATTCCTCTTACCATATCATCCCAAACCACTTTTTTCACCTTCTCCTTGTACTTAAGACATTTATCATTTGTTATAATATCCATATTCTCTTATATCCATTATCATTCATACCTTGGTTTCATAGAGCTCTTGCATTCTTATGAATGCTCGGATGGGTCTAGGATAACCTATAGTTTCTTGTTGACTCCATAAATATTCAAAAACCTCAAAAATATGATAAACATTCAAAAACCTCAAAAATATCAAAAAATTCAAAAGCCTCAAAAATCCCATAAAATTCCATAAACATTCAAAAACCTAAAGAATCCTTAAACATCCAATTATGTCTCCAAAATTCCAACAATCTCAAAAAAAAAAAAAAAAACACTAAACTAAAAACTTTTTCTAAAACCACCACAATATATATAATTAGTCAAAAATATACACGAGAAAATCAAAAAAATTAAAAATTTGTCCAAAAATTCAAAACATTTACAAGTAAAATCTCAACACATTGAATCTTGTCCTAGTGTCAATTACAAACATCAATAAATCAAAAAAACTAATCTAAATACTTTAGGCATATCATCGCTTGGGGAAATCTCGACTCTCATTTACTCCCTTGCAATATCTCATTATCCAAAATTCACCCCGAATAAAATTTGATAACATGCATTGAATTCTCAAGCCCCAGGCAAATTGATTGATTCAGGGCAAAAAATCATGTTCCCAGGGTCCCCTCAGATTTTTTTAACTCTCCTGTCCAGGTTGAAAAGAGCAAGTTCTGAGAAAAGGTGAAAAAGTTGCAAAAGCAAGCTTGGGCCAAAAAAAAATCATGAAAAATGTCTAAGTCCTAGTCCTCACAACAGTCGGGACGTGAGGGACATCTGGGCGCGAATCGGCCGAAAGGCTGCCAGGCAGTTTGCAGAGCAAAGGAACATCCGGGCCGTCGGGACGCGCGGGACATGGAAAGCTGGTTCGGCTGAAGGAGAAGAAAATTGACCAACTGCTCTGGGACATTTGGGACAAGAAGACGCGAAGGACGTGAACCGGCCGGTTCGGCCGAAATGGGGAACTTTCACACTGGGATAGTTGGGACAAAGGGACGCGTGGGACATAGATAGAAGAAGGAGCCGAAAGCCAATCAAGCAATGCCACGTCATCGGCCGAATGAGGGACAAGGAAGCCCATTTCGGGTGGATCGGAGGTTTTTGTCCTGTTGGTCGTCAAATAGGACTTTACGAAGAGCAACAGTCAGGGGACAAGAAGTCCCTTCTCTTTATTGGGAGAGGTTCCCTTATTCAGAAACGAACCTATTTACAAGTATACAAAACATGATTTTCTGGTTGAACTTGGATATTACGAAAGTGTTTACTACAAAGATCATCAATTACAAAAGGACTGAGGAATGAGAGTGCGAGAATGAGCAGAAAGGCAACATGCAGAATTATAGATAACAGAGTAATTCTTTATGTATGTGAAGTTACAGTGAATTGAAAACAAGATCATTCGTATCATATAAATAAGATGGAATTTAAAGACACAAAGTTCTGTAAATAACATCTGCCAGAACACAAAGTTTCTTAACGTAACACAGATTCATTAATCAAGGACACAAAGTTCCTTCTTGGTTATACAAGATCACCATGCTTGCAAAGTTGAAAAGTATGCAATCGGCAAGACTAACAAACTGGAGACAAATGATCTTCACAAAATTTAAATGAAAGCTTAGAGATAACAGAGATCAGATAGACAAAGAATGGAAAGCCCTTCTGTATTGATTTCTTTATGATCTATTTACACTTTCAGAAAATAAACCCAGTTCTTCCTCCTCCAAGAATGGCGTAGAGAGGCCATTATATAGCTTACAAATCAGTTACTCTTCATAACCGCTTCTTTTAACCAAGAATAGTTAAGGATTGCCAACCGCAATACCTCAACTTTTTACAAAGAAAACGGAAAAAGAATGGGAAGAAGAGAAAAGAATAAGGAGAAGAAGACAGGTGGTCAGTTACTGGGAGGGACCCACTGACTTCAAAATCTTGCCTGAATCTTTTCAACGCCTCGGCTATGTCTCTGCCACGAGGGACTGACGTGTTGGCTGTAGATTGACCCCAAAATCGAGACACTTCTCCATTTCTTTATCAAACTCGACATGAGTATGATAATCTTTATTTGCTTCTTCGATGGCAGATTGAAGAGAGAAAATCTCCTTCATTTTCTCCTTGGAGATGGAACTTTCCTTGAATAAATTATCTTTGACAAAAGCTCTGAATTGAGCTTTGATTTCTTGCAAGGAAAGGGGCACACCAGAAGTTTCATCTTGAAGATGATAGTGTATATCTTTGAAAGTAGATACCACCAGTGTCTTGAAAGCCTCTCCTTTCTGCCTATTCTTCAGCTCTCCCAAAGCCTCCTCCAGGACTTTGATCTTCCACTCCACGCTGTAAACCCAGGACTTTGACAGATTATCCTTTGCATCATCAAAAACCTTATTTTCCAATAAAATGTTCTCATCTGTCTGTCCCATGAGACGGAGGTCTACTATGCAACTGCTCCAGAGTTTGAGCTCTTTATCCATGACCCGATAGTGGAGGAGAGCTTCTGTTGCAAATTGTTCACCTTTCCGTGGAGTTTGAAAGCTTCATCGATGAAATTCAATCCTGCAACAAGCATATCTTCCACCATGGCTTCCATAGCTCTGCCGTAGACAGAATACTTGTGCATGTCTTTGATACTCTGTATTTCATCTTGGCTCAAAATTACAGGAGGTGGAAGAGTAGTCAATGGGGTAGGGTCCAAAACTTTGTCCTTAGACAAAAGAGATTTGATAAAACTTGTGAGAATCTGGGCCTGTTCCTCCAACTGTTCAATAGTTTGCTGCCCTTTCTCTACCCTCCCAATGACTCGTGTGACCGTTTCCTGGAGGTTGTGGATCTCACCTTCAGGAGTAGACTCTCCCATTGGAATTCTTGAGAGCTCTAAGTCAGATGTCTGTAAGTCCTGCTCTGATTTGTCCACTGTAGGCTTAGCAATCTCCAAGAATTGCTGACCTTGAGCATCAGACACTATCCTGGAGGTGATTTTGGCTTTCTTGGCACGAGAAGGAGTAGTGCCCAATAAGGCTGCCACAGCATCAAAATTTGGCCCTGAGCTCCGAGAGGAAGATTTCCTCTTTCTACTATCAACAAGAGGTTGAACCCATGCAAAAGAGGAAGAGGAAGCAGTAGGAGGGGCAAGAGGACCAAGAGACATAGAGCTCATGATGCTCAAGGTTTGCACAGCTGTGGTCTCAAGTTGAGATGTGAGTAGGGCACTGGATACAATTGCTGCTGAAGAATCAATAGCACTTGGAAGTTCAGTGCTCTGGACTTCCTTATCTTTATCTGCTAGACCTTCAGGAGCATTTGCTGGGGCTGGCACTTCACTCTCTTCACTTTCACTGAGAACAATGATGTTCTCTGGTCCCAAAGGTACTTCTACTTGTTTACTTTGAGGATCTTTTTCCACAGGCTCCTTCTTAACCTCTTTAAGTTTCTTCTGGTACACTTGAGTGGATGAAGAAGGAGTGGAAGCTATAGGTCCTTGCGTTGATGAGGCAGGAGGGGTTTGCACAGGTGTGTCTGATATGGGAGTCGATGCTTCCCTCCTTGGTGTTGAAACATCCTTGGAAGAGGATTCTCCTGAGTGCCTTCTGAGCTCTCAAACTTTCCTGTCAAACCAGACCTTAGTCCTGACTAAGACTGGAGCAAGGATCTCAACCAGATCATCTTTTTCTTTTCTGTTCCAATCCAAGTCCTCCAAGGGGGTGTGCTTAATCACACTGTCATACTCATATGAGTATAGATCAGAATTGTCATCCTGGAGTCCTTCAGGAACTTGGTACAAGCCGAGTTCTTGAATCAATTGCAGAGAGAACCTGCCACAGTGCCTCCTCCTAGCCTCAAAATCATCTGCACAGTCAGCCCAGTAGTCTTCTGTATCTGCCCTATGATGATATATTATCTTGATGTTCTGCTCAATGAACTTCTTCAAGTCGAAGCAAGTTCTTGGCTTAAAGAAATGAACGGTGATAGGGACCAGGGCTCTCTCTATGTTCTGTGCGTCCAGGGCTGTTTTACAAGTGTAATTTCCCAAAGAGATGGGAAAGTGCAAACCAGAAATCTTCTTGTCTCTGCAAGTTCTGTGTAATTTGTCTAATTGCCTGCATACTTCAATCAAAGCCATCTTATCATTGCAGAACATGGGAAGCCTCAGAGGGGTGCTCTCATAGCCAGCAAGCCTGATATAAGAGAATTTTCTGAATTGAATAAAATAGGCACCGTAGTGTGATATCAGGTTCATGGCTTCATCTGAAAACCTTCTAGCAGTGTCACCCTCGAGCAGCCTGACCACGTACATGGTGAAAGCATCATTTACCCTTCTGAAATTGTGATTGCTGGTCTCTAGGGTGAACTGGGGTAGGCATATATAGGGTCATCCTTGTGGGCATCAATGTAAGAAAAACCAAACCATTGTCTTGATGCCGCCAGGGTATACATCAGGTACGAAGTCATGTAGAACTTCTTTGTTTGTTGTACATTGGACAGCTGCTCCGCCAAATTCATGCTGATGATTTCTGCCCAGTTGATATTTTGAGTTCCCTCGCACACCATGCTGATGAGTGGGCACATCCAGAAATGGAACTCGTTAGTAGAAGGTAAGCCCATCACCCGAGCTAGTAGGATTATGAAATCTGACAACTCTTCATTGAAATCTACTCGGAAGAGAGTCTTGGATAGGCGAGATGCTCCCTTCTTAGGGTTTTTAAGCCATGACTTCACCACTCGCGCCTTGTATTTGTCACTATCTTGGTTAAACAGGGCCTGTGCTTGATCCCGGGAAACAACTATGGCATTATCCGTCTCTGGGATCCTCAAAGCAGTGCTAATGGTGGCAGCATCTAGCTTGGCGATGAGTTCCCCGTGTATATTGGTCAATTCACTCGAATCAGGGTCAAAGTGAGCTCCGCATGAAAGCACTGTGTATCAACACACTATACCGAGATCGGGAAACCTCAACGAAAAGCAAACCACTGTCGTGAATCATCTGCACCATAGGTGTAGGGTTTGCATCCGCCATCCTTGCCCAAAAATCACTGAAATCAAGATGACGAGCTTCACTGTCCCCAATATTGTGAACGGCAGATTCTAGTGGAGAGATTTGCTCCTGTCCTTGAAATTTGATCTTCATATTGACAGTAATTCGGAGGACAGAGACGTGAGCTTGACTTTGGGAAGGAATTACAGAGGAAAGGATACACGCGCAGGAAATTATATTGCAAGGGTTCGAGCAAAGGATAGCGTGAAAGCAGTGTGAAAAATGCAAAGGGGGATGCCCGTTATATAGCCGATTAGGAGAGAGAAAGACAATGAATGCGCATTTAATACATATCTACCAATTTGAAAAAGCATGATATTCGGGTAGAGTGGGAAAAATAAGCACGAATGGCACTTGGTTCATTTGGGACATGTGAGACGTGAATGCGTGAAACACGCGACTTCGGCGGATCGGACGAAAAGGTGACAATGGGTTCGGAAGAGCTTGGGACATTTGGGATGTGAAAGCGCGAAGTACGTGGTTCGGGTGAATCGGCCGAAAATGGAACGACTTGCACAATTTGACTTGGGACATTTGGGACAAAAATGTGAAGTACGCGGTTCGGGTGTTTCGGCCGAAAATGGAACAACTTGCACAATTTGACTTGGGACATTTGGGACAAAAATGTGTGACGGGCCCGAAAAAGACAAACTTCGGGGAGATCGGCCGATCGGGGAACAGAGCGCACTTTTGAACTTGGGACACGCGGGACAAAAATGTCCGACAGGCCCGAAAAACACATGAAATGACCCAAAAACGCAGATTTTCTCAATTTCACGACTTTTAACACTCTCAGCACAACAGAGAAGACACTTAAAACTCAAAATTTTGAAAATTCACTTTCCTAGGAGCAGGGAATTTTGAGTGGACAACAAAGCTGGCTCCTTCTGGGGATGACTTGGCATAAATTCAAGGAATGGGACAAGGTAAGAACTTAGACAAACTCGGGGAAGTAGACCAGTACCTTATCCATTGGGCCACGGAGTCAAAAAGCAGACCAATATAGAGGACAACACACCAAGACAAAAAGGAAAGAAAAATGAAAACGCTGTACAGAATATACAAAGGACTCCTAAACACCTATGACTTGAACAACTTAAGGTACTACCCACTATAAGGAAGTGGGAGAGGAGAACCATCCATGTAATCAAGATAAAAGGAATTCTTACCAGCAAAGTGTCTGATCTTGAAAGGTCCGAGCCAAAGGGAATCGAACTTGCCATGGCTGCCACGAGGTTCATGCCTTTTATCCCATAACAACACAGTATCTCCAACTTGGAAATCTCTGAACCTAGCTTTCTTGTCAAACAGGACCTTTACCTTTTGCTGGTGAATAGATATCCTATCAGCAACCTCCAATCTGTCCTCATTTAGTTTGTGAAGGTACATAATTCTCTTATCCAAAGCATCACTGAAACTAGTATCTTCAATGGCCTTCATTAGATGCAAGGCTGGCAGTTCCACTGTTACTGGCAGTTGAGCTTCTACTCCATATACCACTTGAAAAGGGGACATTCCAATAGCTCTCTTTGGCGTAATCCTGTCTGCCCAAAGAGCATCATAGAGCTTCTTGTGCCAATTTCGTTGAGACTCATTTACTAATTTCCTTATAATAGTCACCAAATTTTTATTAGTGGATTTTGCTTGCCCATTTCCTTGAGGATAGTAATCTGAGGAGTGAGCCAAAGAAATGCCATACCCATAGCAAAAATCCATTATCTCGGTTGAAGAGAAATTGAAGCATTTATCCGTTACAATCTTATTAGGTACACCATACCTTACCAAGATGTTCTCTTTGATGAAGCTGCACACCACTTCAGAAGTAGTACTCTTAACTGGAATAGCTTCCACCCATTTGGTGAAATAGTCCGTGGAGGTTAGTACATGAGTATGACCAGCACTAGAAGCGGGATTAAGTGTTCCAATGAAGTCCAAACCCCCTTTGTTGAAAAGGTTCTTCAATTACAATGGCGGCTTAAGAGGCAAAGAGGCCAATTTGGGTCTTCCCATGAAGGTCTGACAAGCCTCACATTTATCAACCCACTTGGATGCATCTCTGAACAAGGAAGGCCAGTAATATCCTCCACGAAGAATCTTGTGAGCAGTGACCATTGATGAATAGTGCCCTCCACATGCCTGATCATGAAAAGCTGAGAGCAACTTTCTCTGTTGTTCCTTGTCCACACACTTCAAAAATCTCCCATCTAACCCACGCTTGAACAAGGCGTTTTCCCACAACACATATTGCACGACCTCCAATTTAACAGTCCTCTTTTCTTTGGAGTTAAATGAGAGGGGCATTCTCCATAGGTGAGAAAATGGGTGATGTTAGCATACCATTCATCAACTGAGCTAAGGAACAGAATGGTAGGAAGGCCAACTTTGTTCTCCAGTAATTCATGCTTAGCTCCTTCAGCAATAAGCTCACAAAGACCTTTTCCACGAACCAGCTTGGTCGGTTTGATATCAATGTCATATTCTTGGACCTTAGCAACCCAGTTCCCTCTCTTGGATCCAAATTCTTGCTGTGTGAGAATTGACTTAACCGTTGTATCTGGAACCAACACCATGGAATGAGAGTTGAGGATGTAAAAGTGAAACTGTTTAACAGCTTTGACCACTGCAAAAGCATGTTTCTCCATCATGGTGTATTTTAACTCATGATCTTTCAGAATATAGCTCATGAACGCAATTGGGAGCTCATGCTCGTTAGAGTCTTCTTGAGTCAAAACAGCAGCTAAGGTATTATCTGTGGCATAGCAATAGATAATAAAATCTTTGCTGAAATCAGGACAGGCTAAAACAGGAGTTTTAGCGATAGCTCTCTTGATACCTTCAAAGGATTCCTTTCCTTCAGAAGACCAACCAAATGTTTTCTTCCCTTTCATCATCTGAGAAATATTCAAAGTTAACTCTGCAAAATCAGGGATGAACCTTCTTAAAAAATTGATCTTACCAAAGAAAGAGTGCACGCCCTTTTTACTGGTTGGGAGAGGAATTTGCTGGATAGCTTGTACTCGTTCAGGATCAATCTTAATACCATCTTTGGAAACGATGTGCCCTAATAATTTTCCCTCTGTGACACAAAAGACAGATTTTTTAGGATTCAAAGAAATCCCATGCTCTCTGCATCTTAGCAGAACTGTCTCCAGGTGATCAAAATGATCCGCTCTTGTTTTGGAAAACACTGTCAGGTCATCAAGGTATATGACAATACACTTCCCTTTCAAACTTCCAAAAGCTAGATCCATAGCTCTCTGAAAAGTGGCACCAGCATTAATAAGCCCAAAAGGCATTCTCTTGTAAGCAAAGGTACCCCAAGGAGTAGTGAAAGTTGTTTTGTGTTGATCTGCAGTATCAACCTCTACCTGATTATATCCCGAGAATCCATCAAGCATAGATAACATTTCAGATCCTGTTACTGCTTGCAATACCTGATCCATCATAGGCAAAGGATAATTATCTTTCAAGGAAGCCTGATTTAGGTTCTGAAATCAACACGAATGTGGATCTCACCATTTTTCTTCCTAACGAGCACAATATTTGCAATCCATGTTGAATGGTGAATGGGAAAAATGATTTTGGCCTTTCAACAACTTTGAATTTCTGAAAGATGGTGTCGGCTATTTTGGGGTTGTATTGCCTGTTTACGCTTAAAAGGCTTGATTCAGGCTTGAGAGGAATAAAATGCTGCATATCTTTTGGTTTGAAAGTTTTCAAATCTTCATAAGAGTAAGCAAGAACATCCTTATACCTCTTTAAAAGATCAATTGCTTTCTTCCTTTCATCTGCTGTGCAACATTTTCCAATGTTCACGAGTTTAGGATCAGTAGAACTCCCAATATCAATCTTGTCATACTCAGCTGATTGCTGAGGTCCCGAGGAAGCTCTAGACTTCACATACCTATCATGTTTATCAAATAGTTCCTCCAAACTCACCAATCCTTTAGGAATCTTGTTTCCTTTGAGATTGATGCATCCATCCTGATCCGTTTCTTCTCCTTGGGTGACTGCTTTGTCAAAGGGCACACTTTCACGAGGTAGGTTGTCACTTCCTTCAAAATACAGTTGTTTGAAATTACCCTTGAGTTCCAGGAAGGAAAGCAAGTGTTGATCATCATTGAAAACTTTCCAGTTATTGGTATTATCAGGTACACTAGGCCGATGGACCATCTCAATGGTGAACTTATCCTGAGAGAAGTCAGGATGAGGAATCAGTAGTGACCCTGAGACTGCTAGTGAATCAGCCCTGTTGTTCTTCTCCCTAGGTATTGCCTCAATGGAGAAAGCATCAAGAAATTCAATGGAATCCCAAACCTGGTTCCGGTAATGTTTCAACCTTCCATTTTTTACTTGAAAAAGGCTTCTGACTTGCTTTACAATCAATTCTGCATCACCACGAGCCAGAAGATTCTTTACACCTTGTTCTTTGGCCACTTGCAGTCCAAGAATGAGAGCCTCATACTCTGTTGTATTATTAGTATTTTGAACTGCAACTTAAATGAAAAAGGATGTAGGCTTCCTTCAGGTGACACCAGTAGGACACCAGCTCCAGAACCAGCTGAGGAACAACTTCCATCAAACTCTAAAATCCAAACACCATTAGGATCTTTAGGTGACACTTTGGGGAGTTGGATTTCATCAGGGGACATAATCATGTAGTTGCCATGACCCATATCCTCATAGAGTATTTGTGCTTTAGGATCATCTATTTTTTGCACAATATACTCAGATTGCTTCTCAGGCATCAACTTCTTCATTTGTCCATTAACAGGTACGAGTGCATGTGACCAATCCATTTGAATTTCTCCACCCACATCCTTACAGAAGTTCCTACTTAGCAACATCCCGTATGAAGGAGGAATATCTGCTACTAAGATGGTAGCCAAAACTCTCTTTTCAGGAAAAGCAGCAAAAGCCACTTGTGCATCTTTAATTCTTCCGACCAGGGGCACTTCTTTACTCTCCATGGAGTAACAAGATCCATAAGTGCGTGTGAGGGTCAAGCCTAAAGCATGAGCTACTTTAGCAGGCATCACATTATCTGAGGCTCCTGAGTCAATGACACAATTACTGAGCCTATGACCAGCTATAAGAAGTGTTACATAAAATGGTTTAATTTTGTCATTAGGTGAGGTGACAGCAGCTACCAGACTAGGCTGTGGTGCAGAAGAAGGAGTAGGTAAAAGGCCTTTAGAGGTGGTTTTAGAATGGGAATTAACAAATTGAATCATTTTGGCAAAAGCTTTGGGATGGGTTTGATAATACTCAGCCTCTGAGATTTGAACCTTAGTCTTTTTCAGATGATCAATAATATCAAAAGACCCAGAAGTGGACGGGCCATCATCATTTGAAATCCTAGGCTTATCAACTTTAGGAGAAAAAGAAGTAACTTTACTAGTAGGATTGACAGGACTCACCTTTGGTGTAGATGAAGTGGGGATAGGAGATCCTCTTTTTGCAATTACAGGGATAGTTGCCGGCTGCTCCTTAGATTTCTTGGGGGGCTGTGTCACTTTCTCCCTCTGATTTGTCTGCTCTCGAGTCATGACAGCAAATGATTCGCTATTCATGTCTGCTACCACTTCATCATAATCATCTCCATCATCAATGCCCTCAGTGGTGAAGAAATTAACCCGAGATCCCTCAAGTTCATCTGCTTCATCATCAAATTCCTCCACAAACTCCTCGCAAGCTTCATTATCCTCATCATCATCTGGCTCTTCAACTTCACAGGTTGCATTTACAGGAACTTTAACAGGAGGTCCTTCAAGTGCTAATCTTGTTTGAGAAGCAGGCAAATGATTTCTGGGCTGGAAATTCCTCCTTGGAACATCTGCATAAGGAGCATGCTGAGCCAATTGTTTCTTTATAGCAATGAGATCATTCGCAAGTTTTTGAACTAATGGATCAGTATTAGGTCCAGGGGTGGAGGAGGAGGAAGCAACAGACTTAGATTTGGAAGGGTCTCTCCTCAACTTCCCTGACATGATCAGATCATCCTCGACACTAACAACAAGAGTTTGATCCTCCACCAATGTTGCGAGATTAGCCCTTCTCAGCGCATAGCTAACTTCAGGCGTTTGGGCATTTAGGAAGAAACATTTTTGGATTTGATCAACAGGTCGAGTATTTACAGGAATTTTATTGATCAATCTGTTGAATCGGGCCACAAATTCTCTCATGGGTTCTGGTGAATCTTTCTTTATCTGAGAGATTTGAGCTAGCAAGGCATGCACATCTTCTGCTGGTTTGAAACGGTTTTCAAACCCAGTTCTCATGGTGTCCCAGCTAGTGATAGTACCAGCCGGAAGGTGATAGAACCAATCAACAACATTATCTTGTAAAGTCTCAATGAATAGTCTCACGGAGACGTCTTCGTGTTCAACTCCCAGAACTCCACATGCAACTATGAAGGCTGCGATGTGTTCATCAGGATGCACTTTGCCATCGCCTTTGAATTTAGGAAAGTTCTTCCGGTTACCTCTGGGTAACTCATGCAAAGGCTGAGGAAGAGCAAGGGGCCCGACACGATGACCCCAGGGCAATGGTACCGCCATTCTTGGAAAAATGGCTTGGAGAGGAACTGCAACACCAGCAAGAATCAAAGCTCAAAGATTAGGGCTAGCTGGCTCGAAGGAATACCGCCCGTAGGAATTCTATCTTGAGCAGGTGGAGTGCTTGTCGAACGAGTCCTTCTATTTCTTATTGAAGGGAAAGGAAAACCCTGCTGCTCCAAAATCTGAAACTGAGAATCTTCAATACCAAGGGCCCTTCTCCCTCGAGTAAAACGTGGAGTCACCAGATCAAAGGATGATCAAAAATTACAAAACTGGAATATGATTTTCCCCAGTGGAGTCACCAAAAATTGTTGGTCATCAAATAGGACTTTACGAAGAGCAACAGTCAGGGGACAAGAAGTCCCTCCTCTTTAATGGGAGAGGTTCCCTTATTCAGAAACGAACCTATTTACAATATACAAAACATGATTTTCTGGTTGAACTTGGATATTACGAAAGTGTTTACTATAAAGATCATCAATTACAAAAGGACTGAGGAATGAGAGTGCGAGAATGAGCAGAAAGGCAACATGCAGAATTATAGATAACAGAGTAATTCTTTATGTATGCGAAGTTACAGTGAATTGAAAACAAGATCATTCGTATCGTATAAATAAGATGGAATTTAAAGACACAAAGTTCTGTAAATAACATCTGCCAAAAAACAAAGTTTCTTAATGTAACACAGATTCATTAATCAAGGACACAAAGTTCCTTCTTGGTTATACAAGATCACCATGCTTGCAAAGTTGAAGAGTATGCAATCAGCAAGACTAACAAACTGGAGACAAATGATCTTCACAAAATTTAAATGAAAGCTTAGAGATAACAGAGATCAGATAGACAAAGAATGGAAAGCCCTTCTGTATTGATTTCTTTATGATCTATTTACACTTTCAGAAAATAAACCCAGTTCTTCCTCCTCTAAGAATGGCGTAGAGAGGCCATTATATAGCTTACAAATCAGTTACTCTTCGTAACCGCTTCTTTTAACCAAGAATAGTTAAGGACTGCCAACCGCAATACCTCAACTTTTTACAAAGAAAACGGAAAAAGAATGGGAAGAAGAGAAAAGAATAAGGAGAAGAAGACAGGTGGTCAGTTACTGGGAGGGACCCACTGACTTCAAAATCACGCTGCCTGAATCTTTTCAATGCCTCGGCTATGTCTCTGCCACGAGGGACTGACGTGTTGGCTGTAGACTGACCCCAAAATCCGAGACACTTCTCCATTTCTTTATCAAACTCGACATGAGTATGATAATCTTTATTTGCTTCTTCGATGGCAGATTGAAGAGAGCAAATCTCCTTCATTTTCTCCTTGGAGATGGAACTTTCCTTGAATAAATTATCTTTGACAAAAGCTCTGAATTGAGCTTTGATTTCTTGCAAGGAAAGGGGCACACCAGAAGTTTCATCTTGAAGATGACAGTGTATATCTTTGAAAGCAGATACCACCAGTGTCTTGAAAGCCTCTCCTTTCTGCCAGCTATTCTTCAGCTCTCCCAAAGCCTCCTCCAGGACTTTGATCTTCCACTCCATGCTGTAAACCCAGGACTTTGACAGATTATCCTTTGCATCATCAAAAACCTTATTCGCCAATAAAATGTTCTCATCTGTCTGTCCCATGAGACGGAGGTCTACTATGCAACTGCTCCAGAGTTTGAGCTCTTTATCCATGACCCCGATAGTGGAGGAGAGCTTCTGTTGCAAATTGTTCACCTTTCCGTGGAGTTTGAAAGCTTCATCGATGAAATTCAATCCTGCAACAAGCATATCTTCCACCATGGCTTCCATAGCTCTGCCGTAGACAGAATACTTGTGCATGTCTTTGATACTCTGTATTTCATCTTGGCTCAAAATTATAGGAGGTGGAAGAGTAGTCAATGGGGTAGGGTCCAAAACTTTGTCCTTAGACAAAAGAGATTTGATAAAACTTGTGAGAATCTGGGCCTGTTCCTCCAACTGTTCAATAGTTTGCTGCCCTTTCTCTACCCTCCCAATGACTCGTGTGACCGTTTCCTGGAGGTTGTGGATCTCACCTTCAGGAGTAGACTCTCCCATTGGAATTCTTGAGAGCTCTAAGTCAGATGTCTGTAAGTCCTGCTCTGATTTTCCACTGTAGGCTTAGCAATCTCCAGGAATTGCTGACCTTGAGCATCAGACACTATTCTGGAGGTGATTTTGGCTTTCTTGGCATGAGAAGGAGTAGTGCCCAATAAGGCTACGACAACATCAAAATTTGGCCCTGAGCTCGAGAGGAAGATTTCCTCTTTCTACTGTCAACAAGAGGTTGAACCCATGCAAAAGAGGAAGAGGAAGCAGCAGGAGGGGCAAGAGGACCAAGAGACATAGAGCTCATGATGCTCAAGGTTTACACAGCTGTGGTCTCAAGTTGAGATGTGAGTAGGGCGCTGGATACAATTGCTGCTGAAGAATCAATAGCACTTGGAAGTTCAGTGCTCTGGACTTCCTTATCTTTATCTGCTGGACCTTCAGGAGCATTTGCAGGGGCTGGCACTTCACTCTCTTCACTTTCACTGAGAACAATGATGTTCTCTGGTCCCAAAGGCACTTCTACCTATTTACTTTGAGGATATTTTTCCACAGGCTCCTTCTTAACCTCTTTAAGTTTCTTCTGGTACACTTGAGTGGATGAAGGAGTGGAAGCTGCAGGTCCTTGCGTTGATGAGGCAGGAGGGGTTTGCACAGGTGTGTCTGATATGGGAGTCGATGCTTCCCTCCTTGGTGTTGAAACATCCTTGGAAGAGGATTCTCCTGAGTGCCTTCTGAGCTCTCGAACTTTCCTGTCAAACCAGACCTTAGTCCTGACTAAGACTGGAGCAAGGATCTCAGCCAGATCATCTTTTTCTTTCCTGTTCCAATCCAAGTCCTCCAAGGGGGTGTGCTTAATCACATTGTCATACTCATATGAGTATAGATCAGAATTTTCATCCTGGAGTCCTTCAGGAACTTGGTACAAGCCGAGTTCTTGGATCAATTGCAGAGAGAACCTGCCACAGTGCCTCCTCCTAGCCTCAAAATCATCTGCACAGTCAGCCCAGTAGTCTTCTGTATCTGCCCTATGATGATATATTATCTTGATGTTCTGCTCAATGAACTTCTTCAAGTCGAAGCAAGTTCTTGGCTTAAAGAAATGAATGGTGATAGGGACCAGGGCTCTCTCTATGTTCTGTGCGTCCAGGGTTGTTTTACAAGTGTAATTTCCCAAAGAGATGGGAAAGTGCAAACCAGAAATCTTCTTGTCTCTGCAGGTTCTGTGCAATTTGTCTAATTTCCTGCATACTTCAATCAAAGCCATCTTATCATTGCAGAACATGGGAAGCCTCAGAGGGGTGCTCTCATAGCCAGCAAGCCTGATATAAGAGAATTTTCTGAATTGAATAAAATAGGCACCGTAGTGCGATATCAGGTTCATGGCTTCATCTGAAAACCTTCTAGCGTGTCATCACCTTGAGCAGCGACGACCACGTACATGGTGAAAGCATCATTTACCCTTCTGAAATTGTGATTGCTGGTCTCTAGGGTGAACTGCGGGCAGTAGGCATATATAGGGTCATCCTTGTGGGCATCAATGTAAGAAAAACCAAACCATTGTCTTGATGCCGCGGAGTATACATCAGGTACGAAGTCATGTAGAACTTCTTGTTTTGTACATTGGATGCTGCTCTGCCAAATTCATGCTGATGATTTCTACCCAGTTGATATTTTGAGTTCCCTCGCACACCATGCTGATGAGTGGGCACATCCAGAAATGGAACTCGTTAGTAGAAGGTAAGCCCATCACTGAGCCAGTAGGATTATGAAATCTGACAACTCTTCATTGAAATCTACTCGGAAGAGAGTCTTGGATAGGTGAGATGCTCCCTTCTTAGGGTTTTTAAGCCATGACTTCGCCACCCGCACCTTGTATTTGTCATTGTCTTGGTTAAACAGGGCCTGTGCTTGATCCCAGGAAACAACTATGGCATTATCCATCTCTGGGATCCTCAAAGTAGTGCTAATGGTGGCAGCATCTAGCTTGGTGATGAGTTCCCCGTGTATATTGGTCAATTCACTCGAATCAGGGTCGAAGTGAGCTCCGCATGAAAGCACTGTATCAGCACACTGTACTGAGATCGGGAAACCTCCAGCGAAAGCCAAACCACTATCGTGAATCATCTGCGCCATAGGTGTAGGGTTTGCATCCACCATCCTTGCCCAAAAATCGCTGAAATCAAGATGATGAGCTTCACTATCCCCAATATTGTGAACGGAAGATTCTAGTGGTGAGATTTGCTCCTGGCCCTGAAATTTGATCTTCATATTGACAGTAATTCGGAGGACAGAGACGCGAGCTTGACTTTGGGAAGGAATTACAGAGGGAAAGGATACACACGCAGGAAATTATATTGCAAGGGTTCGAGCAAAGGATAGCGTGAAAGCAGTGTGAAAAATGCAAAGGGGGGATGCCCATTATATAGCCGATTAGGAGAGAGAAAGACAATGAATGCGCATTTAATACATATCTACCAATTTGAAAAAGCATGATATTTGGGTAGAGCGGGAAAAATAAGCATGAATGGCACTTGGTTCATTTGGGACATGTGAGACGTGAATGCGTGAAACACGCGACTCGGCCGGATCGGATGAAAAGGTGACAATGGGTCCGGAAGAGCTTGGGACATTTGGGACGTGAAAGCGTGAAGTACGCGGTTCGGGTGAATCGGCCGAAAATGGAACAACTTGCACAATTTGACTTGGGACATTTGGGACAAAAATGTGCGAAGTACGCGGTTCGGGTGTTTCGGCCGAAAATGGAACAACTTGCACAATTTGACTTGGGACATTTGGGACAAAAATGTGCGACGGGCCCGAAAAAGACAAACTTCGGGGAGATCGGCCGATCGGGGAACAGAGCGCACTTTTGAACTTGGGACACGCGGGACAAAAATGTCCGACAGGCCCGAAAAACACATGAAATGACCCAAAAATGTAGATTTTCTCAATTTCACGACTTTTAACACTCTCAGCACAATGAGAAGACACTTAAAACTCAAAATTTTGAAAATTCACTTTCCTAAGAGCAGGGAATTTTGAGTGGACAACAGCTGGCTCCTTCTGGGGATGACTTGGCATAAATTCAAGGAATGGGACAAGGTAAGAACTTAGACAAACTCGGGGAAGTAGACCAGTACCTTATCCATTGGGCCACGGAGTCAAAAAGTAGACCAATACAGAGGACAACACACCAAAACAAAAAGGAAAGAAAAATGAAAACGCTGTACAGAATATACAAAGGACTCCTTAAACACCTATGACTTGAACAACTTAAGGTACTGCCCACTATAAGGAAGTGGGAGAGGAGAACCATCCATGTAATCAAGATAAAAGGAATTCTTACCAGCAAAGTGTCTGATCTTGAAAGGTCCGAGCCAAAGGGAATCGAACTTGCCATGGCTGCCACGAGGTTCATGCCTTTTATCCCATAACACACAAGTATCTCAACTTGGAAATCTCTTCGAACTAGCTTTCTTGTCAAACAAGACCTTTACCTTCTTTGGTGAACAGATATCCTATCAGCAACCTCCAATCTGTCCTCATTTAGTTTGTGAAGGTACATAATTCTCTTATCCAAAGCATCACTGAAACTAGTATCTTCAATGGCCTTCATTAGATGCAAGGCTGGTAGTTCCACTGTTACTGGCAGTTGAGCTTCTACTCCATATACCACTTGAAAAGGGACATTCCAATAGCTCTCTTTGGCGTAATCCTGTCTGCCCAAAGAGCATCATAGAGCTTCTTGTGCCAATTTCGTTGAGACTCATTTACTAATTTCCTTATAATAGTCACCAAATTTTTATTAGTGGATTCTGCTTGCCCATTCCCTTGAGGATAGTAATCTGAGGAGTGAGCCAAAGAAATGCCATACCCATAGCAAAAATCCATTATCTTAGTTGAAGAGAAATTCGAAGCATTATCTATTACAATCTTATTAGGTACACCATACCTTACCAAGATGTTCTCTTTGATGAAGCTGCACACCACTTCAGAAGTAGTACTCTTAACTGGAATAGCTTCCACCCATTTGGTGAAATAGTCAGTGGCAGTTAGTACATGAGTATGACCAGCACTAGAAGCAGGATTAAGTGTTCCAATGAAGTCCAAACCCCACTGTTGAAAAGGTTCTTCAATTACAACTGGCTTAAGAGGAAAAGAGGCCAATTTGGGTCTTCCCACGAAGGTCTGACAAGCCTCACATTTATCAACCCACTTGGATGCATCTCTGAACAAGGAAGGCCAGTAATATCCTCCACGAAGAATCTTGTGAGCAGTGACCGTTGATGAATAGTGCCCTCCACATGCCTGATCATGAAAAGCTGAGAGCAACTTTCTCTGTTGTTCCTTGTCCACACACTTCAAAAATCTCCCATCTAACCCACGCTTGAACAAGGCGTTTTCCCACAACACATATTGCACTGACCTCAATTTAACAGTCCTCTTTTCTTTGGCAGTTAAATGAGAGGGGCATTCCCCATAGGTGAGAAAATGGGTGATGTCAGCATACCATTCATCAACTGAGCTAAGGAACAGAATGGTAGGAAGGCCAACTTTGTTCTCCAGTAATTCATGCTTAGCTCCTTCAGCAATAAGCTCACAAAGACCTTTTCCATGAACCAGCTTGGTCAGTTTGATATCAATGTCATATTCTTGGACCTTAGCAACCCAGTTCCCTCTCTTGGATCCAAATTCTTGTTGTGTGAGAATTGACTTAACAGTTGTATCTGGAACCAACACCATGGAATGAGAGTTGAGGATGTAAAAGTGAAACTGCTTAACAACTTTGACCACTGCAAAAGCATGTTTCTCCATCATGGTGTATTTTAACTCATGATCTTTCAGAATATAGCTCATGAACGCAATTGGGAGCTCATGCTCATTAGAGTCTTCTTGAGTCAAAACAACAGCTAAGGTATTATCTGTGGCATAGCAATAGATAATAAAATCTTTGCTGAAATCAGGACAGGCTAAAACAAGAGTTTTAGCGATAGCTCTCTTGATACCTTCAAAGGATTCCTTTCCTTCAGAAGACCAACCAAATGTTTGCTTCCCTTTCATCATCTGAGAAATATTCAAAGTTAACTCTGCAAAATCAGGATGAACCTTCTTAAAAAATTGATCTTACCAAAGAAAGAGTGCACGCCCTTTTTACTGGTTGGGAGAGGAATTTGCTGGATAGCTTGTACTCATTCAGGATCAATCTTAATACCATATTTGGAAACGATGTGCCCTAATAATTTTCCTCTGTGACACAAAAGATAGATTTTTTAGGATTCAAAGAAATCCCATGCTCTCTGTATCTTAGTAGAACTGTCTCCAGGTGGTCAAAATGATCCGCTTTTGTTTTGGAAAACACTGTCAGGTCATCAAGGTATATGACAATACACTTCCCTTTCAAACTTCCAAAAGCTAGATCCATAGCTCTCTGAAAAGTGGCACTAGCATTAATAAGCCCAAAAGGCATTCTCTTGTAAGCAAAGGTACCCCAAGGAGTAGTGAAAGCTGTTTTGTGTTGATCTGCAGTATCAACCTCTACCTGATTATATCCCGAGAATCCATCAAGCATAGATAACATTTCAGATCCTGTTACTGCTTGCAATACCTGATCCATCATAGGAAAAGGATAATTATCTTTCAAGGAAGCCTGATTTAGGTTCCTGAAATCAACACAGATGCGGATCTCACCATTTTTCTTCCTAACAGGCACAATATTTGCAATCCATGTTGAATGGTGAATGGGAAAAATGATTTTGGCCTTCAACAACTTCTGGAATTTCTGAAAGATGGTGTCAGCTATTTTGGGGTGTAGATTGCCTTTTTCGCTTAAAAGGCTTGATTCTAGGCTTGAGAGGAATAAAATGCTGCATATCTTTTGGTTTGAAGGTTTTCAAATCTTCATAAGAGTAAGCAAGAACATCCTTATACCTCTTTAAAAGATCAATTGCTTTCTTCCTTTCATCTGTTGTGCAACATTTTCCAATGTTCACGAGTTTAGGATCGTAGAACTCCCAATATCAATCTTGTCATACTCACTGATTCTTTGCCGAGGTCCCGGAAGCTCTAGACTTCACATACCTATCATGTTTATCAAATAGTTCCTCCAAACTCACCAATCCTTTAGGAATCTTGTTTCCTTTGAGATTGATGCATCCATCCTGATCTGTTTCTTCTCCTTGGGCGACTGCTTTGTCAAAGGGCACACTTTCACGAGGTAGGTTATCACTTCCTTCAAAATACAGTTGTTCAAAATTACCCTTGAGTTCAGGAAGGAAAGAAAGACTTGATCATCATTGAAAACTTGCGCTTATTGGTATTATCAGGTACACTAGGCCGATGGACCATCTCAATGGTGAACTTATCCTGAGAGAAGTCAGGATGAGGAATCAGTAGTGACCCTGAGACTGCTAGTGAATCAGCCCTACTGTTCTTCTCCCTAGGTATTGCCTCAATGGAGAAAGCATCAAGAAATTCAATGGAATCCCAAACCTGGTTCCGGTAATGTTTCAACCTTCCATTTTTTACTTGAAAAAGGCTTCTGACTTGCTTTACAATCAATTCTGCATCACCACGAGCCAGAAGATTCTTTACACCTTGTTCTTTGGCCACTTGCAGTCCAAGAATGAGAGCCTCATACTCTGCTGTATTATTAGTATTTTCGAACTGCAACTTAAATGAAAAAGGATGTAGGCTTCCTTCAGGTGACACCAGTAGGACACCAGCTCCAGAACCAGCTGAGGAACAACTTCCGTCAAACTCTAAAATCCAAACACCATTAGGATCTTTAGGTGACACTTTGGGGAGTTGGATTTCATCAGGGGACATAATCATGTAGTTGCCATGACCCATATCCTCATAGAGTATTTGTGCTTTAGGATCATCCATTTTTGCACAATATACTCAGATTGCTTCTCAGGCATCAACTTCTTCATTTGTCCATTAACAGGTACGAGTGCATGTGACCAATCCATTTGAATTTCTCCACCCACATCCTTACAGAAGTTTCTACTTAGCAACATCCCGTATGAAGGGGGAATATCTGCTACTAAGATGGTAGCCAAAACTCTCTTTTCAGGCAAAGCAGCAAAAGCCACTTGTGCATCTTTAATTCTTCCGACCAGGGGCACTTCTTTACTCTCCATGGAGTAACAAGATCCATAAGTGTGTGTGAGGGTCAAGCCTAAAGCATGAGCTACTTTAGCAGGCATCACATTATCTGAGGCTCCTGAGTCAATGACACAATTACTGAGCCTATGACCAGCTATAAGAAGTGTTACATAAAATGGTTTAATTTTGTCATTAGGTGAGGTGACAGCAGCTACTAGACTAGGCTGTGGTGCAGAAGGAGGAGTAGGTAAAAGGCCTTTAGAGGTGGTTTTAGAATGGGAATTAACAAATTGAATCATTTTGGCAAAAGCTTTGGGATGGGTTTGATAATACTCAGCCTCTGAGATTTGAACCTTAGTCTTTTTCAGATGATCAATAATATCAAAAGACCCAGAAGTGGACGGGCCATCATCATTTGAAATCCTAGGCTTATCAACTTTAGGAGAAAAAGAAGTAACTTTACTATTAGGATTGACAGGACTCACCTTTGGTGTAGATGAAGTGGGGATAGGAGATCCTCTTTTTGAATTACAGGGATAGTTGCCGACTGCTCCTTAGATTTCTTGGGGGGATGTGTCACTTTCTCCCTCTGATTTGTCTAGCTTCGAGTCATGACAACAAATGATTCACTATTCATGTCTGCTACCACTTCATCATAATCATCTCCATCATCAATGCCCTCGGTGGTGAAGAAATTAACCCAAGATCCCTCAAGTTCATCTCGCTTAATCATCAAATTCCTCCACAAACTCCTCGCAAGCTTCATTATCCTCATCATCTCTCGGCTCTTCAACTTCACAGTTGCATTCATAGGAACTTTAACAGAGGTCCTTCAAGTGCTAATCTTGTTTGATAAGTAGACAAATGATTTTGGGCTTGAAATTCCTCCTTGGAACATCTACATAAGGAGCATGCTGACCCAATTGTTTCTTTATAGCAATGAGATCATTCACAAGTTTTTGAACTAATGGATCAGTATTAGGTCCAGGGGTGGAGGAGGAGGAAGCAACAGACTTATGTTTGGAAGGGTCTCTCCTCAACTTCCCTGACATGATTAGATCATCCTCGACACTAACAGTAAGAGTTTGATCCTCCACCAATGTTGAGATTAGCCCTTCTCAGAGACATAGCTAACTTCAGGCGTTTGGGCATTTAGGAAGAAACATTTTTGGATTTGATCAACAGGTCGAGTATTTACAGGAATTTTATTGATCAATCTATTGAATCGGGCCACAAATTCTCTCATGGGTTCTGGTGAATCTTTCTTTATCTGAGAGATTTGAGCTAGCAAGGCATGCACATCTTCTGCTGGTTTGAAATGGTTTTCAAACCCAGTTCTCATGGTGTCCCAGCTAGTGATAGTACCAGCCGGAAGGTGATAGAACCAATCAACAACATTATCTTGTAAAGTCTCAATGAATAGTCTCATGGAGACGTCTTCGTGTTCAACTCCCAGAACTCCACATGCAACTATGAAGGCTGCGATGTGTTCATCAGGATGCACTTTGCCATCACCTTTGAATTTAGGAAAGTTCTTCCGGTTACCTCTGGGTAACTCATGCAAAGGCTGAGGAAGAGCAAGGGGCCCGACACGATGACCCCAGGGCAATGGTACCGCCATTCTTGGAAAAATGGCTTGGAGAGGAACTGCAACACCAACAAGAATCAAAGCTCAAAGATTAGGGCTAGCTGGCTCCGAAGGAATACCACCCGTAGGAATTCTATCTTGAGCAGGTGGAGTGCTTGTCGAACGAGTCCTTCTATTTCTTATTGAAGGGAAAGAAAACCCCGCTCGCTCAAAATCTGAAACTGAGAATCTTCAATACCAAGGGCCCTTCTCCCTCGAGTAAAACGTGGAGTCGCCAGATCAAATGATGATAAAAATTACAGAACTGGAATATGATTTTCCCACAGAGTCACCAAAAACTATTGGTCGTCAAATAGGACTTTACGAAGAGCAACAAATCGGGGACAAGAAGTCCCTCCTCTTTAATGGGAGAGGTTTCCTTATTCGAGAAACGAACCTATTTACAAGTATACAAAACATGATTTTCTGGTTGAACTTGGATATTACAAAAGTGTTTACTACAAAGATCATCAATTACAAAAGGATTGAGGAATGAGAGTGGGAGAATGAGCAGAAGAAAGGAAACATGCAGAATTATAGATAACGAGTAATTCTTTATGTATGCGAAGTTACAGTGAATTGAAAACAAGATAATTCGTATCGTATAAATAAGATGGAATTTAAAGACACAAAGTTTCTTAACGTAACGTAGATTCATTAATCAAGGACACAAAGTTCCTTCTTGGTTATACAAGATCACCATGCTTGCAAAGTTGAAGAGTATGTAATCGGCAAGACTAACAAACTGGAGACAAATGATCTTCACAAAATTTAAATGAAAGCTTAGAGATAACAGAGATCAGATAGACAAAGAATGGAAAGCCCTTCTGTATTGATTTCTTTATGATCTATTTACACTTTCATAAAATAAAACGAGTTCTTCCTCCACAAGAATGGCGTAGAGAGGCCATTATATAGCTTACAAATCAGTTACTCTTCGTAACCACTTCTTTTAACCAAGAATAGTTAAGGACTCTAACCATAATACCTCAACTTTTACAAAGAAAACGGAAAAGAATGGGAAGAAGAGAAAAGAATGAAGAGAAGAAGATAGGTGGTCGATTCATCGGGAGGGACCCACCGACTTCAAAATCCTGTTGCCCGAATCTTTCAATGCCTCGGCTATGTCTCGCCACGAGGACCGACGTGTTGGCTGTAGATGACCCCAAAATCGAGACACTTCTCCATTTTTTTATCAAACTCGACATGAGTATGATAATCTTTATTTGCTTCTTCGATGGCAGATTGAAGAGAGAAAATCTCCTTCATTTTCTCCTTGGAGATGGAACTTTCCTTGAATAAATTATCTTTGACAAAAGCTCTGAATTGAGCTTTGATTTCTTGCAAGGAAAGGGGCACACCAGAAGTTTCATCTTGAAGATGACAGTGTATATCCTTGAAAGCAGATACCACCAGTGTCTTGAAAGCCTCTCCTTTCTGCCAGCTATTCTTCAGCTCTCCCAAAGCCTCCTCCAGGACTTTGATCTTCCACTCCACGTTGTAAACCCAAGACTTTGACTGATTATCCTTTGCATCATCAAAAACCTTATTCGCCAATCAAATGTTCTCATCTGTCTGTCCCATGAGATGGAGGTCTACTATGTAATCGCTCCTAAGTTTGAGCTCTTTATCCATGACCCCGATAGTGGAGGAGAGCTCACATTGCAAATTGTTCACCTTTCCGTGGAGTTTGAAAGCTTCATCGATGAAATTCAATCCTACAACAAGCATATCTTCCACCATGGCTTCCATAGCTCCGCCGTAGTAGACAGAATACTTGTGCATGTCTTTGATACTGTATTTAATCTTGGCTCAAAATTACAGGAGGTGGAAGAGTAGTCAATGGGGTAGGGTCCAAAACTTTGTCCATAGACAAAAGAGATTTGATAAAACTTGTGAGAATGGGCTGCTCCTCCAACTATTCAATAGTTTGCTGCCTTTTTCTATCCTCCCAATGACTCTTGTGACCATTTCCTGGAGGTTGTGGATCTCACCTTCAGGAGTAGACTCTCCCATTGGAATTCTTGAGAGCTCTAAGTCAGATGCCTGTAAGTCCTGCTCCGATTTGTCCACTGTAGGCTTAGCAATCTCCAGGAATTGCTGACCTTGAGCATCAGACACTATTCTGGAGGTGATTTTGGCTTTCTTGGCATGAGAAGGAGTAGTGCCCAACAAGGCTGCGACAACATCAAAATTTGGCCCTGAGCTCCGAGAGGAAGATTTCCTCTTTCTACTGTCAACAAGAGGTTGAACCCATGCAAAAGAGGAAGAGGAAGCAGCAGGAGGGGCAAGAGGACCAAGAGACATAGAGCTCATGACGCTCAAGGTTTGCACAGCTATCGTCTCAAGTTAAGATGTGAGTAGGCATTGGATACAATTGTCGCTTGAAGAATCAATAGCACTTGGAAGTTCAAAGTGCTTGGAATTCCTTATCTTTATCTGCTGGACCTTCAGGAGCATTTGCAGGGGTTGGCACTTCACTCTCTTCACTTTCACTAAGAACAATGATATTATCTGGTCCCAAAGGTACTTCTACCTGTTTACTTTGAGGATCTTTTTCCACAGGCTCCTTCTTAACCTCTTTAAGTTTCTTCTCGTACACTTGAGTGGATGAAGAAGGAGTGGAAAGCTGCAGTCCTTGCGTTGATGAGGTAGGATGGTTTTGCACAGTGTGTCGATATGGAAGTTGATGCTTCCCTCCTTGGTGTTGAAACATCCTTGGAAGAGGATTCTCCTGAGTGCCTTCTGAGCTCTCAAACTTTCCTGTCAAACCAGACCTTAGTCCTGACTAAGACTAGAGCAAGGATCTGAGCCAGATCATCTTTTCTTTCCTTTTCCAATCCAAGTCCTCCAAGGGGGTGTGCTTAATCACACCTTTGTCATACTCATATGAGTATAGATCAGATTGTCATCCTGGAGTCCTTCAGAACTTGGTACAGCCGAGTTCTGAATCAATTGCAGAGAGAACCTACCATGCAGTGCCTCCTCCTAGCCTCAAAATCATCTACACAAGCCAACCAGTAGTCTTTTGTATCTACCCTATGATGATATATTATCTTGATGTTCTGTTTCAATGAACTTCTTCAAGTCAAGCAAGTTCTTGGCTTAAAGAAATGAACGGTGATAGGGACCAGGCTCTCTCTATGTTCTGTGCATCCGTGGCTGTTTTACAAGTGTAATTTCCCAAAGAGATGGGAAAGTGCAAACCAGAAATCTTCTTGTCTCTCGCAGGTTCGTGTAATTTGTCTAATTGCCTACATACTTCAATCAAAGCCATCTTATCATTCGAGAACATGGGAAGCCTCGGAGGGTGCTTTCATAGCCAACAAGCCTGATATAAGAGAATTTTTCGAATCGAATAAAATGGGCACCGTAGTGCGATATCGAGTTCATGGATTCGCATGAAAACCTTCTAGCAAAGTGTCACCCTCGAGTAGCTTCGACCACGTACATGGTGAAAGCATCATTTACCCTTTTGAAATTGTGATTGCTGGTCTTCTATGGTGAATCGGGCGTAGGCATATATAGGGTCATCCTTGTGGGCATCAACGTAAGAAAACCAAACCATTGTCTTGATGCCGCTGTGGTATACATCGTGCACGAAGTCATGTAGAACTTCTTCGTTTGATGTACATTGGGATATTTACTCCGCCAAATTCATGTTGATGATTTTTGCCCGAGTTGATATTTTGAGTTCCTCGCACACCATCTTTGATGAGTGGGCACATCTAGAAATGGAACTCGTTAGTAGAAGGTAAGCCCATCACTCGAGCCAAGTAGGATTATGAAATCTGACAACTCTTCATTAAAATCTGCTCGGAAGAGAGTCTTGGATAGGTGAGATGCTCCCTTCTTAGGGTTTTTAAGCCATGACTTTGCCACTCGCGCCTTGTATTTGTCGCTATCTTGGTTAAACAGGGCCTGTGCTTGATCCCGGGAAACAACTATGGCATTATCCGTCTCTGGGATCCTCAAAGCAGTGCTAATGGTGGAAGCATCCAGCTTGGCGATGAGTTCCCCGTGTATATTGGTCAATTCACTCGAATTAGGGTCAAAGTGAGCTCCGCACGAAAGCACTGTATCAACACACTGTATTGAGATCGGGAAACCTCCAGCAAAAGCCAAACCACTGTCGTGAATCATCTGCGCCATAGGTGTAGGGTTTGCATCCGCCATCCTTGCCCAAAAATCACTGAAATCAAGATGACGAGCTTCACTATCCCCAATATTGTGAATGGAAGATTCTAGTGGTGAGATTTTCTCCTGTCCTTGAAATTTGATCTTCATATTGACAGTAATTCGGAGGACAGAGACGCGAGCTTGAATTTGGGAAGGAATTACAGAGGGAAAGGATACACGTGCAGGAAATTATATTGCAAGGGTTCGAGCAAAGGATAGCATGAAAGCAGTGTGAAAAATGCAAAGGGGGAATGCCCATTATATAGCCGATTAGGAGAGAGAAAGACAATGAATGTGCATTTAATACATATCTACCAATTTGAAAAAGCATGATATTCGGGTAGAGCGGGAAAAATAAGCATGAATGGCACTTGGTTCATTTGGGACATGTGAGATGCGAATGCGCGAAACACGTGACTCGGCCGGATCGGACGAAAAGGTGACAATGGGTTCGGAAGAGCTTGGGACATTTGGGACGTGAAAGCACGAAGTACGAGGTTCGGGTGAATCGGCTGAAAATGGAATGATTTGCACAATTTGACTTGGGACATTTGGGACAAAAATGCGCGAAGTAACGGTTCGGGTGTTTCGGCCGAAAATGGAACAACTTGCACAATTTGACTTGGGACATTTGGGACAAAAATGTGCGACGGGCCCGAAAAAGACAAACTTTGGGGAGATCGGCCGATCGGGGAATAGAGCGCACTTTTGAACTTGGGACACGAGGGAAAAAAATGTCCGACAGGCCCGAAAAGCACATGAAATGACCCAAAAATGTAGATTTTCTCAATTTTAATACTCTCAAAGACAACAAAAAGAAGACACTTAAAATCGAAAATTTTGAAAATTCACTTTCCTAGGATCGGGAATTTTGAGTGGACAACATGTCCCAAATGGTCTTGGGACATCCGGGATAAAAAGATGGAAGACGCTAAAGAGCCGGCTGACCCATGGACTAACCAAATCATGACATGTGTCATAAGGAGAAAAGTCTAAAAGTTCAAAGGGTGAGGTTTCAAACACTAACCCAAGCCAATAAAAAGAGGACACGTGTCCAATGAGGAAGGGAAGCTCGGAGCTCGGGGAGGAGTTAGAGAATTTGGCAAGAATTTCACCCAAAAGCTAAAAGTAAAGGTCTGCCCGCACCCCTGACGACCAATCAATGCATGCCACGTGTCATCCAGGTGGTAGAGTGCGGGAAGAAATTTAAAAATCGTTTTTGCCTGTTTTGTGTCCTAAATCTTCAGATCGCCATATCTTCCGATCCAGAGCTCAGATTTGCACATTCTTTATATCATTGGAAAGCTTATGAAATTCTCTACATGATTTTGTGGTTAATCTTGAATTTTGGTGTAGTCTGGAGAGAGAAAATTGAGAAATGGCTCTGACGACACATGTTTATGGCCAGAAGTGACATTTCAGCGACCAGATTTAATGCAGAATGGGTCGCATTCTCCTGTAATTCGGTCAAAATGATAGGGTATGGGTTTGTAAGGTCCCCCATGCTGTTTTAATGCACCTGCAGTCAAGAAGGAATGGGCTCTCACGTTTTTTGTACGCTTCTGTCTCCTAGGCTCGACCCATGCAATGTAAAAGGTAGATTTGGCTCATTTCTAAAAGGGGGAACATTTTTTGGGCATAGCAGACTTCTTCTTTCACCTCCAGCAAGTGATTGATGCAAGGATCAGACCTCTCCAAAGATTGTAATTTTTTTTACCTCTCTAAGGGTGTAATGTGTGTTTTTGACACTGAAATGATAATGCAAGCTCTGTGAATGGGTTTCAGTCCTCTGTTTGTATTATTTGCTTCATTTCAGATCCTAAATTATACCTTATCAGTCTGTGTATGTTTTATGTTGTGAACTTTGGTCTGTGTCTATTTGCATGACAAATATGTTTCACCACTCCTTTTGGTGCATCACCATCTTTAGTTAGTTTCAATTTTTGCACTTCTACCCCTGTCTCCTTGCAAGTTAGAGTAGGATTAGGATCTGAACCTCTGTAGTTGTGCAAGCATTAGATCTAAATCAGAGGAGTTTGAGGAACCAACCTCTAATCTAGAGATTCCTCTCTCAGTTTCACAAGTCCCACACTTGGAGAGAGGTTTCCATGTTGTGCAATCACACTGGATGCTAGAGTGATCAACCTAGAAGCCTGATCTACATCCAGGGGTGCTGTGAGTTCGCAACAACAGTTTTGGCACACCTGGTGGGACCTAGAGGTCTCATTTTTATTGCAGCAAGGTTGATGTGCATCTGCTGTAATTTTCTTTCTTATAAGAGCTATTATTTGCATATCTAGCGACTCCAAGGGGAAGAATCAGCTGGTTCCAAGTGCAGGCCTAAAAACTCATGAGAAGAATCACCACAAGGTCAAGAGTTGGAGAAGAAGAAGTGTTGTTTGAATACCTACAATTATCTCCAAGAAGAAGGCAAAGAGGAAGAAGGATTCAAAGGTCTCCATCTCCACCAAACAGAACTCTCTCAACTCCTCCACCTGGTAGGCCTTTCATTCAATCAATAAGGGTTTTAAGACCAATTAGAATGGCTCAGAACAACCCCTACGTCAACTTCACAGGTAGCAGCCCACTTTCTCTCAATGCACAACATCCAGTTCCTATTGCAGCCTTGAAGAACATTCCCTACTTCACCGGAGAAAATCAGACTACTCCAGGTGATCATGTTAAAGATATTGCTAACCTTTGTGCAATTCATGAAATCAATGAAATGCAAGTGGCTGTCAAGTTACTGGCATCTTCCTTCAAGGGTAAAGCATTGCAATGGTTTGGGAGCCTTAGAGCTGGTTCTATCACAAACTGAAATCAGCTGTGTATTGCACTTCATGAGAAATTTAGAGAGAAGGGAGACAACTTGTCTCTTTTGGAGCAGCTGACAACCATTAAGAGGGCTCCCAATGAGCAGCTGACCGATTTCAACTTCAGATTTCAAAAAACTTGGGAGAGGATTCCAGTGGCAGTCAGGCCAACAGCAGAAGGTGCTTTTCTCTATTATCTCAAAGCTCTAAATTCTGATATTTCTATGTTAATTCAGTCCATGGGAGGCATAACTATCCCTATGGCTTATAGCATTGCCATTAGGGCTGAAAATTGTTTAATCCAAGCTAGAAAACTTGCCCCTAGACCTCCCATGCCATTGTTTCCAAGTTTAGAGAGCCCAAACACCCATCAAGCACCTAATTTGGCTCCTTCTCCCACTCCTAGAAATCAAAGTTCAAATGAAGCTTCCACTTCATCTCCAAGTGCCCCAAATGACCTTCAAGAGGTCATGAAGCAATTACAAAACCTAGGCAATGAGCTAGTTACTCTCAAGAGGCAACAAGCCCAAAGTTTCAGACCTTCTTATCAACCCCAAGCTCAGCCTAATAGGCAGCCATACCAACCACAAAGACCACCTAATCTAGCTGCAAATATGAATCAAACAAGGCCTCCTACCAATAGACCATTCCAACCCTATAATCCAAATGCCATATCTACCTCTAAGGCATTAGTGCCAACACAGAACAACATTTCTCAGGAATATGATTGGTGCTTTCCATGCAACGAGCCTCATAACCAATCCATGTGTTTCAATGGTGCTCTCAATCAAGCATTGATGGTGACAACTACTGGAGTGGAGGGCGAGGGCAGTCAAGGAAACAACCAACAACAAGAAACATTCCAACAACAATCAGCCCCAAATGACACCACATTGGTAAATTGGCAGGCAGAGGATTTCTGTGGCATGAACCAGGTAGTTTCCCAAGGTGTTGCAGCCAACACAAGGTCAAAAAGGAGGAATTTGGGTGAAGAGCAGCCACTAGCTCCAACCAGCCCACAACCTTCTATGACTCCAGAAATGATTGGCAAGCAAAGTCCCATTTCAAATGCACAAGGGCAGCCAAGAACAGCCCCTAGGCCAACTCAAATGCCAGCTGTTGCTACCCACGTGCAAGGAGTAAATGTGCAAACCAAGGGACAGCAGAGAGATCCTTCATCACCATTCAATATCATTGATTAGATGAAGAAGATAAATGTCAATATATCTATGTGGGAATCCCTATCCATCCCAGGCCAAAGAGATCTACTGCAAGCTGCCATGAAGGATTGGCCAACTTCGAATCAGCAGGTTCAGATGCAAGACAAAGTGCTTACAAATGCTACCCAGCCTGAAGGAAGTCATGGAGGACAACAAGGTAAAATGTTGAAGCCCCCTCCTTTCTATGTTTCATTAATCATTGGAAATCAGCTAGTACATAATTACATGATAGACTCCGGGGCAAGTAGCTCAGTAATGCCTAAATAGATAGCTGATCAGCTAGGGCTCCAGTATGAAATAACATCTAAAGGGGTAGTGCAGCTAGATGGGACAGCAATAGCAACAGTTGGAGTGATTAGAAATTTGAGTCTTACCTTGCACGCATGTCCAAATGTTGTTGTTTTACAAGATGTATCAATCATAGACCTTCCACCACTCTTTTCCCTTTGCTTGTCAAGGGACTTCACAGCCAAGATTGGGGGGTATTTGTCTACTGATTGGTCACACATGCTATTCAGAACAAGATATGGAACTAAGGCCACAATCAGATCCGAACCTATTGCAAACTTCCATATTGAGCCTTACACTCCAAGTCAGATTAATGCCAATTGCTCAGCATTTGATCAAGAAGATCACCCTAGCACTGATGAGGCTGACACCAAGGTTGGAAGTATCTCGGATCTAACTCTTGATGAATGGGAAAACAAGATACATGCTTTTGATCCCTATCAAGAAGTAGAAGAATCTGCGCTAGGAGTTTATTGTTTACATGAAGAGAATCAACCTCTCCCTAGCATCACCAAGCCGGATCATAAAGACAAGAATGAAGTATGGCAATTGTTCTTTGATGGGTCAAGGAGTAGACAAGGTGTAGGAGGAGGAGCTATGCTCATTTCACCGCAAGGTATAAGGTATTACTCAGCCTTCCGTTTCCATTTTTCCTGTTCAAACAACACGGCTGAGTATGAAGCCTTAATTCATGGACTACACTGGGCAATGAAGAAAGGCATCAGGAATTTACAAGTATTTGGTGATAGTGAGCTGATTGTAAACCAAGTCAAAGGAAAAAATGCTGCCAAAAATGATCTGTTGAAGAACTACAAAAATCGGGTATGGGATCTTATTGAAGATCTTGAAGCTTTTAGCATCAATTCTATCCCAAGAAAAAAGAATGAAGCCGCTGACAGACTTGCAGCAATTGGGGCTGCGTTTGATGTTGTAGAAAGTATCAAAAGTGAGAAATCTCAGCCTCATATCAAATTGGTTGTGAGACCAGCTGTTCCGGATAACAATACAAGTTGGCAAGTCTTCGAGAATGATCAGCAAATTGTTAATTTCCTACAAGAAGAAGCTGAGTTCTCCACCAGGAATCAAGACAAGATGCATCAAGAGATAGTATAGCGACCAAGTGGTGCCGAGAACTAACAAATTACCAAAAGGCCTCATAACCTTGGAGTCAATCTTCAACCCGAATGATCAGTTAGGAAGGAGAAAGTGAACATTCAAGTAAAGGGTGAAGATTTAGAGCCTATTTTAGTGGAAGAAGGCAAAACATTGCAGATTGGCAAAGTAAGTACCTCACAAGAGAAATCTGATTTTTTTCAGCTTTGTCAAGAGTTCTCGAGATGTCTTTGCTTGGACTTACAAAGATCCAAGAGGTTTCAACCCAAAGTTGGCACAACATACTATTGAGCTGGATCCGGAATCTAAGCCTATCAGGCAAAAAAGCAAAGGCCAGTGAATCCCCATATTGAACCTCTCATGAGAAAAGAGTTAAGCAAGCTTATTGAGGCCAGTATCATCTTCCCCATCAAACACTCGAGTTGGGTTGCAAAATTGGTGCCAGTGAGGAAAAGAAATGGAGAAATAACACTATGTGTTGACTTCAGAGACTTGAACAGAGCCTCCCTTAAGGACCATTACCCACTCCCTTCCATGGAGCAAATATTGCAAGTTGTAGCTGGTTCAGAAAGGTTCTCACTACTTGATGGCTACTCAGGCTACAATCAGATTATGGTGAAGGGAGAAGACCAATTCAAGACAGCCTTCACAACCAAATGGGGCACATATGCTTACAGGAAAATGCCATTTGGGCTGTCCAACACTGGTGCTACCTTTCAAAGGGCAATGGACATGGCATTCAAAGGTTTGATTAACAATGTGGTGCTGATCTACCTTGATGATATCACTATTTTTTCAAAGAATGCAGCAGACCACCTCTCTCATTTGAGACAAGTCTTCATGAGGTGTAGGAGATTTGGAGTGTCTTTGAATCCTAAGAAGTGCATCTTTCTTGCACATGAAGGAAAGCTGCTTGGCCATATTGTCTCCAAAGAAGGATTAGCAATTGATCCAGAAAGAGTTGAAGCCATAAGAGCACTACCACTGCCAAGCCACAAGAAATCCCTTCAGAGTTTCGTGGGAAGGATAAACTTTGTTCGGAGGTTTGTCCCAGATTTTGCAGCCCTTGTCAAGCCCATCACCAAAATGTTAAAGAAGAGCATGGATTTTAAGTGGACAAGAAGGCAAGGAGAGTTTTGAAGCAATCAAAGAAGCTATCTCTCAAGCACCAACTCTCATCAACCCAGACTTCTCCAAGGATTTCATCCTCTATGCATTTGGAGGTGATGACACTATTTTTGCCATTCTGGTACAGTAGAACAAAGATAATGATGAGAAACCAGTTGCCTTCTTCAGCCAGAGCCTAGATGACTATGAGGTGAGGTACTCTTTTATTGAGAAGCATGTGCTTGCAGTAATTAGAAGCTTGAAGAAATTCAAGCATTTAATCTCAAACAACAAGGTCCAGTTGTTGGTCTCACATGCTGGAGTTAAGGACTTCCTCCTCAACAAGGATTTGAATGAGAAAAGGGTAGGTTGGATCACCCATGTCATGGAATATGACATTGAGATCAAAATCACCAAGCTAGTAAGAGGGAAAGGACTGTGTGAACAGCTGGTTTTGGGGAAGCAAAAAGAAGTATGCAACGAAGAAGAGGCTGTTTTGATAGTCCAGGACAGCCATGAGCCAAGTGGCAATCAAGAAGAAGACAATGCTTCCCCCACTCCTTGCTGGACCCAAGGCATTATACACTTCCTAGGTACAGGCCTATGCCCCCCGGAGATGAGCAAGACCCAAAGGAGACACTTCAGGTTGCAGGCTATTCCGTATGCCATTATTGATGGAGTTTTGTTCAAGAAAGATGTGAATGGAGTGCTACTGAGATGCATTAGCACAAATTAGATTCAAAGGGTGTTGGAAGAGTTTCATGGTGGACCAGCTGGTGGCCATTTTGCACCAAGAGTGATAGCTCTAAAAATCATGAAGGCTGGTTATTATTAGCCTAAAATCTTCAGTGATTTCTATGCATGGATCAAGAGGTGTAAGAATTGTGCATTCTTCACAGGAAAAGAGAGACTTGCTGCCCTCCCATTGCATCCAATCTCAGTTGACCAACCATTCATGCAATGGGGTTTGGACTTCATTAGAGTCATTAATCCCATTTCAAGCCAAGGGCACAAATGGATTTTGATGACCATGCACTACTTCATCAAATGGGATGAAGGTAGCACTCAAAGAGGCAAATGAGTCTAGCATCTTAGACTTTTATGAGGGGATAACAACCAGATTTGGTGTACCTGCCACAATAATCTCTGATAATGCATTGGCATTCATTGGATCTAGGGTGACTGAGTGGGCTGTCAAGAACGGTATTTACCTAAGCACTTCATCGAACTATTACCCTCAGGGTAATGGCCAGGCCGAGTCTACAAACAAGAACTTGTTGAGGATCATTAGGAGGACTCTTGATGAGAATCAGAGGTCTTGGCATACCAAACTGAAATCAGCCTTATGGGCTGATAGGATAACTCCCAAAAGATCCACGGGTAACTCTCCATTCAGGCTTGTCTATGGAAGAGAGGCAATCTTGCCCATGTCACTTGAGTTGCCAACGTTGGAACTCATGAAGCAGCTGGAGTTGCTAGAGTTTGAGCCCATGGAGGTGAGGTATGCAGAGTTGATGGAGCTGCAAGAGATCAGAAATCAGGCATCCCAAGCAATGGAAAAGGATCAAGCTTTGATCAAGAAGACCTTTGATAGGAAGGCCAAAGATAGATCTTTTCAAGTTGGAGATCTAGTGTTGAAATGGGATGTGGATAGAGCAAAACCGGGAAGGCATTCAAAATTTGATGCCATTTGGAGTGGCCCATACATGGTCACAAAGTGCAAGAACAACAATGCTTTCCAATTGGCCTCATTGGATGGTGAAGAACTGCAGATTCTAGTCAATGGAATCTATCTCAAGCGTTGCTTCTAGAGGGAAGTTCACTACCTCTGTAAATATTAGATTAGATTTTCTTTCCTCCAAGTGCTTGTGCACATTGTTTTTCTGTAGGTTAGTTTTGTTTTCCCTAAGTGCTTTGGCACAACTTGCTATCCATGGAGATGTTTTGCAGTCTTTTCTCCCATTAGGTGATATTCCATCTTCCTCCTTACACATTCTAAGTCAGTTGGGATTCTAAACTGAATGTTTGATAACTTTGTGCCCAATGGACTCGCTTCAGGCTATTAGTCTTTTCACCTAGCAGCAGTACCCATTGAGTTGCCAATTGTTATCCAAAATTCACCCCCCAGAGTAAACTTTGATAACATGCATTGAATTCTCAAGCCCCAGGAAAATTGATTGATTCAGGGCAAAAAATCATGTTCCTGTGGTCCCCTCGTGATTTTTTTAACTCTCCTGTCCAGGTTGAAAAGAGCAAGTTCTGAGAAAAGGTGAAAAAGTTGCAAAAGCAAGCTTGGGCCAGAAAAAAATCATGAAAAATGTCTAAGTCCTAGTCCTCGCAACAGTCGGGACGTGAGGGACATCTGGGCACGAATCGGCTGAAAGGCCGCCAGGTAGTCTGCAGAGCAAAGGAACATCCGAGGCGTCAAGACGTGGAAAGCCGGTTCGGCCGAAGGAGAGGAAAATCGACCAACCGCTCTGGGACATTTGGGACAAGAAGACGTGAAGGAAGCGAACCGGCCGGTTCAGCCAAATGGGGAACTTTCGCACTAGGACAGTTGGGACAAAGGGACGCGTGGGACGCGGATAGCCGAAGGAGCTGAAAGCCAATCAAGCAACGCCACGTCATCACCGAATGAGGGACAAGGAAGCCCATTTCGGGTGGATCGGAGGTTTTTGTCCCAAACAGTCTTGGGACATCCAGGACAAAAAGACACGGGAGATGCGAAAGAGCCGGCAGACCCGCGGACCAACCAAATCATGACACGTGTCACAAGGAGAAAAGTCCAAAAGTTCAAAGGGCGAGGTTTCAAGCACTAACCCGAGCCAATAAAAAGAGGACACGTGTCCAATGAGGAAGGGAAGCTCGGAGCTCGGGGAGGAGTTAGAGAATTTGGCAAGAAGTTCACCCAAAAGCTAAAAGTAAAGGTCTGCCCCATGCGCCTGACGACCAATCAATGCATGCCATGTGTCATCCAGGTGGCAGAGCGTGGGAAGAAATTTAAAATATTTTTTGCCTGTTTTGTGTCCTAAATCTTCAGATCGCCATATCTTCCGATCCAGAGCTCGGATTTGCACGTTCTTTATATCATTGGAAAGCTTATGAAATTCTCTACATGATTTTGGGGTTAATCTTGAATTTTGGTGTAGTAGAGAAAGGAAAATTGAGAAATGGGTCTGACGCATGTTCATGGCCAGAAGTGACATTTCAGCGACCAGATTTAATGCAGAATGGGTCGCATTCTCCTGTAATTCGGTCAAAATGACAGGGTATGGGTTTGTAAGGTCCCCCATGCTATTTTAATGCACCTGTAGTCAAGAAGGAATGGGCTCTCACATTTTTGTATGCTTCTGTCTCCTAGGCTCGACCCATGCAATGTAAAAGGTAGATTTGGCTCATTTCTAAAAGGGGGAACATTTTTTGGGCATAGCAGACTTCTTCTTTCACCTCCAGCAAGTGATTGATGCAAGGATTAGACCTCTCCAAAGATTGTAACAGTTTTTTTACCTCTCTGAGGGTGTAATGCGTGTTTTTGACACTGAAATGATAATGCAAGCTCTGTGAATGGGTTTCAGTCCTCTGTTTGTATTATTTGCTTCATTTCAGATCCTAAATTATACCTTATCAGTCTGTGTATGTTTTATGTTGTGAACTTTGGTCTGTGTCTATTTGCATGACAAATATGTTTCACCACTCCTTTTGGTGCATCACCATCTTTAGTTAGTTTCAATTTTTGCACTTCTACCCCTGTCTCCTTGTAAGTTAGAGTAGGATTAGGATCTGAACCTCTGTAGTTTTGCAAGCATTAGATCTAAATCAGAGGAGTTTGAGGAACCAACCTCTAATCTGGAGATTCCTCTCTCAGTTTCATAAGTCCCACACTTGGAGAGAGGTTTCCATGTTGTGCAATCACACTGGATGCTAGAGTGATCAACCTAGAAGCCTGATCTGCATCTAGGGGTGTTGTGAGTTCGTAACAACAATATCCTTTCATGAGGGCGGTGAACCAATCAATCACAAATCATCTTACCCCTTGTATGCGTCCTTGCTAGGGGTACATAAAATCAATCAATGTTCACTATGGAACACATTATGGATAGAGTTAAGTGTCTTTATAATAGTTGTGTTGCATTGTTACTTTTTAGTTCATTGTTTGACCAATTAAAAGTTTATTGTTTGTCATCTTGGTTAATTTATAGCCATGGTGCGACCATCTACTGTGTATATTGGGTTTTTTTTTACTTTTCTTAGTTAATTGTTTGACCAATTACAAGTTTCTTGTTTACCATCTTGGTTCATATATAGCCATGGTGCAAACATCAATTATGTATATTGGGTTTATTTTTACCTTTATGTGTGTTGCGTGTATGTATGTTTATGCACATAATGGGTTGATCATCATGGTTCTTTAATAATCATGGTGTTAACTCTATTGTGCAATAGCAAAGTGGGTTTCTCTAAAATAAAAACTTTGAATAGAAGCTCAAGCTATGAGCAATGTTAGTCATATCATCATTGCATTCATTCATACATATCATTCAAAAATAAAAAATAAACAAAAAAATTAAATCATTAATTGCTAACATTTCCACATTCACATACATCTATAACAATAACACATCATCTATAAAACTATCCAAATCATCATCTATATACATCATCATATACAATGTCAAATGTCTCAAAAATTTCATATATACACTATACAATGTATCCAAAATATCAAATACATATATACATCATCATGCCACAATGGGAAACTATACAATGAATGTTCCTTCATCAGGAATATACAAAATAAATAGATGTCTATCATACAATGTCAACCATGGCTCTTTCTAACCCTTGGGCTACCTAGTCCACCATATTTCCTCAGTGGTAGCATATAGAAATATCAAGTTGATCTAGAAAGCCCATGTGATCTACCCAATCTCCTTGACCTTGTCCCTATTCTCTAGTTTTATTCTCGATGCTCTCGGATCTATGGGATGGATAAATCATACAATCCTCTATAATAACCCTTATTGTGAGTAGTTGTCAATAGCTCCTCTAATACATCTCCCATCTCGGTTGCCTCAACTACACAATAGGCCACATATTTATATGGTAACTTTCTACGTAATTATAGTACTAACCGATCTCTCTCAAATGTCCTCTACTACACATTAACCCTCATAGAATTCAATATGATCTATAATAAGTGAGGAATATTACTTTGTCATACTTCTCTATATCTCCATTCATTGATCGTGTGTAGCTGCTCTTGATGGAACTAGAGTTTGTACTTGTGGTATATGACTCCTCACATCCACCTCTATCCTATCTCCCTATCCATCATCCCTATCACCATCCCCATATCCCCATCCATTATCCCCATTTTATGCTCCTCCTCCTAGACTTGGTGGCATATATGGATAGTAGTACATGTAAACTATGAAGGCATACACCTTTTCTACCATGTGCCTATATTAGTACATATACATGTACCTAAACTTGTGCCTATGCACCATGTACTGTCCCCGTGCCTGTACACCATATACCTATCCTTCTATTGGTACATGTACCTACATCTAGGCATGTACCTATCTACATCCTCCTCCATGGATGTGTCATCCTCTCCCTCTCCTCTCTCTCCACCACAATGTTACCCTCACCTTTACTTGCTATCCATGTTACCATCACAACCCGAGGAATGATCAAACCAATTGGTACTATCAAAAAACATAGCACACACCATAACCTACAAATAAAACTAGATCCACGATATTTTATTGTGCATCCGACACCTATATTAAGACTCATAAAACACTAGTCCTGTTTATGTTAGTCCTTATGTGTGTCCTCAATGCTATAGTATCTAAATCTACTCATGCATACCACTACTCTCCATTTGTTATATCATATCTAATTTTGATATGATGCATGACTCTATCTGGTCTATAACACTCAATGATGTATTATCAAATTTCAATCATGTAATGAGCCACCTCCATTAATCCCAGCTCTCTGTCATGTCCATCTCCCACCTATAGGACTGTATGGAATCCATGTGATTTGGCACAACTATAAATCATTTATATCTCATCTATAAAATTCCAGATCTACTTGGTGACATCTCTTCTCACCACCAATTGTATCCCATCCAAAACATTGATGGATCCTTCAACTACCTATCTCTCAAAATTTCTCTGTCCAACCCACCTGCTATATAGTCCCATGCCCAAATTTTTAGTAGAGTTCTAGGCCCAAACTCCTCTATTTCTTGTATACAACCATATACATACGTACATACATACATACATACATACATACATACATACATTCATACATTCATACATAACATACATACACACACACACACACACACACACACACACACACACACACACACACACACACACATGTATGTATGTATAAATTCACTAGTATACACGGTACACATACAAACACCACCACAACCAACAAATATGAAACCACATGACCCCAATTAAAAGTGTCTCCCTTTCTTATCAATAAGAAAGTATCAATTGATAAGATCCATCAATTAGATAGGAATATTATCTATCTCATTGTCCTCCATACAATTTACAAGGTGTACCTCCATACCCTCTCCATAAATATCATCTATTTCAAATAATAGCTATATATTTTACCATATGTGTGATAATCTCCTCTCCCGGTGAATCAACCGACCCTATATAAGAACCCTTAGTATGTGGTACACATCCTCTAATGTCAAAAAAATCTCCCCCATTCGACAATATGAATGTATGAGACTTACTATTCCCTAACTCCACTAGATCACCAACAATGAGTGATCCAAATTGATCTCGACATCCATGCTATGTGTGCCAAACTTTCCACCTCCAAAAGCGCCCACAATACTCTCCTCTCTACACACGTCATCTGTCTCTCGATTTCTCTCAATCATGAATGTATCTCTCATATGTACAATGCATATAATCTCTCTTACACACATTGTAACTAATTTATTAGTCCTTTCCTAGCCATTTTTCACCTTTTTATCCTTTCTACACCTCACCTAATCCCGTAACTCATGCTAGCACACTTAGTATTAAGCTAGCACACTTATTCTCATGCTAACACACTAGACACTAATTCACTTAGTAGTATGCTAGAACACTCAACATGAAACTAGCATAACCATTACACTAATGAACTTATTTTTATTAAGGATAATGGTTTTTGACCGAGAACCCTACACAGTACAAAAAGAAAATGCCAAAATATTCAATAAAGTACATAAAATACTAAAAAGGACTAGATAACTAATGGCCAAGAAACCCAAAAATAAGTAATTCAACAAAATATCAATAGTAAATCAACATAATGTTAGCCTTATGTTAGCAAAAATTTGGCACTAGAATTTAGAGTGTCAAAAAAGAACAATCCAAAAGCAAAGGAGAAGGATGCATAAGTTTATTTCATGAGCTTTCAAAAGCTCATTTTAACATTATCAAGCCCCTTTTTGGCATCACTAAAACTTTTTTCTTTATTGGATTTGTCTCGCCTTTCTCGGACATCAAACTATGAAATGAACAATGAGATGAAATCCATAGTGCTTTTCTCGCATGCTAAGGATGTCACACCGCTTGACATTTATCTTTTCTATTTCCTTTTCAATTTTGATGACTTTATTTTTGAGATCCATCACAATTTTACTATCAACTACTCCATCTTTAATTCGGGCTTGTAAGAATCAATTTTGCTCTTGAGCATTCTGATTTTATTGAGCTAGTTATTAGAATCAATATTTTTATTTATGGTTTCAACAAGAGAGGATTTGGGGCCATCCTTACTAATAGACATTAGGTTAAGTACAATATAACCTTCCCTAAACTGGGAAGTGAAGGATAAATGATAGTATGAGAGGGGAGGGGTTACTCCTAAGGGACCTACTTGTGAAGAGGGATTTGGATCACTTAATGAGAGAAGGGGTTGAGTATAAAATTACTTTGGGAGGAAAGAAAGAGGAGGGTATAGGGACATGTAAGGGTTAGGGATGGGAAATGGGAGGAGAGGTGGAAGGGGGTGGAGAAGAATGGGGGTGGAGGTGGAAGGTCGAAGAGGAGGGGGAAGAGGGATGCAGGTTGTGGATGGAGAACCAAGTAGTTGAATTACTTGTAAATTATAAGGATAAGAGCATGATACAATGGGAAGAAACATTTTCTCCATTTAACCAAATTCACACAATTCTCAAGATAATGAAGCAATAAAAATGGAAACTTACTAAATAGTTTGTGTGAAATTGGTTGAGAAAGACCAGCTAGTAATTAGGCATGATCAAGAAGGGACCCTACAACTTTATGAAATTCATTACCATAATCAAAATAACATTAAAAGGGGTAGGGAGTGACTCCTTTGTAAAACCTCTTAAATTGTAGACAATGGACTTATCATAATCTAATAATTTGAGCTCTTATGCTCCATAGTCGATGCTATTTTTAAAAACTTTAACCCTTTTCAACGGAGTCCAGTAACCCACACTATGATATCCTCATTTATCTCAAACTCTTTTCTTTTATACATCACCTTCATATCCTTCCAATTTTTAGTGAACTCTTGTAACAAGTGCAGATCATAACCCTTGACTCTAGCCATAAAATTAATGAGACCAGCCTTGGTAATAATTTTTAGAGATAAATTTTTTTCTTCCACTCATCAATCTTCACTAGTTCAACCCTAAAATTTTCTCTCCTCCCATCCCAACAAAAGAGAGCTCGAGGAAGCTAAAGATGATGATGGTAGAAATAGTATGGGTTTACATATATAGCTGGGAGAAGATGTCCTACCACACAATCCAAATCCACCACACATGTGGAGAAAGCTTCATTTACAAATATTATAAAGTTGTTAGATAAAGCTAGAGGAAATTCATCATATTCCCACACTTGCAAGATATTAAGTTTTGTTCCATTAAAATACAAGAAAAGAGTAGCTTGTGTGAATTAACCCATATTTTCATTAATGATAATGCTAACCGAAGAGTTTCATCCTCTCCCAAAATTAGAAATCTTTGATATTTATACCAATATTTGTCATGATGTCCGCCGGTTTATTCCCTTCGAAAGGTATGTTGAATAATAAAAGATTGAAATGAACTTAGAATGTGGGTTGATTCATCAATAATGGTTTTTATGGACTAACTCACATTATTGTTCCCTTTTAGGCAATGCTTATTTTTATGCTAGAACATATACATTAATATTAACATAGGCAAACCTACGCTAGTGCATTTTTTCTGACCTACGCTAGTACATGTACATCCTTGTGTTAGCATTTATTTTCAATTTTCTTCTAGCTATAAAATGTAATAAATGCACAACACTAATCAATTTGTGTACTCACCAAACCATTTTCATCATAACCCCACCTGTACTCCATAACTTAGTCCACATGATGAATACATGTTGAATATTGTGCCATCTCTATCAAAAACTTAGAGAAAATGTCACTATATAGAAAGACAATTCTAGCAGAAAAAATGACCAATTATTTTTGCTCCCACCCAATCCTCTATTTAACCCTTCTTCCAAACCCTAATTCAGATCCCAAAACCCTAATTTTGGCCTTTGACCCTCTGTCTCTCATTTTCTGAGCCCATTTTGTCTGTCTCTCCTATGGAAGTCTCTTATTCCCTTTATCAAGTAGATATCCACCGGTTTATCCTATCACCCATATGCTTGAGGGGGAAATCCGTTAACACAATTTATACCCATGAGGGAATCCCAATGTGTCACTTGGAAAAATCAAGAAGTCCATCACACTTCTTCATCATCTATTCACCGATCTACACACGTCTATTATCTTTAAAGTGATATTACTTCGTAATAAAACTTTAAAGAGGGGAAAATGTAGACACCCTAAAATATCACATTACACATTCTAAACCTTTGAAATTACCCCGTAATCACTCCATGACACATTATAACCATTTTTACCACTTTTGGATATATTCCACTACTTTACAACTCTTAGAAATATTCCATGAAATTATTCGAATCACACATCTATTATTCCCATAACTTCCCTAATTATATTTTATCACTCACATATAGTATCAAATCACTAAATATTCATACCATAAGCCATATTACACTTCCACATCACTCCTAGGATTAATTAATTAATCATATTACTCTTATTGATAATCTCCTACCCTATTAGCAAATTTAATATCACAAAAATTAATAAATCTTCCACATATCTATTTCCACCTCACTAGTCGACATCCCAAGATGAAAAAGAAAATCTAATCTTTACTAAGGATAAAAATCATTAATTATATTCAAGATGAAAAGTTTAAATTAAATTAAATAATATATTTGAGTTAACTAAAACATATCCCTTGAATCATGGCTTTCCAAATTAAAGAAAAAATCTCTCCAAGCTAAAAATCATGTCACTTTTTGGGTGAATAAAACAAAATACATGAAATATTAATTCAAAGAAAATTTTGAATTATTCAAAAGATATGCCACCTTTTTCCAAACTCAATGAAAAATCACTCAATCAAGCTCAAATCAGTAGCTTATCTTTCCAATCAAATTGGAAACTCAGAAAAATCATTCCAAATATGCTTCAACCAGACCCTTATAAGAAAATCAGTCACAAAAATCAAGGTTATGGGATTATCTTTCTTCATATATAAATAAACACTCATTCCTATCTATTTTTCATCTTTGAAAGCTTAAGAATTTTGCATCATTATTGTGTCAAATTTCCATTCAATTTTACATACGATTACGATGTCCATTTGATCGCGAATTAATGAATCAATTCAATCATCAATAATTTATATTGCTTGTAGATGAAGTCTATTTCCATTGAGAAAATTTCTTGGAGCATCTACATCCAAGTGATCGTAGAGATTCAACAACCATGTTTCTTCATTCTAAGCTTCATCCAATCTCATCCAAGGTTGCAAAGAGCTACGAAGGAAGGATCATGTTTTCTTATTATTGGTTTTCTTCCCTTATTTTACATTTTATTTGTATACACCATGTAAGGGCCAAATGAATTGGTTTTGAATTTTCATTTCAAAGCACCCTCAACATTAATGTTCTTTTTATTTTCTTTAAGAACTAAATCACCAATAATGAATTCAAATCCATGGAATTTCTTATTATAGGCATGGTTGATGTGGTCTTGATATATGAAAATATGTTATAGGGCCTGAACTTAATTATAATCAAGTAATTATAGATAACATAAATGATTTTCATGATAGGTATTATCTTTGATGATATATTTTAATGAAACACATAGTGAAGGGATTTCTAATTCCAAGGGTAAAATAGCCTTAGTTCCATAAACCAAAGAGAAAGGAGTAGCATTGGTAGGTGTATAGACACTAGTGTGGTAGGCCCAAAGGGTGTAAATAATCTAATTATGTCAAGCATTACGTACCTTATTTATCAATAGTTTTGTGTAATATTTAAACAAATTTTTTTGGGTAGCTTCAACTTAGCCATTTCCTTGTGGATAGTAAGGTGTGGTAAAAGTGTGTTTGATGTGAAAATTTGTACAAAATTTCTTGACAAATGATTCTTAAAGGATGATTCATTATTAGTAATAATAATAGAGGGAACCCAAAAATGAGTAATAATGAAAAAAATTTAAAATGTCATCACCTCTGGTAGTGTCCAAAAATAATTGATTCAACCCTCTTAGTGAAATATTCTTTAGAAGTGATTATAAATTTATGTCCATGTGCGGATTCAAGGTTAACCTTGTTGATCAAATCAAATCCCCATATGGAAAATGGCCATGGGGAAATGATGGTTTGTAAAGTATGAGATCATTCATGATTAAGGTTTTTATATTCTTGACATTTATTGCATCATCTAATGTATTCGTGACAATATTATTCCATGGTTGGCCAATAATATCCTTGTCGTAATATCTTATAGGACATGGATTTTCCACTAAAGTGACAACCACACTCACTATCATGCAATTTGTGATAAGGCTATGTTGTGCATCATCAATTCCTAACAAATGTAACAAATAACCATTGATGGCACATTTGAAAAAATATCCTTTGATGAGGGTATAGTGGAGCAATTCACATCATAATTGATAGTTTTCATGTGGTGGGGAATTTTAGGTAAATGTTACTAGTACATATATTTTTAAATGTTAGTAAACCACTCGGGGTTGTCAATACTTCTTGTAGTAGCTAGGACGTGAAGGGTGTCAATAATATCGGTATCAATATATGCCTTACATAATTGAAAAATATGAATGTGGTGTAATCATCAGTGATATATAAAGGTATTAATGAGGGAACACTAGCCATGCCAATTATATTTATGTGGAATATTAGTGATGGAGTAGGTAGTAAATGTAGATAGGATTCATTTAACCAAAGTATTGAATGAGACTAAAATTATTCCTTGGTGTTGTATACATCTTGAACTTGGTAAATGACAAGTTGTAATTCACCAAAAATTTGGATGTGTTGAATTTGCAATATGGAAAAAATAGAAGCCTCATATTCAACGATGTTATTGGTGCATGAAAATATTAACCAAGTAAGCAAAAGGCATGGTTTATCCCTAGGGTTTTATAATAACAATGCCAAAAATATTCTTGTGACACATCGAGATCCGTCAAAGTACAAGGTCCATACTTCCAAGTTAATATTATAGGTAGTAAATTTATCTTGGAATTCAAGAATAATTAGGGAGGATCGATAATGGTGCTTCAAAAGCTGATCTATCATGAATTTCTCTTTCATTGATTTTATGATACAAAGTGAATATTGAAATCGATTAATAACATGACTCATCAAGTGATATGTATTGAGATATTCATATGAGATAAAAGGTAACACATATGATCAACCTTGGTAATGACATGCATCTCATTTTTTAACATGTAATGTCATAATTATTCTATAACAAAGACAAAAACAAGGAAAAATTCTCAATTGGACTATAATTGTGTTCACAGGGGAGACAAGTGTGGATAATATAATAAATGGACCGTTCATGATGGATATCATCATATTATGCAATGAAAGCACCGATAAGCACGTTCTATTTCTAAAATTCAAAGCAAAAGTGGTTTATCTAGTATAGGCAGAGCCAAAATTGATAGATTGAGAAAATATTGTTTTATGTCATCAAATTCTCATTTGCACTCCGCATCTCATACAAATGTGTGAAAGGTTGAGTCTTGTCACCTGATTGTGCTAAAAAATGATAGATAACTTGTATTTTTCCTTGAAGGGATCATAATTTTTAATATTTTGCGGTGGTGGCATGTCAACAATGGCTTGGATTTTTAGGGTAAACCTCAATACCATGATAAGAGATGATTTATCCCAAGATTTTACTAGAATTCACCCCAAAGACACACTTGTGTGGGTTTAATCAGAACAATGTACTGATGTAAACGTTTGAATATAAGACATAGGTCATGAGCATGATTGCCATATTGAGTTGATTTGGCTAGTGAATTATTGACATAATATTTAATAATATTATGTATGTATTCATGAAAAATATGCATCATATCTCGTTGATAAGTAACACCAAAATTTTTAATCCAAAAGGCATAAGCGTGTAAGAAAGGGTACCCCACAAGGTAGTAAAAGAAGTCTTTTCTTAATCAACGGGGTTAATTTTGATTTGATTATATCAAGAAAACCCATCCATGAAGGAGAGCATATCATATCCCAAAATTGACTCAATAATCAAGTTTATGTGTGGGAGAGGAAACTATCTTTGGTCAAGATTTATTTAAATCTATAAAGTTAGTATCATAATAGATTTCATTATTTGGTTTGGCTACAAGAAATATATTAGATACACATTGGGGATAGTCAATGACTTGAATGAATTTGACATATTTTTTTAAAATTTCCTATTTTACTAATAGAGCTACTTTGGGATGCATCTTGAATTTTTTTGTTATATTGACGTGCAATTATCATGTAGCACAATTCTATGCATAAAGATGGAGGGATTAATCATGGGTATATCACTGTAATTCTAACAAAAATATAAGGGAACCATTATAACACTTTATGTATTGCAACTCGTTCATTATCACTAAGGGTAACAACAAGAATTATTAGTGAGGATCGATCATCTTTGGTGCTAAAGTTAAAATATGTAGTCTCTTCATTAAGTAACTTAGACTAATCCTTAATATAAGGTGTTGTTGGAATTATTTTATGAGAATTAGGTGATGTATATGAAGGATCAACATCCCTAAAGTATGCATGGGTTTGCAAAGTGTGAGAAAACCTATTTTTATGAAATAAAGAAGGGAGATCCTCATATGCACCCATATATTGGAGGAGGGATTATTTATAGTAAATTCATCAAGTAATAATATTTTGGGTGATGCACTACTGCTGATGAGGTTGATTCAAAAAAATATGCAAGGCATGAGTGGAATGTGTAGAAAATACCTTGGGTGATCATGTTTGGGAATATATAATTAACATTGGCACTAGAAAATGTTTACACAAGAAGCGTAAGGAGTATCCAATACATTGATTAGTTTGTTGATATTTAATGGTGATGGGCTTAGTGATTCCTAATCATCGTGACCAAGTCCTTGGCTAGTGAATCCATGCTGTAATAAATAGTTTATCCCATCCCATAATTTTGATAAGAAGGTTCACACAAGTGGATGTAAGGAAAATATGTTTTAGAAGAGGAGGTGTTAGCGTAATACTTAAAAGGGGATAAATCAGCCTTAAAAATTTATGTGGTCCTTTGATAAAAATATTTGAGACAAACATGGAGTACAGAGGGCACTACATGCATGACATGAATCCTAAGGTGCCCCATTAACAAATTATAACTAAGATCATTAGGCATGAATGGAAAATCGTAGGAAGAGTATGAGAACCCAATAATGTGATTTAGCCTAATGGTTAGTGTAGTATATGGAAAAACCACAAATGATTTTTGGAAGGGGTAACATCTTTGGTATGAATTCCCAAAAGGTGTAAAAAAGAGACGTTGCAAATGTTGAGACCTAAACCATTATCAACGAGGAAACTTAACTCGTATCCTATTGATAATAACTTGAACGTCAAAGGTAAACCATTTAAATCAAATATTGGGGAGATAGATCAAAAGAAAAATATATGGGTTCCTCTTGGAAAGAAAGAAATTTCTATATAACCGATTCCACATAAGAAATATCTATATCAGGGTTAATAAGGATATGTTGAAAGAGATAAAATACATTGTTGATAATTAGGATTAACATTGAGATATTCAAAGAGTGAGAAAGGTTGGGCACATGATGAATCCATTAAATTAATGAAGCCAATCCTTGATAAAAATGGTGGGAGAAATCAAGAATCTAACCCTTAAGGAAATAAAGGAAAACTATTCAATTATAAATGCGGGTTCACCAAATGTTTTCACCCTTTTTTATTTCAATTAGGTTTTGAAAACTATAACCAAATAGAGTGGTATAAATGTTACATGGGGATATTTTGACTAATTAAATTCCAAAATAAACCATTCAATATTAGAATAACACATTATGATTGCAAATAATGTACACAATGTAATAAAAACTCAAAAATACATGAACCGAGTAGACTTAGCTAGTTGGGTATGTGCACGGATCTCGGGGGCAAAAAGTGGACAAAATCCTAAAAATAGCTAAAACACGTATGAATTTTGAAATAACGTGCACACATTATGTTTTTCTAAGTTTTGTAATTACCAAGCCTAAAATGCGTACGTGTTATAATGTACACACATTTTAGTTTATTCAAAATGTGTATGCATTATAAGGCGTACACGTTTTGAGTTATATGAAGTTTAGATGGGAGAAGGGGGCATATTTATTTTAGTAAATATAAGAAATTAGGTTCACTCTTAACCTGATTAAAGTGGTCCCATAGATCTGAAATTTATAATCTAGAAGATAGTTTTTCAAAATCTAATCTGGTCAGTACTTACTCATTTTCAGGATTTCAGTTTGGACCTAAAACTATCAAGGCATAAATATTGTATTTGGTCTTTATTTTGGGAAAACATATAGTCATTTTGTAGGTTTTTGACCTTCTGGATTGGATTTTGGCCCTACCACTACTTGAATTGGTACCAATTTTTAAATTTGGTCCATAATTCACTTTAGTGACCACAAATCAACTCTATGATGCTTTTCTACTTCTTACTAAAATGAGATCCTCACTTTGTAGATAGAGGATTCCTTCCTGAATGATATTCTGTCATATGGAAAAAATGAGGTGATTGTAATGTGCCTCCTCCTTAAGGTGTGATCACACTACTAGGTGTTGAATGAGTTTTTATGAATAGTACCAAGTGAATTGCATCAAGTGAACTCAGATGATTGCTCATTCTTAGAAACATGGTGCTCCATATAAAGATCATCCCCTCACCTTTCTTGTCTCTAAAATCATCCTTTCATGGAATAAAATTCATGAATCTCATACATATTTTTTTCTCATATGTCTCTCATGGAGATAGAAAATTCCTTAATAATTCACAAATGATGGTCCTAGATACCTCAGTGGCATGACTATCTAATTTTAGCTTATTCTTTAGAGAGATTTGGGTACAATTACAAAGTCAGGATATGATGATCATCAAGTAAATCCTTGAGATCCACATTTCACCTTTGAAAATGATGACTCCTTCACAATTAAATTTATTGATCAAGATGACACTTGGGTGTAAGCATGCTCAGGGCACATGGACACCTTTTTTCTCAAGTTTCTCCTTATGTAAATGGGTTTCCTCCTCCAAATATGGGATGAATCCTTGAATGAAATTTGAGGATGAGTTACATGTTATTGACCTCCATACTTCACTAAAACACTAAAAATCACATTTTACAATCAATTAAACTATTCTAAAAATCTAATTCTTCCTGAAACTCACAATTTAGGTCTTATTTCATTTTGAACTAGGAGGGTTAGCTGTGAAAGTTTTGCGGTACCTAAATACATATTTAAGTCTTGAATCAATGTTGATTATTCAAAATTATAGAGTATTATAATAGCCTTATAATTCCTATTTTGTTTCATCATAAATATTTCCATAACTCCTAGAATCATCTAGTGAAGTCATATTTCATTGATTTAGCTTTCATTCCCTGCGCTTGAAAACCCGGTCTTAAACTGATTACTCCTGAATGATATTTTATTTCCTAAACTTTCCTAAATTTACTTAGACATATTCAATTCTCTCTAAAATCACCCTAATATGTCGTTATCTAAATATATCTCCTAGTAATTTTGATAACTTGCATACACATTTTGGCCCTAAGTTATTCATTGAAAAATTGCATGCACTCAAAATCACTTGGCACATTCCCTTAGTCACGATTACCTATGTACCCCTTTCCCCTTCCCCTTCCAATCTCACTTGCACCCACCTTCCACGCATTCACCTTATTCCTAGTCATCTTCTTCCCATCCTACACGCCCGACACTTACTACTTAGTCCTTGGCCCTTCGAGCACTGCGCCCATCACCTTGTAATAGTTACACCTTAACCATATGTTCTCTGCTCACTAGTTTACCTCATCTCCCAACATTTATCACATGCGCAACTCTCGCACCTTCCTCTTTTTTTCTCCGTGTGCCCTTCCCTTATGCCCTTTTGTGCCAGATCATCTTTTGATACACTTAAGTGTGTCACACACAACCAGTCAGAGTGTGCCAACAGGGCGTCGAATCCTTGTAACAAATCAATGATTGACATGTGGCAGAAATGATAAATAGTGGTACATTTGGCCACCATCTTGGCCAATCCATGCACGCCATGTGTTTTCCATACACTAATGAATCGACATCTTCGACAACCATATCTTATGCTACAGAGATCGAGATAGTCATGTGCCTGGACTTGTCAAAGAGTTGCTAACATTAGCTACTGATGAAAGAAATTGAAAATTTAAATTCTAGCGGATCTAGTAGGTGAGAAATGGGAAAATGTCTCTCTGAACATTGATGAGCAAATCTGATTTCTTCAACCACCCAATTTGGTATGATCCACCCTCCTTTGTCTTCAAAATGTTAAATAGGCATGGGGAAGCATACTTCATAGATTTCCACATGGATTTGTAGACATTGAATGCTTCTTGTTGGTGGTTGTGTTTCAAATTTAGGTTTTCCCTTCTTTTGCCTTCTTCAATCATGGATTCATCTATAAATGTAAGAGCAAGTCTCATTTGTTATGTTGGATACTTTGGATCCTTACGTATTTTGCTAAGGACACCATATTTTCTATATTTTGAGTTACAGACCTCTATGTTTGGCTCTTACATGTGGATATTAGCATCCTTCATCATTATAACAACTCTATGCATTCTTGGAAGTAATAGAAGCATCATTTTGTGATTTCTCTATGTCCTAACGTGTTTGCATTCCTTCTTCTTGCCTTATCTTTTGCATTGTGTGTTGGTTGTGCTACTTCAGGTCCCCTGCAGTTCCATATTTAGTTGTGTTCCATGAGAACAATCTAGTGAATGCATATTTCACTATGCTACTCATGCCTAGCCTCCTTTCACACATTCCTTGTCATTCTAACTCAAAAAGATAGTGTTCATCCCTCTTTTTTGGTACTATCTTCTTTTAGTGTAGCTTACTTCATGTTATCCTTCTTTCCCGGTCCTTTGGCATTCTTAGCTTAGTTTCCCCTTTTAACACTAGGAGTAGCAGAGTCAGTAGAAATAGAGAGAGGAACCGGCCTCCTCCAGAGATCTTTCCTAAGCTCACAAGGTTCTATAACTTAGGGATGGTTACATTGTGGTCTTAAACACCTCATCCCTTCTAAGATTTAAGATGCGGGTGCACGTTTGAGAAACCAATAGTTTCGCCATGCGCAGATGGGACCAACATTGAAAGATCAAATTTCATATCTCTAAGTTCTGGTGTGTGAACTTAGTGTTTCAGCCTTTGAAGAGGCTCATTTCAAACACATATAGAAACTCTCAATATTTTAAGATCTCTATTTCAGTAGTCCTGAGCACCTTTCATGAGAAGAGTGCACACAAGAAGAAGTGTAGCAGTTCAATATTATTTTGAATACCTCCAACTATCCCCAAGAATATTTTGTTCCAAAAATACCACGTGCGCATCTCTATCTCTAGTGCACCATGCCCATTCAACTCCTCAAAACACACAACATATGCACCCTGAAATGGCACATCAACAACCCCCTCCATTAAGAAACTTTTCAAAGTTTTCTAGAGGGATTCCCTTACTCTAGGCCATGTAGCATGATATGTCAAATGAGGTGCTCAAGAGTATTCCTTACTTTACTGGTGAGAATCAAGTCACCCCTCAGGATCATATCCAGGATGTAGAAAATGTGTGTTCACTCTATCTAATCACACATGATGATGTAGCAATAAAGTTGCTTGCAACCTCTTTCAAATATAAAGCACTTCGGTGGTATTATGGCTTAAGACTTGGATCTATCACCACATGGGATGAACTAGGAACAACTCTTTAAAATTACTTTGAAGATAAGTCATATCACCTATCATTGGTGGAGTAGTGACCAAAACAAGGAGGGTGCCCAATGAGTAGATGACTAATTTTAACATCAAATTTCAGAAGACTTAGGACATAATCCCTCTTGTGGTAATATTTACAGCCCAACATTCTTTCATTTATTATCTAAAGGTGCTCAACACCGATATTTTAGTTATGATCCAATCTATGGGAGGTAGGAATTTACCAATTGCTTATAAAATTGTAGTAAGGGCAGAAAATAGTCTCATTCAGGTGGGAAAGTTGGCTCCTAAACCACCCATGCCCTGGTTCCTAGAGATGTCATAGGTGCCCCAACCTTTTTGGCCCCTATTCTTATCCCTAAGAAAAGTGCGCAACTAGTTGCCTCAACATCCTATTCTCCATCACAAAAAAAGAAGATGAATAATTGAAGGCCTTGATCATAAATTTATCAAACAAGGTCATATCATTAGAAAAGCAACATGTGCAAGCCTATAGAGGCAATTTAATCAAAGCGCATGGCTAAGGAATTTAGCCCTGGTGGAATCAATATAGAAATCAAAGATATGTGCCCAATTAGCAAGATAAATGGTAGCCTAATGCACATCTACCCTTGTAAGTTGTTCCTCTTGCAAATTCCCTCCCAAAGACTAAGCACGAGTTGAGCACTTGTTCCAATTCTTAATAATTTGGCACAAGAGTCAGAATGGTGCTTCCCTTGCAACATGCCTCATAGTCAATATCATTTTGTTAATTTTTCGCACACCCAATCCTTCATGATCTAGAATGCTTCATCCTGTGAGCCCTCAACAAGAACCCATGAAGCAGATAATCTAGATAGACCAGAAGTTCCTTTAGAGTCCAATTTGATGTTCTTTGGCATGAAGGACTTCTGCATAATCAACCAAGCTGCGAAGATATAAACAGACCAGCACACCCAAGTTATGGATAACACAAGATATAAGAAAAGAATATTAGATTTAGGCACATAGGTTTCCCCAAGAACAAAAGTAGATCCTCAGAAGAAGAAATAATCAGACAAGACATTGTGTAATAAAGGCACTCAAATCCCTATGCATTAGGCCCCTTGTAAAGCTCCATTTGAAACAACATGCACCCCTCATTTTGTAGGCCAAGCGTCTTCTCCGGCTAAAATTTAGGCTTTTGTGCCTCAAAAAAAAAAATTAAGAAGGGATGTTGTTCCCAAAATTCACAAGATGGGGGCTTCGCGTTCAACATTGTTTACTAGCTGAAGAGAACAAACATAAATGTCATAATGTGGGATGCCCTAACCATTCCATCTAAGTGGGATCTATTGCATGAAGCTCTTGTGTAACTCCCATGCGCTAACCTGATTATGTAGAAGCCACATGATTCTGTCAAAATATTCCAAGAAGAGGAGAAACAAGTAAGTAAAGTTCTAAAACCCCACCCTTCTATATGTCCTTGATTATAGGAAAACACCTAGTGCATAACTACATGATTGACTCATGCGTTAGTACTTTTGTTATGCCTAAGAAGATAGCTAATGTTTCAGGTCTAAAATATAGACCTTTGTCTAAAGGAGTCCTACAACTTGATGGATCAATTGTAACCACCTTAGAAGTCATCAAGGATCTTGAGTTAACCCTCCATGCATGTTCAAGCCTAACAATTACTCAAGATGTGTCAATTATTGACCTACCTCCTTTGTTTGCCCCATGTCTATCAAGAGAATTTACTGCCAAGGTGGGTGGTAACTTGTCTTCTGATTGGTCTCATATGTTTCTCAAAACAAGGTATGTTACCTAGTTTACCATAGAAGATGAGCCTATATTTTCCTATCATGTAGAGTCATATGTCCCATCCCCTCTCCAAGCCAATTGTCTTATCCAAGAAGAACAAGTTTCAATTCTTGAAGAGAAGTCTCTTCCACCCTCTGTTCTAGACCTAGTGCTTGATGAATGGGTAGAAAGACATCAAAAATTTGATCCCTATGTTGAAGAACTGGAATCCTATGAAACTAGGCTTGGTACTTATTGCATCCTAGAAGATGACGTTATTCTTCCACACGCACTCATGAAAGATAAATTTCATACTGGTCTATGGAAGATGTATTTTGATGGATCCGAAGTATAAATTTCTCGGGAGTAGGAGTGGTTCTCATTTCTCATAAGGATGAGAAATTATTCTTCACGCACAAGCTGTAGTTTGAATGCTCTAACAATGTGGTAGAATATGAAGCATTGGTGCATGGCTTGCTCATTACTAAAAAGAAGAAAATTAAAGCACTGCAGATCTTTGGGGACACATAATTGATCATCCACTAGGTCACCAAAAATTCTAGATAAATAATAAGATTCTTAAAGCTTATAAATATAGATTTTGGGACCTACTTGAGAGCTTTGATGCCCTTAATGTAGGTAGTCCTACGTAAAATGAACAAAAAGTGACCAAATGGCCACACTCGGTTCACAGTTTTCTCGCCTTGAGGAATTTGTCAAAGGAAACACTCAACACATTAAGATGGTAATCAGACCATCCATTCTAGACAATAACACCAGCTAGCAAGTGTTTGATAGTGATGTGTAGATCATCCAATTTATCCAGAATGAAGCTGAATTTTCATCAAGTATGCAAGCTGACTTGCATGACAACTATGGTGACCAAGTAATATAGCTGAAGACAAATAAGTTGCCTAAAGGGCTGGTCACCTTAGAAAAAATGTTCAGCCCTAATGATGAGTTCAAGGGTGAAGAAATATACATGTGCACCACGTAAGAGGACTACTCCCCATTACTATTGTGCGCGGAAAAGAGTTTTTGCTCAGCAGACTTGTGCACATGAAGAAAAACAAGCCTTCATCTCTCTCTATCAAAAATACAATGATATTTTATCATGGGAGTATGAAGACCTCAAAGGTTTTGATCTAAGTGTTGCTCAACACTCCATTGACCTTGATCTTGGTATAAATCCCGTCAGATAGAAGAAGCGATCAGTTAATCCAAAAATAGAGCCCCTCATGAGAAAGTAGTTATCCAAAATCACCGAGGAAAAATTATCTTTCCCATCAAATATTCCACCTGGGTCACGAATATTGTTCCAGTGCACAAGAAAAATGGTGAAATTAGAATCTGTGTTGATTTCAGAGATTTGAATAAGGCATCTCTAAAGGATCATTATCCTTTTCCTTCAATGGAGAAGATTTTGCAGATCATAGCTGGTGTGTAGACATTCTCCATGCTAGATGGGTATTTAGGTTTCAACCAGATCTTGGTCAAGGAAGAGGATCAATTAAAAACAACATTTACAACCAAGTGGGGAACATATGCATATCAGAAAATTCCCTTTGGTATGTCAAATGTGGGTGCAACGTTTCAGGCGCACCATGGATATTTCCTTTACTGGTTATGTCAATAAGTTCATCTTGGTTTACCTTGATGATATAACTGTCTTCTCAAAATAGAGCGTGGATCACATGGCACACTGGAAAAGGTATTTGAGAGATGCAGAGAATTTGGGGTATCTCTTAACCCCAAGAAGTGTAATTTTGCGGTGGTGCACGAAAGCTCTTGGGCCATGTGCTTTCGAAGGATGTCATCACGATTGATTTTGAGTGCGTTTCAGCCATCCTAGCCCTTTCCCTACTGGTGCACAAAAAGGCCTTATAGTCCTTCCTTGGTAAGATTGACTTTGTTAAGCGATTTATCCCTAACTTTGCAGGATTGATTTAGCCCATCGCCCTTATGCTCAAGAAGGACATAGCCTCCAGATGGACAACAAAAGGAAGAGAAAGCTTCACCAAGATCAAGAAATATATTTCTTGTGTGCCAACACTCATCAATCCAAATTATTCAAAGGATTTCATCCTTTATTGTCCTAACTCAATAAAATGAACAAGGACTAGAATAGCTAGTAGCCTTCTTTGGCCATTTCTTTGAAGGGTTATGAATTGAAATACAGTCACATGGAGAAGCAAGTATTTTCCATCATGCGCGCTCTCAAAAAATTCAAAATTATTCTCGCCACAAATCATATGAAGGTGTTTGTCTCCCACTCATCTCTTAGGGACTTCATCATGGGAGCAGAGATCAATGAGAAGAGAACATGATGGGTAGCTAAAATCATGGAATATGATGAGACTATTAAGGCCACAAACTGGTAAGAGGTAGTGCACTCTGCAAGTAGATTGTTGAGGATGCATAGAGTGAACCTGAGGATTCATTATTTTTGAATGAATACCTTCCGCATGTAGAACTTGAACAAAATATAGACCCTAGCACGTGTGATTGGATGAAGGAAATGATCACATTCCTTTCCGAGGGTGCATACCCTCCTAGTTTAAATAAAGAAAAGAGAAGATATATGAGGTTACAATCTATCCCTTATGTGTTGATTGATGGAATTCTCTTCAAAAGGAATCTTGATGGCATGTTTTTAAGATGTATCAATGGTGTGTAGACTGAAAAAGTGTTAGCATAATTTTATGATGGATTCTTTGGTGGACACTTCTTTTCCAAAACTACGGTAATAAAGATCTTAATGGCACATATCATTTGGCCTACCCTTTTTGCAAATGCACATAGGTGGGTCAAAAATGCAAAGAATGTGCCTTCTTTCCAAGAAAGAAAATATTGGTAGTGCTTCCTCGACCAATCCAAGTGGATCATACCTTTGTGCAATGGGGTCTTGACTTCATAGGCATGATCAATTTTCCTTCAAGTGTTGGACATAAATGGGTGTGTGACTACAAATTACTTCACCAAATGGACAAAAGCTATCACGCTTAAGGAATCAACTAAGGCAGTCATCCTTGACTTTCTCGAGGGTTTAGTCACAAGGTTTGGCATTCCTCAAACCATTATCTCTGATAATGCAAAGGCCTTCCTTGGTGCTAAAATCACTGATTGGGCTCTAAGTCTAGGAATTTACCTAAAAACATCTTCCAACTATTACCCTCAGGGAAACGGTCTAGCAGAATCAACAAACAAGAACCTGATTAGAATCATGAAGTGCACAATGAACATCAACCAAAGATAGTGGCATATGAAGGTCTTGTGTGTGCTCTGGGTAGATAGAATCATAGTAAAAAAGGCAATAGGAACTTCACCTTACAAGCTTATCTATGGCAAGGAGGTTGCCCTTCCTTTGACACTAGAACTAAATTCACTAGCACTTTCCCAGTAGCTAGAATTTGAATGCACGGATAGGAGAAAATAAGGATGGAAGAGTTGGTTCATCTTAAAGAAATTAGAAACTCGCCACGATCAAGTGAAGCAGTAATCAACAAGAAACAAAGAAATGGTTTGACAGAAAGGCTAGGCCTCAAGCTTTCAAAATGGGGACCTGGTTCTAAAATGGGATGCTGACAGAGCTAAGCTAGGGCACCATTCAAAGTTTTATGCACTTTGGAGTGGCCCATACATCATCAATTCCTACAAAGAAGCTAACTCTTTCGAGTTAAATCATCTTGATGGAAGTGTGTTGTAAATCCTAGTGAACGGGATCTATCTCAAACCCTTCCATTAAGTTTACCACATCATGTTGTAGATATTAGAGTAGTTTTAATTCCTCTAAGTGTTCTCTACGCACATTGTTTGTTTGTATATAGTTATTTCCTCTCGTGTGCTTCCTGCACATGCTCTTTTGTTACTTCTAGAGTGCATAACCTCTCTCTAGTAGTTGTGAGATTTAGAACAGAGTGTAGAAATGATTCTCAAGTGATCACAGGGGAATTTTAATGATTGAACAAGAAGACTCCATGCCCAATGGATGCTTCAAGGCTACTGATCTTTTCATCTAGCAAGAAAATGGTCCCGAAAGTTGCCAAAACTGCTATCTAAATAAATCTCTTATCAATTTTGATAACTTTCATACACATTCTGGACCTAAGTTATTCATTGAAGAATTTCACATGCTCAAAATCACTTAGCACATTCCCTTGGTTGTAGTTACTGCGCACCCCTTTCCCTTTCTCCTTTCACTTCTCCCTTGCACCCACATTCCACGCATTCACCTTCTTCCTAGTCATCTTCTTCCCATCCCACATGCCTCACACTTACTACTAAGTCCTTGGCCCTTTGTGTGTCATGCCCATTACCTTGTAATAGTTGTGCCTTAACCATACGTTCTTTGCTCACTATTTTGCCTCATCTCCCTACGCGCATCACACGTGCCCCTCTGCACCTTCCTCTGTTTTCTCCACATGCCCTTCCCTCATGCCCTTCTGTGCTAGATCATCTTTTGATATGCTTAAGTGTGTCACATGTAACCGATTAGAGTGCATTAACAGTCACCAAATCCTTACAACAAATCAATGATTGACACGTGGTAGAAATGACAAATAATTGTACATTTGGCCACCATCTCAGCCAATCCATGTGCGCCATGTGTTTTACGTATCTTTAATCGACATCTTCTAACAGCCGTATCTTCTGCTATAGAGCTCAGATCGGCATGCACTTGGACTTGTCAGAGAGCTGCTGACATCAACTACAATGCCAAAAATTCAAAATTCAAATTATGGTAGATTTGGGAGGGAGAAACATGAAAACGTCTCTCTGAACATTGATGAGCAGATCTAATTTCTCCAACCACCCAATTTGGTATGATCCACCCTCCTTTGTCTTCAACATGTCAAACAAGCATGGGGAAGCATACTTCATAGATTTCAAGTGGATTTGCAAACATTAAATGCTTCTTGTTGGTGGTTGTGTTTTAAATTTAGGTTTTCCTCCTTTCCCCTTCTTCCACCATGGATTCATCTATAAATGTAAGAGAAAGTCTCATTTGTTATGTTGGATACCGGATCCTTACACATTTTTCTAAGTACACCATATTTTATGTATTTTGAGTTGTAGAACTCTATATTTGGCTCTTGCATGTGGATATCGGCCTCCTTCATCATTGTAAAATCTCTATGCATTCTTGGAAGTAATAGATGCATTGTTTTGACTGTTCTCTATCCTAACTATGTAGATGATTGAAACTTAACTCACTTTATCATTACCTTAAATTTTCCAGTAAAAACATGTCAACCACATAGAGAACTATGATGGGAAAATTATTTATTCCTCTTTGCAATACACATAAAAATCCACTTTGATACATGTAAGGATAATGTTTAACACATAAATATCAATATTTTAACTCCAATCCTTGGTGATTGTTTCAATATATTCAAGGACTTATTTATGGGGTATATAAAGTTCTCTTTCCCCATGAATAAGAAAATTTTAAGTTGTGACATGCAAATTTATTCTTCAATATCCCCATATAGAAACATTGTTATGGCATTCATTTGATCTATCTCCGCATTAGATGCAACAATAATAACTTAAATATGTATGATCGAGTTAAATTTTACAATAAGAGATAATACTTAAATGAATTCAATTCCATCAACATGAGACAATACTTTTGTAACCATGCAAACCTTATACTTCACCAATTTAAATCGTGCATTACACTTATTGAAAGCCCATTGGAAACCCACTAGTTTTCTTCTAGAATATAAATTTAACAAATGCCAAGTCTCATTTTTATCTCGGGACTTAGTATCCTCCACATATTTATTCAAAAGTACATCGTTCATGGATACAAGAGGTTTTTAGTTTGTATTGGGATCATCACCGTTAGTTGTTAAAAGTAATAAAATGGAATAAAAGTCTATTAGATTATACCTTCTAGTTCTATGTGAACCTATTTTAATCTTGTCTATATAGAGGATTTAGTTTCTATTTCCTCATATGATTCCTCATATTCATCACCAAATTTTATTTAAATACAATTTATTCAAGATCTAAGTCAACCTACATATTTTTGGATCTTAGTTTTGATGCTCCTTTAGATCTTCCCGCTTATTTTCACCATTATGCAGATCCTATTACATAATAATCATATTTAGTTATTGTAAGAAGAAAATAAAAATGTAATATATGTTTTTTATTTTAGGATTCCACAACTTATAAAATTTTCCACCATTCCCTTACCCGATGAAGATACACTTCTAAAACATATAGTCAATAGTTTCCCTTATTTCCTTAAAAACATATGCATATGAGGGATGGCTTACTAACAATATGAGATTCCAATAGAGTCTTATATTTTAGTGATGATGATTGAGAAAAATTCACCAAAAATTTCTTCAACCCAAAAATTCTAGTCCAAGTACGCACCCACCGAACATACTCAAAGATCTATACATAAATGTCACGTTCATTCAATCTATAAATACATTTTTTAGAGTTTTACATTATATATTTGGTAGTATTCATCTATTATTTTTCCACAAGAGCTTTGAATTCCTTTATTTTCTTGAAAAATTCAAATTTTTCCTAGAGAAAGTATATATAGGTCTTCTTTGAACAGCCATATATGAATGAAAAATTATACATGGATTTCTCAAGTGATGGGACCTTCATTAGACTAAAAACATTAGTATGCATAACCTATAAGATCCCTTTTTGTGTGCGTAGTACTTGTGGGAAACTTGAATTTACTATGCTTTCCATATACAATATTTGTATATGTTAAAGTACAAGGAACCATCATTGATTCTTTCCACCATTCATTTTTATTGTAGTGAGTGTAACCATTTCTTATCAATATGATCCATATTTTCAAGCCAAATAATATTTTTCTTTTTTGGAATGAATCTAGTTTTCTCATATACCTCAATAGCCTTAATAATAATAATATCATTCTAAGTAACACCACTTTTACTCACTTAAATTCATAAAAAGGTTTAAATGCAAACCCTTATTGATATTAGCATGGACTAACACACCATTTTAAATCCATATTTTAAGAATGATAAATGCACTCCAACCCCATAGATCTTACTAACTCGAAACTATGTTTCTCATAAAACTTGGCATGTGTATAAATCTAGAGATATTATTAATCCTACCATCTTAGAACCTTATATTTACTCTTAACAATATGGTGAGTGGAATCATCTCCTAAAAATAAATTACTACCATTTTATTCCTCATATTCAAAAACCAATCCTTATGGGACATCATATGATAGGATGCTCAGTCGACCAACCATCATTCTTTGCATGCATCCAAATTCAAAGCTTCTAGGTATGTATCTCTATTTTTGTATTCAACGGTTATTTAGTTGAGGATGAAACATTTAGTGGTTTTATCTTATCCACCATGTGATAATTTTTAAAATTTCTTGTTTTTCCATGGCTCAAAACTTCTTCAAAGAAGGCATCATGGAGTCTTATATATTTTTGTAGAATTCACATGCTTCTTCCCTAATCTATTCCTTCCTTATTCATAGATCCTCCTATGTGTAAAAATGTATCACTTTATTGATCTTTAGCATTTCTATGACTTACTTCTTTTCATAACAAGGATGTAAAAATATCATTCATTTTTTTTTATCTTAGATGACATGCTAGTGATATCCATAGTTAGATTATCCCAATTGGTTGAAAAATAGCATAGATGCATAGTACACATATATTCATCATCCATCATTAAATACATCGTAAATGAATAAATAAATGAAGTGTTGAAGGAATTAAGGTGATTTGTAATATATTCAATATATTTCATTATAAATGAATATGAATTCCTTCAAAAGATTTATTTGACTAAATATTTTTACTAGTATGACTTTTATACACTTTATTTTTTAATCTTATTGGTTTTTTTATCTTCGCATGCACCATTATAAAATTATCCTCCATGAGTGATTCCTATGGGGAATCATCAATAGTAAGGTGGGAAGGTTAGTGGTGGTAATTATGAGAGATATTTTATGTGTAATCAATGTTATCTTAGATATCCTATCCTATACATCTCCTTATCACCCTTTTAAAACCTCCTACAACGTCATTGTACTACCCTCTTATGATTACTTGCATATCCACTTACAACACCATTATACACCTTTCAAATAATTTTTTAATCAAATCTAGAGTCTCTCTCCATCTTTTGATCTTTATTATTTGGACCTCATGTTCTATTATTAGCTATAGTCAATGACATAAATCATAGTCTATACCATTTGGCTATTATTCCTCATACGCAATTGCATTTACCATGGTTGATGCCGTGAACCGTAGTGAACTATAATAACTAATCACGTTCCCAATTTATATATGGATTTTGAGATGACTCAACATCATCACATAATTAATAATTTTTCCTAATTATACTCATATAGTTTGTATTAATTTATTATAGGTTTAGGAGTCATTCTTACTCGTCTTTGAAAGTCTATATTTTGAGCATTACTCTAGGAACGTCAAGCACAAGATCCACGCCAACAAGGTTCACTAGATTTTAGAGTCCTTCATTGTGGTATACTTAGGTCATCATATATATATATATATATATTCCTCGCTATATTAACACTCTCTTAAGGTTTTCATAACCCTAGGAGAAGTTAATGTGCTGTAACATTCCCATTTTAAGAATTTAGAAACAAGGGATTTTTTTTTTTAAAACATAGTGTTCTCTATTCTAAATAAAACATCATTTAGAACAAAAATTCCATGCCAATCAATCTCATAATAGATAACCATATGCAGTTGTAATGACTCGGTATGTTACTGATCTCTCATTCCATGACTCGGTTACCAACCGATATCTCATGTTTGTCTTAAAGTATAGAATAGATTATTTATACCATGTATACTTGGTTTTTTCCTACCCTATTTTGGGTACTGAGTGATCTGTTTAAAGAACCTATCTAAATATTTTTTACCAATATTCATATGACATCACATTGCTTTAAACTAGGTGAGTTAAGACAACACAACCAATAGCTTGCGATAATTTGGCCAAAGATTTTCAATATATTGTTCATGTTACTATTCCTAGATGACATACTTGCCATTTCAGAACACCTCCTTCACCTCACTCTTATGTTATCTAGAATGGTATTTATTGACATCTGTCACCCACTTGCCCAAGGTTTGACCCTAGCACGAGGTTGGTAACATAATTTGTTATAAGAAGACGCTCACAATGACTTAGGGTATATGGGAACACTCGGTAGACCTAAGTCAACCTGAATGTGCCAAGGTACCCGAGTCATAGAAAACTACTCCATATCCTAAACATGCTACTAACTTGACCTATAGGGAAACTAAGTTCAAGTCCAAATGTGTGTAGATATAGATGAATAGATATAGAAGGGTGTTGCCACATGTCAACTGCAACAATCTATCATCGAGAATCCCTTAGTCTTCTTGAAGGTACAATCCAAAATTTGGCATGTTCCAACATCTGTTAGAATTGATTCATCATGATGTACATACCCCTTAGTGGTCATTATATTTAATTTAATTGGATTAAGATTCAGATTGCAACAACCATGCCTAACCCTAATTCCAACATTCATTAAGTTATTTATCCATAATTAATTTGAATTGATATTAAGAACTTCATTAACTCATGCTTGCATTGATGTTCATTAACATGGCCTAACAAGTAGTTATCCTCGAAAATAGGGCAACAAACATCAAACAGGTTAATTTTTAATGTAACCTAGCTGTCCCAAGAAGGTGTATCATTCACCTAGATTTAGCTAGTGTTTACTTTTTATAAATGAAGCACAAGGATTAAAGATCATAACCACCATTCCATTTATTTTTCATTCTTTTGAGAGAGGAAGAGTCTTCCTCTACATGGTTAGATGTTAGGGTTAACATAACCTTTTTATCATTCTTTACTCATATAGTTTAATTGTATGACCAATACATATTTCATTATTAAACTATAGTTGTGTAGTTAGAGAATGACATCTTTTGCAATTTAACAAGTTTCATTATAGTAAGGGAGATTGTACTATCCCCTTTAATCTAACTTATCAATTGATAACAACAATAGTATACAAACAAATATAAAGAATATCGACAAGATATCACTACTATTTTCTGTCATAGAAAGTACAAGAGAATTTACACAAAAAATTGGAGTCAGTATCCAAACCTTTGAATTCATCATGATAAAATATACTTTTACAAGACTATGCATTTTAGACATATTGAATGTCAATCATCATTAAGATCATAAAATAACATCACTTCTCTTTTCCAATACAACTCAAGAATGAATCGAAATTATTTACATAAGATCCAAAATTAAATAAGCCAATGCATCATAAAAGTTTTTGCCTTCTTTTATCACTTACGATGTCCATCTACAAAAATTGCTAGCATGGGTCAGTTCAATGAACTGAGCATGATAAGAACTAAGCATTAAAATGAAGTGCATTCCACTAATTGTTCCATTAAAACAAATCTGCTTTAATGAAACAATTAATATATCATACAAATAAGCATAAGTAATAACAACCAGATAAGAAGTACAATAATGAGTTTGAATTCACTTTTAAGAAAAGAGCATAATATAATCCGCAACATCTACATTATAACATATAGTTTAATTGATCCTTTCAATTACTTTTAAACAAACAACAGATCTTGTCATCCAATTGTTTCATAATTCTATCATAATAGAAATACAACATTTATCTTTACCATGCAGTAAAAGAAGTTATTTAAAGATAGATCATATTTGGATGATTCATCCTACAACTTAAGCCAAAAGAGGAAGAATCGATACATACTATTCCCCATACACTAATCATCCAAAAAATAGAAACAGTTTAGAACACACATAACTCGCTTCAATTCAAGAATAAAAATATATGGAATCAACATTAAAGAGACAAAATCTAAACAAGAATCCCAAGTCAATCCAAGAAGGGTTAGAAAATCAAAACAATCTACTGCAAGTCTCACACAAGGTTAATCTCTTCTCGCGTCCATCCAAGGAGGATTCATAATAAGATAGAGTGCAAAAAGAGAAAATATTCCATTAACAAATCCGAATGGATTATGACTCAGTCAAACAAAGTAGTCAGTCAAAACATCGCTTACACTTTCTCTTCAAAAAACCGACTCATTGTTCTCTATCCACTTCATTACAAAAATGACTTAGTACAAAGTAGCCTAAACAATCCACAAGGAAATTTCCATCTCAGAAGAGTGGTTTCTCACTATTCCCTATAAGACAGAAAGGATAGAAAGCCGAACCCAAGAAGTTGAGCAGGCCTAAGAGAACAATCACTCTACAACCAAGAAGAGAGTCGTGATACAAAGAAGTTCAATCAAATGAACTTATCTTTTCAAAAGTTAAAGGATATCAAATAAAAAATTCCAATCAAGAATTCATTTCATTTAAACTATCAAATGAATTCCCATTTCTATTTCAAACTCAGAAGTTATTTTACTAGTTCCCAAGAGAGAACACAAAATCAAACACACAGTTTAAAGAAAGTAACACTTATAGTTTCCTTACAAATCAATACAACCTGGTTTATCTACTCCAATTCATTAAACACAAGTTCAAATTCATTTCTCAGAAAGGAGTACACATTACAGTCCCAAAAACATAATATTGTCCACAAGAGAAATATATTCCTTTCTCTTTTTAAAGACCTAAAGATTCCTTCAATGAATCTATCAAAGGATACAAAACCTAAAACAATATAAGCTAAACAAGTTCAAAAATACTCATGAACTCAATAGAAACTAAAATCCCAATTACAAGGGCTTCAACAACTCAATACAAAAGAGAAAGTGGTTTGTGATCCAAAATAAGAACAAATTAAAGAAACAATTCCAAACTAGAGGTAATAAATCCTATCAACAAGATTCAAAGACACTAGGTATTCAACTCATCTTTCTTTTAGAACCCAAAATCAATTAAAAGGATTTGAAGAGAATAAGAAAACCCAATACACAATAAGTCAAGCAAGGTCCCAATGTTACCTCAAACTTGATCGAAACAGAATTCACAACAAAAAGACTTACACAACTCCATCTATAAATATTACGACAGAGAAGGTATTCGTTTCAAACATCGATCACAAGGAGTATGGATACAACATTATCATAAACTTCAAAAATGTTAACAACTATTTAAAATGAGCTCTAATCAAACCAAAGAGTCAATAACAAGATAAGTAACTCAACAAGAGGTTCCTTAGTCCCTTAGAAGTTACATTTCCAGTTTGTTAACCTTCAAACAAAATAGTCAAGCCTTCAACAAGACATGGGTTTTCTCAGAGTAGAGGAGAGAAGAATATCCTCCATATTTACATGCCCTTACAAGTTCAAAGAAGGAAGTACAATCTCAAAAATAGAAGTACCACAACCATTCCAACTCAAGAAGCTACAAGGAGAATATCTCAAAAGAGATTACCAAATCAACTCAAACCAAAACTAATCTCTCAAGATTTTTGAGCAGATAATCCCATAAATGAGTTCTAAGCATCTCAAACCTTGAATATGAGTAAAATCAAGCTTAGAATACAAGTACTGTAACCAAACACAATGCCTCGAATACAAGTTCAGAACACACAAGTATTGAATACGAGTTCAGTGCATAACACGAAGCTTTGAACACAAGTTCATAACAACAAAAAGCTCCAATACAAGTTCAGAATGAAACACAAGGCATTGAATACCAGTTTAGAACAACACTAGCCTCGAACACAAGTTCAAAATGAAATACAAAGATTCGAATATGAGTTTCACATGCATGTCACCAATGAAATTACATAGAGAGAGTTTATAAAGGCTAACATTATTTTGTAATGGAATTATATCCAAAAACCACAGAGATTCATAAAACCAAGAAAGTAAATAACCAGAAAAATCATGAAAACATTTATCTCATAAGATCAAAATTGTTTTAATGTAGGGTTCATTTTAAGACACCTCTAGAAAATTGGAGGTGGAAAATACTTGGCAAATATCCCTAGAATCTGGTTTCAGCAAAAGGTGAATTTGACAGTTTTCCAGAACCAAATTTTCACCAAGTTTTTCGAGCCAGAGAGACTACAGATTTTAGACACTGACACATCATTGACGTGCATCAACAAGAACCATTAACATTGCGTTGACGCATGTCAACAAGGGCCATTGACATGTGTGAACTACACTTGTTGATGTGTGTCAATGGTCCTTGTTGACACACATCAATGGTCCTTGTTGACGCGTGCCAACAAGGGCCATTGATGTGCGTCAACAAGGACCATTGATGCACGTCAACAAGGGTAGTTGATGCATTTCAATGGCCCTTGTTGACGCATGTTAATGGTCCTTGTTGACATGTGTCAATGATCCTTGTTGACGCATTTCAATGGTCCTTGTTGACATGCATCAAAAGGAGTCGTTGACGCGCATTAACAAGGGCCATTGATGCATGTCAACAAGGGCCATTGATGCACGTCAACAAGGGTGATTGATGCATGTCAATGGTCCTTGTTGACGCGTGTCAATGGCCCTTGTTGATGCACGTCGATAAATGTCATTGACCCTAGATTTTTCCTATAAATACCCTCCCATCGGTCATTTTCACGTTTACACTTTCGGCTCTTGATTTTTTTGTATACAGGAATCCATCATTCTCAAAGACTCAAGCACAACTACAATGGCAACTACAAGTGCATCCCAACTGCAAGCTCAAGACAAAAATCAAGAGGAAAATCCAGTCCTATCCATGGGAAAGATCATCTACAGGAATCCTTTGTGCCCCCACATCTAGATTATTTTACAGATGACTTCTAAATACAAAGATTTGATCGATGCATGTGAGTTTAGTGGGCTCATTAAGATGCCCCATTTTGAAACAGACCCAGATATTTTGAACTACCTTCTCTCATCTTACAATACAGAGGATGACTTGTTTTATGTTACTATGAACGATGGCCGATTGTTTCAATTTGGTATCGATGCAACTGACATCCATTGGTTTACGGGCCTTCCATTAATAAATTTACCCTTTGTTACAACAAAGGCAACACTCGTCAAATACGATAAGAAATATCTCGAATCAACATTTAATTTTCATGTTGATTGTAAGTATAATTTGTTTTCATTCGTCATTTTTTATTCATTTTTTTTGTGATACAATTTAATGTTACATTAATTCTCACTATTTTTTGGCATTTGCAGCTCATGTCAATAAATCAGGTGTGGTGTGGATACACAAGCAATTGCACACCACTTTCTTACTACAATGATTTCCTTTTTTCAATCTAGAATAGTTTTGCAGGGTTAGCAAACAAATATACCAAACTAGGCCATTACATACATTGTTGCAACTATCGCAAAACAAAAATTTGATTGGTGCACCTTTTTATCAAAAAAAGAACTGACATAACAAATGCAAAGCTTTTAGAAAAACCTGTCATTTACTCCACAAACTATCTCCTTGGCCTTTATTATGAGGCTCTTTTAAATTTAAAAGACAAACCAATTCCCACTTGCACTGATGAGGCATTGATGAAGTTGTCAATTCTATTTGAAGAACAACAGGTATAAACTATTAAGTTTGTATTTTGACATTACACTATGCATAGGTATTAACAATTTACTATTTGCAGAGAAGATTTATGGAAGCCCTTCCCCGAAAAAAGGTGTTATCAAGAGGAAGAGGCCAATAACACACCAAGGCTTTGGGAGATTCCCAATCTGAAATGGAAGCTCACTCCTCTCCAAACCCCCAACAGTTTGAATTCATTATATGCCAGAGAAGTAATACCTTTTCATGTATTATTCACAAATTCTAAATTTGTATTTTCATTTTCCAATTTAAATTTTACCCAATTGAATTGACATACAATTCAATGTTGATGACATTGTAGGGACTTTGGACCATACGCGTGTTTTGAAACTCAACCATCTTCCCCAACTCACTCAGTACAGTCGCATGCATTTGTATCTTCTCAAAAACACCAATTACTACTCCAACATGGCCACCCTTAGCACCGTGACAAGCTACCCCTCAACAACAAGGTACAAGTTTTGAATAGTAATTCGTTTAATTTCATAGTTTTTGCATTATTTTCTAGTTTTTCATACATTTTTCTTAAACTTTTCAGCACATTTCAGTCCTCCCTGTTCAAACAATGGCACCAACTCCCCCTCAACCAATAATATTTAAAATGTCAACCATAAGAACATGAAAAATAACATTAGTAAACGCATGCCAATTACTTTGGCCTCTAGCGAGACACTAAACATTGCCTCCTCCTTTCAAATTCCAAACCTCTCACTTGGTGGCTTGCCCGAGGCAATAGGCATATCAGTTTTGAATAATATAAATTTAGATGAAGATTACTTGGGCATTGATAGCAATGACCCATCGGTTTTTTCAATACCCGTGAGATGATTCAAGGCCAGCAGGTATACTTCAATTTCAACATACTTTACCATATTGAATTACATTTCACTTTAGATTTATTTGTCTAAATCTTGATTAATTTTATCACAAACAGGATCAAGCCACCCAAAGGCAGAAACAAGTAACAATTGATCTACTTGAAAGCCCCCATACCTCTCTCCGAGATCATCTTCATCAGATATAGATGGTGAACAGTTGCTACCTTTTCCTTTGGAGAACTTAATTGGTTATGATTTTTAATCCCATGTCGGTGAGTTTATTCTACCTCATATCAATCAGCTCATAGAATGGGAGAGAAGGGATAAAGTACTTATCAATGATATTATTAATTGTTATGAAAATTATTGGCAAAGAGATAGTTTATATCTTTGTAGTCTAGAATCAACATGTAAAGATGGATTCCTTACTTACCCAAGTAAGAAGTGGGACTATCATGTATAACAAATAAAAGATGACATTTTGGATAAGACATTAAACAAATTGGAAAATATTAGTGTTGAGGCCTGCATATTTTAAAAAATGGTCTAAGGAAAATGATCTAAGTATGATTTGCGAAATCGAGAGAGATAGAGTGGTCGTAAGTATTATCACTTTCAAACAATATTTTTGTTAATTTAAAGTTTTCTTATTTTAGTAATATGTTGAATTGACATTACCTTTTTTATGCAGTTGAAATATGAAAATTTGAAGAGTCAAGCAAAGGTTTTCCAAGTTCACTTGGAAATAGTGAAGAACAATTTATCCACAATGAATAATTTGAAGGAAAATATTGTTTTGGTTAACAAACAAAACAATACACTGAAGTGGATAATTAAAGAGCATGAATTCAACCCTGAAATATTATTCAAAGATAAGGTAACAACTGATCCAAATTTGTTGTCCCATGGAGATGCAACAAAGCAAGAAGAAAGAATTTTAAAAAATCTGGATAGTGTTGCGAGAAGATCTCATAAGTTCTGGGGTTATTTCTACCATTGGGGAAAGGGGTACAACCACAAGAGAAGAAACCATTAGGGAAAGGAGCACAGGAGTTGAAATGGATACAGAAAAAGAGGGTTGAAATTTTTTATTATTGAGTGTGGAAACTTGAAATATTGAGTCTATATTTGAAAATTTGAAACATTGAATGTTGTGGTCATGGCATTTGAATTTTATTATCTGGATTTGATAGCCTTTGAAAATTTGAAATACTATATAATCTTTAATTTTATAACTTCCTATATATTATGTATAGAATTTCTAGATTGTATATGGAGTTTATGTTTTTTGGTTTACTTGTAATGATGATTGCATTAGATAGGGATGATGACGTATGTTTCTTGTTTACTTGGATTATCATGAATTGTATGTGGACGTAGATTTAGCTTCAAGCACGATAATTCTTCTTCTCTAGACATTTAAACTTGTTTTAAGATAATTATTCTTCTCTATACTTGTAATGATATGGTCATGATGACATTAGAATGGATATAGATGATGATGAATGATGATAATGGATAATTGTTTTAAAAAATGGAATGTGTTAGGACAAAGACATTTCTTGTGATTCAAAATAGATAAATAATTGTTTTAATAATAATTGTAGTGTCAGGATTATGATAATGGTATGATGATGATATGATATATGGATGACGATGAATTTAATGTGGACGTAGATTTAGCTTCAAGCACAATAATTCTTCTTCTATAGACATTTAAACTTGTTTTAAGATAATTCTTCTTATCTATACTTGTAATGATATGATCATGATGACATTAGAATGGATATACTTGTAATGATATGATCATGAATTATTTTAAAAAGATGGAATGTGTTAGGACATAGACATTTCTTTAAATTTAAAATAGATAAATAATTGTTTTAATAATAATTGTAGTGTCAAGATTATGATAATGATATGATGATGATATGATATATATGGATGATGAAAATTTTTATGTGGACGTAGATTATGAATTGTATAATATGGAAATATCTTCCTCTATAAAATTCAATTGTGTCATTTTATCCCACAAAGTTTAAAAAATATATCAAAGCATTTTGCAAATATAAAAAATAAATTAAAAATAATTGTAAGAAATCAAGAAAGATGATATGATAGGGTTTAACTTACCTCTAGTGTTTTAGATGGTTGTGAAATCATCACTATTAATGTGATAGATCTTTGTTTTAAGAAAACTCAACATGAGAAATGGATTAGTAGATAGATGGGTGAGTTGCCTGACATTGTTAGTCCCGAGAAGTACCAACTTCCTCGGATGGATGTCAACCCATGTTTTCACAAAAAAAAAAATTGTATTTAAATAAATGTAAATATATATACCTGTAACATCTTTAATGATAACAAGAGCTGAATTTTTTTAAAGTGACAAACAATAAGATTAAGGTGAAGAAGATACCTATTTAAAGTTGAAACAATCCATTATCAATAGCTTCTTCAAACTCGATGTTCTCTTTTGTAGAGTGTGACGATGCACCAATTCCACTCTCAACATTGGGAACAATTATACTTGTAGCTGTATTATTCACACCTCTTCTTTTACAAAGGGAATTCCAATGTGCAATTTCTCTATCGAAAGGAAAGGTTTCCATGGAGTATCAAGATACATAACACCTCATGTAACTTTCAGATTTTTATCCAACCTATTTCTCAGTTTTGATTTTATAAATGATAATGCACTAAAAACCCTTTCATCCTCCACAGACCCCAAAATCATTATTTGGCATAACTCATATAATCTGAAATATTCACTGATATCTTCTTGTAAGATAGAACTTTGATATATTCATCACCACAACCTTGTAATAACACCACTTTCAGAAGGTTTGTCTAAATTTTTATATTGGTTCCTCATTGTTGTTGTAGAATTTGTTGATTGAAATTTTAATAAATCAGCATTCAATATACCTTTGATTTCCATACCCTTGAACTCTGAACTCTTTGCAAAATGTTCCATTATTATACCCATGGATTTATGGAAATGATTTCTTACAAAGCTAGCACCACCACCTTCAAAGTATTCTAAAAATTAGGATTCATCACACCCATGGCTTCAAGAATTTTATATTTGGAGAAACGTTCTCTAATTTTGATGATAATGATTCTAAATTTTTTAAAGCTTTATTCTTGTTTCAACTATAAAAGACTCAAAGAGATTACATGTCACAGAACATCTTCTCATTCCAATCCTGTAATATCTTGACATTTTTGCAAAATGTGTAGTGGTATGTCCCTCCCATTAACAATGATGTAGAGGTGATTGTGGATATTAAATATCAAATAGTTATTGGGATTTTAAGATCTAATAAAGCTTTCCAATTCTTAAAAATAGCTGTATTAAAACTATCTTGGGAACAATACAAGATATCAAGACTTTGACATACCATTTTTCTCATCCATATAAAATCCAGAATATAGATTAATCTCCCCTGTGCATACTTCATCGGTGTATTGATCTCCCGCAACATTGAAAGAATACCAACCAATATAAGCAATATATCCAAATCAGTTAAACGGAACAAAAAATCCCTCGCTCTATCAACTTCATGATGATATTTGTGCATGAAACCAACCAACGAAGGATACTCCTCATGAAATCTGCATGCAGGTTCATACAAAGAGATCCATCTAGTCTCAACATCTTTCAAAAGTTTTTTTCCATCTATAATTCCAATTGTAAATTTTTGGAACTCAAGAAATCACTTTGGGATGCTTTCCATATAGGCATGAATTTCTCTTATAAGGTCTTCTAATTTAGCAACATTTTTGTAGTTGCTTACCATTTTATATGCTAAATTCATTCTATGAGCTATCTGGTGAATTGGTAGCATATATGGAACCACTATTGTTTATAATCTAACACATAGCCCCTGTTCGGTGACCTTGTATGAAAGATGCACCATATACTCTGATGCATACCAACTTCGTAGCAATTTCATAATCAATCATTCGAGCAATATCTTTTAAATGAGAAACAACTATTTTATGTAGGTTATCGACATTATAGTTTTCAACCATTTTCATAACACCCAATAGATGAGGTGTCCTTATATGATTTTCTAAAGTATAGACATGGATACATACCCATGCAGTGTTGTCGACTGTTGTCACTTCATCAATTGAAAGAGAGATAAACTTTTATTTTTTTACATTCTCTTTCAAATCTTCCTTCTCTATCATCGAAAGGCATTTTTCCATTTCCCATGCACTACTTTCAAACCAATGAGACTGAGGTACGTTCAACATTCCATTATATTGATACAAAACTTTGAAATCAAGGAAATCTGAAATTGGTTTTCCTTTCTTTAGTATGTGAAATAAAGTAGAGAATTGTATGAGTTTTGCATGTAGATTTGTTTGATTCATCTTACCAATTTGTGATGTGAACATTCCTCCCTTTTCCATGAGATGTCTACGCAATTTTTTTCTCTACCTCATAATCCACTACGTATCTAACATGCATGCATTCTTTTCATTTTTACACCTGTGTGTTTTGATTTTCTACCATCTCCCCTTGTTATAGTCAAATATTGTTTTCCACGATGTTTTTCTATAGTGTCCAACTTCATTTGCATTTTTGTTGCTTTCCTAATTTCCACATACATATTGTACATGTACATTCAGATGGGATCTCTTTAAAATTAGATGATTGTACAGGTTTGATAAATGGAAATTTATCTCGCTCAATAAAACTTGTATGACTTTCCAATGATCCTCATATTCTTATTCATTTTCAATGTTTTACTTTTTTGAGTAGAATTTTGAGCAATATCACAATCACCTAGTTTCCTCTTTTGTGAACAAGAATTTGAATTTGATTTCCATGTTCCATTTTATTGAGTATTTGTATGAGTGATATCTTGATGCACTTTCGGTTGCACCCCAATATGAAGAATATCTTCAAGATATGACATATTATCCTAGGTGTCATTTGTTTGATACCTGTGCGAATGCATGTCCACCTCAATAATACCTTCCACACATTCAGTATTCTAATTATTTCTAGTGGAATCTATATGGTTGTTGGTATTTTCAATATCTGTATCAGCAAAGTTTCCAAAATACTTGAACAATGATTTCTGATATTTCTTAGTTACTTCGCATTCTTAGGACTAGCACCTTCCATTATTTTAAACAGAGTTCTGTGTTAGCAAAATAACCAAGTAGCGAATCAGCGAATCGAGTAAAAATTACTGCGCATGGCATGCATCAACTATGGTAATCCCTGTCACACGTCAAAAACTAACCCTTTGTCATGCATCAACAACGTGTCAATTATCCTTTTCACACATCATCAAGGTGTTAATTGTCTTTGTCGTGGCGTCAACTACTTACGCCCTTGTTACATGTCAACTCTCTCTATTACACATCAACAAGGCATCACTATCTCTATTGCGCATCAAATCTATTCTACTTACACGTCAACTGCTTACCCCCTTATCACACATCTATAATATCTCCTTGTCATGCATTTGTAATACCTCTTTGTCATGTGTCAAATATATCCCTCACGCGTCACAATAACCTTAACCTTAACAAAGCAACAATCTATGGTGCTTAAGAGTATGTGAGTTCAAACTTCATGGTATTGGTAATTTGGTAAGCTACTTGTGGTAGTACCGTAGTATACTACCTAGTGAATCACCTAGGTTTTTATAGGAGTTGTTTTCAAATGCGGGAAAATCGACCCCAAAAAATATATCTTTGTGAATTTTAGGCAAATAGGACACCGACGGCTCGAAAAAATCACCTTTTCAAATTTTCCTAAAATGAAATTTTCACCATATTATGAATAGTCACCACTAAAATTATCCCTATTTTAATGAATCATTTAGAAGAAAGCAATAAATCTTAATGGGTAGAGCCTATCATACATGATAGTGCTTTTACCAATTGGAAAGAGACTTCACCGTGAGATTCCAACTCTTTTTCTCCTCCATGAAAGATCAACAACCAAACATCTTTTCTTCCAATGCCTCATATACTTTCCTTTGAAATAAAATAGACCGGAGAAACCAAAAATAGCCATAAAGTAGAAGTCAAACTACTTTGGTTCAAAGAACCAGATATCTTCATGTAGAGAAAAAATCACAATGCATGCAAGATCAAACAACCTCCAAAAAATCCACCTTCCTTGTTCCAAGATAGTTTTACGCAATAACCGAGGTTCATTAATGCACTTACTCCCAAATCTCCTACTTATCTCTCCTTTCCACCTCCTCCTAAAACTAGTGAAATTCATTTCCACTTCAACATGTATTTCCATCTTTAGTGAAGTCTTAATGTATGCTTCTATTAAAGTCTACTTTCCTTTGCCACTTTGGTTGTACCTCCATTCATTTAACCAAATCAAATCAAATAAATTCCTTTGGAACTCCTGCCTTAATGTCATGTGACCCTAGGTTCCTTTTCAATAGTTTAGGATAGATTTCCCAAAACTTAGGTTAGTCTAAAAATAATTACCTTAGGTATTAAAAACATTTCCATAGGTAATTTCCACCTTAGGTTAGATCAAATTCACAACCATATAGTATTAGGTATTAGGTTAAAATATCCTAGCATTACTTTAGTAATTTCTCCCTTATTCATTTAGCACAAGAACTTAGGTTAGGATGCCATCCAAATGAAATAGAATAAGAAGCTTAGGTTAGATTGAAACCCAAATAAGTAGACATAGCTAGGAAGTAGGTGATTTTACCTAGTTTAGGATACCGTTAGGATAATCCTTTAGTTTTAGGATTTATATTCCCTTCATAGTCATGAAGTAGACTATATTTCATTTATGCCATTAATGTCCTAAAGAGATCAATCCCAAAGACCCAAGCACAAACATACAACTGAATGAAGGCACATTCATACAGGACTAAAGAATTTGTAACATACAAAGTTTAGTTTTCTATGTCTCTCCACTTATGAATGCCAATTTTACCATTCAGTCTGGTAAGGAGATTTAAAACATTCCTTGGATCACTGGAATTGATCCAATGATGAGTCCATTGAAAAGAGATATGCTTACAACTCTCAAAACCAGATTGCAACTCACCTACAAGAAGTGAAAATGGATTCTTACAAGCCATATCATTTCGGTCCAATGAATCCAAGAGCATAAATGATTTATCCATAATAAGAATGATTTTCAACAATCAAGGAAACACACTGCATTCAAGAAAATCACATGCCAATGCTTGTAATGCAAAAGAGGAATATAACTATTTGTCAAATGTGTTACATACTTCCCTCCTAAAAAGAATCATCGTCCCGATGATTGTCTTTATGTTTGACCATTGCATTAAGGATAATCAATTTATTCACTTACTTAACATATGTTTGCAACAATTTCATAATTTAATGTTCTAGAAATCAACATTCACATATTTGTTTATTTAAAAAAAATAGTCATATGCCCAAAACTGACAGACTTATTGACATATAAAGATAAAATCACAAATTTTTATCAGTCACCATAGTCAATTTTGATAAAATAAATATGGAAAAGTAGTTTTCATATCCTCCAGTTTTCCTAGGTTGAAATTTCTTCATTAAACCGGCCCCATTGGACCTTACATTGACTTATTTCATGATTTATTAAATGCGACATCGACAAGTTTCTAACACTCGTATGTGTTTAACCATGATTATTCTTGGGTATTGGACCTACAAGGAATTCCAATTTAAAACATGTGATAAATCTGAAACACATTTCTTAAGAAAAGAAATATGGAAAACATCATGCATTTGTGACAAAGTAGGAGGTAATGCTAAATGGTAAGCTACTTGGTTGATTATTTCAACTATTTCAAAGGGTCCCACATAACGAGGTGATAACTTGGTAGCCTTGCCAAAATTTATAGAGCTCTTTTTCGGTTTAACCTGAAGAAAGACCTTCTCACCAAGTTCAAATTTCTTGTCAACCCGCTTTAAATCAGCATAACTCTTTTTCCTATCTGTTGCTTCTTTCAAGCATTCACAAATAATTTTAACTTACTATTCCATTTCCGTAAGGATTTTAGGTCCAATCACCTCTCTTTCCTCAATGTTGTCCCAACTAACAAGGGTCTCGCATTTTCTTCCATAAAGTGCTTCGAAAGGCACCATCTTAAGAGAGGCATGATATGTGTTATTATAAGCAAACTCAACTAGTGGAAGGTACTCTTCCCACTTATACTGCTGATCCATACAATATATTCATAACATATCCTATAAAACTTGATTAACTCTTTTAGTCTATCCATCCATTTCTAGATGATACATAGAACTGAAATTTAGCTTAGTTCCTAACACTGCATTAAGTGTTTGCAAAAACCTTGACGTCATTCTAGGATCTCTATCAGATATGATTAATTCAAGTACTCCATGTAATCTGAAAATTTCATGTACAAATCTCTTAGTGAATACAGGAGAATCATTCTTCAAATTACCAGTAGTAAGATGTGCTACTTTTGTTATTTTATCAACAACTACCAAAATAAAATCATGTTTATTTCTTGACATAGGCAACCCTTGTACAAAATCCATGCTTATTACTTGCCATTTGTACTACGGTATGCTATGAGGATACAATAAACTAGCTGGGTGCATATGTTCGATTTAACACATTGACATTCAAGGCAATGTGTTCGAAACTCAATAACATCCTTTTTCATCCCCTTTCAGAAATATTGTTGTCTTATATCAGCAAGCATATTTGTAATACTAGGGTGTCCGAAAAAGGTGAATTGTGAAATTCTTCTAACAATTTCTTTCTTAAATCATTTAGCGAAGGTATGTATACTCTATTTTCAAATCTTAAGATTCCTTCATTGTCAAAGTGAAAACCTTTATACCTCACATCTTTTGGATCTGCAGCAAGCATTGTTTTTACTTATTGAAAGTAAGAATCAGATTCCATAACACTTTTTACTTCATCCTTAAACTGAGTTCTCAATGTTATAAGAGTAGAAATGTGCTTCCTATGACTTAGAGTGTCAGCCACTCTATTTTCCTTAATTTTTATGTAATTGATATTAAAATCATATTGAAACAAAAATTCTAACCATCTTCATTGTCTTGTATTAAGATTTAGCTGAGTGAAAATGTACTTCAACCCAAAATGATCAATTTTTAATTGAAAAGGTTTACCAAATAGGTAATGCCTCCAAACTTGTAGTGCATGTACAATGGAAGAAAGCTATAAATCATGTGGAGCATAATTCAACTCATGTAACTTTAGTTTTCTACTTTCGTAAGCTATGACATGATCATTTTGTAACAAAATACCTCTTAGACCTTCCCCAGATGCATCCGTTACAATAGTGAAGTCTCCATTAGGATCTGGTACAACTAGAATAGGTGCTGAAGTTAACTATTCCTTTAGAGTTATGAAAGCAGATTCACATTTATCATTCTAAACAAAATTCTTATCCTTTTTTTGTAATGAAGTTATTGGTGCAACCACCTTAGAAAAATATTTTACAAATTTTCTATAGTAACTAGCAAGCCCCATGAAGCTTCTAACTTCATGTACATTCTTTGGTGTAGGCCACTTAGTTATAGCTACAATTTTAAAAGGATCTACAACAATTCCATTCTTACTTATTACATATCCCAAATAGCACACTTATGTGTCATAGAAATAACATTTAGATATCTTACCATATAACCGTCTCTTTCTCAAAATTTCCAAAACTATCTTCAAATGCTCATGATGTTCCTCAATAATTTTAGAATACATGAGAATGTTGTCTAAGAATATGAGCAAAATTTTTTCAAGTATTCTTGAAAGATATTATTCATTAAATTCATAAAAGTTGTAGGTGCATTTGTTAATCCAAAGGGTAAAACTATGAACTCATAATGTCCATACCTTGTTCAAAGATGTTTTATGAATGTTGTCATCCTTAATCCATAATTGATGATATCTAGATTGAATATCTATCTTAGAATATATTGATGCTCACACACCTCCGATCAAATAGATCATTAATTCGAGTGGGTATCTATTCTTGATTTTTCTTTGTTTAACATTCTCGTAATCAATGCACAATCTAAGTGTTCCATCTTTCTTTTCACAAAATTACCGGTACTCCCAAGGTGAAACACTCAGTCTAATCAAACCTTTAGAAAAAGTTCTTACAATTGAGCCTTAAGCTCTACTAATTATATAGTAGTCATTTGATATGGTGCTTTATAAATAGGCTCGGGCCTGTGCTTGATTTCAATTGTGAAATCAAATTCCTTTTGGGTGGAAGACTGTAACTCTTCTAGAAACATGTCATTGAAGTTTGATAATAGTGGATAGCATTCCATGACATCATAGTTCTCTTCAAATTGTTTCGTAATCTTTACTTCATATAATGTACAACCTTTATTTTTGGCCTTTTTAAGTTACATAACTGATAGTTTCCTAACAAAAATCTCATGTTTCACACCTTGAATTTCTATTTTTTCTGCAGATTATCTAAACAACTAATATGTTTTTCAAAACAATCCACTTTTTCCTTATGTTCAACTAACCAATTAACACCTATGATTACATCATAAGACCCCAAAGGTGTAACATAAAGATCAACCTCAGTGGAAAAACTAGGTAAGTCAAGGACTGCTCCAAAAAGACACATACTAATTGTATGCACAACATTGTTTCCATAATGTATAGTCCATGTTTTATCCATGTTTCCAACTTTTATTTTTAGTTTTGATGCTAATTTACTAGAAATAAAACATTCAATAGCTCTGGTATCAAAAATAATAGTTATAGGTATGCCAAATAACTTACCTAACCTCTTTGGGTGTGGTGTATTTTTCATCTCGTTTGTCACCTCGCAAGTGTGTATCTTGTGCTTCGACACGATCATCCTTTTTCAAAGGACATTGATTTACATAATGATATTTTCCACAGATTATAACAACTTCCTACAAGTACCTTTCTAGGCTCAAATTTATTTCATCCCTAGAATTATTTCTAACCTCCATAAGACTTCGTTTGTTATTATTATTCTTGAAAAAATTGTTCCGTGCATTTCTAGTAGACTTATTTGTTGATGCTTTCTTACTATTATTAGCTAAAAACTTACTTTTTATTCCAAATTTCTTCCATGGTACTTTCTTAGGTACAAGAGATGATGAAGAGGAGTTGGGAACTTTCTTCCTTACTTCCTCCTTATGAGAAAAATTACCTTTAATTTATGTTCCTTATTGATTTTTCAACAACCTCTCCTCCTATAATGGGATTCAATCCCATGATGAATTTTCATATCCTGAACTTCTCGTCAGTTTGATACTGAGGTACATACTTAAGGAGTTTAGTAAACCACTCCCAATACTTAGTTATAGTTAGCTTTCCTTGAGCTAAGTTCTGAAATTCAATCATTTTCTGATCATAATAAAGTTACGGTAGCCAACGTTGCCTAAAGTAACCTTTAAATTGATCCCATGTGATATTAGTTTCATCAATATTTAACTTAGCCTTATGGTTGTCCCACCATGAAGATGCCTCATGGGAAAGTTGATATGCTCCCCATATCACCTTTGTTTCTTCTGAGAAATTCCTTATTGCAAAGTACTTCTCCATTTCATTGAGCTAATTCTCAGCTCCATCTCCTAATGTGGTGCCATCAAACTTGGGTGGACTTATCCTTTTTATATCATTAGTGATTTTAGCTTTCAGCCTAGCCTTTTTGTTCTTAGGCTGATCAGGTATGTTCATATTATTATTATCAACATCTAAATTGGCATTGTCATCGAAGGTGGCTGATTATTATTACCAACATCTTCTTCCTCCTCATTGCCCATTACTTGTTGTTTAAGTACATCCAAATGATCTCTTGTATCCAACAAGGTAGAAAGGGTCTCATTGAGTTTTTAGGTAGTTGCTACTCCTTCCTCAGGTGGAGGATTATTTGCAACATTTCCTCTTGTTCTAACCATTTTCTGTTAATAAGAAAATTTAAGTTTCATCAGATTTTGGACACAATAGGTCCAAGAGTTGTAACCTTCAGCTCTGATACCAAGATGTAACATTCCCATTTTAAGACTTTAGAAACAAGGGATTAAAAAAAAAAAATTCTCTGCTCTAAATAAAACATCATTTAGAACAAACATTCCATGTCAATCAATCTCATAAAAGATAACCATATGTAGTTATAATGACTCGGTATGTTACCAATCTCTCATTCCATGACTCGGTTACCAACCAATCTCTCATGCTTGTCTTAAAGTATAAAATACTTTATATATACCATGTATATTTGGTTTTTCCTACCCTATTTTGGGTACCGAGTGATCTATTTAGATAGCCTATCTAAATATTTGTTACCAATATTCATCCGACATCACATTGTTTTAAACTAGGTGAGTTAGGACAACACAACTAAGCAAACTTGCGATACTTTGGCCAAATATTTTCAATATATTGTTCATGTTACTATTCCTAGATGACATACTCACCATTTCAAAACACCTCCACCTCACTCTTATGTTATCTAGAATGGTCTTTATTGACTTCGTTAGTCCACTTGTCCAAGGTTTGACCCTAGCCTAGGTTAGTAACATAATTTGTTATAAGAAGATGCTCATGATGACTTAGGGTATATGGGCATACTCGGTTGACCTAAGTCAACCGAATGTGCCAAGGTACCCGAGTCATAGAAAGATACTCCCTATCCTAAACATGCTACTAACTTGACCTAGAGAGAAACTAAGTTCAAGTCCATATGTGTGTAGATCTAGATGAATAAATATGGAAGGGTGTTTCCACATGTCAACTACAACATTATATCCTCAAGAAGCCCTTGGTCTTCTCAAAGGTACATTCCTATAGTTGGCATGTGCCAACATCCATTAGAACTAATTCATCACGATGTACATACCCCTTAGTGGTCATTAGATTTAATTAAATTGGATTAAGATTTAGATTGCAACAACCATGCCTAACCCTAATTCCAACATTCATTAAGTTCTTTATCCATAATTAATCTGAATTGATATTAAGAACTTCATTAACTCATGCTTGCATTGATGTTCATTAACATGGCCTAACAAGCAGTTATTCCCAAAAATAGGGTAACAAACATCAAACGGTTAATTTTTAATGTAACCTAGCTATCCAAGAAGGTGTATCATTCACCTAGATTCAGCTAGTGTTTACTTTTTATAAATGAAGCACAAGGATTAAATATCATAACCACCATTCCATTTATTTTTCATTCTTTTGAGAGAGGAAGAGTCTTCCTCTACATGGTTAGATGTTAGGGTTAACATAACATTTTTATCATTCTTTACTCATATAGTTTAATTGTATGACCAATGCATATTTCATTATTAAACTATAGTTGTGTAGTTAGAGAATGACATATTTTGCAATTTAACAAGTTTCATTATAGTAAGGGAGATTGTACTATCCCCTTTAATCCAACTTATCAATTTATAACATCAATAGTATACAAAAAGATATAAAGAATGTCAAGAAGATATCACTACTATTTCCATCATATAAAGTACATGAGAATTTACAATAAAAATAGGATTAAGTATCAAACCTTTCAATTCACCATGATAAAATATACATTTACAAGACTATGCATTTCAGACATACTGCATGTCAATCATCATTAAGATCATAAAAGAACATCAATTCTCTTTTCCAATACAACTCAAGAATGAATCAAAATTCTTTACATAAGGTCTAGAATTAAATAAGCCAATGCATCATAGAAGTTTTTACTTTCTTTTATCACTTATGATGTCCATCTGTAAAAATTACTAGCATGGGTTAGTTCAATGAATTGAGCATGATAAGAACTAAGCATTAAAAAGAAGTGCATTCCACTACTTGTTCCATTAAAACAACTTTGCTTTAATGAAACAATTAATATATCATACAAATAAGCATAAGTAATAACAACCAGATAAGAAGTACAATAATGAGTTTGAATTCACTTTTAAGAAAAGAGCATAATATAATTTGCAACATCTGCATTATTACATATAGTCTAATTGATCCTTTCGATTACCTTTAAACAAACAACAGATCTTGTCATCCAATTGTTTCATAATTCTATTATAATAGAAATACAACATTTATCTTTACTATGTAGCAAAAGAAGTTATTTACAACATAGCTCATATTAGGATGATTCATCCTACAACTTAAGCCAAAAGAGAAAGAATCAATACATACTATTCCCCATACACTAATCATCCGAAAACTGAAACATGTTTAGAACACACATAATTGCTTCAGTTTAAGGATAACAATATAAGGAATCAACATTAAAGAGACAACATATGAACAAGAATCCCAAGTCAATCCAAGAAGGGTTAGAAAACAAAAAAATCTACCGCAAGTCTCACAGAGGGTTACTCTCTTCTAGTGTCCATCCAAGGAGGATTCATAATAAGATAGTGTGCAAAAAGAGAAAATATTCCATTAACAAATCCAAATGGAGTATGACTCAGTCAAATAAAGCAGTTAGTCAAAACATCACTTACACTTTCTCTTCAAAAAAACTGACTCAGCTGTTCTCTATCCACTTCATTACAAAAAATGACTTAGTACAAAGTAGCCTAAATAATCCACAAGGAAATTTCCATCTCAAAAGAGTGGTTTCTCACTATTTGCTATAAGACCTGAAAGGACAAAAATCTAAACCCAAGAATTCGAGCAGCCGTAGAGAACAATTACACTACAACAAAGAAGAGATTCATGATATAGATAAGTTCGATCAAATGAACTTATCTTTTCAAAAGTTAAATAATCTCAAATAAAAAATTCCAATCAAGAATTCATTTCATTTAAAATATCAAATGAATTCCCATTTCTATTTCAAACTCAGAAGTTCTTTTACTAGTTCCCAAGAGAGAACACAAACCAAACACACAGTTTAAAGAAAGCAACAATTCTAGTTTCCCTTACAAATCAATATAAACTAGTTTATCTACTCCAATTCATTAAACACAAGTTCGGATGCATTTCTCATAAAGGAGTACAGTATAGTCCCAAAAACATAATACTATCCACAAGAGAAATATATTCCTTTCTCTTTTTAAAGACCCAAAGACTCCTTCAATGAATCTATCAAAGGATACAAAACCCAATATAATATAAGCTAAATAAGTTTATAAATACTCATGAACTCAATAGAAACTGAAATCCCAATTACAAGGGATTCAACAGCTCAATACAAAATAGCAAGTGGTTCATGATCCAAAATAAGAACAAATTAAAGAAACAATTCCAAACTAGAGGTAATAAATCCAACCAACAAGATTCAATACACTAGGGTATTCAACTCATCTTTCTTTTAGAACCCATAAATTAATTAAAAGGATCTGAAGAGAGTAAGAAGACCCAATATAAAATAAGTCAAGCAAGGTCCCAACGTTACCTCAAACTTGATCGAAATAGAATTCAAAACAAAAAGACTTGCCCAGCTCCATCTATAAAGATTGCGACAGATAAGGTATTCATTTCAAACATCGATCACAAGAAGGAGTATACATATAAAATTATCATAAAATTCAAAAAATGTTAAGGACTGTTTCAAATGAGCTCTAATTAAACCAAAGATTCAATAATAGTACAGTAACTAACGAGAGGTTCCTTAGTCCCTCAGCAAGTTACAGTTCCAATCCATTAATGTTCAAACAAAATATTCAAGTCTTCAACAAGACATGGGTTTTCTCAGAGAAAAGGAGAGAAGAATATCCTCCATATTTACACACCCTTAAAAGTTCAAAGAAGGCGACAGTCTCAAAAATAGAAGTACCACAACCATTTTAACTCAAGAAGCTACAAGGAGAATATCTCAAAAGAGATAACCAAATCAACTCAAACAAAACTAATCTCTTAAGATTTTTGAGTAGAAAATTCCATAAATAAGTTCTAAGCATCTCAAACCTTGAATACGAGTAAACTCAAGCTCAGAATTTAAGTACAAAACCAAACACAATGCCTCGAATACAAATTTCAGGACAAACAAGTATTGAATATGAGTTCAATGCCAAACTCGAAGCTTTGAACACAATTTCAGAACATCACAAAGCTCCAATACATTCTCGGAACAAAACATAAGGCATCTAATACCAATTTAGAACAACACCAGCCTTGAACACAAGTTCAGAACAAAATACTTAGCTTCGAATATGAGTTTCACATGCATGTCACCACTGAACTTGCACAGAGAAAGTTTCCAAAGGCTAACATTATTTTTCAATGGAATTATATCCAAAAACCATAGAGATTCATAAAACCAAGAAATTAAAGAACCAGACAAATCATGAAAACATTTATCTCATGAGGGTAGAATTTTTTAATGAATCATTTAGAAGAAAGCAAGAAATCTTAATGGGTAGAGCCTATCATGCTTGATAGTTCTTCTACCAATTTGAAGGAGACTTCCAACCGAGCTTCCAACTCTTTTTCTCCTCCACAAAAGATCAACAACCAAACATCTTTTCTTCCAATTCCTCATATACTTTCCTTCAATTGAAAATAGACCAGAGAAACCAAAAATAGCCATAAAGTAGAAGTCAAATTCTGGTTCAAAGAACTCAGATAGCTCCATGCAGAGAAAAAATCACAATGCATGCAAGATCAAACAACCTCCAAAAAATTCACCTTCCTTGTTTCCAAGATGGTTTTCACGCAAAAACTAAGGTTCATTAATGCAATTACTCCCAAATCTCCCACTTATCTCTCCTTGCCACCACCTCCTAAAACTGGTGAATGCCATTTCTACTTCAACATGCATTTCCATCTTTAGTGAAGCCTCCACATATGCTTCCACTAAAGTCTACTTGCCTTTGCCAAAATTGTTGTACCTCCATTCATTTAACCAAATCAAATCAAATAAATGCCATTGGAACCATCACCATAATGTCATGTGACCCTAGGTTCCTTTTCAATAGTTTAGGATAGATTTCCCAAAACTTAGGTTAGTCTAAAAATAATTACCTTAGGTCTTAAAAACATTGCCATAGGTAATTTCCACCTTAGGTTAGATCAAATTCACAACCATATAGTATTAGGTATTAGGTTAAAATAGCCTAGCATTACTTTAGTAATTTCTCCCTTATTCATTTAGCACAAGAACTTAGGTTAGGACACCATCTAAACAAAATAAAATAAGAAGCTTAGGTTAGATTGAAACCCAAATAAGTAGACATAACTAAGAAATAGGTTCTTTTACCTAGTTTAGGATACCATTAGGATAATCCTTTAGTTTTAGGATTTAGATTCCCTTCATAGTCATGAAGTAGACTATATTTCATTTACACCATTAATGTCCTGAAGAGATCAATCCTAAAGACCCAAGCACAAACATACAACCGAATGAAGGCACGTTCATACAAGACCAAATAATTTGTAACATACAAAGTTTAGTCCGCTATGTCTCTCCACCTATGAATGTCAATTTTACCATTTAGTCCAGTAAGGAGATTTAAAACATTCCTTGGATCACTGGAATTGATCCAAGGATGAGTCATTAAAAGAGATAAGTTTGTAACTCTCAAAACCAGATTGCAACTCACCTACAAGAAGTGAAAATGGATTCTTGCAAGCCATATCATTTCAGTCCAATGAATCCAAGAGTAGAAATGATTTATCCATAACAAGCATGATTTTCAACAATCAAGGAAACACACCTCATTCAAGAAAATCACATGCCAATGCTTGTAATGTAAAAGAGGAATATAACTATTTGTCAAAGGTGTTACAATGTCAATGGTGTCTCGCATAAAGGTAAGTATATATAAATCTCCTTTTCATTTATTTTATTTTTAATTTGATTTGTGTATCATGTGCATAGACTAGGATATAGTATAATATTATTGTTTATTTAATTATTATATATCATTAATTTATTTATAATATTTCCTTCAAGAAATATAACTAATCTATCTCTAAAATCCATGATTATAACCTAGTAATCTCTAAAATCCATGCTTACAACCTATCGATCTCTAAAATCTATGATTAAAACCATAACTTAATTATATCAATATTATTTATAATCTATAGATTTATTTATAATTAGGATATTAGTAAGATACCATACTTATCCTATACCTAGGATTTGGAACACTATACCTTTGATAGAGAATGGATTACCTCTTCTAGATCCACAAATATTGAATCCCTGGCTAAATATTCTTATGTGATGGACCTAGAATGGTCCCCTGTTATCTTATTTTATATAATTGAGAAGATAATGAGGACATGAAATGCTTATGCAAAAAAAATCCAATTAATATTAAATTTCAACCAAACAAGCCTCAAAGTTAACTCATAGAATAAAATATAATAACAAATTTATTATTGAATAAAAAATTTCACATAAACATAGACTAATTGTTAAAAATAAAAACTTGAAAACATGCAAAAAGATACATAGAAACACAAGTAGGAAGTATCACCTAAAGAATTTGTGTCATCACCAAATGTTTTGTAACCAAAACATTCCAACTTTATCTCTTGTCATTGGATTCACTACTTTACTTCAATATTTATGGGGTTTTTATAGGAATTCAAGAAACCTACAAGAATTAATGACTTTAGATGAAAATACCTGTAAAGGCTCCTAAAACTACAAAGTGTTACAAAAACAAGGCACAACAAACCCTTAAAAAGTTAGTCAAAGTTGACCTCATACTTCTATGGATGACATAGTTCCATATGCAAATTTGGGATGTGTTGAAATACCATTATAGATTTAGTATAATTATACAACATTGAAAAACCATAAAAATTCAAAGTAGACCTACGTGGTATAACTAGGACCTCTAAAACATGACTTAGAAATTTGGTGCAATGTGTAGACACCTAAATTCCGCTTTTACAATCTTATTGCCAAATGCACACAAATCACTCTCATTCTTGCCAATTTCGTTATAGATAGTGATTTCCACTAATTTAAACTTGTTTCTTACCACTTTGGCCAATTAACAACACATTTTGATTTCCTAATCCCTTTCACATTCTGGATGCCACTTTTATGACCAATCGTAAGTCAAAATCCTCTTTAAAATAGATAATTAGTGATTATTAGCTAATTAAGCCTATTTTCCCTTGTTTTGGTTGATATACCCTACTATTGAATCAAACCCCTCTTCCAACCACTTAAAATCACCCCACTTTCCTCCAAAATGTCTCGAAATATTCAAAAGCTTATCCTAGCCTCCTAGTTGACCATAAGCGATTGATTAAGGCTTCATACATCTTAATCACTTGTTAATTCACTAATTATGATTATAAAATCTTAATCATGATTAAAAATTCTAATCTACTTTGGAATATTAGTCCCACATGCACCAAAATACAAGTTTTCCCCAAATGGAAAACTAAAAAAATGGCTCAATTCATACCTTAATACTTTACGCCATGCTCGATTTACATCTCATACAATAAATATGATTTATAACCAAGTTCAATCCTTTCCTAAAGCCTTCAACAAGGTTAGTAGATGGATATCAAAATGACCATGTAGTCACTTGGAGAGGCCATTTCACCTTATTTGGAATAGCAACCATACCCATTTAATTTCTCTCTTTGGTCTATTTAGGCTTATGTTCGGTAATTGAGCATATTAATAGGCATGATTAGTTATATTTTGAATTGTATTCATGTTAGTTAAGCATTCCTTTAAGCTTGTATCTTAATGTTACATTTCTATACTTAGAGCCTTGACTAGAGGTAAAAATGGTGTAAGCCTTCCTTAGTTACTCATGTTATTTTATTTGTAGAAGTTTAGGGTGCTTTTCATTCGCACGCTCGGTGGGACATATAACCCATTACATTCAATTTTTGAGCTTTTAAACCTAGTTTCAAAGTTTTGTATTTAAATTTTTCTAGCTTAGTTTCAAGTTTCCTAGATTAATTTCAAGTTTTCTAGTTTAATTTCAAGCTTTCTAGAGTACTTTCAAGATTTTTAGATTAGTTTCTCAAGATTTTTAGATTAATTTCAAATTTTTAGAGTAATTTTCAAAGTTTTGTAGATCAATTTTCAAGCTAGGTAGTTGTTTCAACTAGATTAGTAGTAGAAGTTGTGTTTTCATGTTCCTTGTAGGATATAAGGAGGTGAAGCCCTGTCCAAATTTCCTCAAAATACCAAAGTTTTGATCTTTTTCAAGAAAACCTCTTCAAAACTCAAATTTTGAGAACCTATAGGAAAGAGTGTACCTGTACATCAAATAGTGTGCTTGTGCATCACCGGGTGCCCCCATGTAATACTAATTTTCTCTCTTTATGTGTAGAGTGTGCCCATGAATAAGAAAGTGTGCTCGTGCATTAGAAAGTTTGTCTCGTGCTTGTAAAGTGCATCTGTGCATCATTGGGTGCGCATGTGCTACACTAAGTGCATAACCTACATTTCATAGGCCATAAATTTTTCTCCCGACCTCGAAACGACTCTGTTTTTTTGTGTTGGAAAGGTATTGAAATGAAATACAAAATGGTAACATAAATTTGGATTTTAGAGTTACCAAAAATTTAGGGTTTTCATTTTTAGAAAACTAGTCATTTTCTAACAAGTTAACTTAGGGTTTGATGAGTGATTTTGTTTCATGCTTTGTATGAGTTTGGAATAGGGTTGTGTATGCTATTCTCTTGCACCTTGTGTGATATTGAGAATCAAAATCACCTCTAAACCACTTTTTTCTTATTTGGAGTAAGTAGGAACAATCATCATTCATTTCTATGCTTAAGGGAATAAACTTTCATTTTGTAGATCAATTTTCAAGCTAGATAGTTGTTTCAACTAGATTAGTAGTAGAAGTTGTGTTTTCATGTTCTTTGCAGGATATAAGGAGGTGAAGCCCTGTCAAAATTTCCTCAAAATACCAAATTTTTGATCTTTTTCAAGAAAACCTCTTCAAAACTCAGATTTTGAGCACCTACAGGAAGATTACACATGTGCATTAGAAATTGCACATGCATCATAAAACGTGCCTATGCATCAATGGGTGTGCCCATGTAACACTATATTTTCACTCTCGTGTGTGTAGAGTGAACCGTGCATTATAAAGTTTGCTCGTGCATGAGAAAGTGTGCATGTGTATCACTAGGTGCACTTGTTCTACACTAAGTGCATAACCTATTTTCAGGAGGACATATATTTTTATCCCGAGATTGAAATGACTCTATTTTTTACATTGGAAAGGTATTGAATAAAAATAAGCAATGATAATATAAATTTTAGTTTTAGAGTTACCAAAAATTTAGGGTTTTCATTTTTATAAACTGGTCATTTTCTAACAAGTTAACTTAGGGTTTGATGATTGATTTTGTTTCATACTTTGTATGAATTTGGAATAGGGTTATGCATGCTCTTCTCTTACACATTTTTTGATATTGAGAATAAAAATCACCTATAAACCACTTTTTTCTTATTTGGAGTAAGTAGGAACAATCATCATTCATTTCTATGCTTAAGGGAATAAAATTTCGTTTTGTAGATCGATTTTCAAGCTAGATAGTTGTTTCAACTAGATTAGTAGTATAAGTTATGTTTTCATGTTATTTGTAGGATATAAGGAGGTGACACCCTGTCCAAATTCCATCAAAATAAAAAAGTTTTGATCTTTTTCAAGAAAACCACTTCAAAACTCATATTTTGAGAACCGACAAGAAAGTGTGCATATGTGCATCAGAAATTGCACTTGTGCATCACTAGGTGCACCCATGCAGCATCGAATTTTTTATCTCTCGTATGTAGATTGCATCGTGCATCGAGAAAGTGTGTTTGTGCATTACAAAGTGTGCATCGTAACTTGTGCCTATGCATCATTGGTTGTGCTTGTGCTATATTGAGTGCATAACCTATCTTCCAGAGGCCATAAATTTTTCTCCTAACCTCGAAATGACTTTTTATTTTTATTCTAAAAATTTACTTAATCCAAAAGATAAAAACACACCAACACACAAATTCAAAACATTGTATTGTAGGTTTTGGTTAAGAGCTACGGCTCACCAACTTAAATAGGACATAGCCCCTTTGGAACAATCGTTAAGCTACAAAAATGGGGGTGGTCCTAGGAAATATAAATAGTTCACACAAGAGGTAACCTTGTGAATGAAATGGGAAAGTGTTCCACACTACCTGAATTGAATAGAACACCTTGAAAGATTAGAGTCAAATTTATTTCCATTGCGAATCGAGGGATAATACAACTAAAAACATTAGTTTCTCGTTATATTAGAAGGGGGTAAAGTAAATCTGAGATAGTCCTTGGGAAACGTTGGAAAATCGAGCTCGTAGAAGCAAATTTGTGACACATAGAGAGAGAGCCCTAGGAAAGATTACCAACTTGGAGCCAATTTTATCTTGGTTGTTATAATTAAGAGCTCTAAGAAAGTAACAAATTTGTTAGATTTAAACTCTTGTTTTTCAAACAAGGGAAATAATCTCTTAAATTTTAAACCACATGAAATTTCATCATGAAATATATTTAGTGTTAATTTGACCTAGTTTTTCACTTGTCTTAAGACAAGGCAAAACTCGCCAAAATTTACACCAAGTATTTTTCAATACCACTTGGTTCACACACCTTTGTTTTCTTGTTTCCCATTTTGGGACAAAAGAAAAATACATATACAGATATCTACTATGAATAATCGTGTCCATAGATTTTTAGTCTTCTTATATGACCAAGTTGTAATGCGAATACAAGAGTTGAAAGTGTGAATGGTACGTCATCAAGTTCTAGTAACCCTTCTTGTCTCACAACCCATATTGAGACTTACTATCATTATCGTTAGGTTGTATTATCACTAAATTATTTTGAGTTGTTATGCTGCCCACATTATAGGCATACAATTGTGATATTTACGTCTTGTTTCCATTGTGAAACCTAGGCTAAATCTCTATATTGTATCGTTACGCTACTCACATGCTTAATAATTCCTTGATATACTTAGACATAGTTTTTACATCCTAGATTTGTCTTGATTTTTGTGAGTGTTGAGGTTACTTTGTTAGCATCGCTATAACACCATTTTGATACTAAAATATTTCTTTCTTGCAAATTTTGATTACATGTCCAAATAGCATTGTTACACTACTCACATTTGTATCATCCATTTTACAAGACTTAGACTTTATTATTGTTTAGAAACTTGTTTTTAGTATATCTTGTTAGAATATTACGTCAACACTCTCTTATCATTTAGGTATGTTTTATTTTAAACTTGACCTAACCGGTGGTATTGTGTTGTCACTATTTTAGTTTCTAACCTATCTAGAATAAACATAGGTAGTAAACTTTTTGTTGTGATGAATTTGAGTATTAGATGTCCTTGTATTGTATTAGAAATCTCATTTCATATATTACCTTATTAGGGTAGGTCATTATTTATTCTTTGGTGTCCTTAGGTTCATATTGATCCTTTAGATTCATGACCATTTATTGTTTGGTATTCTTTGTAACGATTTGACATTGTTATGTCGCTTGGTTTTTCCTAGGACCCCTCATTGCCAAATGTCTAGTTAGTTTCTGTTACATTATGCTGCCCAAATTGACACAAGAATTCATTCCAATTGAAGGATTTCAATCGTACTATCTCATTCTAGAAATTTGTATCTCACAAATGCCAACAATGACCAACTATCATGAGGTTCATTATATGTATGACACCAAGGAATCATATTTTAGGAATTCCCATCAAAGGATGCCCATCGTGGCTAAGCCTTGTTTGGTTCTTCATGTTAGAGAACCTACTTGGGTACCCTATTCCCCACCCTCATCTTATAGTCAGTGGTATGGTTTGGATGATTCGATCCAAATTATAATTCAGGTTCTTCCCACTCTTCTTCTAACTCTGATCCAAACTATTCTTTTGATTCTTTAGATTCACCTTGGTCTTTTGAAAATTATCATCGAGCTATCCACTTCATTTGGCTCTTGATTCTTATTCCTCCCTCTCCGCAGAATCCCTTTATCACTCACCTAAACAACATTTTCCTCCTTTGAAGATATGTGTGGATCCAATATATATCAATCAAACATTTAATTTTGTTCTTATGTCTCGATACTCACTTTCTTTGCAGGACCTCCCTCATTCACTTCCTCGACAACCTATTCCTCCATCAAGATCTTGGTGGCCCAAAATTAATCTAAGATGAAACCTACATCGTAATATCCTAAGTCGACTCCCACATCGTAATCTCCTAAGTTTACTCCCACATCACAACTCCTAAGTTGACTCCCATGCCACAATATTCTAAGTCGACACCCACCTCATATTCATCTAAGTTGACTCACATATTGCAATCATCTCATTTGACACTTACATCACATTCTCCTCGTTAAATCCTATGTTGCAATCATATGCTGAGTTTCTATGTGATCCTCATTTTTTACCGATAATATGCCGTCTTTTAGGAAAACCTATACTAATTAGCTATCCCAATGCCATGTCATATTCTACTTGCAAGACATCTAGATATAAATCTACTTCATCTCTTAAGTCATCATTTTCTCAATCTTCCACACCAGTTGGACCCATTTCTTCTAATCAACATCCTATAGTCAAAGAAAAATACCCCTACCAATCGATTCATCTCAGGATGATGAGACGATCATGGAATTCCTAGGTCACATTATGGCATTCCCCTAGAGGATTAAGATGAAGGATTTAATCTTGACTTTGATACACTTTTATATTGGGAAGAAGAAATTGATTCCTTTTGTTAGAATATTAAAGAATGTCCTAGGACCATTGAGGAAGATCCTATCTTTTCTTCACATCCTTCTTTTCATAGCATGATTCATCAATCAAAATATCACTTTGGGTTGTCACATGGTATCCCATCATCTACTTCTATATGTGGGGCACCTCTAGGTAGCCCTTAATCATCTATGTGTGGCTCAACTCTTGGTAGATCATATTTTTTATATGTGGCTCACCTCCAAGTAGCCCATCCTCTTTGTCTATACTAAGGGCATGTCCTTGAAGTCCATCATCTTCAATTCTTGGGACACATCCTAGTAGTCCATCATCTCCTATCTATGGGACACCTCTAAGCAGTCCCTCATCTTTAATCTTAGTGCCACATCTTGGTAGTCCTTTATCTTCATTATATGAGACACCTCTTGGTATCCCATCCTCTTCAATTCTTGGACCTTACCCTTCACGTCCATCAAATTTTCCTTTTATCAATGATTGTGGCAATAACACCATCATTTTCACATCAATTCTATTCATCCACTTTCTTCTCCCACTTCTCAGGATCAAAAAAGTCAAGTAATAGCTTACAAGAAACCTAAATGGTTTCTTCATCAAGATCAGATCAAAACTTCCAAGAGCTCCAAATCTCCTAAAAATATAAATAATCCTAAAGTTCTTAATCCAACGCGATTCAAAAATACACATCAATGTACCTATTAAATATGGTGTAAAGTGCATAACCCTATGGATAGGGACCTCAATCTCCTGCATGCAACATCCACATTTCATAATAAAATGTAGTAATGTATTGAGTATGAGCTCTCCACAATCATTGATATTGGGGATAATATGACTCTTGATAAGAAAACATACCTAATCTTCCTTATCAAGGAAATCACTAACATTTTTGTTGGATCTTATCATGCCAAGTGACCTTGTTGGTCCCACTTTTCAAAACATAGTGAAAAAATGAGATTTTTTTTCAAAAAATCAAAGGTATAAAGAACAAACATTGCATTCGGTATGCATACACATGTATGTTCTTTCTTCCCTTTCTTGCTCTTCTTCTGGAAGTATTCCTATCATTTTCATCCCTTTGGTGATATTTTGGTTAGCTAATTTACACTCATTTTATGACATTTATCTCTATGGTATCCATTTGACTCGGTCTTTTATCAACTTGGTAAATTAAAGAACAACTAACCTCATTGAGATCCTATCATAATCAACATCTAAAAAAGTTGTGAAGAACTTTTGGACATATTTGTTGACACTAGCCAATTTCATCATCACAAGAACTTCAACCTCCTTCCATCAAGCCATCATTGGTTCTTAGCCCCTTGTCAAACAAGAGAGCTGAAATAAGTTTTCAGAAATTAAAAGAATCAACATAAATCAAAAAAAGAAAAATCTAAAAGCAAATGTTAAAAGCAAAAACAAATTGATGTATATCTCTCTCTTGAGGTATTTATAATAATATCTACTAGGCTATGGACACATGATTGGAAGTAGAGAAATTTGATTATTATAATCAAATACATTTTTGTTAGGGCTATGGACGCCTGGCTGAAACAAAGAAATGAACGAGTCTCCTTCCACAATCTATTCACAAAAATCAACTTTGAAAAATAAATTATACCTACACATTGGATAGGGTGTCTTCACTTGTCTATCAAATCTTCCCTCTAATAGGTAATAAATATCCACTTGCACACATTGGATCTCTATGAGAAAACAAGATTAGTTTGTTACCAATTGTCTTTTTTTTTGGGAACTTGTTCATACTCTTACTCTAGTGCGTATCTTGTTTCACAATTTTTGACTTAGGCTAATCACTTCTTCATTGTGAGGCTTATAAGCTACATACATTCACATTGTTCTTATTCTTCATTTAGAACATCCATGTGTATAATATTTCCTTTTTTCCATGTTTGTGGGCACCTTTTCCCCTTTCTCAAAACAATCTTCTACTTCTTTCTATCATGTGCTTCGTAGTCTTCTTATCTGTGGGGCATCCTTGCTCCTTCCTAACATGTCATTGGGTTATGTTCATCATCATGTTGAACCTATATATATTGGTTCTGATCTAACTTCTACGCATGAATATTTTTCCTTTGAATATTCTCATCTAATGCTGGGGGAAATTTTGCATCTTCACTTTCTTGTGCATATGCGTGGCATTCTTCCTTTGTACATCCCATATTTCATTAGGGCATCCACGTTTCTTCATTTCCTATAAATAGCTTCAAAAAAATTCTATAAAATTAAAAAAACATTCAAATATGTTTCAAAAATAAAAACATCCAAAAAATATAATCGAAACCAAAAACATTTAGTAAAACCATCGAAACCCAATTATTTTTGGTAAAATCATTAAAAATCCAAAAATTATAAAAACTAATTTTTTTCCATAAATTGGTAAAAACATGCACACAACTGAAGCCTATATCAATTTCATTGTCCTCAAACATTGAAATTTTCCCTATGAAAACATATTTATAAGTTTCTATAGAGTCTTTTTTTTTGTATAAGACTCTTTTATCAACCACCACCTTTTGTTCCCTTGAGGCTCTTGTTCTTTTTTTCCGCTTAAGCCTAAAATTGACTAAGTATGAAGATGCGAGTGGAAGACATCCATGTGTATCTTTGGCACACTAGGGGCATGAAGCAAATAAAGGAAGACTCCAACTAGTGCAGTCCCTCCACATGTCCTGGCCCAAGGAAGTTGCCTCAATGGGTTGAAAAGTTAGAAATATGACAAACATAAAGTCTCTCCACATGTCGCACTGGGTGAAAATCAAAATAAAGAAAAATAAAGGAAGGTCCCAAAAAGTGCATGCCCTTTAGGTGGTAGAAAAGGAACATCACCGACTCAAGGAGTGCCAATTGGATGAATTAAAGGAAATCATAAATATCCCAATAGGTAGTTGAGATATTGACCCAGAAGGGGAAGATCATGTAAGAAAATTGAATGTTGTCGGTGGAAGCTCGATTCCAAACATTGGAGCAAGAGCTAGGAATATCTACAAAAGAATGTTTTGATCCAGAACAAAATCAAAAGAGGGAGGGAAAATTAAAAGAAAACAACCTAGACTTGTGAAAGGGATTCTAGATTCAATTGTTTGTATTTGCTAGCCTCAACGAGACTTTGTTATAGAAGAAAATTGTAATCTGTGCCATATTGGCCTTATGTATCATTTTCTCTATAAATTAAGAATTCTCGTTCTGTGCACTTTGGCTTTTCAATATTTTGTGTCTATCTCTCTTCACTATTAGTAGTTCTAGATAATTAGAAGATCAATCATGCTTTACGCCCTTGGGTTTTTATTTACATATCTATTATCTGCACTTGTTATGTTTTATATCTCCTCAGACTCTGATAATCTAGGATACTTATGAAAATAGTGGATCATGCTAAAACTCTCTTTGAACTATTCTAAGTAGTTTCTTAAGAGGTATCTCTATGTCTTTTTAGGATCTATTCGGTGCATCGCCTTAGTTAGTTTTTACATTTCCTTTCATTTATTCTAAACCTTATCTCACACGAGAGAAGAGCCAACTTATTTTAAAGATGGAGGTTAACTAAGGGCACACATACTAATAACCTAAGGTATCTAATGAATTTTACAGTTCATCCGTAAACATAATCATTAATAGTTTTCCTAGAACACCGGTGGGACCAACATTTACACATCTTAATATCTACTGACTTTAGCAGTACTTGGTTGGTGTACTCTAGTTTAAAATATGAATGTGAATAAGGGAAGGTGTGTTTGACTACTTATAGTTATCTACACAACAAAATAGAAGAGGTATAAAGATCCAGAGATCTCCATCTCCTCCAAACTAGACTCTCTCAACACCTTCACTAGGTAGGCCCTTTGTACACTCAACTAGGATTGCTAGACCTATTTTGATGGATAAACTTCAATATTAGCCTCCGAGGTAGTTCGTTTCATGGAATCAAGGGAGCTTGATCATCCTACCCACACCTCCGATGGTGTGGAATCCTATCCCAGCTAACGCACTAAAGGTGTTGCCCAAATTTAGTGGAGAAGACTTCAAAACTCTAGAAGAACACCTCCAAGATGTAGCAAAAATATGTGTGGTACATTATATCAGGGAATAAGATGTTGCCTTATGATTTTTAGCCACTTCCTTTAAAGGAAAGGATCTGGATTGGTATAAATATGTGAATCCTAATACTATCAACACTTGGGACTAGCTGGGGGTGTGTTGGTAGAAATATTCCATGAAAAAGGGGATAAATCATCGCTTTTACAACTTATCAACATCAAGAAGGGCCTACAAGAGCTGATGACTGATTTTAACACTAGGTTCCACAAAACATGGCAAAGGATCCCCACTCTAGCAAGGCCACCGATAGGTATGGCTATTGTTTTTATTTAAAATCTCTAAATTTGGATATTTCCATAATGATTCAATCATTAGGAGGGGATTCCTTACCACAAGCATATGATATTGCCATCCAAGATGAGAATAATTTAATAGATTTCGGGAAGCTTCCCCCTGAGCCCTTTTTCCCATATACCTTGAAATAGCTCCCCTTCAACAAGCATAGGTACCGAGCTCTACTCAATCCCCTACATCCCTGTATAACTACCCATCTTCTCATCTAGCTCCAACTCCCATTATAATGTCATCTTCTTCTTCTCCCAAAATGGAGGAAATAAAAAAACATCCTTAGAAACTTCTCTAATGAGATAGTAAATCTTAAAAGGAATCAAGCCGCTTACCCAAGACAAAACTATCAAAGCTATCAGGGTGGTAGGCCTACCTATTCCCCTTAATATCAGAATACCCAGAGACCACCACATGTGTAACCATCTAACCAGCTGGTCCATGTGTCAAAATCACTCCAAACTATTCCACCCAATAGCGAGAGATAAATGGTACCTAGAAAAACCATTTGGCAAAAGATCCTAACACATGGTGCTTCCCTTGTAATAATTCCCACATGCCAAGGGATTGTCCCCAAGGGAATATGCAATAGAAGGTAGCCGAACAAAGAACGAGGGAAGGCTATGATGTTGACACATCAAGACCTTACCAGTCATGCGGGAATCCAAAATGCTACTTTTGTTGCACAAATTCAATGGATGTCCCTAGAACAAGAAGAAAAGATCACACCAGAGCACATGCTTTTATCTTGGATAGAAGGAGAGGAATCCATATTTACAAATGAGGCAACTATTTCCAAGCCTGTTCAATTTAATTACAACACTCGCTTCAAAAAGAGGATAATAGAGATAAACGCTCCTACTTCGGGCACAACTAGCGGGACGTGAAAAGAGTCTCCAACCCTCATGGTGTCACCGCCTATGGTCATGAAAGAAGCTCTAAGAACTATTCAAAATTAGGATGCTCCTCATCCCATGGGTGAAGGAATAAAGCACCAATCATCATCCAAAGCATCATCACCTAGGCCAATTAACGTAGTTCAACAACTCAAGAAAGTGCCAGCCAATGCATCCTTGTGGGATCTTCTAGGCATTCTAGAACAAAAGGAGTTGCTTCAAGAAGTGCTTAAATCAAATGACAATCCAACCACCTTTGGGAAGGAGAAGGAACAAATCAAATCCATTTGAGTCTCAATGGAGGCAGTGTTGATAAATCAAAAGGGAGAGGTAAGTAAACCAAGGCCCAATCCCTTTTTCATGACTCTTATTGTAGGTAAGAAATTATTGCATAATTCCATGATAGACTCCGACACAAGCACTACAGTCATGCCCAAAGTGATTGTAGACACCTTGGGCATTAAATATGAGCCCTTAAAGAAAGGATTCATGTAACTAGATGGAAATTCCATCCAAACCATAGGAGCTATCAAAGGACTCTCGTTGCAGCTCTATTCCTGCCCAAACATAACCGTTCGCAGGATATTATGGTAATAGATGTTCCACCAGTCTTCGGATTGTGTCTCTCCTATGATTTCATAGTAAAAATAAGAGGCTATCTATATCTTGATTGGTCTCATCTAATTCTGTGGACCAAGTATAGGTCTAAGATGAAGGTCTTATCAGAACCCCTTGCCAAGGAAGCATATAATAGACCAAGTGGCCTCAGGATTTGAGGCTTCCCATGATATGATCACTAGAGAAGAGGAATCATATATGGAGGAAGATGATATTCAAAGTGGTAGTCATATAGCCAGTCCCCCAGGTGATCCCTTTGGGAAATTTGATTCCATTGGTTTGGGTACTTATGTCATCTTTGAAGAGGACTCCTTAATCCCAAAGGTGGTGAAAGGAAAGGATAAAAAGGAAGGGAATCCCTCCAAAGATAACTAGATATGGACCCTACATTTTGATGGGGCCAAAAGAAAGAATGACTCAGAGGGAGTGTGCTTGTCATCCCCAAGCAGAAGGAAGATACTCCAGTCATTCCATTTTCAATTCTCCTACATTAATAATGAAGCAGAGTATGAGACCTTATTACATGACTTGACCACAAACCAAAAAGAGGGAATCAAATAGTTGAGAGTCTTTGATGACTCAGAATTGGTAGTGACACAGGTAAGGAACACTGCTGCCACAAAATATTAGGATGAGGTCCTATCAACATTAAGTGTGGGACCTCATTAATGACTTTGAAGCCTTCAATATCAAGGTTATTTCCTAAGATCAAAATATAGAAGCTGATAGGATGGCCTTGATTGGGTCACAATTCAACCCAATACAAGATTTGATAGCAAATGAGAATACCATAAAGTTGATCATCCACCCTCTATCCCTAAAAAAATCAATCATTGAGGTCTTTAATAGTGACCAAAATTTTATACACTTCCTCCAGCTATTCGACTAGTTTGTAAACCAGCTCTAACCCAAGATTGAGGAAGCATATGGAGATCAGATTATCTAGTTAAAAACAAACAAACTTCTGAAAGGGTTAATAACCCTAGAAAGTATTTTGACTCAAACGATGCTAGTTTAGATCAAAGGAAGTTTGCAGCAATAAAGGAGGATTATGTCAAGCTAGAAGTAAATAGAGAGAGAAAGCTAAAATTCGGGAGACTAGTCACTCAAAAGGAAAGAGAAAGACTTGTGGCTCTATGTCATAAGTATGATAAGGTGATGGCTTGGACGTATGATGATCTACATGGTTACAACAAGGACATCATTTAACACACCATCGATCTTAAAGAAGGGACTAAGCTTGTGCATCAGAAATAGAAACCCGTATACGCAAAAAAAGAATCCCTCATGGCGGAGGAATTGAGAAAACTGCTAGAGGCCAACATAATCTTCTTGATCAAGCATACAATGTGGGTCTCCAACCTAGTTCTAGTGAGGAAGAAAAATGGAAAAATCAGGCTCTGCATAGATTTTAGAGATCTAAATAGGGCATCCCTAAAGGACCATTACCCTTTTCCTCCATGGAGAAAATATTGTAGAAAGTTGCAGGCTCAGAGATGTTTTCTCTGTTGGATGGTTTTTTAGGCTATAACTAGATATGGCTCATAGAAAGGGACCAACATAAGACTATGTTCACAACCAAATGGGGAACTTTTGCATATGTAAAAATGCCATTTGGAATCATGAACACTGGATCTACCTTTCAAAGGATCATGGACTCCACGTTTGGAAGACTGATCAACAAGGTGATTCTTATATACCTTAATTCTCGTAGTGTTTACGAACATAAGCGAGGAAAAATTTGACGCCTTAAAAACTATGTTCAAAAAATTCCAGAGCTCAGATCTCTCTAAACCCAAAGAAATGCATCTTTGGAGTCCCCCAAGGAAAACTCTTGGGACATATTGTGTCAAAGGAAGGGATCTCCATCGACCCCAAAAGAGTTGAAGCTATCCTAGAGCTCCCCCTGTCGGTCAATAAGAAATTAGTCCAATCCTTCTTGGGGAAGATCAACTTCATCAACAAGTTCATTTTAGAATTTGTAGGAATAATCCACCTAGTCACTCTTATGCTCAAAATGGACCTTAATTTCAAGTGGACCACTGAAGGTCATCAGGCCTTTGAGGCAATAAAAGAGGCAATTGCATCTTCCTCGGTGCTACGTAACCATGAATTCTTAAATCACTTCATCATTTATGTATACGGGGGTAAACATAGCGTAGCATATGTACTAACATAGAAAGGAGACTTGCAGGGAGAAGAGAATCCAATCACCTTCTTTTCAAAAACCCTCCACAAATATGAAATAAGGTACAACTTTGTAGAGAGACAAGCTTATTCCATCGTTAATGGTCTTAAGAAATTTAGAAACCTTGTCAATCATAATAGAATAAAACTTATGGTGGCTAAATCCAGCATCAAAGAATATATAATGGAGGGTGAAATAACCGATAAAAAAGCCAACTATATCACTAAGATTCTTGATTATGACATCGAGGTAAAACCTAAAAATCTTGTATGGGGTAGGGGCCTATAATAATGCCTAACACAAGACTCCATGCCCCTGATTAACAATAAACCTAAAGAAATACTTTACATCCAAGAAAGTGACTCAGGTAGCTGGGTCTCGGATAGGATCCATTTCATGTAGACCGGGAAATACCCAAGCCATCTCCCCTTGAAAAAAAGGAGATACTATCGGCAACAAGGATCCAATTTCACCATCATTGGAAATTTCCTTTTTAAGAGGAATTTTTATGGAATCCTACTTAGGTGCCTGGAAAATGAGGAGGCTGAAAATTTCTTATGTAAATTGCACCACGAGAGCTTAGGAGGTCATTTTTCAGTCTAAACCATAGCCATACAAATCCTGTGTTGATCAGAGAATACTTGTTAGAGAACACACAAGGAGTTTGTGTGGGAGAGAAGGCCATGATCAAGGGTGCGGAAGTATAGGAAGGACCCATGCATGAAGGAAAATTAAACATTAAGAACTTAGTTGCTTTTGAACATGAGACCTATTTTTAGAAAATGGTGTGTGGAACTCACAGAAATGTAGAAACATGCGTGCCATGCATTTTCTATTTTGGAGGATCATATCGAAGCATTTTGCATGGAGATGAGCTAAGAATAGGATTGACACTTCAGTTAACTATAAGAGGCCTATAGATAACACACTTGCATGTGTGGCTATGCTTATGAATGACACATGGCTATTAATAACATGCGGCCTATTTCTAGAATAGATAAGCGGTGAAGGGAAAGTCCCCACCCTATATATATGATGTGAGGTACATAGTGGTAATATATGAGTGTGATGGATGTATGAAGGTATAGAGATATACACATATGACTAAATTATTGTATCAGATCCATACACGCATTGGTATAGATTGACATTATTGTAAGGATCTTATATGTTTATTAATAGATGGAAGATATTGGATGAATCTAAGTGTCATTCTTGTGTGTAATCGAGTAGTGCATGTTATTGATTCAATCATGATTATTTTTAAAGCTTGTTCTTTCATATATTGTAAAGTAACATGCATTGTATAATGATGGATTAGTTATGAATCTATATGTTTCTCCCTTCATCACACTAACATCCTACTACAGCAACCCTAAAGAGGGATCAGGTACCTTTAGACACTTTGGGTGAGTGCTCGAGTCTAGGCTAAGTGATGTGACAACATGACTAGGAGTTATATGGTAAATTCTAGGTTGCATCATTAGTTCCATTTCTGAGACCTCTTTTTAAGTTATTTTCAGGATGGTTCGCGATGAAGACGTACCAGGTTAACTCTAGCAAGTATTGAGGAATGGATACATAATCTAGAGGAAGAATATGCACGGCGGTTTAGAAGTGGATCTAAGTTTAACGCATGCACTTGGGTAGAACATAATCTATATGACAAACTATATGAAAGCTTTTTCACCATCTTTATAGTAGAATTATACAAGTGGTTTATTACTTATACATCTCAAAGAGAATTAAAGGTATTACAAACTTGTTTGGACATAAGAAGAATTTCAGGCCCTTTATGATGTTGATATGATCTAGAATCATGCTTTCGATACGTGGTTTCATGGTGTTCTAAATAGTTATATTCTAGAATATTCAATTTCGACGTACTCTTTCCTGCAGAGGTAGCTGAATTCTAGTTTTTACAATATCCAAGAGGAGTATATATGCGATGTATTCTAAAGGCAATCAAGATCTTGATGGTAAATTTGAACCTGGAGAGTAAACTGATGGCTAACTAAACTTCACCACGTGCGAGGGAAAGAACAGGTTTGGTGAAAGATGGAAGACCTAGTGGCAGAGAGGTAGAGAGAGGAAAGGCGGCTTAAGTATAATGAGGTGCGCAAGAGGGAGATAGAGAAGCAATGTTCCATTGCAAAAAGTATGGCATTGAGGAGAGAGATGGCTCATGAAGGATTTATAGCTCACGTAGAAGACGTGGAGCCAGAGCATCAAGAACTCCCCATCTTAGAAAACATGATAGATATCCCCCTTAGCCTCACACAGAAGTGTGCTAGTAGAGACTACCTAGACCACGGGTGCACATCTTAATCCACCTGGTGACCTAGCCCTTGTGCTTGGTTTTCCAGTATCTAGTATGACAAGTAACCAAAAAGCTAATTTGGGAAGTAGGAGAGTAGGAGTAAGTTAGGGAGCAAGTACATCAATGGCAGGATAGATGACTTTAATGATATTTGGAGGAACATCCTTAGGTGCATCATCTGCACAAAATGTGAGCACGCAGAATGTTGGATTCACCTCTGGAAGTGGAAATACCTCACAGATTGTAGGGGTTCAATATAGTACTACTATTGGAGCACATGGGAGTACATCTATAGGTCATATTCCCACTACAAGTGGAGGATTAGGAGGTATAGGTGGTTTAGTTCTGGTGGATTTGGTGGTTCTATAGGTAGAGGGAACATAGGAGGTTCTAGATCAAGTGGTCAAGGTTTACAGTAACCATATAATATTTATATGGATATGTCTCTATGTATTACATAGTATAGAGGTATAGAGGATGTTGCCAAACATGTGCATATGTGTGAGATCTTGTGGTGCACTAAAGGGATCATGACTGCTAAGCGTAAGGCAAGTCAATTTGCTACTACATTACAGGGACGTGCACACAATTGGTATAGGAAGTTTGACCCTGATCAAACTTGCGTGGATTATGCAGCATTGAAAGATGCTTTCTTGAAAGAGTTCCATATCCCTGAGTTTGAGCAGAAGAGTATTAGTGTGCTCAAGGATATCAAATAAGGCACTACTGAGAGTGTACATGAGTATGATGCTCATTTTAAGACACTTCTATCTAAGCTATCTTATGATATTCATGCTATCCAACATGCACAATGGTTCGTTGGAGGATTGATTACACCATTTAGAAGGGAATCTGTCACATAAGACATACACTAATCCATGTGAAGCACTAGAAGAAAACTTTGTGTACTGAGGCAGTTGGGAGCATTAACACTAGCGTTAGTCCATTTAGAGGCACAGATTGCAGCTATGGCAAAGCAAAGTTAGAGAAGCTATCAGAAAATTCAGCCCATGAAACATGCTTAGGAATTTGGTGTACAAATTGTGAAGTGGAAGGTCACACCAAGGATAGTTTCCCTCGCAGATTTATACGCTCATTACTATTAGATTGTGAGATCTGTCATTTGAATCATGATGCTAGTCACTGTCCTTTGTTACAAGTGTGTGATAAGGAAGAATGTATCTTGATTTTACAAGATTTATAGGTCCACGACCCATGATACTGAGGATTGTCGGTTGATTGGTCAGATCCAGGATGCTATATACATTGGGGTACAACAGACAAGTGTAATAGATGATTCTAATGGTAAGAATGAGCACCAAGATTAGGATCATAATCAAACATGCTATGATAGGAATGAAGGGCGTTTTGAAGGAGGTCATGGAAGGAGACATGGATATCATGGTGGATATGGAGGACAAGGTTGTGGTGGAGGAAGAGGTGAGTTCCCTCATGGAACATGTTATATGTGCATACCTCCTAACCATTATAGGTGAAAATGTATTGTGAATATTACATCTTCTTTCTATGGGAAGAACCATAGCTATGAAGAGTGCACATACTTATATGAGTATATGAGTAAGTAGCATAAGCAAGAAAAAAAAGGCACCAAGATGGTTAGAATCTAGCACATGATAGAAGATCAAAGTGGATGACCAAGATAGTAGGACTTAAGGAATTAACAATGAAGATTAGTACATGCGCTGAAGCAACACACATAAGAAAAGCATTGCACCGAAGCCTACGACCAACAAGGAGGAGGTTTTCCTGCAAGGTAACCATATCCTACTCATCAAAAGGAGGTTTATTAGGATACCATGGAAGTGCTAAGGAATCTTTAGGGTGAGATACAATAATTAAAGGAGTAGAAGAAAGCATCAGAGATAGTCCAAACTGATATTGATGATCTACAAAAAGTGTGCAGAATGTTGCACCAGGAGAACATTATCCAACTATTAGGAAGTTGGTTAAAAGGGAACACTCCACACACAAGTCTTGAGACTGGATAGTAGATCTTGCATGTAAATATTCCCCCTAATAACATTGAGTACGACAAGGAAATTACTCTAAATATTGTTGTGGATGGGTGGTGTTGAGAAACATACTTGATTGATACAGGTGTGGAAGTAAATGTGCTTACATTAGATGTATGGGTATAAATGAGGAGGCTTCCATTACAACCATCATCTAATGTATTATTTATGGAAAACTGAACTAAGGCCACTCCCATAGGAGTTTTAAAGGATGCATCTATAACCACACAAGGGGCCAAGTTCACTGGGGATTTTTAGGTATTAGCACTTGCAGAAGAAGAAAATTTTATAGCCTTTCTTAGATGCCCTTGGTGTTATGTGAATAATGTTGACTTGAGATTCAATAAGGGGTATATCAGCTTTGAGAACAAGGAGGAAAGGGTTGTGATACCATTGATAGATGGGAAGTCTACACCATATGTTGAGCCTCTAAGTGAGGAGGACTTAAACCAAATTTATGTACATGCTATTCAGGACCCAGAGGTCAATGAGCCATCAAAAGAAGGCATCATATAGTGGGAGGATTCTCATTCTATTAGTGATACTACAAGTATTTCTTGCAAAAATTGGGCTCATGGTACATATGAATTATTAGGGTGTGAAGTAAAAAGTGTGGTTACACACAAGAATGGAATTCGTTCGGTCAGATGGATGGGTAGCACAATACCTTGGTATACAAAGGAAAAATATATTCCTACATTTTTGAAAGCCATGGAAACACAAAGTGGAAAGATAAAATTAAGAGAAGAGCTATGTTAATATATACCTTGCACGGGACATCAAAGCATCGTTGGTGGGTAGTCCACAGAGATAGTCTTATACAATGGGAAGAGATTGGAATCACCCTATCTATTAGGTTTGTAAGGAACAATAAAACTACGTAGATCTATACTTATCATGGTGATCAACTGTTCAGCATCACATTCAGTAGTGTGAGAGACTCTAGACAGCAGGACAAGAAGCATTACCACCTTCACTTTGGGTGCATAGATTGTACTCTATGTTACAAGGATGTGCATGCACCTGGTATGTATATGTAGAACTACATCGAGAGACTGGAAACTGGAAAAAATTGACTGCAAGGATGATCCAAACCTTTTACTACTTTTCTTCTCAACCTCTAATAGAAGAGGCATTAAAATTTATCAAGTTCTTAATAGTGGGAGATAGTGCAAAATAAGAAGAGCATATTCAAGAATTATTAGGTGAGATAGATTCCGGAGCATGTTTTGAAAAGGAAGATGAAATGGACTTCATACTACTTGAATGTGCTTTCCTTGAGAAAGAGAAGGGAAATATGGTTTACATTGTGGATGATGAGGAAGTTGAGAACCTGGATATTGAACATACACAAGGGGTGTGTGAGATCTTGGAAAGTGCAGAAAAGGATACACATGCCTATCACAAACCCATGAAGACAAAGAAGGTGAATATAGATTTAGAGGTGAGCCTCGGGAGGCCATAATTGGAGACTCTTGGTGGTCGACTTAGAGGTAGAAAAGATCATTGAGTTACTCAGGGATTATTAGGACTTATTCCCTCAAGGGTATCATGAACTTAAAGGTGTGCATAAATCACTTGGGGAAATGAAGATAAATCTTAAGGATGGTGCATGCCCAGTTAGAAAGAGGCCTTATAGAATGAATCCTAATTTACGTGAAAAGGTAAAAGAAGAAATTGATAAAATGTTGAAATCTAGAATTATCAAACCCCTCGATGAGTTAGAATGGGTTAGCCCAATGGTGATCAATATCAAGAAGGATGGATGAATTAGAATATGCTTGGAATATAGGGAGTTGAATGCTGCATGCATCACCAATCCATTCTCGATGCCATTCACCGAGGAGATATTGGAAGGTATGGCAGGTGCAAAATATATTCCTTCACAGATGGGTTTTTGGGTATCATCAGGTTAGGATTGCTCAGGAGGATCAAGAAAAGACAACATTTACTACTAAATGGGGTATTTTTTCCTATATTGTGATGCCTTTTGGATTGAAAAACGTCCATGATATATTCTCGTACATAGTTATTCAAGAATTTAAAGACTTTATTCACAACTTCTTATAGGTCTACCTAGATGATGGACAATACATGGGCTTATGAAATATCATTGTGATAATCTGTGCTTAATGTTTAACTAGTGTAGATAGTTGATTATCTCTTTGAACATCAAGAAGTGCATATTTTCTACACCATTTGGAATACTGTTAGGACATATAATCTATAAGGAAGGTTTGCTCGTTGATCCAACTAAGGTTGCAGTAATTTTAGGCATGGAAGCACCTACCAGTCAAAGCGAGGTGCATGGATTTTTAGGTCATACAAGATATTATAGAAAATTCATCAAAGGGTATGCCAAAATTGCTACACCCTTGGAAGAGTTACTAAAGGGGAAAGGTACATTTTATTGGGAAAACCACAACAACACATGTTTGAGATATTAAAAGAGAAATTTACTATCATGCCCATTCTACGCTTTCCCTCATGGAATAAACTATTTCATGTGCATGTGGACGCCTCCGGCATAGCCATTAGCACTGTGGTAACTCAACCTAGAGAAGGTATTATTGATCATCCAATTTGTTTTGCTAGTAGGAAGCTGACTCCTACTGAATAGAATTATACAACTACAGAGTGCAAAGCTTTTTCCATGATCTATGTATTACACAAGTTTCAAAAATTCTTGATTATTTGTTACAACACCATTTGTGTCTTATACAGATCACATGGCATTTAAGTACTTAGTAAACAAGCTCTGTCCTATAGGGGAGCATATGCAGATGGGTACTCCTATTTCAAGAGTTTGATTTCACAGTTGTGGTGAAGCCAGGGAAAAGCAATTCTAGACCAGACCATTTATCTAGAATCAACTCAGGAGAGGAAGCACAAACAATTGAAGAAACCATTCCAGATGCACAATTATATAGGTTACAATGCACACCATTAGAATTAGAATACATTGTTGTCTTTCTATGGACTGGTATAACACCAGAAGGAATGAAGGCATTAGAAAAGACATAACTTTCTATATGCACGGAACCATTTATGTTAATTAGTGGTGACCTCTACAAGTTAGGAAGAGATGAAGTACTATGTAATTGTGTATTAGAGAATGATCGTAAGGATATTATGGAAGAAGCTCATGGTGGTATTACAAGAGGCCATTATGTAGGTTATGCGACTACCTGGAAGATCCAACTTGTTGGATTATGGTGGGAAACATTATATAAATACTGTAAAGAATATTGTAAGGCATGCGATCATTATCGGCACTGGGAAACTAGGGAAAAAATATGAGATGCCTTTGAGACCAATTACTAGTTCGAACCATTTGATAAATGGGCCATTGACTTTGTAGGACCTATTTTTCCAGCCACGCAGCGAGGACTGGATCATGCTATATCATTACTTGCACATATTATCTCACATAGTGGGTAGAAGTAGCACCTACAAAGGACTGTACAATAGCTATAGTGGCTAGGTTTCTATAGGAGAATGTTCTTACAATAAATGGATGTCCTTTAAGCTTGACAAGTGATAGGGGTACACACTTTTTGAATGAGACAATCAAGATCCTATTAGATGAGTTTATGGTTGCACACCATAAAACTACACCCTACCATCCTCACGAAAATGGAACTGCTGAGGCTTTCAACAAGATTTTGAGTCAGTTTTAGACAAAAAATTGTGACATTGGAAGAAAGGATTAGGATGACAAAGTGTTAGCTATTCGTTGGCCATATAGAATAGCTTACAAGAGATTGAATAAAGCCACACCATTTCAGCTGGTGTTTGGCGCCAAGATGTTCTCCTTATTGAATTTATGTTACCTTCTTTGTGTATTGCACACTAGAGGTCTAGCTGATGAACAAGCTTTAGAAGAGCATATCGAGAAGATGATCCAACTAGATGAGTGAAGAGCCATAACACGATAGATTCAGAAGTAGGAAAAGGCCAGGTAGAAGGCATGGCATGATAGAAACATAAGGGATAAGAAGTTAGAGATTGGAAAAATGTTACTTCTTTATGACTTTAAGTTCTTGCACCATCCAGGAAAGCTCAAAGTACATTGGTTGGGGCCGTATGTCATCACTTACATACTTGAATCGGATGCTTTCTAGTTAGAAGAACTTGATGGAATGTGACTACCCAGTTACTTTAATGGTAGTAAGTTGAAGCCCTACTTTAAATAAGACTTCTTGGTGTTTGTAATAATGTAGTATTACCATTTAGATAAGGTTTCCCTTTTGTATTTCCTTTATTGTCACTATGCTTTGTCAATTTAGTTGTTGTTCTTGTGTAAATCACGCTTACACGCATGAATCTAATTACTATGTGAAGAATGCTTATGTGTAGAGGACTACACATACATTTAGTGTGGGGTGGTTGTATTTATCTGATTAAAAGACCATGGGAATTGAAAGGTGAAAGGAATAAGCTTTACGAGTGTGCTTTAAGTAAAAAGAAGATTGCTTCTCAAAAGTGACCAAGGATGGAGATGAATGAAAGGACTAGTATAATGTGAGGTAAGTAGAGGCCATCATAACTATCTGGAGAAGGTATAGTGATGAGGTACTTGGGTGTAAGGGCACATGCTAAAGAGAAGTCTATGACCAGAGGGTAGGAAGGCATGCTAGAAGGTTATAGCTAGGGTGCGAAGATGTAACACGTGGAACAAATGAATTTGATCGATGTAAATGAGAGAATACTTAGTAGTTGAAGGAGTAATAAATGCATCAAAATTTGAACAAAATTATATAAGGATGGGATGTAGATTCATTTTTACCATTGTGACTAAGATAATTTGAGGAAAGAGCCAATTGTGAAGAGCTGAGTGATCAAGTTAAGGTGTAAAGGGTGTGAAACCACGCATGATAAAAAAATATATTTGAAAATAATCTTGTCCCCGGTGGTGAAGGGTTTGAGCAAAGCAAGGAGGGAGAGAGGAGTTAGGACATGAATTTTCCACCTAGGGCATGATTGAATCGAGATAGGGTTTGATTTACAAAGTTGTAGAGTTAAAGAGGAGACATTTACAAGGGAAAAAAATTATACCCAAGAAGGCATCCTGGCAAACATCAAAAAAAGGAGAAGAAGGTGGTCGTTGAGGAAGAAGAGATGGCACGAAAGTGACTTTTCAAAAATGAAATATCCGAGAATGATTCATCATTGGCAGAGTGGGATTCACCCATCGAAAGAGAAAAGTGAGAGAATACTATGTGAAGAATGCTTATGTGTAGAGGACTACACATACATTTAGTGTGGGGTGGTTGTATTTATCCGATTAAAAGACCATGGGAATTGAAAGGTGAAAGGAATAAGTCTCACGAGTGTGCTTTAAGTAAAAAGAAGATTGCTTCTCAAAAGTGACCAAGGATGGAGATGAATGAAAGGATAGTATAATGTGAGGTAAGTAGAGGCCATCATAACTACCTGGGAGAAGGTACAAGTGATGAGGTACTTGGGTGTAAGGGTGCATGCTAAAGAGAAGTCTGTGACCGGAGGGTAGGAAGGCATGCTTTAGAAGGTTATAGCTAGGGTGCGAAGATGTAACACGTGGAACAAATGAATTTGATCGAGTAAATGAGAGAATACTTAGTAGTTGAAGGAGTAATAAATGCATCAAAATTTGAACAAAATTATATAAGGATGGGATGTAGATTCATTTTTACCATTGTGGTGAGATAATTTGAGGAAAGAGCCAATTGTGAAGAGCCGAGTGATCGAGTTAAGGTGTAAAGGGTGTGAAACCACCCATGATAAACAAATCTATTTGAAAATAATCTTGTGTCCCCGGTGGTGAAGGGTTTGAGAAAAGCAAGGAGGGAGAGAGGAGTTAGGGCACGAATTTTCCACCTAGGGCACGATTGAATTGAGCTAGGGTTTGATTTACAAAGTTGCAGAGTTAAAGAGGAGACATTTACAAGGGAAAAAAATTATACCCAAGAAGGCATCTGCAGCATCAGAAAAAGGATAGAAGAAGGTGGTCATTGAGGAAGAAGAGATGGCACCCAAAGTGACTTTTCAGAAATGAAATATCCAGAAGGATTCATCATTGGCCAAGAGTGGGATTCACCCATCAGAAAGAGAAAAGTGAGAGAATACAATCACAGGACTATGGAGAATAAGAAGGAGCTTGATTCTTTGCTCACCGCTAGGAAAAACAAGCATATGATAGATGACATACCCAGTTTTTGATGATGTGGGCAAGAAGCTTCTAAAGAGAATTGGGGTCTACCAATTATATGAGCTTCCATATTTCGGGAAGTATGAGCCCTTGTATCAATGGCTCATGAGTAGATTGCAAGAAGACTTCTTCTACTTTGTAAGATGCAAAGTCATAATCTCATCCGTGCTTATCTCATCGCGATACGAGTTTGAAGGCCACAGGAGAGGACATAAAGAATGATCTCACTAGATAAATCCATGATCTTAAAGACTAGACAGGAGTTAGGGTACCTGAAGGGTCCACATGGTATGGATATAGAAAAATTGAATAACTGTCTGGTTGTGTAAGTAACAACACACCTTGTTACAAAGTTGAATGATCAGGAGTGGTGGTCACAAGTAAATACTATGTGGTTACATGTTGCACGTAAGATGTCAAAAGGAGTGATCTACAATATTATAGGCTATATTGTAGAACAAATAGTCGAGGAAGTGCACACATGAGGGGAGATAATCTTTGGGGCTATTATACTATCACTAATATTCATGGAAATTGGAGTACCAGATGGGTCGAAGGAAAAAGTATGGGAATACCCCATGGAGAATAAGTCACTAGCTAAGAGGTTCAGTAAGTATATATGTAAAGGGGCCATGAAAAACAATGTAAAGCAAAGGGCGGAGAAATGGTATGACAGACTTCATGCAACATTTGGAGAATATTGGAGCATCCCAAAGGACCTACCATCAATATTAGGAAAACAAGTCCATTTTTTTGTATATCAGCATTTCTGCATCATGTGCTTCCCAATGAAAGATGGAGTTTGGAGCCTTTGGTGTAAGCTGCCATACACATCCACTACAAGGTATTTCCAAGCATCTGTTCACAAATTTATAGACACGCGCCAACTAGTATTCAATATAGATAAGGTAGAATGTGACTACCACACATTGAGAAATAAGTATGTGTATCTTGGAAGAAGTGCCTTCATCGAGAGGATCATTTTAGAGGTGTTGAATATTAAACCAATAAGTTTGGTTGTAGTAGATGTAGGGGTAGCATTTGTGTATCTTCAGCTAAAGCCAAAGATGGAGAATAACAAAGTATGTGGAAGATGAATTCACACTTCTAGCACCACCAAAGGGAAATCATACAATGGAGAACATCCAAGTGCCTAAGCCCATAGAGCCAATTGAAGTGGAGGATGAGGAGTAGCATGAAGATAGTGGTGGTTTGGAGCATAGAGGTAGGAGACATCCTATAAATAAGGGTGAAGCTAAGCGTGCCATTACACCACCTCAACCACAAGAGTGGGATGATGAAAACTTGAATGCAGTTCAAGAGGAGCACAAATTTAAAAGATTATTTAGGAGAACAAGGACCTAAAGTGCTACTCTAACCATGGTTCACAGATCACCTAGATTCTCTCCATAGAAGGAGGCAACTGTGCAAAGAAGGAGGAAAATGAAGTTAAATGAGGAGGCAGAAGAGTCAGAGGAAATTGCACCTAATTATCCCACACTTCCAGATAACATAGAAGAACGGGGTGAGGAATCAAAGGGGAGAGAAGATGACATGAAGGGACCAGAGGAGACAATTGCCAAGAATGTTTAGGACATGGAGACACAAGTCCAAAATTTGGAAGCTAAAGTCCATAAGAAGAAATGATCTAGAAGAAAAGTGAGGAGCACATTTCACTAGCCATGGGGTATGTAGAGGACACAGGTAAAATTGTCACTTCCAGAGCATGATAGCACAGAAGGATTTATTTGTCTGGGAACTAATGGATGAGAATATGGTGACTGTGCACACTTGAAAGAAACTATCATGGTCAATGCACACCCACATGGATGAGCCTGAATTTGATGTATGCAAAGAGTCATGCATTTTGAGACAGATGAAAAAGGCACCCCAAGATAGACACATGACAGTAAAGAAGCCTCATCTCATGTCATGTCAAATGAGTAGGTCAGCAATGCATTGGTGAAGGTTTCTGCTAAGGTGGCTAGAAGAAACATGGACAAAGCTACAACAATCAAAGCATTGCATGAGGATTTAAAGACAAAGGATGTGGAGATAGCATGCATAACACAAGAGAGGGACTTCACATAGAAGAAGAATGAAGTATTTATCAAGCATCATAGAGGAGATTAGGGACAATGTCATCAGAGCAAGGCCACACTTAGAGGCCAAGGTACCACAGATGTTTCCTTTAGTGATACACTATGTAGGAAATTTGGTGGACTTGGTACTTGAAGATGAACCTCTACGTATGACAACACCAAGAAAGTCAGAGCAAGATGTAGAATGAGAGAAAGCCTCAATGATGCAAAAGATTGCATCTTATGAAGGGTTGTTGCAAGTGTTACAAGAAGTATTGAAGAAAGCAGACCAAGATTTAAATATTTGCATAGCTCCAGATGCACTTATCAGCATAAAGACCCTAGAAGAAAATAATGAGGTCCAGAAAGTAATGAAGGATGAGACATTGGACCATGCAGAAATATTGTCACTAGTTAAGCAAAAGTGCGAGGCCCTGGCAGTAGCACAAGAGCCACACAAGACTTGGCTAGAAGAGCTTGGGAGTTTAATTGTGTAGAAGATGTATCTTTTAGAAGGAATAATGACATCAATGTCTAGCATTGTGTTGGTTCTGTAGAATGAAAAGGGAGAGATTACAAGGGATGAGTTGGAATCCATTGTTGTGGACATCCCAGAAAAATTAGAACAAACACTCACTAAATGGAAGGTTTTGGAGGCTGAAATAAAGGAGGAGTATCCAAAATTGATACTGTAAACAAATATAGAGGAGGCTGTCTCATAAAAATTATTTATTTGTCTACATTCTTTCATTCTTATTCTTTCCATTATTCTATTATTTACTTCAATTTTTGGAGGAATACCCATTGTCGGGATGACAATGAGATTAGTGTGGGGTAATGTTGATTAGATAATACTTAGAGAACAAACAAGGAGTCCACATGGGAGAGAAGGCCACGATCAAGGGTATGGAAGTAAAAGAAGGACTTGCACAGAAAGGAAATTCAACATTCTATACTTAGCCAATTTTGAGCATGATGACCTATTTTTAGAAAAAGGCGTATTGAACACACCAGTGATGCAAAGACATGCACGCCATGAATTGTCTATTTTTGGAGGATTGGATCGAAGAATTTTCATGGAGATGAGCTAAGAATAGGATTGACACTTTAGTTAAATGTAAGATGCCTATAGATTACACACTTACATGTGTGGATATGCATGTGAATTACATGTGGCTATTAATAGCATGTGGCCTATTTCTGGAATAGGTAAGCGGTGAAGGGAAAGTCCCCACCCTATATATATGATGTGAGGTACATAGTGGTAATATATGAGTGTGATGGATGTATGAAGGTATAGATATATATGCATATGACTAAATTATTGTATCAGATCCATACGCACATTGGTATCGATTGACATTATTGTAAGGAGCTTATGTGTTTATTAATAGATGGAAGATATTGGATGAATCTAAGTGTCATTCCTATGTGTAATCAAGTAGTGCATGTTATTGATTCAATCATGATTACTATTTAAATATAGTTCTTTCATAGATCAACAAAGTAACATGCATTATAGAATGATGGATTAGTTATGAATCTATATGTTTCTCCTTTCATCACGCTAACATCCTACTACAATAACCCTAAATAGGGATCTGGTACCTTTGCACACTTTAGGTGAGTGCTTAGTCTAGGTTGAGTGATGTTCCAATGTGACTAGGGAGTTATCTTGTAAATTTTAGGCTACATCATCCTACAAGCAGGATACTTTTGGCCAAGCCCGTTTCTTGACAACCAAGCAAAGACAAACAAGTGAAGGTTTTCCAAGTTTACATAGGTTTTTGGAGGAATGCATCATTTTCTCTTAACCCCATCCTGATGAGGATCCATTTGTAAAATGGGGTTTTTAATTCATTATAATGATCAATCTAACTTTGAGTGTTGGTCACAAATTGATCCTCACGGAAAATAATTACTTCACCCGATGAGTAGAGGAAATCCCATTTAAAGAGGCCACTAAGAATGTGATCCTAAGACTCCTATAAGATATAAATATCCACTTCACCCCCTACACTATTATATCAGATAATGCTAAGGACTTTTTGGGGGCCAAAGTATCTGACTTCATGATAAAGCATGGGATATACTTGAAGATGTCCTCCAACTATTACCCCCAAGGAAATGGTCCTTAGCGAGAATCTACTAATAAAAACTTGATCAGGATCATAAAGAGAATGGGGCATGAACATAAGAGATTATGGCATGAACACATCAAAACAACCTTATGGGATGATCGAGATCACCCCAAAGCAGATCTTGAAAGCTTCACTGTATGAGATAGTTTATGGGAAAAGTGATGTAATGCCAATTTCCTTGAAATCCTTGTGTTACAACTACTAAAACATGATGAGATAGAAGAAAATGGGGTGATGCAAGTAAGACTCACCGAGTTGGTAGAGCTCTAGGAGAAGAGGGAGTCTACTCATGAAGCCATGATCAGCCACCAGTAGGTGGTCAAAAATTTGTTTGATCAAAATACATCGACCTAGAATTCTAGGTTATAACTACGATTCAAACAAGATACAAGGGTGTTAAGATAGGGAATCATGGAAATTTCAATCCATTATGGATGAGAACCTTTAGAATCAGTGCATGTAAGCAACAAAATGCATTTGAGATTAAAAATATGGTAGGTAATTCCTTAGAAATTATGGTAAACATAATTCACTTAAAACCTTTCCTGTGAGTCCCTTCATGGAAAATTGTATCATATGTATATTTTTCTTTTCTTTATTATTTTGCTTCATCTTTTCCCCTTTTAATAAGTTTCTCGAGACACATTTCCTTCATGGATTCCCCTTGCCCCTTTTTGAATTCTTGGAGGGAGTGTACCTTCCTAATTTTCCCCAAAATTAATGATCCAACAACTTCAAAGTACACTCAAGAGAAAAAGATTTAGAATTGATACAAGATCTCTCGAAAAGTGCATAATTTGGTGCTTTGGGTCATTAATTAGAAAGGGGTTGTTATGTGAAATGACTCTAAATATGTGCAAGCCATTACTCTCCAAGTTGAGGTGGTTATTTAAGATACCCAGATGTGTTTGATAGGCCCATTTAAAATACTAGAGTCTCAAATCAGTCATCAAGTGTTGAAGTGAAATAACCAGAGCCTCCTCAAAATTTCAAAAAATGCCATGGCAACTTCCAGCTCCATGCCACTAGTAAAGTATTATGTAGGATAACCTACACCCCCATGCCCTCTTCAATTGAAGTTGAGATTCCCTGATAAGGTGTCTCAGTCTAGTGACCCTACTATAGTTTCAAACTTCACCGATGACATATTTGACCCCATCCTCAACAAGAAGCCAAAATCCTTGAGAGAGGCAGCCTACACCAAGTTTATTAACCTAGGAAATTATGAAACTTTTGGCTCAAGGATCTGGAGTATGATGCTCACCCAATATATGGTGCCTCTTATGCACTGTTCCTAGATCTCATCCATGTGTGCGGGTTATTTCGATTCAAGGACCCATACCATCCAAGGTAGGAACCTAATGGTGGTGATTACACCACAAGCTATTAGGGACATGCTAGCTCTAACCCATGACCCAACAACCAATTTCTACAATATGGCCAAACTCCAAAATGTCTTGGCCCTTTGCAAAAATAAAGCTTCATTCCTTAATAGGAGTTGATGTAGACAAATTCAAGTGGTTTTGAAACTCTGGCCTTCCCCATTCCACTAAAGTCACTAATGGCATATTCTCAAGATGCTTGTTCCATGCTGACATTCATTTTCAGACAGGATTTAGATAGGAACATCGAGGCTTGGAAGATGATGACCATGTTTAGAATGAATTTTTTCAAGAAAGAGCAGTGTACTTGATTTGAGTTCGCGGAAGTCATTGCGAGGTTTATTTGTGAACAAATTATGGTTCTTGATAACCTCCACTTTTAGGTATTCCTCATACCTATTCCACCTAATTTTATATCAGAATGCCCAATATTTCGGTTAGTTCATGAATCGACCCTATGGGACATGGAGATTGATCCCCAAAAGGTCATTGGTGTCCACATGGACCCATATACTATCCCGTTCATCAGACGTATATGAATTATTTAATTATTTTGTAGAGCCCCTCCTTGAGATTGATCCTAAAGGGATCAACAACAAAATGAATGATTTTGTGCAATCCATCCTCTCGGACCCCTTGCACCCCTGTGATTATTTCTTTTCCAGAGGACATTCCATGATTCATCTACATGGTTTCAGAGACGAGTCCTTTATGCTCCCAAGGGTCCTCATGACTTGAGTGGTGGGTCTCGAGATATCCAGGAAAAGTGGTACTCCTAGACATTAAGTTTGGCTCAAGCCGAAATAATAAGGAGCTTTATGATCTCCCCTTGAGCAAGGGAGGAATCACAATACTTAAGAGAAAGGAAAATTATAGCCTCTCACGAAGTTGGCTTCCTACAACTTTTCCATAATTCAAGACTCATGGAGATACGACCCAGATGGGACAATGGTCGCAACCCTAATTCACAACAAGGTCTCAAACTCCTACAAGCATGAGTCAAGGGAATTTTTTGAAGCAAGGCAGAGCCATCGGGTAGAGTCTCTTGACATATTCATCAAGCTCAAATACATACCAACCCTAGACTGGGAGGCATTCCACCTAGTAAAGCACAGGTATGATCCCACTCTCACCATGACAAAGGGGATGAAAATAAGGATTGGAGTGCAGAGAAGATTGAATCCTATTGGAAATATAGGTAGGAGATTGACTAGACCACCCTCAATTTTGAGGAAGTATCAAGTTACGATTAATGGGAGGAGTTATGGGATGTCAATCATGGATCCAAGGAAAAAAGTGAGGATATAATGACAATCACTTTAGAGAGGCCCATGGGAGAAACCACAAAATATTCTAGTACCTCCCACCATAACCATCCCCCATGTGAGAAACCTAGGGAGGAATCAAAATTCAACCCACCACACAGAAGCTAAATACGTCGTGGCCCCTCCTCTACCATCATTTTCCCCTTCTAGAAGCATTCCTTTATCTTTCACCTAATCATAGAATCTTCTTCCACTCAGATCCCTTCTCATGACTCAAACTCCTCCACCATTCCAACCTTCTCCCCCGCATGGTGACATGCCCTTCTTTAGCCCTAGTAACTTCAATTCCCCAACCACAAGTTACAATTCCTTATAGTTTGTCACCCAAGTTCCCTTTCGTGGGTGGGATTGTTCCTTCTCCCTCCAAATTTTTGATTCGGGAAGAGATCGCCGGGGCCGCTTGAGAAAGCAGAAGGGCAAAGAATAAAAAGAAAGAAATGATGATACCAATAGTGAAGTAGATGCGGTCATTATATGACCATAAACAAAGCTCCTTAACCATCACCCGACTCATCCCCCAAGTATCCAAACCCATGGAGAAAATGTATCTTGATAACTAGTCTATAAGTGTTGTCACGGTCGACCTTTATGAGTTCTAACCTTAGGAAAAGGTCAAATTAATGAATGAAATTATGGCAAAGTAGTCACTACAGACTAGTTAAAGCTTAGAAATCAGTGAAGAAGGTAGAAGCTAGCCTAAACAAGGTAGAGGCTACCATGGCCAAACATCAGGCTGAGATAAAGAGCTAGGGAAAATAAATAAATCAGCTCTATAAAGAGTTAAAGGAGGCTTCATCACAAGAATTCCTTGTAGCTTCTCAGGTGGAAGCTAAGAATCTAGTGGCCAAACTTACCGCATCTGAGGCCTCTTCCCATTTTCTCACACAAGAGAAAGGATCCATCCAATAAGAGGTCGATTCAAGAAAGGTGGAAGTGGCTATGATCCAAGCCAAGTTACGCATTGTCGATGTAGAAAGAGGAAGCCTAAAAAAACTAAAAATCATCTGAGGATGTGGTCAAGGACTTGACCCGAGAAGATAGGACAACAAACCCAGAAAGGGGGAATTATAACATTAGTGCAGGAACTATATGCTTCCTGCTGTGACAGAATTGCCACTATGGCAATGGATCTAGCCCCCACACTTGGATTCATATCCAATGCATAGGGATTGTGCTCAAATGTGGAGACTACAACCTCCACCATCATCAACACATGTCCGCCAAGGTCCATGAATCAAATATTTTGATTTAGAAACTTTATGATGCTTCAAACTCCACCCTTCAAGGGGAAGGGATCACTGACCGATGGCTGATTGCTATGAAAATCAATGAGATTTTGAGCTACAATAAGGCCTCCATCAAGTACTATAATCTCTTGGCTCAGCTCCACCAGGGAATCAGAGAGAGGAAGCAGAGCATCAATGAACTAGTCTAGTTAGGCTTCCCTTCCCCCTTCCTTGATGACTCTACAGTCCTCTCAAAGGACCAAATTCAACATCTCCTAATCACTAAATGCTAGGACAAGACTATCTTTTGTCTTTAAAGGAGAGCTCTAGTGTTACCGAGGTGGAGGCTATTCTGAATCCCATCGTATAGTTATATTTCTTCTTGTATGTAGTAGTGCAAAATCTCCAAAACTTCTCACATAAGGAGATAATTGAGCTAGATCGATCTTTCTAGGCCTTGCAAAGAAGGACCTATCAATAGAGGAGAAATGGCTCAGATATCAGGCTACTTTGCAACATCTATGAGTGGAATTTTATGAGCCACATTTTTAGTTTTGAGGCTAGGATATTTTTGGAGCCTTCCATGACCAACACAAAATCCCTTAGTGAGTCACCATAACTATAGATTTATTTTTGTATAAGAATCTTTTATCAACCACTGCATTTTGTTCCCCCCGGGCTCTTGTTCTTTTTGTCCTCTTAAGCCTAAAATTGACTAAGTATGAAGATGTAAGTGGAAGGTATCCACGTGTCTCTTTGGTGCACTTGGGGCATGAAGTAAAGAAAGGAAGACCCCAACTAGCATAGTCCCTCCACGTGTCCCAGGCCCGAGGAAGTTTCCTCGGTGGGTTGAAAAGTTAGAAATATAACAAATGCAAAGGCTCTCCATGTGTCACCCAGGCACAAATTCAAATAAAGAGAAAGAAAGGAAGGCCCCAAACAAGCACACACCCTCCACGTGGTAGAAAAGGAACATCACCAACTCAAGGAGCGTTAGTTGGATGAATTAAAGGAAATCGCAAATATCCCAACAGGTAGTTGGGATATTGACCCAAAAAGGAAGATCATGTAAGAAAATTGAATGTTGTTGGTGGAAGCTCTGATTCTAGACATTGGAGCAAGAGCCAAGAATATCTATAAAAGAACATTCGATCTAGGAACAAAAGAAAATAGGGATGGAAAATTAAAAGAAAAAGACTAGAGCTGTGAAAGGGATTCTGGATTAAGTTGTTTTTATTTTCTAGCATCAGCGAGACTACTGTAATAGAATAATGTTGTAATTTTTTCCATATCAGCCTTATATATCATTTTATATGTAAATTAAGAATTTGTGTTATGTGTACTTTGGATTTTCAATATTTTGTGTCTCTCTTCCTTCACTGTTAGTAGTTCTAGATAATTGGAAGATCAAACATAATTTACACCCTTGGGTTTTTCTTTACATATCTATTATCTACACTTGTTATGTTTTATATCTCCTCAAACTCTGATAATCTAGGATACTTCTGAAAATAGTGGATCATGCTAAAACACTCTTCAAACTATTCTAAGTAGTTTCTCAAGAGGTATCTCTGTGTCTTTTTAGGATCTGTTTTGGTGCATCACCTTAGTTATTTTTACATTTCCTTTCAGATTTCTTCTAAACCTTATCTCACACCAAATAAGAGCCAACTTCTTTAAAATATGGAGGTTACCTTAGGGTGCACGTCCCACTAACCTAAGGTATCCAACGACTCTAATGGTTCATCCACAAAGATAATTGTTAAAAGTTTCTTGCTTTTTTGGTCTCAAAAGACTTGTGGATAATCATGATCTACCTCTATTAACAAAAGATAGGATGCATGCTATGTTGGTACTCCCATGCAATAGTGAGTTTCTAGAGACTATGTCATAGTACAAAAATATTTTCCATTGGACTACTTGTGTCATTTGTTATTACCCTCGCATGTATCCTTACTTGAGGGCACAATTTTTAACCCTTTTCATTATAACATAAACATTTAAGAACCTGCAGCTTGATAACAAAAACATTGGTGTAACTATCTTGAACATTCTTTGTTTGAGTACGAGTAATTGTTTGGTTTCTTTATTAGGTTAGTTGGTTTAATTTCTCATATTGCATTGCATTATGTATGTTACATTGAGTTAAGCCTCATTTTACTTTCTTGTATTACATTGCATTATGTATATCACATGGAGTTATGTAGCAATGAATAAATGTTAGTGTTGGGACCCTAATATAGCTACCAAATCTTAAAGGCGCGTAGGTGCACACGGCCGGAGGAAGCGTGAAAGTTAATGTGAGTAAGGTAGGATTAAAAAGGGTTCTTGGAGAACTAAGAACATGCACCCACAAATCACAATTTGGGACTTAGCCATTTTGCCCTTTTAGAAAAAACACATGAAGAACATGTTCTGTTTGGATAAGGTTCCAGCTGTGCAACAACAGGGTGTCTTGGAAGGAATATACCTTGCGATAAGAAGATCCAAAAAGCTAATCATGACATGGAGAGGCATGCGCTGAGGTGATCCACACCTTGACACTTGGGGCCAGATTTGAGGTTGCGAGAGGAGTTTGTTAGAGATCGATGCTTATATATATGTGCACCCTTAGAAGAAAGAGGAAGGGAGAAAACAAGGAAGGAAGCGGAGCTCTATAGAATTACTACGAGAACTATGGGATAAAAGGTGTAGATGATTATAGGAAGGATGTAATAAGGGAATGGGGAATGTAAATTTTATTTCAAAAGTCTTCATGTATGGATCCGGATATGGCACATGACTACAGTCTCCCTTCCGTGATATTATATAGTAATGCTTTATGAATGAATATGGTAAAGTTACCATGATAATTGTAATAATATCTTATCTCTGTATTATCTCGCATATTTATATCATGATTCTTCTTTTATAATCATGAACCTTATTTGAATGTTAAGTCTATTTGTGGATTTACAACTTCCTAGTCCTATTAATTCTGTTAAAAACTTTTACTTTTGATATGACTGAAAGGGTATAGAAGCCGTTCTGAGCTCTATAGATTTTTCATGTCCTTTAAATCACTAATTCAAGATCATGAATGATGCCTTCCACTAAACTCACATAAAAGAGAGACTCAGCTCCCTCTCGCATGCCTCGGGTGAGCACCCAACACCCGCTGGGTGATAGGCCGGCACACATGAGGTTCCCTTGTTCTTGGTGGGTGTAAAAATGACTACATCTTGGTTCCGTTGCTAGGACCTCTTTTTAAAGTTGTAGTGGAACATGGCATACATCATGGTCTATGAAAAAGTGATGATGGAGCGCTTAACACTTGAAGGTGTTGAAAATTGGTTTAAAAGCATAGAGGATGAGTTTTCTTAGAGATTCACTAATGGACCTAAGTTTGATACATGAAGATGGATGGAAGAAACTCTCTATCATGAGTTGTACGAAACCTTCTTCTACTATTTACGAGTAGAGTTATTTGAGTGGCTCTCAGCATATGAATTTAGGTGGGGTGGTATTATAAATCACTCCCTTGGACCCAAAAACATACAATAACTTACAAGATCTCGATCTAACGTGGACCCATGCTATAGATCATTGGTGGAAGGGAGTATTGGCTAGCTACACTCTAATACGCAATTTCCAAGTATTCTTGTTTGAAAGTTGCTTGAGTTTGAATTTTGCATGAGCCCAGAGGATCATTTTTGCGGGCTATCCCCTAGAAATCAAAATCTTGATGGTAACCATGAGTTTAGAGGAATTCCCAATGGCCGGCTAAACCACTCGAGCGCAGTCGGGGAAGCCAAAGTTGGGGAAAGATGGTTCATATAATGATTGAAAAGGAAAGGGAGGAGAGACAACTCAAGTATGGTGAAGTGCATGAGAGGGATATTTTGAGATGGTGTGTGGTTACATTTACGATGGATTCATGGAGGTAGAAGTTTTTGGGAGAAGAGGTTCACATAGATGATGTGGAGCTTGAATAGTCCTGCTCTACCCCATCTTGCAAGCAAGCGTGGAAGAGAGAACCCCTCGGATTCTGATGAGATCCCATCACGTGGAGAAAGAAGATTTGTTGGCATGCATCTGACCCCACCTAGAGACTAAACCTTGGTGCTTGGCTTGTTCGAACGAGGGAAAAGTATAGTTGATCCATTTGATATCGGTGGAAGCAACCGATTGGCACCCAGAAGATACAACTTCTCATTTGGGACTTCTATGGCTTCACACACTATTCCAGTATTTGGTGGAATGTTTGGACAAGGCACATATACAGCTGGTTTTGGGAGCACATCAGGAAGTGGTGGAGGAAATACGACTAGGAGTGGCACTAGTTTACAAACTGTCGGCCTGCAATTCAGTGGGATGACAGGAACATTCGGCACGACAAACACAGGCCCTGTACCTAACACAGGAGGATATGGAGGTGGAAGTGGTGGAGCTAGTGGCTCAGGATCTAGTGGGTCTAGTGGAGGAAGAAACACTGGAGGAAATCAAGGGACTGGGTCAAGAGGACAAGGGCCTTAGTCACTCCTCAAGTCTTTTTTGAGATGTCTCTACACTTACTAGATTACGGTGGGATAGAAGATTCTCGCAGAACATGTGCATAAGTACGATCTACTATGGTGTGCAAAGGGGATCATGACCCAAGATCAAAAGGCTAGTCAATTTGCAACAACCTTGCAAGGACATGTGCATAGTTTGTATAGAAAGTATGACCCTCATTAGACTGTTGTGGATTATACCATGCTGAAAAATGTGTTCTTGGTGGAATTCCACATACCTAAGTTTGAACAGAAGAGCATCAGCTCTCTCAAGGAAATCTAGTAGGGAATGGCAGAGAGCGTGTGGGAATATGATGCGTACTTTAAAACTCTATTGTCTAAACTGTCTTATGATATCTACCCTTCACAACATGCTCAGTGGTTTTTCAGAGGGTTGATCACACCCTTTAGGAGGGCTTTATCTCATAAAAATTCATGGACCCACGCAAAGTGTTGGAAGCTACTTTGTGCATTGAGGTAGTTGGTAGTGTTGACACTGGTGTTAGCCATTTATGGAGGATCGATCGCTATCATAGCTAAGCGGTTGGATAAATTATCTACCAACATAGTTTTAGAGACTCGCAATGGGATGTGGTGGTGTGATTGTGATGTAGAAGGGCACACAAAGGATAATGGTGGGATATGTACTCAGAAGGTGGTACGTGCCGTAGCGGTAAATTGTGAGATATATAACAGGGATCATGATGTAAGTAGGTGCCCCCTTTTATAGTGCGCGATCCACAAAAATGTATATAAGATATGTTGACACCAAGGATTGTAAGATGATGTAGATTCATGAGGTAATTGATCTTAGTGTATGCAGATTGGCATTGCGTAGTTCGAAAGGAGATGAGTGTCGGTATGAAGAATGTGGAGATGGAGGCACATGCGGGAGGGGATTTCACGAAGGATTTCATGGCCATGGTAACCTCAAGGGAACAAGTGAGTTTCTATATGGAACATGGTTTAATTGTGGAGCCACTGAGACCATTATAAGCGTGAATGTTTAGATCTTCTACAATGCTCCCTGGTGTGAGGAAAAACATAAGTGTGAAGAGTGCCCGAAGTTATATGAACATATAATTCAATAGCACGAGAAGGATAAGGGTCTTGTCATGGTGAGTATTAAGAAGAATGACATGCAATGGCTCCCGTAAGTAATACGTGAATCAAAACTAGAGCTGTTATGGTAACAACAAGGGAAGAGTCTGCGTGGCAAGGAAGCACCTAATCGAGACCTCGGTTTCAAGGGAAGATGTAGTACATGGGAAGTATCCAAACCTGGCTCACTAGAAATAAGTCTACCAGAAACCATGGATGTAATTCAAATCTTACAAGGGAGATCCAATGCTTAAAAGATAAAAATAGAAAAGATGAGAAAAGAAGACTAGTAAATGCACCAAAGGATGACTTGGATGAGGTTAAGGAGGTGTGTAAACTACTCGAGGCAAAATAATGTTATTCCCCTACTAGGAGCATGGTTGATAGAAAAGGTACCACGTGTTGGGGAAGAGCATGAAAGGTAGATCTGCATGTAAACCTCCCACCTCATAGCCTTGATTATGAAAAAGAGATCACCTTGAACACATTAGTGGATGGATGGCTACTTAACAATATCCTCATTGACATAGGCGCAAAGATTAATGTTCTCACTCGAATGCTTGGCGAGAAAATGGGAAGACCTACATTACAACCATCTTCAAATGTGTTGTCTATGGAAAATAAGACAAAGGCAATGCCCATAGGTGTCTTGAAGGATGTGACCATTACCATTCAGGGGACTAAGTTCACTATGGATTTTGAAGTCTTGGCACTTTCCGAGGTAGATAATTTACCAGCGTTACTTGGGTTCCGTGGTGCTATAAGAATAATGCAAATCTCCAGTTTTTACAAGGAATACATAAGCTTTGAAAACAAGGAAGATAGGGTGATTATACCGCTTGCTTTGATGGAAATTCCACACCCTATCCCGAACCCCTGGAGAGGAAGTCCGAATAGAATATCTGTGCACTCCATAAGAGATCCAGAGACCATCCACCCTATAGAAGGAGTCATCGAGTTTGATGATGCTCAATCTATTAGTGATACTACTAGTATATCATGTGATAATTGGGTGACATCTAAAAGGATTGGTGACCAAGGTAACCATGGCACGTACTGTTTGGTGTCTGGGAGGAAAGGAAAAACCAAGTATTATGGGGATGCATACCCTAAGGTATTTTTGAGAGAAATGGAAGCTCAATGGAGGGAGGAAGAGTGATGAGGTATGTTGGGCTATGTTTTGATAGCATAGTAACGAAGTGGTGGGTCGCGCATAGTGAAAACTTGTTGGAATGGTGTGAAGTTAGAATTGCACTCACTGTCTGATTCTCGAGGAGTAATATACCCACCACTATCAAGGATTACAATGGCAATGAACCCACCTCTTCCCACATCCAGGCATGTGAGAGGGTCTGGGGAGAAGGTACGGAATCTTTACCACCCTCCCCTTGGGTGCACAAGCTATATTCAATAGTACAAGGTTATGTGCAAACTTGATACATCCATTCTGAAACCCACCGCCATACAGAAATTGGCAGGAATTAGTGGCTGACCTGGTTCACACATTCGAGTACCAAAGTACCAAGCAACCAGTTGATGAGGTGTTGCAGGCTGTCAAGCACCTCACTCTAGGGGATTACACCATGGTAGAAGATAGATTAGTAGACTTACTTGGTGGACCTAGCTTGGAAGCACGGTCAAAGAGGAGGAACCAGAAGACATACAATTCAAGTGTGCATGTGCTGAAAAGGAGAAAGGAAAGATGGTATACGTTATTGATGGAGAGGAGATGGAGAGCCTGAATGTTGACCATTCGGTTGGGACATGTGAGGTAATTGACAGTGTGGATGCATGTGCACACACGTATCATGAACCACTCAAAACCAAGAAAGTTAACATCGGCTCGGAGAAGGAGCCCAAGGAAGCTATCATTGGGGACTACTGGTGGACAAGGAAGTATCAAAGATCATCGATCTCTTACGTGAATTTGAGGATTTATTCCCATGCAGATACCATGAGTTGAAAGGAATCCACCATTCATTGGGAGAAATGAGGATAAATTTGAAATATGGTGTGCACTCGATTAGGAAGAGGCCTTACAAGATGAATCCCAACATGCACATAAGGGTTAAAGAAGAAATAAACAAAATGATAGCATCCGGTATCATTAAGGCTATAAAGGAATCGGAATGGATAAGTCCAATGGTGATCAACATAAAGAAGGATGGGTGGATTAGGATATGTGTGGATTACAGGGAGTTGAACATTTTTTGTATCATAGATCCTTTTCCCACCCCTTCACTGAAGAGATTTTGGAAGGAGTTGCGGGGCGCGAGGTCTATTCCTTCATGGATGGATTCTTGGGATATCACCAAGTAAGAATTGCCAAGGAAGACCAAGAAAAGACAAATTTCACCACCGAGTGGGGAAAATTTTCATACATGGTCATGCCCTTTGGATTGAGGAATGCACTTGCTGTATTTTTGTGCATAGTGGTACAAACATTTCGGGCTTTCATCCACAAGTTCCTTCAAGTATATTTGGATGATTGGATAGTGTATGGATTGATCGGGGACCCATTGTGATAACTTGAGATTGATGTTTGAAAGATGTCGGAAGTTGAGGATTTCCCTCAACATCAAGAAATGTGTCTTTGTAACTCCTTTTGGAACATTGTTGGGGCATATCATATGCAAAGAGGGCTTACTAGTGGATCTCACGAAAGTTGCAGTTATTGTGGGATTAGGGGAGCCCACTAGCCAAAGCGTCGTGCACATATTTCTTGGACACACTAGGTACTACAGAAAGTTCATTAAGGGATATGCCAAGATCGCTATGCCTTTGGAAATATTGCTCAGACATAAGAGTGCCTTTCAGTGGGGAGAGGTGCAGCAGAGGGCATTTGACACTCTAAAAGAAATTCTTGTCACCACACCTCTTCTACGATTCCCATCAAGGATAAACCTTTCCATGTCCACATGGATGCCTCTAATACAACAATGGGAGATATATTGCTCAACCGTGAAGAGGGGATTGTTGATCATCCCTTGTGTTTTGCAAGTAGAAAGTTGACACTAGTAAAATAGAATTATACAATGACCGAGCGTGACCCATTGTCAATGATCTACGTGCTCCAAAAATTTATACAATATTTGTTGGTGAATCCCTTCATATTCTACACTAACCATATGGCCTTGAAGTATCTAGTAAATGAAGCAATGTTGCAAGGGTGCATATGTCATTGGGTACTTTTATTTCAGGAATTTGAATTTAGTGTGGTGGTAAAACATGGAAAGAACAATTGTGGGCGGATCTTTTATCAAGGATTGATTCGGGGAGAAGACACAAAAAGTATCGAGGAAACCATGTCGGATGTGTAACTATTCAGGTTATGACGTTCTCCCTCGAGTTAGAAGACATTGATGTTTTTTCAAGGAAGGTGTGGCACCGAACGGATGAAAGCTTTGGAAAGGAAAAGGTTAGCCATACGCACCACACCCTTCATGTTGATTAATGGGGATTTGTATAAAATGGGCCATGATGAGGTTTTGACCTTTGGTGTGTATTAGAATATGAACACATGGCCATAATAGAAGAAGCCCATGGTGGGATTGTTGGAGGACACTATACAAGGAATGCAAACACGCGTAAGATCTTAGTTGTTGGACTATGGTGGGAGAAGATTCACCAGGATTGCATTGAGTTTTGTAAGGCCTGTGACTAATTCCAGCACCTTGGTAAACCTGGAAGAAGGGATGGGATGCCCTTACACCCCATCACTAGCACATAACCTTTTGAGAAATGGGAAATAGATTATGTCGGACCAATATCACCGGCATAACTCGTGGTATATCATTACTGTATTGATTATCTCGATAAGGTTGGCATAGGCCGCACACACTAAGGATTGCACCTTTGCAGCCACATCTACTAGATTTTTGTGGGAGAACATTATTAGCAGGTATGGGTGCCCATTAAGTTTAACAAGTGATAAGGGCACTCACTTTTAAATGAAACCATCAAGATTTTATTGGCAGAATTCATGGTAGCCCATCACAAGACTACCCCTTATCACCCTTAGGCAAATGGGACATTAGAGGCATTCAACAAGATCCTTAGTCACACATTGACTAAGATATGTGATGTGGGTAGGTAGGATTGGGATGATAAAGTGTTAGATTCTTTGGGCATACGAGAACAACGTATAAAATATTGAACAAGGCCACACCATTTCAATTGGTGTTTGGTGTGGAAGTAGTTTTCCCATTCGAATTCATGCTACCATCTCTTTGTATAGTGAGTGCGGGAGGGTTGGATGATGAGAGAGCACCTTGGAAGAAAGAATAGATTAATTGATAAAGTTGGTTGAAAGGCATTCAATAGTATGATGGAGCTAAAAAAATGAGAAGGCAAAGCAAAAGGCATGACATGACCGCCATATTAAGAACAAAAAGCTTGAGGTTGGCTAGATGGTATTGCTATATGATTCAAAATTTCTATGCCATCCTAGAAAGTTGAAGGTGCATTGGTTGGTTCCTTATGTAATTTCATACATCCTTGACTCAGGCGTGTGCCAGTTACAAGTGTTGGATGAAACAAAATTACCTAGACACTTCAATGGGAGTAGGCTGAATCCCTACTATAAATAATGCTTCTTGGTGTTTGTAAATAAGGTAGTTTTGCCAGTCAGTTTAGAATTTCCTTTTATGATTTTCCTTTCTTGTATTTCCCTTTCACATTGTTGTTTTGTTTTGTGCTTTGGGTGCGGTAACCTTATTACTTTTTAATTATGAATGCATAGAAGACCATGCATTGTTTTAGTGTGGGCTGAGATGATGAAGAGAAACTTGGAGTTATTCTGTTAGGAGGATTTGGGTCGGTGGCAAAATAAGGTTACATTGGAAACTCACGTACAAAGGAGAAAAATCACAAAAACACGAGGTAGGTGAAAGTAAGAATCATGAGGATGGAAGATGTGCCTTTGGCATTGGTAACACACACGCAAGAGTCTTCTATCAAGATGGATTGTTTGCATGCCAGAAGGTTGGAAAATTTTTCACACAAGGATTGTGCACGTAAGGATAAGCAGCTGAAGTTGGGTTTTGTTTGAAAACACCGTATTAAACATTGTCCTACGGTGGTAGGTAGCCTAGCCTTAAATGCATACAAGCTATAAATACAAGAGTGGGCATTTCATTATTTTACTTTGTGAACACAAGAAGAGCATTTTTATTTCAAGAGATAGGGTTTGAGAACCGACTCATGCGAAGGAAAATCCCAAGAAATTAAGCACAATCGGTCCGTTGGATCTACAAACCAGAGCAGAAGTGATTCATTGGTGTGAGGAATGTTATGAAGAAGCGTCGTGATCAAAGGAAAAAATCTAAGATTAGGGTTTGTGTTTCAGGGCATGGGGTGCATGAGGAAAAATTTCAAACAACTTGTAAGTTAACTTGAGAATGAAAGCAAAGGGTGCAATGATAGCCACAAAACCAGTTGATAAACCTACAAAACAATCCAAGAAGGGAAAGGGTAAAGGAAAAGGAAAGAAGATATAAGAAGAAATACCCTTGGATACAAATGAAGAATGGTACTCAGAGATGTAATACTTGGATGGGGTTTTTCTAGGGCAAGAGTGGGAGTCCTACATAAGAAAGATGACCGTGATCAACTAAAATCACTGGTCAAGTACAATTGTGAAGGAAATGGTGTTGGAGCTGGTGCACCCCACAAATAAACGAACATATGACGGGTTGCTGATCTACAGTGACGTGGTCAAGGTGAAAATGGAGAAGGCATGGCTTCTCCAACTTTTTAAGTTACCATATTTCGGGAAGCCCGAGTGCTTATACCAATGGTTGATGACATGCGTACATGAATACTTCTTCTACTTCATAGGGTGAAAAATGCACATAACTCCCCAACTAATTTCATGCTTCACAGGCCTAAACTATGAAGGGGACACACTCAAGATGACCTCCTAGATGAGGAGGAAATCAAAGAAACCATAGCATCCCAGGGAATTGAAGAAGGGATCAAGGTACTATGACGTCTCGGATATCAGCGATCCGGTGATGAAGATGGTTGCACACCTAGTCTCCAAGCTAAATGGATAAGAAAGGTGGACCCAGGTGAGCAAGCCCTAGCTAAATGTCTACAAGAAAGTTGCAGAGGGCACCATATACAACCTCTCCCAATATATTATAGATGGAATCATAAGCATCATAGAGAAGGGAGGAAATATCTTATTTGGAAACATTCTGTTGATAATTGTGTTCTCAGAAGTCGGGGTGCTAGATGCATCTGACAAGTTCATGTGGGAGTACCCTGTTGAAGATCCTTCACCTGCGGAGAGGTTTTAGAAATACACATGTGAATCAATGACAGGGGTACACAAGGCGCACTTAGAAAAATGGTATACATGCCTTAGGAACACATTTGAGGTTGAATGGTGGATCCCTGAACAACTCCCCATGGCGAAAAAAAGAGAAGCAGAGTTTGCAGTCTACCAGCACTTTTGTATTGGCAGGTTCATTTTGGTCGATGGAAGCTGGAGTCCATGGTGCAAACTCCCATTCTTGTTTACTACCCAATTTTTCCAAGCGGGAGTAAACAGATACAAGGAGTCGAAGAAATTAAACCTTGACTTGTCCACCCTTGATAGAGAGCATAGGGAAATGAGAAAGAAGCTGGTCTACCCAGAGAAGCACATGTATGTTGAAAGGTACATGTCACATGATGTGTATATTTTAAGGCCTCTAACCTTACCTATTGAGAAATGCCATAAGGATTTACCTACGCATAAGGAAATTTTTTAAAAATGGAACGTACGTGGAGGATGAGATATCCATCATAGATGACCCTACTTTGGAAGGAAGAAGCTTGTACCAAAGCATAAGGAGAGTTAAGAGAAAGAGGAACAGAGGGCGGTGGAGAAGCAGGATGTAGGTATAATGGGGAAAAGTACCTACATATGGAAGAAGAAGAGGACAATGGTCAAGGAGAAGACCCTAGAACCTACGAAGCCACCATCCCCTAAAGAACCCTCAGATGAAGAGAAGACCACATCCCCGACTCCGAGTTTTCAGCAAAGGAAGAAGAACATGGGATGGAAGAACTAGAGTCTGAGGATACAAATGACACGAACGCCTATATAGGTAAAAAGGATGATGATGAAGAGGAAGAACTGGAGGTAAATCAGGAGCTGATTGATGTCCACAATTTAGAGGAAGAGGAAGTAGAAGATGCAAATGATGCTTTCATCTTTGCAAGGAGGAAGGGCACCCAAGGGGAGGAAGGTATGGACAATGAAGAAAGGAGTGAGGGGGCAAGTACCAAGGAGCCAGATATGCCCAAGCTCACTCAAGAGGAGGTGGATGAGAAAGAGACAAGGGAGGTGGAGAAGATGATTAATACTTGGTCAAAAATGAATTGGAGCGTAGCACGGAGCTCGTGCTAAGTGAATTCAAGGAAGAGAAAAGGGAGAAGAGTGTGAGTAGCACAAAAGGCCCAACTCTTACAGTGACTGTTCCAAAGTTTTTGTGCATGGGAAGTAAACACAGAGAGGAAGGAAAATCAATGATGGGGTATGTTAATGACCCTAGAAAATTTTTATGCGCATGATTCCAGTACCGTGCTGCAAAGAAGCACACCACCATGGAGTCCTTTGATCATGAGGGTGGATACCCATGCACAAGAAAGATGCTATCATGGGTGTTTGACTCCCACCTTGATGAGCCCAAGTTCGAGGTTAACTAGGGGCGATACTAGAGCTATCCGAGACAAAGGGGGTCAACCCCATCATAAACGCACAACAACTGTCGGATGAGAAAGTATGTAATGTGCTCAACAAAGTATCCATGGAGGTAGAGGCAAGGATCTTCTACAGAAATGACAGGGTTAAAGTCTTAGAGGACCTGATGGAGAAAAGGAAGGAAGAAATAGTTGAGCTAACAAAGAAACTCATCCTTGAAAATCTGATTAGTGCTCAACTACATCGAGAATTACATGAGGAGAAAGCTAAAGTGCGTGAAGTTTCCAAGAAGGTGGAGCTCATCTCCTAGGATATTCTCATGATGCACCCATACCTTAACCTCCCATGCAAAAATATGGTTCCCCCCTGGAGTGTCTTGAGGAATTGACTCAGATCCTCACCATGGAAAGGCAACCTTTAGCGTTGGAGTTGGTAGAGGATGTAGCTGCGTGCTTGGAGTAGGAGGACAAGTTGAAAGTCATTGCACTCGTAGCTAAATACAACAAGGTGCTTGCTGATGTAAAATTAGCTACACAAACCGCTAGGGTCGCATACGACCATTGCGCGGATCAAGACAAGGTGACAAGCATGCTACTTGCCAACGACGAGGCTGAGCTAAAGGACTTCAGGGAAAAGAATAAAGGTAATAGAGCAGAGTGAGAAAAGATTCTAGCTGAAGAAGAAAGAAAATTTGAAGCTATTGAGATCCTTCAAGTCTCAATCAAAACCCGGCTTAAAGATCTCTATACAGTCATTACGAGGAAAATGGATGCCTTGGAAGATCAAGCTAAGGAACTAGGAATGACGATAGATACCATAAACACAAAGGGGGAGGGACTTACCTTCAACGATGTGAGCACATTGGTTGGAAACATTTGCAAAAGGGCACAGGATGAAGTTAACACTTGGAATACACTGGAGGTGACCTATGGAAAAATTTTCCCCTTCTTCTTCTTTAGGTAGTTTTCCTTCTATTCTCTCTCTTCCCCATTTCTTTATTCTTTCCCTCCATTCTTTTCAAGGCAAGGCCTTGCCTTTTTATCTTGCATTCTTTGAAAAGGTTCTCAAGGGCGGAGAACAGGTGAAGTGTGGGGTAATGTTGGGACCTTAATATAGCTACCAAATATTAAAGGAGGTTCTTAGAGAACCAAGGACGTGCGCCCACAAAGCACAATTTGGGACTTAGCCATTTTCAGCCTTTGGGATAGAACACATGAAGAACGTGTTCCGTTTGGATAAGGTTCCAGCCTGGTAATAGGGTGTCCTGGAAGGAATATACCTTGCGATAAGAAGATCCAAAAAGCTAATCATGACATGGAGAGGCATGCACCTAAGGTGATCCACACCTTGACACTTGGGGCCAGATCTGAGGTTGCAAAGGAGTTTGTTGGAGATCATATGCCTATATATATGTGTGCCCTTAGGAAAGAGGAAGGGAGAACACAAGGAAGGAAGTGGAGCTCTGTAGAATTACTATGAGAACTATGGGATAAAAGGGGTAGATGATTATAGGAAGGATGTAATAAGGGAATGGGGAATGTAAATTTTGTTTCGAAAGTCTTCATGTATGGATCTAGATATGGCACATGACTATGGTCTCCCCTTTTGTGATATTCTATAGTAATGCTATGAATCAATATGATAAGGTTACCATGATAATTGTAATAAGACCTTCTCTGTATTATTTGCATATTTCTATCATGATTTTTTCTTGTATAATCATGAACTTTATTTGAATGTTAAGTCTATTTGTGGATTTACAACTTCCTAGTTCTATTAATTATGTTAAGCACTTTTAATTTTGATATGACTGAAAGGGTATAGAAGCCGTTCTAAGATCTATAGCTTTTTCATGTCCTTTAAATCACTAATTCAAGATCATGAATGATGCCTTCCACTAAACTCACATAAAAGAGAGACTCGGCTCCCTCTCGCATGCCTCGGGTGAGCGCCCAACGCCCACTAGGTGATAGGTCAGCACGCATGAGGTTCCCTTGTTCTTGGTGGGTGCAAAAATGACTACGAGTTAGTAATTTATATTTTCATGGTATCTTACACTTTTTTTTATTTCAATAAATGTCGATGATGTAGATCTAGGGGGAAAATAATATAACAAAGTTGCTTATTAAAAGGCTAGATGCAAAGATTGGACTTGTCCTATATTATCCATTATCATTTCTTCTCCATTACCATTTATTATCACTACTAATTTTTCTTCCAAATCACTGAGGCAATAAACAACCATGTTTATTGTAAACACCAAAATATCTACATTTTCCCATCGTTAATAATTTATCTCGTTCACACTTACAATTTATCATGTTAATATCCATTATTTTAATATTATTTAAGTAAATTTGTTTAGAGCTATTTCCTCATATTTATCATAGAATATTTTATATATCTATGAAATCTAATCTTATTAAATAATATCCTAACATAATATATTATTATTATCATAATATCCTAAGATATGCGTTAATATATCCAACTAAACCACCTAAAATATATCCTAAACAAACCTAGGCTAAAATAGATCATAATCTAACCATCTACGACACCTCACCCAACAACACATCACATTCTAAAAAACAAAATCATGATCTTATCCCTCGAATACATAATAAATAAACTTGAATTAGGCAATTGTTTCAACTATTAACTAAATAAACTCGAATAACCCGAAATCGCTGGCATTTCGGTAAAACACCAACGATTATATAATCTTATTTTTCAGTCTCATTCAGGGACCATCCACTTACATATTTGAGCCCATTCTCTACCATCCTTCCATATCTTCGATTGAAAGCATTTATCAGTCTTCGTTTAGCATAGTGTTACAACAGGTTAGCTCTATATCATTTTATATAGTTGTTCCCATTTGGAGAATCTTTTGCAGTGTGTCCAAGAGCTCTGAGTTTCCAATTGCACATCCTCCTTCATTCGTGGATCCATTCAAGCCTCTGTTGGTGCAATTCATCTCTATCACTACATTTTCTTGTCATCTAGCACTTACATTCACCATTTTCAACCACGATCTTCACCAATTTATAGATCTCGACAACTATAATCTTCATTTGAATCAAGGTAAAATTTTAAATTTGCACCTTTCATTTATATATTCAAAACATCCATCATCAAAAATCATTTTAATTTACACTAAAATCGACATCAAACTGATTAGTTTGTCGTAAAAATGATCAATTCATTATAAAAATTTATATTTCATACTATTTATTTTAACTCAGAAATACATGTGTTTCCCTAAAACACTTGCATTTCCTATTAATCCTTCCTTTTATAGCTTTTATCAGATTATTACTTATCAATTTTATATATTTCTTTGTCCTTTCTAACATACTATCAAGAATGGATTTTGTAGATGGCTATAGGTGGCCAAGATCATGAGATAACCAACATTAATTCCCTTCGATTATCTGCCATCCCTTTCAATAAGAACAATATGAAGTTCTCCTCGATTTAGAACTTTGTGCTATACATTCAACCCCTTTAGATTAGGTGTAAATCATCTTGAAACCACTCATAGGATTCGTGAGGCCATGAACAATTTTTGGGAGGCCTATTTTGAAATTCTTTGCATTCGAGCTGATTTTTCTTGGTTCGAATACCGCTACAAAGCTAGAGTGGGAATTTGGGACTCTGATGCTGAATCAACAAACCAAAATGAATCCATCAAACAACTTGAATATCAATATTCCAACACTACATCGATTCTCGCACAACTCGAGAGAATGAGGAACCTTAATTCTCTTAATTATTTAGAGATGAGTAAAATGATGATTATGATTCATGTTCCTTGAATAATTTGAGATAGATTATCTAGAGCTCACTTTCGAGAACCCATCATCATATGAAGATTCTAACACTAAATTTGATTCATATTTCTAGGTTATAGTTTATATATCTAGGTTTTCATTATATGCTATAAATTTGTAATAAAGTCTGAAACTGTCAAAAAAATCATTATTTTTATCCATCCTATATCATGATTGGCCTTATGTATTCGCTTGATTGCATAAAATAGTGGGTTGACATCCTTGTGAGGAAGCCCCTTGGACTTCCAGGATTGGCCTTTGCCAGGAAACCCACTTACTATTTTTACTAATTAAAAATTTGGTGTAGTGTCTTTGATTACAGTATCATTTACAGGATATGAGCTAAACTATTTTGAACATGTGACGCAACATCAACACAATCATACACATCTGTGGGTACTGGTAAACCCCACCATTTCAAGGTTTGATAAGTTTTATTATCTTGTTTATTAGGTTAAATTGAAGATATATATGTTTTCTAAACATTTATCCCTATCCTCATTCCTTCTAAATACGCTAAGGTTTTGCGCCTTTTCTAACCTATTTCTTCTATCCATTTCAATCATATTTTCGATCACCGATTGACTTCTTCTATCACCCAATCAACACTCAAGGGGGCATCCTTCATTCTACTAATTTTTCTTCAAAATTTTACCTATTTATTTTTGTATACTATATTTTAATCAAATTCATTTACTTCACCTAAAACAGGGTAAAATGTAGACACCTAAATTCTACTTTTACAATCTTATTGCCAAGCGCATACAAATCACTCTCATTCTTCCCAATTCCATTATAATTAGTGATTTCCACTAATTAACTAATGTTTCTTACCACTTTGGTCAATTAACAACACATTGTTGATTTCCTAATCCATTTCGCATTCAGTATGTCACTTTACGACGAATCGTAAGTCAAAATCCTCTTCAAAATAGATAATTAGTGATTATTAGCTAATTAAGCCTATTTTGCCCTTGTTTTGGTCAATATACCCTACTATTGACTCAAACCCCTCTTCCAACCACTCAAAATCACCCCACTTTCCTCCACAATATCTCAGCAAGCTTCAAAATATTATCCTAGCCTCATAGTTGACCCTAAGTGGTTGATTAAGGCTCCACACATCTTAATCACTTATTAATTCACTAATTATGATTAACAAATCTTAATCATGATTAACAATTCTAATTTAATTTGTGCTTTTAGTCCCACATGCACCAAAATATAATTTTTCCTCAAAGTGAAAACTATAAAAAGGGCTAACCACAAACCTTTATACTTTACTCCATGCTTTGATTTGCATCTCATACAATAAATATGATTTATAGCCGAGTTCAATCCTTGCCTACATACTTCAACAAGGTTATTATAGGATATATAAAATGACCATGTATTCATTTGGAGAGGCCATTTCACCTTGTTTGGAGTAGAACCATACCCATTTGATTTCCCTCTTAGGTCTATTCAGGATTATGTTAGGTAATTGAGCATATTAGTAGGTGTGATTAGTTAAATTTTTAATTGTATTCATGTTAGATGAGAATTCCTTTAAGATTATATCTTAATATTAAATTCCTATACTTAGAGCCTTGACTAGGTGGAAATGTTGTTAGCCTTCCTTAGTCATGTTATTTTCTTTGTAGAATTTTAGGGTGCTTTCACAATGCATAAAACACAAAATTTTCTTTAACTATTTTGATCGATATAGTGTTTCCTATGGATCTGAATGATCTTACATCATACACCCCAAACACATTTGAAAACATGAGCTCATATTCATGTTGGATCTTAATTAATAATTTTGTGCCTTACAACTTCTATGAAACTAATATAAATTGATTGTTCTACCTCTTTTCATATCTATTTTACCGATATTCTCTATATTACTTGTCACATGTTTTCTTAATCTTGATGTTAATTACCCTTTCTACTTCTTCTCATATAATTTCTAACATATTATATCTCTAGTAAAATTCTTCAGCTTACGCATCATTATTCCCTTTATGATATGAGTATAAGGATGTTATATTGAATATTTTTGAGAAATATATACCTTCTAACAATTCAATTCATGTATGTTTGTTAAAAAATTTCTCAATAGTCTACATGACCATATTTTATTCCACTTTGACTTGCTATATGTGCCTCTAGGAAATCTTTCATTCTAAAAATAATCCAAAAACATGTCACCAACCTAAAGTTAAAATTCTATCCTCTTCACATATACATGTTCTTTACATTACGTGGTTGTTTCCTCTAAGTACCTATAATTGTTGGTGCACATCCTTCACACATAAATTTTTTATCCCAAATAATCCTACCTATTCCATCACTAACATTTCAATATTTTTCTACCCCCATGAGATGCTTCTATATACTATATGAAATGACATTTATTATGACTCTTATTGGTGGAATTATTGTATGTTAATTCTACTTGTGTCAATACCAAACCCTATGTTATCTTCTTATCCCTTTCTAAACATATGAGTAAATCCCCAAGACTTCTTATCATAACCTCTATTATATTATCCATTTTTAGATGATATGTAATATGAATTGAAAATTTGTGCTCAAATTATTTCATAGTGTATGATACAAATGAATAAAATATTTGGTATTCTTGTTAGATGTAATACTTCATAATAACCCATGTAACTACACCACATATTCAAATAAAATATTTACAAGTTTTACTTCATCAATTATATATATGTAAGAAATAAAATATGTGATATTAAAAATCCTATTTGTCACAAGATAAATGGAATCAAATCCTTAGTGTATCCTAGTTACTATCAAGATTAAATCCATGTTTATATCATCCTAATTCCTCTCTAGGATGGGAAAATGTTGGTAAAAACCTACATTGTATGATTCTCTTTTAGCCAATTGGCCCGCTTTATAATATTTAACAAATTTAAACACATCCCCTCTCATCAATAGATAAAATATCTCTTTAATAGTTTTTCCATATTAATATATAGTATAAAATTATTCCATTGTTATTTTATTTCACCATATTATCCCACATTTATCCTCTAGGAATGCACAATTATCTACCTTTTAACAACATACCTTTTTATACACAATGCTCTAACCAAGGTGTCATATCGATACTTACGGGTTGCATGCATGTCTCCTATGCTCTAATGAAATATTTATCTCTCTCAAGAAATACTTCATGGACCAAAATCAAAAATATCTATTTTCATTTATGTTAATAGAAATTGTATCTACCCATTGCATCAAACACCCTATTATATTTACCACTTTTAGGCCAAAATAGAATGGTATATCCCCACACGTAATCTACCCATTTCAGATTCTTATGATTCAAACTTCCTTGAATATTTATGAATTGCATTTCTTAATAATACGTAGTGTCCTCAATTATTAAATTCTTGCATAACTACATAGAACTCCCGACCATAAAATCTATATTTACTTTTGTATTTATTTAACTTATCACTTGAATATGCTATTGGTCTACCTTCATAACTCAAAAATATTCCAATTTCTATTCTAATAGCACAAAACTCCACCTAGAATACCTTCAAAAAATTAGGAAATGCTAACACCTTTGGATGTTCATTCACTTTATTATTCAACTCTCAATAATTTATTCTTATTCTACCTCATGGGATCTATGATAAGTGCACATGTTATAATAAATTTATTGATGAATTTTTAATAAAAATTACACAGACCACAAAATCAACATGACTTAAAATATCTATTCGATTGCCACTCTAGTATAATACACACATTTTTAGGATCCATATTCATATGTCCATGAAAAATCCTAATACGCAAATACATAAGCTCAAGCTACATGAAACTATACTTATTCAATTTGATCAATAAAAATCACAACCAATAAAATAATTGATTTATGTGCATCAAATTATCTTCCCACACCTTTCTTAATATTATAATGTCATCGGGGTATAAAATCACAAACTTCTCTAGAAATGGCCTTAGGAATTCATTCACCAATCTCATGAAAGTACTTGGTGCAATATTCAATCCAAACGTTACTTATAAATTCATATATTTCTCCATATGTATTTAATGTAGTATTATATTCATACCCTTCTCCTATGTATATATTATTGTACCCACATTTCAAATAAATATTTTAAAAATATATTTCTCCACTTAAATGATCCATTAGGTCATCATTTCTCGAAAAGGAAACCTATACTTTATACTGATATTATTGATTAAAATCAAGTCTATGAGAATGAACCACTCTCCATCTTCCTTTGGTACTATAAATTCACATAGACTCAAGTTATTCCATATCATCACGTTATCTAACAAATAAAAACTAATTTTCTATCCCTACATTTTCTTGTGGTGTCATTCTATAAAATTCATTGTTCAAAAACTCAAACCAATAATTAAATTCATGAGATGAATTATGTCTCTCATCAGTGGTAATCCACGTGGTAGATCATCTAATACTACAAATTTTATCTCTTTCAACATCCCCTTTATATTATATGGAATCTACTCAATGTTTTATATAGTGGCGTCTACATTCCCTCTTTGTGTGGATCTCACCTTTAGTAAAAACATACATAATTTTGATTTAACTACCTTATTTTTTTATTAACATCATAAAAACCTTAAAACCCTATTATACATCTTAATTAATCATCCACACAAGGTTTTGAGTGTACTCATTTTTGTTAGTTAACACTTTAGATGTCTTTACATGACCATCATGTAGTTCCTTCCAATAAAAATTACCACAAACTCGAAGTATAACATGAAAAGGGTCCATGGGAATTATATCAAACATGACTTCATCTTCACATCTACATATATGGAACTTAAGTAGAATTTATTAAATTATTAGGAGTTGTACCAATTATGTAGCCATAAAATTTTTCAAGGATTAGGACACCAAATCCTCTTTAACCTAAATTTATCGAACATATCTTATTCTACATTATTTTTGGTTTTCCCTACCCACTATCAATATATAAAACTTTCCTCCCAATTGTACTTGATCCTAAAAATATTATTTCTATGATATGGGAAAGTTGCCTCCTTCATAGACAATAATAAAAAATTCCTCATCATCAATTAGTCTCCCATAATTGCTTCTTTTATATATTCCAGGTGACATGTCACTCTTTGTGCTTATGTAATATGGGCACGCACATTAACCCATCTTCTCCTACCATAATTTAGTACATATGATCACTCAAAATATCCTAGTACTACATAAAACTACCTCTTTTCTAATAATTTTCTCTTGTTGAAGCATTTTATCTTCCTAAAATTTGGTAAATAATGAGCCTTTCCTTCTTGTGTGGAACTCACTTTGTAACTAATTTGTCTATGAAATTTCAAAAATATATATTTTTTTACAACATACCCTCTTGTTTGTGCAACAAATTATTTTCCACACTCAACTTTTATAGATAAGTCTCTTTTATAGATTGCACTTAATTAATATGACAATAACCCTAAATTGATATACACAACCATTAATGTAACATGAGATATTACTCACATTCTCCTCTAAATGACATAATCAAATGGTGAGTCTATAAAACTATTCGGTGTATTATTTCACATTGAGATCCATCTTTCAAAGATTATACAACCTATTGAGTAAGGTGAGTTAGTTGTCTCTAAGAAATTATTTTCCCCTCAAATTTTCCACCCGTATATCTAAAGTATTGATCTTTTGTTTTCCTTTATGAAATATGTATATTTATATATGCTCCCTCCAAAGAGATACATGAGCATTCAATTTTCTGTTGGATAATTTGAATATTTTAGGAAATTTCATATCTTCACACGTAAATTACTTCTTGAGGTTTGTTATCCAATCAAATATATCTCCCGGTTCTATGAATCTATAATATATTGGTTATATCATTACTCCCCATTTTCCTAATAGTATGCATGATACTTTACTCCATTTGTTTGACTTGTGCTTTTTTTTCTCTTACATGGATTACATCCTTTGATCCGTAGATGCCTTCTCATCATCACTATAATTTTTCTCCATGAAAAATATGTGTTTTATAGTCTCTATGGACTATTAATGGGTTTGCGTTATTTTCATCACCGCATCCAAGTCATCAAGTATTCTAGCCTTAGTCTACTTTTCCCATCTCAACATTTATTCTCTAATTTTCCATTAGTGAATTCTCAAGGATAATATATCCACAATGTTTACAAGGGTAAGTGCAGCAAGTTGGTGGACAAAAAGGGGTCATAAGTGGACATCATATTGCAAAAAAACAGCAAAATTTCAACTTGTAGGGATTATTAGCAATACACGCACTCAAAATTAGAAAAATTATATAAATAAGAATAATAGCATCGGAATCTAATTTCTAAACTACGTTTTAAAAAAATGGACAATTTTAGCTATATTAAACACTTAAAATTATATGACTTGGTTTTTTTTTTGAAAAAACCTATAAGATTGTAGTCCATTTGCCCACGATTTGGATGACCAAATCTTGTTATTTTTTTCATTTGGTGAAAAGTTAGATGTAGTTTTCTATCTTGGGATGGATTTTATTTTGTATTTTTTCAAGCAATATTTTTTTAATGATTTTTTTTTGTGAAAGTGGTCTCAAAAGATTTAGAAAACGGAGTGCTTTCATTTTCCCACCATAACTATGTAAAAATATCAAAATCAAATATATATATATATTAACATGTATAGAATTTCTCCATGCTTAGGATGGTATAAGTTTTATCACATTTTGATAAGCGAAACAAAAATTTGCAGTCTTAAACGTACACATAAACATTCGCGTGAAAAATGTCTTAAAGACCTATTGTTAGTAAAAAATTATAAAATGATATTTATCTTATTCTATTCACTTTAAAATCAATATTTCTACTGAAGCTAAGCAATCTCCCTATCTTGATGGCACCATTTTTGTGAAATTTTTCAGTTTTTCAAAGCATGGTTCAAGTCTGTGGAAGAGAAGCTTTGAAGTTTTTTGGCCTTTTACTCTTCATAATGACCTTCATAGCTTTGGTTGGGGAAAAACAAATATTTCTAAGCTTTAGGGTCAGATTTGATGATACAGATAGAACCACAATCACAATTTATAAACCGTGATCTTAGGTTTTATAACAAGAACGTGATTGTGCTTTATAAACCACGAGTGCGGATTGTAAAGCACGATCATAGTTCTTAAATCATATTTACACACATCCCAATGTTGTAATTACTATGTGATTTTTTTATTTTTACTTTACTATATGAATTATCACATGTTTTTCTTATCACGGGAAGAAAAAATTCATGGGAGATGAGAAACAAAGTCAAAAAAGGAAGTAATTAAGTAAAAAATACCAAACAAATTAGAGGCAAACAAATTTCAAAATGCTAAGTGAATGTAGAATCTTCATGAATTAAGAAGAGGTTCATCTTCAACCCCTACTATTGTAAGCAATGAGGAACCATGTAATGTTTCTACTATCAATGTTAAAGTTGAATTAAATACTCATGATGAAGATGTTTTTACTATCAATGTTAAAGAAGAATTAAATACTCGTGATGTAGAAAATGTTGAAATTGAAGGAGACAATGAAAATGTGAATAAGGAAATTCATGTTGAAACTGTAGACAAGAAAAATTTGACAAAAACACCTCCTATGATTTTCCTAAGAAACCTAATTATTTTATTGAAATTGATGAAAACATTTTGAAACCAATGTTTGACAAACTTTCTAAACAAAAAATCAGAAGAAAAGCCACTGAAATTTGGGATAATCATTTTGAAATTTTAAATGATTCCCAAAGATGTCAGTTGTTGGTTAGTTTGATGAAATTGATTAAAATGAGACCTACATTAAACACCTTAGGATTGACAACATCTAATAAACGTGGTCAAACCTCTACAATTGTTGAAAACCTTCATGATGCATATCACATTGTTGGTGTCAAGAGAATCACTAGGGATAATAATATTGTGCGTCATGTACTTGTTACTAGTTTGTAAGAGAATCAATAAAAACAACGTTTGATTGAAACAAGTTGAATGTTGCAAGTTAATCAAAAAACTCTAATGAAAGCAATTGAAAGACGTAATATCCTTCAATCACTCAATAACACCGATAATTGGGCATTTTATGCTAGAGCACCGCGTAAGGACAAAGATAATTCTGATACTATAAGAGAAGTTGTTATTCAATTTTGGCATGATAACACTAGAGTTTCACCTAATACAAGAGATGTTGTAAAATGAAGAGCTGGTTATACTAATCGCGAACCACATCCAAAGCATTTTCTTAGATATGAATCAAACTCATTTTTTTCATAATTTTAAACAAGAGCATCTGAAAAATAAAATTAGTCAACACTTTTTTGAAATGTTGAAACCATTCTATGTGAAAATCAACCACACTCGCACCTCTTGTTTTTGTAGGTAACATGTTGAATTTGTGATGCATTATGCTAAATTTTTATGTATTCATTATAATTTTCATTCTGAAATTATGTTATCCAAATGTGGTGTTCAAGTTCCACCAATATCTTCCAGGGATTTCATTCCCACGATATTTTGTGAAAAAGAAGTTGAACAATTTTTTTATAATCAGGATTGTTTAGATGGAAGTTGTGGTACATGCGGCGGATTACCTAAATTGGAAAGTTACATCCATGAGAAAATTAAAGGTGCAATAGGACATAATTTAGTTGAGTTTGATAAATATAAATCAGTTTCATACCAGTTGAAAGATGGAAAATAGTCTAAACCGTGTGAGCTAGTTATAGAACATATGTTTTTTTTTCAATTTATGAGAAAATTTAAGGATGAAATTGTTTATGAGTATGCTAGGGATACACACAGAGATTGATGGTTAAATGAATAGTTAAATATATGCAAGCACACATTTCCTATTAGTACTATTGTTTTAGTGGTCAATTTTGTAGAGATTACACATTGCAACCACAAATCGAGATTTTCACAATATTACAACTTAGTACAAGTTGCCATTTTTGTGCATATAACATTTATACATTCTCCGAATGAAGACAGAGAATGATAATTTTTTTAAGAGAGTACCACTTTTATATCGGTGATGGTCATACTCATTCTACTAAATTTGTGCAAGGGTGTTTCCAGTTATTTTATAGAAACTTGTGCAATAGGGACATCCACTTTAAACAACATTATATATGGTCATATAATTGCATGTCTCATTTTAAGAATGCACGAATGTTTTATTGGATGAGAAGGATGTGCGTCAAGATGAGTGTGTAAAATATTTGGAGTTTCACCGAGGGACATGGAAAAGGAGAGCATGATGGTGCGAGGGCATGTGTGAAAAAGATATTGCAAAGAGAAGTTGAAGTATAAAGATGGTGCTAAATTGAAAGATGAAAAGAGTATAGTAGAATGGTGTATTGACAATATGGCCCGAGGTTCTCAAGAAAATTTCACAGTTCACAAATATTTTTGGTTGATAGAGGAACAAAAAATTGCTAACTATGAGGATTGTATGACACTCACTGGGTCCAGTGATATGCACTCATTTTGTAGCTCAAACGCTACTTTGTGGGCCACATGGACAAGAAAGTTGACATGTTTTTGTGCATCTTGTATCAAATTTTTCACTGCTGAGTGTGATTCACAAGAATGGGTGGATGGATGGATTTGTAGGCCTCTAACTCGCTTCCTAGTTATCAACCTCCACAAGCATTACAACTTGTTTCTGCATATGAAGTTGCAACATCTAAGGAATTTGACAAAATTTCAATTTTGGTGCAACAAGGTATTTATGGTTATTTACAAATTTTTTATCGAGTTATGTCCATTGAAATTTTAATATGTACAATTTAAATTTGAGTTGAAACCTTTGTTTTTTTGTAGGACATGTGTTTGCAGATTATTGTGAGAAGACAATGAAGAAAGAATAGACTATTTCTTATGTCGTTGCATCGAGGAAAGAAATAATTTGACTTCTCTTGTTATAGATGACAAAGATATTGAGTACCCTAAAGGGTTAGTGGTAGTTACTGGAACTTGGCTTCGACGGTATCCATTGAAAAACTCCTCTATTTGGGTGTTTGAATAATTTGAGACACACAAGAAAATACTCTTATATTCGCATCTAGTTCTAGCGACAAATATTCAGCTGTATAGATATCGAGAAAGGCCTAATAACAAGATTCTTTGGAAGGTTGGAGAGTCAGATCATGAAGCAATCCTATCCACTATTTAGAGTAGATCCAATCCTGATGGTTCATTGGAATGAATTTACAATGATCATGTTTGGTATATATAAATTTTTTGGTATATATAAATTTGTTAGATAAATTTAAGTTCATATATTTTATTAAATTTGTGTACTTTGTATATATCTAGTATGTTTTGATTTGAAACTTAAATTTATTTGACTAACACTTTTATGTGTATGTTAGTGGTGCTACAAAAGCTTCCACCTTCACATGGTTGTCATTGTTAGTAGAGAATTGTAAATTCTTGAAGTGAAGAGAAGATTTCATTGTTTTACAAGAAAAGAGAAGCAATTAACAATGAATTATGTACTGTGAAGGGGGTTCTTGGCTCGGAGAAGGTATCCCAAAAGTACCTAGAGCTTAGAAAACCAAAATAAAACCTCCCAAAGTGTGTAAAGACCATCCCTATGTGTGTTCACATTTGGTTTGGTGCCATGACTCACCGTTTGTAAAATATAGCATTTGACAACCTTACACTGGCTCAAACTGCACTATTTCACGTGTTTACAAACAATAGGGCAGCAAGAGTGCCGATTGGAGAACAAAAAACTAAGACAAAATATTATAGAGGGTCCTTACACTGAGGTGTAGGATTAGACAAGATGTCTCTAGGTGCCACGGAGTCCATGTAGTCACTTGTCGAAGTTGAACGACTTTTTGGTTTAAGGGCTCTTAAGGGACTACACCCGAACAAAGTAGCCCAGAAGAAAAGAAATTTTTTTCACACCAAAATGGAACCTCCTATAACATTCACCTAGCCAGCCCTGGACATGTTGGCATATTCGGTTCAGTGACATGACCCACCGTTTGCAAAATATACCATTTGACATGACCTTTACACGGCTCAAAATGCGTTATTTCGTGTGTTTGCAAACAATAGGGCAACGAGAGCACTGATTGGAGAAGGAAAAAACTGAAATAGGATATTGTATAGGGTCCCTACGCCGAGGTTTAGGATTATATGAGACATCTCTAGGTGCCACAAAGTCCACGTAGTCACCGGTTGAAGTTGAACAATTTTTGGTCTCGGGGCTCTTGTGAATGAAGGATCGAAATTAACCAAACAACACAGAGAGGATGAAAACTAATGACAAAGGCTGTATTGTTATTTTAATCATCAAAATCACTTACATTACAAAAATAAAGTTGGAGCTCTTAGAAAAGGTTTGATATTCCACCAAAATCACTTCCAAGGTGAGAAAGGGTACCTTTGGATTCTCCTCCCACTTTGCCTTATTCTTGGAGATAATAGCTGAGATATTCAAACAACACCTCTTCCTCTCTAGCTCTTGACCTTGTGTTGATTCTTCTCATGAGTTTTCAGTGTGTTCGCTAAAACAAGTAGGTTGATTCTTCTTCCTTGGAGTTGTCGGATGTGTAATTTATAGCTCTTTTAAAGCAAGAAACTTGCAATAAATGCACATTAATTTTGTTGCAATGAAGATGAAGACTTCTAAGGTCCCAGGCATGCCAAAACTATTCTTGCAAATCAGCAGCGTAGTCACCCTCGTATGTTGATCAGATTTCTAGTTTGATCATATCAAAGCATCCAGCAGTGTGATTACACAACATTGAATCCTTTCCCAAGTGTGGGACTTGCAAAATGAGAAAGGAATCTCCGGTTTAGAGCTGGTTCCTTAGTTCCTCTAGTTAGATTTATCACTTACAAGTTGCATAGGTCTATATTCCTAACCCTACCCTAAATTCCAAAGGAGACAGAGATAGAGAATGCAAAAAGCTAAAACTAATGCTAATAGGTGATACACCAAAGGAGTGATGAGCATTTTTACTACTGTAGATTGACACAGTCCATAAAAATGCAACAAATAACCTCATGCACAAACTGATAATTGTAATGAAGGATCATAAATTAACCAAACAACACATGCATAGGATGAAAACTAATCAGAGAGGTCACCTGTATTGTTATTTTAATCATCAAAATCACTTGCATTACATGGACCCGAGAGGAAAAATAAAGTTGCATCTCTTAGAAAAGGTCTAATATTCCACCAAAATCACTTCCAAGGTGGGAAAGGGGACCTGCAATACACAAAAAATGTTCAACCCTTTGAAAATGAGCCAAATCTGACTTTTACAGTGCAAGGGACGAGCCTATGAGAGAGAAACGTGGGAAAACATGGAAGGGATTCAACCATTGACCAAAACACATTCAAAACAGCATGGACATCCTTACCACTGACCCATCCCCCGACATTCTTAGCCATCGCTGGGAGAGAATGCGAGTCATTCTTCATTAAAACGGTGGTTGAAACGTCATTTTGTCCATGACCATGTGCGGAGGAACAATTTTATCTCTCCAAACTCCATAAAAATGCAAAAATACCCCAAAATCTTGTAGAGAATTTCACCAGCTTTCCATTGTATATAAATAATGTGAGAATCTCGAGTGCTGGATCGAAAGATATGGCCATTTGAAGTTTCAGGATTTTTGGTCAGGCCTCGTGTTGGCGGGCAAAAATTTGAATATTTTGCACCTTTTTCATCAATTAAAAAAATTTTCAAAATTTCCCACGCTCCACCACTCTAGGTGCCACATGGCGGCATCTCATTAGCCACGGGTCTTTAAAGGGAAAATTTTTCCAAAAACTCCTATTTCTGAGCCATAACTTCAAAAATACATGGAGTTAGGAGGAAAACTTTACCTTTCTGGAAAGCTGAAAAAGAGCTCTATCCAATGTTGTCATTTCAGAAGGTTTTGAGTGCCTAAAAATAAAAATATTATGAATGAGGCACAAGAGAGGAAAAAATGAGAGGAGTTAGCCACAAAAAATGAGTAGGGGCACATTTTGGATAACGGGCTCTTAAGGGACTACGCCCCAACAAAGTAGCTCGGAAGCAACAATGTTGTCAAGCACTGAAATGATGCCTCCTCTAGCATTCAATTGGCCACCCAAATGTGTCGGCATATTTGGTTTGGTACCACGACCCACCGTTTACAAAATATACCATTTGGCAAAGATTACACCGGCTCAAGCGCACTATTTCGCATGTTTGCAAACAATAGGACAGGAAGAGCATCGATTGGAGAAGGAAAAAACCAAGATAGGATATTGTAGAAGGTCCTACTATGCCTGAGGTGTAGGATTAGAAAATATGTCTCTCAGTGCCACAGAGTCCGTATAGTCACCCATCAAAGTTGAATGTTTTTTTTGTCTCAGGGCTCTTAAGGGACTACGCCCGAATGAAGTATCCCGGAAGCAACGACGTTGTCACACACCAAAACGAAACCTCCTATAGCATTCACCTTCCACCTGGATGTTCGGTGTAGTTGGTTTTGTGCCATGACCCACCATTTGCAAAATATAGCATTTGATAGCCTTACACTGGCTTAAACCGCATATTTCACATGCGTTTGCCAAAACAATAAGGCAACAAGAGCACCGATTGAGAGAAAAAAATTAAGATAGATTATTGTATAAGGTCCTTACACCGAGGTGTAGGATTATATGAGACATCTCTAGGTGCCATGGAGTTCATGTAGTCACCCGTCGAAGTTGAATGATTTTTTGGTCTCAGGGCTCTTAAGGGACTATGCTCGAACGAAGTAGCCCGGAAGAAATGACATTTTCACGCACCAAAATGATGCCCACCAATAGCATTCAACTAGCCACCCGGATGTTTCAACATAGTCACTTTGTTTCCATGACCCACCGTTTACAAAATATAGCATTTGACAGCCTTACACTAGCTCAAACTACACTATTTTGCACGTTTGCAAACAATAGGGCAGCGAGAGCACCGATTGGAGAAGGAAAAAACTAAGATAGGATATTATAGAGGGTCCCTACACTGAGGTGTAGGATCAGATGATATGTCTCTAGGTGCCACAGAGTGTGTGTAGTCACCCGTCGAAGTTGAACAATTTTTGGTCTCAGGGCTCTTAAGGGACTATGCCGAATGAAGTAGTAGCCGGAAGTAATGACGTTGTCGTGCACGCAAAAAGAAACCTTTATAGCATTCACTGGCCACCAGACATGTCTATGTAGTAAGCTTAGTGCCATGACCCACCATTTGTAAAATATACCATTTTCCAGCCTTACACTGGCTTAAACTGCACTATTTCACATGTTTTTGCAAACAATACGACAATGAGAGCACTAATTCGAGAAGGAAAAAAATGAGATAGGATATTGTAGGGGATCCCTATGCTAAGGTTTAGGATCAGATGCGATATGTCTCTAGGTGACATGGAGTAGGTGTAGTCACCCATCAAAGTTGAATGATTTTTTGGTCTTAGGGCTCTTAAGGGACTATGCCCAAACGAAGTATCCCGGAAGCAATGACATTGTCATGCACCAAAATGACACCTCCTCTAGCATTCACCTAGCCACCTAGACATTTTGTCTATGTAGTCGGGTTTAGTGCCATGACCCATCGTTTGGAAAATATACCATTTGACAATGCCTTTTACACTGGCTCAAACTGCACTATTTCGTGTGTTTGCAAACAATAGGGCAGCGAGATCACTGATTGGAGAAGGAAAAACCAAGAAATTATATTTTATAGGGTCTATACGTTAAGGTGTAGGATTAGATGACGATATGTATCTAGGTGCCACAGAGTGCACGTAGTCACCCGACAAAGTTGAATGATTTTTGGTCTCAAGACTCTTAAGGGACTATGTCCGAAAAAGAAGTAGCTCGAAGGAACTACATTGTTACGCACAAAAATGACACCTCCTCTAGCATTCACCTAGCCACCCGGACATGTTGGCATAGTTATTTTGGTGCCATGACCTACCATTTGCAAAATATACCATTTGACAACCTTACACTGGCTCAAACTGCACTATTTCGTGTGTTTGCAAACAATAGGGTAGTGAGAGCACCGATTAGAGAAGGAAAAAATGAGACAAGCTATTGTAGAGGATCCCTACATCAAGGTTTAGGATCATACGAGGTGTCTCTTGGTGCCACGGAGTGCGGGTAATCACCTGTTGAAGTTGAACAATTTTTTGGTCTTAGGGCTCTTAAGGGACTACGCCCAAACAAAGTAGCCCGGAAGAAACGATGTTGTCACACAAAAAAAATCCTCCTCTAGTGTTCATCTTGCCACCCATACGTGTCGGCGCATTCGGTTTGGTTCCATGATGTCTCGAGGCATGAATTCTCACTACTTTCCTCCGTTCATTTCCTAGGACTTCCTAGAAAAGGCAATTTGTAAACATTTATGCCACAAAGGCTCAAGGAATGCTAGGAAGGCTCTAGATCAGGTGGTATGACTCTAATATGGGCCTCCCTAGATCCCACCATAGCACTGAAGGCATTTTACCCCCAATCAATGCATTGGCTCACGGTGACAGTTTTTGGACCATGATGTCCCAAGGCATGACTTCTCGTGCTACTTGGCTAGCATCAATGAGATTGCAACAAGGTTAACACATTACCATGTAAATACTCTAATGATTTTTAAATGATCTCTTTTTAAGCATGTTAATACAAAATAGAACTTCTTAAGAATATTTTTTCATAGATTTTTCCAACTAAGTTAAGAACCTTCAATTTACCATTATATAACATATAACATCATATATGATATGTGTTGATTGTTATATCTTAGTTTCAAAATTAAATGTTAAACAAATAGATTTTTATTAGATGTTAGGGTTTCAAATAAATATGACAAGGATACCTGCTAGCATTTGAAATGCCTAAAAAATTGTCAGTGTATCATCTTTAAAATGCAAGGATGTGAATTATTTGACAATATACATTACATACATATTTATGTGTTCTTATCTAGATTGATATGTCGTAACATATGTACAAACATCCTAAATAAATATGTAAATAATGTTCACAAATTCCTTGATATATCGTTTTAAAATTCATTGAAGAACCTTGAAATTTTTTCAAATACCTTGGAATGGTAAGGATGTGAATTATTTGACAAACCCCCTCACAAAAATGTGTATTTTGGACTAGAAGGATTGTAGGGTATACAAAAAATGGGGTTTTTAAAGTGTGTGCTTAAATACAAAAACATATAGGACTTAATAGGGAAGTGAATCTACTTACGATAATCAAATCATGTGTAACTTCTTAGTTGATTGGCATAGCACCAAATTATAAAGAGATATTAAGGTGTATCTATTGATCAATGGGATAAGCCCTATTAATGGGATAATCTCTAAAACAATACATAAATGCTTCCCTTAATTTCTTAACAATTGTACCATGCAATGTTGCACCATAGTAACATTATATTCATATAGTTCAAGATGAACTCTACCTCACTTATTTCTAACAATGTTTGCATTAGTTGATATGCAACAGATGAGTGTTAGCTTTAAAATAAAAAATGTTAGTTATATAAATTCCCTCACAACCATTCTTTCAAAGATGTGCACATTGTTAGGAGGTGGGAAAATAATTAGAGTTGCACATACACCCTACGTAATTACTGTGAAAAAATTAATTACGTATTGCCCTTTTGTAGTTCACCTAGCATGGTTATCATAGGTTTTTCTTAATGGAATAGGTTTTCTTAACAATTGTACCATGTAGTGCTCTGGGATGTGGTTTTTTAATTTTAAATCAAACATACATATAGAACTAATATACATAGAACATACATACATAGAAGGATATCATGTGCAATGAAATCAAATCAAACATAGAAGTAATATTGTTATGAAAACCAACACATGGATATATAATGTATCAAACTAAGTGTGCTGGATGCATGTCTATGAAAATATAAGTTCATAACATGTGTACATCTTGAACTAAGTGTGCACGTCTCTAAAAATATAAGTTCATATACATGTGTACACTCACAGTGTCACATAAGGCTCATATATATACACATGGACACATATATGAAGAATATATGAAGAATCATGAACTAGGACCAGATGGCCCATATATATATATCTATGTACATGTCCAGGTCCTATGAATCTAATCATGAAACATCTTCTCTCTCTTTGCCTCTAGTATAAGTAACATGTTCATGACTGGGGATGTAGTGGAGGGAGATGTCACTATGGATTTCATCCGTGTGGTCCTATGTGCTCTAAGTAGGCTTCGCAACCTAACTGCACATTCATAAACAAACAAGTTTTTAACACCTGATTTTTAAAATACATTTAAAATTTAGAAACTTAGAATTTAGTTAAAATTCATGTGAAATCTTACCACAATGTCATGATCCCTATCGATTTTTCATTGACACATCGGGGACAATAATAGACTCACAAGGGGTAATCTACATACAAATAATTAAATTTCAAATTAAATATTTCATGTACAAAATTTGATATTGTAGATTTAAGTAATAAGAAATAATTCCTCCAAAATTTAACAAATTTGAAAAATTATACCTCAGTTAGTGGATATGCAGATGCTATGGTAGTATCTACAAGCCTCCATAGTCTGCATATATGGAGGAGTCTCTCTAGAAATCATAAGCTATACAAAAAACATGTATAAATCAATATTAATCTACATGAATGCCACATAACAGACCCAAAGCATAATCCACGTGAAATTCCACAATTAGAAACAAAGTGTAAAGAGAAACTAACTTACATAAAAGTCACGTGAGGTGTGTCAGTAGCCTTAGTTCCTAGAGTAGATGATGACCCACCAGGATCTTGCATATAAAAGACAAACATATATTAATATGTACATGTACACGTGAAACATTATAATAATAAAAGTGCACAATCAAATGAAATTTGAAATTTAAGTACAACTTGAAACTTACATTTGTAACACTCCCAACTACAGTAGCTAGCATGTCGATGTTGGATGTTTCCTTCACTAGCTCTTGCTATTTAAAATAAAATAAAAAATTAGTTTTTACATGTATGTACATGACGTACAATCAAATACATATATATTAAAATATCAAACATGAATTAAACTATTATATATATATATATATTAAATATTTATTTGACATTTACTTGTGAAAGACCAAGATCCTTTGCACTAGTTCCAAAAACATCCACCATCATCTCATCTAGAGAAAAGAAATCATGTGATCCAACAAATGATGTCTCACCCACAATGCATATGGCACCACATGATCCACAATGGTGTGGTGTGCTAGAACTGACACCTCCACCAACATCACCAGATGTAATTTGGTCACTATGTTAGGTCAGAGTGTCAGTGAGCTCCCTTAATGCATGTAGTGTGTCAATCTCCACAACCTCCTTCACTGTAGGAGGGATAACTGAAGGTAGTGGGGGTTTTGGGGCATGGGGGATCCTTGGTTGACCTACACGTGCACCAAGTCTACTTTGTGCAGAGCCACCTCCTCGCCCATAAAACTCAGAAAATTCAAAATAATTTGGGACCTCATTAAGCACGAACTCGCAATATAATTTCTTCAAAAAATAGAGAGGAACCTCATTGTTGTTGCATGGTGGATAATAAAAAACCATCCACCATCGGTCCTAAAACTTGTTCGTGATTCGGTCAATGTGGGACCAATGGATTGGGAATTGTTTGCAAGTAGCTATGGGGGCATTGGTTCTTAGGTTAGTAAATAATGCAAAAATGTGGTCTTTTCCAAAAAAAAAAATTTTTACGGCCACATGGGATAATTTATCTACATACCACCACCTACAATCACCTCTAAAGGTATTCCATCTATCTATTTGGTTAGTTGTGGAGTCGACTTCACCAATCAATGTTTGCAATGTGTTGGCTAAAGTCATGGGATGGATTTGTGGCATGATTTTGTCTTATAGTCTAAATAAGGTTCTCAATGACAATTTTATTTTTGGATTCTTCCAACAATATCAACTTGTGTTCCTACTAGTTCTATGGGGACAGAAGGAGCCACAAGAGGTGGATCTATGTTTGGAGGAGGGTTTTGAGGAATTTTTGGAGGGTTTTGAGGAATATTTTGATGGTTTTTAGGATTATGAGCTTTTGAGCAACTGACAAAATAAAAAAATTGTATACATAAAAAAAAATTGAAAAACCCATGAAAACCACAAAAACTAACCTAAAATGCAAAAAAATGATCAAAATCGAGGGCTTACCTCTTTGTCTTGGTGGCATGGTTGAAACTATCATGATCCAGAAGTCCAAAGAGAAAATTTTAGGGGTATTCAAAGTGTGAGTGCCAAAGGTCTAGGAGAAATTGTAGTTCGAAAGAAAAAAGGGGAAATGAGGAGTTGCGGGTCTATGTTTTTGTCTCAAAGGAACACGAGTGTGGTTTTAAACCACGCTCACGGTTTCAAACCACGATCACAGTTTTAGGTTCAGAAATCACCAAACATATAAAAAATAGTTACGCAAGCACGGTTTAGAAACCACGAGTGCAGTTTAGAAATTGTGATCGCGGTACCTAAATTTCAGGTTTTAATGTTCACTTAACTATCCATTAACTTGCTGCACTCACCCACAAATTCCATACCTCTTACCTAATAACTACTACATTAGAACATGTATCTAATGATTTTATACCTACACTCACAAATGTGGAAAACCCACGATGATATATATGTCTCCTCAAACCTTTTTCCGAATGAATTTTTGATGCAAGATGTTTACAATGATTTTCCACCCATTCAAAAATGGGGAAATCCATAAAACCTTCTACACCTCACTCACAAGGAAATAAATCCTTTATTTTATACCCAATGATGAAGATATGATTAGGGATTCCAATTAAGAGTAGCCTTTAACTATGCAACGACCATATGAGTTAACACACATAAAAAACATGAAAAAATAGAAACATAATTTTTTTAATCATTAAATCAATAATTTTACACAAACATAGAATGATCACAATTGATACAACTCCAAGAACCTATGAAAACATATATACAACCACAAACAAACAATATCACATATAAAATATTTTTTCGTCAAATTTTTAGTAACACAAAAATTATTAAATCTATTTGTCATCGACTCTACTAATTTACTTCTAGGTTAATGGGTTTTTTATATATGCATGTAAGACACATAAAGGAATTCTTGAGATTAGTTTCACACTTTCAATAAATAACCATTAAACTATATAAATTTACCATAAAAATTCTCTATGGATCCAAAGTGATTCATCTTTACCATTAAATTTTGTAGATGAACTACTTCTATCCATGCATTATTGTTACATTAAAACACCGTTGTAACTTGCATTGATCTCTATAGATTTGGTAGATTTGGAAGAATCTAAATTTTTTTGTTGATACAAGGTTTACCATGGACATAGAATCTAATGCATAAATATTCTATTTTCCCTCTTACCCCACATACATTTTGTTGAACCTAGTGTGAGTCTTATTCCACCATTTTAGTGATTCATCTTCAAGTCATTTTATCTCCTTTAAAATCAACTTAAAGTCTGTATAAAAATATTAATTTTTGTATCTATTTCTTTTCTATTATTTCTTAAATCCTCCTAGTAAGGATTACCCTTCAACTACACAATAACTATCTAAACTCTAATCCTATCACTACCCCTTTAAAATGGATTGAAACATGATCGATACTCATTTAGAGAAGATTTACCAAATTCTAAATAATAATAGGAATAATTGATATCATCTAAATAAAAACCTTATAGAAAAATAATTCAAGTAAGATAATGGGACCGTAGATAATTCCTATGACAAATACACCCTTTCCATGCAAGAATTCATCCAACGTTTCCTTTAATTTTATGTAAAATATCTTGAATTTATTGAAGAATGCATGGATAAATACAAAATTAGATTTAGGAAAAACCTTGGCCGATGATGTTAGAAAAATCATGCCTTGTCTTTTGTTTCTTCTCATAAATTTTATTCAACCATTGCAAGTTCCAAAACTAGTGTACCTACTCAATTAATCCAAAAAATACTCCTAACCATCCCAATGAAACTTATCCCTCTAATGATAAAACTCAATTAATATTACAAATCATATAACCAAAATGAGTCAAACAAATATTACCACTAACAAATTTATTCAAATATAGGTTAAATTATCTCACATGAACAAATGACCTTAAAAAACTCAACGAGGATTTCCAAACAAATGTCCCTCACATCCTCTTCTTAGTCCTAACAGTGATTCTCTTCCAAAATCTCTTATAACTAATAATATTCATCAATCTATTTAGAAGGAATATTTGGATCCTTATATAAATGTTATGGATATTGGAGGTATAATTCCTTATCTCTCTTACAATGGTCTTCAAAATATATCCTCTATGTTAAATCCTTTGTAAACCCTAGATACGTGCAATACCCTTCATTAAATAATTATGTAAAAATGATAAATTAGTGTGTGGTGAGGTTGGAATACCCATGGCATCCAACCTCCACCAAACCAATCCAAGTACTACACTACATGTTTTAAGTGTGATCAAGCCTCATGTAGATCTCCTAGATGTATGTGCAAGTGTGAATATGATCTAAAAAAATACCTTATGAGCTTACTTGTGTCTCTTAAACCAAATATAGTGGGATAAGTATAAAGTAGAGAATGTACCTGAAAAAATAGTAGTGTGATGTAGTGCGCTTCAATTGCTAGACTAAAACATTTTATTTCTTGAGGAATTTTGATAATTCTTGGAGTGACTTTTCTCTTGCTAAGACATGGCCCTAGGACCTTTGCATTCTAGGAAATAGAGGAATCTATGCTATTTGATGTGCTTGAGTGATTCATACCTATAGTAGTTACCACTTTAAGTGATGTGCAAATGCTTTTGGAAGATTTAGGAGAACCTTGGGTGATTTTGTATTGATATTTGTAATAGAAGCTTATTAAAGTGCTAGTTGAGTAATAAAGTGATATTTAATTTCTTATATACATTTCTATAGGTGAAATATTATGATGATGCAAAAATTAAGAAGATGAAAATAAATATGAAAGATATTCAAATTGAAATAAAAGTCATAATAGGAAAGGGACAAGAATGTGCGGGTCGACCATGAACATAGTCCATTATGAACCAATCTATATGTTTTTACCCAGGATGACAATGATGCCTAGAGGTAATTTACTACTTTGGTTAATTAATAATTCTTGAGTGAATGATAGAGTAGAGTGTGGATATGACCAAGTTAAGAGATAGGTATACATATGTGATGATTAGAATCAGAATATGATCATGTATTAGAAAGGGAACATATCCAAACTTTTCATTTCCAAAGGATAATTTACCAAATTTAAGTGTCTACATTTCACCACTTTATGTGTATGAATAAAAATTAAATTATTAAAGGAAAAACATACTTGAGTGTGTACACACACTTTATCTTTGCTTGATAGTTTTATTTTGATTATTGGTGATGGCATGCTCCATGGTGAAACTTGCAACATAGATTGTAGTCAATGTTTATGATAGAAAATGAATTGTAACTAAAAGTGTAAACACTTGTAACTTTTGTAAATTTAACCTTGCAAAAATTATATTAAAAGAGAGGTAAAACATGTAAGAAGTACACCTATTTATTCTATGAAGGGATGATATCCCATTATTGTTATAATTTTGTGACTTGGATTTGATTTTGAAATGCCAAAGTATTGGGGGTGATTAGTACCCAATAAAAGTCAAATAGAAAATAGAGCATTGAGTGCATGAAACCCAACATTAAAGAGGATATAGAGGAAACAAAGTAACCTATTAAAAGAGAATATTATATATCAAAATATTTATTAACCTTGATATATTTCCCTACAAATGTGAAAGAGGAGAGGAAATACTACCTATGAAGAAATTAGATGGTTCAATACCTTCCACACCCCAAAAACCACACCATTGTATATGGATCTAGGCCAAATTTTATAAATAAACCACATAGTATAAAAGGAATGGATTCACCAAACATCCACTATGTGTTGTATTATTGAGGATCAATATGAAAATTCAGAATAATGCAATGGATAAGAAGGTTGATGCCCCCAAACCCTGTTCTTGTAAATATATATGAGTAGTGTAAGAGAAGGAATGAGGTAATAATTCCCACTATATAATGATATGAACCATGTCATATGGGTATAAATATGTAGTATAAGTGTGAAAATAATAGTAAGAACATGAAATTGTTAGAAATTTATGAGAATATACCCCTAGGTTTGGAATATCTAGAAGGGTTAGGACCATACTACAAATGAAACCAGAATTGTATGGTTTTGACCAATGTTTATTTCTTCCACTTTTTGGTATTTATTCTTATTTCGAGGATTTATAACCTATAAAGACCTCTTTATATGTTCTATAGTATGCATGTAATAATTGTAAATTTAGAATATATCCCAATGAATTCCCCCTCTTTTAAGGCACGTGTGATACATCATTTTAGTGTGTAAATCAAATATGTGTACCCATGTCGAATAATTTTGATTATATGTATTGTATCACATATAAGGATTGTAAGTGTGGACATCATTGAGAACCTATTCCTAAAAAAGTGGTGCATAATGGAAACCATAGTATGTAAATAAATAAACAAGCAACAAACAACAACAAAGTGTAAAAATAGTACATGTGTATAAAATTAAGACCAATCATGAATAACCAATCAATCAAGATAACATAAACAATAATATATAAAATAGTCACATGATTGCATCAAGATATAAAAATGGAACACCCATTGTGTCACAAGATAATTAAGCAAAAGGAATGCTAGGACACATACAAAGAAGTAAGTACATGCACACAATATAGGCATAGAGACATAAACATGGGGCACCCATGGTGTCATAAAACAACCAAGGAATGCATAATACATACAATAAAAAATCAAGGAGTCAAGTAGTCCACATAAATAGTTAATTAATCAATGCAACAAGAATGTATATCAAGAAATAGTGATGAAAAAGAGAACAAAAAGAAAAAATAGAGAAATATATATTAGCACTTTGTATAAGATACATGTTAATACTATTAGCTCAAAATATAACATGTACAAAATATATATAATCAAGTGAAATGAGGAAGTGTAAGTTAATTAAAATGAAATAAAATCACTTATATATTATAGTAGATGCCCCAAAAGATTGATTTTAATGGGAAGGGATGAATCGACACATGTCATTGTCTATCAATCTTTACATTTCCTTCATCAAGCTCAATATACCTCATCAATGCATGTGTGTATACGGAAAAATATTCTATCCATCAAATTAATATGACAAACACTATGTATAAAGTAAAAAAAAACATATCTTGATTTTGTATTTTTTGTAAATATGTGAATTTGTTAATGTTTGTGTATTTTTGAAAATAAATATGTATATGGAAGGGGTTAACACATGAACCACCTAATAAGATCCTCATTAGGAGGAAAAATGAACCCAAAAGGTGAGGGAGGGTCATGTCTCATAAGTATCATAAGAGGAGGAAATTATTGTATAAGATTTGTAGAGACCATATTATGCACCACAAGATATGTTGCATAGAAAGAACCTTGAGGAATATAATGATCTATAAAAGGCCCAATATGAGGCATAATGGGGAGTTACCCACTATATTCAGTATGCAAACTAGAAGACCAAGTATAAGTCCTAGAAGAGAGTGACCTACTATAACTAGCATGTGAACTAGAAGATCAAGGCATATAAGAACTAAGAGAGAGTGACCCACTAGAAGTAGCATGTGAACTAGAAGATGTAGTATTAAAGGCACTAAGAGTGGGATTTGTAACTATATTTATTTGGCCAATAAATTTAGATATATGATCCTCAAATGGTATACCCTTAATTGTAACCATTGTGTGATTATGGAAAAACCTAATACATTAATGTAAGAGATAAAATACATATAAAATCACCTCCACAAAGGAAACCTAAACATATATCACATGAAAAATACAATATGCAACAAAAATGGAATAATAACAATAAAAAGATTATTTTGAGAGGGGGAATCATATTCCCAATTGTTTCCTTACTATAAAATGCTACTTGATTTTTAGTATACCTAAGATAATGAAGCAAATTGAGAGTGTATACATTATGTTTAACATTACTATCAACCAAAACACTATATATATGAAGTTAAAAAAATTAATGTAAAGTATATCTATAATAATATCATGATCCATGTCCGTATCATCAAATTTAATAACCGCATGAGGTGTCAGTAGTAGTAATTGTATAAATCATAGCATCTAACGAGTGATCACAAGAAGGAAGAGGCAATACAACATGATTAGCATGGTGTACCTCAAGAGTATATTTACCAGCGTCATGATTATAAAGAAAGTCATTAAATATATTGATCTTTAAATTATCATTAGAAAGATTAAATTCATTGGGAGAATCCCATTTAAGACAACCAACATCGATAAGGTATTGTATAACACATACAATATTAAGCAAATCAATTATTAATATGACCAAAAACTATATGATAATCATAATTGCAATTCATATCAAAAATTTTACTATCATGCATGCTTGTATCAAAATCAAGTGGTGGAGGAGGGAGATACAATGCACTCAATTAATTTTTTAATCACTAGATGTGGTGCACAAGGAAAATGTGTGAATTTTAACAAAGGATCTTGCAACTATAGCTTTGTCAGTTGAGATAAAATGTTTATCATCATTAGGATTTCCTTTGAAATTATATTTTCCTTAAAACTTATGATTAGATGTGTTAGGAGTATTTGAAAAATAGTTGAGATTATGCTATGCCCTTAATCCTATATGTTACATTGGAGGTGTATGGCTGACTTGTGACTATCATAACTTCTTATCATGATGTATCTATTTAATATGTGTTATATTATAATTAGTGGGTTGGCCTTGGCAATGGTCGTAACATAGGAATAACATATATGAAGTTATTAGGTAGTAGTTGATTAGGAGATTCAACATTTGAGTCTTATTGTATGGTTTGGAGGTTTCCCCCTCGAAGTGGTTAAGCTATTATAATTGCATATTGTGATAGTTTATCTACAATTTGGTGGTCCTTTATGTTCTAATGCTACTGATATTCAGATTTATCCAAGTGATTTCATTACAAGTGGTATCAAGGATTGATATTGGCTAGAACTACATCAAAACCCTACTTGTGAAGATTGGCTATATCTCCAAATATATAGCGAATTTTTCAATAATTTTTTTGCAGTGTTTTCAAATCAATAAAATAATTTATTGTCCAAATTTAATACTTTTTGAATTGTGTTGAAAAATTTATATGAATTTTAGCGTTTTCCATAAATTTTCTCAATAGATCGTAAATTGTGGGATTTTTTCAAGTTATTTACATTTTCGGAAAGAGGATAAAAAATTAGTTTGAGTATGTTCTTTGAGATTTTTCATATTTTTCAGAATTATTATCGAATTACCAAACCTTAAAATTTAGCTTGGATTCCTAAAATGGCGGGGCCTTCCACAAGAAACAAAACAATCCTGTCATTCTAGGTAAAATCTTAGATAAAGATGAGGTGGTAGTTGAGGATTGTGAGTCGGAGGGGGTAACTATAGTATCCTTAATACAAGGAGGTACTATAGGGGATCCTAGGGTAACCCAACTTGAGTATGATTTGTGTCACCTAAAGTATAAAGAGACATGGAAAGATGATGTGGAAAGGATAAATCAATGCTTGGATGAGATCATACAACCATGGTGTACCTCAAATGTATATTTACCAATCTCATGATTAGGAATCAAGTCTTGATCTTTAAATTATCATTAGCAAATTAAATTCATTGGGAGTATCCCATTTAAGAGCACCAATATCGATAAGGTATTATATAATACATATAATATTAACACAACAATTATTAGTATGAACAAAAACTATATGATGATCATAATTAGAATTAATATCAAAATTATTACTATCATGTATGTTTGTATCAAAATCAAGTGGTGGAGGGAGAGATACAATGTTTCACTCAAGTAATTTTGTAATCGCTAGATGTGGTGTACAAGGAAAATGTGTGAATTTTAACAAAGGAGTTTGCAACTATAGATTTGTGGGTTGAGATAAAATGTTGGTAGTGTATTCAAATTTAGTTTTATAATCATTAGGATTTCCTTTGAAAGTATATTTTCCTTAAAACGTATGATTAGATGTGTTAGGAGTATTTGAAAAATATTTGAGATTATGTTATGCCCTTAATCCTATATGTTACATTGGAGGTGTATGGCTGACTTGTGACTATCATAACTTCTTATCTTGATGTCTCTATTTAATATGTGTTATATTATAATTAGTGGGTTGGCCTTAGTAATGGTCATAACATAGGAATAGTATATATAGAAGTTAGTAGGTAGTAGTTGATTAGGAGATTGAACATTTGAGTCTTATTGTATGGTTTGGAGTTTTTCCCCTCGAAGTAGCTAAGCTATTCTAATTGTATATTGTGATAGTTTATCTACAATTTGGTGGTCCTCTATTTTCTAATGCTAATGATATTAGATTTATCCAAGTAATTTCATTACAAGTGGTATCGAGATATTGGTATTGACCATAACTACATCAAAACCCTACTTATGAAGATTCGGCTATATCTCCAAATATATAGTGAATTTTTCAACATTTTTGTAATGTTTTCAAACTAGTAAGTAATTTCTGTCTAAATTTAAATATTTTTTGAATTGTGTTGAAAAATTTATATTAATTTTAGGGTTTTCCGTAAATTCCCTCAATAGATTGCAAATTGTGGGATTTTTCAAGTTATTTATATTTTTGAAAGAGGATAAAAAATTAGTTTGAGTATGTTCTTTGAGATTTTTCATAGTTTTCCAAATCATTATCAACTTACCAAACCTTAAAATTTGGCTTTGATTCCTAATATGATGGGGCCTTCCACAAGAAACCAAAAAAATCTTGTCATTCTAGGTAATACCCCAGATAAAGATGGTGTAATAGTTGAGGATTGTGAGTCAAAAGGGGTAACTATAATATCCTCAATATAAGGAGGTACTATAGGGTATCCTAGGGTAACCCAAATTGAGTATGATTTGTGTCACCAAAAGTTTAAAATTACATGGAAAGATGACGTGGAAAGGATAAATCAATGCTTGGATGAGATCATTCAAGCATGGTGTAACTCAAAAGTATATTTACCAGTCTCATGATTAGGAATTAAGTCATTAAATATTTTGATCTTTAAATTATCATTAGAAATATTAAATTCATTGGGAGCATCCCATTTAAGAGCACCAACATCGATAAGGTATTATATAACACATATAATATTAACACAACAATCATTAGTATGAACAAAAACTATATGATAATCATAATGGGAATTAATATCAAAATTATTACTATCATACATGTTTGTATTGAAATCAAGTGGTGGAGGTAGAGATACAATGTTGCACTCAAGTAATTTTTTAATTGCTAGATGTGGTGCGAGAAGGAAAATGTGTGGATTTTAACAAAGGAGCTTACAACTATAGCTTTGTGGGTTGAGATAAAATGTTGGTAGTGTATTTAAATTTAATTTTATCATCATTAGGATTTCATTTGAAAGTATATTTTCCTTAAAATGTATGATTAGACGTGTTAGTAGTATTTGAAAAATATTTGAGATTATGTTATGCCCTTAATCCTATATGTTACATTGGAGTTGTATGGCTGACTTGTGACTATCATAACTTCTTATCATGATGTATCTATTTAATATGTGTTATATTATCATTATTGGGCTGGCCTTAGTAATGGTCATAACATAGGAATAATATATATAGAATTTAGTTGGTAGTAGTTGATTGGGAGATTAACATTTGAGTCTTATTGTATGGTTTGGAGGTTTCCCCCTCGAAGTGGCTAAGCTATTTTAATTACATATTGTGATAATTTATCTACAATTTGGTGATTCTTTATGTTCTACTACTACTGATATTTAGATTTATCCAAGTAATTTCATCACAAGTGGTATCGAGAGATTGATATTGGCCATAATTGCATCAAAACCCTACTTATGAAGATTCGACTATATCTCCAAATATATAGTGAATTTTTCAGCATTTTTTTGTAATGTTTTCATATCGGTCAAGTAATTTCTTGTCCAAATTTAAATATTTTTTGAATTGTGTTGAAAAATTTATATGGATTTTAGGGTTTTCCATAAATTCCCTCAATAGATTACAAACTATGGGATTTTTTCAAGTTATTTATATTTTCTAAGAAAAGATAAAAAATTAGTTTGAGTATGTTCTTTGAGATTTTTCATATTTTTCCGAATCATTATCGAATTACCAAACATTAAAATTTGGATTTGATTCATGATATGGTGGGGCCTTCCATAAGAAAACAAAAAAATCTTATCATTCTAGGTAAAACCCCAGATAAAGATGAAGTAGTAGTTGAGCATTGTGATTCAAAAGGGGTAATTATAGTATCCTTAATATAAGAAGGTACTATCGGGTATCCTAGGGTAACCCAAATTGAGTATGATTTGTGTCACATAAAGTCTAAAATGACATGGAAAGATGATGTGGAAAGGATAAATCAATGCTTGGATGAGATTATGCAAAACCTAAATGAAAATATAAAGGTTCATCATTAGCCTTTGATCAACGTATGTGGATAAACTACGCAGGGTGGATCTATTAGCCAAATCAATCCAAATCTAAATAATCTGCAGCTTTATAATATGATGCCAAAATTTGAAATGTGTAAGTTTGATGGAAATTATCCACTCAATTGAATTAACCAAATGGAAATATTATTTGATCTACATCAAATCCCATCTAGACACAAGGTGACCATGGCATCCCTATATTTTGAACCTAACTAGTTTATTAGGTATCGATATTTATGTGCTCAAAGGTAAAAGAGTGGTCTCAATGTAACATGGACAATTTTTACTAAAGAGTTATAATTTGTAGTCACAAAATAACACACTTTAGACATTATTTAGTCCTAGTCTCATACTATTATTCATATGGTTTTTTAGTGTAAAAATTACTAATTAACCCCCATCTTTTAGCCATTTTACTTTGCTTTCTATCGTTATTACCGATCTCTCACTCATGCATACCCATTATGTTTCTTTTATTCTGTGTTGTATTGAATTTGACTAGGACAACCAAGCTAGTCTTTGGGGCATCGACAAGTGCCCTGGTCCTAGTCGGGAGCCATGATCCTATTTCCACTTTCTTGCCACTTTTTGGGCACTTTCTAGCCATTTGGAAATTCCATATTTCTTGTGGTCAACCTTTTCAGGGTTAATTACTAAATTAGAACAAGAGAACCATATAAATATAAAATTATGAAACCATAATGAGGGATCTGTCAACACTAAAATTTTCCTCCGTAATTTCTATTTCATTAATGTATGTATTAGGAATAGGATGTTGTTAAGTATAATTAGTAGTAGCGTCTGATAAAAGATAATGGCGCTGCAATACGATGCCACCAATAATGTATAGTACTAGTAATAGTCAAAATTACAATAGGAATGTTGTGGTAAAAAGTAAATATTTGTCGTAAGTGGTTCGGTAATGTTAAAATGTAAAAGTTAGGGTAAGTAGAGAAGTAGGGTCTACATGATTAGGAACTAGAAATATTATATTGGTAATAAGGACAAGGAGTGAGGTCATAATTATTTTGTGTATTTTATTTGTAAAAAGTCTAAAAATGTGGAACCCATGTGAAATGATAAGGTTTATCTTATCTTAAAATATAAGCTTACATGTAAAGATAAGAGTTGAGGTATGAAATATGATTCGTCGAGTATATTTCTTATCCTATCTTAAAGATAAGGTGGATAAGCCTAGAATTTCTATAAATAGAGAGGCCACCCCCTTATTTAGCATAGAAGGAAGTAGCAAGCAGAAATATTGTATGAGTAAGTGTGTGAAGGAAGCCATACTTTAGAAAGCGTGTTAAAGAAGCCATTAAGAGGTGTAATTGTGAAGTTTCTCCCATAGTTATTGTTGGAAGGCAAGTGGAGTTGGTAACACTTGAAGTACCTCATGGGTGAGATTGTAACAATTTCATGTTGATAATATAATTTACACTTATATTTCATATTTTCATCATTCCTTTGTATCATAGTCTATGTTATTCTTGTGTTATGTCTATTATTGTGTTTCCAGATTACTTCCACCAAACTAAAAGTTGTGCATTAGTAAATAATCATAGCACGAGGAGTTCTCGGTGGAGAATTATCATAGTGCGATTGGTGATGACATTTTGGTTCCGTTTCTTTGGGACCATTCCTTGTTGGTGGATTTTCTGGAGAGATATTCCCACTTAGTCAGAAATCATTTGGAGGGTAACCTTGTTTTTACTGTCTATAGTAGTTACCATGGTAAAGTCAATTTTTACCATGAATAGTATTTACCATGATAACTTCACTTTTACCGTGAATAGTGTTTACCACAAGTAAAGTCATTTTTACCGCAGATAAGTCAAGTTTTACCATAGTTTATCGTGGTCATTCCTATTTTACTATATAAAGGTGTAAATTCATTTTCTATTATAGTGATTCTAATTATTTGTGCACATAAGTCTTGTTGATTGTACTTGTGGTTTGGTATTTCTTGTGGTTACTTTTGAAAATGGGGAAGATTCTTTTTTTAGCCCAATCTAATGAAGATGCTTCCTCTTTCATTCAAGAGTTTAAATGATCTTGTATTTGTAATGGTATTATAAGAAGGAACAATGGACTGAATTTTTCCTACCTTTTTGGATGGTTCAGCCCTTATGTGGTTTGAAACACTAGGTGATAATGTGAAAAACTCATGGGATTTATTAAGTGAAAGTTTTCTTGAAGAATTTGGTGAACACCAGAAATATGCAGATCTCATGATTGATATCACAAAGCTATCCCAAGGAGAGAAGGAGAAGATAAGGGATTATCATGCTCGTGTTCTAGAGCTAAGGAGGAAGCTCGATGCCCAGATCTAGAAGGAAGGATTAGCGGATGGGTTAATGAATGACATGGATAATCTCCTCTGTAAGCACTTCATTCTTGGGATGAAGCCAGAGATAAGACAATGAGTGAAGTATGACCTCCCAGCAACCCTCAAACAAGAAAAGAATATTTCAAGAAGGAAAAAAGAAAGCATGGAAGAAGAGCCCACGAGAAATTGTTGCTAAGGTAGAGCCTACACCAACACCTTTGGTCCAGAATCCACAACCACTCTCGATGAGCACAAATATTTCTCCTAGAAAATCTACTAAGTATGAAGATCTACTCAGGAAGATGGGCTAGTTAACTATTAATCTTCTTCAAGGAAAAGAATTTAGTTCTTAGGGAGGAGATAGAGGTCCAAAAAAATATTTCTGAAGTTGTATGTTATGGTTGTCATAAAAAGGGTCATTATAAGTATTATTGTCCAGGATAGAGATTGTACATCTGGTACAAGAGATAACGATAAATGAAAATCACCTGTGAATTCTTTTGATGTAGTAGATAGGAGCATAAATAATGAAGTAGACATGTTTGTAACCAAAAAAAAGAAAGAAAAAGATAACCAAGATGGAAATGATCCTAAGAAGATGAAAGGAGAAACTAGTAAGAAACATAGGAGAAGAAAGTTGGGTGTGCAGGATTTTCTGATTTCGCAGGGACAACAACCATACTCCATCTTAGAAGATCTGTTCAAAAGGCCTACAAATATTACATATGGTCAACTCCTAGCTATGTCTTATGAGAAGAGGCGGGAGCTACAAAGTGGAATCAATGCTCGATGAAGGAAGAAGGTTGAGGTCCCTATTTTTGGAGGCGAGGCGGATCCATATGCTCCACAAGTTACGGTATTATGTAAAGGTATTTCAATTCATGATGTCTTAGTAGATGGAGGTGCTGCAGTTAATGTAATGACCAAGTACGTAATGAATATGTTGGTTTTAAAATTGATTACCCCTTAACACTTATGTTAAGGTCGTTAAATAAGGGAAAAATAAACGAGAAGGTGTTGTTTCAAATGTATAAATATATAATATGGGTGTTTTATGTGTGGTAGAATTTGGGTGATGAAAAATGGTAATGCTTGTTGCATACCCAATGTTGTTGGGAATGCCATGGCTAAGGAGAGTTCATGCAAGAAACTACTGAAATGAAGGCTTTATGATAATTAGACATGGTAGAGAGAGGGTAAAGATAAACGTGATCCATCGGCATCATAAGGTAGAACTTGTGGATTCAAGTGATGAAACTAATGATTGGATATCCTTTGATTACTCTAGTACCAGTGAAATGGACACAAGAGATGAAGAAAGTGAGGTTGATGTTTCAGTCATGGATATCCTTCCAGTCACCAACTCATGAACCCATAGAATTATCTGAAGAATAAATTGATGATCGTCTCCAACAAATAAATATTGGTGATGCTGTGATGGAGAGTGAGAAGGAATCCTACCTCCAGATCTTTTGAAGGTACATACACCTATTCACTTTTGATTACAAGGAACTCCATCAAGTAAGTTAGGTAGAACATTCTATTGAGCTGGTAGATGGTGCTAAGCCCATAAAGCAAATGTCATATAGAATGAATCCTAATTTTTCCAAGACTGTAAAATAAGAAATAGATAAGTTGTTTGATGCAGGATTCATATTTTCTATGGAGAATTCATAATGGGTTTCTCCCATTGTGATATCAATAAAAAAGAATGGGAAGCTACACATTTGTGTTGATTATAGGAAGCTCAACAAGGTAACAAAGAATGATCATTACCCTCTTCCATTCTCAGATCAAATCTTGGACGAAGTAGTTGGCCATGAGTGCTATAGTTTTGTTGATGGATATAATGGATACAACCAAGTTCATATAGTGGAGAAAGATTAGCTGAAGACCATGATCACCACTCCTTGGGGAACATTTGCTTATAGAGTTATGCCTTTTGGGTTGTGTAATGCTCGGAAACATTCCAGCGTTTGATGAATAGGGTGTTTGAACCCTACATTGGGAACTTCATCGAGTATTTACGGATGATTTTTACATCTATGGGAGCAAGATGGACCACCGCACAGATGGCGATAGTATTTCAAAGGTTAGATGAATAAAAGCCTCACTAAACCCTACAAAGTGTGTTTTTGATGTTCTAAAGGATTTTTGTTAGGGCATGTTGTATCCAGAGATGGTATTAGTACTCGATCCGATAAAGTTTCAAAAATCAAAGAGTTACCATTTCCTATGAATAGAAGTAAGTTGAGATCATTTTTAGGCCATGTGAGTTACTATAGATTGTTCATCAAGAATTTATCAAAGATTATACAACCACTAACCCAGTTCTTGAAGAAGGATGTTACTTATGAACCAGGAAAGAAGGTGCATGAAAATTTTGAACAACTAAAGGAAGCTTTGGTGTCTTCACCTATTTTAAAGAATCCAGACTAGAGCAAGCCATTCATTGTGTATATTGATGCTTCAGATGCAGCACTAGGAAGTACTTTGAGCCAAAAGGATGAAAATGGGAATGATCATCCAATTTACTTTGGGAGCAGACAAATGAGCAATGCTGAGGTAAATTATACTATAATAGAAAAAGAGGCTCTAGCTATCATTTTTGCTGTAAAGAAGTTTAGAAATTACTTGCTAGGGAAGAAATTTATAGTTGTAATAGATCATCTAGGCTTTAAAATATATTGTAAATAAGCCTAACCCATCAGGAGGATAACAAGATGGATAATTTTGCTACAAGAATTTGAATTTGATATTATAGATAGGCTAGGAAAGAAGCATGTCAATGTAGATGCACTCTCTCGAGCCTACGATGGTTTAGGTTCATCTTGTGATGATGATGATTTCCCAGATGCAACATTGTTATCCATTGACACAATCCCTAGTGAATACATATGTATTTGGAATTATCGAATTAATTCAAGTTTCTGATGGTGCCAATGCAAAGAATTAGAGGAAGATTACTCAAGATAGTCATCCATATTCTATTTTGCATGGAGTATTTCTTGAATAGGACACGATGGACAAGTACAAGAGGGTAGTTGGATGTGATCAAGGGAAGGAGATAATAGAATAATTCCAAAATGGTACATGTGGAGGACACTTCTCTTGACAACTTACAACAAGAAAGATCTTGGATGTAATTTATCACTAGCCCACTCTTTTTAGAGATTGTTATAATTATTGTAAGACATGTGATATTTGTCAAACACATGGTAACCGTAAGACTTCATCAGCTCCATTATGCCCTATTCTTCCACTTGGTCCCTTTGAAAAGTGGGGATAGATATTGCAGAGTCCACTTCAACTATCCCATGCCAAAATAAGTATATTGTAGTTGCCACAGATTATTTAACCAAGTGGGTTGAATCTAGGCCATTGAAAATAGCTTCCATGGATGAAGTGGAAAGGTTCATATATGAACATATTTTCACCAAATTTGTTTTTCCATTAGAAATTATAGTAGATCAAAGAATCCACTTCATTAATGAGGTGGTAGAAGCCCTAGTCAACAAGTTTTCTATTAAGCACATGAAGGAAACAACATACAAGCCAAGCTTAAATGGATAGGTGAAATGAATTATTTTTGTGTTGTGTCAAATTCTAGCAAAAGATGCAGCCTTGCAGGTACATAAGTGGGATAAAAGGATTCATGCAGCATTGTTGGCATATATGGCAACATCAAAGTCAGTAACAAGATACTCCCCATTTCAGTTGGCTTATGGCATTGATCTAGTTCTTCCTATTGAGTTTGATATTCCCACTGTGAGAGTTATGAAAAATGAAAGGATGGGTGAAAGAGATTCAGTAAAATAAAGGTTGTTACATCTTCATTTGCTAGAGGAAATGAGGGAAATAGCGAAGGATACAAGCTATAAGAAGAAAATGAAGTAGAATGAATACTTTGATCAAAATATCCATTGGTCTCCATTTCATGTGAATGAATTGGTTCGAGTATATGATTCCAAATACAAAAAAAAAGATAGAGAAAATTTCTTCCCAAATGGATGGGGCCCTACAAAATAGTAGTTGTGCATGAAAATGGTACATACCAACTAGAGGAATTGGATGGAACTCCCATTACCAAATGGGTCAACCACGACAAGTTAAAGATTTTCCAAGCACCATAATAGTCTACTCTGAGGAAGAAATAGATGCTAGGAAGGGGGAAGATGTCAACACTAAAATTTTCCTCCGTAATTTCTATTTCATTAATGTATGTATTAGGAATAGGATGTTGTTAAGTATAATTAGTAGTAGTGTCCAATATAAGATAATGGTGCTGTCGGTATGATGCCGCCAATAATGTATAGTATGGTAATAGTCAAAAGTACAATAGGAATGTTGTGGTAAAAAGTAAATATTTATCGTAAGTGGTTTGGTAATATTACAATGTCAAAGTTAGGGTAAGTAGAGAAGTAGGGTATACATGATTAGGAATTAGAAATATTATATTGGTAATAAGGACAAGGAGTGAGGTCATAAATATTTTGTGTATTTTATTTGTAAAAAGTCTAAAAATGTGGAACCCATGTGAAATGATAAGGTTTATCTTATCTTAAAATATAAGCTTATATGTAAAGATAAGATTTAAGGTATGGAATATGATTCGTCGAGTAGATTTCTCATCCTATCTTAGAGATAAGGTGGATAAGCACGGAAGTTCTATAAATAGAGAGCTCACCCCCTCATTTAGCATAGAAGGAAGTAGTGAGAAATATTATATGAGTAAGTGTGTGAAGGAAGCCATCATTTAGAAGGCATGTTAAATAAGACATTAAGGGGTTTATATATGAAGTTTCTCCCATAGTTATTGTTGGAAGGCAAGTGGAGTTGGTAACACTTGAAATACCTATGGGTGAGATTGTAACAATTTCATGTTGATAATATAATTTACACTTATATTTCAGATTTTTCATCATTCCTTTGTATCATAGTCTATGTTATTCTTGTGTTATTTCTATTATTCTATTTCCAGATTACTTCCACCAAACTAAAATTTGTGCATTAGTAAATAATCATAGCACTAGGAGTTCGGTGGAGAATTATCTTAGTGCTTTGGATTGGTGATGATAGGACCAAACACTAGTTGCTAATATTATCACCTAAGGTTGCATCCATCAAAGGATCCATTTGCATCCATCTAGCTCCATCAAAAGGCACAACGTTGATTCATTTGCATCACACAAGCATATGAGGGAAGTTTATTCTATTCCATCCACCATTCTATAAAATTTTATACACATAGTTTTTGCTAGCTACTTTCACAAAGTTAGACTGGCACAAAAGCACCTAGGGATTATTGTACACACTTGCACATAGAACTAAATTGGAGTCTGAGATGTAGTGAAAAACTATTAGTAAGTACACCATTATGACAACAAAGGTTAGTCCGATCCCTTCATATGCATTTTTATTTTTAGAGGATTGATGCTTGTCTTGGGGTTTTTCATGTGTTCTCTTCATTATTGATTATCAACAACATACAACGCAATACAACGAAGTTAGTGCAACATTTGGTGAAGGATTTAGATCATATAACGACCCTACAAATATGGTTTTTGGACCTCCTACACAGACCAGGGAACCCAAAACGTAGACTAGGTTACACACTTGCACCCTAATACTCTACGAGGTAACCTAGTCCACTCAAATTTCCTAGATCTACAAGTTTCTAGACCTTGGAATATTCATTTCCTCCTCCTATTTATCTAGTCATCTCTATGACATAGTCCAACAAGTTCACCAAATCAGATAAGCTCCTTATAACCCTTCTTTACATATTAGGATTTCTATTTTCATTATCCTAGTTGCTTAGGTCACTTTCTATATTTATTTATTGCATTTATCTACTGTTATTTAGTGTTGATCCTAGTTATATTAACTACTCACATACCACATTTTAGTTAATAATTTTAGTGAACCCAATGTGAACCCAACCGTTGTTCCTATTGGCATAACATTCCACTTGATTGCACTTCCTCAGATACTATTTACACACTTGAGGGATTAACTAGCCTTATTTTAAAACTTAATGATATCTTACCTCCCATTTAATCACCTCATCTTTATCATGGCTATTTTCACATCATGTCTTCTTATGGCCTTCATCTATTTCATTTGATGATCTTTATTTCCCACTCCTCACAATTCTCCACTGATACTTGGAAAATCTTGGCTTGATTACATTGGTGGTACTCTTGATGCAAATCACACTTCTATGATGTTTCATATACCCTTTGGTAGGGTATTCATAGGTAATTACTCATCTCCAACTTATGCTTTGAATCTCTCTCATTGGTCTACACATGAATTTCCACCAGTAACCTTCACCGATGAAGAGTATGCCATGACTATCTACACATTACATCGTAATGGTTCTTTATATGATCCACCTCATTCTATTGTTTATCAAGTTTCCAATTCCACTCCAGTAGGCTTTAATTTCGATAGTGATGATCTCCTAGACAATGTCATATGATTGTATTCACTACTACACACTTGGGGGCATGTCATCTAACACATCCCCCATCATATTAACATCAACACATCTATAATATTTACATTAACATACATCAATCTTTTATCTTAGACATACTCATCACACATGTTAGTGTCATCATTACCCGATGAAACAATCTTGTGCTTTATTTCACACTTGACTGTTTAGGGCATACTACACATGAACCCCACACACTACACAATAGGTCCTATACACAACATTTATTCATACATCTTACATCATACATCAAACACACTTAATATACATCATTTTGACCTTTGTGCATCTATGCATATTAAATATTACATCCCTGCGTTTAGACTACATCATTTTGATTATTTGCACATTTACATATCATACATACACATCATACTAGTTTTCATCATACATATACAACACTCTCATGGTCTATGAGTCTATCATTTTACATACTACATCACGTGCATCTTACACTCATTAGTCTACATCGTACATTACATCTTATACATCATACATTGCATCTCACATTACTTTTTATACACCATACATTACATCTTATATATTGTACATTACACAACCTAATCCTCACAAGGTCATTTTTTCATCATAGCATATACTACATCATCTTCTATGTGCTGCACTCACTACCCTATGATGCACTTTAGTTCCTCGGTCCATACTTGATCCGAGGGTTTACAAATCAAATGGAACTTATCATGCATACAATTTCATCAATCAACCTTCTATCATGAAACATTAATAGGTTAATGACATACAATATAGGCTAAATGGTCACCTATTCCTTCATTTATAGCAATATATGATTTAGGCTACATCACCACTCCCTCTATTCATCTAGTAATGATATACTCTTAAGGCTACATCATCACTCTTTCGATCATCTTGTAGTAATATACACTCTGGTTATAATGGTCACACACATAATTTCTAGGTCACATCTCATCAACATAGACATATACACACTCATCACAAGACGTTAGACACAATACAAAAATTTCAACCATTTCCGATGACACACTCTTGTTTATGGTTCATTCTTGAGTGTTGAGGGGGAAAAGTAAATGAAACTCATTGCATACAACTCCATCCACTTAGGGGACACATGGATCCTATCATCCATCTTATATTCCATTCCATCCATCCACATCATGTTTAATATCTTGGTTGATTTTACTCTTGCTTACTTTTGATTGTACATGTCTCACTTTATTACACATGTTATATCGATCTCTTGTATGTCATTTATCTATAATACACACATATGTGCGTTCATGCCTTTTCCTAGTTGTGATTATAGATAGATGTCTTTTACACGCACCATGGATGCTCACCTTCTACCCTTCCTACATTGGTCGAAGGGGAATCCACATTCGTCTCTCATGGGTGTTATTATTTCATTTTGTACTTAGCACTTTTCATTACATAGTTATACATGCTTTTGAAATACTAGTTATCTTTCTAACATACTAATGGGTGCTTCATGTGCAACATTTTTTACTGAGGATATTTTCTTCCATATTTTTGTTACATCATCTGCTATTGCTTATTTTTATATTCGGGCCTTGCCCTTTGTTTGGTGTGCACACTTTTTTGTTGAATGAGGCGATGATGGCCTTGCATGTCTTGCAACATTATGAGTGGTGTCCCATGTTTGTAGCCCACTTTTTGTGGCTTATTTTTCCTTCTTTCTTATTTACATTACTAATTTACCTAGTAGATTTTACATTGTTTATGTAGATTACACATTTTCTTATACATGTATTCTTGTTCGTACTAACACTTGTCTTTGGCTAGTCTCTTGTTTATGTACACCTTGGTTTCTACCAAGAACTTTCCTTCCCCTTATAGGGCATAGTTATAGAGTTCATTCAGTTGGACCTCTTTTTGGGCCACATTCTCCTATTAGTGACGTTGCATGTGCCCCAAAGAGGGGGTCATTGTTTGGGTTTTACATACTACACAATTCTTTTACACGGGTTCAATTCCGTTAGTTTACGCCATTAGAATTGTGGGTTTTATAGCGAGTGGGTTCAAACCAGTATAAAAAAATCATACACACTAGATTTTATAGGAAATGGTTGTCCTCAGCATTATGGGGATCGATTACGAGTTAGAGGATATAACTGAATTCCTCTCTACATTACTTCATCCAGTGGTGTCAGATCACCCAAAAAAACTAGGTAGCATAAATATATCTTCACACATATTCAAGGAAGAAATTACATGTTGGAGAATAATGCACATTTCTCCCTACACTTCTTCACCCTATGGCATTGGATCACTTAAAAAACTAGTATAGGATATCCTCTTTGTACACTCTTTCTCTCAACATGGATCAAGTGCACATGTTCCATTTTTCATTTACGTACTTTACATTTACATTCTTTCACATACATATACATGTATATTTTACATGTGTTTTTACATATACATGTGTATTTGACTACTTGATCATTTTCTCCTTGTAATTTGCATGCTGTATGAGAAACAAGTAGTCAACAAATAAGAACTACAACAATGAAGGCAACAATTTTTTTTGCGAAGCTCACACCATACTAACCATGGAGGTACATAACACACATCAAAAACTACACACGTGTTTCCACCCTAGGTTCACTCTCATCACTTTTTTGTGCTTTTACATATTTAGTTTCCACACTCCATCATATTTTTTATCACTGCAAGCTTTGTCTAGTACTTCAGTGTGTTTTTACATCACTCTACATGGATTCATCAGGTAGGCATCTCTATCTACTTTATGTTACTGATATTTCCACTCACCAACATAAAGTAGGGAAAATGTAGTCACAAAATCAAACACTTTAGACATTATTTAGTATCGGTCTCATACTACTACTCATATGGTTTTTGATTGAAAAATTTACTAATTAACCCCCGTCTTTTGGCCATTTTACTTTACTTTTTGTCATTATTGCCGACCTCTCACACATGCATGTCCATTATATTTCTATTGTTCCATTCTATTTTGCATTTTACTACGGCACCTGGGATAAATTGGGGTGCCGACCAATGCCCTAGTCCCAGTGGGGGTTCCCTGATCCTCTTTCCACTTTCTTTTCACTTTATGGGCACTTTTTAGCCATTTGGACATTTCATATTCCTTGTGGTTAGCCTTTTCATGGTTATTTACAAAATTAGGACAAGATAACCATATAAATATAAAGTTATAAAACCATAATAAGGGACAAATCACTAATAAATACTATCATCACCTAAGGTTGCATTCATCAAAGGATCCATTTGTATCTACCTAGTTCCATCATGAGGCATAAAATTTGGTTCATCTGCATAACACAATCATATGAGTGAATTTTAGTCTATTCCATCCACCATTCTATTACATTTTCTACACATAATTATTTCTTACTACTTTAATGAAGTGTGACTAGCACAAGAGAACCAGGGGAATGATTGCACACACTTGTACATAGAAATACATTGAGTCGATATTGGGTGTGGAGCCTATTTTTGGTCTTCTTGAATCGGTGTTGAAGTCTTTGGAGCTCGAGCGGTTAAGTTTGGAGACTTTAGGAGTATTCTGCAGTCATCTGCTATGATGTTGCTATGAAGTCCTTTGTGTTGTTCTTTATTAATATGTTGTTAACATGCTTTGTTAATTAGCTGCTAACATTGGGACTATTTTTCTAGCCGTGAGAAGTTGAAAGATCACGACTTTAAAACTTATAGGGTTGGCTTTAGGACTTCTTAAAAGGATTGTAATCCTATAAATAGAGGTATTAGGGTATCTTGAAGATATCTTTAGTGTTCAAGAGGTGATCAAGAGTGAATAAGGTTATGCAATTGGGTGTCAATTGTGGTTTAGATGTGGTTTAGCATCTTTGGAATTCTTTTGTGATTTCGTAACTGAGAGAAGATTGTGAGAGTTTTTTTACTCTTGTTGATAATAAAATCTGAGTAAGTTCTTGGTGGACGTAGCCCACATTGGGTGAACCATGCTAAATCTTGTCTTGTCTTCTTTTGTGCATTATTTATTTATGCTGTTATATTTCTGCAAGTATAATTCTACTATATAGTTTCCTACTTCTATGGTTTGAGGAATTGTTTCCGCATATTTGTTCTCTAATTCCTAACATCTGATATGTAGTGCAATGCTCAATTAGTAAGTCCACCATTGTGGCAGCTAAGGTAAATCAGACCCCTTCATATGCATATTTCATTTTTAGGGGTTTGATGCTCATTTCAAAGTTTTTAGGTCTTCTCTTCATTATTTATTACTAGAAACATACAATGTCATGCAACAAATTTAGTGTGATAGGTGGTGAAGGCTTGGATCATATAAAGACCCTACAAATCTAGTTTTTGGACCTCTTGCACAGACCATGGTTCCCATAACGTAGACTAGGGAACCCATAGGCACCCTGATACTCTCTCAATGCCCTAGTCCACTCAGATATCCCGGATCTGCAAGTTTCTAGACCTCGACATAATCGTTTCCTCCTCATGTTTCTCTAGTCACCTCTATGACACGGTCCAAAAATTTCAATGAATTAACTAATCTCCTTCCAACCCTTCTTTGCATATTAGGGTTTTTATTTTCATTAGCCTAGTTGTTTGGGTCACTTTCTATATTTATTTACTACTTTTATCTATTGTTATTTACTGTTGTTCCTAGTTAGATTAACTACCTCAAATACCACATTTTAGTTAATCACAATTACACTATATTTCTAGTTTGTTACATAATTGATTCAGCCAATTAGAAAATTTGAGACAAATAAATCAAGGAGTACATTCATAAATTCATAAACTTATCCTTATAGGTGGAGAATTTTACTAAAGAGAATATAAATGACCTATTAATTGGGGATTTTAAGGAACACATTGAGAATGAGGTGTTTATGTTTAACCTCATAAGGTTTCTAATTCTATTATTATGACACGTAGGGAAAAGGAAAAATTTCTTTTTAGTAAGAGGAAAAATTCACTAATATAAGAAATCGTAGAACCTTGACACCATAATTCAATTATCCAGTTAGAATGACACCTCAAAAAATTTAAGAAAATAGAGCTAAAGGGTTACATTTTTATTGTGACAAAAAATATGGACAAGGAAATAAATGTGTTGAAAAGAAGTTGTTCTACATTAAGGGGCCCAATGAAGAAGAAGAGAAGAAAGAAGATGAAGAGATAGAGGTCATGGTTGAGTTAGAGGAGCATTTATTAAATCCCTAGGCAATGATATCATGCCATGAAATTTAAAGTATTAGAACTCCCAAAACCCTTAAAATGGTGGGATTCTTTAAAAAAAGGGTAAAAGTGGTGATTGACTCAAGAAGTACTCAAAATTCATCAATCACAAGTTGGCGGTGCATTTGAACCGCTTTGTTTATCCAGACTCCGAATACCAAGTAATGATCATTGATGGGGAAATTTTAGCTTTTAGGAAAATTCTATAACATTAAACTCACCATGGGAGATTACTTGGTAACTAGCCCTATATATTCCATTACCATGGGAGGATCAAACATTGTGTTAGGAGTTCAATGGATTACCACCTTGGGAACCAATGAGATGAACTTCTAATATATGTTCATGCATTTTCAGTCATAAGGTATGAATTTTGAACTAAAATGATTAATATCAAAGTCCCCATAGTTGGTGAGATCTCACCAGATGAAAAAAATTCTTAGAAAAGGTGTAGAGGGGTTCATGGCACAACTATTTTCATTGGAAGAACATCAATCAAATACATTTATATCATCAGATATGTAAGCAATGATAGATGAGCACTCATTTGTGTTTGGAGATATGCCAAAAGGTTTACATATAAAAAGAGACCATGACCATGTCATCCAACTAGTACTAGGGAGTCAACCTCACAACATCATACCTTATAAGTGCTCATATGTGTAAAAGAGTGAGATTGAGAAGATAGTACATGAGATACTTGAAATAGGATTTATTCTTCATAGTTAGAGTGCTTACTCTTATCCTATAGTGATGGTCTGAAAAAAAGACAACAATTGGCATATGTGTCTAGATTACAGGGAACTCAATAAGTACATAGTCAAATATAAGTTTCCTATCCCTGTAATTGATGATTTTATAAATGAGTTACATGGTGTTGTTTACTTTACAAAACTTGATCTTCATTCCGGATATCACCAGATTATAATCAAGGATGAAGATGTTCATAATAAACCTTTATGACACATTAAGGCCATTATAAATTCTTGGGAATTCCTTTTGGACTCATAAATGCACACTCTAAATTTCAAATTTTGATGAATTCTATCTTTAATCCATTTCTATGGAAGTTTTTTTGTGTTATTTGAAAATATATTAATGTACAATAAAACATGAGAGGAACACTTACATCATATAAATAAGGTGTTATAACCTCTTGAATAAAATAAAATTTATGCAAATCCCTATAAAATTTATTTTGGAGTTAAGGAAGTTTAATATTTGGGCCACATCATCCCTTATGAAGGTGTTAAAGTGGATCCTAATAAGATAAAGGTCATACTTGAATGGAAGGTTCCAAAAACCATAAATAATCTCCAAGATTTTTGGGGCTTACATGTTATTATCATATATTTGCAAGGAATTATGGTAGAATAAAAACCCACTCATTTTTAATTATTAAGGATTCTTACCATTGGAATGAGGAAGCTACTATGGAATTTGAGAATTTGAAAGAGGCTATGTGTACCACTCTAGTTATAGCCACCCCATATTTTCCAAAACATTCTTTGTTGAGTACGATGCTTCAGGATATGGTATGGGGGAACTCCTTATGCAATAAGGTCATACCATTTCATTTGAGAGCCACTAGTTCAAAGGTAAGAATATATCAAAACCATTTTATGATAAGGACAATTTTAGCCATACTTCATGCAATGAAGAAATGAAGACCATATCTAATGGGTAGACATTTCAAAGGAAAGATGTATCATGATAGTTTGAAATACTTATTATATAAATGTCATCAAATGAACAACATAAAAGGTATTAAAAATTATGGGGTATGATTTTTAAAGAATCTATAAGAAAGGGAAGGAGAATATAGTTGATGATTCTCTATCTTAGAAGGATGAATTAGTTGAGACATTGTTGTGTGCCATATTTGTATTATAGGAAGATTAGATAGGGGAGGCAAGGTATGAATGGAAAAATCATATAGGTAAAACAAATATCATTTATAATATCCAACATGATCCAAACATGTCAAAAAATTTGTATGGAAAGGATATGCTTTATGGTACAAAGATATATTATACCTATGTAAGAACTCAATCCTTGAAAATAGGGTTCTTTATGAACTCAATACTTATCATTGAATCGATAATGATTTCTTTTTGGAAGGGTTAAAATGGGATGTCAAAAATTTGTGGAAGAATTCATGGTTTTGTCAGTAAAATAAGGGAGAAAAAGTCCCTAGGTCTTTTACAACCTCTATCTATTCCTAGCCAAATGTGGGAAGAGGTTTCCATGGAATTCATCACAGGATTTCCTAAATTATAAGGGGAAAATTTAATCATGGTGGTGGTGGATAAACTCACCAAATATTCCCATTTTTTTCCCTTATCACACCCATTTTTTCAAGTATAGTTGTAACATCCTTCGTGGGTACGGTTCAAAAGCTACGTGGGACACAAAATATTATAATAGGTGATCGAGACCCTATATTTACTAGTAATTTTTCTTGTAGTTCATCTTACCATCCCTAGTATGAAGGGAAAAATGAAGTGGTAAGAAAGTTCTTGGAGGGATATCTTAATTGTTTTAACTTAGGTAAGTAACCAAGATGGGTCTATTGGTTACCACTAGAAGAATGCTAGTATAACATTTCCTTTCACACTTCATCTAAAATGTATCCTTTCTTAGAATTGTATGGGTACCATCCACCATTCATCACCTCATCTTTGAGAGTCCAACTAAGGGTTTGAGTAGTTGAATAACACATTCACCACCAATAAGAGGTACTTTCTAGTCTTAGGGAGAATTTGGCCATGAAAACAAACCACATGAAGTAACAGGAAGATTGACATCATAGTGAAAGACATTTTTAAGTAATTGATTGGGTTTTTTTGCTTACAACCATATAATCATATGTCCTTAAAAAAATAAAATAAGGATAAAAAACTTTCACCTATAAGTATTATGGGCCTTATCAAGTGTTACATACGATTGGAAATGTAACATACAAACTAGAAATCCCTCAAACCACTAGAATACATCTATTATTCAATGTTTCTTACATGAATAAGTTAATTGGATAGAATATATAATCCCAAATGGTGTTACAGAAGCTTAATGAGGAGGGAAGAATTATCTTGGAAGTATAATGCATCCTTCGAGACACACATTGAATGATTGAGGACAAGGGTCATCACCAAGTATTTTATCAAGTGGAATAAGCTAGAAAATGAAGTCACAAATTGGGAGGATACAAAATTTTTGCAACAATAGAAAAAACTTCTTAACATGGGGGACAATGTTTCTTTGAAGGGGAGGGCATTATATGCCCTTAATACTATATGATACATCAGAGGTATATGGCCAACTTATGACTATTGTAACTTCTTATCATGATGTATCTCTTTCATATATTTTATATTATCATTATTGGGTTGGCCTTAGTGATTTCCTGATGTAGAACATATAACACAAATAACCAATCAAAAAATTTAAAATGTTCAAAACAACTCACTTCTATCCTTTAAGCTTATAAAATAACACTTTTTGAAGACTAATATCCATCCAAAACATGAAATTTTAGCCCTAAATGTTCAAAATGGATTGTGTAAATATTGGAACATGTTTATCTACCTCCTATCATGCTAATGCCATCATAAGATTAGATGAAATCATAAGAAATGATCAAATTGACTCCCCTTTTATAAAACTTCCCTTTAAGATTCTCAAGCACAAGGTCATTGGCGGGTTGGTGGTTGGAGAAATTTACCAACAACCAAAAAAATTAAAAACACATTCGAGTACCCATTTCTATTATTATGGTGTGTGTTGAATTTATTGGATCAAATCCTAATGCAAGTAACGTTTTCTTCTATATCTCTCTCTAGGCCTAGTTCTCTTCAATTAGCCACGTCCATGGTCAAATTCGACATTAATTTTTCTAATGAAACTCATTCCACAAAAATCATCATTCCCAGTACTCGTTTGGGAAAATATTTACTATATCAAATTTCATTATACCATTCTCTGGAAAATTCCTCTAAATTCTTTGTCATATGATGAAATATAGGTTTCCCAACCGTGTAACAAACCTAGTATTCAATTGTCATGAGTTGTGACTAGTAGGGAAATTTCAAACTCTATGGTGTCAAAAATATGGTAGAGGAGTGTGTCAAGATAGTACCTTAAAAATTTCAATTCCAAATTTTGTGTCTAAGTCCTCCAAATCTTGTTTTCACACTAAACACTAATAGGGTTTACTGAGTGAACTGGTAGATGAAATTTGACTATAAAATCAAATAAAAGTATTTCTAAATCTCAAATGTTCTTTATTTAAGTATTTTTCCGAAATTTCTAAGCCCTTGACCTTAACAATAAGATACAATTGCTATTAAAGTATGAAAATGAATCAAAAACTACCTTGCTCGCTGCCCTTAGAAGATAAGGGTTTCTATGCTCTCAAGGGTTTTTCAACCCAATAATGTCTTCACTTTGTTAATTTATTAAATCCTTAAGGATGATTTAAGGTTATTTTAAATATTATACCACCAACTAGACTATTGATAGCCTCTCTTTGAAGCTTACTACCTTCATCAAACATTATTTATAATTTGATTGTGTGAAGAAGATTTGTTGCAATGTTTCCAAGTTTACCAAGATAAAACAATGATAAATTTTGTGAATTATTATTCTTACCATCACTGGAAAAACTACAACCCAAATATTTTCATATTTTGAATCACATGCATTCAAAATATTCCAAGTACCAACATAGAATTAGACTGATCCACAATTTGTTTTGCAAACAAAAACCACTCAAAATATTCTTCTTTCACTTCTTGGAGCTCTATTCCACATTCATTCAAATGAATCCCAAATGAAATCCATTATAATTCATGTTAAATACCTCATTTTATTTAACTACCCCTATAACCATCAACCATGGTTACAAGAAAAGGTCTTATAGAGGTTACTGACCTATAAATAAGGAGCTAAAACAAGGTTTGTGTTGTCTCTAAATCAATGCACCCCGAATGGCCTAGGAATTAATCATGACATTTGGTGTGATTGGGACACATGGGATCACCTCTCAAGCTATGGGACTTGGGCTTGAGGTGAACCTCCGGAGAAGGCCGGCTTCCTCTTCCTAAACTAAACACAACACTACCTCTAATGCAAGAAAAATGGCTAACTAAACCTATGCTAACATTTCATGGGATTAGGGAGAGAGATTTGTAAGGAATAAAACTTAAACTAGAAGTGGTGATGCACCAATTTGGGAAATGTTCAACATCTGGAAGGGTTAATGTGGGAATAAGGTTTGCATCATTAACCACCTTCACCTTTAGCAACTAGAAAGGGTACAAAAATACCACAAACCAATGACAGACGTTCCTCTGTTAAACTTTAAACATACACAAATAGAAAATATGAGCTTTGATTTGATACACAGATAATTTTATCAAGAGGATAATCACAAGCACATGTCAAGCATCCACTTAAGTGATAATAATAATGAAAATTTTAATCAATAGAAGGAAAATGGTTTCTCATCAGTTGATGAAAGGTAATCACACTATTCCTTACACAATATGAAACAGATAATCTAGAATAAAGATAAATTAATCAATAATGCTAAGGAATTACATTAACAAAGCATAAAATGACTAATCATTCAACACAATAAAAATAGATCTTCAAGTGCAAGGAAACTCTGAATATAATTAAAAGGTTTCAACAAAACTCTGAAAGCACTCTTCCAAGCTTGAAGAACAACTTCACTAGAAATCTCTAAAAATATATATATCTCCTCAAATAATGGAAGTACTCCACTATTTATAAGTTCCTAGGTTGAGCCATTACAGTTGGGCCTTTAACTAACCTTAACTAAAAATAGTAATGTCATTAATGAAAGGGAACATGCTCCCATAAAAATAACAAATTTGTTGCAAAAAGTTGACCAAGTCAACCCTGTAACTTTGACTAATTCTGGAGCTTGAACCTGTCCTTTCATGGCCACTCAGCTTTGGCCTAATTCACCTACATCTCCTTTCTCTACAAGTTTTTTTGCCTTTCCTCCCAAACAGCCATTCGATGTTTGTACTCGAAGAAGCGCTTGACAACACCCTGAGTTTCTTTGTCTCCAGGTCCACATGCATAGTGATTTACTACATCTATTGTCTCAATTTCTTTCGTGATCCTGGTTGGCAACCTTCAAAGCTTATTTGTGACTTTCCTTAGTCTCCCTATGAAATTATGACATAGAACTAGTTGATCAATGGAGTCACTATTGAAAGTCTTCGCAACATCGTCATCCCTGCTTCACCAAATCTTTGAAATTTTCTTTAATCTGGTCCTTGGGAAGAGCATCAATATTTTCATTGAAGAACTTGTAGTTGGCATTGTCAAACTCCTCTGAGATATCATTGAGGGCATCTGTAATCTCCACTCGCTTCTCCTCCAATTTCTTAATCAGATCTTGTAGCACTTGACACTAGAATTCCATAGCCTTTTGATATTCAAACAATTTAGAGGCATCATCAATTACCTCTTCCTGTAGAAGTAAATTAGAATCTTCTTCTCTAATGTCACTCCATGTTGCCAAAGTTAAGTTTAAGTTATTATTATCTTTGGAGAAATATTCGTCCATCTTAGCAATGGTAGTTTTGCAACTTGTAAATCAAGTATAAATCTCAATGGCTTCCTTAATCAAAGGATTGGCCTCCTGTAAGATTCTTTCCATCCACCCATTTACTATTCTCCCTTTCTGGCCTAGCTTCTCGAGCTCATGATAGGAAATATCATCAATTGTAGATGAAATTTTCATGGTTGTAGTAGTTGAGATGTCAGTGGATGGAGTGGGCTGGGTTACTCTATGTAGCAGTGTAGTGAGCTACTCGAATTTGGCCTTAAGCTCATCCTTGGTGGCCTTGTCTTTGTTGTATTTCTCCAAAAGGGCCCCAAGAGCAGTGTGTACATCCTACTTGGCTCCTTCATGAGTAGTCTTCCCCAATGAGAACTTTTAGATCTGGTAGTATGTTGTTGTGATGGATCTTTATTTTCCCCTTCACGAGGGTAGCCACTTCTATCACACGCTCCTAATGGATTAACCATTAGACTTGATATGGTTCTCGGTCTCTTGGCTTGTCTTTTGGGCATGGAATCCAATATACTAAGATCTATCACATCTCCCAAGGGAACCTTTTTCTTTTGTTTAGGAGTCTGTCTAAACAACCATTTTGGTATGGCTAGAGTTGAGGAAGATGGAGTAGCAGATCCGATACCTAAAGTATCAGTTAGAGCAAGATCACTAGAAATGCCAACTGATATCTGAGCAGAGGTAGCAATGATGGAAGGTGTGGGTGTGAGGACAGCCATAGGAATTGACAAAGTAATGCTAGGGGTTGAAATTGAAGAAAATGGGAGTGTCAAAGGAAGTGAAGAGGAAATGGGTGACCCAATATTTTCCCTAGCTGATAGAACTGGAAGTGATGAAAATACCTAGGCCATAAAAGGGGATGGGAAGGAAGAAATGATGGTAGAATTGATAGGTAGTGATAATGGAGGAAGGGGAAGATGGGATGGATCCTGAACGACACTAGGGGATCCACTCACTTCAACTACTTCAGTAACTGGCATTGTAGATGTTGTAATCTTGGGAGCAGCAGACCTAGAAAGAGATGAGCCACCAACCACAAATGAGATCTTCTTTGGAATGATAGGAACCCTTTGAGTCGACCTCTTTCCTTTTGTGGGTGTTGGTTGGTTTATTGCTGATGTAGACCCTATATTTGTAGGTTGATTTTCCCTTTGGGTGAGATTCCCAAGGTGGCCAACCAACTAAAGGTTCTCCTTAGAATGGGTCCTACCCTTTCTTTAGTATTGCTGCACTCTTCCACATACCAATCAACCCATGGCAGTGGTTGATTAATAACATTATCATTCTTATATGATGAATCTAGGACCTCATCATTATCCTGCAAGTCCTTTGGCACATCAACCAATCCAAACTACCACACTTCATCAAGAGTTAACCTCTCATAATCCCTTTGCCACACGATGTACTCGTCCCAAAAATGAATCCATATATCTTCTAATTGGGGCACATGAGCACTGGACTTACCTATCTCCCTGAACTTACCCCAATAGTCAAAATTAGTTCATGGATGGAAGGTCTGTAGGGTTACCTCAGCCATTTCTACATCCATGTTCTTTGCCTTGTGGATATTTGGGCAAGAATACCTACCAATTGAAATAGGGAAATGCATTCCCACCTTGTGATGCTTATTTTGGATTTTATGGTAATCCAACAACTGCTAAACCAATTCCAAAAGAATCCATTTGTCAGTGGGGCACCTTGGAAACTTTCTTGGGGCACCTATGAAACCTAGAATTTGAATGTAGGTGAATGTGGGAAATTGAAAGTAGATTTCTCCCCATTCTCGCACCTCTTGGAAAGCCTCATCAGAAACCCTCTAATTATATAGCTCTTTATCAAAGTGATAGAGGAAAAAAACAAAGAAAGTGTCATTGATTCTTCATAAGTGCTTTCTCCCCTCATCCAGAGTAAGTTGGGGATAAAACTCATATATTTGGGAGGTGCTATGAACACCCTAGTATTCAATCCTATAAAATCCCCCATAGCAATAGCCACATATACTAGAAAAGATGTCATGTAGAAAGTTTTAGTTTCTGACACCTTGCCCAACTAATAGCGAATGTTGCTACTAATATGTTCACCCCATCGGATAAACTCATCATTCTTCTTGATAGTCGCTATGTACAAGAACATCCATTCTTGGAATTCCTTTATAGAAGGAAGACCTGAAACTCTTCTTAAAATCACAATGAGATCATTGACTTCCTGAATGAAATCTAATCGATGTATAGTTTTGGGCAACTTGGAAAAATTCTTAGTCAGGTAGGATTTCATCATAACTTTGAGCACACTTCTTCTTTTTATCCCAGTGTTTAACTTCTATTTCAGGTGAGATTGTGGCATAATCTTAAACGTCTGGAAGTTTAAACAATTCTTCATAGAAATCTGGGTCTAGACAAATCACTACCTTATCATCATTGTCTCTTATCGACATAGAGTCCTCGTCATAGTGGGTTACTATAGTTAGGAAAATCTACAAAAATGGGAAAAGGTGGCAAGGGCAAGACCACTATCATAGATGGCCTACATCCATGGCTTCTTGTTGGGCCTTTAATCTTTCCCAGAACTCGGGAAGATCAATTTGTCCTAGATCGGTGTCCTCGATATTTCCTAAGTCAGAGGTCAAGAAGGATTGGGGAGAAACCCCAAGAAATGTGTACTTCATCTTCTCTTTTCCCTTCGAAGTGGAGGAAGACATCAAAACCTATGTTTCGGGAGTTGAATGTTGTAGAAATTCTAAAAACCTAAAAGTAAGAAAACTCCGAAATCCCGAACTGAAAAATTCTGAAAGGAATCACCAAAAGAAATCTCTGAAATGAAATCTCTGAAAAAGTTTTCCGAAGTCGAAATGATTCAGAAAAACCAAAATCTCCAATTCTATTAAACAATAGTTCTCAAATCCCAAAAGTTGAAATCTCTGAAAACACGATATCGAATCTCGAAAAGCCAAAATCTCCAATTCTCTGAAAACTTGAAATCTCAATTCTCTGAAAAACTGAAATATCAAATTTTGATTTTCCAAAAGAACTCTCCAAGATGAGTTTTCTGAATAATTCTGAAAGGATGATATCTAGAGGAAACTGTAAAATAAATTTTAAAAAATCCAAGATGGAAATTGAGAAATAGGAGGAAGTACGAGGGACCTAAAAATATCCCCTGAACATACTTGAAAACCTGGAGAAAACTCACACAACAAAACATGGTGAAAAAGAATGACATTACAAGAAAACACAGAGGGAAAACAAAAGGAAACCCAAATGGGGAGAAGGAGGAAGAAAAAGACCTAAACCAAAAGAAAATAAAACAAAAAAACATACCTTGAAAAAGACACCACAAAGTATGAGAGTGAAATGTCAGAGTGAAAGTGCAAAAGTGTCAGGTAAAAATAAAAGTAAAAATATGAGTTTATATAGAAATCCCGACATTAATGGTAAATTTCCAATCCGTATGGAGGTAGGTGGAAATTAATTGCACTTAGAATTTTTGAAGCTCCAAAACCTGAAAGCCCAAAATTCCAAAATTTGGGATTTCAAACTTGAAAAAAATGGGAAGCAAAAGATGAATTGGCGATTGAGAATTTCAAACCTAAAAACTGAAAGTCTAAAAATTCAGACTTTTAGAAATTGGACTTCAGAAAAATTCATGTGCAAATCCTAAAAATGACTTGGAGAACTTGAAAACCCGAAACCCAAAAATTCAAAAATTTAGAATTTCGGTGTTTTGGACTTCAGAAGTCGAGAGGGATTTAGATGAAATGAGCCAAAAATTTCTGAAACCCAAAAACCCAAAAGTCTGAAAATTCGGACTTTCAGAAATTCAGACTTTGGAAAACTTCAAAAGAAATTCTGAAATTGAGCTTAAAAACTCGAAAGGAAAACCTCCGAAGTCCAAAAATTGAATTTTTTTCAGATTCTCGGCCTTAGCAAAATTCATTGTGTGGGGATTTCTTAAAAACATTATTATGACATATAGCCTTCTTCTAGGTAGGTTAAATGGTTAGTAGTTTGTAAGCTACATAACCCAATATAACATCATGAAGAGGCTCATAAGAAAAAAATTATGATTAGAAAACCTCTAATGAACCTATTGAAACTTTCTAGACTACTTAATCCATACAAACAAGACAAAATGGGCTCCAAAAAATTCAAAAATTCAAATATGCTAAAATGGAGGGAAAATGCCAAGTTTGAATTTTTGACCTCTTGAGCCCAACTAAACAACTTCAAATGAATCCTAGGACTTCTAAACCACCTAATAAAACCAAAAATGTCATGAAATTTCCTATACTAAATGCTAGGAGTGATGCTCCTACATCATGGCCATCACATAGGAAAAAAATATATAGAAGTTAGTAGGTAGCGAGTTGATCGGAGATTGAACATTTGTGTCTTATTGTATGGTTTATAATTTCCCCCTCAAAGTGTCTAAGCTATTATAATAGCATATTGTGATCATTTATCTACAATTTGGTGTTCCTTTATGTTCTCTTTGTTACTAATATTTAGATTTATCCAAGTAATTTCAATACAAATTATTCATGTTGAGTATCTTAGCTACATGTTATTTCAATATATGACATGGATGATTGAATGAACAAAACTTTTCAAAAATAACCAATTCTTACAAAGGAGTAAGATTAAGTTTTGTAAAAATACCTTGAATCTTATTATCATCCAAAATATTACTCATCTTAGTAAGCATAGTATTATAGCATAGAACATAACTAATGATGTGCTCATTAGAACTTTTCCTCATTCTAAACATTTGAGCATAGGAAAAATTTCCCTAATATTGATAGATAATTCTATAAGAAATTTATTGGCTAAAGGAGTGAAAGTCCAGTATAGAATGCATGGGAGATTATGTAACCATTATAAATGAAAATACTTAATATTTCGAGGAAAGATATTGGTAAGTAATGTATTGTTGTAAGAATAATCCAATCAAACAACATGGAATGCACAAAGGTGTTCCTTAGGATCACACTTACCATCATAGATTTGAAGCATGAGACAGATGAAACCTACAAAGGGGTAAACAACCACTTCTAGAGTAAATGGGTTATAAAAGAATTGAGTAAAATTTATAACAAGAGAAGAAGTCAATGTACCTTGTTATACTTGTAAGATTTGAGATTGTAAAGTATGAACAAGGGTTTCAAGATCCCACATGATATACGAATAAAAATAAAAACATTATGAATCTAGGGGTAGTAGTGATCATGGGGATATGCATAAAAACACTATGAAGTGGAATATTAGGTGCCCCAAATGAAAGAGGCATCGTGGCTATAGGATATTTTTATATATTAGATGATGTAGGATTGGGATAAATTATTAAGGATATGAAAATATTATTAAGTTTATCCGAAACAATGTAGAGAGGGACATCAATACTATCGGTATTTTCCTGCAAAAATCATGGAAAATGTTTTGCCTCATCTTTGGGCATATCATGATAATCAGATGCATTATGGGAGCCATCACACTGTACATGGTTGGTAAAAATAATGAAGATATGATGATCAAATAAATAAACAACATAATATGTACGGTTACAAACATTATAGAGAATATTGGTAGATTGTGTAATAACATGAGTAAAAGCAATATAGGGGTCCCCACCTGCATATATAGGAACACTAACCTAATTAAAGGGATAGTAGATCACATTAGAGAAAAGTAAGGAACCATTAGAAATGAGATAAAAATTATTAAATTTGTGAGGATTCACGATGATACACAAAAATACAAATAATGTTATTAGAATACACCATTAAAATAATGGAAAACCCCCAGGCAATTAGTTTGTAAGTAATATATTCAATTCAAGAGTTGGGTTAGCTATATTTTTACACCCTTAAAAATATATATTGTGTAAAGGCGATGTGTAGAACAATATATATGATGTAAGGGTTTATTACGAGAGGTTATTATGGATTAAGTAATTTAGAATTAACCATACATAATAGGAATACCATATTAATACTTATAACAATGATAAAAAACATTAAAATACCTCAAATACATAAAAAGATATGGATAATCAACTATATAATGTAAAACAAAGGAAATATAATTGTCCATACTAGGAAAAAAATTCAAGATTGAAGAATTTTTATTTCGAGACTATAATTGGAAAGTGTTATGGTGAAGAACTATATAACTACTTTATGACCTTTCCCTTCTTCTATATGGTCTTTAATTCTACTATATGGTCTTGAAACTTATTATATTGAGGTTATGTAACTTTTTGTTCTTTTATTGTTTATAAATATACTTCTTTGTGTGTTTTTATTATTTACATAACCTTGACACCGCATATAATAAGCAAAAACCCTAGACAACTATAATACCCTTCATTAAATCATTAGATAAAAAAGAGAATTCAAGTGTCTAATAAAGATTGAGTACTCTTTTTATTTAACCTCTTCTAAACCAATTCAAGTGTAGTACTACATGCCCTTGGGTGGGATCAAGCCTCATGTAGTTATCCTAGGGGTATGTGGAATTGTGAATGTGATCTAAGCCACCCCCTATGATTTCCCTCATGTATCTTGACAAAAATATATTGAGATAACTATAGAGTAGAGAATGTACCCAACACAATTATAATGTGATGTAGTGAGCTTCATTTTCTAGAATAAATCATTTTGTCCCTTGAGGACCTTTTAGAATGCTTTGAGTGACTTTTCTCTTGCTAAGACATGGATATAATACCTTTACATTATTATAAATGGAGGAAGATAGATTATTTGACATGATTGATTTATTTACACCTATATTAGTGACTTTTCTAAGTGACGTGCAATTTTTTTAGAATATTTATGAGATATTTGAGAGATTTTGTATCGATATTTGTAATACGAGATTAAGAAAGTATTAGGTGAGTTATGAAGTGATATATACTTGCTTATATATTCTTCTAAAGGTTAAATATTTTGATAAGGATGAACCTATGAAGATGAAATGACACAATTATGATATTCAAATTAAAAGTAGAGTCAAAAGATGAAAGGGGGTAGGATCGTATTGGTTATCCAAAAGCATAGTTCATTATATAAAAAAATTATGGTTTTTCCTAGGATGATAGTGATATAGAATCAAGAGTTCTTGAGCGAAGCCCAAAGGTAATTTAATAATTTGTTTAATTAATAGTTATTAAATGAGTGATAGAGAAAAGTACGAGGATAATAAATTCAAAAGAGAACTAGAGAGATATGTTGAATGGACTTAAAATGTGAGCATTTTTCTTACCAATGGAAAATATAAAAAAATGTAATTGCAAAAGGATAAATTACCAAATTTTTGTGTATAAAATTTTGAATAATCCACATAGAAAGAAAATATTAAAGACTATATCATGCATCCTTTCAAAAATATAAACCTAAATAATAATCCCAAAATAACCTTCAAGTTCTCATGTAAACCTAGAATCCTAATTCTATAGACGATGGAGTCGAGAGACATTGTTAAACCTATAAATTATTTCCATAAGACCATTCATAAAATTTATTCTTCCCATTCCCAACCTATATTATTCTCTTACACACCTCCCCCACCCCCTAACCATATATCACTAACCTTTCACCATGGAAGAGTTATGAAGATACCAAACTAGACTATTTATATAGCCTATAGACACCTCCCACCCTCTTCCTTCATGAGTACGATGATAACCTATTGTCACATCCTGCATTTTCATCTAGTGTAATTATAAAATTGAGTCATCAATGTGAATTTGATCACAAGGACTTTGGGGTTGGGAGCATTACCCGTTGGTGTCACATGCTAAGTGCACATACATTTACCCTGAAAAGGATAAACATACTTACAGGTATTTGAGAGGCCAATTGCGTAACAAAAGCTTGTCACCCAAGCACTCGTGAGATACTTTAAATTAATGCATTATTTTGTTGCTTGGTTTTTTGAGTTACTTACCTTATTGAGTTTAATGATTTCAATGGTTGAATGCTTTGCTTGCTTGTTGTATATGTTATTGATATTGTAGTTGACCTTGCTTGATGTAAGAAAAGACTTGTAAAGTAGGATTGAATTTATACATAGTTACAATATATTATTTCGTTATTTGAAATAATGATGAATTATAAAATTCACTAACTCTTTTTTATACTATGAATATCATTGATTGTACAACGATAAAATGGTTTGTAACTATAACAGGAAATTTTGGATTGCGAGGTAAAATTTTAGGTATCTTTTTATAGTGAAATGTTATTACAAATTTTTTATTCGATTAATTATTGAAATATATAGAAATATTTATCATACAACATATTATGTTCTATTGATGATTTATTTATTGATCAAAATACAAAATATATTGAAACTTGTTTGTTTGATAAGTCATCTTCGACCGATCATGCTCCTAACAAGTGATTATTGATATTTAACCATTTAGATAGCCTAAGATTGTTTTAGTGAGAATTTATATTAATAATAGAATATGATAAATTAATTTGAATTGAAAAGTGATATGAGAAATGAAAAAGTGATTTTCGTAAATCGTATTACTCCTTTGGGTGGGAAATGAACCGCATAAATGTTGTAAGGTAATTTAAGTGGTTATTAAAAAAAGGATTAACATTTAGGTATTAGACCATATATTTTAAATTTTGATTATTAATAGTCATATAGAGTAACCATATTCATTGGCATGGTTTGATGTAGTTAGGACCACCTACCATATTCATAAGTCTTACTTTGTTTAAGAATCAAATTAATTTGACCATAGTGGAATGAAAATTGTTTGGTTTATTGGTTGATGGTCATTAAATGACCCATGCAAGATTTAATTTATTTTTTTAATTATTGTTTTATGAGATTCCATGAGAAATGGAGGGAACTGGAAGTTGGGAGATGACATTTAATAAACTAGAATATATGTGGCACCTACCAAAGCGTGAGCATTTAATGTTCTCTAAGGACTCTAGAAGCTTCATTTGGAAGCTACCTACATGCAAAAAGTGGTAAACCATTTTTATTGTTTGGTTGTTTTGGAGAGCACCTTTCCTTTTTCCATTCAAACCTCCATGGGGTTTTTCATGTAAATTTAATTTTATAGTTTTTGAGCTATTCATAGTGAATAGATGGAAGAAACAACAATATTTAATATTTGGTCTGCATGGATTTCTCGGTTATTGTTTGGATCTGGGTCATATTTTTCATTATTGTTGGATAAAAACTTGATGGAATCTTATTTTGATGGATTTGAATCGTTAGAAGGAAAGGTTTTAGAAATATCAACCCTCACAGAATGGGTTACTTTTCCATATTTGGTTATTTTGTTTCTAAACAATAAAATATCTCTTGGGTGATAAATGAATGATTGTTGTATGTTTACCCATTGCATGGTTTGAAATTATCTCGATTTGTGAAATATGTTTCATTATTTTTGGGGTTACGGAAGGTGTGTTAAAATGTTACATTTATTTGGAGATCCTTCCTAAGAACTCGAGACTTTATTGCCTAGTTCTTGTAGTGCACTTTGTTTGCAAGATAATACTTCTTTTAGATTGGTCTCTTGGATCTCTACTTCATTGGTTGTGGCCATGAGTTGAGGGATAGATAATATTATTATCTTGATCAACTCATTTAAATGAGTTTCTTGTTGTGGGTATTTTGAAACCCCTTGCTAGTGTTCGACTAGGTAGGTTATCTGTCAAGCTATCTCTAACATATGTTTGCTAAGATCTATCTTTTCCTTTAATGGAAGCCATTGAGGAGTCTAAAGCCAAATGGGTATCATCTATTTAAATTAGTTTGGGGATGATGAGATAAGTTGAAACCTTCACATGTTTTCGGTGGTAGTGGAGCACGGTCAAGTAGAATATTCGACCATAATAAGTCTTGCTTCACTAATTAAAATGAAGGACTTCATCTCTTCGATTACTTTTCTTGTAATAGAATAAGATTAAATTGATTTGTTTACTATGTGGTTACTAGAAACTTAGATTTAGTAAGTTCTAAGGAAAGAATACTTGGGTCACTCGAATGATTCAAAATGAATTTTGTTAAGTAATCTTCCATATGAAATACAACATAAATAAATTTAGTTGGGTGGTCTTGTAAAAAAAGATCACCCTAAATATCTACGTGAATGATTGGCTAATGGTTTACTGATTCAAACCAATTCTCAAGTATACATATAGTTAATATAGGAATGAATGAATTTTTGAAGTTGCATGCCATTAAAATAAATTGTTTAATTGGGGAGTGGATTTCTATTTGGCAAGTTGATGATACTTTTTGTTGAATTGGTTTCTCATTGATGTATTCTTAGGTAATTTGATTTATATTTATTTGGGTAATAAACATTGATTGCTATATAATTATAGATGCATGTGATATTAATTGATGTATCATTCAATTTGAAGATAATTGGGAATATGCAATAGTAAAATACGTGCTTTAACTATCATTAGGCATCCGAATACTGAGAAAATAACTTGTTATTCCATTTTGACTTTAAAAAGGTCAATCAAGATGGTTTATGTGAATGTAAATTATCTTTCCTATATTTCTAGTTGAAAAAGAATTTTTTTGTTGTTTAATGTGATTTAAGTTTTAAGTTAAATTGACATGAATATGGCTTGAAGAGTTATGATGATTTAAGTTGTTAAGGATATGAACATATTTGCTTTTATTAGATCATTTTGTTATAGTGAACATGTATAGATTAAAAAATACTTGATCTAATACCATTGAATCAACATTAGATGTTCTATTATTTCAAAATGAAATAACTAGAAAAAGTGATGTTAATCCATACCAGTTCTATTGAGTGGCCATGTATATATTATTATTTTTCAGAATGCAGGTTGAAAAGTATCACAAAATGGTTAAATAATCTAGATTACGAAATACTTTGGTTGTTATGAAATGGTTCATAAGGATATAGTAAATTTACTTGTTGTAGTCTCTATTATCACTGCTTATTTCAAAAACCAATCCCAAGCGTGTCGACATATCATCCATATTAGTATGGAGCTCACCCGAGGCATGCACATGTGTCGAGCCTCTCCTTTATGTGAGCTTTGTGATAATGTTCTTTCTTACACGTGAATGTATTGCAACCGAGAGGGTAAACCAATGAATATCATCAAGAAAACCTGTAACACACACATGAACATAAGGGAAAAAAATAGATCAAGATCCATTACAAGAGAGTTACATAATTACTTGATTATATTTATGAACAAAAGTATGGTGGCTAAGATTACATCAAGAGAGTTCCATTTTTGGAAATTTTCACACTAACAAAGCTTACTTTACATCACGAGATCACCATATCTCTCATTTCTTCTCTATGAAAAACCATCATACTCATGGAATAATCATCCTCCTTACATCTTAACTACTCATCATCACCTAAGAAATTCTAATGGAATCTTTTCATCATTTCTCTACCACTACCTAGTAATGTGCCAGTGTCACCATGTGTTTCCCTCAATTGAGTGCCCTCTAAGACGCATGTTCTAACTAATCCTTAACAACCTCGACTCCTTATCCTTTCATTATAATTGTATTGATTCCTAGAATATCCTTTCCTTGATCAAAAGTCTCCATAGATTATCCACATATGTATCTGGTCTCTTTTCCATTCACTCCCTATGTGCATCTTTTCTTGTTATCCAAAATTACTAATTCTGACTCAATCTTGCATGGGTGCGAGCCTTTATGCCTCTCTAAGAACTATTTCTATGTGTGCCTTCATGCCCTACTACTTCGCACCATAAGGATTCACACCTTAGGTACTTAGTTACTTTTGGGGTCCAACACTTGTACTTGATTTGAATGTGAGAATATTACTCATAATTGTATAAGACTAATGTATATAATGTATGAAAATATTATCTTTGATAATATCTTTGTGAAAATGTATTGATGTAATTAATTATGAATATGAATATAAAGAAGTTTGTTCTGATCATTATGTATGTGTCATAAGACATTTTGTATTATTGTTATAAAAAAGTATTCAATGTGAAATGATATTTAATATGATGTCATAATTGTTGTAACATTTTGTTATGATCTATTGGTGTATAATGAAAATAATAAGATCAATAAGGAAATACAAAAGTGTAATTAAAAGAGATATGTATCTTTGAAATAACTGATAATCATAGTTATACAAAATGATAAATGATTGTATATATGTAAGAAAAAATAAGAAACATGTTGTTGTATTTTAACAAAAACAATATACACTTTAAGTTAAAGTATTATTGTTATAAGTAATATACCCGATTCCATTGTGCGTCGGTGTGAAACTAGATACAACTATATGAAACAAAGTATGACAAAGTATAAATAAAATAGTACAATTGTATACATTTGACATAAGTAATCAAAAAAATATAAATTGATTACTAATGATCATAAATGATGTTATCTTATCATTCTAAATTAATAGTTAACTATAGGAATCATGGAGCAATAATCGTGTCGCAATAACCTTGTCTATTCCATCTAGGGATGGTTATGGGAAGGTATCAAATGCGTAATGACACAAATCATCATGTGAGAAAACCTTTCTCATAGGAATCCTAAGGTGGTATTGACAAGATTCATGGGACACGATTATCAAGCCATGAAACTCGCGGCTTCACGAATTTAATATTATTACTTATTGTGAATAATTAATTAAAAGGATTAAATGTAAACTTAATACTATGAAAATGGAAAAGAATCATGATACTATGTTGAGATGGATGTGTGGTGATTTCCAGATAGGCTTTGAGTGGCTTATATGCAGTCACAAAACTACGCTTGCTAGCATAATACCAAAAACTATGGCCATGGTAGTGCATATTACTAATTACATTTTTTGTTCACTAGGTACTCTTGTTAACGATTATGCGGATTTAGATGGATGTTACTGTAGTGACTTTTTGATTGACACTAAGAAGACTCACAAGTTCTCTTGGCCTATAATAAGGCTTAACCAAATGGTATACAAAGTATATTGGCTTGTTTAGAGTGTTTTAGGGGGATTGGGTAGATCTAATTGACCCTTGAAATTGCACAAGGTTATCATAGGTTGTCAAGATGGATTCTAGAATATTAATTAATGATGGATTACTTAGTGTTGATCTAAGTAATGATGTTAAAAATTTTAGCATGAAAATAATGAAGGAATTTGTAAATGTAATTAGTATGTTGAATTAATCTTACGCGTGATGATAACCATTGAATATATAAAGTTAATTAAATTGTATATAAAAAACATTTTCAATTAGTGTTTTGAAGCGTAATTAGGGTGTTACACCTATTTTGTTTTTGACTTACCAATTAGGGCATGATGAAAATTTTCTTCGATATGATTTATTTCTTATACATAACTTTGATCATGATGTCATAGCTCATGAGATATATAATGAATTCATAAATGTGTGTGATAGTGCACAATATCATGATTTCCATGATGTCATAGACAAGACTAACTGGAATATTTACATTTTTATTTTTTTCCCTAATCATTCTAAAGCCAAGGAATCTCCTCAACCCAACAATGACAAGAAAAAAATATACATCTTCAACTAAAACTATTGAAACCACCTATAATATTTATCTATAACCCATGAAAAATGTACTTAACATATAAGGGAATAAAAATAATATTACTACCATAGATTCCACACATATCTATTATCATCCTAAGATATACAAAACTATTCGAGCCTACCATATATGATAAAATTTCCTTTAAAAACATTCATAAAAATAAAAATCTATAAAACCTATTCAAATAATGGTATCAATCATCCTAAACCTAAAGGGCCAATGCCATATGTTTGAGAACCAATTAACATGAAAATATAGACCATTTTGTTCTTGTAAGGATGATACCATTGTATTTTGTGCATTATTACACTAACTCAAGCTTTAGTATGCTCATAACCTATAGCATGTATCATGTTATGCATTTGTGACTCATGGCTTACATAATCTATTTAATTCTTGTGTAATAATTTATAATGCTTTATATTGGAAGTAGGATCAACCTAGGTGGTTTCCATAACATAATTAGGGTATATTTGATATAGTATTTAGTAGCCTGAACATCATATTGTACTAGAGTATTATTAAAGGTTTTGGAGGTTTCCCCTTGAACTAGCTACGTCATATATTTTTAAATATTATAATATTATTTACATAATTTGGTGTTCTATTTATATTATTCTACTTATATAATTATTTTCATTACAAGTGGTATTAATGATTTTATTTGGGAAAAATGGGTCAAAAACCTAATTTTTTTATTAGATATGGTAAAAAATAGGGATCAGCTCCCAGGGGCCATTACAAGATGAGGAACATAAAACAACAAGCAAGAAGGAAACGAAAAATTCCAAGAAAGGAGTTAAACATGCTTAACTCTTACAATTAAGAACCAAACTTTGTATTAAGGTGGGAAAACTAGAGAGAAGGAGAAACAATCTCCAAAACAGTAAAACAATAGAAGTTCACCAAAATTATGCCAACATTCTAGAACCATAAGTTAATTTTTTGGAGATCCCCACTACTACCATCATGGCTATCTTTGATCACATCGCCCTCAGCACCTTTTTCATTAATATCTTCCTCTAGATTGTCCTCGGAGCTACTGATGTGCAAGTTAAAGTTCCTTCTTTTAGTGCCCTCCTCCATCCCTTCTAGCCTATCACTTAGCTTTTTGACCTGGTCCTCTAGCTCTAGAAATTTCTGCTTGGACTTCACCTAAGCAGTGACAATTTTCTTGGAAGCGTTGATGACATCCATCATTGTTTCCCTTTGACCAACATTGGTTTCTTCCATCGCTTGAAGCACCCCTTCTAAGTACTGGACCTTTCGATCAAATCCTCGAAACCCTTTAAATTACCATCCCGATTTATTTTTCTCAAAGTGTTGGTTTCCCCATGACCATCCTCACCCATATCTTTACCAGAATCCTCCCCCACAATTTTGCATTTTCTAGCCTTCATCTTAGTAAGGCAATCTGCGAGAGTGAGGTCATCCTCATCCGCATGCTCTTTTAGGGAAGAGGATAGAGCAGGTTTCCCATTTTCAAACATCAGAAGAATGAGCCCTTCATGTAGAGGAATCTCCACTTTCTCCTGCTAGAAAGCCATCAAAGAGTTAGTCTAGAGACATAAACAAAAAGAAGGGGATGCTCACCATGACCTTATGGCAGAACATGTTTAGAAGGGTCATATGGTGAGTATATATTTTTGTATTTTCCTCCAGAGTGATGTACTTCATGATTTGAAGGCACACCTCTCTCCATATACCCGAAATGCATGACCTGACAATACCATCCATAAAGAAAGAACATCTTTCCTTGCCAACAAAGAACAACTCAATTTCTGTTCTCTGCGGGTTCTATCCTTAAAAATTTTAATCCTATCCATTTTCATGTCTATGGCCAGGGCAATGGTGGACTCAAACACCTCAATTTCCATCCCTTTAACTTCAAAGTTATCCTCTTTCCAAGATTTTCCAAAATCCTTAGATAGGGAGGGTTGTGACCATGTAGTTTGGCAATGAAATTATTGAAACCCCCAATCCTAAGCTTTTCCACAGAGGTTGATTAAAATATTCAATGCTTTGGCTAGTAGGTTCAACTCTAATCCTATCACCCCCCATTTTCACCAAACTGAGATTCTTCTATTTGCTACTAAAATTCAAAAAAATACCTTCTTTTGCACTAGCAGAAATCTTGGAAAACAAGATATTAAGTAAGTTGTCACATGACAGGACTCACTCATGCCAACATTATAAAACTTAGTGCCCTCTATCTCTACTAATGATCTCATTAATGTTCATGGGTAATTTATCAACTTTACACCATATCTTATAATCATTACAATTGATTCCATAATTGGCCATCTTATCCACATATTTTTTCCTTGACATAAGGTATGATTATAAGAAATGCTATCAAAAAAATTTGAAGTTTCCTTCACATCATTGAGGATATTACTAATGGCCCAATTAATGGAACCATGATTATTGAGGGCATTAATTAAGAGGAGAGAGTCACCTTTGATCTGGATGTCCTTGAAACCTTTTTCTTTAGCCAAAAAAACCCCCAAAGAAGAGCTCTAGCTTCTACCATGTTGTTGGTTTGGTGACCTAAAGGACCCGCGTAGGAAAACAACCAATCTCCTTCATTGTTCCTTAGAATTCCCCCTCCCCCAGCAGGACCCGGATTCCCTTTTGAGGCTCCATCAAAATTTAACTTAACAACATTTCCTAAGAACTAATCCAATTGGAGAACTTTTGAGGAATATGTAATTCTAATGGACCAAGGGCGAACTTGTCAAGAACTATCTGCTCACTATTCAGGCAGGGTTTCTTGACTTTACCTTTAAAGAGTTTAATGTTTTCCTTTATGGAATTCAAAGTTTTTCTTCTAACTTTTGAGAGAAGAGATTTCTGATCGCGGAAGATACCATCATTCCTGGCTTTCCATAAACCCCCAAAAAATGAGGGAGGGCAATATTCCAAGCCCAGATCAAGATAGGAAAATGGAAAGGGCTCTCCCATTGAAAGCAACAATCTTCAATTGTCAAGGGCAGGATCCATTGGATATTGAACAGATCTATAATAGCAATAAAGACAACATGGGAGAAGGAGAAATGAAGGAGGAGATGGTTGAAATTTTCCTCCTCTTTCTTACAGAGAGAACATCTATTGGGAATCTTCATTCCCCTTTTCCTAAGATTTTCCACAGTCATGATTTTATTCTGGGAAGCCAACTAGAAAAAGATATTAATCTTTGGGGTGAGATCCTTCACCCAAAGTTTACCCCAATAGTCCTTGTGCAAATCATTCTTGAAATTTGACATGTAGGCTGATTTAACCGAGAAATTTCCAGATTCTTCTTCTTTCCATTTGATGGAGTCCTCCTTGGTTTGGAACATGGGGATGTGGAAAGCCTTAAGTTTATTGTTGAGAACCCAGAAAGGTTGGATGTCACCATCAAAATCTGGAGGAGGCTCAATGATTTCCCATCGAAAAAATCTTCCTAGATCCAAAAGTCCTGAATCCAAAATTTTCCAGAATCCTTGTAGTACTGAGAAACTTCTTTCCAGAAATCCAAGTTAGCTAAGGGGGAATCCTCAAGCCAATTATCGAACCAAAAATTAATTCTAGAGCCCTTGCCAATTTCCCAAATCGTACCTTTGGATAAGATTTCTTTAGAGGCCACAAAGGAATTCCAGAAAAAAGACCCTCTAGGGAGGTTATTTTGGTTAAAAAAGGATTCCATTCTACCTATATTCCACAAATATTTCATCTTTATAATTTACACCCAAAGACCTTCCTCTCTAGCAATCCTCCAGCCAACCTTGGAAATTAAGGCCTTATTCATAACAGAATTTTTTTAGCCCCAATCCTCCACATAGATTAGGTTTAGTAACTTTATCCTAGGCCACAAGAGGAAATTTGAACTTCTCACTAGCTCACATCCAATAAAAACCTAATTTTTAGAATTCACTCATATCTCACAAATTGTTTTGAAAACTTATATAATTTTTTTATTAAAGATTTGAAATCATTTAGGGAAGTTTTCCTCAAAATTTCATATTTTTTATATTTCTACAAGAGTTATTTTGTTTTTAGTTTTTAAATTAATTTTCTCCATAGGATGTAATTTTCTAAACTTTTCTCATTCACTTAAATTTCTGAAAAGATTGAATAAATTGAGCTATGCTCTATTATGTACATTTTAAATTGAATACTAGTATCATCCCTAAATCCATAGAAACTTTTAGTTGTGAATTTTTGTCAACTCACAAAAATCTAGGTTTTTAAAAATTGTAAATGGAAAATTTTCAGGGTTTAGCAGACTAACTTATTCAAGAGAAATTTCAGCTTACGTGTCCTTTGTATAGTACATTTCTCCTAGTATTTACACACACACACACACACACACACACACACACACACACACACACACACACACACACACACACACATATATATATATATATATGTATTTATTCATGTATTTTTCAATTTTTAAATCACTCTATGCATATATTCTTTGAAGTATACATAGACTATAGTCTAACACATGTCATCCAACTCTCGCCCAACTCTCTATCATCCAAATCTGTGTTGTCAACCCTCTACCATCCAAAACTCTGCCATCCAACCCTCGCCATCCAACTCTCTGTCATCCAACTTCCTTCCATACAACCCTTTCCCATCAAAATCCCTTCCATCCAACTCACTACTAGCCAACCCTCTACCATACAACCCCCTTCCATCCAACCCTCTACCATCCAACTCCCTACCGTCCAACCCTCTGTCGTCTAACTCCATACCATCCAACCCTCTATCGTCCAAATCTCTACCGTCCAACCCATGTTATATGGTAATCTAATCCATGTTAGATGGATGTCCAACCCACCTTTTGTATGATTCTAATTGGGTGGCATGTCTAATCCCCATTCAACCCTACAAAATTGCTAAGAATACCAAAAAAATTGCCTTTGCCACAAAATGCACTTTTGGTGATTCGATATCATTTCAAAAGTCCATTATAGGATTCGCCACCCATTTTATAATATTTTTCAGAGGGGGGGTCTTAAAATGAACCATTCCTAAATAATCCATTCAACATTTGGTTAATATCGAATATATAATTCTACACTATCATGCCTCAACATGATAACACACTTCTAACAAGAGGATATGGAGTTGGAGTTTGGATCATGTGGCACTTATAATATGATTTATTCTTTACGGGATGTGAAATTACATGGTATAGATGGTAGTATGCACAACATAAGGTATGAATTGGAGAATATGCATAAAAACATAAAAAAATATGTGTAGTGATATGAAAGGATATATGGATAATATGTGCCATAAAATTAAATGAGTAATGGATAATGTGTAAGAACATCGATTATCTCACAATATTGGTTATAAAAGAAGAAATGGATTATTTGTGCAATAATTTTTATTATATCATGAGTTTGGTTAAGTTATTATTATCCTCACAACTAACTAAAGGTGGATCTAACATATAATCTTGTATTTACTAAAATAATCTTCAACCACCTCTTTGTTGGAAATAAAGACATTGAGAGGGGGTGAATCAATGTAAATTCAACCTTTAAAGGACAATTCAATTTGATTTGGTTTTCAAGAATAAATAACACTAATATTTATGATTAATAAGCAATAGAACACAAGATTTAAAATGGGAAACCAATGATGGGAGAAAAACACTAAGAAACCAATGTAACAAGATGGGAAATCTATCCAATAAATATTATAGAGGTTTTAAACTTGTTGAGCACCTACTCAACATGAAGCACCAAATTCAAACTTGATCAAGCACTTACTTGACAATTTTGTAAGCTATAACTTGCATAAAATCACCCAATTCAAGTATTCTAAGCTCCTGCTTAGACTTCACATCAATTTTTTATTACTCGACTAATTTTCTTAGACAACAAATAGTCATCCTATATTTTCTCATACATTCTTAGCTCTTGTTTTCATTTATCTTCATTATAATTCACACACAATCAAATTTATCTTCTTTTAAAAACACTATACATGTAAAAGAATGAATTTTTATAATTAAGAGAGACACCTACAAAGGTATCTTACTTAGAACTTGTACAAGGAAATAGATTGACTTAACAAAAACTTCCTATATGAGTAATCATTGCATCTGAAAACGTTTAGGTACAACCTCGGACTTTGTAGGTTCTTTCAAGATTCTCTAAAGTGAATGATGATTAAATGAGGATTATAAAATGCTTGTCATTTTGACTTATATTTTCAATATTATTTTCTTACCCCTACTCACATATTTGAATGTGATTATTTAGGCTTTGTCCTATTATCCCTTTATGTAAGCCTTGTCTTGTAGCTAATGAAGAATGTGATAAGTTTTGTCATCAACCTAGTACATTACAATATCCTATAATATTCTATATAACTTTTTCATATCCTTCATCCCTCACCAATTTCCTTAAAAACTAATTAGAGCAGTCATGTGAGCTCTAGGTGCTAGTAATAAAGAGAAAAGTATTGAACTTGATGAAATATGTGAATTGAGAAACAAAATATTTCCATGCATTGATGTCGAGATCACTCTCTGCGTATGAGTCAGGCATCCTGACTTTTTGATATTTATACTTCATTTCTTGCTCTGTCAACTTAGCTTTTCCTTTAGACTTAGTTGGCTTCTTGCTTGACAAAGACATGTGTGAGCTTGAGGATGGCTATTGTTGTTCTGCATGGAGAATCAAAGAGGTCCAACATAGAAGAGCCATGTCACCATCATGTTATCCATAATAACAACTTGCAAAATGAAAAATGAGCTACTATAAGCCTTAAGGCGCAAGGCACAGGTTTATAGCATGTTGTAGAGGCTTAAAAAGGCTAGGCGCACTTTTGAGGATGTCAACATGCAAAAATATGCGCTTGTGTTGAGAGGGGAAAAAATGTGCCAAAGGGTTATAAAGGCAGGGCGCACTTTGAGGAGTGTTGCACGAAAGGTCTTAGTGCCAAGGAGAAAGGCGTGGGGTGCGGGTTTACAACACACAACATGCAGTGTTGGTGTTAAGGTTCATGTGCTAGCACCTTTGGAAAATTACTTTAACTGGGTGCTGCAAAAGATGGTGTTGCATGGCTTTTAGTGTGCCCAAGGTGTGATTTTGGAATGTGTTACACAAAATCTTAATGCGCCAAAGGGTTTATAAAGGGCATGGATTTGGGGGGCACAACATCAAATGTTGATGTTGGTTGGGATGTGCCTACGCCTCTAGGAGATTTGTTAAGTGTTTATACTTTGTGCAGGTTATAAATATGTTGCATGCGATGGTAGTGCGCCAAAGGAAAAGAATGATTTTTTCATTGTTTGATTTCTTTTCTCTTTGCATGACCCTTTTCTCTCTTTTTATTTTTACAAAGTGACAAAGAGAGGGTTGGTGGGATTTCTTACAAGGCGCAGAGCCTTCTCAGATTTGCAAATCTGGAAGGAAGGATAAGGTAGTTTTCCATATGGTTATGGGGGTAGTTTATTCATTTTTAGTTTTAACTTTTATAACAAACCTAAAACCACCAACAACCAAGAAACAAAACCACAAACAACAATAAAAGTGATAAAATCCACTTACCTGGTTTAATAAAGGACGAAGGATGACTTTGGGGGCCACAAACTCAAAAAGTGGAATGCGGGCGTGATAGGGATAGCTGACAGGTGCAGAGAAAGACTTTTCACAATTTTCAAATCATGAAAATGACAGGTGTTAACCACATATTTATAGGAAAATAATGCATTTATTTCCCCACCCACTTTTCTTTAGTGCGGTTTTGGAGATGTCGACACGGGCTTAGATGCACCTTGGTGCAAGTTCATTAGCATCGACATAGAATTTCCCACACCTTAAGCACACATTTGGAGATGTCAACATAAATTTTCAGTGCCAAAGGGAAAAGAGGGCGCACATTTTGATGTGTTGACATGTCAATTTTCACGCCTTAAGTACATTTCTTTGGTGCAGGTTTGAGCATGTTGACATGCAACTTTTAGTGCCTTAAGGGCATGAATTTTCTTATGTTGACATGTCTTTTAGGGTGCCAAAGGATTTTCAAAGGGGCAAAGGATTTGCAAATTCTGAGTTTGCACACTTTTCCTAATTTTCTAAATCCATTTTTACTCGAAAAACATTTTATTTTCTTGAGTGGGTGATTTGCAACTTGTTTTTCCAGTTGAATGCTTTGAAAGTACTCACAATCTTGTCATTTTCCCTAAATTGAAACAAAATCCAAGTTTACCCCCATTTGTGCCCTAAATTTTTCATTTATACGGGTTGTGTCATTTTTTCCATTGCCAAATCGTGAAAAAACTTGAAATGGATCAAATCGAGTTATTTGAGGTTAAAATCCTACTCCCCAGGTTGAAAACAATGTAAAATCATGTTTCATTTGATTTAAAACTGAGAAATCTGCCTTCCTCGTGAAAAAATTCCATTTCTAGGGCATCCTCTGCTTTTTTACATTTTGACGGGCATACGGGTGTCATTTTCCCGTCATATTCATCTTCGCATGTTATTGCTAACGTGGCAAGTTTCTATTGGCCAAGGGCGGTCGGGAAAATGTTATAACTTGTCACTTTTTTATTTTTGGCACAAGGAAAATTTTGGTCCGTGGCCCCGCATTGCTACAGTGATGTGCCTACGTGGCACAATTTGATGGGCTGGAGGATCGGTGGGTGGTGGAGGTCACTTAGAAATTTTTCCTTCATTTTTGCAAATTTCTCAAAATCAATTTTTTTCCTGAAGGCCCAGAACGAATTGGAAGGTGACACATGGTAAGAAGAGCACGTGGATGGTGGGGGAGTTGGAGAAATTTTTTGGCTTAAGATGTCATGGGAAACTTTTGACCCGAGGGCCCACCCCAAGGAAAAGTGGACACGTGTCCAGGAAGGTCAAATGGAGAAGTGGGAACTTAGAAAAATTTGTTGTTTTTGGGCTCAAAGTTACAAAGGAAAAAAATTTCTCGAAGGCCCATGTCCAATTGGAGGAGGACACGTGTCCAAAATTTGGCGGAGGTTTGGAGCACGGAGAGAAAATGGAAAAATTTACAAAGTAAAAATTGACCCATGGAAAACTTGGAGGTGGCCCCCCGCAGCCAATCAAGGGTGACATGTGGCATTTTACAAAAGGTAAAAAGGGGAACGTGGGCCTGCAAGAGGTTTTGTGCTCGCGGAGGGTTGAAGGCAAACTTGAAGGGTTGGCTCCACAGCGAATGGGAGACCGCCATGTGGTAAGGGAGTGAGTGGGTGTTCGGGCCTGTGGGGAATTTTGAGAAAAATTTCCTTTTCTCAAAAAAGTGGAAAAATTCATCAAATTGGCCCACAGTTTTTGGTGGGGCCCACATGTGGACACGTGGCGGGTCTAGGGGGCAAGCGGGGAAAATTGTCAAAATTTTCCAAAGGCATAAAAAGGTTACAAATGCAAATTTTAAAGGGAAGGGCCCACGCCAATGGTTTTTGGACACATGTCCACCTTATCCAAAGGTAAAAAGGGGAATATCTTGGACACGTGGATGGCGGAGATTTAAAGTTGACCGAAATCGATGGTTACTATGTAAATTCATTTTTGGGTGCCATGGGAACTCTAAGGAACTTGGAAATCATGTTTCTTCATCAAAATGCATGAAATTTTATATGATTTCACATCCCCTCGGCCTTCTGAGTGCAATGGCATCATTTTTATGAGCTAATTTGGTGCCCTATGGTGTTTTTGATGAAATTTTTATTCAGGCCCGTGTAAAAACGTGAAAGGTGAAAAATTAAAGTTGCAGAGGTGAAAAATGATGAAGTAAAAGGTGGAAAATGATTGCAAATGCATGCTGGCATGTCTGAATGCCAAAAACGTGACCCTAGGATGGATAAGGATCCAAATTCATGTAATATTTTAAAATATTTGTGCATCCTGGCAATATGTGAGCTATTTACAGTTTGATGTCATTTTCATGAAATGGATAAGAGTTTTGTAACAAATTTGATCCCTTGAGCATATTCTTTGCTTGGGATGTAAGGATCCAAGCTGGCATGAGGTATAAAATGTATTTTTCAAGCATTTGTAAAGGGATGGGGAGAAAAAGAGAGGAGAGACTTAAAATTTTCACAAGGAAAAATAGGAAGAAGTCCATTCTTTTTGGAAAACTGCCTGAGAGCCATTTTGAATTCCACATTGTATCAAATTTCATCATGTTGAGTTGGTTTCAGCTGTAAAGCCATCAACAAGCTTTGATATTGTTCTAAATAACATTCCCCTGCTGATATATTTGATCAATTTTTGGACTATCTGGTTTCATCTCTTGGCAAAATTTGTACATGCTTATATTTCAGAATGATTTCAGTTTGTGTTTGTTGCTCATGTTGCAATCTTGTGTGTGGGATCTTCATTGATCATACATGGTCTCATTTCTTGTAGAGGGTTTAATGGCATCTACAATCTTTCATTCAGAAGAGCATTCATTTGAGTGAGGATAAACAGATTTAAATTCATTTTACTTTCCTTGAACATTGAGGGTGTTTGTAAACCTTTGGGTGTACCTTAGGTCATGATCAAATAAGGATTACTAGATGCTTTGTTGGTATTTTGCTTCAAGATTTTGTGGCAGATTGTCAAAGGTTGTGTGGAATAGTGCAGATTTGGGCCTCCATTTGTGGCACACATCCTAGTTGAAGGAGTATTTCAAACCCATTGGAACATCTCTGTTGTTTAAGTGTTGCAAATCTTTTGCAAAGGTTCCCAAAGAAGTTGGTGATTCCTAGCTACTCTTGTCCTAACATCTCCCATAGAATATCATTTAAATTAACTCATCCTACCTATACTACCCCTACATTTGCATTGTGTGTCCACAAAAGAACTCAATCCTTTCACAAAATTGCACAAAGCATATCAGGGTTTTATCATGTCTTTAGCAACCCTAGCTTTGTTTTGAGAACATTTCCATCATTTAGTAGTGACAAATCCTTTGAGTTTGGATAATGGATGTTTGATCATGTTTTTACAAGGCCTCTTCCATACCATATACAAAACACAATGATATCTCCATCTCCTTTACCATATAAGGGCTGCAATATAGGTTCTCTTGCCTTGGTTGATAGGCACATGACCTAAAATAGTGAGGGTTAGATCAAAACCCTTCAGAAGGTGTTATCCACTCCCTCAAATCTTGAAATGCAAACAAGCGAGATAAGTGTGCTCCCGGCTAAAAATGACATACAAACCATTTATCTATCCTTGAGTGTCTTATGTAAGTTCATGATGATGTTCAAGTTGTGAAGGAGATTAAATCTAGATACCAACAATGTCGACACGGAGCTTGGATGCACCTTGGCACAAGTTCATTAGCACTGACACAAAATTTTCCACGCCTTAAGTGCACATTTGGAGATGTCAACATAAATTTTTAGTGCCAAAGGGAAAAGGGGCACACATTTTAATGAGTCGACATGTCAATTTTTTTACCTTAAGTGCATTTCTTTGGCGCAGGTTTGAGCATGTTGACATGCAACTTTTAGCACCTTAAGGGTGTGAATTTTCTCATGTTGACATGTCTTTTAGGGTGCCAAAGGATTTTCAAAGGGCCAACATTTCTTGATGTTGACACAACAATTTTTGCGCCTAGTTCAAAAAGGTGAAAAATGGCTAAGTTCTTAAAACTTGATTTCCAGAAGGGAATTTTAAGCCATTTTGAACGTTAGTAGACCTTCTCAGGGGACCAAAATGAAATTTTGGTATGGTTATCTACAAAATTTCCCTTGTCAATTTTACAGGATACAGACCTTGTATCCACCTCTCTAGATGGAGCTCACTAGCTCCTCATGCATGTGCCTATATGAGGGGAATCCCACATATGGCCTCTAGATAATGTCCACTCCGAAAAACCCCTCCAACAACTACTAAAAATGGGCCACATCATGTGTCGGCCTATCTGATCTCTACTCTCCTACAACCAACACCCATATCTTGTATCCCACCCGCATAGATCTCACATAAAATACATCTACTCGGGACATCCCTATAGGTTGAACACAAACTATGTGCTCGTAGGCCAAAGACTATAGTATAAAGGTATAGCACAGCTAAACACTGTGCAACCACCCATATGCCCACAACTCTCTATATAGCTACACCAAGAATGCTTGGTGCCCAGGTAAAGCATGTCTCATGCACCATCATATCATGGAGCACCCCCATCAGTGATTAGGGAAAACATCCACCCTCTGCATTGGGCAGTGCATAGTAACACACTACCTCCATCAATAGAACCACTAGCCTCGTCTCATCCGGATGGGCTAGGTACATCTCACCATAGCTCAAACTAGCACTATGGAATCTCAGCTTCACCGACCCCTCACCAAAAGCTGTCTCGAGTAGCTCCTTTGAGGCCTCGAGAGGAGATAGAATAAACCTGGGCACCCAATATGGGTAGCCAAAAAATCCAAAACATGTCCTCCAAGGTGATAGTCATCTCACCCGTCGGAAGGTGGAACGTGTTGGTCACGGAGTCCCATCTATCGATGAGTGCAACCATCAAATTGGGCTCTTGGAATGACATGTCGGTAGTTCTAAATCCCACTCAAGCCCCCGCCTCCACGTCTTTGTAGCTCCAAAGGGGTCATTAAGCCACACAATGTCACCAATAGAGGTGAAAACCATGTCCCGCATATGTAACTGCGATCTCCCCTACATCCAATCCAAGCACAACATTAATCTACATTTACCATGACCATATTCACCAATTATCATTACCCACCACCCTGTTTTTACCCTATCCATCTCAACCACCTAACCTACATCACTTTTGGACCCTTGTGCCTAAAATCCCACCAGTGCGGTTCATCCTAACCGACTTCGGTCACCCTTAAACCGACATCGGTCACCTGTTTGGTGACCGATACCGATTCATCTTTATGGACCATGGTCACCCTTAAAAGCGATATCGGTCACCTATTTGGTGGTGATGATACCAACTCTACCAACCGACATCGGTCAAGCTTGAGCCGACGCTAGTCACATCACAAAAAAATTATGTGACTTCCCAAACCCCCTTTTTAAAACCCTCCCCCTGTCCCTTTTACCCCACCTACAATGACCTAAACTACCCCTGGACCTCTACCCACCCCACCTATACACTTTACTACCCTCCCCCTCTCTTTTTTCCCGTTATTCCCCCATACCCACATTTAACTTTTTCCCACCCACAAAAAACAAAACACCCACACAACCCTACAAATAACAATAACCACAACCTATAATCTATTTAATCAACAATATAACATTGGGCGCTTAGCTCATCGCATTTCCACCGTTTTGGTGGCATGTCTAGCTACTTATGCCGGTGGTCTATTCAATCCCTCTCCCACCTCTGCCATCACCGAATATCTACTCACACCCTCCAACCAATCAACTCTCTCACCCTGGTCCCCTTGACCTGCTTTACTCACCAACCCAACCACCATCAAATCATTTGCCACTCACTTTGTCTGTTTCTTCCATAAACTTTTCTCTCTTTTCTCTCTTTTTTGACATTTCTTCACTTCAAAAATAAAAATGAATAATACAAACGTGTATGTTTTATTTTTATAAAAAACCCAACCTAACCAATGTCGGTTACCATTGACCGACAAAGATCGCATGCCCTACCTCACCGTCAGCCACCGATACCAATGTCGCTTATCCATGACCACCATTGGTCACCCTTACCTACACATTTCTCTTACTTTGCCATTTTATCCCACCCTTTACCCCATCCTTTACCCATCCAACCTTTACCCCACCCATTACCTTACCTTTCCTGACCTCGTCACTTCCTACCTCCATTTGCACTCCTTTGGGGACTCATTATTTTACCCCTACCTTGGCCTTACCCATGCCGTGACCTAGATATTTAGACCTAGACCATTACTAGTGACCTTTGACCTCATGTGTTTCCTATACCTTTTGGCACAATTACCTGTGTTGATTGACCTAATAACCTTACCTAGCCTATTACCAGTGACCGTTTATCCTAACCCTACCTTTGGTGTACTAGAACATACCTTAATGTTCCTGCACTTAACCTACATTGTGTTTCTGACCATTTACTATACCTTGGATACCGAGATATACTTTAACCTTGTTCAGATAAACCTATCGACCTTAGACGATGTATATTTTTCCTACTCTTCAACTTGGTAGCGTGCTGTAGTTTATACGTGTGCGTGTATTTGACTATTGCTACTTGTGACCCTGACCCATTACCTAGATTTCTGAGTAGACCTTTCACCCTTTTCCCCTATACCCACTTTCCTTTTCCTCACATTTACCTTTTATCAAACCACTCACCGCTTCATCCTGTTGCCTCGTCAATTCCTGGTTTGAGGGGGATCACCTTCACCCACACATGGGGCAACCACATCTTATTTTTGTTAGCGTTGCTTACCAATACAAGCTACGTAACAAAAAAGGGGCAAAATGTAGACACTAAAATTAGGTCACACTCCCCTTTTGTCCCTCAACATATAAGCACCCTTTATTACATTTACCTAGCCATGACCCCCTTCACCCCACTAATATTAATTTAATTAATTAAATTAAATTAATGCATTACCCTCACTATATTTATTATTTAAATATCTTATTTAAATAATATCTACACATATAGTTCACTTAGACACCTCACCAAGCCAACTCAACCTAATACCTATTCTTAGTAAGTTACCATAACTAACTAAGACTTACCCAAACCCTAAAAATCAATGCCTACATTCACTCTAACCACATTCCCACATGCTCACAAGAATCTGCCAGTCTAACTCGCAAGATAACAACATGAGATCCAAGGAAATTAGGAGAATCTCTCTATTTTAGTAAACCTAGGAAATCCCACCTTGACCAATGTTGGTTACCCCTAACCCTCACTGGTTAAGCCGGACCGCCGTCGGCTACCCTTTTAACCCCAAAACAACCTTATTCTCAAGGTTGGAAGTTGGAAGTTGGAAAACATTAGGAGAAATTTGATGACCAAGAACACATCTCAGAGAAATAATGCATCTTCAGAGAGAATATTCCATCTAAAACTCGCATCCAAGGAAGGAGATTGAGCATCTTCTCCTACACAGCCATCCCAACCATGATTTGATCTATCTAAGCAAAGAGGAATGTACATGCAGCCCATGCGCAGATTCTTTTCTTTAGTTGGTGATCACTTACGACTTTCAAATCCATCATCAGCACCTCCATCCCTCACACCACGACAATCGGGAATGGAATCCAAGTAAGTATAACATCATACTTTCTTGGTTATTTCATTTCATCATAATTTTATCATCCATTGTTTATCTTGCCCCCTCTTGACCTTCTCCAACACTCCCACCTCCACATACCCATTAAAACCTCATAGAATCCTACTCCAATCACCCAATATTTCACCCCGACTCACCAAATTCCTTGTGTTTAATCACAAAGGAGACCCACTTGTTCTCGTGACATTTCCAAATCTCACGAGAAACACACTAGTTACACCTAACCACCATCGGTCACCCCGACGCACAACTGGTCTCTATATTTTCCCACACTGACCTAAACAGAGACCTACCAACCTAATTTCATCTTACCCTCATTCACCTGTGATCTACCGAGACCTTTATAAGACCTACAGAGACCCAGAACCAATCATTTGACCTTTGGATTCTATTGTAGCTTAGCCTATTAGATTAGATTTTTTTATTATTGTGTTTGTAAGTGAGATACCTAACTCATTTTAAAATAAAAATAGGATTTACTTTTTTTACAACATTGAATTGTTTAAAACATTGGACTGACACCCATCTAGGAAGTATCATAGTTCCCAGATCTAGCATATGCTAGGTAGTTCACTGCCCATATTGTTTAATTCCTTATGGTGGTCTTTTTTTCATTACAGGTAGTTCCTCCTAGCCAAAAGGAAGCTCTCATGATCAATTTTGGATTCGGAAGTCATACGTGCACAACAACCCATAAACCAACATTTGAATAGGTATTCCTCATATGCCCATTACCCTATCTTTTTCGTCAACACTTCAAAGAAACAATCTAAGAAAAAGGTGAAACAACTGAAAGATGAGAATTTACTTGTATGGGTGTGTAAATTATCTTCTTGTACTTGTATGAAAGAGATGGATTTCTATCTTGTTGATATTCTTCATATTATTTTTATGTTTAATGGGTTATTCTTTGATAAGTTGGATAAAGGGATTTAGTTCAATTTCCCTAATTAAGATGCATCTTGTTAAGTTGTAGAATATGATGATCTTTATCTAAACTATATAATATAGTAATGTAATGTGTGTTGAACATACATTAAGAATTATGGATATTGGGTAGGATATACCCTAACACTTAAACATGTAGATAAAGACTCTTTCTATTTGGAATATAAACCAAAAAGGTATGGAAATATGATTACAATTTATTAGACTTCATTTTGTATGAAGTCTACTTTAAATTGGATATATTCGGACGTTGAACCTGTCTAAAAGTTATTGTACTTTTTAAATGAAACTTGATAACGTTGTTCGGTTGTAGTTAATTGGCAGTGTAACTGAGAGATCTAACATTAAAAAAACCGTAAGTATAACGAAGTTCTTCATGGACTAAATAAAGCAAATTTAGGAAAGAACTTATTGAGTATTGGATTAGGGTTTGGCAGGGTTGTTGTAATCAAGTAATAATTCAGACTAATAATGTAATAACAATCTCCTCGGGGGTATGTACATCTTGATGAGGCAGTTTCTGAAGGATGTTGGCACACGCCAACTATAGGGCTGTACTTTCAAGAAGGCTTGGGTCTTCTCGAGAATATAATGTTGTAGTTGACATGTGGCATCACCCTTCCACATTGATCATCTAGATCTACACACAATAGGAACTCAGACTTGAACTTAGCTTCTCTCTAGGTCTGGATAGGAGCATATTTAGGATATGAATTAGCTTCAATGGCTCAGGGTACGTTGGCACATCGGTCGACTTAGGTCAACCGAGTATGCCCATTTACCCTAAGCCATTGTGAGTGTCTTCTTATAATAAGTTATGTTCCTATCTAGGGCTAGGGTTAAACCTAGAACAAGTGGACTGACGGTAGTAAGTAAAAACCAATCTTGATAATTGAGGAGTGAGATGAAGGACATATTTTAATATGATGAGTATGTCGTCTAGGAATAGTTACATACACAGTATGTTATAAATCTTTTTCCAAAGTATCGCAAGTTACTGGTTGCATTTTCCTATGTCACCAAGTTTAAAACAACGTGATATCAAATGAGTATTGGTAACAAATATTCAGATATGTTCTTTAAATAGATCACTTAGTACCCGGTGTATGGTAGGAAGACAAAGTATAAGAAGTATACAATATGTACTCAATACATAAGAAAAGATAAATAGATCGGTAGCTTACCGTCATTACAGTTGCATATGGTTATCCATTGAATTTTATTGGCATGGAATTTTTTTCTAAATAATGCTTTATTTAGAATAGTGAACACTATTTTTAAAAAAATTCCCTTGTTTCTAAAGTCTTAAAATGGGAACGTTAAAAAATGATGTTAAATATGTTAACCTTTGTGAACTAGGAAATTTCAATCAAAATATGCGAAGGTGATGTGGTCTTGAGGAAAACACATGTTGGATATGCGAAGATGATGTGATTTGCATGGGTAGAACATGATGGTGGGATAGAAATTTAGATTAAAATGGGTGGGGATCTAATGGGGAGAAACAAAAGACTTCACCATATTAGCTTGATATTCGTATAATGCATTCGATATTGAAATCAAATAAGATAACCTTTTAGAGGTTATATGTATTAATTAATACCGATTTATGTAAATATCACTATATAATATTTAAAATTTAAAAAAAAACTTTCGATTAAAGCTTCACATTCCTACTATGTAAAATATATTAAACCACCAAATTATCACTCCCATATTGTAATTACAAAAAGGAATATTATAATTGAAACAATTATTTCAAAGTAACACTAAAAAACAATATCCATTCAATAACCAATCAAAACAATGATCTGAAATGTGCTTATATGTATTTCATTGACATAATAGGTGTAAGATTATAAAATAAAGGATTATATTCCTTGACTCTATCTCTAGTTACATTTATAAATACCACACTTATACACAAAATGGTCTAGTGTCTTTAATTGACAAGGATATATGTAAAATTCTCTCAATTCTTGCTAGTGATTATACATGATGTAATCACCCTAGCTAAAACCCAAAAATTAGAACCTCTAAAAGTGAAGAAAAGCCTTCACTTTTATAAAAAAAAATCCCAAAAGGGAATATACCTAGATACCCCATAGAACACTAAAACATGTTATACATGAAATTGTGGTCCCTAATATATAATGCAAATGGGAGAGGTACCCAAACTCAAAAATATGTTATTTTGATTTATTTGGATAAAATGGTTTTGCTTCATGATAAAACCTATGGAGTGGAGAATATTATTTCCTATTTCAACAAGCTCTTTTTTTATATATAGAGCCAAAATTATTCATTCCATGTATACTTTAGGTAAGATTTGGCTACATATTACAGTCCAATCATTTTGATTCTCCTTGAAAAATAATGGATAGAATAAGGAATAAATAATAAGAAAGGGAATAAAAAATAGGGGATGCTAGGGGAGGGTTCAAGGTCCACTATTTCCCCCTCAGCTCTTCATATAGTCTTTTTATATAAACATTAAACATTCCCAAAATTGGGTCTTCATTTAGCCCTACATGGTAGAGGAATATTATTTCTTGTTTGGAAAGAGTTTTGTAAAACTTGTTAGACATATTATTTTTGTTTTTAATCCTCTTGGCCAATTTATTGATATATCCTTCTAAATGAATGAATTTTTTATAGAAGAATATTCAAAATTATTTAGAGGATCCAACTCTCTTCTTGATATGTTGTTGAATGATCTCTATCATCCTATCTACATATTCAGATCCGGCATGTACATATCTTTAAGGAGATAATTTTTTCAATTTTAGAGTCTATCTCATCCACATACTCCCTAATTTTTCCATCATGTCTTGGAGTTTTCTTACACATCCCTCTAATGTTTCAATTCTTAACTTGATGGCCCCTTTGTACTCATATTTTCTTCCTCTACAGTTTGAGGAGACTATACCTTCCTTCTCTACCACTTCTTCTCCCAAATATATTATGCCCTCAATTTTGGGTAGCAAGCCATTCAATAATCAATTCATATGTGGTGTTTTTCAATCAAGACATTACTTACCTCAATCTAATCAAAGACCTAATTATGAAACTCAATGATATCCTTGATGAACTTACTACCCCTTTTCACCAACTCATTTTAACACTTCTTTATTTCCTATCCTCTATAATTCAAATCGTATGTATTTTATATTACCTCCAGGATAAGGTTTGGGTTATCTCTTGACTAGTTGTAGGAACTTGCATCCATTTTTACACGAAGGTTGACAAGATATCAACCTTCTCTCTTAATTACTCCTTTTTCTATCTTTGTTATTTGTTTGGAAGAAAGCTTTGACTTCCATAGTAACATCATGGTTTAGGCCCTAAAGGTTATGATTTTCTAATAATAGTTTTATAACTTGGTAATCAAAGGGAAAGCCTCATCCCTTAATACTAATGGGTTGTTGTGATGTCCAATAATTTAAACAACCATTCTATAGTTGATGTCATTTTAACTAAGGATGTTTCAAGGAAGTATGAAATTAATATTATATATATAAAACTAGTGGTAGTGGTTTCAGTCTTAAAGGGGTTTTCATTTTTTTAGTCTCTTTTATTTACTTAACTAGTTATTGATAATCTTTCAAATTAGAAGACTAATGAAAGAAAATAGATTTAAACAATAAATAACATATATTCTACTGAATCTATCTTATATAAAGGAAATACTTTTCATAATTAAATTATTTTGAAATGAAACATGTTGAAATTGAAGACATACAAAAGGAAATGCTCTGCAAAATGAAAGTTCTACGAAATGAAAGAAATTCTTAAAAAATAATTATATTTCGATTGGAATATCACAAGTTATGAAAATTATTGTTTTAAGAACATTATATAATATAATAATGCATGAAGAACATAAATTAAAACACCAAAATAGCCAATTCATCAGTTGAGTAGGCCTTTTTCTCCATCAGATTGATTTTATGACATAATTTTTCTTAGAAAAACATGTTTTTTATTGATCAAAATGGAGTTTTTACAACATAAATTGGAAATAAATGTAACTACTACGTTTGATTCTCTATCCTATTACATTATACATATCACTACATATATACACATATTTAAATTAGTCAAGATAGGTCTTTTATAACTATTTTTTTACCAACACACACCCAAGAATCTAGGTGGCTAGATATGAGAACATTTTGGGAATCAGTTACAACTCATAAAAGAATTAGGAATTGAGTTCCTTGATTTAATTCTTCATTAAATACCCTTAAAATTATCTTCATGATGGAATAGATCACATCAAAATCTTATTGTAATAGCTTGTATTGGAGTTTTCATAAATCTAATAACCTACACACATCACCATGCATATTTTCAAAGTAGTTTGCTGGAAAAAGACCTTAATCATTAGTCCACATAATTCAACAAGGATAAGATGCATTATTCCCCAACTTTGGACTTAATCAATCAAACCATCCAATGCATTGATTAATGTTTTCATGAGAAAAAGTATCATTTATTAGTGATTTAATAGTTGAATTTATGGACTCATCATCTCCATTGCACCTTACCTTTTGCAAGTCCTCTTAAAAAATAATGTTACATCAACCTTTTTCAACTCTTTTTGGTATATTGAACTATTTATATTGATTATAATATCTTCTTAAAGTTGTACTCTTGAATCCCCTATGTTCAAAGACCTGAATCTACCAATTCTTTAAAATATTCCTCATTTTGCGGTGCAATATCCTACCATGATGTCATAAGACTAGTAACCAAAGGTGGTATAGTCCTTATTCCAATCCATTCATCATTTTATTCCTATTATAGATGTTAAATGATTTTAAAAATTGTTCTCTCTCCTCATGCTCCATATGAGATTCTTGGGAGAGATTACTTTTCTCATTTTTAATGGCATGTTTAAAGTTCCCCATATTGCATTATATGCAACAAGAGCTTCTAATAATGTTCCCAAATATAAGATTTGAATTTGTTAATATATTCCTCCATAATCTATGGTTGTATACATAGAAACCTAGGCTAATAATAGTAATATCTGAAATTTCTCCTCATCTCGGTCTACATTTTCATGTTTAGGCCTCATGAATAACCTAATTCTCCTTACCCTATTCTTGAAATAATAGGTTTTTATGCCATAATATTTGATTATGCAAAAAAATTAAAAATATTTTAACTGAAATTATCTTATATACAAATTGAGTAGAAAATTTGGTGCATTAGGAACAACCATGTTACGTAAAAAATCACTAAGAAAATTTGTGTTTTCCTTGGCATAGGTCTTGTAATCATCCATAAAAAAAATTCATCACCTACTTAATGAGGTAGGATATAGAAGATTCCGATGAGTTTTCAAAAATAAAATTCTTGAAGAAGCATACTATAAATAGAGGCTAACCTCCACCAAGCTATATTTTTTGAGATATTTCATATATATTGCCAAGCTTGGATTCTAATTTTATTTTTGACTCTTTACTAGATTCAACCTATAATCTTAACTTTTATTTTTATCCAAGATTCTTTTGTTTTTTGAAAAACATTTTCCCATTTTAGGTTAGATCATCCCAAGCTTGGAGCCCAATATTTCTCTATTTTCTTAAACTAAAAACTTCTAATTTCAACTCAGAAATGCTCTTATATTTTTCTACATTTTGAAGATAATTTACTAAAGCTCATTTTTCAAAGAATATTTAGCTTCTTCCATACCTTGTAATTTCATCTTTAGCAATTATATCTCCTTTTGTTGTTCTTGGATGGTGGCTTCAACTCTTGATATCATGATTACTTGTTGAAGTTCTCTTTATTTTTATTTTGTATCTTCTTCATGAGAAGAGGGGATAGTATCCTTTGAAGGAAAAAGTGGTTCCTTACCTTTTTCAACAACAGGTATGGCTATAGAAGAGGAATGGGACACATCTTATTTTTCTTGATATTCTTCCCTAATTTCTGGAGATTTCTCTTCTATTTATGTTTCCTATTATGCCATTTATGGAGCATGATATTCTATGTATGGATCTTTCTCTTCCATTTTTAGAGCCTTAGATTCTATTTTCATATCATTCTTTTTTATTTCAGGAGCTTTAGAACTTGATTTTGGATATTTAATGTAAGTTTTAGTAGTTACATGTATTTCAACTTGAGTAATTATTATAAAAAAGTGTGCATCTCTTTCATCAGATTAGTACAAATCTTCTCTTCCTTGTCGGGGTCTAAGAAGATGTTGTTTTTGGTTCTTTTATTTGAAGGATTTGGACTAGGATCCCATATTGTTTATCTTATCATAATTATCTCATAATGAGGTACATGTTTGTGCATGTTTCCCAAAATGTTTTATGGGATTATTAATTGTAGGTCTCAAAAGATTAGTAATGGTTTGCCGGTGGGTAGCAACAACTTCTGAAATAGACCTAGGAGTGGAAAAATAATGCAATAAGGGACTTATACTTTCTTTATATTTCAATTGTTTTCCTAAGAAGGTTTCCCATGCCTTCTCCCCTCTTGGTTTCTTCATGAAATGATTCTTTAAGATCATTTGAATTAGTCCATGGTATGTTAATGATTTTTTTCCCTAAGCATATTTGATTGATATGATACTAATGGTGTCAAATAAGAAACTGAGAGGTTAACTGCGAGTTCGGGGGTGTGCCCTCATTTGTTTCAAATGGATTACAATCCTCATGATGTCCCCACCCAAAAACTATTTTTTCCCTTCACATGTAAAATATTTCATGACCCAAGAAACTATAGGCTTCCAAGGCTTAAGAAATTTATCCCTCTTTATACCTTTCTAAATTCCTTGGGGGTTGAGTATGATTTTGAGAAGAGGTTCACCTTATTCAGGAAATATTTGAATGAGGTGTTTTATTGAAGAGTTCCATGTGAATTAGTTTCCAAAGTTGGGGATGCCACTTATAGAACTTATGATAGTGATATTGACCTCAATTCTTATCCCTCTAACCTTTGTATGAGTTTTTCAAGGTTAAAAAAGCTCTTATACTAACTAAACATCAAACCCTTCATTTTGTAATGAATTCAAACCAGCCTAGATCATGGAATATTTTTGCAACTGAAACATTCTTAAGGAGTGATTCTACCGAATCTCGGAGTTCGATTACTTCTTTTTACCCATTTCATACAAATCTACTGATCGATTATTCAAAATAGTAATAATTTTTTAGAGAAATAATCTATTTAACTATCATTTCTTTCAAAAGGAAGGCACCCAAAAATATCAATTATATAAATGATAATATCCCACCAATAATTAATCCTTGGATGCGTGTGACACGTTTCTAAGGTGTCAAATTTAACAAATGTAACTTCACATCATTTTTGAATGCAATGAAATGATGGTATAGTATTCTTTCCTTCGTGCACACATCATGCATAAATTGATTGACACCATTTTTTATTTTTTCTTTTACTCTTTAATTAAATCAAATACATTGGATTGGATGGAAAGAGAAGTCTTAGGTATGAGAAATAGATGCATTGTACCTTACCAAAACATGTATTATTTTGATCCTGGTCCTCCAGTCACATATTTAAAAAAGACTTATAGTTAGTTTTGTGCTATGAAATTCATCCATTCCCACCATTTTATCGCATAAATTTATACTTTTAAATTTTAAATACATTTATATATTTTAAATTTATAAATATATATATATATATATATATATATTTATATTTAGCATTTTGAAATAAGAGAGGAGAATACTGTCATTTTTATCCTAGTTTTCTCCCTTTATTGGAGTTTGAACTTATTTATTTTATCATGATGGAAGAACATTCTTCCATGAAACCAAATTCAACATGCAATTGAATTTACTTAGTGAACTCATCTTTGGTTTGAGGTTTCTTATACTGATCTCAATCTATGTCCATTTACTAATAGAGTTATCTTATCTCCATCAATAGGTAATATCTTGACTGATCCATTATCATAAATTTTCTCAACTTGATAGGGCCCCAACCATCTAGTCCTAATTTTTCTTTAAACTATTGATACCTTGAGTAAAACAAAAGGGCCCAGTCTCCTTATTTAAATCTCCTGGTCTTGATATGAGAGTCATGAAAAATATTTCTTTGATGTTAGAGGATTTCATAATGCCATTGAGCATCCATCCTCATTGCATATAACTCATTTAGCTAAATAATCACGTCTTTTGGGTTACATGAATCTCAATTCCCATCCCCAATGATTTTTAAGGTTTTTAATTCAAAATCTATAGGAAGTATTGGTTTCTTCCCATACAAAAGTTCATAAGGAGAGAATCTAGTGGTGGTTTTCCATGTTTTATTATATTCTCATACTACCTTAGGTAGTTTTAATACCCAATCTTTCTTGGTTGCATCCACAACCTTTATCAAGATGTTTTCCAATTCTCTATTTATGACTTCAACTTGTCCATTGGCCTAAGGATGATATGGTGATGAATTATGGTGCTTGATCTAGTAGATTCCTAAAAATTTCTCAATCATATTAGACATGAATTCAGGTCCTTTCCCAAACACTATGGATCTAATTGCTCTAAATATCTGCATTATCCTATGGTACAAGAGAGTAGATACAACTTATTCATTATTAGAAGGAAGGCCTCAACTTATTCCCATTTTGTGACATAATCAATGCACACTAGCATGTACTCTTTTCCATAACATGATGGTCTATTGGCCTAACAAAATAAATTCCTCATTCACAAAAGGTCCTAAAACTAATTAAGGATTAAGGGAATATTAGTGGACAAAGTAGGCTTCCCCATTATTTGACATGCATCACATTTCAAGATGTATTTTTGATATTGTTTTGTAGTGAAGGTTAATAAAACTCATCTCAAGGATTTTTGGATTATCCTATTAATTGAATAATTTTCTCCCCCTGGTTCATCATGGAAAGATATTATGATGTCATACACCTCATCCTCTCTAATACACCTATGGAGAGCCATATCAGGTCCACATTTAAATAAAATTCCATTACACCATGTAAACATATCATTGTTTCGATCTAATATTTTCCTTTCTTTAATTGTAAAATAAAACTTTCCTATGGTTAGATAGTTAGTAATATCAACAAACCATGGTGATTGTGCTGAAATAACAAACATGTGTTCATATGGAAAATGGTCTTCAACTGGTTCTCCTTCACTTGAAACATTCAATCTTGAGATAAATTTAGCAACAACATTAGCCTTTCCTGGATTATCAATGATTGTTAAATTAAATTCTTGTAAAAGGAGTAACCATTTGATAATCCTTCCCCCTACTATTGGATTATTCATAAAGTATCTTATTGTTAAATGGTCTATGTATATAAATATTTTATACCTAATAATATAATGTCTAAATTTGTTGTTGAGAAGAAGATGTATGACCCCAAGGAGAATGCACACAAAATATTTGCATGTGGTAGCAAGGAAGATTTGAAGCCACGAAAGGATAGGGAAGAAGTGCACGTGAAAGGCAGTTGAATCGGGACTTGGCCATTTTCATGTTACTGAGCTATTTTGGAAATAGGGTATGGAGCACACAATGGGATGGATACTTGTGCAACACACAAATGCTATTTTGGAAAGAGTGTCTACTAAAGCGCCATGCATGAGTTCAAATTAATAATAGAATTACTATTGTCAGTTAACTATAAGAGATCTATTATTAGTGCACTTGCATGTGTGCATGTTATTGTATTTAGGTGCATGACTATTTTTAGAATGTGACCTATTTTTGTAAGTGCGTAAGCATTTAAGGAAATTCCCCACCCTTACAAATATGTAGTAATCTGTGTAGATTAAAAGAGTTTTTGTATGAGTTATTGTGGAGTTATGTTGCTAGATCTGATGTGCACATAAAATTATGATACTACTTATTGTAACAAGCTTCTATGTTTATTTTATTTTAATATAAAGGAGTGTGTTGGGTGAATAATGATGTTAAACATGTTGGATCTAGTTCTTACAAAGTTGACTTTGTTATATCTATCACTTAATTCATTATTCTTTTAGATATAGATCTGGAATATGCTCTGTCAAATATTTATGTTGTTTTTGGATATGAATACATTACATCTTCATCATGTTCACATTACGTACAAGGAACTCTAAGGAGGGGCTTGGTACCTTTACGTGCTTTGAGTGAGCTCTCGGCTTAGAATGGGTAATGTGCCGGTGTGCACAGGCAATTTGTTTGTGGTAAATGCTAGGTTGTATCATTGGTTCCTTTGTCGGGACATCTTTTTCAATTATTTTTAAGATGGTTCATGATGAAGACGCACTGATTGTGTAACACCCTCAACAATTTTTATATTCCTCTTTTTCATTTAAAGTGTTGACATGTGATTTTCTTGATAAATATGTGTTCTTTTGACTGTTGAAGATCATGCTTGATATGGATAAATCATTTCTATTCTTAAAAATCATTAGACTAAAATAGTATGGCTTTCAAGAATTCATTTTCACTTTGGAAAGGTAAGTTGTAATCTAGATTTAAGAGTTGCAGACTTATTCCTATTTCTGACTCATCCTTGGATCAATTTTAGTGATCCAAGGAATGTTTTAAATATTCTTCATAGACTGAATGGTAAATTGACATTCAATAGTTTGAGGGACATAACATTGAACTTTGTATGTTACGAATTCCTTGGTCTTATGTGAACGTGTTTTCATTCAGCTGTATGTTTGTGCTCGGGTCTTTGGTGATTGATCTTGGTAGGACATTACGGATGTAAAAAAATTCAATTTATTTCATGACAGAGGAGGAATTCAGAGTCCTAAAACCAAAGGATTATCCTAACAGTATCCTAAGCTAGGTAAGAACACCTATGTTCTAGCTACATCTACTTATTTGGATTTCATTCTAATCTAAGCCTCTTATTCTATTTTGTTGGGTTGGCGTCCTAACCTAAGCTTTGTGCTAAATGAATATGGGAGAGATTACTAAAGTAATGCTAGGCTATTTTAACTAATACCTAATACTAAATGGTTATGAATTTAATCTAACCTAAGGTGGGAATTACTATTGGCAATGTTTTAAGACCTAAGGTGGTTATTGCTAGACTAACCTAAGTTTTATGGGATCCATCCTAAACTATTGAAAGGGAACCTAAGGGTCACATGTCTCTAAGGTGATGGTTCAATGGCATTTAAGTGAGTTGATAGGGTTTAATGGATGGTGGTACTACCAATTTTGGTGAGGGGCTAGTCAAATGTAGTGGAGGTATAAGTGGAAGATCCACTAAAGATGGAATTGCATGTTTGGATGGAATTGGCATTCGCCAATTTTAGGAGGCGGTGGAAAGGAAAGATAAGTGGGAAATTTGGAATTAATGGCATTGATGGACCTCGGTTTTTGTGTGTAAACCATCTTGGAAACTTGGAAGGTGGGTTTGTGGGAGGTTGTTTTCTTTCACATGCATTATGGATTTTTATTTGCATGGAGCTATCTGGTTCATCGAACTAGTAGTTAGACCTTCACTTCAAAGCTATTTTTGGTTTCTATGGTTTATTTTTGATCGAAGGAAAGTATATGAGGCATATGAAGAAAATATGTTTGATTGTTGATCTTTTGTGGAGGAGAAAAAGAGTTAGAAGCTTGACTGGAAGTATCTTTCGAGTTGGCAGAAGCACTATCAGGCATGATAGGCTCTAATAATTAAGATTCATTTCTTTCTTATAAATGATTCATTAAATCAACTCTACTCTCATGAGATTCATGTTTTCATGTTTGACTGGTTATTTTTCTTGTTGGGTTTTATGAATCTATGTGATTTTGGATATGAATCCATGGAAAAAATAATGTTGTTTTGGAAACTTTCTCTCTGTGCAAGTTCAATGATAGCATGCATGTGAAGCTTGTATGTGAAACTTGTTTCTGTAGCTCTGTTTTTCATTCTAGAACTTGTATTTGAGGTTGTTGTGTTTTGAACTAGCCTTCATTGCAATATAGGGTTATAAACTTTATGGGAACCTTGAGTTCCATTTGATCTTGTATTAGGGATTCATGTTTTGATATAAACTTGTGTTGGAGCTTTGTGTTGTTCTAAAATTTTGTGTGAAGCTCGTGTTCGACACTGTACTCATATTTGGTACTTGAGTGTTAAGAACTTTTAATTGGATCAATGAATTCAATTATGTTCTAGTATTTTTGTGTTGGGTTATACTTGTATTAAAATTTTAAAGCTTATAATTCTTTTATTGAGCAACTTACAAGAAAACTAGGTGATAGTTTGAATGAGTTGTTTGGTAATCTCTTCGAGATCTTGAACTGGAAATGTCTTGTTTAAATGAATGTGGTACTTATGTTTTTAAGACTGTATCATCTTCTCTGAGATGGTAATGGCATAAAATTTGGGGGTATTCTTTTCCCCTCTGTTTGAGGAAACCCACATTCTAGGTTGACTGTTTTGTTTGAAACTAAGTCTCCTCTGTCACAATTTTGAGGTTGTGAAAGTCTTGTTTTGGATTTTTGTTTTAGTTGCATTGGAGATAAGAATGGGACATCTTCTGACTTAAACATCTTTGGGTTTCTTTCTCTCTCTTCAGATCCTTTAAAATAAGTTTTGGGTCTCATTAGATGGATGAGTTATTACCCTTATACACTGAACTTATAAGGGAAGGATTACTTCTCGTTCGGTTGTTTTGTGTATAGTTATTTTGATTCACGAACTACTTACTCTTTGTATTAAGTTGTTGAAGCATTTAAGAGACTTCAGTCCTTGAGTTCATGGATACTTATGAACTTGTTAGCTTACTATTTTAGGATTCTATTCTTGTTGGATACAGTGAATGAGTTCTTGGGTCTTTTAAAGAGAGAGGAAATATATATTCTCTTGGGATCAGTATGTTGTTTTTGGGACTGTAATGTGTTTTTCATTCTAAATTGAATTGAACAGGAATTCATTTGTTAAGTAATGTAACAAATAATTATATGGACCTTTCCTAATAGAGATCCCTTTTCTCTGTCGTTTGGATAAGTTCATTTATTGAACTCCTCTGCACTTGATTCTCTTATGAGATGGTGATTTCTTTATGGTTTGTTGGTCTACTTTGTTTGAATCATTTGTTGTAATGATGTAGAAAGATAGTAGCTAAGTCGGTTCTATTGATAAGTGAATGCATACTTGTTTGATTAACTGTTGTTGACTAAGCCTTGCTTTATTTGGATGGATAGGAGTAGGTTTTGTCTCTTGTACTCTATATTTTTGGGTGAACTTGAGTAGATATTAACTCTGTATGGGACTGCTTTGATTTGTGAATGTTGGTTTTAGATCTTTGAATGATAACTTATAACATGTAGAAGTAGAATTAGATTTGCAGTTAGACTGTTTTGATTCTCTATACCTTCTTGGATTGTTATGAAATTATGTTTAGATGTATATCTTAAATGTTGAATTTACAAGATTGTTATCCCTGAAATGAAACAGTTAATTCATGTTCTGAACCTGTTCTATTTTTTAGATGTTATGAGTTTGGGTATAGTACGTAATGGTTCTTATTCTTTGCTTAAGATTTAGATGAATCATCCTAAAGTGAACCATGTTGTAAACACTTCTTTGTCTTATAGTAAAGATAAATGTTGTATTCTATTAGGATAGAATTATGAAATAATGGGATGGCAAGATCTATTGTTTGTTTAAAGGTAATTAATAGGATCAATTAAACTATAATTTTTAAGATAGATGTTGTGGATTATATTCTGCTCTTCTCTTAAAAGTGGATCTAGATTTATTATTGTACTTCTTTTCTAGTTGGTATCACTTATGCTTATTGTATGATATATTAATTGTCTCATTAAAGCAGAGTTGTTTTAATGAAACAATTAGTGGAATGCACTTCATTTTAATGCTTAGTGCTTATCATGCTCAGTTCATTGAACTGACCCATGCTAGCAATTTTGGAGATGGGCATTGTAAGTGATAAAAGAAGGAAAAAACTTATATGATGCATTGGCTGATATAAGTCTGATTCTTTGTAAAGAATTTTGATTCATTCTTTAGTTGTATTGAAAAAGAAAAGTTTTATACTTTTTAGAATGAAGGTTGTGGTTATGAAGTATGCCTAAAATGCATAGTCTTGTAAATATATAAGTTTATAATGATGAATTGGGATTTGGAGATTTACTTGCATTGGTTGTGTAAATCACCTCGTAATTTTATGAAGGAGATGGAAGTTCTATCGTGTTAATATTCTTCATATTATTTTATGCCTATCTGGTTATCCTTTGATAAGATGGATAAAGGGAATTAGTTCAATTTTCCTTATAATGATGTAGCTTGTTAAGTTACAAAGATGATGTTTATTATCTAAAAAATTTAACATAGTAATGTGGTGCATAATGAACATGCAATAATAACTATGGGTATTGTGAATGATAAACCCTAACACTTAATCATGTAGAGGAAGAATCTTCCTCTCTCAAATGAATGTAAACCAAAAAGGATTGGAGATATGATTATTAATCATTAGACTTCATTTTGTATGAAGTCTACTTAGTTGGACCTATGTGGTTGTTATACCTCCCTGAATGGTTAAATTACATTATATTGAAACTTATGATATTGTTGTCCTGTTTTGGTTAACTACTTGTTAAACTAAGTAAACAAACATTAAAAGCAATCATGAGTTAAAGGAAGTTCTTCAATGCTTAATTGATTCAAGTATGGAACAAGAACTTAAGGAGTTTTGGATTAGGGTTTAGCATGGATGTTGTAATATGTTTTATAATCCAAATTAATTAAACATTAATAACCTCCTAGGGGTATGTACATCTTGATGAGGCAATTTTTGTAGGATGTTGGCACACGCCAACTGCAGGGCTGTACTTTTGAGAAGACTTGGGTCTTCTCGAGAATATAGCAATGAAGTTGACATGTGGCAACACCCTTCTACATTGATCATCCAGATCTACACACATCTAGACTTGAACATAGTTTCTCTCTAGGTCTAGTTATTAGCATGTTTAGGATAGGGAGTAGCCCTTTTATGACTTAGGGTACCTTGGCACATTTGGTTGACTAGGGTCGACTAAGTATGCCCATATACCCTAAGTCATCATGAGCATCTTCCTATAATAAATTATGTTGTAACCTGGACTAGGGTCAAACCTTGGACAAGTGGACTGACAAAAGTTGGTAAAGACCATTCTAGATAATAGATGAGTGAGGTGAAGGATGTATTCCAAAATGACGAGTATGTCATCTAGGAATAGTGACATAAATAGTATGTTGAAAATATTTGGCCAAAGTATCGCAAGCTATTGGTTGCATTATCCTATGTCACCTAGTTTAAAGAAACGTGATGTCAGATGAATATTGGTAATAAATATTTAGATATGTTCTTTAAACAGATCACTTAGTACCCAGTTTAGGGTAGGAAAACCAAGTATACGAAGTGTACGATAAGTATTCAATACTTAAAGTTAAACATGAATAGATTGGTAGATCACTGATTCATTTATAGCTGCATATGGTTATTTGTTATGAGATTGATTGGAATGGAATGTGTGCTCTAAATAATGTTTTATTTAGAATAGATAGCATTGTGTTTTAAAAAAACTAAAAAATTCCCTTATTTCTAAAGTCTTAAAATGGGAATGTTACAAGTTGACCTAATAAGTGTTGAGGAGTAGATAAAATATCTATAAGAAGAGTACGCATGGATATTCAACACTAGATCTAAGTTTGATGCACATGCGTTGGTGGAAAATAACATGTATGATTGTCTATATGAGAGCTTCTTTACTATTTTCCCAGTAAAACTATACAAGTGGTTGGTTGCTTATGCATCTAAGCGAAACTAGAGGTATCACACACTTGTTTGGACATAAGGAGAATTTCAGGCCTTATATGACACTGATATGATTTGGACACACACTATGGATACTTTCTTTCATGGTTTTTGAATAGATATATCATGGAATACTCTATTTCCACTTATTCTTTCCCGTGAGGTATTTGAGTTCCAATTTTTACAATATCCTAGGGGAACTTACTTGTAAGGAATTCCATTGGTGATTAAGATCTTGATGGTAACATTAAATTTAGAGGAAAATCCAATGGTCAGCTAAACCCCACCACATGTGGGCCGGGAGAAAGTTTGGTGAAAGATGGTGGACCTAGTGATAGAGAAGCGAGAGAGAAGAAAGGAGTCTAAAGTATAATGAGGTGCATGAGAGGGAGATGGAGAAGAAACATGACATTGCAGAGAAGATGGTGTTAAGGAGAGAGATGGATCATGAAGGATTTGGAGCTCACATAGAAGGCATGGAGCTAGAGCATTAGGAACTCCCACATTTGGGAAAGCATGAAAGGGAACCCTCCTCGGCCTCACATGGGAGCACACCAATAGAGACGACCTGGGCCATAAGTGTGCATCTGAATCTACCTACCAACCTAACCCTTGTGCTTGGTTTTCAAATAATTAGTACATCCAATAGTAAGCAAGCTAATTTGGGTAGTAGGGAAGTAGGAGTATGTCACATAGCAAGTACATTGATGAAAGGAAAAATGTCTTTTTTGTTTTTTGGAGGTACCTTTTTAGGTTCATCATTTGCCTGAGAATTTCGGTCGCATAATTTGGGGTTCACTTAAGGAGTAGTACCACCACACATACTATAGGATTTCAATAAAGTACTACTATTAGGACACAAGGAAGTACATGTTACGGTTGACTTATGGCTACGGGTAGAGGATCACGAGGTGCGGGTGGCTCTAGTTTTGGTGGATCCGGTGGTTACGGAGGCAAGGGAAAAAAGGGGTTCTAGATCAGGTGGGTAGGGTCTACACCATCCCAAAAATATTTACATAGAGATGTCTCTTCGTTCTCTATAATATAGGGGTATAGAAGATGCTACTAAACATGTGCACATGTGTGAGCTATTGTTGCGCGCAAAAGGGATCATGACTTATGAGTGCAAGGCAAGTCAATTTACAACTACATTGTAGGGATGTGCACATAGGTAGTACAGGAAGTTTGACCCAAATTAAATTTTTGTAGATTATGCAGCATTCAAAGATGCATTCCTTAAAGATTTCTATATCCCTGAATTTGAGCAGAAGAGTATAGGCGTGCTCAAGGATATTAAACAAGGTACTACTGAAAGTGTCCGGGAGTATGATGCCCATTTTAAAACATTTTTATCTAAGCTTTCTTATGATATTCACAAAAGAAAACATGCACAATGGTTCATTGGAGGTATGATCACATATTTTAGAAGGGATTTGTCACATAAGACACACACTGATATGTGTGAAGCCCTTGAAGCGATTTACGTGTTGAAGTAGTTGGGAGTATAGACACTAGAGTTAGCCCATTCTTGGAAGCATAGATTGCAGCCATGAAAAATTAGTTGGAGAAACTATTGGTGAATTCGGCACATGAGACATGCACTGGGATTTGGTGTATAGACTATGAAGTGGAGGGGCACACCAAAGATAGTTGTCCCCATAGAACAATATGTTCATTATTACTAAACTCTGAGATATTTCACCTGAACCATGATGCCAACCGTTTCCCATTATTACAATACATGATAAGGAATAATATATCCTACTTTTATAAGATTTTATGGTCCACGACTCATGATACAGAATACTACAGGTTTATTGGTTAGATACATGATGTTATAGATATTGGTGTGTGATAGATAGGAGTATTAAATAACTCTAAGGGTAAAGGTGAGCATCAAGATCAGAATCACAATCAATTGCATTATGATTGAAATGAGGGGTGCTATAATGGAGGATGTGGCAGAGGTCGAGGATACCATGGTAGATTCAAAGGTCAAGGCTATGGTGGTGGACGAGGTGAATTCCCTTATGGAACATGCTTTACATGCGAGATCATCGACCACTACAGGCGTGAATTTCCTCAAAATATTACATGTTATTTTTGTGGGAAGAATCATAGCTATGAGGAATGCCCGGATCTATATGAGCATCTTAGCAAGCAACATAAATAGGAGAACAAAGGTGTAGGGATGGTTAGGATACAATGCTTTTGTATAAAATCAGTAAATGCCAAAGTTGGAACCCAGAACCTAAGGTATTACCTATAAAGATCACTAAACACGTTGAAGCTAAGAACATTAGAGAGGTGTTACCACATTATCATACCATTATTAAGGAGGAATTCTTGCATGCAAGATACCACGGATCCTATGCATCAAAAGGAGGTTTATCAAGAGACCATGGAGGTACTCAAAGACCTTGATGGGAAATACAATGTTTAAAGTAGCAATCACGGAAGAACTAAAAAATAAGGAAGAGACGGTCCAGTCATATATTGATGAATTGAAGGAGGTATGTAGAATGTTACACTAGGAGAATATTATTCCATTACTAGGGAGTTGGCTAAAGGGAAATAATCTGCACGGGAATACTGAGAATGGGCATTAGATCCTACATGCAAATATTCCCCCATATCTTAGACTATGATAAGGAGATCACTCTGAATGTTGTTTTTGATGGATGTCTCTTGAGTAATATATTGATTGACATAGGATCAGAAGTAAATGTGCTTACTTTAGATGCATGATGGGGAGACCTACATTACAACCATATTCTAATTTTTTATTTATGGCTAATCAAACTAAGGCCACTCCTATCGGAGTTTTAAAATATGCATCCATTACTATACAAGGGTCCAAGTTCATTGGGGATTTTGAGTTTTTAGCACTTGCTGAAGTAGACAATTTCCCATCTCTGCTTGGATGCCCTTATTGTTACATAAATAATGTTGATCTTTGGTTCAACAAGGGATATATTAGTTTTGAGAACAAGGAGGAAACCGTTATTATCCCTTTAACAAATGGAAAATTTGTGCCCTATGTTGAGCTTTTGAGTGAGGAAGATATGAATAGGATTTATGTATGTGTCATTTGGTATCCATAAGTGCTCAATCCATCTAAAGAAGGAATCCTTCAATGGGAAGATGCATAGTCTATTAGTGATAATACAAGTGTTGCTTGTGATAATTGGGCTCATGGTACTTATGAGATGGTTGGGAGCGAATTAAGGATCACATTTGTGTGGAAAATCAAACCTCGTTGCATTAGGAGGATAGGTAACAACTCTATACCTTAGTACACTAGGTAAGGAGACCCTACAGTATTCCTATGCACCATGGAAGAATAGTGGATAGACCAGTTAGAAATAATAAGTATGTTAGCATATACCCTACATGGGACATCAGCCCCTTTGGTGGGTGGTTCACAAGGATAATCTTGTAGATTGAAATGAAGTGAGGATTTATCTTACAACTAAGTTTTCCAGGAGCAATGCAACTACTCAAATATGCACATATCATGGTAATCAACCTATTCAATACCAAATTCAGCGGTGTGAGAGGCTCTGGACAAATGGAATGAAGCTTTACCACCTTTTCTATGGGTGCATAAACTTTATTCCACTTTACAAGGTTATGTATGTGTTTGGTATGTATATGCAGAGCTATATAGAGAAACTTGAAATTGGAAGGATTTGATTATAGGTATGATCCAAAATTTTGAACATTTCACTACTAAACCTCAATAGAAAAAGCATTAATGGCTATAAAGTGGTTAAATATGGGAGGAAGTTCTAAGGTGAAATAACTCATTAAAGAGTTATTTGATGAGAATGACTTGGGAGTGTGTTTTGCTTTGAAGGAGCAGAGACAGAGATGCCACGCTACTTAAGTGTGCTTGCTTTGAGAAAGAAAAAGGGAATATGGTATACATAGTACATGATGAAAAATTAGAATAACTAGATACGAGTCATTCATCGTGTACATGAAAGGTCTTGGATAGTGCATATAATAATGCACGCACCTATTATGAACTGTGAGGACCAAGAAAGTGAATATTGGTATAGGTGCTGAACCTAAAGAGACAATAATTGGAGATTATTTATCCGAAACACGAAGTAGAAAAAATAGTGGAGTTTCTCTGTGATTTTCAGGACTTATTTCCTAGGGGTTAGCATGAATTGAAAGGAGGGTATGAATCATTAGGAGAAATGAATATAAATCTTAAGGAAGGTGCATGCCTAGTCAGGAAGAGACCCTACAGGATGAACCCCAACTTGTGCGTAAAGGTTAAAGAAGAAATTGACAATATGTTGAAGTCTAGAATCATTAAGCCCCTGGAAGAATTGGATTGGGTTAGCCCCATGGTTATCAGTATAAATAAAGATGATCGGATTAGGATTTTTGTGGATTACAGAGAACTAAATGTTGCATGTGTGATTGATCCATTTCCTACACCTTTCACAAAGGAGATATTAGAAGGCATTACAGGGCACGAGATCTATTCTTTTACAGATGGATTATCTGGGTATCATCAAGTCTAGATTGCATAGGGGATCAAGAAAAAACAAATTTCACCACTAAATGGGGAAGTTTTGCATATACTATGATGCCCTTTGGTATGAAAAACATGTCTGTTGTATTTTTACAAATATTTGTTCAAGCATTCTAGGATTTTATTCATATTTTCTTGTAAGTTTACTTGGATGATTAGATGGTGTATGGGCTTGTTAAGGATAATTGTGATAATTTGCACTTAATGTTTGAAAGATGTATATATTTAAGCATCTCTTTGAGCATAAAAAAGTGTTTCTTTTCTACACCTTTTGGCACTTTATTAGGGAATATTATTTGCGAGGAAGTTTTGTTAGTAGATCCAACTAAGGTTGCGAGTTATTATCACTGAAAGAAACTACCTATTAGAGTGAGGTGCGTGGATTTTGGGTCACACTAGGTATTATAGAAATTTTATCAAAGGATATGCTAAGGTTGTTGCACTTTTAGAAGTGTTATTAAAAGGAAAGGGGACATTTTATTGGGGAGAAATATAGCAGTGCGCATTTGAGGTACTAAAGGAGAGACTTAATACAACACCTATTATGCATTTTCCCACATGGGACTAACCATTTCATGTACATGTGGATGCCTCTAGCATGGCCATTGGCATGGTGTTAGCTCATCCTGGAGAAGATATTATAGATCATCCTATCTGTTTTGCTAATAGAAAGTTGAATCATGCATAGAAGAATTATACAACGATAGAGCGTGAAGACTTTTTCATGATCTATGTACTACATAAATTCAAAAATACCTTTTAGCAACACCATTTGTATTTTACATCGATCACATGACATTGAAATACTTGGTAAAAAATCCCATTTTACAGGGGCACATATGTCGATGGGTGATTTTATTCCAAGAATTTTATTTCACAGTTGTAGTAAAACCAGGTAAAAGTAATTATGCCCTAGACCATTTATCATGAATTTAGTCGGTGAAAACACACGAGACAATTGAAGATACAATGTCGGATGCACTGTTGTATAGGTTATAATGCACACCTTCGGAATTGGAGGATATTGCTATATTTTTACATACAGGGGTGGCACCAAAAGGAATGAAATCCTTGGAGAAGAAATAACTTGCAATTCACATGACTCCTTTTATGTTGATTAGTGGTGACCTATACAAGTTAGGTCGAGATGAAGTATTACGTCAATGTGTACTAGAGCACGAGCACATGAATATCATGGAAGAGGCTCATGGTGGTATTGTAGGTGGGAACTATGCAGGTGATGCCACTGCGTGCAAGATTCTACTCATTAGATTATGGTGGGAGACCCTCTACAAGGATTTTAAAGCATATTGTAAGGTGTGTGATCACTTTCAACATGTTTTTAAACACAGGAAAAGAGATGAAATGCATTTAAGACATATTCTAGTGTGCTTTATAGAATTTGTGGGTCCTATTTCATCACCACGCATAGAAGCTGGATCGCACTACATCATCACTTACAGATTATCTTACAAGGTGGGTAGAAGTAGTATCTACCAAGGATTATCGACCACTACGGTGGCTAGGTTCTTATGGTAAAATATTCTTACAAGGTATGGATTCCTATTGATATTGGCCAATGATAGGGGCAAACATTTTTTGAATGAGACAATCATAATTCTATTGGATGAGTTCATGATTGCACACCATAAAAATAAACCATATAATCCTAAGGAAAATGGGAGTGTTGAAGCTTTCAACAATATTTTGAACCAAAACTTGACAAAAAAATTGTAATATTGGAAGGAAATATTAGGATTATAAAGTTTTTGTTGTGCTTTGGGTGTATATAACAACCTATAAGCGGTTGAAGAAGGCCACACCTTTTGAGTTGGTTTTGGCACAGAAGTAGTTCTTCCGATGGAATTCATGTTGCCTTCTTTGTGTATTACGCACACTAGAGGTCTAGTTTTTAGCACACTTTAGAATAAATAATTTATCAATTGATGCGGTTGGATGAGAGGTGCACCATAGCACGTTGGAGCGAAGCGGGGAAAAGGCCAAGCAAGAGGCATCGCATGTGGGAACATTAATGAAAAAAGATTAAGATAGGAAAGATGGCGATTCTTTATGAATCTAAGTTTCGCCCATCCAAGTAAGATTAAGTACTTTGGTTGGGACTGTATATTATCACTCATATACTTGAATCGAGACACTTTTTAGTTAGAGACACTTGATGGATTATTGTTACCTAGTTAATTTAATGGGAGTAGTCTTAAGCCCTAATATAAATAAGTCTTCTTGGTGTTTGTAATAAGGAAATGTTTCCATTCAGACTAGGTTTTCATTTCTTTATGTCATTGATGTATTTCCTTTTTGGTCGCTATGCTTTGTCAATTCAGTTGGTGTTTTTTTGTAATAAGCATGTTTGTGCACTAGAAGCTAATTACCATTTGAAGAAATTTTATGTGTAGAGGACTGCACATACCATTGGTGTGGGGTGGTTATTTACAACTGGGTACACATAAAGGAACAAACTGCTACAAGTGCTATTCAATTTTGGAGAGGAGTGGTTAGAAAGGAGATTTCTTTAAAAATATGATTGTAGATGGAGATAAATGAGGGAACAATATAACACGAGGTATGCAACGCAGTAAGTAGAGACTACAAGGAAGGTGCGGTGGTGAGGTACTCAAGTGCATCGTAGTGCACTAAAGATAAGTCTGTAGCCAGAAGGTAAGAAGGCATGATAGAAGGTTATAGTTGGGGTACGAAGATGTACTACATGGATATTTTGAAATAGGGTCAATTAATGAGAGGATTTTTGGTAGGTGGAGGATCAATAAATGCACTAAATTTTTGAAAATCTATATAAGGATATGATGCGGGTTCATTTTTACCTTTTTATCATAATTATTTGAGTGATTTGTGTTAAGGTGTGAAGAGTTGTGAAACCATATGTGGAGAAAAGAGTGTTGTGTGAAGAGGATTTCATCCCCATTGGTGAAGGGTTTGAGTGAAACAAAAGTGTTTAGGAGGAGCTAGGGCATGTGGTTTCAAGATGGGGCATGCGGATTCGAGCTAAGGTTTGATTTTTCTTGTTATAGATAGTGAAAAGGTGAATTTTTATGATAGTATCAAAGAAAACACCTACCACAAGTACCAAAGGAAAGAAGAAAGTAGAAGTATAAGTTTAAATTTCTCCCAAGAGTAATTTCTTAGAGATGTAGTATCCAGAGGGTGTGATAAGTTGACAAGAATGGGTTTCCCACATCCACAAGTGCAAGATAAGTGACTAAAATCATTGCACATCGATAATAAGAAATAATTGGATGCATTATTGAGTACAAAGACTAATAAGTGCATGGTGGAGGATATGCCAATGTATGATTATGCTGGAGAGAAATTTTTGAAACATGTAGGATCTATTAGTTGTACAAGCTCATATATTTTGGTAACTATGAACCTTTATATCAGTGGCTGATGAGTAGAGTTCATGAGGAATTTTTCTAATTTGTTAGAAGAAGGGTTAAAATCAAAGCAGCCCTGATTTTGACACTGACAGGATTAAAAGGCATAGGGGTAGACCTGGCTAGTGACTTGATTGATAAAGAAACAATCATGGAGACATGAAAAGAGTTAGGATATACAAAGGGTCTGTGTGGAATGGACATTGATAAATTGAAGAAGTACCCAGTGGTACAGGAAGCTACACATCGGTGACCAAGTTAAATGATCAAGAGAGATGGTTGCAAGTAAATACCATGTGGCTCCATATCGCAAGGAAAATGTCTCAAGGATTAGTCTATAACATAGCAAGCTACATTGCAGAAACCATTATCAAGGAAGTGTATAGAGGTGATAAGATCAATTTTGGCACTATCTTACTTTATCTAGTATTTATGGAAATTAGAGTACCCGATGGGCCAAAGAACAAGAATTGGGAATATCCCATGGAAAAAATTCCCTTGTGGAAAGGTTTAAAAGCATTTATCGAAGGTTCAATTAGTGGGCCATTTAAAAAAAGGGCAGAGATGTGGTATGATCGACTATGTGCAGCATTTGAAGAGGAGTGACACATCCCTAAGGAGCTACCTTTGGTAGTTGACAAAGGAGTATAGTTCACGGTGTAGTAGTACTTCTACATCACGTAGTTCACTATGAGGGATAGGACATGGAGCCCATAGTCAAAACTATCATATGCCTTTATAGTTCACTACTTCCAGGCATTAGTTCACCTCTTTACCAATATGCATCACCTGAGTTTTATTGTAGAAAAGGTAAACTATGACTACCACACTCTAAGGAAGAAATATGTATATCTAGGATGGATTGCCTATGTTGAGAGGAACATTTCAGATGTTATAATCATGAATCCTATAAGCTTGTAAATTGGGGGCATTAGAGGAGTGCTCATATACCTTCATCTTAAGCCCAAGCTGGAGAATAACAAGTATGTGGGAGAATGAGTTTGCACCCGGGTGGTCGCCTAAGGGAAAGCATACAGTGGAGAACATGCCAAAAATAAAAAACCACACAAAAAATATAGAGGTATATGATGAGGAGGAAGATGAAGATAGTGGCAACTTAGATCATAGAGGCTAGAGGCATCCCACAGATAGAGTGGAGATTGAGCACATGGGTACTCCACCATAGGCATAGGAAGAAGATAAAGACTTAGCCATATAATTAGTCTAGGGAGATTGCCACTTTAAAAGGGTTTTCAAAAGAATAAGGACCTAAAGTGTGGGAACCCCATAACCTATGAGGATATCACCATGAATCTCTCCTTAAAAGAGGCGGTTGAGAAGAAAAAGAAAGCTAAAATTAAATGAGGAGGTAGAGAAGTCTGCAGAAAGCATGCTTGACACCCATGTACAACCAAAATATGTGGAGGTACTCAAGGATGAATATCTGAAGGATGAAGAAGAGGGAGTAAATGGTAGAAGAAATAGAACATGATATTTCTCAGAACATCAAAGATCTGACTCCAAATCTTGGTGCTCAAATTCCTAAGGGGCCAAGAATAAAGAGAGCAAGTGGGGAGTATGTTGTACCAAGTATGGGCTATGTTGAGGACACAAGTAAATTTGTCTCTACCTATTTCTAGAGTATAATGGGCCTTAAAAGGTTGTATAGATGGGATTTATGGGCCCAGGACATGGCCACTACATGTGTGAGGAAACAATTTTCGGGCCTATGCAAATGCACATGGACAAGCCTGATTTTGATGTATGTGAGGATTCATGTGTGTCCCAAAGAATGAAAAAGGCACTACAAAGTAGACACATGACTATAAGGCTCACTCTCATGTCCAATGAGCAGGTAAGCAATTTCTTAGTTAAGGTATCTATAGAAGTGGTATGTAGGAACATAGATAAGGTTGCGGTTATTAGAGTGCTACGAAAAGATAATAAGGCAAAAACTATAGAAATCACACGTCTACAAGGAGAAAATGACTTCGAGAAGAAAAAGGATGAGGCCTTCATTAGTATGGCATAAGAATTTGGTGACCATGTCTTGAAAGTGAGACTCGCACTTGAAATCTAAGGTACCTAAAATGTTTCCTTCAGTTATGCATTATGTGTGTACCCTAGTGATTTGGTACTTGAGGATGGGATGATTCACATGCTAGTGCGCCAAAGGACCACTGACAAGAAGTGGATAGAGCAAGGGCCTTAGTGCTTAGAGAGATTTCATCTTATAAATCCTTGCTCCAGGACTTTGCAATAATAGTTGAAGAAATAAAACCAGGCATTGAACATTTGTGCAGCTCCAAAATCAGTAATCCAGATAAGAACTATATTGGAGGATAATGAATTTTTGAAAGAAATGAAGGGTGAGACTTTAGAGCACACAAAGATATTGGCGTTAGTGAAGAAAAAGCATGAATACCTTGTAGCATCACAAAAATTGCATAAGGAAAGGATGGATGATCTTAGAAAGATCATAGCACAAAAGATGGATATTCTAGAGGGAAAATGTCTAGTATGGCTATCGTTGTCATACTATTACAAAATGAAAAGGGAGAGATGACCCAGGATGAGTTGGAGGTCATTGTTATAGATGTCCCAAAGAAGAATAGGAACATACTAGATGAGTGACAAGATTTGGAAGCTAAAATTAAGGAAGAATATCCAGAGTGTATTCTCCTAGTGGAATAGGAGGGTGCTAGAGAGTAAAATCTATTCTTTGTATAATAATTCATTCTTTATATTCTTCTATTCTTATTCTTTAAGGCATCATGAGGAAACCATTTCTATGGAAAAAAATGTGGTTTAGTGTGGGGTAATTTTGAGTAGACAAATTATGACACTAAGGAGAAGGCGCACAAATATTTTACGCGTGGTAGCAAGGAAAATTTGAAGGCGTAGAAGGATAGGGAAAGAAGTGCGCATGAAAGATAGATTAAATTGGGACTTAGCCATTTTCATGGTTACATGCTATTTTGGAGATAGTGTACGGAGCATACAATAATATGGATACTTGTGTGACACACAAATGATATTTTGGAAAGAAAATATACTAAATCACCATGCATGAGTTTGAATTAATAATAGATTTATACTACTAGTTAAGCTGTAATAGATCTATTATTAGTGCACTTGCATGTGTGCATGTTAATGTAAAGGTGCATGACTATTTTCAGCATGCGGCATGGTTTCATAAGTACATAAGCGGTGAAGGGAAAGACCCCACCCTTATAAATATGTAGTAATTTGTGTATATTAAGATAGTGTTGTGTATGATCTATTGTGGAGTTATCTTTGCCCGGATTTTATGCGCGCATAAAATTATGATACTACTTATTGTAAGAATCTTATGTGTTTATTTTGTTTTAATATAATGGAGTGTATTAGGTGAATAATGGTGTTAAACATGACTAAAACTAGTTCTTACATGGTTAACTTTGTTATATCTATCACTTAATTCATTATTCTTTTAGATATAGATCTAGAATATGCTTTGTGGAATATTTATGTTGTTTTTGGATATGAATACATTACATCTTCATCATGTTCACATCTTGTACAAGCAACTCTAAGGAGGGGCCTAGTACCTTTGTGCACTTCGGGTGAGTGCTCAGCTTAGGCTGGGTGATGTGCTTTAGTGCAATTGGGTTTTTCGTGGTAAATTCTAGGTTGCATCATGTGTTAAGGGAGTTAAAAAAACAAAAACTCTTTTCAATAATAGTGTAATTTTTATCTATAGGGATAAAGTTTTTTCTAATAAAATAAATTATGTACATATGTTCTTATTCATCCTTCTAACTAAGAATTGCACCCATTGCATTGTTAGATGTATTGATGTGAATTTGAAAAGGTTTTCCCTAATTGGGTCCTCTAAAAAATGAAGCAGTAGTCAATTTATATTTGTTAACTTCAAGGAAATTTTGTCATTGAGAGTTCCATTAAAAACACATTCCTTTGTTAGTAATGAAAACATAGGTGCAATAATTTTGTTGAAATCCTAGATAAAATTTTCGGTGCCCACAATTGTCATTGTTTTATTTAGGCACCAATTTGTGAATTCCTCGAATATTTGTTTTGATTTTTCTCAAAAAAATCATTTTCCTCAACCTCTACAAGTTTTGTGGGTTTGTCTTGATTTCCTAAGCTCAAGTAATGTCATGTTTTGACCCTACGAGACCCTTTTTAGTATTTATGCGTTAACATTTTAGTTGCTTCTTAGTAGGGTTGCGGGTCTAATGGGGAAAAATATGTGTATTTTTTCCTTCTCATGTGATACGGGTGAATTGACCATTTTTGTGAAACTTGCTTCATGAAAATTTTCAAAATGTAATTTTTTTCTCCAAGACCAAGTAATGGAATATTGTAAGTATCAAGAAATTGGTCCTTAATCGCAACTTTGCACTTTTTGTAGTGTTGTAGAAATACAAATATAACATCAAGCCTCAAAGGAATATTCTCCTAATATTACCTTCTCCATTATTCCTTGGAAGAAAATTCAAGAGATGCAAGTTGCAATTTGAAATTCCATCCCCAAACCATACCGAATGGAATATTTGAGGAATGTAGTGGTCACAAGTAGAAATGCATATTGCAAACTATATTTTTACATCCTTGCACTTTTGTAAGATGTAAAATTTAATACCATCCCATATTCCCAATAGAAAGGGAACACATGGTGGCTCTAGAATGAACATATGAAAATCACACTTGTGTTGTGCACTTTTCCATTTTTAAATGTTATATAAAATCTAAAATGTAAAATGTAATACCATCCCATATTCCCAATAGAAAGGGAACACATGGTGGCTCTAGAATGAACATATGAAAATCACACTTGTGTTGTGCACTTTTGCATTTTTGAATTTCATATAAAATCTAAAATGTAAAATGTAATACCATCCCATATTCCCAATAGAAAGGGAACACATGGTGGCTCTAGAATGAACATATGAAAATCACACTTATGTTGTGCACTTTTGCATTTTTGAATTTCATATAAAATCTAAAATGTAAAATGTAATACCATCCCATATTCGCAATAGAAAAGGAACACATGGTGGTTCTAGAATGAACATATGAAAATCACACTTGTGTTGTGCACTTTTGCATTTTTGAATTTCATATAAAATCTAAAATCTAAAATGTAATACCATCCCATATTCCCAATAGAAAGGGAACACATGGTGGCTCTAGAATGAACATATGAAAATCACACTTGTGTTGTGCACTTTTGAATTTTGAATTTCATATAAAATATAAAATGTAAAATGTAATACCATCCCATTTTTCCAATAGAAAGGGAACACATGGTGGCTCTAGAATGAACATATGAAAATCACACTTGTGTTGTGCACTTTTGCATTTTTGAATTTCATATAAAATCTAAAATGTAAGCGCATCTATGAAACTTATAAGGGAAGGGCACATGGTAGCAGCCCATAACTTTAAAAGGAAAATGTACTTTGCAAGATTCTAGTTTGACACTAACACCTGATGGGAAAATATGGTCAAAGGGGCATGTGGCATCATTTTGGGAAAATTTACACTTTTCATCATTACTGATTACGTAAGATGAAAATTTGGTTACGTAACTTTGATAGTGTTGAATTTTTCAATGCACAAGTAGATACTACATGAGTAGACTGTCAAATATATCCAATCTGAAAGGGGGAAATCATCTAAGTGTATCCACGTTATATGTTCTAAAAAATAAATGGTCATAAATATAAAAAGGGAAAAAGATATACAAATCCCTTCACACCATTAATGTAAGTATGAGGATGCATTATATAATTGAAAATAAATTAAGATCAACACTTTACATTGAGATATAATTTATGGAGAATTTTGTGAATCATTAAGCAATTTTGAGATCGATCACATATCCTTGAAGCCGGAATGATTATTGATAAATTCCAAATTTCATTTTCTTCTCATACTAGTTTACATAACTACTTTCACGGAGGTAAGTTCCATAGCTAGCTTCTTACTCTGTATGTTTTTATGGTTAGTAGGGCTCAAGGGTCACAATTTTTTAAGGGTTTTGATTAAATTAGAGATATAAGGGGTTTATCTTGCATTCTAAATTCATTTTGAGATGTTTAAAAATGAATATATTGTTAAATTCCCCCTAACCAATTCAAATTTGAATTCTCCTTGGATAAGATAAAATATACTAGCTTCCTCGGTGTAAACTTGGTTGAATTTAAATAGAGATTGAAGGCTCTGGGAAGGAAAGAATTGTTACCCATGCAATTTCAAATCAAAGTTGATTGTTAAGTTTTTCATATTCATTCTTTACTATTCTTTATTTAACATCATTTCAAGTAGAGAATCAAATCAAATGATGTCAATGAGATAACAAAATCTTCCCGAGAGTGCACACAAGATGGTGACAGGACAAGGAAATACAAAAAGGATTTTACCATCAAAAATAATATTATCCACTCCCCCATGAGCTCAATCATAGTTCAAAATCATTCTATCTTAGCGTATCAAAGCATAATCATTTCAATTGGAGGATCATATAATTCATTTTGGATAATTTACGATCTTTTTACCTCAATTTTTTTTGTTACTGAAGGTTTTTAGGGCATCTAGGTATATTCCCTTAGGGTAAATTTGATATAAGAATGAAGGGTTGTCTTCATTCTAGAGGTCGATTATGTTTTTATTTTTTGTCTAGTTTTGAGTTTTTTCTAAGGTAATTACATTCTATAGTCATTGACAGGAATTAGGAGCATTCCCATGCCTCCCTTGTCTAAATTGAAGTGTATAGAAAATTCTTCCATGCTTGGTCTTATGTTTTTGGTTATAAATGAGAACACATCTTCATAGATATAAAATTTGATGTAATATTTTCTTAGTTGAATGAATGAAATACAAAATATTTCTTTCTAATTATTACATGACATTGGTTATTAAATGAGTATTGTGTTGAAGTGTTACTTTACAATATTTATTTTAAAAATAATTCTTATAATATCATTGAAAAAGTGACTATTTATGACCTTTGAGTGTATCGTGAGTGTTATGATTTATTCTGACAAATTTTTTGTTGGAGATTTATGCACGAGTGTTTATGTTAAAAATATAGAGGTTATGTGGTAGTATTTTCCTAAATTTGGTATCAATGAATGCAAATTCCCCTTCAAAGTTTTTATTGTTTGGATTATTTGTCTCTACATCTTGAAAGTACCAAGTCGGATGGTGAGCACTAATACTTGTCCCTACCAGATCCACCACCCCCACCTCATTTAAACTAAGCACTACTATCTCATCCTACCATTTACATATTTCATATCCCTTCACATATCCAACATGATCTCTTCCTATGAATCACATTTATCTTTCATATTTTCAGTTAATTTCTGTGAAATATAAATATCAAAATCTCAAGTATCATTTCACCCCAATTTTTCAACTGATTTCTCCCAAATTATGCTTGTGATCAAATTTTATGTATCTTGAGTAGCTTGTGTCTAATGCATTATGTGTAATGTTTGTGTGAAAAATATTTGAGTGAACACTGTATTTATGGATATACTTTCCTTAAATTAAATAGAAAAAAATTGTAGTAGATTGAATCATAACATCCTTCCTTCATTTAAGCTACCATTTGGGTTCTCTCACTCTAGTTCAAGAAGATATAAAAGTAATATGAGCTATCAACTTCCTTTTTATGTGCTTCCTAGCCATTTTCAAGACCTATAGATAAAAGAGTATTAGATTTATCCCCAACTATAAACGTCATATATTATATCTATCATTATTTAAGAAATTTATTTATGAATTTTTGACAAGTATGTGGGGTGTGAAATTGAGAACCAACACACTTACAGTGCAATAATGGAGGAATTTGTAGTTATCATAGTTTAATTCGAGACCCTTTCGGGGTTCGGTGAATGATTCTCAAATTTCTAGTCATAAATTATCTAGGCATTATCAATATTTGTTTAGTGTATGGGTAATTCCATTGAATATATGAGAATATGGGTTTATGAAGGGTTTATCTAGTATCAGCTATTTAATATTCTCATAATGTTATCCATTTCATTTTCAATCTTGATTTACTATTTATAGGGATGCAAATATATAGTGGCGAATCCATCTTAATTTTGGGTTAGACATGTGCTATATTTCTTGTTAAGATATTGTGGTTCTTATAAATTTACAAAAGCTGGAAGGACTAAGATCATTATTTAGATCATATCCAACTAATAATATTATTTCGAGTTAAAAGTCTTTCAAAAAATAAGGAAGAGAGTTTGGAAGTCAATAATTGGTCGAGAATTCAAGAGGTAAGAACATTGCCTTACAGATTTGGTGATTTCCCTTTGGTTGAAGATTATTCTTGTTATTCTAATAGTTCTGAAACACATATCCCAAAATATCACCTTCACTCCTTGTTTCAACAAGGCTCTGCTGCCAGATCTACTAAGAGATGTCCTAAGCCTACACATTTTTTCACAAGTGAGAATAGAGATTTTGGTTTTAAAGTTATTCCTCCAAGGAATTTCTAGAACATTGACCATAATCATTTGTTCCATAGACCACCCATCCAAAACTTGGTTGCTCCTCCTCCTAAAAGACAATATCATAATAATATTGATCATCCTCCTCCCATGCTCCTTTCAAAGTGAATTCCTTCCTGCTTATCAATTTTAATGACATGATTGGGTATCAAATGAATTATCAATGAAATAAGAATTAGATATCCTAAATTTCAAAGAAACATTGCTATTAGTTGTGATCAAAACCTTGGGTTATTTTAGAATATCATGGATGAATATGAAATGGAGTATGCAGATTTTTTTAAAATGATTTGTACACACTCTATAAGAGGATGTTAGATAATAGTTTAATGTATTGCTTCATGATTTAATTGATTCCTCGGAAGAAATGAAAAATTCCTTTAGGATTCAATAAGGTGATAGAACCAACCCTAAGTTCCTCTTTTCATAATTTGAAAATATAAAGAAGACGATAATGATTTTGTATAGTACTTTAATACAAAGTTCAACAAAACTTTGAAGAGGATACCAATGATTTTAAGACCTAGTGATGACTTTTGTTAATCATATATTCTAATTATTTTGATAAGAAGGAATCATACTATGAGAGATTAAAATCTTGTTAATTTGAGGAAAAAATTTACCATGTCCATAAAAAATGAAAATAAAATCAAGGCTATTAGTAAACTCATAAAAGAGAAGGGGTAAAAATTGTTAACCTCGAGAAGTCACAAGCCAATAAGTTTATTGATCTGGAAGAGGTAGTCAAAATCTTGGATGGATCGGTGAAGGGATATCCTACAAATTGGCTAGAGTTGAGAAAGGGTTGTCTTCTGGTCCCAAGAATCAACATAAAAATCAAAATCAAAATCATAATAAATTCATAGGAGATCATTGAAATTATGATAAAGGGATGAGACCCATGGATCAAAATGATAGGAAATATAATTTTTGAGACAACAAACAAAGCGTACTTGACTTGTTGGGATAAAATGTTGCAGCATTTGAAGAAGAAGACATCATTGACTAGTGTAATAAATGTTTGTTACCTCATACTCCATGTGAACGAGCTTGCCTTTCTTGAGGATACTAACAAATCATATTTTGATGATGCATGTATGCTTGATCATCACGTAAATTTCAAACAAGGTACTACCTCTGTTTATATCCTCTATGACAAAACTATATATGATTTTTGGGCATGCATAAAAAAAGTATATTACCTTCCTCTTGAAGTTGATGTATAGGTTTATATGGCTCAATATTTTAAGCTAACCAATCATGATTTTGAATACAATAGGGCTTTAATGATAAATAAATATGATGAAGAGGTCCCTTATAAGGAGGATAGTGAATTTTTATAAATATAGATGTTTCTCAAAAGAGTACAATATGAGAAATAGGGAGGTTAAAAGCCACCCCCAAATCCAAATCCAATATTTCACTCTAAACTAATGTTCCTAGGGTACCCCAAGAAGTTTGTGACCTAAAAATTCCTAATGTTGATCCAAGTCCAAGTATCTAATATTTTGTTTCCACTTTGAAATAATATATATCATTTGAGAATATTATAACTCTCCCTCTCAATATATATATTCCTAAGTACAAAATCTATAACATGGCTCATATCCTGATCTAGATGAAGATAATAGTTCTCTTGGTGGAGTTTATTAGGATTACCAAGCATAGAAAAAGGAATTCAAGTAGTTGGGGTTTAGTGAGGGTGTTTCTACTAATGAATCTCTGTTAAACACAAAGAAACCCCCTCTAGCACTACTGTAAATGAGGTCAAAGAACTCGAAGAAATTATTGATCCCTCCCTCAAGGTATATTTAAGCATATATTTGGTAGAGATTTAACTAGATATGGAACCCCTTTTCACCACATTTATTTTGAATGATTAGATCATGCACAATTATATGTTTGATTAAGGAACTTCTTGCAACATAATTCCATTAGTGGATATGAATGATTTGGACATAAAGATAATAGTCACTTATGGAAGATGTTATGTTTATGGACTCAAGCGATGTACCTATTATGGGATGTGTCAAGGTTTTGGTTATACAATTGGTAACCCATGCGGGAAGTATTTGACAATGAATGTGTCTTTGGTTGATTGTCCATCCTAATGGGAATATTATTGTTAAGAAAGTGAGAAACATGTGTGGGAGGAAGTGTGCGAGATGGATCTCTCTTAAGTTACTATCCCTCTGGAAGGAAAATTAGTAAAAGCGCACATGGAGGAAAAACTATTGCACATGATATATGATCCAATGAATTCATCCTATGAGGTGTTTTATACTTGATGTGGATTTTAATAAAAATTTTGGTAATGCTGATTTTGAGGATTGATGACTTAATTTGGAAACTCGTTTGGAAGACCCCTATGATCCTTAAACCATGATTTTTGATGGATCATGCTTTAATTTGGTGAATGGTGCAGGAATTGTGTTGGTCTCCCTAGCCAAGGATCCTTCAATTTTTCTTTCAAGTTGTGTTTTGAGTGTACAAACAATATTGTTAAATATTAAAAAATATTACTTAGATTGAGAATTTCGTAGAGGCACACAATTAAGGACTTGATAGTGAAAGGATACTATGAGTTCATTTTGAATTAGATTAGAATATTTTATGTAGCCAAGAATTAGATGTTAAAACAATATATGAATGTACTATGGTATTTGATTGAATAATTTGATTCCTTTAATATTGAGTACCATGAGAGGAATCAAAATGTAGCAGATGATAGGCTAGTGATGTTATCCTCTTATTATGATAACCAAATAATTTCCTTGTACTACAAATTTGACGTTGAAATGATTGTTAGGCCTTCTATACCTAACAAAATTTAACATTGGCAAGTATTTGATGATGACTCCCATAATCATCAAACTCTTAATTTTTAAAGATTAGTTTGCTAACCAAGTGATATACCTTGAGCCTATGATGAAGGTTTTTGATTGGAAGGAGACCTTGTTTGAAAAAAGGTATCTAAATTAAAATATAACACCATCTTAAGATGGTTATTCATCCTTGAGTCTTTTTTTGATAATGCGAGACAAGGATGTGAAAAATATACCTACACCTCAAAGGATGTAATTTAGTGTAACTTGGGGACTTCCCAAAATCTACGAAAAGTTTGGTTGGCTAGAAAATTGGGTACAAAAGAAAAAAATCCTACATTGACTTGTTAATAAAATATCAAGATTGCTTGTTTACTGGTCTTGTTCTAAGTCAAATTATTATAGGGAAGACATATTTCAGCATGAGATACCCCTTGAGCCTCACAACAAGCCTTTTAGGAAAAATAAAAATTTAGATAAACCTCATCCTCATGAAAAGGTGTAGGAAGAACTCAAAAGTTCAAGGATGGAGCTATCATACAACCTACCATATATTCTTCATGGGTAGTTAACCTTGTCCTATTTAGAAAAAGAATGGGGACATTAGATTATGTGTGGATTTTATAAATCTAAATAAAGGTTCACTAAAAGATAAATTCCATTTACCAAATTTGGATAATATCTTACAAAGGGTAAAAATTTCATAGTTATTTTCAACTTTGGATGGTTTCTCGGGGTATAATTAGGTGGTGGTTAAAGAATTAGAACAATTTAAGACTGCTTTCACTACTCCCTATTGAACTTATGTTTATGTCAAAATTACTTTTAGGTTGATGAATGTAGGGCTACTTTTCAACGAGCTATGGATGTTGCATTTACATGATTCATAAATGAATTCATACAAGATGATATCATATTATTTTCTAATAAAATATGTGATCACTTAGAATACCTTGAGATGATTACGATAAGATGCGAGAGAATTCGGTATTTCACTAAATCCAAGAAAGTGCCACTTCATGGTGTAAAAGGAAAATCTATTGGACACATTGTGCCTCAAGAAGGATTCTTGATTGATCCCGAGAGGGTAGAAGAAATTGATAGGGTACTTGTTGCCCAATCTAAGAAGGGTCTACAATACTTCTTTGGTCAAATCAATTTTGTGAGAAGGCTTATATCTAACTTTGATTAAATTACTTTACCTATCACAAATAAAGGCCATGAAAAACCAATTGCATTTTTAGTAAGGCCTTGCAAGGATATGATTTGAAGTATACAATCATGGAGAAACAAGATTTTACTTTTTAAAATTCCACAAAGATCTTTAGACACTACATCTTGAGCTCAAGAATCATTGCTTATGTATTGCATACCATGGTCAAGGACATCTTAATACAAATGAAAGTCTCAAGTAAGAGATGCGAGATAGGTCAATAAAGTTTAGGAGTATGACATGGACATCTAAACCACCAAATTAGTGAGAGGCCTTGGTTTGGAAAGGCTAATGAAATAAGAAAATTTATAAGTTGTTGAAGTGCACAATGTTGATGCTGATTTGAATGATCCCCATGAAAAGGTAACTTCATATATTTGGTATAAGGACATAGTTTATTATTTTTGAAATTTAAATTGTCCTTTAGGCTGGATAAGAATAATAGGACATTGAAATTAGTATCCCAAAAGTACATCCTAATGAGACCTTGGCTTAGCTAAGAAAATTCCCGAAGGGGTCCTATTGAGATGCATAATTGAAGATGAATCTCCTAAGTTGATTGGTGAGTTTCATGGAGGAGTGTGTGGTGGTCACTATTCTATAAAGATAAATACTTATGAATTTTGAGATTAGATATTGGTGGAAATCTATTTTCAAAGATGTCTCTTAGTTAGTAAGAAAATGTGAAGATTTCTAATGTTTTTACAGTAGGTTAAATCTTATGGATCTCTCCCCTTACATCCTATTTCATTTGAGGATCCTTTTAGATAGTGGGGGTTGGATTTGATTGGTGAAATGTTAGATACTTATAGTGATGGCCACAAATGGGTATTAGTGAAAACCCGACTATTTCACTAAGTGGGTTGAAGTGATTCCAACAAAGAAAGAAAAACAATAAGTGGTCATGGATTTTATCTGAAGCGCATTAGTTGTATATGTGGTGTCCCTATCAAGTGGTTTCTAATAATGCCATGAGCTTCAGAGAAAAAAATTAGTAACCATGTATCATGATTATGGAATAATTCTTTCCTATGCTTCCAATTTTAATCCTCAAGGGATTGGGAAAGAAAAATCACGTAACCATAATTTTCACAAGCTACTCGAAGGAAATTGAATTTTAATAAGAAAAATTGGGGTGAGAAACTCAAGTTTTCATTATTGGATGATTGAGTCACATCAAAGAGATCTACTAGGAAAATTCCATTTGAGATGGAATGTGGTGTCTAAGCAATCATTCCTCTCCATTTACAATTATATTCTTACCATTTTATGCAGTAATTGGAAGATGAAGAAGGAATTGATACTTTTGTTGTAAGGATTAATAAGGTCATTGAGCTTGATGAGGTCAGAAGAGAATATCATCGAGGTACATTAGATTCAAGGGAAAAATTAAGAATATATTTGACAAAAAGGTTACTCTAAGGCACTTATATGTTGATGATTTGGTTCTACTATGAGATAGCGAGGCATGGAGATAAAGGAAATTATGGAAAGTTTGATGTATTATGGATGGGTCCTTATTCCATTAATATCATAATTGGAGTAAATAATTTCTTCTTAAGGGATTTGGAAGGAGAGTTTCTTGAGCTAAATATTAACAACATACATCTTAGGAAATTTTTGGATTGATATTGTGTCATCTTATAATCATGTATAGTGTATATATATTATATTTTATATATATTTATTGTTCCCTTCTAGTCCTCTGTGATTGTTTTGTCAATTTTTTTCTCATGGTGTTCTAAATTGGAAATACCAAAGTGTATTGCTATGTGACTCCTTATCAATGGATTAATAATATATTTTAATTCATCTATGATTGTTTCTATGGTTCTTTAAACACCCATTGGGGTATCCATCCCTAAATAAGAGCCAATTTTGGTGCCCGTAATTGTCTTGTTTGATTTTAGCACCACTTTGTAAATTTCTTGAATATATGTTATGTTTTTGCTCATCATTTTTGTTTTCCTTTACCTCTTTAATTTTTTTGGTTATTTCCCAAGTTACTTAGCTTGAGAAATGTCATGTTTCGATCCTGTAGGCCTTTGTCGAGTATTTGTGCCTTACTGAAAAAAATTCTTCTTACTAGGGTTACGAGTCTAATGGAGGAAAAACAAGTGTATTTTTCCATAGTATGTTATAGGGGACTTAGCCATTTTTGTGAAGCTTTCTTTGTGAAAATTTTCAAAATGAAAATATGTCCCCTAGGCATGAGAAATGGAATATAATAATTATCTAGGAAATTGGGCCTTAATCACAACTTTGCACTTTTTGCAATGTTAAAAAATATAAATACACCCCAGTAATAATTTCCTAATTATTCCTTACCCATTCATCCACGAGAAAATAGTCAAGAGATACGAGTTGCAAGTTGAAATTTCATCCCTAAACCTTATCGGATGGAATATTTGAGGAATCTGGAGGTTCTGAGAAGAAATTCATATTACGGTTTGCATTTTTGCATCCTTAAACTTTTGTAAGATACAAAATGCAATTCCATCCATGAAGAGATCGATAGAAAGGGAACACATGTTGGATCCAAAATCAACATATGAAAATTACACTTGGTTTTTTCCACTTTTACATTTTTACATTTCAAGTAAAATGCAAAATTTAAGTGCATCTCCTAAATGCCACGAGAGGAAGGACACATGGTAGTAGCCCATAGGTTTAAAAGGTAAATGTAGTTAGAAGTTTGTACCCTTGCACCTTTTATAAGATGTTAGTTTGACACTTTGAGACCCGATGGGAAAAATGATCAAAGGGCATGTGGCATCATTTTGGGAGTGAAAAGGAAATTTGTAGTTTACACTTTACATCCTTACATTTTTGTAATATATAAGTTTGGTTACGAAACCCAATAGTGTTGAGTTTTTCAATGCTTTGTAAGTAGGTACAATATGAGAATATTATCAAATTTAGCCAATATAAAGGGGTAAATTCATCTAAGTGTTTCAATAGTTTCTTTATGTTTTGAATGTGGCCAAGAAGAGATAGAGTTATGGGTGAGGAGGAATACATCGTGTTGGTTGGTTGGAGGTTGATGCGTGTGTTATGATTTCTCAATCGATGTCTTTGATTGTGAGAGCTTCCTTTTAGCTAGGAGGAACTACCTAAAATAGAAAACAAGACCAAAAAGAAGATTTAAACAAAATATGGCGGTGGACTACCTAGTGTGTGTTAGATACGGTAAGTGTGATACTCACTAGATGGTTGTTAATCCACTATTTTAAAAAACTTAATGTGAGAAATAAAAAAATTCCTACTATAGTTGATATGATTTAGGTATCGCATTCAAATATAATAAGAAAATCTAATCATAACAGAGACTAGGATATAATAAGATCGAATGGAGGGTGATTTTCAAGGTATCGGGGCTGAGTCGGGGAGTCGGGTTATAGGTTGCTTAGGTCACTTGGATGAAGGTTCTTAGGTTCTGTTATTAACAAAGGTATTAAACAAAGAGACCGATGTTGAGTGCAGTATAACCAATGACGGTCATGGGTAACCGGCATTGGTAGGTCAGGGTGATAGAAACTTAATGGGATCGGTTATAGAGGTTGATACGAGGTTAAAAATAGACACAAAGGGGGTGGAGAGGTCTGTGGGAATATTAGGTATACTTAGAGATGTGTAATAGTTATATATAGGTGATTTAATGGTGTGGGTGTAGGAATGGTTAAGTTTACTGAGACATGTAAATGGTAGGGGAATGACAATGTGAGTGGAAGCCGATACTTGATGGTAGAAGAACTTAATAGGTGAAGTAGAAATAAACGATCTTTGGTAAAATTATAGTTCTTATGGTGTAGGTTCAAGTGATTGGATGGTGATGATGGTTGATGAGTGAAATGATGTTTGGTACCATGGTAGTTCTTCCCAAAATGTTAGCATGAGTGCAATACCTGCGGATCTGTCATCACGTAATGCGCTATGGATGTGCGGAGGTATGAAAAGGTTACAGTTCTACTTGCATGTAGATATCTTCTCTTCTCCTCGATTCGAGAATGTGCCAACCTCTCCCCAAAAGGTTCCTAAATTGAATAAATGGTAACCGATGATGGTTCTGATTAACTAGCATTGGTTTTGGAATGTGATGAAAATAAGGTAAGTGGAGTGCGAGTGTAGCGGTGAGCATATGGGGGTAATGCAATGCGCTAAGAGTCAAAGCTGGAAAATAGATAAATGGGCTAGGGTTAAAGGTAATGGCATTCAAACGCATGTACATGTTATAAACTATGGCATATTACTAGGAGGAAGAGCTTGTAAACTCTACTTCATCCAAGTTTGATAGGTTTATCCCAATAAAAAGGTGAAGTGATTAGTATCAAGCTATGGGATATGGTGTGGAAACACAATTTAGGTCAGTACAGGAAAATTTAGGTATGTTTTGGTAAACCAAAGGTTTGGTTAGGATAAATGGCATGGCGATAGGAAAGGTAAGGTCATTAAGAAAAATAATACGAGTAATGGCGGGCGAGGGTCCCGGGAGATAGGTACAGGGGCCGAGACCGATGGTGCCTCTGCAGATTATCTTGATGTCTAGGTTCGAGGACACCTTGGGTGAGGCATGATACTATCTATATCACTTGATGGCCATAAGGATAGACATCCCATCTTATACCGAGTATAGAGAACAACAGGCCTCGAGTGAGAGGACTAGGTCCCGCACTCATAGTGTGGAGAGTACAGGGGGCCGGAAAGCCCAGAGACAGGAGTAGGGTGAGGCCACTAGTGTATGAAGGCCAGCTCTAGGTGAGGGGCCATCAGAGGTTAAACCTAGGCCTAAAAGCAGGTGGTGAGGTGGTTATTGGGCGCACGCAGAGGAGGAGTCAAGGAGACAGTTCGGACATCGATGGGTAGATGATTGATATCATCATTTTGATGAAATTTTGATATATACGGCCCACGTTCCAATGATGGTAAGGTTGTACATGAGATTTTTGATCTTTTTTTATGATAATCTTGCTTTGTGTGCTAAACATATTGAGACACTATATTTGAGATATTTGTATGGATTCGGCATCTGAGTATACATTGTATGGACACACAAATTTTATGATCTATATATATAGAGATGATGATGTTTATGGTATGATGTTAGACATCATCATCTCACATCATACCATAAACATCATCATCTCTATATATATTATAAAGTACCTAGTTTCTCGTTATGATTTTTACATGTGATAGAAACTAGGTACTTTAGGCATGGATGGAGTTAGGTCATAGGCATGGTGGAGTTAATTTTTTTGGTGTTGATTTAAATTCTAAGTTATTGGTAACAAAGGAAACAAATGGTGATGTATATGCATGTTATGGCTTAAATCTCCAAATATTTGCTATGTGTAGAAATATGAAATGATAAATTAGTGAATGTTCTGACGATGTGTAGAAACATGGTTGGTAGTTATGTTTTTTAATTTACATGTCTTTGGTTTTATTTCCATTTTTTGGTATAAACAAGAAACCAAGGTAGAATGTAAAATAGGAAAATAGGGGGGAATTAGTTAAGGTAAAGAGTGGCTAAGCTAACCTCCAAGGGCCCCATGCCCTTGGAGTGCTGCCTACATAGTCTCGGAAAAAGGGACCTCAAGATGATGTAGTTCTCCCTTAGACTAGGGAAGAATATGATGAGGTGGAGAGATAGGTTGGTAGGTTGTAAGCATGATCGAGTCTAGGTAAATTAGGCATGGTTGAGTCTAGGTAAATTAGGCATGGTTGAGTTGAGGTCAAGTAGGCATAGTGATGTTGGTGAAAGAGGAATTTAGAAAGTGTAGGTGTCGATGGTCTGGTCCTGTATAGGAAAATCAATAAGTAATGAAGAAGTTGAAATATAAGAGGAGGTAGGGGAGCCACCAAATTGATAAGGATCATAAAGGGTGGACTATACCACAGAAAGGATTATGAATGTAAGACCCTAAAGGTATTGCATGATTGATTATTCGAAGGGTGAAGGAAGTCACTTAATCACAAAATGTCGCATTTGTGGCAAGTCCCTTGAGGTGGTAGGAAATGAGGGTGAAAAAGGTAATAAGGTAAAAATGGTTGGTGTAGTGTAACATGGTACAAAATGGATTGCCCATGTGGCAAGAGACCCAAGATTCAATATAGACAAGTCCATGAATTTTTTTTGATATTTTTATACTTTTTCTTTGTGACTTTGATAGACTGATCAAATGGGAAGTCTATATAGGATGAGTATATTATCTCCTTGAGGTCTTCGTGAAGTTGATCGATGTGGGAAGCTTCAGAATATTTTATTTTATTTTTTCAAGAATAGTCTTTTCTTAGACTATATGTAGTATGGCGAGCTTTGTATAGCTTTCCTTCGAGGGAGCATTCTATTTATAGTGGTGAATCAGAGAGAGATAGATGTCCTTTTTGAGGGAGTCATCTTTTTACTGGAATTTTGACTCAAGGAGTTGAATCCCATTTGGAAGTTTATTTTTGGACTTTTAAATCATGGACAAGACTATAGAGAAAATTTGGGTCGTTGGTGTAGGAGGTGAAACTGGAGCATTCAGAGGGTAGCGATGATGGAGGAGTATCAGGTGATGAACAACCATGGGATTCTATCTTTGGAAAAGATGAAAAGTATCCATGAGAATCATGCCATGAGTAGAGCCGTGGTACTCATATTGAAGATAAGGTTGAAAGGTGATGGGTAATCACATGATTCTTGTTTATTCATTAGGGAAAATGGGAAATAAGAGGTGAAAACGACACTCAAGGGATGAGCATGAAATGGGTAGAAAGTGATATAGGACTTGATGTCAACAATAGAATGGTCAAAGATGCAAGGCATTGAGGGGCTCGGGTTGGGTTTACCTATGAGTGAAGATAAATGATAAGCACCTGATCCATAGGCATGAGTCATGATATATGGTCCAAGCCAATTAGGAGAAAATTTGCCCATATACTTTTTATTCTTTGGTTACATGTTGATTTTATTTCAAGACGAGGTCACCGACTGAAAGGTTCATTTGTGGACACGTTTTTCATAGGCACATTTGATACATTTTTAGTAGATTTGGATATGGTCAAGAGCATTGAGATGATGTTCATCTAATAACTCAAGTTACGCCAAACAATCTTGGAAAAATTCATCATCGTTGAGCATGTCTTGTAGTGAGATGTAGAGAGATGGAATCTAGACTTCTAGAGGCAAGACCACCTCGGTACCATAGACTAGAGAGAAAGGTGTGGCTATAGTCAAAGTGTGAATACTAGTGTGGTAATCCCACAAGGAAAAAGGAATGTGTGTATGCCAATCCTTCCCAGCATCATTAACTACTTTCATAAGAAATTTTCTACTTGGCCAAGGTTTTGGGTAATAAGGTGATGAAGTTGAATTAAATGCCAAAAGCATCACAAAGCTTTCATAGGGTTTTGTTTTTGAATTACTTTCCATTATCTGTGATGAGGTGGTGAGGAACGCCAAAGTAAAAAATGATGTGATGGTTGATGAATTCACATATTTTCTTGGCTTTTTTAGAAATGAGGGGATGGCTTCTACCCATTTAGTGTAATATTTAGTAGTGGTTATGATCCATTGATGGAAGTTGTGAAGAATGGGGATTGATCTCACCGACAAGATCCAAGCCCCATTGAGAAAAGGGCCAAAGGTCTCATGCTACCTATAAGGCATGACTAGGTGTGTGATGAAGATTAGCATGTTGTTGGCATTTTACACAACATTTGACATAATCACAATAGTTGTGGTTTAGGGTTGGCCAATAATAGCCAAGGTGAAGAATGCATTTTGTGACAGCTAAACCACTAAAGTGGCCTCCAAAATTCCATCATGAACTTCCTTGATGGTGTAGGGAATTTCATAACTTGTAAGGCATCGTAAGAGAATACCATCAAAGCCACGCTTATAAAGGAGACCACCCATGATGACATAATGAGAGAACACTTTTAAGAAAGGCACATTGTCCATTATGAGTGAGATCGGTGGGTAGAATGGAAAGGGAAAGATAGTCTGTAAATTACTTGTACCAAAGGTCATGAGGGTTAGGTGTAACGATTCGATGGAGTAAACCTCACGAGGTAAATAAGAGGGTGATTGCAACCTTTATATTGTGACAAAGATTTTAGAGTCGGTAGGAAAAGTGGGTATTTGAGAAGCCAAGTAGGCCATGGTATCCACAAACTTATTAGTAGAACGTGGGGTGGTTTGAAGTTTGTAACGGTCAAAGGTGGTCAAAATTATGTCTACGTGATGTTTATACTTTTGAAGTATCTCATTACAACACTGGTATATACCATTGACTTGGTTTACTGACCAGCTAGGAATCACCAAAGATATTGATTGACTTAACATATAAGGCATAAGCATCCTAGAGACCTAATACGAGTGCTTCGTATTTAGAAATATTGTTTATACAATCAAAATTGAGCTTGAAAGAAAAAGGCATAGGTTCACCATCAAGAGGAATGAGGATAACACCAGCCCCACCCCCATGTTGACACTTGGAGCCATCAAAGAAGAGTGTCATTTGGTAAGTGGGTTCATCTAAGGAGAGGGTAGCTATGGATTCATCTGGGAAATCAAAGTTAGAGGGTTGATTCCTGAAAAGGGGTATCTGCTAGTTGGTCAGTGATAACTTGGCCCTTGATGGACTTTTGATGAATAAATTTGAGGTCGAGGTTGGCAAGAAGCATAAGCCAATGTGTGGCATGTTGATGTTGATAGGGTTTGGCATACATATAGTGTAAGGGGTCATTATTAGTAATAATGAAGGTTTTTGGTTGAGTAGGTAATGGCAGAGTTTGGTGGTGACAAAAACTAAGGCTAAGTAGAGTTTTTCGGTGTGGGTGTATCTAGTTTTGTAGTCCATAAGGGTATGAATTATGTAATAAACCACTTGTTCTCTATGTTGCTCGTCATGATGAGTGAGCATGACACCTAAAGAATGGTCAGTGGCAGAAATGTATAGGTAAAAGGGTTGGTCATCCTTAGGAGGAATGAGCAATGGTGGTTGAAGAAGGTATTTTTTAAGGATTGAAGGATTTATGGCATTCATCATCCCATTTGAATGAGACATCCTTCTTGAGAAGATGATGAAATGGTTGACAAGCAGTCAAAAAGTTGTGAGATAAAATGACGAATGGATTGTAACTTACCTTATAGGCTTTGAAGTTGATGGATATTAGTAGGTGGAGGCATTTCTAGAATAGCCTTTACTTTAGTAAGATTGACTTCTATGCCATGCAAAGAAATGATGAAACCAAGGAGTTTTCCTAAAAGTACCACAAAGACGCACTTCTTTGGTTGAATATGAACACAATACTTGATGAGGTGGTCAAAGATGACCTTAAGGATAGTCAGGTGTTTAGCTTGATGTTTGGATTTGGAAATAAGATCATCTACGTAATATTCCAATATGCAATGCATGATGTCATGGAAGATGTAAGTCATGGCTCGTGGTAAGTAGCACCGACATTTTTAAGGCCAAAAGGCATGACTGATAGCAGAAGGTCCCCAAGGGGTGATGAAGGCAATCTTGTGTTGATCTTTTGGAGTAAGTAATATTTGATTATAACCGAGAAACCATCCATGAGTGATATCATTTCATGCTTGATGGTGAGATCAACTAGTTGGTCAATTCCTGGTAGGGGAAAATCATCTTTGGGACAAGCTAGGTTGAGATCACGGAAGTCCGTGCAAATGTGGAGTCCCCTATCCTTTTTGATAGGAATGATGTTAGAAATCCATTGGGGATAATCAATGGGTAGGATGAAGGAAACTGAGAGAAGGCGTTGAAGCTCTTCTTTGACTTCAAAAGAGAAATGCGAGGATGCATTTTCCGTAACTTTTTTATGGGTTTGGCATCAAGAATGGTTATAATATTGTGGACCACAATTTTTGGGTCAATGTTGGGAATATTGGCATAGGACCAGGAAAAAGCATTGCTATGGTCCCGAAGGAAAGAGGTGAAAGTGGGTCATCTTGATTAGCATCTAAAGATTGTTATTTAGAATGTGTGGGTCATTCTAAGTGTTAATGTTGATTTCAATGGTCGATTCATTCAACATGGTTTACGTCTCAGAAGGTAATGACCGGTGAATATAAGAATCTTCCGCACCAGGTAGGTGAGGATGGACTCATCATCCTGACATTGAATGACATTAATAGAAGGTGTATCATCATCGATCATGTCAGGATACAAGAATGGGAGAGAAGAGGGAGCCTCGCATCATTGTGTTGATAGGTCAGAGGTCCCAGAGAAATTGTGTTTATGAAAAAAAAGTTAGGAGGAATAGATTCGGGATCTATGGACTCTATGTGGGTGAAGATGGTGACGTTGGTGCATGGGGTGGAGATGGTTTGTCTTCCTCAATGAGGTCGACGTGGGCCTTCTTGGGAGGTGGTGTGGAAAATCCAATGCCACTATGGTCATTGTGTTTATGGGTGGTACATGAAATGATAGTATGGCGGCCCTATTCATAAAAACTAAAGCCAAAGCCTTTCCATGCGCAACGGTGAAGGAAAGTGTGAGTGAAGTGGCAGTTAGTAAGGGATTGTAAGTTAGATGAAAATGGTCATGTTTGGGATGGAGGTTTGGGTGAATAAGTGGCAATATCAAGTCCCCCATATGTTAGATTAGTGTGAAGGTGGGGAGGACCATAAGGAAAACCTCACCTACATGGTAGTCATAACTAGGGTGTTGATGCAGGTTCCCATACTCTTACGGAGTGAGGAACATGTCGATATTATATAGGTAGTACTCCCCAGAGTGAGGCATTGAAAAACACCTTCTAAGGGATCAGTAGTCGATATGTGGGTAAGTGGGGATAGATAACTCACTAGATGATTGGGAAGCAAAGGTGAGTCAGCTGTAGAGGCTGTGGTGGCTATAGGAATAATAGGGTTAGATGTGGGAGAGGTGATGGTAGACTTGGTGGATGGGCTTGTGGGTGAAGGTGAAGTGGGGGTAGTGATAGATGCCTTGATTGGTACAAGTACATCATTGGGCCAGTATAGCATGTTATAGAGTCTTAAAAGGTGATGGGTTGGCGTAGGATGGTGTAGTTATGTCCTTCGTGTTCAAATTTGAGGCAATGGTGTAAATTCAAAGGGACACAACCCATGGACATGGATCCAAGGTCAGCCAAGAAAAAAATTATACTAGAACTCCCCTTCTAGGACATAGAATAGTTTTGGGACAATGTGGGGACCTACGCGGATACATGGAAACGAAAGGTACCTAGGGTAGAGGTCATGGCATCATTGAAGGAGTGCAACATAACTGGGTTACCATGCATGCAATTGGTAGGTATGCACATTTGGTTGTACACATGGGAGGAGATGATGTTAATACTAGCACCACCATCGATCATAAACATGTTGTATGCGTATATTATCAATATAGATGGAGATGAAAAGAGTGGGATCGAGGTCATCAAAATAGAAGGGAGTGATCTCTTCATCTAAAAAGCTGAGGGTGACTACTTGGTGAGTAGGTGGAGGTGTAGAAGAAGGTGAAAACTTAGTGAGAGAGGATACGTGATGAGGGGTAATGATGGAGGCTATAGGCGTGGGGTCATTTGGTAAAACCTCGATAGATTGAAGGACCTCCATGAGGGCTTGACGATGTGACTCAAAGGTTTGGATGAGGTCATATAAAGACATTTTGAGGGAGGATTGGTGTAATTGTTTTAGCATTGTGTGATGTGTGACCCCATCAGAAATAGGATATGTGGGACCTGAATGGTGACTTTGGGTGTGGGTGTAGATGGTATGTTGGGTACAAGGTTGGTTGATGGGCTAGTTGCCTTTTCCTTGCCTTTTCTTTCTAAGCGCGGGTGGCAACATGAACCATGTTAATATGAGGGAAGGTAGATGGAGAGGGTTTCATGGAAGGTATAACAACATGAAGGGAAAAATCCTAGTAGTGGATAAGAGCTTGTGAAATGAGTAGGGTGCATTGAAATTTGGGTGGTGGTTTGGCCAACTCTCTTATACGGACCATGTTGATCTCAAATTTTGGGGGTGGATAAAAGGGTTGTGGGGGTGGAGATACTAGTCACTGAGTAGGTAATGGAAGAAGATTTGGGGAGATTGGCGAAGGTGGAATGGGGTCCTCATCAAGAAGATCATTGTCATTGAAAATTATGCTCAAGAGGACAAAGTTGGATAAGAATGGTTTCAAGGCCTTACAATTTTCAACATCATGTCCTACACATGATGATAGGCACAAATCTTGGTTTCATCAAACTCTTTTGGTTTGGGTTTGAGAGGATCATAAGGTCGAAGCGGTGGTAATGTGATGATGGAAGTCTCTAGGAGATTGGTTAAAATATTGGCGTAGGACCCCGCTAATGGATCATAATGGGAGGTGAGTGTGGGTTTGGGTACAAGTGTGGCTGATTGTGAAGGAAGAGGCTTTACAGGAGGGGGAATGGGTTGGTCCACTAGTTTGGTATGTGGAGTGGTCTTAGGTCTTATGGGCATCTATTTGGGTAAAGGTGGGGTAGAAGAGTTGGCGATGGAAGGTTTGGTTGGTTTGACTACCTTATTGGAGGGTAGCAGATTCTTAGATTTAGGTTGCACCTTCTTGGGTAAAGGTGACATGGGAGTACAAGATGTAGAAGGAAAGTACAGATGGTGGAAGAGGATGAGTTACCCATGGGGTAAACCGAGTTATGGTGGAGGTGGTTAGTAGAGGTTGGGTAGAAGGTGTGAGTGGAAGAGAGGAGAGTGTCATGGGTAGTGAAGAAGTTATGGAAGGTAGTGGTGGTATGGGTGGTAAGAAGGTCATGGGTGACGGTGGGGGTTGTGTGGATTACTTGGGTATATTAGAGGGACCGTGATGAGGAGGTGGCTGCTGTGTTCTTGGTTTACCAGTGGAAGAAGGTTTCTTGGCCAGGGTTGAGGGGTGAGGTCCTAGGATGGATGGAAGGGGTGAAGGTGACAACGTGTGGTAGGTGAGGTTGGTGTATGAGGCCTAGAAGGTTGGGTCTTCCTTTTAGGGATAGGAATGAGTTTAGTGTTGGTTTGGGAAGATGTGGCTAAATCTAATTTGATGGGTGGATGAGTAAGGTTTGATGTTGGCATGACCCCTAAGGTAGTGATGGGTTTAGGTAAGGGAGATGATATAGGTGTGGGTAGGTGTTTGGGTATAGGTGTGTGTTGGGTTGTGGGAAGAGGTGTGTGTTGGGTTATGGGAAATGACATAGAAGGTGTTCTAATAGACATGGTTGTGTTTGGTTTGGTCACTTGAAACACTTTTGGATAGATTGTGGAGGTGTCGGTGAGTGACACTACATTTGGGTTGAAGCAGAAGTAGAAGACGTCCCCAAAGTAAGGCTCTATCAACATAATCCAGTGATTAACCAAGTGTGAAAATGGTACTGCTGTAAGTGGGGCTGATGTGGATCGAGTAGAATCCCCATAAAATATGTTTGAGAAATAAGGAAATGGTTAGCTTTAAACTCTGTGGGTAAGAGAGCTGAAAGTAGGTCAACAAGATCTTGGAAGGCCAATGGAGAATGGTCACCTAAAGGCAATGGTGTTTCTAGGATCCTCTATGGGTAAAGGAGATGATGGGCCAGATGAGGTAGACTCTCCTTGTGATGGTGTAGGGAGTGGACATGTGTCCCCTATGAGTAGGAGAGGTGCTACTAATGACAACTACTCGGTAATTTGAGAGGCAAGAGGTAGAGTGCTAATTATGGGATCTTTCACGGGTGAAGGAGAAAATGAAGGGGGTTCCTCTATGGGTGGAGGAGTAGATGAAATAGGTTCCTATGTAGGTAGGGGAGCTTGGGCTAGGATTTCATCTATGGAAGGAATAGGGAGAAATTGGGAAGCAACTGGTATGTCATCAAAAATAGCATGGACCTCACGGACATTGCTATCATTGGTTGAAGTGTCACCAGTTTGGTTGGAAGATGGGGCATGATTAGGGAATGGTTTTTGAAGATATGTAGGTTTTGGTTGGCTGGTGCATTTGGGTTATCCAAGACTAGATCTCTATTTTCTAACATTTCTTGGATGATATTATTGAAGGTGATGTAGTTACCATCGCTATGACCTTTGACATGATGATAGTTGCAAAAGTCATGTTATTTATACCACGTGGGGTGGGGCGATCAGGGTCAAAACCAAGTGTGTGGTTTTATAGGTGGAAGGGTAATGGCACCAGCCTTAATAATTTTTCCAAAATAGAAGAATATGGTTCCCCTATTGGGGTGTACTTTTGTTGTTCTTGTCTAAACTAGAAATTTTGGATGGGAGAGAGATTAGAAGAAGGTTTGGCTTGGTTTGATGGGTGAGAGGGTCAGCCTTGAGAACCATGGCGTTGGCAGATCCTTTGGATTTTGAATAGTTGTTCTGGGGTTTCAAAGATGAAGAAGCATCATTTGATTTGAACATGGTGTTTTTGTTACGTAGCTGAATTTTCTTCTCTTCGATAGCACGAATCTCCAATTTTGTGCCATGGTGAATGCCTCATCAAAGGTGCGGAAGGTCTACACCTGTAGGGTTGGTGAAATGTGTCTAGCACAAGCCCAAGTAAACAACTCTATGAGCTCAGTTTGAGGTAATTGAAATGTGAGCTGGTTAATTAGGCTACGCAATGAGTGACAAAGTTCATGATAGACTCATCATCATATTGTCAAGTGGAATAGAGATCATTCATGGTGACTTTCTTGACAATGTTGATTGAGAAGTGGTCTAAGAAGGCTTGGGCTACTTGATTAAATGAGTAGATGGAATGTTTGGGTAGCCCACTATACCAATCTAATGTAGGTCCTATCAGGGACATTGGGAAGGTTCGTAGGAGTAAAGTGTCATCATGGGAAATCAGGTAACACCCATGTTTGAAGGACCAAAAATGTTGTTGGGTCTTCTTTACTATTGAAGTGGTTGAATTTTGGCATTTCCCAATGTACATGGTATGGGTGAATAGGAATGGATGGATGAATGGGATCATTACAAATTTCATCGTAGGTGAGAGAATGTGTGAGCTAGAAACTAATGCTTCTAATGTCTACATATTTTCCATCATTAATTTGATGAGGTCATTGGTAGGTTGTGATAGAAGGTGCACCTCTTATGGTGTAAGAGGGCTGGTGTTGAACATGTGATGTGGGTGGCATTCCAGTGTATGGTGATGCCGAATAGGAAGGTTGAGAATGGGGGACCAACATGGAGGGCATATACCCAAAATGAATGATGGACAAGATAGGGGTTGTTGATAATATGTATATGTAGGTGGGGCAGTCGAAGTGACTCTAGTAGTGATTGGGGGTAGAGACTCATGGGATGGAGAGGACAAGATTTTGGAATGGGGTAGGGGTCACCGACACCATGGGTGGTTGTGTTAAATTGGTATATGTGAGATAATGGGCGTGGATGGGGTTATGCTTTGGGTGGTCAATGAAGGAACAACCGATACTACGGGTGCGATCGATGTGAGATGATAGTACATATACAATAGTCATAATGGGTGTGGGGCCTAGCTAAAAACCACTAGGGGAAAAGTAGGTGAAGGTAACATCGAACTAGTAGGGGATGATGTAGAAGTGGGGAAAAGGGCAGGAGAGATGGATATGGGCATGCCATATATCAACTAACCTGAGGAATCCCAAGTGGATGAGTGGGAAAGATAGAATTGTAAGGCTTGTAGGATTTTGATCGAGGAGTTGTGTGAACTCCTCATCACCTAGTAGCAATGGTGGTAGGTGGGGTTAGATCCATGGGTGACAGGATAGAAGGTGGTGAGGGACTAGGTGGGAGTGGTTGATGGCTGGCATGGAATATAAGAGCGTTAGTTTGGCTGTGAGTCAACACCATGTGAATAAGTGTTGACCTGGTAAGATTGTATTCTGTAAATGACACAGAAAAAATAGAGGACAGAGAAAATGAGGCTGGGAGGGTGAATTAGTCAAGGTTTGGATTTTGAAAACAAACACAGACACAACGATGGTCAGGCTGACTAGTGATGATTAATGGGAACCGATGTTGGTCACAACAACCGATGCCGGCATTATGGAAAACACCAATTTCAAAAAGTGAAACAGGACTAATGAATGTGTAATGGGGAAACTGTGTATGATCAGAAATATCAATAGAGGGAATATGATGGTGCCCTGAGGGCCAAAAATAGAACAAAAGGAGTGATGAAGGCTATTCCAGGAAAAATAACTAGAAAGCTAGAAGCCGACACCGGTTAGGTTTAACCGATGATGATCAGATGTGAATTGATGAAATGAGAGATTAGAGAGAAATGAAGAAACTGGGCTTTGTGAATTAAATTTGGTGAAGAATCAAACTCAGAAATCTGAGAATGAGAAGATGGGGCCCCTGACACACTCAGAAAAATTTAGAATACTCCAACTACATGATGGTGGAGTGTGCAAGGAAGAAGAACAATGTAGATTCATAGTCTCACACCTCAAAACACAAGTCAAGAGGAACGCTAAGAAAAACATGATCCTAAAAGTGATTTTCTTATGTTTGTTTAGCTTATGCTATTTAGAACTGACCATGTGAATTCAGAATAGAATTTTTGTTGGGAAGGTTCCTACGAAGAAGGATATCTAAAAGGTGAGGTTTTAGGTTATGTTATGGGGGGGTGCTCTTTGATAGGTGACTGGATAGAGATAACTAGCTAGGGAGTACCTACCAATCCTCTGATCATGTGATCATTGACAGTGTTCCTAGGTAAGATGTCATTTAAGAAAATGTGTATATTCAGATTTGTGTAGTTTGGTAGAAGAAGAAAGAGAGTGCTTTCTATGGTTCAATTGTGTCAACCATCAGCTGGGCATGACTTCCAACATATAGGTTTCCCTCATTTTAATGTGAACTAAAAATGCAACAAATCATAATGCAATGCAAGTGTTTTAAAACCCAAATCAAAATATTATTTTTGATGTAGCAAGTGATGAATAGGAAGAGGAATGCTCTTTCACTAATGCAATGCGAAAAGAAAGAAGAATGTTTTCTTTTAAAGCACCAAAAACATGATTGCTTTTAGAAAATAAAGAGAGGAAGAATGATTCCAAAGAAGAAAAATTAATGTGTAAGCTTTTTGAAGGGAAAAAAACACACATTTCACCTAGGAATGAATAAATGCAATAAAACCCCTGATGGGTCCCACCGGGCATGCCAAAATGTTTCACCATTTTATTTACATTTTGAATGTGATGAAAAAAAGATAGAGTAATGGGATGAGGAGGAATACTTGTCATGTTGGTTGGTTGGAGGTTGATGCACACATTCTAACTTCTCGATCCGATGTTGACTATGAGAGATTCCTTTTGGCTAGGAGGAACTACCTGAAATAGAAAACAAGACCACAAAAGAAGAGTTAAACAATATATGGCAAGTGGACTTCACCTAATGTGCTAGATCCGGGAAGTGTGATACTCCCTAGATGGCTATCAATCCACTATTTAAAACAACTTAATGTGAGAAATAAAAAATTCCTACTATAGTTGATATGATTTAGGTATCTCATTCAAATACAATAAGCAAATCTAATCATAACAGGCTAGGCTATAATCAGATCTGAATGGAGGGGTAATTGTCAAGGTACTGGGACTGGTCAAGGTCAGGTTCTAGGTTGCTTAGGTCACTTAGATGAAGGTTCTTAGGTTCTATTATTAGCAAAGGTATTAAACATAGAGACCGATGTCATCTGGTATAACCAATGACATTTTAAAAGGGTCAATGACGGTCATGGGTAACCGGTGTCGGTAGGGTCGGGTGAAAGAAACTTAATGGGATCTAGTTGTAGAGGTTGATCTAAGGTTAAACAAAGACAAAAAGGGGGTGGAGAGGTCTGTGGGAATCTTAGGTATACTCATAGATGTGTAACATTGGATATAGGTGATTTAATGGTGTGGGTGGAGGAATGGTTGAGTTTATAGGTAGGTAAATGGTAGGGGAATGAGAGTGCAAGTGGAAACTGATAATAATGGTAGAAGAACTTAATAGACTAAAGTAGAAATAGATGATGCTAGTTAAAAGTATACTTACTATGGTGCAAGTTCAAATGGTTGGATGGTGATGACAGTTGATCAGTAGAATGATGTTTGGTACCACGACAGTGCTTCCGGAATGTTACCATGAGTGCAATACCTCTAGATCTGTCCTGGTGTTGGCTATGGATGTCTAGAGGTATGAAAAGGCTTTGGTCTTGCTTGCATGTAGATCTCTTCTCTTCTCCTCGATTCCAAAATGCCAACCTCTCCCACAAGGTTCCTAAAGTGAATAAATGGTAACCAACATGATGGTTCTTGATTGACCGACGTTGGTTTTGGGATGACCGGCGTTGGTTAAGGTGGGATTCCCTAGGTTTACTAAAAATGACAGATCTTAGCAATCACTTGGGCCAAGTTTTTTTATTCTCATAGATCAAAATGGAAGTTTCCTTCTAATGAGTGAGAATGTGGTTAGAGGAATAATAGGCATGTGATTTTAGGGTTAAACTAAATCTTAGCTCATTAAGGTAAGTGGGACTAAGTCTTAGTTAGTTATGGAAACATGCTATGAATAGGTCTATGGTGAGGTGTCTAGGTGAGGTGTCTAGGTGAGGTGGAAATTATTTTAATTAGGATAATTAAATAATAAATATTATGAGAGTAGGAATTAATTTAATTGAATTAATTAAGTTAATATTAATGTGGGGTGAAAGGGGACATGGTTAGAGGAACAAGTTTAAGGTCATTATTCAACCAGGGGCTAAGGGGAGTGTGATCAAATTTTGGTGTCTACAATAAGTGAATCCACGTGAAATGTTCTCAAATAGGAATAAAAAGGAAATGGTCAAAACAATAAAAGGGAGAAAAGTTCCATAAATCCCTTTGTGCCATTAATTCAAGTACACAAAGGCTTTATATAATCAAAAATTAATTGAGCATAAGCACTTTACATTGAGCTATAATTTTTGGAGTAGTTTGTTAAGTCCTAAGTGATTTTGAGAGATGAGCACGTAACTTTGAAGCTAGAATTATTTTTCTAAAGTTTGAGGACGTTTGAAGCGGGTTTTTCTTCTCACACTATTTTTTAGAGCTTTTTTCCCAAGTATGTTCCCTATCTAGCTTCTTACTATGTATGTTTTCACTGCTACAATGTCCCAAGGGTCATAATTACACAATGGTTTTTGTTCAATTGGGGATATAAGGAGTTTCCCTTACATTCTAAATTTAGTCTCGAAATTTGTTTAAAAATGGATATATTGTTAAACTCCGCATACCCTTTGACCACTACAAATTTTACTTCTGCCCTTGATAAGATAACAGATACCAACTTTCTTAGTGTAAACTTGGTTGAATTTAACCATAGATTGTAGGCTCGAGAAGTAATGGATTATTAACCATGCGAGGTCAAATCAAAGTTGTTTTTCAAGTTCTTCATATTCATTCTTTAATATTTTTATTGAACATTATTTCAAGTAGAGAATCAAATCAAATGATGGAGGTAGATAACAAACTATACTCGAGATTGCACACATGATAGTGACAAGATAGGGAAAGACAAAAATGATTTGGTTGGAAAACATAATATTCTCCACTCCCCCATGGGCTCAATCATAGTTCAAAACCATTCCATCCTATCATATCAAATAAAAATCATTTCACTTGGAGGATTATTCAATTCATTTTGGTGAATTCAAGATCTTTTTCCCTACCTGCTTTTTTGGTTATTGAAGGTTTTGAGGGAATCTAGGTATATTCCCTTAGGGAAATTTTGTATAATAATAAATGGTTTTCTTCATTCTAGAGGTTGATTCTAGTTCTAGTTCTTGTCTAGTTGTGGGTTTTTTCTAAGGTAATTACATTATATAGTCATTAGTAGGCATTGAGAGCATTCACATGACTCCCTTTTATAAATTTAATTGTATAGAAAATTCTATCATGCTTCATTTCGATCCTTTTGGATGTAAATGAGAACATATTTTGATAGATATAAATTTTGATGTAATATTATCTTTTTGAATCAATGAAATATGAAAGAGTTTTTTCTAGTTATAGCATGGCATTGGTTATTAAATGAGTATTGTGTTGTAGTGTTACATTACAATATTTGTTTGGTTTTAAAATAATTTTTGTAATATCACTTAGGAAGTGACTATTTAGATCCCTTGAGTGTATCTTGGGTGTTATGATTTGAGTACGAAAAAAATTTGGTGGAGATTTATGCATGAGTGTTTTTGCTAAACATCTAGAGGTTATGTGGTATTATTTTCCTAAATTTGGTATCAATGAATGTAAATTACCCTTCGAGAGGTTTTTTTCTCTTTATTTTGTGTCTCTGCATCTTGAAAGTGGCATGTATAAATGGTGATATCTACTAATTCTCACCACTATATCCACCACTCCCACCTTATTTAAACTAATTAATATCCCATCCTACCCTTTGTTTATTTCATACCCCTTCACATAACTAGCATGATTTTTTCCTAAAAATCACATTTATCTCACATATTTTGAGTAAATTTACCATGAAGTATAAATATCAACATCTCAAGTATCATTTCATCCCAATTTGTCAATAGATTCCTTCATAATGATGTTTTTGATCACATGTTATCTATCTTGATAGCTTTTGTCCGATGCATTAAGTATGTGTAATGTTTATGTGGTGAATATTTGGTGAACATTTCATCTATGGATATAATTTTATTATATTGACATATAAATAATTGTAGGATTTTGAATCATTACATCCTTCCTTCATTCAAGATACCCTTTGAGTTCTCTCACCCTAGTTCAAGCAGAGCTAAAAGTAGCAGGAGCTAGCCACTTCCTTTATATGTGCTTCATAGTCATTTTCAAGACCTAGTTATAAAATTGTGTTAGATCTACACACACACACACACACACACACACACCGATATATATATAAATATATACATATATATATATATATATATATAATTCTTTAATCCATTTTTTCTATATTGCTACAAATTCTTTGGGGTGTAAAACTAGGAACCAAAAAACCTTCTTTAGTAATCTACATGACCTAAAAATGTTTTAACATCAATATGGTTTGTTGGTACAAAAATGTTAGTAATGATTTATATTTTTTTAGGATCAACTTGAATACCTTTAGCAAAGATATGATGACCCAAAACAATTATTTTATCAACCATATTAAACATTTCTCATTACTCAAAGGAGAGTTTGGTTGTTTAGATATTTCTATCACTTTTTTATAAATTATTCAAATATTTTTTAATAGTATTCCCCATGGATGGAAAAAATCATCCATGTATACCTCAAAACATTCATTAGTGAGATCTACAAAAATAGCCAAGACTGCCCTTTGAAAAGTAACAGGTGCATTACATAAACCAAATGGTAAAAATTTGTATGCAAATGTAAAAGTGGTATTATCTTGATCTTCGGAGCTATATAAATCTAATTATAGGAACTGAATCCATCCATGAAGGAAAAATACTTGTTACCTACCAAATTATCCAAAACTTAGTCTATAAAAGGCATATGGAAATAATATTTGTTTATAACCTTGTTAATTTCCTATAATCTATATAAAATCTCCATTTGCTATTTTGATTGGGAAATATAACAATTGTATAAAACCACTACCTATCAGATATATGATAGATAAATCCTACTCTTAGTAGTTTCTCAATTTCATTTTTAACAATATCTCTAAGTGTTGGGTTGATCTTGCATTGTGGTTATTTGACCAGTTTAACATCTTTAGTATAAATATGATGAGTACAGATGTTGGGGTGTATTCCTCTCATATCAATATAATCCCATGAAAAATATTTAGAATGATTTCTCAAAACATCAATGACCTGAGATTCTTGTTCATTATTTAAATTTATTCTAATGTTCAATTCCTTTCCTAGCTGGATGGATATTTTCTTAACCTCATGTAGATTTTCTTGCTTGTTTTCATTCACTAAAGAATTCAAAGGAGAAAAATGAGGTTATAACTTATGAAAGATTGTTATGTTTTTAGAAAATATGATTCTAGTTAAAGAAAAATGAAAAAAAAGTGACATTTTTTTCTCATGATAAGAACATGGTTGAGAAGAAGTATAATCATACATTCAAACATGAAATTATTTATAAGTTTCAGCCTTTAGAATCCTACTATCCCTTTATGGAGCTAGACTTGAAAATATAGAGGTAGCCTAGTTATTTATGGAGCCAAAATGGTTCTTTTCGGAGCCAGAATGGTTCTTTCTAGAGACAAAATGGTTCTTTTTGGAGCTAGAATAGTTTTTTCTCGGATCTAGAATGTTTTTTTCCGAAGCTAGACTAAGCTTCTCATCTAGGTTCCTATATGTTTCTTCTATTTCATCCACATGTTTTTTTACTATAATCATGGCTAAATAAGAAGGGCTCATATAGTTATGATATGGTCCATCAACCCACATATGTTCACAAGTTCCCAAACATGGTTGAGAAGGAGGATAAAGAGAAATGTTATTTTCTTTAGTTCTATTTGAAATATTCATATTTCTAGACCTACCATCAATATATGCAGTAAAAATAGCAAGCTAAGGTATTCCTAAAATAATTGGATAACCAGTTTTTTGATTTTTGGACTAAAAGATAATAAATTATACTAGATATTCCCATGATTCTACTATTACCATTAAGTCTCATGTGAATCCATCATTAAAGTAATGGACTAGTCCTCAATTTGAATGATAGTGTTAGTTTATTACAATCATATTAAAGACAATAGATTCAATGTGTTTGTGTTCATTACATTAATAGCATCTCCAAGATCTACCAAGACATTAGATATTATTTTTCCATTTATGATAACAAATAATGAATGAACTTCTTGGATATCCATATTTAGGTAAAATTAAATTTCCGACAATATATCAGCTAACTTTCCATCAACTTATGATTTTTTTTTGTTACAGTTTCTTTCTTCCTAGTGTCTTAATGTAAAGGCCTCTAATATTTTGGTTAAGTTTTGTGATATCCTTGATTGATCTCAAGATTAGAATCTCAATATGTAATTTTCTCGATCTGTAATAAGGTATATTATTCCTTGACAAGAATTTCTTTTATTCTCTTTAGAAAGGGGATGTGTTAAAACATTTTCCCTCTATTTTAGTATTTTCCTCAAACTTTTTGTGTATCAAGGTCACCTTCTACCTTTTCCTCAGAATTACCATGCTAAAAATGATTGGGAAATTCATTTTTTTCCTACCCTCAATTGAGGTTATTGATAGAGTTTACCTATATTGTCCCTTCCTATCTATCTTTATTAACTAAATTTGTCTACTTTATTTTTAATTTGGGATAGGTTAAGCTAGTATTTTGGTCCGATGTACTTTTCCTCCTTGTAATTTGATTAATTTGGAGGCATCAAAGCCTACCGTGGAGGTTATTTTCTTAGCTAATTGAATATTTGTTGTTGATACTATTATTGATTTGGCCATCTCCATGGATTAACTAGTGGCATCTAAATCTATTGATTAAATTGAGGTATTCATGGTTGTTAATTTGAAAACTCATCTAACTTTTTTATGTCCAATCATGTTTTCCCCAAGTGGATGGATGAGTTTGATTGGCCCATTGCATTAACCAAGGATTTAGAGTAGGTTTTGGAGGAAAATCATCTTGAATGGTCTATCTTTGAACTTATTTTAAATCTCATGTGGATTGAGAATTTTTTTCAATTTTTCTTTCAAAAAGGGAAGATAGGTATAATGATTAGTATCATACTCATTGAAATCACAAATTAGACACATTTATGTGTAGTCTAAAGGACAATAATTTAAAGGATCCATTTTTTTATGCCTCGGATAATATATATTCAATGGTTTAGTTGTGGGATTAATTCTAGCTTGTAACCCATCCAAATTAGAACTAGGTTTTGTTTTTTATGTAGGAAAGTTCTTCCATGACTTATGAAGTGTCAAAAGTATTTTTCAAAGTTCTATTCTTCCTAACACTCCCCTTATTCTAGATAACTTCTACACAACTCAAAAAATTGATGGAGGGTAAGCTTCTTTATCAAATCATGTGAGAAATAAAAAATTCCTTAATATTCATTTAACTGATATCAACTCCTCCTATGGATAAAAAGGATTATGTCTAAGTAATCTTTCAAGTTATCATTTTCTTTCTATATTATTTTGAATAATTCTTCTTTCCTATCCCTTCATCGATAGTAATCATTGTATTTATATAAAAATGTTTTTCCATTTCTTGCTAGGAATCAATGGAGTTAGGCTCTAATCCCATAAATCATCTCATGCAAAGTGCTTGAGAGTGGAGGGAAAGAGTTTAAATTTCTGGTTGTTTGTTTTACACTCATATGTTTGACGTAAGACTTTGAACTCAAATAAAAAATGGTTTGGGTCTTCTGCTGACATTCCCCTAAAGGTAGGAAATATCAAGAGAGATGTTTTCTCTAGAAAATGAATACTTGAAAAGAATATTTGACATAGAAGCTTTACATAGAAACAAGATGGTGCTTGTCTATTTTATTAATATCAAAATCAAGCATTACAATAAAAAGAGAGAGTTGCAATATTTATAGATATTGGAAAGCTTCTATATATTCCACAATATGTGGAACAATATCAACTAAACTAAGGAAATATGAAAGAATAGCTTATTGCCCCTCATGGAAATCATCTAGGAAAAAATATGCAAGATATAACATGATCCCACAAACTAAGGGATAAGACAACTAAAAGACAATTTGCTAATAATTGACTTTATCTAAGATAACTTAAGTAATTAAAAAATTTATTTTTTACAATATTAGTTTAACTCATATGATAAATTAAGTGTTAGTTTATTTCCAACATTACTCATATTAACCTTACGGTTTGGGATAATAATAGCATCAAGAAATGCATGATTTCAAAACAACATTCAGGCGGATCTCCATACGCAAGCAATATCTAGAAATGAGTTATGATTTTTGGGTGTGGATCAACATCAAAAATACTCCCACACGTGCTGACTTAAAGTTTTGGTTTATGAAAATCATGTCTAATAATCATGATAGTGTGAATCATATGGGGAATTCCAAGTGGAGTTACACGGTTTTGAAAACCGCGCATGCGGGCTGCATTGCGACTGTTAAAAGACAGATTCAAAGCTCCATGGAAATCAAAGGCGGCAGTAAAGTGATTGATGATAGGGAGTGGGCTATTCCCACATGTGATTTTCCGCAGGCTCAGATCAGCTAGACACGCAGCTGATCGTGGGAAAAGCAATGACTCTTATTTCCAGATTGTGTGGATTACTATAGCAAAAAGTGGACTGGCTTTAAGCGATCAATTAGGAATTTGTTGCAAACAGTTCAGAGAAGAGAATATGGGGGGTCCTCCTTGTCAAATTGAGCCTAGTGTGGACCCAGACTGGAAAGATAATATTGAGCTGTGGAGCATTCTTAGCAAGGGTGGCATAACAAACTTCATGGAAAAGGTCCAGGGACATGATCAGAGCATCTCGGTGCATTTTGTGAAGGATTGGAAGGAGAGGACAGTGGAATATGGGGGGCAGAAGATCTTAGTCAATGAAGAACTTATTGTTGAAGTGACCGGCCTTGGTTTGGAGGGCTTCCATTTCTTCAACAAAAGGGTCGATAGAGAGGTTGAAGAGAGAAGATTTGTGGAGGGAGCTGAGAGGCTGACCTATGTTACAGCGGGCCTACTTGTTAGCTCGATCCCTCCGCCATATGATGAAGTTACCCACATGATGATACGGTTCATATCCTTGGAAGGAAGGTTTGTCACTGTTCCTGCTAAACACCTTGTTTTTCTTAACCACTTCCGTAGGGATCGTTTGGTTTGTTTCCCCCATTACTTGTTGAACTCTCTTGAGCGCTCCATTACGAGTTTCAAAAGCATTCCCGGGTGGTTCCTTTACACCAAGGGCTCATTTTGTTGCTGCACAAATGCTGCCTTCTCAAATTTCCTGGTCTCCCTTCCTCCCCTAGCTCGATTCCCCCTCTGCCGGGTTCTACTGCTGCCAGCCCTATTTCTCCTTTCTCTGCCCCCACCACCACTTTGTTGTCATCCCCCGCCGCCGTTTAGGCTTCTTCTCCCATTCCCCCTTCTACTGATCCCGCCCCCACTTAGCCTCTTCCTCACACAGACCGGTTACCAGGGCTTCCAGAAAACTTAACCTTGAGGCTCTTGCTGTGGAGAAGGGTTCTCATGAATTTGAAATTGCACATGACCTCCTGAATATCAGCAGTGCCAGTCCCCAGGATGTGCATTTGGAAAGCTCCTCAAAAAGACTGGAAGCCTTAGAGGCTGATATGAAACTGTTGAAGGATGAAGTTAAGAACTTGGCAAAACAGAAAGGTAAGAGGAAGAAGGAGGAGGAGGAGGAAATTGACAGTAGCCAAATTGATGATATCTACAAGAAACTGCACTCCTTAGACTCCCGTTTAGGGAAGGCCAAAACTCGACATGATTACAACATGGCCATATTCAGGGTGATTGAGGAGTTCATTGAGCAACATGTCAAAAGTGTCTCCAACCTCAGTGGAGTTCCGGCAACACTTTGGGGTAATGATAAGGAAAGCAAGAAGGCCATTGAGCAGCTGGATTATAATGACGCTGCCCACATGACTACTTTGGGTATGTTCAAGTCCTGGAAGAATATCAAAACCAACATAGACAAAGCTGCAAAGAAGTAGTTGTTGATGCTTTTGCTGTTCTTGTATGTTCTTTTGCTAGTTTTTTTGCGGTCCCTTTACTGCTTGTTTGCAGTAATTTTGTTGTTTTGTCTTGTCTAGGTAGCTGTTTTTTGGCTACTTTGAACTTCATTGTCACATTTGGATTCTGATCCTTTTCTCTCTGGTTCTCATTCTTATCCTGGCTTCTAGGCCATCTTTTGTAATCAAGGGTATAGTCCCTTTCAAAAAACTATTTGCCAATAATAAAAAAAAACATTACCCCCTTAATTTAGAATACTCTAAAGTGAATAGAGAGAAAGACTCTGGATGCCTCAAATTTTTGATGTGCAAGAGACTTTGTGAAGATATCTACATGTTGATGTTCTGTCAGGAAATGTTGGAGTTGGATGTTGTTTTTTGAACATGTTCATGAATGAAATGTACTTGTACCTCAAAGTTTTTGGTGCATTCATGAAAAACTAGATTCCAAACAAGTTTTATTACTCCTTCATTTTCTACATGTAGGATTGTTGGATCTTTTTGTGTTATTCCCAATCCTTCAAGTATACATTGAAGCCATATTGCTTCACGAAAAATCTACTTGATGCACAATATTCTAATTCTATAGAGGATCTTGAAACAAAAGTTTTCTTCTTACTCTCCCATGATATCGGTCTAGATCCCAAAAATAATACAAATCCTGAAGTGGATTTCCTAACATCTATGTTTCTGTATGATTCGAATCTGATTAACATGTCAAGAATAAGTTATTGTTCTTCTTGTATTCTAGGCCATATTCCATACTTCCTTTGATGTACCTCAATATATGATTTTCTTCTTTATAGTGAGAAACCCTTGGTTATTACATTAATCGTGAAATATAGTTGATTTGCATAGTTGATATCTGGTCTAGTGTAAGTCAAGTAGATGAGACTCTCAATCAACTGTTGATAGAGAGTTGTATTTACTTGTGGTGATGGATGTGTTTGATAAAGTTTAATTATTGTCTCCATAGGTGTGGAAATTGGTTTATAATCCATCATATTGAACTTCTCGAGCATTTTCTTAGTCTATTTCAATTGTGACACAAATATATGATTTTTTATTTGCCAAACTTCAATTCCAAGACAATAATGTAGAATTCTGAGATTAGTCATATCGAATGATTATGTCGAGATCCTTTTTTGTTAACTAAATCATCCTCTTTGATCCTCCAGTGATGACTAAATCATTGCCATATACTACAATGATCACTATCTCCCCCCCCCCTTGATTTTTTAGATAGATATTAGGATCATATGGTCTATTGTTGAATCCATATTGAATGAGATGCTCATCGATTCTAATATACCATGCCCTGGGAGACTGATTTAAACCATATAGTGATTTTATGAGTTTACATACCTTTTCCTCTTTACTTGGTATGACAAAACCTTCTGGTTGAGTCATGTAAACTTCTTCCTATAAATCACCATTGAGAAAGGCACTTTTCACATCCATTTGGTATATTTTCCAACCAAATTGTGAAGTTAGGAAAATATTAACCTGAACATTTGTATCTTAGTTTTGGGAGAAAAATTCTCCTCATAATCAATGTCTTCTTCTTGAGCACATCCCTTAACAACTAGTCTAGGCTTGTGTTTATCAATTTTTCCATCCGCTTTGTACTTCTTTTTGAAGATCCATCTACGCATCTAATTGGATTTTTCCCTAGTGAAACATTTGTAAGTTGCCATGTATTATTTTTCATAAGTGACTTATGTTCTGCATCCATAGCATCATTGTAAGGTTTATCTTGTAGGGATTCTAAAACTATGGATGGCTTAGTAGTTTCAACAACTTTACCCATTAAGGCCAAATTGACCTCATTTTGAGCCATATTACAAGTCCTCATTCTAGTTCTAGATGTTTCAGGGAAATACCCAATTTTACATCTCACATCATACTTGTATACCATTTAGGCATACTTTAAGTGGTTACATAGGAAGTTGAATTTCACCATCTTCCCCATCATCATTGTCATCATCAAAGTGATTACCATCCTCTTTTTTCATTGTAGGGATGATTTTTTCATCATATGAGTATATGGAAGGAGTATTTTCTTATTTCTTCTCAAATAACTCAACATCCGACTAAGTGTATACCCTTTTTCTTCTTAGATCCATAAGTTTGTAGTGAAGTGCTTCATCATTTTATCCTAAGAAGATAAGTTTTTCTCGGTTTCATATCAAGCTTAGTTATTTGTTTCTTAGGAATGTGCATACTTGATTTACATCCAAAATCTCTAAGGTGTGAAATATATGGCTTATTCCCGGCCATGCTTCCTATGGTGTTACTCCATCAAGAGCTACATTGGGAACTCGTTTAGTAAATAGACAATTAATTTAGCTGCTTGACCCAAAATGTTTTTGATAAACTCGCTTCATCAATCATACATCACACCATATCCATGATAGTATGATTTCACCTTTTAACAACAAAATTTTGTTGTGGTGTGTGAGGAGGATCCATTTTACGATGAATTTTATGTGTTTCAAAAAATCGTTGAACTCATTGCTAGTGTATTTTCCCCTTCGATCTGATTAGAGTGTTTTTATTTTCCTACCAAAATCTATTTCAAAAGGGATTTGAACTTATTCAAAGTTTAAAAATCTTGGTCTTTTGTAGAAATATAGTATATGCACATTTTTCTTGAAAAATCATCAAAAAGAGCATGAAATATTGAAACCAGAGTGGATAGGTCTCATTAGTCCGCACATATCGGTATGCACCAAGTCAAGTTTTTCCTTCACTCAAAATGTACTATGTTTGAATCGTGTTCTATGTTGTTTTCCTACCAAACAATGCTGACATTTATCTATACCCTTTTTAGAAGTGGAAAACCCCTAACCATGTCATATCGATGAAGTGTGTCAAGATAGCCAAAACTCACATGTCCAAGTTTTGATGCCATAGTTGAGATGGTGATGTATCCTTAGCTACAAGTTCTTGATCATTTCATTGAACAAAATCCAACTGAAACATTCTTATCAAATTCAAATCTTTTGCAACAATTTTCAAGATTCTTGACTTATCTTACATTAAGCACATATTTTTACCACCTTTACAATCAAATTCAATTTTGATATTGTGATCTAATAATTGACTCACATATAATAGATTTTCTTTAAACCGGGGACATAAAGAACATCTATAATTTTACAATTATGTTGCCCAAGTGGTAGTGAAATGGAACCAATGCCTTCAAGCTTGTATGATGTATCATCACCCAAAGAGACATGATTTTTAGTGGGTATTTTACTCATAGTGAAGAGACAATATTTCTTTCCTGTCATGTGTCGAGTTGCACCTGAGTCAACATACCAAATTTGATTTGTAGAATTGGATACTTCATTTGACTATGTAGAATATAGGAAGTCATCATCATCAAATTGATCTTCCTGTTTAGCTACATTTCCTTGTTGAGTTGGTTTCTTTTTCCACTTTTGATTATTTTTTCCTTGTTTACTCTATTTTTGCCTAATTTTGTTTGTTGGTAATCAATATTTTTACCACTTTATGATCCTTGTTGGAATGTGTTGTACTAACAATTCTTCAACTCATGTCCTTTTCAACCATAAATAAGACTTTTTTTTTTCCTTTTGGACTTGTTGAGTATTACCTTGCTTCTAAGGCTTTTTACTAAACTTAACCTATTTTTCCCTTTTTGATTAGAAGTAAGTGTTTTCTCTTGATTTTAGTAGTTAAGTGAATAACATCATCTTGTTATAGCATATTCACTAACTCTTCAAAAGATTTTGTTTGACCAATTATGTTTAACATTGTCATAAAAATCCTATAAGATGGATGAAGAGCTCTCAATACTATAGGCACAAGTGATGTTTCAATTACTTCTTATTCCAAAGCTTGAAGTGATGCACGCAAATTTGCTACTCTTCTCAAAAAACATTGCAGCTTTCTTAGTTTGTTAAATTTTCAAGTTTAATAGTTGACTCGGAGATGAAGTATTATGTTCTTATTTTTGACTCATATAGTATTTTCAACTTGTCCCAATATTCTTTTGTTATTGTGGCCTCTCACAAATATGAGGTTTACCTCATCTAAAACACTAAACAAGATTATTAACTTTTATTTTTGATTTGCATGATCAAATGTATATTTTTGTGTAACATCATTGCAGATCTTGTTAATGTACTAGAAACAATGGACTATAGATTTTCAAAATCAAGTTATACGTGAATTTTAGTTTTCCATGATGGGTAATTATCAAAACGTAAAAGTTGAGAATCTAGAAAAAGAATTTTGGTGCTGTAATTACGGTCATTATGAAGACTAATAAACAAGAGAAGAAAAAAATTGAACACTTTTCTCCTCTTAAAACATGCACACCCCCAAAAAATAATATTTTGTTCATTTTGGGCTCCTTTTCGGCTATGTACAATGAATTTTTGGTGTTGGGGTTAGCACACCAGTTAATATGTATAATATATCAGATATAAGCATAGATATAAATAAAAGAGAATATTCTACCGAATAAAGATACAAACCAAGAGACATAAATCAACACAATATTTAACGTGGTTCACCCAAAGGTGTGGGCTACATCCACCAAGAAACAAGCCAATATATTATCCAAAGCTTTGACAAGATATATAATGAATATTTACAATCTTCTACACCTCTCAGATGTATAATACTTTCTTTCTTCAAGCTTTTGCTTCATCACCAAGAATTCTCTCTCACCAACCTTTTGCAAGTTATTTCTAATTCTTGTTAATATACTTACTTCTAAACCCTAGATTTATGCTTATATAGTCATTTATAGACTTAGGGAACTTAGCCATGTAATTACAATCAATAGATATACTTTAATGCTAAAAATAGATCTAATTTCCTAGATTTAATTAAAACATCCTCGCATAGGTAACCAATGCTAGTTAGCCCTAACCGATGCGTTCCTCCTTTCCGACCAATGCTAGTCTGGGTGACCAATGTTAGTTACCCCTAACCGATGACAAGCTTTCCAAGAATTCTTCTGTATTTTCTAGAAAGTTTTCATTGCATGTTAAACTAAAGTAATTGAGCTCCACAACTCAACAATCGCCACTTAGAGATCACTTCTTTGCACCATACCTATACAACATCATTCTTGGATCCTTACCTTTTTTCTTCCTCTTCAAGTATTAAAATTGAATACCAACATGAAGGGAGTGTAGCTCCAACTTCTCCTTTTTTAATGGCTTTGTTAGCATATCCGTAGGGTTCTTGTTCGTATGAATGTATTTTCTAGAAAGTTTTCATTGCATGTTAAACTAAATTAATTGAGCTCCACAACTCAACAATCTGCCACTTGGAGATTAATTCTTTGCACCATACCTATACAACATCATTCTTGGATCCTTAGCTTTTTTTTTCTTCCTCTTCAAGTATTAAAATTGAAGACCAACGGAAGGGAGTGTAGCTCCAACTTCTCCTTTGTTAATTGCTTTGTTAGCATATCCGTAGGGTTCTTGTTTGTATGAATCTTTTCCATATTTAATTGTCCATCCTCCAATACCTGTAGTATGAAGTGATACCTCAAGCCAATGAATGTGTTTCATTCTTAAATGAAATGTTGTGTTCTTTCCAAATTAATTACACTCTCACTATCATTGAATAGTTTACAATCACCTTACTTCTTTCCCAAACTCTTCCATGAACCTACTCATCCATAACATCTCCTTGCTAGCCTCTGTATTTGTAACATACTCGCCTCTATAGTAGACAAAGCCACAACCTTCGTAATCTATAAATCTAGCTAACTACCATTCCACTTACTCGAAAACATATCCATTAGTGCTCCTTCTACCATCTAGATCTCCAACCATATCTAAATCAACATAGCCACATAATGAAATATTCGAACCTCTATAACATAACTGCATGCTAGATGTTCCTTTCAAATACCTGAGTATCCATTGGATTGCTTTCCAATGCTCTTTACCTGGATTGGCCATATATCTACTCATAACTCCCACTATCTATGCAATGTCTGGTTTGGTACAAACCATAGCATACATGAGACCACTAAATGCTAAAGCATATGGAACTCATTTCATGTATTTGACCTCATCATGTGATGATGGACACGATCTTTTATTAATTTGAAGTGTCAGCCATAAGTGTACTTGTGACAGGTTTAGAATTTTGCATATTGAACCTTTCTAACACCTTGTAGATATAATCCTCCTGAGACAAATACAATTTCTTGTTTTTCCTGTCTCTGTGTATTTGCATGCCAAGGATTATTTTTACAGCTCCTAAATCCTTCATAGTAAATGTGTGAGCTATATTTCTCTTAAGCTCACCAATGTCCTACATACTAGATCCTGTAATAAGAATATCATCCACATACAGTAAAAAAATAATATAGCTCCCATTTTCAAGCTTCTTGAAATAAACACATGTCGATTCACATCTCACGTAACCATGCTCTTGCATAAAACTATCAAACCTCATGTACCATTTCCTTAGATCTTGTTTGAGCACATATAGACTCTTTTCAACCTACACACTAATTTCTCCTTACCCTTGAATTCATACCCAAGTGGCTTCTACATATAAATCTCTTCATCCAAATCACCATGAATGAAAGCCATCTTCACATCTAGTTTCTCGAATGCAAATCCTTTACTACAACTAAACTCAATACAAGTATGAATATAATTCATCTTAACAATAGGAGAAAATATTTCACCAAATTCAATACCTACTTTCTGTGTAAATCCCTTTACTACAAGCCTTGTCTTGTATCTTTTCTTTCCACCCTCTTCTTCCTTGATCCTGTAAACCCACTTGTTTTGCAATTTTCTCTTACCTGTTGGAAACTTAACCAAATATCATGTTTAGTTCTATTCCAAGGAGTTCATCTCCTCATCCATGCCATGTTCCCACTAGACGTGGGTCTTATCCTGCATTTCTTCTTCAAAGAACTCTGGTTCACCATTATCATACAATAATAAATTAAATAGAGAAGGTGTAAATATTTTTGGAGTTTTACTTACCCTTTGTGACCTTCTCACAGGAGTTTGGGGTACCGGAGGCTCAATCTAGACCTCCTAGACATTCCTATCCAAATCTAACAGTGACTACCACTGATCACATCTAACTAACGTTGGTTCTCCTAAATGAGGCCAGTTTGGATCTTCATAATCGATACCGGTTCGTTCCTAACCAATTCCAAATGGGGTCAATCGACACTGAGTTCTTTGTGTAACCATGTTGGTAATTCTTTTAAATCTGAGAGTTCATTTTCATTCAAGAACTTATCAACCCATTCATCCTTGGGTACCAAAATTTCATCCTTGTACACTCTCTTTTCATTCCATTCAACATCATGACTCTTAATAATTTTAAATTCTCTAAATCCCAAAAATAGAAACTAAAATCACCAGATCCATAACCAATGAAAGTGCATCTCTTAGATTTTGCATCCAACTTCTTCCTATTTTCCTTATCAACATGCACAAAATCTTCTAAACCAAAAATTTAAGAAAAGAAAGATCTACCTCTTTTCCAGGCCAAGCTTCCTCTTTTATTCCTCCATGTAGTGAACTTGAAGGTCCACGGTTAATCAAATAAACCTCTGTATCAACTATTTCCCCCCAAAAGTGTAAGGGTAGTACAGAATGTATTCTCATACTTCTAGCATGTTCCATGATTGTCCTATTCATTATTTCTACAACACCATTCTCCTGTGGTGTTCTTGGAACCATTCTTTCTCTATGTATCCCATTCACTGAATAATAATCATTAAAATCCTTGCTACAGGATTCACCACCATTGTCATATCTAAGGAAATTTAACATAGAATTTGATTCATTCTCAACAAGGGTTTTCCATCTTTTAAAAGACTCAAAAATATCAGATTTACATTTAATACAATAAAACCATACTTTTCTTGTAGCATCATCAATGAAAGTAACATAATATTGTGATCCTCCATGAGAAGCTACTTGATTTGGTCCCACACATCCGAGTGTACAAGCTCCAATTTTCTCCTTCTTAGTTTCCCCAACTTTGAGAAATCTCACTCTCTTTTTCTTTCCAAAGATACAATACTCACACAAATCAAGATCTAAATCTTTCAAATCTTATTACTTACCCTTAGCCTTTAAGATATGCATTCCTTTTTTACTCATATGACCCAACTAATTATGCCACATGCATGCATTTGAATATGAAGTAGATAATGTAGAAAAGGAATCAGTAATATAGGTGAATAAATATAATGTCCTACCTTCTTACCTCTTGCCAGAATGAAAGCACCCTTGGTGACTTTCCAAGAGTTTCTTGTAAAAGTAACCATGTAACCAAATTCAACTAGTTGCCTTTCATAAATAAGATTTCTCCTGAGGCTTGGCACATGCCTCACATATTTCAATACCCATGTATTTCCATTCTATAATTTTAGATGAACTTCCCCTTTACTAGTAATATTGCAAGGTTCATCATCACCCAAATAAACATGCCCAAAATTTCCCTGGACATAATTTCTGAAATAACCCTTATTAGGGGTTGCATAGAAAGAAGCTCTTGAATCTAAAATCCATGATTCTATTATCTAAAGAAAGAATAAGATCATCTTACATTACCTCTACGATGTAACAAAATTTTCTTCTTTACCTTTGTCTGGTTGTTGGTTCTCTTTATCCTTTGACCAACAATATTTATTTGCATGTCCTTTCTTTCCACATTTCCAACAAGTAATTCCCTTACTTCTAGATTTAGATCTGTTATCCCTTGACTTTGATTTCCATTACTCTTACTCTTGGATCTCTCCTTACGCACGCTTTGCTTTCTACATTCAAAGCATTTTTAGATGATGATTCCTCTGCACTTTTCCTGCAAATTTCTTCATTCAAGATTATACTAACCACATCATCAAACTTCAAAACATTATTGGCAGATGTTGTATTACTAACATCCATTACCAAGTTATCCCAACTATCAGGAAAAGAACATAAGAGTAAAAGTTCTTTTACTTCATCATAAAATGGTATTACAACTGATTTTAAGCGATTTACAATAGATCGGAAATCATTCAAATGACTAGATGAAAATCCAACTTCATGCAACTTATAAATAAATAGTTTCTTCATAAAATAAACTTTATTTAAAGCACTAGGTTTTTCATATAAATTAGCAAGAGATTTCATTAACTCTACCGCAGAAGCCTTACGTAATATTGGAAGCCATGGATGTTGTAAGCTCAATATTATAGATCCCAAAGCCTTTCTGTCAAGAATCTTCCATTCTTCATCGATCATCTTTATAGGTCTAGACTTCTCATCCAATGGTAAATACAAATCTCTTTGATACAATTAATCCTCAATATGCATCTTCCATAATTGATAAAAAAATTTGTCAAATATCTCTACCTTGTATTTGTTTTCTTTTTCCATTGTTGTAGCTCCCATGCAATCGAAAACCCTCTATGAGTAAATTTGTCAACACACAAAACCCTCAAACAAAGCTTGATACCAGTTGTTAAGGTTGGCACACCGGTTGTATAGATAATATATTAGATAAAAGCATACATGCAAATAAAAGTAGATATTCTACCAGAAGAAATATACAAACCAAGAGACATAAATTAACACTAGATTTAACATGGTTCACCCAATGTGGGCTACATCCACCAAGAAACAAGAAAATATATTATCCAAAGATTTGACAAGATATACAATGAAGATTTACAATCTTCCACACCTCTCAGATGTACAAGTACTTTATTTCTTCAAGATTTTTCTTCATCACCAAGAATTCTCTCTCACCAACCTTTTGCAAGTTCTTTCTAATTCTTGTTAATATTTTTACTTCTAAACCCTAGCTTTATGCTTATATAGTCATTTATAGACTTAGGGCACTTAGCCATGCAATTACAATCAATAGATATACTTTAATGCTAAAAATAGATCTAATTCTTGAGAGTTAATTAAAACATCCTCGCACAGGTAACCGATGCTAGTTAGCCCTAACCGATGTCAATTCCTCCTTGCACGATGATGCTAGTCTGGGTGACTGATGTCGATTACCCCCTAACCGATGACGGTTACTATATTTTCTAACAAGTTTCCATTGCATGCTAAACTGAAGTAATTAAGCTCCACAACTCAACATTTGGCACTATTGGGCTACATTACAAATTTGGCTTTGTGGCTGATTTAAAAAAATATTTTTGGGACTCTTTGGCCTCTTTTCAAGTACAAAAAAATATAATTTTTTTAATTTTTACAAGACAAAGCTTATTAAAATATGGATCAATACGTAAATATCACAAAAACACACACTTTCAAAGAAAATGGCACCTCAATTTGAGGTACCAGTTGAAAGTTATGACTTGTTTAAATTCTGATTTTAAAATCTTTCTGAGCCCCTTTCCAAAAATGGATTGGTTCCTTCATCGCCACCTCATTTTTTTAGCATTTATAACTCTTACTTTGTAAAAATGATGTGGTCACATGTAGAGGTGACATGTGCCACGATCTGGTGCATTTAGGGTAAGAATGGATTCTAACTCTTTTTGTTAGTTAATGTAATAATCCTTGGTCATTTTTTTTATTTAGTTCTTGATTTTGGAATTGAAAATCAAAACATGTATTGTGTTTCTTTAATTTGTAGATTTGGACAATAGTTTTCACTTTGAAAAACCTTGGTCATTTTGTACTTCTTTACATTAAATCTTTTGTAGATGATGTTGAATACTTTACTGGTCACTTCTCCTCCTCAATTACTCTAGATGGATATATTTCTCACTAGCCACCATATATTTTTTCCTCTTGTAGGTTGATTTGAAAAATCTCCTCTCTTTCTCCCTTCACTTGGATATACTAGCTCAGCTCACCCTGGATTCTGATTATCTCACCACATCCATCAAAAGAAAAAGCATATACAAGGAGAAGTTATTTGGAGAGATTGAAAATATCAAGTCACCCAAAAACATTTGGTATGTATTTTATTTAAAATCCTTCCAATTTTTTAAAAAAACTTATAGGTCAAATAAAACAGTATTGATTTCTATATCTTGGGTAATTTTTTTAAATACAATACAAGAGAATGAAACAATGTCACCTTTTGCAATAGAGTTACATCTAGGTCTGTAAGGGCCTATGATTGCACTCTAGGTGTTCTTCAATTGCAAATAAATCCATGAACTGGGGTGTGGATTTGGGTAGGGGATGTGAAATGGCTAGGGGAATTTATGGATCCTCCAAGATCTAAAATTTCTCCAGGTCTCCCTAAACTTCCCTAAAAACTCCTATACTCTCCCTGGATCAAAATATTACTCTGATACCAAATCTTGACAATGAATACTTGAAAATAATATTTGACACATAAGCTTTACACAGAAACAAGACAATGCTTGTGTATTTTATTAATATAAAAATCAAGCATTACAATCAAAAGAGAGAGCTGCAATATTTATAGATATTGGACAACTTCTATCTCTTCCACAATATATGGAACAATATCAACTAAACTAAGAAAATATGCAGGAATAGCTTATTTCCCCATCTTCTCCCCATATTCCCCTCATGGAAATCATTTAGGAACAAAATATGCAAGATAGAACATGATCCCACAAACCAAGGGATAAGACAACTAAAAGAAAACTCACTAATAATTGACTTTATCTAAGCTAACTTAAGTAATTAAAAATTACTTTATTACAATATCACTTTAACTCATATGATGAATTAAGTGTTAGTTTATTTTCAACATTTTATTCATAGGGGTTTTAGGAAACAACATGGATAAATAATAGTATATATTTAATTATCCACCATATTAAATTTCTGAAGATTATAGTTTATGTTTAAACATAAAATTATGATAGATTACATCACATAATGAATTCTATATTAGATTGCATATATAAGCATAAATGCAAATCAACACAAGACACAAGATTTAAGTGGTAAAACCTTTTGGTAAAAAACCCACTCAAAAATTACTTATCTTTATTGAAAATAAACATTTCACCCAAAACTCCCACTATTTATAGTAGTTACACCTTCATGGAGGAATTACAAACTGTCACATACATTCGCTCATGAGTACATCATTCACATCATGTATCTTATCTCTTCTTGTATATAGTTATCACATAATTTTGTTACTCAATTGTTACATATAGTGCTTCACTATAACTGATGTCTAATTAGATCACCTTGATTTATTTTAAGGCAAGTGGACTGTTTTTTTCACTCTTATATTTTAAATTTAAGTAGTGTGACGAATTGATACGGAATTCATCACACTTATATTTTTAATTTCATGACCATTTAGTCTTAGAAGGTTTCTTACTAATATAGTGTCACATTTAATATTACAACCCCAACATTCCCCCTTAATATTAAGTAGGGAAACATGTCAAATTGTCTTTTTATATAAAAGGACTTACAATCCATAAATCATGAATATTTAGGCTAGCATGTAAAATATAATATTTGTTCCAAATAACATATGCCAAGTCACCTTTTTGTGGAAATGGAATTACAATCTATAAACCATCTAAGTGATTTAGGATAGCATGGAAAAAAAAATTGTTATGTGGATTTTGTAACTCTACGATATACTACTACAATTTCACGGTGAATTGTTATAGTATTTCATGAAATTAGACAAACCACAAACCAGATGCAAGTGTTACATAGGTTTTAGAAAAAATTTGGTTCACTTTTTTAGTGATATGCAAACTTCAATAAGTCATGGAACAAAGTGAGTGCTCCATGGATTTTTAAAAAACACCACACATAAACAATGTTTTATAGTTTTTAGGTAAAAACACTTTGTAGTACATTCGTATAGTGTCCTGTGGATTTTGGAAAGTAAAAAACACACGATACATAGGAAAAAAGCATAATTCTCAATATAAAGTGATTACCTATGAATTATTACATAAGATTATGGAGTTAAAAAACTCTCATATCTAATGCTTCATTGGGTATTATAAGTAAACTCACATAAAGTGATAATTTACTCAAACAAAATGGAAATAGTATAGGGATATTTCAATTGACACAATTAGGATGATAAGGGTTGGCATTGGAAAAAGAGGTGGCATTGTAAAAACCATGCAAAAATGTTCATTCCTCTTTATTTCCCCCTCAAGGGAAACTTTGAAAGGAAAAATCTCAACAATATATGCTCATTTGATTCAGAGGTGAAGATCAATGTCATTCACATGATCATTTGATTCTTACTCATATGATTCAAAGGTGGAGATCAAATTCATCCACATGATCATTTAGTATTTCTCATATGATTCAAAGGTGGAGATCAATGTCATCCACATGATTATTTGAGCCAAAATATGAAATACCCAATATAGCAAGAAATTTACATAGATTTGTGGTACACAATAGATTTGTAAAATGTCAGCAATTTGGTCTTTGAGAGAAGAGAACTTGATGTTTATGTCACCATTCATAAATTTCTCTTGAATGAAGTGCATATGAATATCAATATGCTTGGTTCTTTGATGTTGGAATGGATTATTTGTAAGAGAAATGCAACTTTGGTTGTCACATAGATGAAGTGTATTTCTTTTGATGCCCAAATGATGTTCATACAATATTATTTTTAGCCACATAGCTTCCTTTGTTGCTTCCATAACACATTTATAATTTTTTTAGTAGAATAGATAGATGGTGTTGGTTGCTTCTTGTTAATCCAAGTGATTGCACCTACACCCAACTTGAAAACATATCCGAAGTAGATTTCATCCACAATATCAGCAGCATGGATAGAATCATAGTAACCAAATAAATTTGTGTCATCACAAGAAGAAGAGTACAAACCATAATTGATTGTACATTTAATATGCCTTAGAATTATTTTCACATTTTCCAATGGTCCTCATAAACATCTTACATGAATCTAGAAATAATGCCAACCGCATATGATATATAAGACCTAGTGATAGTTATATAAATCAAAATACTAATAATTTGTCTATATAAAGTAGGATTAAATGTATCACAAGAAAGTTTTAGATCTAGTTTAATACCAACTTCCATAGGAATAGAGACAAGCTTACAATCAATTATATTTAATAATTTAATAGGGTTAGTAACTCTTATCCATATTTCACCCCTAGGAAAGGTATTGGATCAGCCACAACCCTACATAGGAAAAACTAGAGAAAACACCATTAAATATTGCAAACATGTTGCAAAAGGACTCAATGATGGAGTGGTGGGACCTGCAAAGGACCAAACAAACATATGCATGAAGAAATAAAAAATACGGATCTGTCGAGCGAGATCCATGTCACAAATCTATTTAAAAATTTATAGGCAGCCTATGAAATGGAACAAAAGGGTCAGGTCAAGAGGAGACAATGTCAAAGAAGCCAAGAGAAAGAAAGAGGAGAAATAACAAAGCTTTGAAGTTTTGGGCTCAAAAAAGTCGTAACGAGTCTAAAAATCATCTAAGTATGGAGGAGGTGGCAGAGAGAGCCATGTGTCCAAACGACACACCTCCAAAGATTAAATTCAAAGGGGAAGACTCAAATGAGTGGCATACTTCCACGCCTCCAAAGCCCTAAAAGTTGCATGACAATTGAAAAGGTCTCGACTCGGTGGAATGGGCAAAGTATCGGCTTAATGCAATTCCAAAATGGGAGCCCAAGGTAGAGACTCAAACTTACACCAGCCCTCCACATATAAAACCATCAATAGAGGTCAAAAGGTAGACAGGGATGGCCTCAAAAAAGGCTAAGTTTAAAAATGGTCACGAGAGAGCCACGTGTCGACTCTGTGCATCTCAAAGAGTAAATCCAAAAATTCAAGCTCAAACAAGCACCATCCCGCCACGTAGTCCAAGGTCCAAAAAGGTAAGAGGGGCCATTGAAAATTCTAAGAGCTCAGAGGCTTTCAAGTGTCAACCCGACTCTTATTCGAGGCCAAATCTTAAGTGGTTTCTAAGTGAGCGCAGAGCCTCCATGCATCCCATTTCTAAAAGGGACAGAGTCGAGTTGAATTGTCAATGTATTGTGATAGACCAGCGTAGGGTGCCACGTGTCAACATGGTGTGAACTCAAGGTTCGAATGAAGAGAGGTTTTTCAAACAAGCACCAAACTGCCACGTGTCCCTGGTCAAGAAATATGACCCCGACAAGCAAAGGACTTAGCCCAAAAACATAGAAATTAAGCAAGCTAGTGGAGGAGCCACACGTCATCCCCATGTCATTTCAAGAACAAAATATATAAGCTTCCCTCAAACAAGCACCATCCTTCCACGTGTCCCATATGTAAAAGAGAGCCCATTTTTCAAACTGGTTTTCCCGCCCTTTCGTACAAATCTGATACAAACTTTGAAGGGGCATATCTTTTGACTCGGGGCTCAAATATTACAAATTTGACACCATTGGAAATATCTCGGCCTCATCTATGCCATGGAGATATGAAACTTCAAGTTTGGGGAGGTTAGGTGGGAGAAAATGGAGAAACTTATTCAGAGCCATTAATGCAGGATCTATTTTTTCCCAACAACCAAATCGGATTTGATCTATTCCACCATTTCCTCCTCCTTTGAGGTGCTAAATAAGAATTTGATGTAGTCAAGACAGATTTGGGGGAATATTTTAGGAGAGGCATTAATAGCATTGGTTGAGCTTGGAAATATTTTTCCCACTTCTCTCTCTTTCTCCCCTCTGTGTTGAATCTATAAAAGGTGATTCAAGACTCATTGTAATGGGTTGGACATTATTTTATTTTTTGTAGGCTCCCCTCTTCTCCTTGGCAAGTGAATTCATGGAGTTTCGGACCTCCCATATAGATTGTAAATGGAAATGTGCATTTTACCATTGTAATGCATCGTATTAAGATGTGAAAGTAATAATACATGTTCTATGGGTGATCTTCATCCCTTTCTATGTTAATTTTTGTCTTCGATCCTTCATTATGACTTTGGTTAATTGTGCATATTTTTGTGTTGCATTCTTTTGGTTTGTGTCTACCAAAGCAAAATAATTTTTCATCACTCATTTAGTGTATCACCTTATAGCTTAAGTTTTATTTTCTTTACATCCCTTCTTTAACTCTATCTCCTTGGAAAATTAGATTAGGATTTAGGATAGATCCTCTCCGTAATTTCGTGCATACACCTAAACAAAGAGGAGTAGGAACCAACCTCAATCTGGAGATTTTTCCCATTTGCAAAGTCCCGCACTTTGGGGAAAACTCAATGTTATGTAAATCACACCAAATGAATCTGCCTTAGAAAATTAGATCTTATGACTCATTTGGGGGTGCTGTGATTTTTCATTAACAATTTTAGCATGCCTAGTGGGACAAAGAAGTCTCCATTTTATTATAGTAAGATCGATGTGCACTTGCTGTGATTCTAGCTTTTAAGAAGATTTTAAGAACTACACATCTGGTAACTCCAAAAGGGATAGAATCCATTGGTTTTAGTAGTCTGAGTTTCCCAAGTTCATGAGAAGGATACAAACAAGGTCAAGAATAAGAGAGGAGGGACAGTTTATAAACCTACACTTGTATTTAGATAGAAGGAGAAGAGGAAGAAGATCCCATAGGTCTCTATCTCTTCCAAACATATCCTTACCAACACCTCTTCCCAAAAGGTTGTTCTTTCAACCAAGAAGGGTCCTTAAGGAAATCAGGATGGTATAGTCAAATCCTTGTCAATTTCATTAGCAGCATCCCACTCGTTCGAATGCATAAAATCTAGTCTTCTTATACTTTCTTAGATCTTTAAAATCTGATATTGCTTTAATGATTTAGTAAATGGGGGCACAACCTTATCAAAAACCTATATCCTTTCCATAGGAGCTTATAATCATTTAATTCAAGTTGGAAAACTTTCTCCTAGTCCATCCATGCCCATATACCTCGAATTAGGAAACCCAAGTACCGGCCAAAACCCATAATAGCTCTTATACCTACTCCCATGAGTCAAAGTTTGGTTGAAGCCTCCACCTCATCATCTACCAACTCAAAGGAGGTTCAGGAAATTATGAAAAAACTTCAAAACCTAGGGAATGAGTTAGTAACCATCAAAAGATAGAAGGCTCAGAGTTCTAGGCCATATCAGCCTCAAGCCCAATTATCAAGCTAGACCCCTATATCAAAAAAATAGACCAAAAGTCTAGGTTGTAACTCAAAGTCAACACCAAGGACAACCTCAGCTGGTAGACCTTTTAGGCCATATGATCCAAATATAGCTTTAAAATCAAGGGAATTGGTTCTAACATAGAATAACATGACACAAGAGTATGATTGGTGTTTTCCATGCAATTAGCCACATAATCAATCATTGTGCTTCAATGGTGCATTAAATAAGGATTTAATGGTGTAAACCATCGGTGTGTCACAAGAACCTAGCCAAGAAGAAAATCAGTAGCAAGGAACCGTTGATGCAAAATCACGAAACACTTCGGACGCCATCGCATCGAGGCCTAGGTTGATGTTAGCATCAGTGTGATTGCACAACATGGAAACCTCTCTCCAAGCGTGGGACTTTGAAACCGAGAGAGGAATCTCCAGAAGAAGGCTGGTTCCTGCTCCTAAACTCCACGCCACAAGCTTTTCCAGTGCGATGCAAGCTAATCTAATCCTAATCTAACCATGCCGAGGAGACGAGAGAGAGAGAGAGAGAGAAAGGAAAAAAAGCAAAAGCCTACACTAAAACGGTGATACACAGAGAAGGAGAATGTTGAACATCTATCAAAAGCGCCATGGGACAAAGAGAGGTGAGCAATGGGAAGGATGGACAGATGCATCACAGGCCCAAGGATAGATTTCACATGAAAAGTGTCCCAAAACTCCATGAACACACTCCAGATCTGCGGGAATGTTCAAACATGCACTGAGATACCCAATGAAGAGAGGCAAGAAGAAAACAAGAAAAATGAGAAAGGATGGACAGATGCATCACAAAACACGTTTTGTTGCTTGTAATTTACCTGCATTAACATCATTCCATTAGTAAAAGGAAAAAAATGCCATTACAAAAGAGTAGGGAGGAGGTTCGAACTCCATTTTCAACCCTAGAGAAGAAAGAAGGGAGGCGAGAGTGAAAGAATGAACAACTCTTTTTTTTTTTTTTTTAGAAGCCCCTCCTTACAATTTATAGGAAGAAAAAGAGAGGGAGAAGAAGAGGAATTTGAAATCTACCCCAACCACCTCGGAGTGCATTTAAATCATATCATTATGGCGGTAGGTGAGATCCCCAACAACTCAAAATATGGCGAACTGTATTTTACATTTTTAAGAATTTGTTCTCACCCAAATAAAGATATCCAGTCGTAGTTGGGAGGAGAGGACCTCGTAAGCTTTCGAGAAAGTCAACCTTGCATGAATCCGAGCTCCCGGTCAAAAGTTATGGCCATTTGAATATCTACACGAGTCTCGCTTCTCAAAACTCGAGAATGTTGCGCCTCATATTTCTGAAGGTGCGCCAAAGGCGCATCCGTGTGTGTGTCGACATCCTTTTATGTGCGCCGAGGCACAAATTTTGCCCCTGCGACAATTGTGTCATGCGCCACTTCCGTGTGCCAAGGCGCAACTTTTCTGTGTCGGCGATGCAGTCATGCCGTGCGCCACTTCAGAGCCTTAAGGGCGCAACTTTTCCGTGTCGCATGCATGTTGTGCGCCATTTACGTGCGCCAAGGGCGCAACTTTTGTGTATCATGTGCACCAAGGGCACAACTTTTCCAAAGTGTTTGGCAGATCTCTTTCATGCGCCATTTCCGTGCGCCACTTTCTGTGCCAAGGGCGCACCATTTCCTCTGTTGACACTCAGTGTCATGCGCCCATTCTGTGCGCTTTGGGCATGTTAGGGATTTGGGCTTCTTTGATTTCAGTATCCTTCTATTATGCCTGTATCCACCAGGGGAAGATATACATACAACAGAACTCGATGAAGAGAGGCCTCCAAGTGAAACTATGGTTGTCAATTGGCAAGATGAAGACTTATGCGGAATGAATGAGACTCCTTCTCATAGTAAGCTACCAATACACGGTCCAAGAAGAGAAATATTAGATAAAGACATTCATGAAACTCAAGATATGCTCAATCCTCAACTTCTCCACAAGGTATTGACATCCAAAATACAACTCCCAATATGCAGAGTCAATCAATCCACATTCAAAATTTACTCGAAGCCTTTGGTTGTAATGGCCCATGTGCAAGAGAAAAATGTGCCAGGGAAAGGGAAACAAAAGGATAGCTCATTTAATATCATTAAGAAAATGAAGAGGACAAGTGTGAACATTTCACTATGGGATTCTTGGCCATTCCAGGAGGTAGAGGGATCTATTGTAGAGTTTCATGCAAAATTGGTCAAGCTCAAATCAACCCCTAACCAACAAGAGAAATCTTGATCAACACAACTCAACACTGGGGAAACCATAGAGAGCGTAAGAACCTAAGACCTACTCCATTCTATGTTTCATTAATCATTGGGGATAAATTGGTGCATAATTACATGTTTGATTTTGGGGCAAGTAGTTCTGTAATGCCCAAACAAATAGCTGATCAACTAGGTCTCCACTATGAATTCATCTCTAGAGGAGTAGTAAAATTGGATGGGATAACGGTGACAACTATTGGAATCATCAAGGATCTAAGTATCACTTTGTGTTCCTACCGTAGTGTGATTGTGTGTTGTATAACATATCATTCGTAGACTTACCACCACATTTTGCGTTGTGTTTGTCTAGGGACTTCACTTGCCAAAATTGGAGGCTATTTGTCTTATTTGGTCACATATGCTCTTTAGAAAAAGGTATGGGGAAAAGGCCACAATCAGATATGAGCCCATATTAGATTATCACATTGAGTCTTATGTGCCTATCCTAATCAATGCAATTTTTTAGATTTTGATCAAGAAGACCTCCTTAATACTTCTAAAGTAGATACAAAGGTGGGGTGTATCCTGGACCTATATCTTGACAAATGGGTGGTCAAAAGACATACTTTTGATCCCTATAAGGAAATGGAAGAATCTAAGATAGGAGTCACTGTATGAAGAGAATCATCCTCTCCTTGACATCACTAAGCCAAAATATAAGAATGAAAATGAAGTATAGAAATTGTTCTTTGATGGCTCAAGAAGAAGCCAAGGAGCTGAGGTGGAGCTATGATTGTGTCACCCCAAGGTATGAAGTATTACTCAGATTTCTGTTTCTAGTTTTTCTACTCAAATAACATTGTAGAATATGAGGCTTTGGTTCATGGATTGCATTGGGCTAGAAGCTAAAGAATCAAGAACTTGCAAGTGTTTGGTGATAGTAAACTAGTTTCCAATCAATTCGAAGGATAAAATGTTGTCAAGAATGACCTGCTCAAAAGCCACAAGAATAGGGTGTGAGATCTCATTCAGGATTTTGAAGCCTTCAACATTGTGTCCATACCCAAAAAGGAGAACGAAGCTGCTTTGATAGGATTGTAGTAGTGAGCAACATTTGATGTGGTTGACATCATTAAGAGGGACAAGGGACATCCACACATCCATGTGATTGTAAGGCTAGTAGTGTCAAATAACAACACAACTTTGTGGTGTTCGAGAATGATCGGCAAATCATCAATTTTTTACAAGAGGAAGTTGAGTTATCATCTAGGAAACAAAAAAAATTAGAGCAGCAATATGGAGATCAAGTGGTACAACTGCATATAAACAAACTTCCCAAAGGATTAGTGACATTGGAGTCCATCTTCAATCCTAATGATTAGTTTTGAAAAGAGAAGGCTAATATATAGATCAAAGGAGAAGATTCATAGTCAATTCTAGTTAGATAAGGAAAAACACTTCAAATTGGCAAAGTGGCCACCGAGAAAGAAAGGTATGAATTCATAAAAATTGCTAATAATTTCTAGATGAATTTTCTTGGAGCTATGAAGACCTAAGATGGTTCAATCTAAACCTAGCACAACACACAATTGAACTAGATCCAACTACTAAGCCAATTAGGAAAAAACAAAGACCAGTTAATACACACATTGAACCCCGATGTGGAAAGATCTAAATAAGTAGATAGAGGAAAGTATCATACTTCCAAGATTACACTCAAGTTGGGTTGTAAACTTGGTCCTAGTTAGGAAGAAGAATGGAGATATTAGGATGTGTGTAGACTTTCAATACCTGAACAGAGCTTCCCTCAAAGATCACTACCCACTCCCTTCAATGGAGAAAATATTGCAAGTGGTGTCTGGGTCAGAGAGATTCTCTCTCCTATATGGCTACTTAAGGTATAACCAGATCATGGTGAAAGAAGATGATCAGTTCAAAACAACTTTCACCACCAAATGGGGCACCTGTGCCTATAGAAAGATGCCATTTGGATTGTCTAATGCCATAACCAATTTTCAAACGTAAATGGATATGCAATTAAAAGGTTGATCAACAAAATAGTACTGATGTATCTAAATGACATTATTGTGTTCTCCAAAAATGGAGCAAACCACCTTTTCCACCTAAGGCGGGTGTTTCAAAGGTGTAGGATATTTTCGGTATCATTAAACCCTAAAAAAATGCATATTCTTGGCCCATGAGGACAAGCAAGGCCATATTGTGTCAAAGAAAGGTTTGGCAATTGACTCTGAGGAGAGAGTTGAAGCAATAAGAGCCTTGTGATTTCCAAGCAATAAGAAAGATCTTTAAATCTTCTTAGGAAAAATCAATTTTGTCCGCAGTTTGTACAAACTTTAATGCCCTTGTCAAACCAATAACATTAGTGTTGAAGAAGAGTTTGGAATTTAGGTGGATAGATGAAGGAAACGTAAGTTTTGAGGCCATCAAAGAAGCTATATCACAAGCCCCAACTCTTGTGAATCCAATTTTTCTAAGGATTTCATACTATATGCCTTTAGTGGCGGTGACACAATTTCTACAATCCTAGTACAACGAACAAAGGGGATACAGAGCATCCAATTGCTTTCTTCACTTGAGTTTTGGAAGATTATGAGGTGTGATACTCCTTCATAGAAAAGCAAGTCTGGAAGTGATTAGAGGGTTAAATAAGTTTAAACATCTAGTTTTGAACAATAAACTCCAACTGTTAGTCTCTCATACAAGAGTTAAGGGATTTCATCTTAGCAAGGATCGAATGAAAATCATGCATGATGGATCACTCGTGTCATGGAGTATGACATTTAGATCAAGGTCGCTAAGCTGGTCCATGGGAAGGGATTGTGTGAACAACTAGCATCAAGTCAACAAGATGAGGCAAACAGTGAAAAGGAAGCTATTTTTGTTCTACAGGATAGTCAAGAGGAAGAAAATGATGATGTACCCACTTCTTATTGGACTCAGAGCATGGTGCACTTCCTTCAAACATTCATGTGTCCTCTAGAAATGGGAAAAACAAAAGGATACATTTTGGATTACAAACCTTCCCATATGTGCTTATTGATGATGTCTTGTTTAAGAGGGACATTAATCACATTACGTTAAGATGCATTGGGACAAATCAAATTAAGAGAGTGTTACAAGAATTCCATGATGAAATAGCTGGAGGAAATTTTTCTCCATGGGTGATAACACTCAAGATCATGAAGGAAGGTTATCATTGGCCTAGGGTGTTTAGTGATTGTTATGCATGGATCAAAAAATGTGAAAATTGTGCATTCTTCAAAGGCAAAGAAAGGCTAGTAGCACTTCCATTGCACCCAATTTCAGTTGATTAGCCATTCATGCAATGGGGATTGAATTTCATCGTGGTCGTGAATCCAAATTAAAGCCAAGACCACAAGTGAATTCTAATAGAAGCAGACTTTTTCACTAAGTGGGTGAGGCAGAGTAGCACTCAAAGAAGCTAATGAGTCTAGCATACTAGATTTCTATGAAGGGATAGTGACCAAATTTGAAGTGCCAGCCACCATTATATCAAATAATTCATTGGCATTCATAGGTTCCAAAATCATAGGATGGGCCATTAGGAATGGGATTTACTTGAGCACTTCATAAAATTATTACCCTAAAGGTAATGGCAAGAAGAGTCCATAAAAAGAACCTACTAAAGATTTTCGAGAAGAACTTTGGATGAAAATCAAATAACTTCGCACATGATACTCAAATCAGCCTTATGGGCTTATAGGACAACACCCAAGAAGTCTATAGGAAGCTCTCCATTAAAACTTGTCTATGGGAAAGAGGTAGTGCTGCCTATATCACTTGAGTTACCGACACTTTGGAACTCATGAAACATTTGGAGATGTCGAGTTTAAACCAATGGAGGCCAGGATATGCAGAGTTGATGGAGTTAGAAGAAACTAAAGAACATGCACTTCAAACAATGGAGAAGGACCAGGTCTTGATCAATAGATGCTTTGAAAAGAAGGAAAGAATAAGGGTTTTTAGGAAGGTGACCTAGTTTTGAAATGCGATGCAGATCGGGAAAAACTAGGAAGGCATTCCAAGTTTGATGCCATTTAGAGTGGCCCTTACATGGTTACAAAATGTAAAAGTAGCAATGCTTTCCAATTGTCTACATTGGATGGTGAAGAGTTACAGATTCGAGTGAATGGAATCTATCTTAAACACTTTTGTTACTAGAAGATAGTTTCCACCTTGTACATATTAGTTTAGTTTCTCATTCCTCTAAGTGCTTGTGCACATTATCTTGTTGTAGTTTAGGTTTCTTTTCTCCTAGTGCTTTACACACTTTGCATGTTTTACTTGGAGCATGTATGATTTCAAATTTTGTATATAGTTGTGGTGTCATTTTGTTTCTCTTGCTTAACCCATTGAAACAGATGAAGCCCGGGTCAAAACAATTTTCTACTCTTAGAAACCATCATTTTGAGATTTACTATGAAAATTGAGAGTGCAAGTAGTCGAGGCTCATGAATCGAATCGAGGCTTAGTATCGATGTCATCCTTGACTCCACACCTAACGGATGTGATAAGGCAATTGGTCTTTCATCTAGTAGGTAAATAGCCCCGTGAGTCACCAAATTATTATCTCGTATTTCTCCCCATGTAAAGTATTGGATCAGCCACAATCTGCATAGAAAGAAGTAGAGAAAACATGATTAAATATTGCAAACAAATCACGAAGGACTCAATGATGGAGTGATAGATTTGTGAAGGACCAAATGACCCTATGCATGAAGAAAGAAAAGAGACGGCTCTGTTGAGAGGATTTGTGTTTTAAATATTTTTAACGGGTTATATGCAGCCTTAGAAATGGAAAAATAGGGCCAAGTCAAGAGGGATACAGTGTCAAAGAAGACATGAGCAAGAAAGAGGAGAAACATCGGGCTCAAAAAGGTTCAAAATGAGTCCAAAAATCAGCTAAGTATGGAGGAGGTGGTGAAGAGAGCCACCTATCCAAATGACACACCTCAAAGATTATATCAAAGGGGAAAACTCAAATGAGCACCAAGATTCCACCCGTCTAGATCCCCAAAAGTTTCATGGCCGTTGAAAAGGTCTCAACTCGGTGGAAGAGGCCAAGTGTTGGATTAGTGCAATACCAAAATGGGAGCCTAAGGAAGAGACTCGAACTAATGCCATCCCTCCACGTCAAAAACGGTGAGCAGATATAAAAAAGAAGACAAGAAAGGCCTCAAAAAGGCTAAGTTTAAAAATGGTTGTGGAGAGAGCCACGTGTCGACTCTGTGCATCTCCAAGAGTAAATCTAAAAAATGGAGGCTCAAAAAAGTGCCAACCTGCCACGTAGTCCAAGGTCTAAAAAGGTTAGAGGGGCCGTTGAAAAGTCTAAGAGCCTACAGAGGCTTCTAAGTGTCAACTGACACCTTCTTAGAGGCCAAATCTTAAGCGGTTTCTAAGTGATCGCAGAGTCTCCATGCATCCCATTTTGAAAAGGGACAACGTCGAGTTGATTGTCGATGTATTGTCATAGACCAGTGTAGGGTGACAAGTGTCAACACGGCATGAACTCAAGGGTCGAATAAAGAGATAATTTTCAAACAAGCACCGAGACCACCGCATGTCCCCGATCAAGAAATATGACCCCGCCAAGCAAAGGACTTAAGGCAGGTGGCGAAGGAAGCCACATGTCATCCCTGCACCATTTCAAGAACAAAATATAGAATCTTTCCTCAAACAAGTACCAAACCTCCACATGTCCCATATGTAAAAGAGAGCCCATTTTTCAAACTGGTTTTCCCACCCTTTCATACAAATCGATACAAACCGTGAAGGGGCATATCTTTCGACTCGGGGCTCAAATATTACAAATTTGACACTTTGTTGGAAAGATCTCGGCTTCATCTACACCATGAATATCTATAACTTCAAGTTTGTGGAGGTTAGGTGGGAGAAAATGGAGAAAATTATTCGGGGCCATTAATGCGGGATCTATTTTTTCCCAACAACAGATTGGATTTTATCTATTCCGTCATTTCCTTCTCCTTCGAGGAGCCAAGTAAGAATTTGATGTAGTCAAGAAAGATTTGGGGAAGATTTTAGGAGAGGCATTAATAGCGGTGGTTGATCTTAGAACTATTTTTCCCACTTCTCTCTCTTTCTCCCCTCTGTGTTGAATCTATAAAAGGAGGTTCGAGACTCATTGTAAAGGGTTAGACATTCTTTTGTTTTGCAGGCTCCCCTCTTCTCCTTGGCAAGTGAATTCATGGAGTTTTAGACCTCCCATATAGAATGTAAATGCAAATTTTCCTTGTTACCATTGTAATGCATCGTATCAAGCCATGAGAGCAATAATACATGTTATGTGGGTGATCTTCATCCCTTTCTATGTTAATTGTTGTCTTTTGATCCTTCATTACAACTTTGGTTATTTGTGCATGTTTTTGTGTTGCATTCTTCTAGTTTGTGTCTACCAATAAAACAATTGTTCATCACTCCTTTGGTGTATCACCTTGTAGCTTAATTTTTATTTGCTTTGCATCCCTTCTTTAACTCTATCTCCTTGGAAAATTAGAGTAGGATTTAGGATAGATCCTCTACAATTTCATGCATACACCTAAACAGAGGAGTAGGAACCAGCCTCAATCTGGAGATTTTTTCCATTTGTAAAGTCCCACACTTTGGGAAAACTCAATGTTATGTGAATCATACTAAATGAATCTTCCTTAGAAAAGAAGATGTGATGACTCATTTGGGGGTGTTGTGATTTTGCATTAACATTTTTGGCACACCTGGTGGGAAAAATAAGTCTCCATTTTACTACAAGTAAGATCAATGTGCACTTCTTGCTATGATTCTAGCTTTTAAAAATATTTTAAGAATTACACATCCGATGACTCCAAAAGGGACAGAATCCACTAGTTTCAGAAATCCAAGTTCCCCAAGTTCATGAGAAATATATAAATAAGTTCAAGAACAAGAGAGGAGGGGAAATTTTTACACCTACACTTTTCTCTAGATAGAAGGAGAAGAGGAAGAAGATCCCATAGGTCTCTATCTCCGCCAAATAGAGCCTTATCAACATGACTCTTTCCAGTAGGTCATTATTTTAACCAAGAAGGGTGCTCAAGATGATTAGGATGGCACCGCCAAATCCCTATGTCAATTTCAGCATTGGCGGTATTCCACTCGCTCCGAATGCGTAAAATCTAGTCTGGTGGTAGCATTAAAGAGCATCCCATATTTCACTGGGAAAACCAAACTTCTCTTGGTGACCACATTCAAGATATTGAAAATGTATGTACAATCCATGAGATCACTAAGATGGGCATTGCGAGTCAAGTTGCTAACCTCTTCATTTAAGGGTAAATCTTCACAATGGTTTAGGATCCTAGAAGTGAGCTCTATTAAATCTTGGGACCATCTCGCACACAACTCTTCACAATAAGTTTAGAGAAAAAGGAGATAACTTATCCTTGTTCAAGTAACTAACAACAATCAAGGAGATCCGAATGAGTATTTGATGGATTCTAACCTTAGATTTCAATGTACACAGGACACGATTCTAACAATGAGTGAGAGCCCACAAATGAAGGTGTCTTCTTATACTTTCTTAGAGCTTTAAATTTTGATATTTCTTTAATGATTCAATCAATGGGGACAAAACCTTACCGTCACCTATAGCCTTTCCATAGGAGTTGAGAATAATTTAATTCAAGCTGGAAAACTTGCTCCTAGGCCATCTATGCCCATATACCCCGAATTAGGAAACCCAAGTACCAACCAAACACCCACAATAGCTCCTATACCTACTCCCAAGATTCAAAGTTTAGTTGAATCCTCCACCTCATCATTTACCACCTCAAAGGAGGTTCAAGAAATTATGAAACAACTTCAAAACCTAGAGAATGAGTTAGTAACCATCAAAAGATAGTAGGCTCAGAGTTCTAGGCCATATCAGCCTCAAGCCCAGTATCAGGCTAAACCCCTGTATTAGCAAAATAGACCACAACCCTAGACTATAACTCAAATTCAACACCAAGGACAACCTCAAACTGCTAGACCTTTTAGTCCATATGATCCAAAAACAGCTTCAACATCAAGGGAATTGGTCCTAAGCAGAATAACATGGCACAAGAGTATGATTGGTGTTTCCCATGTAGTCAGCCACATAATCAATCGATGTGCTTCAATGGTGCACTAAATTAGGATTTGATGGTACAAGCTGTCGATGTGTCACAAGAATCCGGCCAAGAATAAAATCGTGGTAGCAAGGAACTCAGCAAGAAGTACCTCTAAGTGAAACTATGCTTGTCAATTGGCATGCTGAAGACTTTTGTGGAATGAATAAGATTCCTTCTCAAAGTATAGCTACCAATACATGGTCCAAGAAGAGAGAAGTTAGAGAAGGACATTCACCAAACTCTGGAGATCCTTAATCCTCCACTACTCCACATGGTATTGCAATCAAAAATACAACTCCCAATATGTAGATTCAATCCAAGCCACATTCCAAATCTACTCAAGTACCAGTTGTAACGAACTGTCATCACCAATCCAGAACTATGATAATTCTTCACCGGGAACTCCTCGTGCTATGATTATTTACTAATGCATAGCTTTAGTTTGGTGGATGTAATCTGAAACAAAACAACAACATAACACAAAAATACCATCGACTATGATAAGACGGAATGATGACAAATCTGAAATATCAAAGTAAATTATAATATTAACATGAAATTGTTATAATCTACCCATAAGGTACTTCAAGTGTTATTGACTTCACTTGACTTTCACCAAGACTATGGGAGAAACTTTAAAATTACACCTCTTAATGGCTTCTTCAACACACCTTTAAACCGATGGCTTCCTTTGCACACTTCCTACAATATTTCTCACTACTTCTTTCTATGCTAAATGAGGGGGTGGCCTCTCTATTTATAGAACTTCGAGGCTTATCCATCCTATCTCTAAGATAGGATAAGAAATCCACTCGACGAATCATATTCCATACCTTAACTCTTATACGTACATGTAAGCTTATCTCTTAGGATAAGATAAACCTTATCATTTTACATGGGTTCCACATTTTTAGACTTTTTACAAATAAAATACACAAAATATTTATGACCTCACTCCTTGTCCTTATTACCAATATAATATTTCTAATTCCTAGTCATGTAGACCCTACTCCTCTACTTACCCTAACTTTGACATTTTAACATTCTTGAACCACTTGCAACAAATATTTACTTTTTACAACATTCCTATTGTACTTTGACTATTACCGTACTCCACATTATTGGCGACACTGTACTAACGGCGCCGTTATCTTCTATTAGCCGCTACTACTAATTATACTTAACAACATCCTATTCCTAATACATACATTAATGAAATAGAAATTATGGAGGAAAATTTTAGTGTCGACATTTTCCCCTTCTAGCTTCTACTCCGTCCTCGGAGTAGACATTCTAAGTGCTTGGAAAATATTTAACTTGTCATGGTTGACCCATTTCGTAATGGGAGTGCCATCCAATTCCTCCAGTCGGTATGTACCATTTTCATACACAAAGCTGCTATTTTGTAGGGCCCCATCCATTTTGGAAGAAATTTTCTCTGTCTTTTTTTTTGTATACGGAATCATATACTAGGACCAAGTCATTCACATGAAATGGAGACCATCGAATCTTTTGATCAAAGTATTCCTTCGCTTCATTTTCTTCTTATGGCTTGTATCCTTTGCTATTTCCCTCATTTCCTCTAGCAAATGAAGATGTACCAACCTTTCTTTTACTGAATCACTTTCATCCATCCTTTCATTTTTCATAACTCTCACAGTGGGAATATCAAACTCAATAGGAAGAACTGGATCAATACCATAGGCCAACTGAAATGGGGAGTAACCTGTTGCTGACTTTGATGTTGCCCTATATGCCCACAATGCTGCATGAATCCTTTTATCCCATTTATGTACCTACAAGGCTGCATCTTTTGCTAGAATTTGACACAAACACAAAATTTGTTCGTTCCACTGTCCATTTGTGCTTGGCTTGTATGTTGTTGCCTTCTTGTGCTTAATAGAAAACTTATTGACTAGGGCTTCTACCACCTCATTAATGAAGTGGCTTCCTTGATCTGTTACAATTTCTAATGGACAACCAAATCTGGTGATAATGCGTTCATATATGAACCTTGCCACTTCATCCATGGAAGCTGTTTTTAATGGCCTAGCTTCAACCCACTTGGTTAAATAATCTGTGGCAACTACAATATACTTATTTTGGCATGATGTAGTTGGAAGTGGACCTACAATGTCTATTCCCCACTTTTCAAAGGGACCAAGTGGAAGAATAGGACATAATGGAGCTGATGAAGTCTTACGGTTACCATGTGTTTGACAAATATCACATGTCTTACAATAATTATAACAATCTTTAAAAAGAGTGGGCCAGTGATAACCTGCATCCAAGATCCTTCTTGTTATAAGTTGTCAGAGAAGTGCCCTCCACATGTACCATTGTGGAATTCTTCTAGCAGCTCCTTTCCTTGATCACGTCTAACGCCCCCTCTTATCTTTGTCCATCGAGGTCCTATTCGAAATAATTCTTCATGCAAAATAGAATATGGACGCGGCTTGAGTAATCTTTCTCTTAGTCTTTGCATTGGCACCATCAGGAAACTTGAATTCATTCGAGATAATTCCAAATATCTATGTATTCACTAGGGATTGTGTCAAGAGGAGAACAATCTTTGCATTAGGAAAATCATCATCATCACAAGATGATCCTAAACCATCATAGGCTCGAGAGAGTGCATCTGCATTGACATGCTTCTTTCTTGGCCTATCTATAATATCAAATTCAAATTCTTTGAAAGCAAAATTATCCATATTGCTATCCTCCACGATGGGTTAGGCTTATTGACAATATATTTTAGAGCGATGATGCATTACAACTATAAATTTCTACCCTAGCAAGTAATTTCTAAACTTCTTTACTGATAAAAATGATAGCAGAGCCTCTTTTTGATTCAGTATAGTTTACCTCAAGACTTTGCTCATTTATCTGCTCCAAAAGTAAATTGGATGTTCATTCCCATTTTCATCCTTTTGGCTCAAAGTACTTCCTAGTGCTTTGCATCTCGAGGCATCAGTGTACACAATGAATGGCTTGTTCCAATCTGGATTCAAAACATGTGAAGACACAGGGCTTCCTTTGATTGTCCAAAAGCTTCATGTGCCTCATTTCTGGTTCATAAGTAACATCCTTCTTCAAGAACTAGGTTAGTGGGTCATGCAATCTTTGAGAAATTCTTAATGAACCTTCTATAGTAACCCACATGGCCTAAAAATGATCTCAACTTACTTCTATTAAGAGGAAATGGTAAATCTTTGATTTTTGAAACTTTATCAGGATCAGTACCAATACCATCTCTGGATACAACATGCCCTAACAAAACACCTTTAGAACATCTAAAGACACACTTTGTAGGGTTTAGTGAGGCTTGTGCTTCATCTAACCTTTGAAATGTTGTCTCCATCAGTGCAGTGGTCCAACTTGCTCCCATAGATGCAAAAATCATCCAAATACTCGATGAAGGTCCCAATGTAGGGTTCAAACACCCTATTCATCAAAGCATTTGGAATGTTCTTTGGAGCATTACACAACCCAAAAGGCATAACTCTATAAGCAAGCGTTCCCCAAGGAGTGGTGACGTGGTCTTTAGCTGATCTTTCTTTGCTATACGAACTTGGTTGTAGCCGCTTATATCCATCATGGCCAGCTACTTCGTCCAAGATCTGATCTGAAAATGGAAGAGGGTAATGATCCTTCTTTGTTGCCTTATTGAGCTTCCTGTAATCAACACAAATGTGTAGCTTCCCATTCTTTTTTATTGAGATCACAATGGGAGAAACCCATTCGAATTCTCCACAAAGCAAATATGAATCCTGCATCAAGCAACTTATCTATTTCTTCTTTTAGAGTCTTGGAAAAATTAGGATTCATTCTATATGGCATTTGCTTTATGGGCTTAGCACCATCTACCAGCTCAATACAATGTTCTACCCAACTTACTTGATGGAGTTCCTTGTAATCAAAAGTGAATAGGTGTATGTACCTTGAAAGAGCTGGAGGTAGGATTCCTTCTCACTCTCCATCACAGCATCACCAATCTTTATTTGTTGGAGACGATCATCAACTTCTTCTTCAGATAATTTTATGGGGTCATGAGTTGGTGTGACTGGAAGGATATCCATGACTGAAACATCCACCTCACTTTCTTCATCTTCAGTGTCCACTTCACTGGTACTAGAGTAATCAGAGGATGTCCAATCATCAGTTTCATCACTTGAATCCACAGGTTCTACCTTATGATGTTGAGGGATCACATTTATCTTCACCCTCTCTCTACCACGTCCAAGTGTCATGAAACCTTCATTCCATTAGTTTCTTGCATGAACTCTCCTTAGCCATGGTCTTCCCAAAGCAGCATTGGGTACGCAACAGTACCATTTTTCATCACCTAAAAGTCTACCACACATACCACACCCATAACAGATATTGCCACATTTGAAACTACACCTTCTGGTTTAGTTTTTCCTTTATTTAATGACCTTAACATAAGTGTTGAAGGGCGATCAATTTTTAAACCCAACATATTCATTACGAGACTCAATCATTACATTAACTGCAGCACCTCCATCAACTAAGACATCATGAATTGAAATACCATTACATAATACCTCAGCTTGTGGAGCATAGGGATCTGCCTCTGCCTCCAAAACAGGGACCTCAACCTCCTTCCTTCTTCGAGCATTGAGTCCACCTCGCAACTCCCACCTCTTCTCAGAAGACATAGCCAAGAGTTGACCATATGTAATATTTGCAAGCCTTTTGGACAGATCTTCCAAGATGGAGTATGGTCCTTGCCCCTGTGAAATCAGAAAATCCTGCACACCCAACTTTCTTCTCCTATGTTTCTTACTAGTTTCTTCTTTCATCTTCTTAGGATCATTTCCATCTTGATTATCTTTTTCTTTCTTTCTTTTTGTTACAAACACATCTACTTCATTATTTCTGCTCTTATCTACTACATCAAAAGAATTCACAGGTGCTTTTCCTTTATCATTATCTCCTTTACCAGATGTAGAAGCTCTATCTGGACAATTATACTTATAATGACCCTTTTTATAACAACCATAACAAATAACTTCAGAAATATTTCTTTTTGGACCTCTATCTCCTCCCTGAGAACTAAATTCCTTTCCTTGAAGAAGATTAATAGTTAACTGACCCATCTTTTTGAGCAGATCTTCATACTCAGTAGATGTACTAGGAGAAATATTTGTGCTCACCGGGAGTGGTTGTGGATTCTGGACCAAAGGTGCTGGTGTAGGCTCTACTTTAGCAACAATTTCTTTGGGCTCCTCTTCCATGCTTTCTTCTTTCCTTCTTGCAATCTCCTTTGCTTGTTCAATGGTAGCTGGGCGGTCATACTTCACTCATTGTCTGATCTCTGGCTTCATCCCAAGAATGAAGTGCTTACAGAGGAGATTATCCACGCCATTCATCAACCCATCCGCTAGTCCTTCCTTCCGGATCTGGGCATCGAGCTTCCTCCTTAGCTCTAGAACACGAGCATGATAATCCCTTATCTTCTCCTTCTCTCCTTGGGATAGCTTTGTGATCTCGATCATGAGATCTGCATATTTCTGTTGTTCACCAAATTCTTCAAGAAAACTTTCAGTTAATAAATCCCATGAGTTTTTCACATTATCACCTAGTGTTTCAAACCACCTAAGTGTTGAACCATCCAAAAAGGTAGGAAAAAATTCAGTCCATTGTTCCCTTCTTATAAGGCCATTACAAATACAAGATCGCTTAAACTCTTGAATGAAAGAAGAAGCATCTTCATTAGATTGAGCTGAAAAAATAGGAATCTTTCCCATTTTCAAAAGTAACCACCGTGAAATACCAACCCACAAGTACAATCAACAAGACTTATGTGCACAAATAATTGGAATTACTATAGAAATGACCACGGTAAACTATGGTAAAACTTGACTTACTACGGTAAAAATTGATTTTACTGTGGTAAACACTATTCACGATAAAAAGTGAAGTTACTGCGGTAAATACTATTCATGGTAAAAAGTGACTTTACTGTGATAAATACTATTCACAGCAAAAATGACTTTATCATGGTAACTACTATTCATGGTAAAAATGACTTTACCATGGTAACTACTATGCACAGTAAAAACAAGGTTACCCTCCAATTGATTTTTGACTAAGTGGGAATATCTCTCCAGAAAATCCACCAACAAGGAATGGTCCCAGCAACGGAACCAAAATGTCATCACCAATCCGGCACTATGATAATTCTTCACCGAGAACTCCTCGTGCTATGATTATTTACTAATGCACAGCCTTTAGTTTGGTGGATGTAATCTGGAAACAAAACAACAACATAACACAAAAATACCATCGACTATGATAAAGAGAATGATGACAAATCTAAAATATCAAAGTAAATTATAATATTAACATGAAATTGTTACAATCTCACCCACGAGGTACTTCAAGTGTTATTGACTTCACTTGACTTTCACCAAGACTATGGGAGAAACTTTACAATTACACCTCTTAATGGCTTCTTCAACACACCTTTAAAGCGATGGCTTCCTTCACACACTTCCTACAATATTTCTCACTACTTCTTTCTATGCTAAATGAGGGGGTGGCCTCTCTATTTATAGAACTTCAGGCTTATCCATCCTATCTCTAAGATAGGATAAGAAATCCACTACGACGAACCATATTCCATACCTTAACTCTTATCTCGTACATGTAAGCTTATCTCTTAAGATAAGATAAACCTTATCATTTACATGGGTTCCACATTTTTAGACTTTTACAAATAAAATACACAAAATATTTATGACCTCACTCCTTGTCCTTATTACCAATATAATATTTCTAATTCCTAATCATGTAGACCCTACTTTTCTAATTACCCAAACTTTGACATTTTAACATTACCGGACTACTTACGACAAATATTTACTTTTTACAACATTCCTATTGTACTTTGACTTATTACCGTACTCCACATTATTGGTGACACCGTCTTGTGGCGCCGTTATCTTCTATCACCGCTACTACTAATTATACTTAACAACATCCTATTCTTAATACATACATTAATGAAATAGAAATTATGGAGGAAAATTTTAGTGTCAGCAGAACCATGTACAAGAGAAAAATGTTCCTAGGAAAGGGCAGCCAAAGGATAGCTCGTTTAATGTCATTGAGAAAATGAAGAGGACAAGTGTGAACATTTCACTATGGGAGTCACTTGCCATTCCAGGGCAAAGGGATCTATTGTAGACTACCATGAAAAATTAGTCAAGCTTAAATCAACCCCCTAAACAAAAAGAGAAATTACTAACCAACACATCTCAACCTGGGGGAACCATCGAGAGCAATAAGGTAAGAACTTGAGACCTCCATTATCTGTTTCATTAATCATTGGGGATAAATTGGTGCATAATTACATGATTGATTCTAGGGAAAGTAGTTCTATAATGCCCAAAAAAATAGCTGATCAACCGGGTCTCCAATATGAATTCATCTCTAGAGGGGTAAGTACAATTGGATGGGACAACGGTGACAAATGTTGGAACCATCAAGAATCTGAGCCTCACTCTATATACCTACCCCAATGTGACTATGTTACGTAACCTATCAGTCATAGGCTTTCTAACACATTTTGCATTGTGTTTGTCTAGGAATTCACTACATAAATTAGAGGCTATTTGTTTTTCGATTGGTCACATATGCTCTTTAGAACAATGTATGGGGTAAAGGCCACAATCGATTCGAGCCCATAGTAGATTATCACATTGAGTCTTATGTGCCTAGCCCAATCAATGCAAATTGTTGGATTTTGATTAGGAAGACCTCATAAACACTTCTGAAGCGAGATACTAAGGTGGGGTGTATCTTGGACCTGAATCTCGACAAATGGGTGGTCAAAAGACGTACTTTTTATCCCTATAAGGAGATGGAAGAATCGAGATAGGAGTCTACTACATGCATGTTGAGAATCATCCTCTCCCTGACATCACTAAGCCAAAATATAAGGATGAAAATGAAGTATAGAAATTGTTCTTTGATGGCTTGAGAAGTAGGCAATGAGCCGGAGGTGGAGCTATGGTTGTGTCACCCCAAGGTATGAAGTATTACTCAACTTTCAATATCCGGTTTATCTGCTCAAAGAACCTTTGTAGAATATGAGGATTTGGTTCATGGATTGCATTGGGCTAGAAGACAAAGAATCAAGAACTTGCAAGTGTTTGGTGACTGTGAACTAGTTTCTAATCAATTCGAATGATAAAATGTTGTCAAGAATGACCTACTCAAAAGCTACAAGAATAGGGTATGGGATCTCATTGAGGATTTTGAAGCCTTCAACATTGTGTCCATACCTAAAAAGGAGAACGAAGCTACTAATAGGCTTGTAGTAGTCATAGTAACATTTGATGTGGTTTATAACATCAAGAGGGACAAGGGACATCCACACATCCATGTGATTGTAAAGCCAGTAGTGCCGGATAACAACACATGCTAGTAGGTTTTCGAGAATGATCAATAGATTAAGCAATTTTTCATAAGAGGAAGTGAGTTCTCGGCTAGGAATCAAAATAGATTAGAGCATTAATATGGAGATCAAGTGGTGTAGTTGTATACAAACAAGCTTCCCAAAGGCTTAGTGACATTGGAGTCCATCTTCAATCCTAATGATCAATTTTGAAAAGAGATGACTAATATACTGAGATCAAAGGAGAAGATTTAGAGTCAATTCCGGTTGGAGAAGGTAAAACACTTCAAATTGGCAAAGTGGCCATTGAGAAAGAAAGGTATGAATTCATAAAAAATTTCCAATAATTTCTCGATGAATTTTTTTTTAGAGCTATAAAGACCTAAGAGGGTTCAAGATGAAGCGGCACAACACACAATTGAACTAGATCTAGCGCTAAGCCCATTAGGCAAAAGCAGAGACCAGTTAACCCACACATTGAACCCCTAATAAGGAAATAGCTAAATAAGTTGATAGAGGAAAGTATCATATTTCCAATCAAACACTCAAGTTGGGTTGCAAACTTGGTCCCAATCGGGGAAGAAGAATGGAGATATTAGGTGTGTGTAGAATTTCGAGACCTAAACAGAGCTTCCCTTACAGATCACTACCCACTCCCATCAATGGAGTAGATCTTGCAAGTGTTGTTTGTGTAAGAGAGATTCTCTCTCCTATATGGCTACTCAGGGTACAACCAAATCATGGTGAAATAATATGATCGGTTCAAAAACTTTCACCACCAAATGGGGCACCTATGCCTACGAGAAAGATGCCATTTGGATTGTCTAATGTCGAGCCACTTTCCAAAGGGAAATGGATATGGCATTCAAAAGTTTTATCAACAAAATAATATTGATCTATCTAGATGACATTATTGTGTTCTCCAAAAATGCAGCAAACCACCTTTTTCACCTAAGGCAGGTGTTTAAAAGGTGTAGGAGATTTGGGGTATCATTGAACACTAAAAATTGCATATTCTTGTCCCATGAGGGCAAGCCTGGGCCATATTGTGTCAAAGGAAGGTTTGGTAATTGACCCAGAGACATTTGAAGTAATAAGATCCTTGTCATTGCTAAGCCATAAGAAAGCTCTTTAAAGCTTCTTAGGAAAAATCAATTTTGTCCACAAGTTTATACCAAAATTTCTTACCCTTGTCAAACCAATAACGTTAATGTTGAAGAAGAGTTTGGCATTTAGGTGGATAGATGAAGGAAAATAAAGTTTTGAGGCCATCAAAGAAGCTGTATCACAAGCCCCAACTCTCATGAATCTATATTTTTCTAAGGACTTCATACTATATGCCTTTAGTGGCAGTGACACAATTTCTACAATCCTAGTACAACAGAACAAAGGGGATACTGAGCAGCCAATTGCTTTCTTCACCGTGGTGCAGGAAGATTATGAAGTGAGATAATCCTTCATCAAAAAGAAATTCCTGGTAGTGATCAGAGGGTTAAATAAGTTTAAACATTTGGTTTGAACAATAAAATCCAACTGTTAGTCTCCCATGCAGGAGTTAAGGACTTCCTTCTCAGTAAGGATCTGAATGAAAAACGTGCAGGATGGATCACTCATGTCATGGAGTATGACATTGAGATCAAGGTCACTAAGCTGGTCCATGGGAAGGGATTGTGTGAACAACTAGCCTCAAGTCAACAAGATGAGGAAAACAGTGAAAAGGAAGCTATTTTTGTTCTACAGGATGGTCAAGAGGAAGAAAATGATGATGTACCCACTCCTTGTTGGACTCAGAGCATGGTGCACTTCCTTCAAACAGGCTTGTGTCCTCCAGAAATGGGAAAAACAAAAGGAGAAATTTCAAACTACGAGGCCATCCCATATGTACTTATTGATAATGTCTTGTTCAAGAGGGACATCAATGGAATTCTATTAAGATGCATTGGGATAGATCAGATTGAGAGAGTGTTACAATAATTCCATGATGAAGCAGCTAGAGGCCATTTTTCTCCATGGGTGACAACACTCAAGATCATGAAGGTAGGTTATTATTGGCCTAGGGTGTTTAGTGATTGTTATGCATGGATCAAAAAATGAAAAAAATTTGCATTCTTCAAAGGCAAAGAAAGGCTAGCAGCACTTTCATTGCACCCGATTTCAATTGACCAGTCATTATGTGTAATAGGGATTGGATTTCATCGGGCTCATCAATCCAAATTCAAGCTAAGGCCACAAGTGGATTTTGATGGCAAAAAAATATTTCACTAAGTGGACCGAGGCAGTGGCACTCAAAGAAGCTAATGAGTCTAGCATACTAGATTTCTATGAAGGGATAGTGACAGATTTGAAGTGCCAACCACCATTATATTAGATAATGCATTGGCATTCATAGGTTCCAAAATCACAGGATGGGCCATTAGGAACGGGATTTACTTGAGCACTTCATCAAATTATTACCCTCAAGGTAATGGCCAAGTAGATTCCACAAACAAGAACTGCATAAAAGATTGTCGGGAAGAAATCTGAATGAAAATTAGAAAACTTGGCACACGAAACTCAAATCAGCCTTATGGGCTTATAGGAAAACACCCAAGAATTCTACAGGCAGCTCTCTGTTCAAACTTTTCTATGGGAAAGAGGCAGTGTTGCCTATATCACTTGAGTTGCTAGCATTGGAACTCATGAAGCAACTGGAGATGTATGAGTTTGAACCAATGGAGGTGAGATATGTAGAGTTGATGGAGTTGGAAAAAACTAGAGAACTTGCACTTCAAACAATAGATAAGGACCAGATCTTGATCAAGAGATGCTTTGACAAGAAGAAAAGAACAAATTTTTTCCATGAAGGTGACCTCGTTCTGATATGGGATGTAGATTGGGAAAAACCAAGAAGGCATTCCATGTTTGATGCCATTTGGAGTGGTCCTTACATGGTCACAAAATTTAAAAGTAGCAATGATTTCCAATTATCTACATTGGATGGTGAAGATTTATAGATTCGAGTGAATGGAATCTATCTTAAACACTACTACTAGAAGGAAGTTCCCACCTTGTACATATTAGTTTAGTTTCTCATTCCTCTAAGTGATTGTGTACATTGTCTTGTTGTAGTTTATGTTGTTTTTCTCCTTAGTGCTTTGCATGCTCTACATGTTTTACTTGGAGCATGTATGATTTCAAATTTTTATATAGTTGTGGTGTTGTTTTGTTGCTCTTGCTTAACCCATCAGAAATAGATGAAGGCCCATGTCAAAACAATTTTCTACTCTTAGAAACCATTATTTTGAGATTTCTTATGAAAATTGAGAGTGCAAGTAGTTGGGCTCATGAATCAAATGCAAGCACGATCATCATCTTGTTATCCTTGACTCCATGCCCAATGTATGTGACAAGGCAATTAGTCTTTCATCCGGTGAAGCGAGATACCCCTGTGAGTTTCAGTTGTTATCCATATTTCACACCCCAGGAAAATTATTGGATCAAACATGACCCCGCACAGGAAGAACAAGAGAAAACATGATTAAATCTTGCAAAACATGTTGCAGAAGGACTCAGTGATGGAGTGTTGGGACCTACGAAGGACCAAACGACCTTGTGCATGAAGAAAGAAATGAGATGGCTCTTTTGAGCAGATCTATGTATTAAATGTATTTAACAAGTTATAGGTAGCCTCAGAAATGGAACAATAGGGTCAGGTCAAGAGGAGACAATGTACAAGAAGCTAGGAGAAAGAAAGAGGAGAAACGGTGAAGATTTGAAGTCTTCGGGCTCAAAGCGGTTCGAACAAGTTCAAAAATTAGCTAACTATGGAGGGTGGCGACACGAGCCACAACAATTGAAAAGTTCTCGACTCGGTGGAATGGGCAAAGTGTTGGCTCAATGAAATTCCAAAATGGGAGCCCAAGGTGGAGAATCAAACTTGCACCAACCCTCCACATAGAAAACCATCAATGAGAGGTCAAAGGTAGACATGGCAAGCCTAAAAAAGGCTAAGTTTAAAAATGGTCACGGAGAGAGCCACGTGTCGAATTTGAGCATATCCAAGAGTAAATCTAAAAATGGAGGCTCAAACATGCGCTAGCCCACCACATAGCCCAAGGTTTGAAAAGGTTAGAGGGGCCATTGAAAATTATAAGAGCCTGCAGAGGCTTCAAGTGTCAACACGATGCTTCTTGAGAGGCCAAATCTTAAGTGTTTTCTAAGTGAGTGTAGATCCTCCACGTGTTCTTTTTTGAAAAGGGAAAGAGTCAGTTGAATTGTCAATGTATTGTGACGGACCAGCGAGAGGGTGCCAAGTGTCAACACGATGCAAACTCAAGGGTCGAATGAAGAGAGGGTTTTCATATGAGCACCAGACTGGTGCGTGTCCCCGGTCAAGAAATATGACCTCGTTGAGTAAAAGACTTAGCCTGAAAACATATAAATTAAGCAGGCTGGTGGAGGAAGCCACATGTCAGCCCCACACCATTTCAAGAACAAAATAAAGAATTTTCCCTCGAACAAGTGACAGCCTTCCATGTGTCCCATTTTTAAAAGAGATCCTATTTTTCAAACTAGTTTTCCCGCCCTTTTGTACAAATCCGATACAAACTTTGAAGGGGCATATCTTTCGACTCAGGGCTCAAAATATTACAAATTTGACACCATTGGAAATATCTCAGCCTCATCTACACCATGAAGGTTTGAAACTTCAATTTTGGGGAGGTTAGGTGGGAGAAAATGGAGAAACTTCTTCAAGGCCATTAATGTAGGATCTATTTTTTCCCCACAACCAAATCGAATTCGATCTGTTTACCGTTTCCTCCTCCTTTGAGGTGCTGAATAATAATTTGATGCAATCAAGACAGATTTGGGGGAAAATTTTAGGAGAGGCATTAATAGCTCTGGTTAAGCTTGGAACTAGTTTTTTCGCTTCTCTCTCTTTCTCCCTCTGTGTTGAATCTATAAAAGGAAGGTCGAGACTCATTGTAAATGGTTATATATTATTTTGTTTTGTAGGATCCCCTATTCTCCTTAGCAAGTAAAATCATGGAGTTTCGGACCTCCCATATAGATTGTAAATGCATTTTCCTTGTTACCATTGTAATGCATCGTATCAAGCTATGAAATAAATAATACATGTTTTGTGGGTGATCTTCATCCCTTTCTGTGTTAATTTTTGTCTTCCGATCCTTGATATGACTTTAGTTAATTGTGCATGTTTTTGTGTTGCATTCTTCTAGTTTGTGTCTATCAGCAAAACAATTATTCATCACTCCTTTGGTGTATCACCTTGTAGCTTAAGTTTTATTTTCTTTGCATCCCTTCTTTAACTCTGTCTCCTTGGCAAATTAGAGTAGGATTTAGGATAGATCCTCTGCAATTTCATGCATACACCTAAACAAAGGAGTAGGAACCAACCTCAACGGAGATTTTTCCCTTTTGTAAAGTCCCACACTTTGGGGAAAACTCAATGTTATGCAAATCATACCAAATGAATCTACCTTAGAAAAGTAGATTTGAAGACTCATTTTGGGGGTCTTTGTGATTTTGCGTTAACAATAACATATTGTGCTTGAGATGTAACAAGATATTTGTAGTTTTGAAAAATTCAACCATGCCCAAGAAATGATTTAACAATCCTAAATTAGTCATTTCAAAATGTTTTATTATCTTTTATTTGATTCTAAGAATTAGAATATTATCACTACTAGTAATTAAGATATCATCAACATATAAGACAATAATAATAACATGATTGTTTTCATATTTTACAAATAAATCATTATCAACAAAATAGTTTTGAAACCAATATCTTGAAAGAAACTATTTATCTTAGCATACCAAGCTCTAGGAGCTTGTTTAAGACCATACAAATATTTTTCAATCTTACACATATATAATTCCTTACTGGGATCTTGAACCCTCTAGGTTGATGAATGAAAAATTCTTCTTTCAAATCATCATTTAAAAAGGAATTTTTAACATCCATTTGAAGAATATCCCATCCATGTTGAGAAGCTAGGGATAGAATAATTCTAACAATGTTCATTTTGGTAACATGAAAAAGGTTTCAACATAATCTAAACCAAGTTTCGAGTAAACCCTCTAGCAACTAATCTTGTCTTGAATTTTTCAATCTTACCAGAAAATTTATATTTGATTTTATACAACCATTTATATTCTACAATTCTTATTTTAGAATGAAGAGGGACTAATTCCCAAGAATTTTTTTTTTTTATTATAGCATTGTATTCAACTTTCATAGAATCAACCAATCTTTCATCTAGGTTGGATTCTTCAAAATATTGAGGTTCAACCTCATACAAGGTTGATAAGGCATGATAATAATGTCGATTGTGACTCATATTTCTTAGATTATGAGGCTAATAACTAAAAACCATATTTTGAGACCATTTAGGAATTTTAGATTGAGAATAAACCCCTCAATATCAACATCCATCATATCATAAGAAGGATGATCAACCTCTTAGAAAAAAATTCTATAATTTTTAAAGAAAGATTATAAAAAAATGAAGCGATTGGACTCAAAAAATGTAGAAAAGGGAAGAGAGGAAGTTTTACAAAATGGTTTCTCAAGAACATGAACATTCCTATTCTCTATGATCACATTTTTGACTAGATCATACACTCTTAATCATTTTGTTCTACCACCATACCCAACAAAAATTCAAGAGTAGGAGGCAGGATCAAGATTTTATCTTTTAAATTTAGGAATAAGAAGAGAATCAAGATTTCGGATATTTTTAAATGAGAAATATTAGTTTTTGTTTATTCCAAAGTTCATGAGGTGTAGTTTTATATAAATATTTGGTAGGAATTATATTTAGAATATGAAAAAAAATGTTCATAGCTTCATCCCATAGAAACTTAGGCACATTAGAAGCATGAAGCATGGTCCTAGCTATTTTTATTTCAACTATGCCATTTTTATGAGGATAATAAGGATTTGTCAATTCCTTTGAGTTATACAAGACACATAAATCTCATTAAAATTCTTATTAACATGTTCACCTCCATTATCATTTTTACTCTCTTTATTTTCATATTAGTCATGTTTTTAACAAAGGCGTTAAAATATTAAAACTTACACATAACAGTAGACTTTTTCTTAATGTAATAAGACCAAGTCATTCTAGAAAATTCATTAATGAAACTAACAACATACAAGGATCCACCAAGAGAAAGGACTTCCAAAGGACCTCTTACATCACTATGAATTAACTCAAGCAAGTTAGAGGAATTATACTCATGGTGTTTTTGAAATGATTTAACATGTTGCTTATCACGCAAGCAACTTTACAATATCCATGGCTTGATTTCATATTAGGGATACCTATAACACAATTAAGGTATGACATTTCATACAAAATCTTAAAGTTCACATGTCTATGCCTTTCATGTCATAATTAAACATCATTACAAGAAGAAAAATAAAAACAATATTATGAAACTAATCCTTCAAAGATATACAATCCATTCTTTTGAAAACCAACAACAATAATATTACCAAGATCATTCTTTACATACCATTTATCTTTTAATAACACAACTTTGTAGTTTTCTCTAGCTAGTTGAGAACAAGATAAAAGGTTTTTCTTTAAGTTAGGAACAAATAAAACATTACTAATGATTCCATTTTCTAACTTAACATTACCACAAGATTCAAATCTAATGACAAAATTATCACCTAGATATATATTCTCATGACATTATACAACATCAGAAAGAATTTCATGAATATATGTCATATTCTTAGATGCACCACTATCTAGAATCCATTCATTTTCATTAGAGGATGAAAGAGTAGTGTAAATAGCAATATCTTGTTCAACATTATTAGCTTGATTTTTAGATTGATTATGATTTCTATTCTTCTTCTTTTTATTGTTAAATTTATTATTTTAGAATTATTATGGACCTTATTAACATTAGAATAATAATTAACTACTTTATGGCCAAATTTACCACATTTGGTACATGTTCCATCAAAATTAACCTTAAAATTTTTATTATTCTTATTTTTAAATGATTTCTAATTTTGGGAGAACAATGCCTGAGAGGCATTCTCTTTTGAGTCAAATTTCTCCATTACTCTTTCTTCTTGAATGAGTAAAGAAGACAAGGTATCTAAATCAGGTAAATCAGATTCATTTTTATACTTAGAATTCAAAATAGAAATGTAATTTCTAAATTTCTCATGTATATTAATTTGAATAATAAAGTATAACAAATTATCTTGAAATAATTCACAATTACAACCATCTAGTTGTTTCTTAATATTTTTAATTTTAGTTATATGATTAACTATATTTTCATCTACTTTTCTTGGATTTTTAAACAATTACATGATTAGTTAATTATTATTGAGCCCAAAAATGACTAAGTCTCGGAGCAGAGGATGAGCATGTGTAGAAGGAAAGATAGGAAGAAGGTGCGTGACGAAGAGTGCATAGGGAGAACTAAGTGCGCGTGAATAGTTTTAATAGTTGAGCAGTTCTAGAGTGAAGGGCTTGAGTAAACATGGAGCACATAAAGGTTGGCACACAGAATTAGAAGAGGATTATGAGACTTAGCCACATTATGGAATATGGTGTTGCATGGAAAACATGTGAGGATGTGGGTAGGCATGATAAGTGGATAAGGTTAGTGCATGAAGACTTGTGGCCCAAGGAAATAATATTCCAAGGAATAATCAAGGGTTAATCATTGTGCTTAAGGAGTTGTAAAGTGGAAATTAATCATGGATTTAGCAAGCTGGCATAGGAATTTGAGTATGGTGGAGCATGATCCCTCTTGCATGCGGCCTGCTCATGAGTAATCTTGAGGTGGTGGGGAGAAATCCCACTCTATTTAAGAATGTGCTTGGGTCCAAAACAAGTGGTGTAAGTGTAAGTGTAGGTGAATATGTGTATGGGGATGTGAAGGGCTGCAAGGAAATGAGAGGTAATGCGGGAGGAAGATGTGAGATGTAGGTCACGAGATATTAAGGTGCATAGAAGAAAGAATAGATAGAAACCTTTAAGAAGATCCATTTTGCATGGCTAGGATGTTATTTCATGATGTATTCGGTCTGCTATGACCCTTTTGATGTAATCTGGCTATTGTAAATAGTTGTGAATCAATGAATATGATGGATAGTTATGAATATATATGTTTATGGGTCTAAACCATAGTTTTCATCATATTAATCATGGTTCAAATCTTATTTCTTTGTGATGTTGTAGTGTTTACTTTTACATTATGGTGCATTTGTTCTTAGATCTAGTTTCTTTACTTCTATGCTAGAATGAATGCATGCATTTCTACTTCTGCAAACATTCCTCCATTAATGGTAAAGAATTATTACAAGTCTCACATAAAGGAGGGCTTAATGCCCTTGTGTGCCTCGGGTGAGCACCCAGTCAAGGCTGGGTAATGTTCCGATGCACTTGGGGTTTAAAGGAGTAGGAAAGATGACTACAATTATCTTAGAAATGTGACTACCTTCATGCATAGTTTGTAATTGATTCCATACATTAGCTAGAGACTCCATCTATCCTATATGCAACAAGAATTCATCTTTGATACTTTACTGATAGGATGGACATGGCCTCTTGGAATTTTGGGAGCATATACTTAAGGTTTCAAGGTTTTCTTGTCTCCCTATGGGTCTGCATTTTTCAACACCACTAACAAGATCCCAAATATTTCTTGCCATAAGGATGGATTTAAGCCTAAATCATCAAATAATATAGTTAGTACCATAAGTAACAAATATTTATCCATGGATAAATTAGAATAACTAACCATTTTTAAAATAAGAAAATTTAAAAAATATAGTGATATGCGGGTTTTAATGATTGCGAGATATATGTGGTTAGAATAAAATAAACTTCACAGATTTTTAAAAAAGGGAACACCTTATAATGATTGGAACTTAATAAACACACTAAAACAAGGTATGAGAACCAATAAGGGAAGACAAAAAAACACAAAGAATAGGCTATGACATGTCATAAGGAAATAATAAATAAGATAAAACATTTTAAAATTTTAACATCCGTGGAACAAGGAAGTAATGTTCGTGGAATTATAAACATAAATATTTTATAAAAGTATAATAAATCCTTCAAAAAATGTAATAAAATGTATTAGGGAGGCTAAAAACAAAAAACATAAGCCACAGGAGTTTTAAAGTGGAGATTAATCATGGATTTAGCAAGTCTGGCATAGGAATTTGAGTATGGTGGAGCATGATCCCTCTTGCATGCAGCCTGCTCATGAGTAATCTTGAGGTGGTGGGGGAGAGATCCCACTCTATTTAAGAATGTGCTTGGGTCTAAAACAAGTGGTGTAAGTGTAAGTGTAGGTGAATATGTGTATGGGGATGTGAAGGGCTGCAAGGAAATGAGAGGTAATGCGGGAGGAAGATGTGAGATGTAGGTCACGAGATATTCAGGTGCATAGAAGAAAGAATAGATAGAAACCTTTAAGAAGATCCATTTTGCATGGCTAGGATGTTATTTCATGATGTATTCGGTCCGCTATGACCCTTTGATGTAATCTTGCTATTGTGAATAGTTGTGAATCAATGAATATGATGGATAGTTATGAATATATATGTTTATGGGTCTAAACCATAGTTTTCATCATATTAATCATGGTTCAAATCTGATTTATTTGTGATGTTGTAGTGTTTACTTTTACATTATGGTGCATTTGTTCTTAGATCTAGTTTCTTTACTTTTATGCTAGAATGAATGCATGCATTTCTACTTGCAAACATTCCTCCATTAAGGGTAAAGAATTATTACAAGTCTCACATAAAGGAGGGGCTTAATGCCCTTGTGTGCCTCGGTGAGCACCGGTCAAGGTGGGTAATGTTCCGATGCACTTGGGGTTTAAAGGGAGTAGGGAAAGATGACTACAATTATCTTAGAAATGTGACTACCTTCATGCATAGTTTGTAATTGATTCCATACATTAGCTAGAGACTCCATCTATCCTATATGCAACAAGAATTCATCTTTGATACTTTACAATAGGATGGACATGGCCTCTTGGAATTTTTGGGAGCATATACTTAAGGTTTCAAGGTTTTCTTGTCTCCCTATGGGTCTGTTTTCAACACCACTAACAAGATCCCAAACATTTCTTGCCATAAGGATGGATTTAAGCCTAAATCATCAAATAATATAGTTAGTACCATAAGTAACAAATATTTATCCATGGATAAATTAGAATAACTAACCATTTTTTAAAATAAGAAAATTTAAAAAAAATAGTGATAAGCGGGTTTTAATAAATAAGCAGATATATGTGGTTAGAATAAAATAAACTTCACCAGATTTTTAAAAAGGGAACACCTTATAATGATTGGAACTTAATAAACACACTCAAACAAGGTATGAGAACCAATAAGGGAAGACAAAAAAACACAAAGAATAGGCTATGACATGTCATAAGGAAATAATAAATAAGATAAAACATTTTAAAATTTTAACATCCGTGGAACAAGGAAGTAATGTTCTGTGGAATTATAAACATAAATATTTTATAAAAGTATAATAAATCCTTCAAAAATGTAATAAAATGTATTAGGAGGCTAAAAACAAAAAAACATAAGCCACGAGGAAAACAAGGAATATATATAACTTTCAAGTTCAAAATTTGTAATACATGGGAACAAAGGAATGCCTATGAAATAAGAAAATTTCCACCCAAAAAGGAAAAAATCCATAAGATAAATAAAATATACGGAGCACATAAAATAGTCTATGAGATAGAGGAATTCCATGGAACACATAAAACATTCAGTGAGATGTTGTAATTATGTAGAAAAAATAAAAAATGCCACAAAAGAAGGTAGAGATCTGCGAGGCACAAATACATGGATAAGGCTACAAGATAAGGGACCAAAGAGAAATATTTTCACTAGTAAAAAAACAAGTTTGTAAAATGACAAGTAAGATAGTGAAACAATGGGCATCCGTAAGTAAAAAGTAAGTCCACAGAGTAATACCAATGTAAAAAAGCATGGAATAAGATTAAAAGTTACACAATAAGCAATGGTTATGCACAAAAATAGGATCCTACACAATAGGAAGAGAACCACACAAAATTGATAAATGCCACACAACTCAGAAAACATGATGTGAAATAATAAGAAAGGTTGTGGAACATGTGAATAAGCCACAAGGAAAAGCCGACAAAATGCCAAAATGTCATGAAATACTCAAATAATATGTGTTAAATTTAAATAAGCCACACAAAAGTCATAAATGTCGTGAAATGCTTAAATGCACCACTTAAGAATAAAATAAGTTGCATAAAAATAATCATGTCGTGAAACACTTAGAAATGGCATGTAATAAGAATAAAATCCAATACAATGAAGCAAAGTTGAAAGCCATAAAAGTCTTTAAAAATAGAGGAAGGATTCGGATGCAAAAAACAACAAATCTAACCATGGCACGTCAAAAATAGTTACAATTTTAATCATTCATACAAATTTAAAGGCAATAAACACTTCACATTTACTTTTATTCACATGAATTAGAGTTTTTTCACCTTATAGGACTAAAACAACCACGCAACACTAATCAAGATGTCACGGATCTTGAAATTTTCCAATTTCTTCATATCTGCAAGATTCTTTACACCTACAAATCACAAACAACCACATCTATCATCCAAAGCATAAACACTAACTTTGATAACATGTTATGGAAACCATGTGGATAAATAATAGCAAAGATTTAGTTATCCACAATATTAAACTAACAAAAATTATATCTTATGTTTGAATAACAAATTGTGATAGATTACATCACATAATGAATTATATATTAGATTACATACATAAACATAAAATTAAATAAACACAAGACATAATATTTAAGTGGGAAAACATTTCAAAAGAAGAAAAATCCACCTGAAAAATCACTTATATTTATTGAGATTAAACATTCCACCCAAAGACTCTATACGTACCCAAAATTGTAAGGTACATGCATCGCGAACGGTGTAATAAATGCCCCAATGATGATACAAGTCTCCTCGCAAGGTGTTCTGGGATCTAGAAAGATCTCTTCAGATATGCGTTAACATCTCTGCATACCCCACTTAGCCCCAAAGTGTCCTTTGTTTTCCCCTTTTCCCTCTTTTCTTGCCCCTTTGATCTTCAAAGGACGAAACCGCCACCCCGAACAGCAGGCGGCAGCCTCAGAACCGCCGCCCCAAGCATGGCGGCGGGTCTGGGTGCGTTTTGCAACGCCCTTTGATGCGACCCACGTGAAATATCACGTTTCACCAGCTTTCCTTGCCGACTTGAGCATGCATTTATGTTTTTGGTCCCCTGGAATAGTGTTTTTCCTTTGTTTATTGTTTAGGAGTTCAATTTGGTTTTGATTCTTGGGTGTTTGAATTCCTATAAATGCATGGTTTGTGTACATGCAAATGGTCTGATTTTGGTCTGAATTTTGGCTGAGTTTGTGTGAAGAATTTGAGCTGGAGTTTTGATCACCATTTTTCCTTGTTAGAGTCTTCTGGTTTTTAGTATTTTGGTTAGCTTGCTTAGGATTGATAGCATAGTTTACTTCATACTTGGTTTAGCATTGCTCAGCTGTTGGTAAGCCACAGACCCATCTTGTGCAGGCAGTGTTGTTGCTCCATCCAATCCGGTTAGAAGCTTGCCTCTGAATTCCTTTTGCTGTAAATTTGTTTTACTGTGACTTAGAGTTCTTAGTTCAATTCATTATATACCTGGTTAGCTTTATTCAGCTGTTGGTAAGCCACATATCCAACTCAGGCAAGCACCTGTCTTTATTTTGGAACGAAATAGCTTGGAAGCCATTAAAGTTGCAGGTGTTTTCTCTTCGTATAGGATATTCAAAGGTTCCGTCGCTTCACGTTGCATGACTCGTAGTAAAATCCCACTAGGAATCGCATAAGCCAAGCTCTGTACTCTTGCGCTATCCCTCTCCTACTCGCATTCTCGGTCTGCATTCTGAGCTGTCCTTGTCCCAAAATCTACTCCTATCGGTGCTAGCATTACACGCTTTTCTGGATCCAAGTGAACACGAAAGAACGAGAAGATCATACTGAGGGGACGAGATCACATACACCATCAGATTCGCCACTGTTCTGCGAAGTCCAGGTTTTAAATTTCAAAGTTCTAGTCAGATTTATATCAAATAGAGTAGTTAATCGCTTTATTTCATTTCATTCTATTCTCGATATTGCCAGGGAAGCTGTGGGGATTGATAGTTTCTGAGAAACTATGATTCACTCCTCACTTCTGAGGTAGGATCGAGAATCTTGCAGGTAGATTAGACAGGCTATCATATTTATTTAGAATAATTCTACAAATTGCACAGGAAAATAACCACACTCGGTTATCTTTTCTGTTTTAATTATTGTTTAGTTATTATTTCTAGATACGTTTAAAATAGTTTGCTTCCCTTAAAATTGTTAAATATTTCATAGAAGAATAAAGGTTATATGCAGTTAGATTTACTTCACGTAGTTAGAATTTGTTTCATTACAGTTAGATTGCATTTTGTTTCGTATGACCATAACAGGACCGCAACAACCGAGAGTTTATGGTTGTGATCCACAGATCCCACAGCCTAACGAATCCATAAGAGAATTGGATATAGACACTGGTCTACGCACACTAGTATTTCAGTCTACTCCAATTCCACCTATCATCATCCAACAAGCTTATCCCTATTGGACATAATAGCTAATGCAGCCTAGAGAATTCTCGCACTAGGCCGAGAATCATCCATAAAATCAACTATATCCGCCATATGACCTTATCAGGAGATATACACGAAACAATCCCAGGTCATTTTCCACGTATTCCGCAACCCATAGATCGAATCACGCCAGAGCTCGATATTGATTGGAGCCTTCGAGCAGTCATCCTCGCTGATCGATCTATCACACCAGTCCAAGTTAGAAAGGCCTTCTTAGCCTTAGATTCGCAAATTCCACTAGTGCGTGTCGAAGACATTAGATTGCCTAACTAGTTTGTCTGCATATTCTACCCCACCGGCTGTCTCGGCATGACCTCGGGAGGCCTGGCACGCGGAAGAGTTACTTGTTGATTCTCACGCTCGCTCTTTGTCACTTTTCCGACGTACACACTCCCACTATTTCTACCAGATTACACCTACATGGAGGAATTACAAACTACCACATACATTAACTTATTAGTACATAACTTGAATCATGTATCTTATCTTTTCTTACATATACTTCTCGCATAATCCTTTTACTCACTTATTACATATAGTGTTTTCATAAGTAACCAATCTCTAACTAGATCACCTTGATTTATATCAAGGGTGTGGTCCTATTTTGGGTCATTCTTATATTTTTCATTTTAATAAATGTGCCAATCTGATATGGAATCCGCCAAACTTTTATTTTGAATGTCATGACCATTTAGTCTTTAACGGGTTTCTTATTAATAAATTTTCTCGCTTAATATTACAATCCCAATAGGGATTTTTTGTAATTTTAGGATAATGGGATAAATAAATGTTCATCCCATGGGCCTATTACCTAGAGAGGATCTTCCAATTGTTAACCCATGTATTTTAATAAAGTGTGTAACTCAGAGTATCATAGGGTGTTGGCTCCTTGGGAGGAAAAGTAGATTCAATTTCCATTTCAACTCCATGAGTGTTGTTATCAAAATATTGTGTGGTCTTCTCACTTGATGTTATTGGTGAGAGTTCCTAGGTATGTATATTTCCCGATGTCCCGCATCCTGTTCATTAATTTTATCTTTAGAAAAGGTTGGGATCACTACTATTTACATATTTTTAATTAAATAACACGAGTGTCCTTAGTAATGGTGCCAAAAAGATGGGTTGTTGTGATTTCCAATCATTTAATCAGCCATTTTGTAGTTGATGTTTTTTCAACCAAGTTTGTGTATAAGGAAGTATGTAATGAAGACAATGGATATACAACTAGTGGTAGTGGATCTGGTCTTAAAAGGGGTTTTTTCCTGTTTTATTTGAGTATCTTTTATTTACTAAACTAGCTATTGATAATCAACCAAACTTCTAAGATTACCAAAAGCAAATAGATTTGAACAAAAATAACCTATTCTATTGAATCTAACTTACAGAAAGGAACAAATTTGCAAAATTCATTTTCTCTTAAATTAAACATGCTAAAATTGAAGACAAACAAAAGGAAATGCTTTACAAAATGAAATCACTTTGAAATGAAATAAATGTTGAAAAAGTAATGTTATTTCAATTGGAATATCACAAGTTTTGATGATTGTTTTAATCACACTACAAAATCCAAGAATTCAAGAAGAACATAAATGCAAGTATACAATATCCAATTCCTCAGTTGATTGGGCCCTTTCTCTCCCTCAGATTGGTTTGATGACATAATTTTTCTCAGAAAAACATGCTTTTTATTGATCAAAAAGGATTTTCTTAAAACATACACTGGAAATAATTGTAACTACTACTTGTGCACCTCTATCCAATTATATTCTACACGTTCCTACATACATACACATATTCAACTCAGTCAAGACATGTCCTTTATATCTAATGTTTCTCAACACATGTCCAAAGGATGCAAAGCATCACCCCAACTTTGTAAATAAGCATTTTTAATTTTTGAGTGATCTGAGTGAGGTTTTGAAGGATCAATAATCTTTGTGAAGGAATTATGATTCAATAGAAGTTTGAATTTCCAATTTAATATTTCCCTCCAAGTTAAAGGATTTGAAAATTTGAATTCTTTGTGGAGTTGTAATAGTAAAATAAGGCTTGAAACCATTGATAAAGGTCTATACATAGGTTTAAAAGGTATTTACACCTATTGTAAAACTAAATCCTATTTCAAGTCTCATCTAGAAGTTTCCTATATGTTGGAGAAATAACTAAGCTAGAGATAAGGGTATAAAGAGAGATTTTTAGTCTATTTAAGGCTTAAGATTAGGTAGACACATATTATTATGTATAGATGGTTGTGGATAGAGTTAAATCAAGAAAACAAATAGTGGAAGGCCAAATAAATAGCAAGTGTGAGTGGGAGAGGAAAAAATAAGACCTTTAAGCCAGTGTTATGTAATTTGAAGACTATGTGAGAGATCAATAAGAATTCATTCATGATGTAAAGGTATGTTCCATGAAAGAATAGAAACGTTCCCTAAGTTCATAAAAATAGTTCGAATGTGTTAAGATTTGTAAATTCTTAGAATCCTAGTTTATACCAAATAACGATCAATGGAATGATTATCATGCATGTTTTGTTCTTCATCTAATGTTTGTGTATGATTCAACATAAATTGTATAGTTTACAAAAATAGGATTATTTTCAAACCTAGATAAATAAAGGAAATAATTTCATAAGGGATTAAAAATATTATAAGGTCCATTTATTCTCTTGAAACCATTGCTAAAGAAAAATATTTTAATAACTCTCCTATTGGGCTAACTATAACTTTGATCTAGGGTTTTGATAAAATTATCATATATTTGTTGTCACAATGAGTTAGGGACCAAAAACAAGAAGAAACAATCTAAATGGATTCTACTTCATGTTTTGTAGGGTTTCATATGGATTCATGCCCACACGTGTAAGTTATTTATGACAATTTTGGAAGAGGTGTATTGAAACTACTAGAGACCTAATTATCAAATTCTAAATGAGATCTGGGAAACATCTATTGGGATAGGATATCTAAAAAAATTATTTTTATCAAAAATATAAATTGTATTTAAAAATGTTACTAGTGAAATGAGAAGTAGATTTATGAGGTAAACAAACCTAAATTCGTCCCTAAACATACCTTCTAGACCAAACAAGATAGAGGTGAAAAATGCATAGGAAGGATGTTTTAAAATGATTATAATTGGCCTCTCTATTTGAAGTTTCATGTTAATATGAATATAACAAGGATATAGTAGGAGTGGATTCTCATTTAAAGGTTTGGTTAAACTTCTATTAATTCCTTGAGTTCTTTGGACATGTAAGAATATTGTTATACTTTCCACAAAAATAAGAAACATAGAAGTGATTATGTAATATGATTAAAAGTAAATGCATATAAGGAAAATATAGAAATTCACCTTGTTATTAGGCCTAGTAAGGAATCTCAATCATTTTTTCATAGGAAAAACACAATTTTAATATTCCAAATATAACTTCAAGAATTTACAAGGAAGAATTGTAATTGGTTTTAAGGAAAAATTTGCATGATGGATTTTACAGGAAAGAAATCGGTAATAAAATGTTGTTATGTATTTTTTTATCTTGAATGTTTACATTTTAACCCCTTTGTAATTTTGGATAGAGTATGAATGATATAGTGGTTCAAGAGGAGTGAGAAAATGTTACAAGGTGATGTATGAATTCATCCATGAATTGCAAGAGTTAGTACAAGGAGGTGAAAATAGTATTCTAGAACTATAAGAAGGGTACCTAAATGTAATTAATGAAGGTGAAATATGTGCATGGTAATATTCTTATAAATCTTACTTAAGAGATAAAAGTGTATAGATTGGCAGTAAAAGAGAGAGGATTTAGAATTTGTAAGGATATTGTTATAAGTAGAAAGTGAAGAACCATATGGTAATCTTATTGTCAATAAAGGTGGTTGTAGGTAAAATCATAAAGGAAGGGGATAGGAATTGATTCCATTTGGTTGGAAACATCAACCAAATTTAATTTCATTCTTCAAATTCTTAAAATCCAAATTTTGGGAAATCTAATCACATAAGAAATATTATCATATTGCATGCTTATAGATTTTTTTTTTTGATATTTTGAATGTTTCTTATGATCTCATTTGAAAAGAAACATTTGTGTTTATATGAAATCATGTTAATAGGTGATTAATTCATCACCCATGAATCTAGGAAGTTATATATGAGAATAGTTTGGGAGTTAGTTATAGCTCATTAAAGAATTAGGAATTTATTTCCTTATTTCACTCTTCATTAACATCCCTTAAACGGATATTCGTGATGGATTATACAACATCTAACTCTTGAATATGACACCTGCATTGGTTCTTGTTATGAATTTATTAACTTGCATAGATCACCATGTATCTTTTCAATTCATTTATTTGGAAAAATACCTTGATCATTAGTCCACATAATTCAACAAGGATGAGGTGCATTATTCCCCAACTTTTGACTTAATCAATAAAACCATACAATGCATTGATTAATGTTTTCATGAGAAAAATTATCATTTATTGGTGATTTAATGATTAAATTTATGGACTCATCAAATACATCATTTTGGGGTGTATCCACTGCCACAAACATCACTATTTGATCCCCTATCACTATTCTTGATAAGATCATTGACTTATTTTGGGGCCGTGATGGATTTAATGAGATTATTCTTTAAAGGTCAACTTATTATATCTCGCACCTTTACTTTTATCTTCCTTGGGATGGATTCTCCCAACCAATTTTATGTTTTTCTACTACCTTCCCCTTGTTCTTGTTGTTTGAGAGAAATTTGCACTATCATATACTCTTGGTGTGCAAGGAGAGTGAGACCATAGTATTTAACCTATACATATATATTATCGAAGATTCAACAAAGTGTGCACTTGTGTCTCTCCACCTTCTCGCCTCATAGTATTTCACCACTTCTTTTGTCATAGTTGAAGAGTGTTGTGAACTTATATATGCAGATTTTATGATCTCACCCTATTCTTCTTTGGATGGAGAATGTTTCCTAGTTGGTTCACTTCATGGATCTTCTAATTTTTGAGCCTATTTTTCTGTAACTTCATGAGTTTCAATCACCTTTTCCACTTTTCCTAGATTATATTGAATAGTGTATATGATATTTGGTTACTCAAACTCAAAAAATGAAACATCTTCAACATTTGGTTGCTTTATTTCAGTTACTACAATTCCTTCCTTGGTGGAAATTTCTACCTCACCACTTACAATATTTTCTATGGTAGGTGATTTATGTGCTGTTGGTCCTCCTTTCTTCTCCCTAACTGATGTTTCTTATATAGTATCTTGGAGAAGATAAATTCCAACATATTGATCCAGATCATGTAGTATCTTAATGAATTTTTTCTCAAGTGATAATTCTGGTATCTCCTGTATATCATCTCCTTGGGTCTCCTACATATAAGTTTATTTAAGGGGCACATTGGTAGGAGTTTCTTGAATAGTAATTTTGACAAGAATTTCATATTGCATAGGAGTTTTGGGAGTAATCACTACCTCTAGAACCCTAGGGGTTGTAAAAGGTGCCTAAAATTGTCATTTTATCCCCTTAATTACTATCCCTATGGATGTTTCCACCATGTAGGTGTTACCACCTTTAACCTCTTATTTCTTATAAATTTAAAGGTCATAGGCTCCTCTTCATGGATGGCTTCCAAAATCGAATCCATATTTCGATGATTTGGGGAGACACTTCCTCTTATCTATTTCATCTTGTTGGATGACCCCTATGAGGAAAAAGTTGGCATATCAACCTAGATGGTTTTCTTTTCCATGGTTGTATTTTTCCTTGATTTTATATGGGGGACTACTTAATGAGGTGTGGCTGTAATAATAGGATCATCTTGCATGGTTTCCTTCAGCATCCCCTCTATCATGTGTGTCAATTTTGACACGAGAATTCCATGTATTTCTTAACACGAAGTCCATGTCTTTCTTGTTATAACATTGAGTTCCTCCACATCCTATGAGGTTGGTCCTTTGATGGAAATTTATGGGGATTTTCCCTTTAGGAGATCTAAGATTATAGCTCCCTTCCTTAAAGGGGTGAGTATATTTTATGGATCCACTACTTCTGTACTCTCTTAAGACTCTTAAGACATATTTTTCATGGAAAAATCAATTCCCCTTTTATTTATCCAAATTAAAGTCCTCTTGACATAGTGATTTATTATATCATATAATGAGGTAACTTTTGTCCTTGTCTAGTCAACACTTGGGAGGGGCTATGAGGCTATTTTCTTATCAATATAATAATTTCTCACCAAGTCATTTCCATCTTCTAGACCTTGAGGTAAAACTACAATTTTGTAGTCTAAAATTTGGGTGAGGGTCATCCTAGAATAGTCCCTTAATCTCACCTCCTCATCATCCTTGTAGTCCATCTAATAGTCCTCATAGTAAGGCTTGTGATCATAATAATTCCCCAAATCTCCATGAACTATCCATATGATGTCATAATTAGGATTAGGATTAAAATTTTCTAGGGTTATTCTACCCATTTTTTATTCCAAGAGCCTGGTCTCGACCAAGGTAAGACATGTATACCTCCCAATATTGATTGATAACTTAATATTTTCCTTGTGCTTTCCTAAAATCATCTTATGTACTTTCACCAACTACCTTGGCACTTGTAAAATTACCCATCATAGATACAAGTACCTTGACAAAGATAAGGAGTGTTATGAAAGCCACTCACCCTAATGTAGCTGAAAGTCCTAAATTGGATGAAGTAACATCCATATTTAGTGATTATTTTTTAGCCATTTTGTATGTCGTGTTGTTATTGATGTAAATATTTATTGATAGAAAAATGATTCAAGAGTGTTTTTTTGTCTCCATGAGGTGTTATTCATGATCAAATATGAAGGTTTATAGATATTTTGTGTGAATTTATATGGTATCTTGGTGCATAGGTCTATCATGCATGGTCATCGTATGAAGTTCAAAAATTTGGTAAAATGATATCATGAGGTCAAAAAGGTTGGTATGATGTGTTATAGGTGTTTAAGTGTTTTTATGTGGTCTTCATGGTCAGTTCATGGGATGTGTGTGTTGAGTTAGGTCATTCTAGGTCTATTCCTAGTCCTAGAGCATGGTGCATGGTATGAAGGCATGAGAGATGGAGAAGGAAAGTATTGTTAAAGAATTTTTAGAGAATTTTTATGTTTCCTAGTATGTGTACGAGGATTTTTATCTCAATTCTTAGTTATTTCATGATGTTTCATGGTCCTTGTGGAGGAAGAAGGTGAATACTAGGCATGTAGGATCATGTGAGTCTAATTGGTTGGAGAGTTACAAAATTATTTGAGATTAAATGTGACTTGGGATAATTATAAGAGGTTTTCATGATGTTTCATGTCAAGTTTCAAGTCTAGGTGATGAGTATTTTGAAGATATTGAGTTTTTACCGAAACCGGGTTTCCAAAGGTGAGAATTTGAGGTAAAAGTTGAATTTCAGATGCTTAATATGGGATGTATACTTTTCATGGGGACCTAAGCTCATTAGATTGGTTAATTAGTATTTTTATGACCACTTTAAAAGAATAATGAGGTTGTTTGATTGTCACGTTTTTATGAACGATCGTTAAGAAGGTAAACATGTTTGAAACCCTCCTAAAACCCTAGGTTGAAAGTGACTTGTAGAAAAATAGTTTTACAGGTATAGTTTTGATTAATTTTACTAGTATTATGATTTTATGATGAAGAGGAATCCTATATATTTACAATTATGTATTTTATAGCTTGTGAAAGTATATGGGCCCCACCTAAAAAGGTAAGTTTCTCGAAATTTTTAGTTTGCGCAAAAGTTTTCCATTGGTCCTATTGACTAAATTACCATTTAATTAATAATGGGAGTTGTACTACATGTCCATGATGGTTTTAAATTATGGTTATTCCTCTAAAGTGCAAAGTGTGCACTATTTATGAGGATTGGTGTTTAGGTAGTTTTGGGGTAGATTGTGAACAAAATAGTTTAAGAGGAGTTACATGTGGTTTTATGACTTGGTTTGAATTTTTCATGATCCTAACTCTAAGATATTTCCAATGATATATCACAGCTTAATTTTTGCTAAGGTATTATCATGTTGAGTGTGGATCTTAATTGCTTCACAGGAAGCTTGTGTTTACATGTTGATGGTTTTGACAGTGACTAACATCAATCGGGAGGTAACCGACATCGGTTAGGAAATGAATGGCATCGTTAGGAAGGGATTGACATCGGTCACCTATGTGATGGTGCTTTATTCTTTAAATGATAATTAGAAAAAATATATATATTTTAAAGATTATTTATTGATTGTAAAAGCATAGTTAGTTTCCCATTATAGATATTTATGCATGTATGCATTATATTAAGGTAGAAAATGAGAGAAGAAAATATCAATTATTTTGCATGTTAGTTTTCTTAGTGAGCCATAAAGAGTAGTTGAGCGATGGAAAATCATTGAACATCCTTTGCGGCTTTGGAAGACATTAGATCTTCATTGTATTTCCTCTGTAAAGCAATGAATAATAATATTGGTCATTTCTTGGTGGACGTAGCCCACACTGGGTGAACCATGTTAAATATGATGTTACCTTTCTCTTGTTTTATTTTACCTTCGTTTATTTCTGCATTCATTACTTCTATACTCTATCTGATATTAGATATGTGCAACACTGTTATATGGTTTAACCCCAACAACTGGTATCAAAGATTTGTTTGGAGGTTTTGTGTGTTGACAAGATTTACTCATATAGGGTTTTCTGATTGAGTGGGAGTAGAGAAATGGTAGAAGATAGTAAATACCAAGTAGAGAAATTTGACGGTTGTAATTATCAACTATGGAAGATGCTTAGGTGGAGGATTATTTGTATCAGAAGGATCTATGCTTACCATTGGATGAGCCTACATAACCGCACATGATGATTGATGAAATATGGAAGGTCCTTGACAATAAGGCTCTAGTATCTATAAGATTGATCCTAGAAGCATCGGTGGATTCAATTATAGATGCAAAAACCATGGTAGAGTTGATGAAATCTTTAACAAATTTGTATAAAACTCCTAGTGTTTGAATAAGGTTTATTTAATGAAAAAATTGTTTAATTATAAGATGTAAGAAGGTGGATCTATATCTAATAATTTAAATGATTTTGGTCTATTGGAAATCAATTAAAATTGGTAGAAATTATGTTTGATGATGAAGTGAAAGAACTTTTATTCTTATGCTCTTTCCAGATAGTTGGGATAACTTGGTAATGGTTGTTAGTAATACAACGTCTTCTTCTAAAGGTTTGAAATTTGATGATGTGGTTAGTGTAATACTTAATGAGGAAATATGCAGGAAAATATTAGGAGAAGCATCATCTAGACAAAATTTAAATGTAGAAAGTAGAGGAATATATAAGGAGATATCATCTAAGAGCAAGAAGAATAGGAAATCAAAGTCAAGACATGGCAAATCTAGATCCAGGTAAAAATATTTACTTTGTTAGAATTCTGAAAAGAGAGGACATGTAAAGGAATGTTGGTCTAAGGAAAAAAAAGAGAATACATCATGACAGAGGTAAATAAAATGGTAAACAGGAAAACGTAGCAAGTGAGATAAAGCAAGATGCCCTTATTCTCTCCTTAGACAATACATTATAATCTTGGGTTTTAGATTCTGGAGCTTCTTTCCATAGTACCCCTAATAAGGGCTATTTCAGTAATTATGTTTAGGGTGATTTTGGACAAGTTTATTTAGGAGATTTTGAGCCATGCAATATTACTAGTAAAGGTGATGTTCATCTAAAATTGTAGAATGGAAATCCATGGGTATTAAAAGATGTGAGGCATGTACCAAGCCTCAAGAGAAATCTAATATCTGTAGGGTAACTAGGTGAATCTGGATGCATGGTTATAATCACATCTAATTATTTGAAGGTTACCAAGGGATCTCTTGTTGTAGCTAGAGGTAAGAAAGTAGGAACTTTATATTTTTCTACCTGTGTTACTAATTCCTTTTCTATGCTACTATTTACTACAATTTCATATGCAACCATGTGGCATAATCAATGGGACATATGAGTGAAAAAGGAATATAGATCTTAAAGGCTAAGGGTAAGCTATCATATTTAAAATAATTAGATCTTGGAATTTGTAAGCATTGCATATTTGGAAAGTAGAAGAGAGTGATATTTCTCAAGGTTGGGTCAACAACAAAGGAGAAAAAATTAGATCTTGTAAACTTAGATGTATGAGGACCAACTTAGGTACCTTCTATTGGAGGTTCCAAATATTATGTGACTTTCATTGATGATGACACAAGGAATGTATGGATTTATCGTATTAAGCATAAATATGATGTTTTGGAGACTTTTAAATGGTGGAAATCCCTTATGGAAAATGAAACAAACTCGTAAATTAAAGTTCCTTAGATTTGACAATGGTGATGAGTACTTGAAAGAATTTCAATGATTATTGTTCGAGTGAATGGAATGCAAAGAGAAATAATAGTTCCTAGAAATCCACAGGAGAATGGAGTTGTAGAAATAATGAATAGGTTAGTCATGGAACATGATAGAAGCATGATAATACATGTTCGTTTGTATTTAAATTTTTGGGCGGTATAGTGGATATAGTAGTGTACTTGATCAACCGCGGGCCTTCAACAACACTGGATGGTGGAATACCGAGAAAAAGATTGGTCCGGAAAATAGGTATATTTTTATTTTCATAGAGTTTTTGGCTCGAAGCTTTTTGCATGTTGATAGGGAACATAGGAAGAAGTTGGATGCTAAATCTAAGAGATGCACTTTCATTGGTTATGGATCGGTGTTTTGGATATCAATTTTTGGATTTATATGATTCTAATATTGTTAGGATTCATGACATTTATTGGAATGAAAAAATAATGTACATGGATCAAGTTTTGGTGCCTAAACATGAACAGGTTGATGATATTTTGAAGGAAAATCAACTTTCAGACCTAAAGTAGACATCCACAGACACCAACATTGGTTCTACAGGAACCGATTTCGGTCATCCTAATCGACATCGACAGACAATATCAGGTTCAAAAAAATAACCTGTGGAACCAACATCAGTACTCCTCAAACCGATGTCGGTAAGAAGCGAAGTCAGTCGATAGAGAGAGGAATTGTGGTTAGTTAAAAAACCATTGTTGGTTACAAGTGACCGGTGTCATTCATCGAAAAGATTCATATGAATGTGAAACAGGCATAGAATGAACCCTAGACACCCCAAATATCAGTGAGAATTTCACAAAGGGTAAGTAGACCTCCAAAATATTTTCACCTTCATTTTCTAATTTATTATTGACTGATAGTGATGAACCAGAAATATTTGAAGAAGCAATATAGGTAGATACCCACAAGCACTAGGTGCATGACATGGATGAGGATATGGAATCCTTGGAAAAAAATTAGACATGGGATTTGGTCAAGTTTCCAATAGGTAAGAAAAATCTACAGAACAAATGGGTTTACATAATCAAGGAAGAAGAGGGTGGACTGAAAAGGTACAAGGTGAGGCTTGTGGTAAAGGGATTTGCATAGAAGCGGTATTGACTTTGATGAGATTTTTTCTCCTGTAGTTAAGATGAATTTTATTTGTACTATTCTAAGCTTGGTTGCAATATAAGATTTGCATTTAGAACAACTTGATGTTAAGATGAATTTTTTCATGGTGATTTGGAGGAAGATATTTATATGTAGTAGCCTCTTGGTTATGAAGTCAAGGGTAAGGAGAAACTTGTGTGTAAATTGAAAAGGAACATATATGGGCTCAAGAAAGCTCCAAGGAAATGGTATTTAATATTTGACATTTTTATGCATGAGCATGGTTATATGAGATGTGAATCTGATCATTGTGTTTATTTTAAGAAGCTTGAAAATGGGAGATATGTTATTTTGTTACTATATGTGGATGATATGGTGATTATAGGATCTAATATGCAGGACATTGGTAAAATTAAAGAAATGTTAGCTCATGTATTTCCAATAAAGGATTTGGGAGCTACAAAGAAAATCATTGGCATGTAAATTCACCAAGACAATAAAAATAAGATGTTGTATTTGTCTAAGGAAGCTTATATCAATAAGGTATTGGAAAGGTTTAATATGCAGAATTCAAAACCTGTTAGTACACATATGGTTAGACACTTCAAATTGAGAAAACATCAATGTCCTTCATAACCGAGGAGGTTGAGTACATGGCATGTGTTCCTATGATTGAAGTAGGAAGTCTTATGTATGTCATGGTTTGTACTAGACCGGACATTGCACAGAAATGGGAGTTTTGAGTAGGTTTATGGATAATTTAGCTTGAGAGGGCATTTGTTATGGAGTTATTCTGTGAAGGGTCAAATAATTATTTGTGTGGCTAGGTTGATTTAGAGTTGGTTGGAGATTTGGATGGCAGGAGGAGCACCACTCGATATGTTTTCACAATAGGTGGAGCGAAAGTTAGCTAGATTTTGAGATTGTAGAAGGTTGTGGCTTTGTCTACTAAAGAGGTAGAGTATGTTATAGCTATATGATATGGATGAGTAGGTTCATGGAATAATTAGGAAAATATAAATAGGATTTCATATTATATAGTGATAGTTAGAGCGCGATCCATCCGGAAAATAATTCAGCATTTCATTCAAGAATGATACATAGTAAGTTGAGGTACCACTTTATATGGAAGGTGTTGGAAGATGGGAAACTGAAGTTAAAGAAAATCCATATGAATGAGATTCCTATAGATATGATAACAAATCCATTGGTAAGGGATAATTTGGAGCTTCACTCCACTTCTGTCGGTCTTCGAGTTTGAGACTTGAAGAGGAAGAAACAGGCCAAGGAAAAGGAACCAAGGATGGTGATGTACAGATACAGTGCAGTAATTGATCTCCAAGTGGGAGATTATTGAGTGTGGATCTTAATTTCTTCACAAGAAGCTTACTTTTACATGTTCCTAGTTTTGTGATGGTCGACATTGGTCAGGAGGTAACCGAAATTGGTTAGGAAGTGACTGGCATCGGTCAAGAAGAGATCGACATCAATCACCTGTGTGAAGGTGATTTATTCTTTAAACAAGAATTAGAATAAATATTTTGTTTTAAAGATGATTTCTTGATTATAAAATCATAGTTAGTTTCCCAGAATAGATATATATGCATGTATTCATTGTATGAGGGTAAAAAGAGAGGAGAAAATAGCAATTGTTTTACATGTTAGTTTTCTTGGTGAGAAAGAAATATTAGTTGAGTGAGGGAAAACATTAAACATCCTGTGAGGTGTTGGAAGACAACAAATATTCAATGTATTCCCTCGTAAAGCACTAAATAATAATATTGGAAATTTCTTGGTGGACGTATTAGCCGCACTGGGTAAACCACATTAAATATGGTGTTACCTTTCTCTTGTTTTATTTTATCTTCGGTTATTTCTGCATTAACTTCTTATATACTCTATCTAATATTAGATCTATGCAACATTGTTATATTAGATATTGAATTTTTTTACCAAAACTAGGTTTCCAAAGGTGATAATTTGAGGAAAAAGTTGACTTTCATATGCTCGTTGTGGGATGTATAATTTTCATGAGGACTTGAGATCATTGGAATAGTTAATTAGTATTTTTATGAATATTTTCCAAGAAGAATGAGGTTGTTTGATAGTCACGTTTTTATGAACAATCGTTAAGAAGGTAAATATATTTTAAACCCTCCTAAAGCCCTATATTGAAAGTGACTTACGGAAAAATAGTTTTATAGGTATAATTTTGATTCCTTTTACTAGTATAATGATTTTATGATGAAGATGACTCCTCCACATTTACAATGATGTATTTAAGAGCTTGTGTGATGATCTCGGCCCCCACCTAAAAAGAAAAGTTTCTAGAAAGTTTAATTTGTGTAAACGTTTCACATTTGTCCTATTGACTAAATTACCATTTATTTAATAATGGGATTCATAATACATGTCCATTATGGTTTTAAATTATGGTTGTTCCTCTAAAGTACAAAGTGTGTGCTATTTACGAGGATTAGTTTTGAGGTAGTTTTAAGGTAGATTGTGAACAAAGCAATTTAAGAGGAGTTACATGAGGTTTTATGACTTAGTTTGAGTTATTTTAAGATCCCGACTCCAAGATATTTCCAATGATATATCACACTTGATTTTTTTCTAAGGTATGAGCAAGTTATGACATGTTCTTTGAAGGTCAATTTTGAGGGTGCTTGGTTATGCATGCTCTTGAGTGGATTCATGAGGCTTGTTGATTATTATGAGTTATTTTATGTTTTCTGGAGGTTATTGAGTGTTTAGAAAACATTTCTAAGTTATTTCCATGCCTTGGTGAAGTTATTTTTGGTCTTGTTCATTCCTTCTATGGTGAGTTGCTTGTTTGGGGTTTTAGGACTTGTTGTGTCCCAAAGGTGGTCTTGGAGGATCTAGGTGTTTTCGGAGACCGATATGGACCTTTGTGTGATAAATTTATTATACTCATATGATGTGGAATTTATTTTTAATATATAAAGGATGAACCAATGTTTTTGAGGAAAATAAACATGTATAAAAGTAAATTAGAAAGTTCATTTGTGGTGTTGTGCTATTGGAGAAAAAGTGCGACCTAGAGGGAAAATTGTGGAGGAAAGAAAGGTATTTGTGACATGTAAAATATTTTAATGATGATGTGAACATATCCTAAATATATATCATATAATGATGAGCTAGGGAAAAGGATAAATCAGCTTGAAGAAGAAGGATATTTTGAGCAAGAATAGAGAGAGAGAGAGAGAGAGAGAGAGAAGTTTGAGAGGGTTTGGTGTGTTTGGAGATGAATTTATGATCACTATCAGTTTTTTTACCAACATATCTTTAATTATCAACCATTTTAGGTGGCTTAGTTGGTGTTTGGTCATTTTGGGGGGTTATAGCCTCCTTGTAGGGTTGGTTCCCTACTAAACTAGGGGTTGGTGTTCCTTGTGGGATTGGTGTCTCACTAAATAAATATTGTGTGATGTGTAATATTCACATGATTCCTTTGTTATGATTAATATTATCAGATGTTTCAGTGGATTTTCTTCCCCTTGATGGTTTCCCACTTACATATGGTGTTCATGTGTTCTCTCTTATGTTTCATGTTCTTGTGAATGGATGTTACACACTTAATAAGCTCATATTTAATGTATATGGTTAATGGTTGTTTTGGATGATGTTTTAAGTTATGGTAAATGAATTAAAATATTTGTAGGACTGATTATCCCACCCTCTCATTCCATTATGCTTCTAACATTTGGTATTAGAGTTGGTCCTTGTGAAGCAAGTTTGACTACTTGAAGGATATCCTCTTGAAGCACATGTTGTTTGATCAAAATGGGAGAAGAGATTGTTCCATATCAAGGTCCTATGTTCAATGGAACAAATTATTCCCTATGGAGATTTAGAATGAAGACCTATCTAAGTTCTCTTGGATATGAGATAGATGTTGGATACTTTGATTTATCAAACCCTATGGAAGAAATTTGAAGGATATCATTTTTGGTGCTTTGGAAGAATGTGTAAGTTTCATGGTTGTAGAGTGTGATTTAGCTAGGGATATATGGGAGAAGTTAGAATACTTTTATGTATATATTAGTAACCATTCTAGTATTAGTAAAGATGACAATGGAAATTTTGCAAAAGGCATGGACCAGGAAAATGAAAATGTTTCAAATAAAGAGAAGGAAATTATCTCTCATGAAGGTGAATTTTATAATACTCTAGATGGCCTAAAACTCACAAGGAAATATCTTCAAGTAAAGGAAAAGGTATGTGCTTAGTTATAAATTCAAATTAGGATGCTTACTATTAGTCTCAAGGCTAAGGAGGATAAATGCATCAAAGTCAACAAGGCTATGAAATCTTTAATGACATATCTAGAGATATATTATAATAATACCTATGAAAAACTTGAGTGAATTGCTAGTAAACTTTAATTTTTCTAATAAATAAAAAAGTACTTAAGTGACAGATCTAGTTTGGGTTTCAAAGATGAAGAAAAGAAGGATGAGCCAATCAGGAACCTACTAAAGGCATGAAGTATGTTGGAGATCAAAAAAGGTTATTAGATATCCTAATGCAAGGAAAAAAAGAGGTATGTTCAATGGTCTGTGTTATTCATAAAATATATTTGGTCATAGAGCTAGTGACTATAGAAGGAAAAATAAGAATCCATTTCCATGGAGTAATGGTAGGGTTGATCATTCATATCAGTCAAGAGATATTACCTATTATAACTGCCATAAGAGGGTCATATTGCCAAGTTTTATCATCAAGAGTCTCCTAGACTTATTTTTTGGGATGAAGTTGTATGTCACAACTACAATCTTACTAGCCATATTTCTAGATACTGCTATCAAGGTCCACATAGTCAGAGAGAAGGATCTCTTAGAGGTAATAATTCTTTTTCTTGTTTCAAATGTTAAAATATTGGCCACATTGGAAGGTATTGTAGGGTGAAGATGAATAGAAACAAGAGGAAGGAAGATATCAAGAGTGATCCAAAAAAGATAGTTGAAGATGAATCAAGTACAACCATTAGAGATAAGGATGCTAACCATGTAAAAAAATCCAACGTAAATGAGATTAATTCGATAAGCCAAAGCATGATCATGAAAGACCTACAAAAGTGGGAGAATCAAATATAGTTAAACACAAGTCAATTCAAGTAAGCAAGATAGAGAAGAAGGATTTCAAGATCAAAGCATCTCAATCATCAAAACATGAAGCTATGTTTTCTAAGATTGAATAAAAACTATAGGAGAATCATTTGTGTTTCTGGGGATATTATCTACGAAGAAAGAAAAGGAGAAGATAGAAAAGAGGACATCAATCCTAGAGAACCTAAGAAGAGAAAGAGACATCTAATGATTGATAACAATATGGATAGGAGGAATATGAAGATTTAGGAATCTCTTGAATTTTGGGTACTTCAGTGTCCTAAAATGTATATGATGTCTTCATCATGCTTCTAGAATTAATTGATAACTCATAAGAACACAATGCGGGTACTAAGGAGAGGTTTTGTTTCATCTTGAGTCTAATGTGTTGAGATGTGTGTGTAGGGTCTTATGGAGTCCATGAAGAATTTTTCCTAGATAGTGATCTATGTTATGATGGTGTCACTCAAAGTATCCAATTTTTTGATCCTTCATGCTCTATAAAAGTTAACTTGAATTCAAGTTCAAATTCAAGAATACAAAGGGATATCTGATTTGTATTGTTTCATGTCTAGTATCTTTCATCCAAAGGGTTATGTGATGTCATGATGTGTAAGGGTTAATAGTTTAAGTCTCAAGAAATTATGTGCACTTAGTTATTATTTTAAGGTGTTGGTGAGAAAAATTTTGGGGACAAATTTGTGGGTTCCTTGTCAATGCTCTAGGATTCTAATTCCCTCTACTTAACTAGTGCATCTATCGTATATGCATGCACGAATGAAATTGAGTTTTATTTGAGCGTCCTTACGGCTAGGGATCCAACAAGGAACTCCACGACCTGCGGAAAAACTAGAAATCTCTTGCTAGGGAAGACTTTCTCTAAAGAGTGGAAAATGAGATTGAGAAATGAGATGGGAGAACTAATGTTGTAGGTAGAAAATCATATTCCTACACACACTAGTTAGAAATTTCAACACATGCATTTATGGGAAGAAACAAATCTATAAATAACAACAAGACCAAATAGAATTTATTGATCACAAAGTATCAAGAAACCCCTTAGTCAAAGAAAGCTAGAAAATCCTTCTTCTTGTATTGATTGCTTAAACAAAATTTGTACATAGTGTGGGAATGGAGGAAAACTAGTGAGGGGGAAAATGGAAGAAAATGGCTATCTCCTTTGTTCTCTCAAAGTACAATACACTCTTGAGTTTACAAAATCAATCACCAACCCTTTGAAATGGGAATGGATTTATAATTTATAGAATGAGAGGTGACTCATCATCTACCCCCAATTTTTTTTAATATGTCCTCGCACAACTTAAAAATTTTCAACTTCCTATGAAACTTGTAAGTACCTTTTTAGAACATAAAGGTGACTTATTACATTAGGAACATTGATGCATATAAAAATTTCAACCCCAACACAAAATTAAAAAAATTAGAAGAGAGATAAAGTTGGGGGAAGATGAAAGAGAAAGAGAGAGAGAGAAGAAAAAGAGGAGATGTCATTCCCGATGAAGTCCATTGATCCTCATTGATGGAAAGCTCAATGTGATGAAACTCTGAATCTTCAAACTTGTGTGAAACTCCTTCCAATTAGATCACATATGCTTTGGAATGATTTTTTAAAAACACTGTTGAACGGTTCTTCCGATGACCATAACATTCACCCTACATAAGATACTCCTACAACTCGAGCCACAGAGTGAGTGTTAGGAGACACTGTTGAAATCCCTAAGATGATTCTTGAATTCCCTATTAAAAATTCCCATGGATGATCCAGAATGATGGTGTTGACTTGAATGATCATCCCTGTATGTCCCATTGTGCCAAACTTACCTTTTGGGAACGACTGTGATTTTTAGTAAGTACGGATGGGGAAACTTACTATTTTTGTAAGTGTCAAAGTTAGCTTTTTCCAACCTCAACCACCTATGATAGCTTTAATTAATTCTTCTTACTATGTTCCTCTCCCTTCTTGGACCAACTTGCTATTTATAGTAGGGGCTTTTGGAACCACTTACTTTTTTAGTAAGTTTTAATCATGAGCCAAGATGAACTATTTGATGAATTTACATGTGAAACTTCCTATGTGTTCATTGAATTCTTAGTAGCCTCTTCAAATGGTGGATTACCCAAAGCAAAAACCCCTTTGTAGGAATTCATGTTATTTTTAGTAAGTGTAACGTAAATGTCAAATTGTGACAAAACAGTTTTGAAAATCTAGGTCTTATTCCAAGATTCCACGCTCCGTATTTTGAGTAATTCCTTTGTTTGAATAAGTGAGAAAATTATTTTTCATCGGCGGGGGTAGAATAATGAAAAAAAAAAATCCCTCCATATCCCTTAAAAATAGGGACTTCATGGCACAACAACTAGTTTATGTGAAACTATATTTTTTAATGATCATTCCCTCAATTTTCACATGATTTCACCCACTGAAACCCACGAGAAGTGAAGAGGTAGCTCGTTGCCTTTTTCACAGATGTTATTCATGTGATAGGGTATAACACTGATGAAAAATACTTCCTCTATATCCCTAAAAAATAGGGACTTCATGGTACAAAACCTAGTTCACGTGAAACTAGATTTTTCAATGATCATTCCCTCCAAGTTTTGTGTGATTTTGCCCACTAGAACCCTGAGAAGTGGAGAGGTAGCTCGCTGATTTTTCCACTACCATGTCATGGTGGCCATTAATGGATCTTGAAATTTACCGGTCTGTTTTTTGTCTCCGTTTTTGATAAAATTAACTCCATTGCGATAGGTTTTTGCTTCTTGTCTCATTGGTGAAATTTCTCTTCGATCCGGTTACTAGTTTGATGGAAAATTGAGCTTTGTTCTTTATGGAGCTAGAAGTGAAATTTCTTCACTCTGAAAATTCCTTGCTGTAAATGGGAGTTTTTAATATGATTTTTAATGGCCTTCAAGAGATAAAAAGTTAGCAGCAAGATGGTTTGTCAATCCGCACCCTTTGGTTTGTAAGATCTCTTCGATTTTCAGTTTCATGGCAATGAAGATTTTCAAACTTATGGCTTCTTCATTCTTTGTTTGATCAATATTTCTTCTAGGACCTACATATTTTCATGGAGTGAAGGATTTATTTTTTTGGAAAATCTGGTTTGAGCTTTGGAAATGGTGGAGTGATGGTGAGAAGTTGCAAAGAAAGTTACAAGTAAGTTATGCACGTTAGATGTTAGAAGTTATAAACAAGAGGGATTTTAAAATTTTAAAATTAAAGATAAGAAGGGATGAGGAAAATTTTCATGTCCCTGATGTCCCTCACCTCAAAGATATGTGAGGTACATAAAATTCCATGGCGAGTAAGGTGACGACACATGGCGGAGATCCGATGGCAGGGAATGAAGGCTAAAAATCAGCTTTAAAGCACTGAGGGGCTGGAAGTTGGTCATATGGGTGACTAGAAGTCTCCCTTAGGGGTTTGGAGAATTTTTCCATGTTTTATTTCCCTAACCTGTGAGGGACATGAGGGACATCAAATTCCATGGCACTCCTAGTGATGACACGTGGCAGCAATCAGACGGTTGAGGCTTTGAGCTCCTGTAAGCACCTAGGGGTTGGCGGCGATCCCGGAGGTCACATGAAGATCCATAGGTCATATGGGGGCTAGGAAAATTTTTACATGATTTATTTCCATGACCTTGAGGGACTGAGGGACACAAAATCCCTCCAGGATCCTGGAGATGACACGTGTCCTCCCAAAATTTGACTAACTCCTAAACTCGCTCTAAGAGGATAACTTGAAACAATGATAACTTGAGCTCCCGATGGACTTTTTAGTGAAACTATATATTATCCTAACTATAAATGACCTTTTTAATCTAACACTAGGGGTATCATGTATTTATTCCTCCATTTGGTCCCTTAAAATTGGATTTTGATTTGGTACTCCACTTGTGCATGAGAAAACCTGCTTACAGACCTAATGCGCCAAAGTGTTGTGAAAAAATAATTTCACCATATTGTAGGGATTGGAATTAAATTTATGATGATGTTTTTTTCTCCTAACTCCATTTGGAGCTCTGGAATCACCTTCGAAAGCTCAATAGTTTTTGGCCTATGCACTGCCTAGGCCTGTGAACCCTGATTTTGATCAAACTACTCCAAACTCCTCAAATATTCCCTGAATCTTCCAAAATAACTTCCATGATGTTTCTATGCCTTCAATTCACCTCCATGTTGGTTTTATATCCTTTGTTCTACTCCAGGGGGTTTCTCCAGTCTTGGGAAGGCCAGTGATAGCCCTTCCCAACACTGCCCAAAGATAGCATTTTTCAAGAACTCCTAAAATCACCTAGGGGGTTGATTTTACTTTCCTAAATCACCTAGGGAATGAATTAACACCAATTGGTGGTTACTATACTTGACTAGGAAGACTGGAGTTCCTTGGAATGATAAAACATGAAAATTCTACTACATGGGTATCATTTTCATGCTTGGAAATTGTCAATTTTCTTGTTACACATTTACACAAAAACACAAGTCAAAAGGGAATTTTTTTGTTTATCTTGAAGGATTATAAAATATTCATTTAAATTGTAGGTATGATATAAGAGTATTTGCCATAGTTATAAAGTGTCTTGATTATGTCTTGATTGGAAGAGCTCTAGTGTTTACACATTTAGGATTCCATGGTCCGAGTTTGTATCAAGTTTCTGTCAGGTCATTATTAGTCATATAATTATCCATTCATGTAAGGAGATTTATGATATCAAGGATTAAAAATTATACCACAAGGTTCTTCAGGATGGTTGATAGTTGAGGGTTATCTAGCAATACATAGATAATTATGGATTTAGATAGAGAAGTCCGAGTCTATGAAGTATATATATATCGTCATAGTCATGGATTCAAGGTTTGTAGCATGTGAAACAAGTTGTAAATAATGATATAAGGTATCTTGATGGTTTTAATGAATGAGAAACATGTGTTTATCTCAGCGGTTTGTTCCAAGAAGGTAAGTTCTTGTTGATATGCATGGGTACATGAATGTGTATGGACACTTGGATATGTAGAGATGTCTCAAACAGGAGATAGGATGGGAATGGTTATGAGCTATCAAGATTATGAAGATCAAAAGGTGTTTGTTTCAAATATTTATATGATATTTAGGTCTATAACTCTTGTCAAGACCAAACAAGTGGGTATTAATGTTAACTTTGTATTTGAAATGTTGTCTTCACCTTGATATATGTGTTGTTTCATCAAGCATTATTATGAAAAGACTAAAAAAAGTGGTAAGACTGTGTGTTGAGTTTTGGATTCATGAATATGAAATTTCAATATATTAATAGACATTAGAGGCATAGTATGGTCAAAATTAAGGATAAAGGTCAATGAATTCATATTGAATTCTCAAAGTGGGAATTTAGAGGAAAATATTTATTTGACAATTTGACATGTTGAAACCAATCTTGATTCATAAGGTCGAGGGTTACATAATAGCTTGAAGTATTGAATCAAGATGACAAGGTGAAGGCATACATCAAATAGGTCTTATGGTTTTGAATAAAAGTGACAGAGTTTGAGAAGAAAGGAAGAGAAGTATAGAAGGCATGGTATCGAGATGAACTGAATTAAGAAGCATGAACTCGGAATTGAAGAAACTCTTGTAAGGACAAGTGAAGAAGAACGAATCATAGGGATTGCATCGGGAGTACTTTTTCTATTTGTGACTTGATGAGACTATCATCAAGGGAGAGCTTTATCCTAAGGTTATTTCATATATGCTTCATTTTCTCATGATAAAATGATTGAAGACCTAATTGATAGGTGTATAAGATCTAACTTTGTAAGGACCTATGAAGATACCTTAAAGAATTAAATATGAGTGTGCAAGAATAATTTTTAAGGTCCAATTAAATACTGTTCGGAATCATGTGTGAAGATGGTATGAAGCTATGCTTTGTTTGTGTGATACTTATATCCTTTTTTATTTGATATTACATTGGAAAGTGTCAAAAGGTTGTAATATTGGTCTCTATGAGGTAAATGTTGTAGATGTTTAGCTAATGAATTTTTGATAATATTGAATTTGTATATCCCAAAGATGGAATTTGAAGGACCGGAGGAAGAATGAAAATTCATATTAGTAATGTTGATAGAAGGATTGTATGTGAAAAACAAGGTTTTTATGCTCAATATGAAGTTGTATTTGTATTAAAAGGTGAAAAATATGGGTTGATATCAAATGGATCCTAGTTCTATCTTGTGTTAGAGTTTTTGATTAGTTATAGGTCAATATGGAAATCATAGGGGCAGATAATAATGGAAATTTTTAAGGTATGTGGTAATCTTGGTTGTGAAATTTCTCCGTGATTGTTGTTTAACGTATGTAATATTATATTTGCATCATCAGTTATAGAATAATTGTATAAAGACAATGGGAAAACTAAGAAGGATTTTTTCATGTATAGATTGATCCTATTGTAATGATAAATCGACATTTTGGATGAAGATATGTTTTAGGGATCATGGTCCTAAAATCTGCATAAGTAGTATTGAAGGTAGATCTTGTGTCTACAAGCATGGTATATGACTAGAAAGTGGTGTATAGTAGAAATGAAGACAAATTTGGAGAATACCATTTCAGGGGAAATTTTTGGATGATCATATAAGGTCCATGGATCTTATTTTTTGTTGTAGAAGACAAGAAAATAGAGTGCAATACAAGGGGGAATCATGCAAGCAAGTCTAATTTGCATTGTTGTTATTATGTATTTTCATTGTGATTTTTATTTTTCATGCTGAGTTATCATTGCAGCCTTTTTCATAGATGTCAAAAGGGGAGAATTTAATTAAAAAAACATTTTAGGTAAAACTTAGTTTACTAGGTTAATTATGCATTGTATTTACGTTTTTATTAATTTGTTAATGTGGAAACTACTTATTTTACCTTAGGTAATTAGTAGTTTACTAGGGTAATTAGTTGTTGTATAATTGTTATATGGTTATGTTATTATAACCATTATATTTGTTATGTTGTGCAGTCACGTATGTATATTGTTGCATAGTTAAAACATCATACTTGTTTTATTATTTACCGTACAATTTCTAGTTACACTGTGCAAATTCTTATTTGTTTTTACTTGGCTGTGAAATATCTATAAATATTATAGCCATCCCTATTGTAATTTGATGATTTAACATTATTATAATTTTGATGCTTCCGTACCTCTTTCACAGTTGGTTTTAGAGTAGGTTAGAGGATCCTGTGTGAGAAGAGGTGTGAAGAGATAGAGGATCTTACTGAAGCATTTTCTCGCATTTGGAGATACTATGCAATCTCTTGTAAATTCCCAACCCCATACTTGCATCCACACAACCGCATGTTCTATTCCACATGTTTGAAAAGAATTTTTTTTTCCACCGGTGCCTCTTGCACTAAGAAAAGTTTTCTTGTTTGAAAATTTTGGTTACGAAATCGAGAAAATCAGATCGAAACTATATATATATAATTTTTCCCCCATTAGAGGTTTTCCCTCTAATTTAGAGACCTATGTAGTCCCTTCTACAGTTAATATAATTTTTCATTTGGAGGAAACCAAATTTGCATTATGGATTGAGACTGCTTTTTTTTAGTTGAACCAAGCCCAAAAAGTCAAGCCATAGGGTCAAGAACTCTCTAACTCCTCGTCGAGTCCGAGTTGGGCTATAACATTAGAAAGTTAGAACACTATTTAAAGAATTCAATCTCTATTTAGAGGATGAGCTAAATGCATTGCACCAAGCTAAGACTAGCACCAACCAATCTAGATCAGCAAGTTGATTGTAATAATATTTTTATTAAAGCCTTGAGTCGACGTTGTGAGCCCTAACTCCTACCATTCATTGATCCTATCACCGAGTCAAGCGTCAAAGCCATAGACTCGAGAGAGTTGGAGTTATTACTATGCATTCATTAGGAAAACGAACACTTCTATGTTCTATATAAATGACCCGTGCCTTAAAAAACAAAGTAAACACACAACAACCAATACAAGACCTTACACAATGACTAAAAGGAGGAAAATAACATTAAACACTGAAAAATCATTCAAAGGATTTTAGATCTAGTTTATCGATGGAATCCCTAATCCTCTAAGCCATAGTGATAGTCATGTGGACTCTTCGAGATGATGCCAAATATTTATTTTTAAAGGTTTCCATATTCATAACTAAAAAAGCTGGTAGAGATTTGAAAACAAAAATAGTGAAATTTAGTTTTGTAGCACTCATGAGATCTTCAGATCTATTTCATAGCATTTGGTATATAAAATTCCTTTGAGAAGCACTTACGGGTAAATTCATCATAAATACTATTATTGCGCTTAATGCCTAATATAGAAAGCAACAACATTGTATGGAAATCATCCCTATGAATAAACTAGGATAAATAAGGAAACACTACACACACTTTGAGCCCTCTCATCCATCAATGAATAATTGCATGACATAAATATAGAAACTGAAATTATCTAAGTATATAGAAAATTTATGCGCGCATATGAGGATATTTATTTGAACTGGTGTCAATAATCGTACAGACCCCTTTTAGTATTATCTTGGTACCACCTATCGAATTCTTTCACATACGTTAATGCCTTTTCACGCACCGCTAGGTATATCAAAAGGGAAATATTGTTCCATGTATCGATGAGTATATCGGAAGGGAACATATATAGAAAGGTTCGGTATATTGGACTGAAGGTATATAGATTGGGATACCTTATACGGAGTGATAAGAGCCTTACCATTTTTCATTTGATTTAAAAAATTAGCACCAATGACCCTAAGTTATTTCTTCTAATTTCATCTCTCCTAAGAGGAGATAATTATGCTACATGGAATACTAAGATCAAAACACAACTTGTGTTTAAATAGATTTGGCCTCTTTGTGAATGGTTCCACAACTAGATCACCGAGATGTTTTGTCTTGAGATTTTCATCAATGTTTCTAAAGGTGGTTTCATCAATTACAAAGAAGGAGATTATTTTCCATTATGTTTGTAGTGTTATCATTGATTTTAAAGGTCATTAATGGAAAAGCAATTCAATAGTTTTTGGTGTCTCCATGAGGTGTTATCCATGGTAAAATATGAAGGTTGATTGGTAGTTTTGGTGAAGTTATGTGTTGTCTTAGTGCATGGTCTAGCATGCATGGTCATAGTATGAAGCTCTAAATTTGGTAAAATGTTATCATGAGGTCAAACATGGTTGGTATGATGTGTTAGAGGTGTTTAAGTGTTTATATGTGGTATTCATGGTCAGTTCGTGGGATGTTTGTTTGATTTAGGTCATTTTAGGCATATTCCTAGTCTTAGAGCATGGTGCATGTTATGGTGGCATGAGAGATGGATCAGAGGAACTATTTTTGAATTATTTTAATGGAATTTTTATATTTCTTAGTATGTGTATGAGGATTTTTAGGTCTTTTCTCATCTTGTTCATGATGTTTCATGGTCCTTATGGAGTAAGAAGGTGAAGACTAAGCGACGTAGGGACAAGTACGTCTCCTTGGTTAGAGATTTTCAAAAGTATTTGAATTAAATGTGACTTAGGATAGTTATAGGAGGTTATCATGATGCCTCATGTCAATTTTCAGGTCAAGGTGATGATCATTTTTGAAGATATTGATTTTTTACCAAAATCGGGTTTCCAAAGGAGAGAATTTGAGGAAAAAGTTGACTTTCAGATGCTCTTTTTGGGTTGTATGATTTTCATTAGACCTAATATCCTTGGTATAGTTAATTAGGATTTTTATTAAAAAATTTTACAAGAAAAATTAGGTTTTTTTATTGTCACATCTTTATGAACAATTGTTAAGAAGGTAAATAGGTTTGAAACCCTCTTAAAACCCTAGGTTAAAAGTGACTTACATAAAAATGGTTGTACAAGTCCAATTTTGATTAATTTTTCTATAATTCTAATTTTATGATGAAGATGGATCCTCTATATTTTGAATGCTACATTTTGGATCTTGTGACAATATGTGGGCCCCACCTAAAAAGAAAAATTTATGGAAAGTTTCAATTTGTGAAAAGGTTTCCAATTGGACATATTGATAAAATTAACATTTAATGAATAATAAAAGTTTTAATACATTTACATGATGTTTTTAGATCATGTTTGTTCCTATAAAGTGAAAAGTGTGCCCTTTTTATGAGGACTAGTTTTTAGGTAGTTTGGAGAAGTTTGTGAGCAAAGAATTTTTAGAGGATCTATAGGTGGTTTTATGAATTGGTTTTAATGTTTTCATGCTCAAGACTCCAAGATATTTATAATGGTATGTCACACTTTTTTTTTTCAAGGTATGTGCAAGTTATGACTTGTTCTTTAAAGGTCGGTTTTGAGGGTTCTTGGTTGTGCATGCTCTTAGGCGGCTTCATGAGAATTGTTGATTTTTTTGAGTTATTTCATGATTTATGGAGGTTTTTGAGTTAATATAAAACATGTATAAGTTTTTTCCATTCCTTGGTGAATTTTTTTGGTCTTCTTCATTCCTTTTATGGCGACTTGCTTGTTTTAGGGTTTCAGGAATTGTTGTGTCCCAAAGGAGGTCTTAAATGATCTAGGTGTTTGTGGTGACCTACATGGACCTTTGTGTGATATTTTTATGATTAAAATATGATGTGGAAATTATTTTTACTATATTAATGGTGACCCAAGTATTTTGAGGAAAAGAAATAGGTATAAAGGAAAATTAGAAAGTTCATTTGTGGTGGTGTGCTAATGGAGAAAAATTGTGACCTAGAGGGAAAATTATGAGGAAATAAATGTATTTGTGACCTATAGAATATGGAAATGGTGATATTACAATATCCTAAATAGCTACCAAATAATGGTGACCTATGGAAAATGATAAATCAGCTTGAAGAAGGATATTTTGAGTAAGAATATAGAGAGAGAAGTTTGAAAGGGTTTGGTGTGTTTGGAGCTGAATTTGTCATAACCATTAGTTTTTATCGAAACATGTCTTCAATGATAAACTATTTTAGGTGGTTGAGTTGGTGTTTGGTCATATTGGGTGGTTTTAGTCTCTTGGTAGGGTTGGTGCTCCTTATGGGATTGGTGTCTCACTAAATAAATTTTGTATGATGTGTAATATTCATATGAGTCCTTTATTATGAGTAATATTAGTAGAGTTTTTAGTGGTTTTATTTGCCTTGATATATTCCCACTTACATTTTGTGTTCACGTGCTCTCTCTCATGTTTTATGTTATTGTGAATGGATGTTGCACACTTAAAAATCTCATATTTAATGTATATGGTTAATGGTTGTTTTGGATGATGTTCTAAGTTATTATTTCACCATTTTATTTAAGGATTTGATAAAGCAGATAAGGGCATGGGCCAAGGAAGAATACATTGTGATGGTCGGTTTAAAGGTCGTTACACACCTTCTAACTTCTTGATCCAATGTTGACTGTGAGAGCTTCCTTTTGGCTAGGAGGAACTACCTGAAATATAAAACAAGACTACAAAAGAGAGAGTTAAATAGTATATGAAAATGGACTACCTAGCATATGCTAGATCGATAAGTGTGATAATTTTTAGAATGCCATCAATTCATTATTTATAAATCAATATAAAATAACTCAAACATGTAAATAAAATAATCTAGTACTAGTGTTCTGATTTGGGTGCCTCATATCATTATCAGTGTCGATCTGATTAAATACTAAGGTGTTGTGTAGGTAAGGGTTTCAGGTCAGGTTGTGGGTAACGCAGGTGGTCTGTGGGTCATAGACAAGGTCTTGGTAAAGTTGGGTAAGGTGTTTGGGTTGTTGTAGGTGGGGTAGGTTGGTTGCTGGTTTGAAGCAGTTTTATAAAACATAGAGACCGATGTTGGTCAGGGTGACCAATGTCGGTTTAGGTATGGCCGATACTAGTTTAGGGTGACCGATATCGATCAGTGTGGAAAGTGGCAAGGAGTCAGGTGGGGGTGTTTGGGATCTCTTCTATCTTAGAAAAAAGAGTTTGAAAGGTCTCTCCATGGGAGGGTGAGGTGACTGGTATAAGATAGGTGTGGTAAGGTTTTGAGTGAGGTTTGGGGTAGGATAAGGGTTGAGTTATTAGGTTGGGTTGACAATCATAGTGACTGATATTGATTAAGGATACCGATGTCGGTATATCTAGATTAACCATGGTTAGGGTTAACCAATGTTGGTGATTATGGGGAGGTGGAAGATGTTGTAGGAATTTTTTTGGTCCTCTCTATGATTTCACAAAGATTTTGGAGGGTGTTTGTGAGGTCTACATGAGGGAGGTGGTTTTGGGATAGGTTTTGTGAAGTTTATGTTGGGTGTGAGTGGGTGGTTGATAGAGAGAGAGTTGAAGGATAGATCTAGGTAAGAACAATGAATGGATGAAGGCAAAGAGAGAATACAACTACAAGTGACAGAGGAGAAACCAACTTACTTGGAGTTTAGAAGGGTTCTAAATGCCCGTAGTGGTGGAGAGGTGGTTGAAGATGCTGGTGAAGGTTGATCTATGGAATGGTGCTCAGTGTTATGGCAAAGTGCTTCCTGGAATGCTACCGTGAATGCAAATACCTTCAGATCAGTCTTGGTGTTGGCTATGGCTGTCTGGATGTGTGAAAGGGATCTGGTTCTTTCTTGCATGTAGATATCCTTTGTTCCAAAGCTTGAGAATGTGGCTAACCTCTCAAACAAGGTTACCAAAATGAATATATGGTAACCGATGATGGTTTAGGGTGATCGGCATCGGTTTAGGGTTGGTCGAGTGTCGGTTAACGGGAAATCCTAGGTTTACTAAAAATTCCAAATCTTGGCAATATTTTGGGCCAGCTCTATCTATCCTCATGGATCAAAACGGAATGTCACCTTTTAATGAACAGGAATGTGGTTAGAGGGAGAATAAGTATGTTATTTTAGTCTTAGTTCATTAAAGTAGGTAAGACTAAGTCTTAGTTAGTTATGGTGAGTGAATATTAAGTCCTATTAAAAGGGAAACATGTTAAGAATAGGTTTGTGATGAGGTTTCTAGGTGAGGTGGTGGGGTGAGGTGTCTAGGTGAGGTGTAAATTAGTTTAATTAGGGTAATTATATAATGAATGAAGTGAGGATGAGTATCACTTTAATTATAAATAATTAAACTAATATTAATTTGGGGTAAAAGGGTCATGGTTAGGTTATTATATTTGAGTTGGATATTTGAAAAGGGACCAAGGGGAGTGTGACCCAATTTTGTAGTCTACATTTTTCCCCTTTTTGTTGCGTAGCTTGTATTGGTAAGCGACATTGACAAAAATAGGAAGTGATTTCCCCATGTGTGGGTGAAGGTGATCCCCCTCAAACTAGGCACTAATGAGGTGAAATACAAAATCGGTGAGTGGTTTGATAAATGTGTAGGTGGGGAAGATAGGTGGGGAAGGGTTTGAGTATTGAGGGAAAGGGTGACGGTTAACTCAAGTAATATGTAGTATTTCAAGGTTCAAATTAGGTCATGGGTAATGGCAATCAAATGCACACACACGTATAGATTACAACATGGTACCAAGTTGAAGAGCTTGCAAACTCTACATTGTCTAAGGTCGATAGGTTTATCCAAACAAGGGTGAGGTGATTTAGGTATCCAAGGTATAGGATATGGTCCGGAAACACAATGTAGGTTAGGTGCAAGAATGTTTAGGTATGTTTCAGTACGCTAAAGGTTTGGTCGGGATAAACAATAGAGAAATAGATAAGGTATGGTTGGTAGGCTAAAACATCATAGGTAATATCATCACAAGGTATAGCGAGTGCATAAGGTCAATGGTCACACCAAGTAGGCCGAGTTCAGGAAAATAGGTCATGGCATGGGTAAGGCCAAGGTATAGGTAAAATAACAACTCCTAAGACACAACAAAGGAGATGTAGGGGTAGGTTGAGCTTGTAGGTATGGTTCAATGGGTGGCTAGAATGATAAAAGGTGTGTTGGCACTAATGGTTGCAGGAAAAGAAAGCTTAGCAAGGCCAAATAGATACATGTATGAGGTTGTAGTTATGTGTGTAATTTCTAGTGTTATTGTTTATGTGATGGAAGCTAGGTGGATTAGGCATGATTGAGTCAAGGTCATAGGCATGATTGGGATGCAATGAGATATAGGGTTTTCTCAGTGTAACAAATTTATGTTGTCTAAGGTTGCTAGGTTCATCCAAACAAGGGTTGTTGAGGTCTGGTATCCAGGGTAGAGGATACGGTCCGGACACACAACTAGGTAAGATGCAGGAATGTGTAGGTATGTTCTGGTACACCCCAAAAGGTCAAAGGGTTAAGGTTGGTTTGGATAAGCATCACGACATTGAGGCAAGGTAAGGTCACTAGGTTGAACAACATAGGTATCATCATCACAAGATGTAACGAGCGAGTGAATTGGAGTGTCCACATAATCAATGGTTGGGTAGGTAGGTGTGGTCATAGGCATGGTTGAGTCATGGTTTATGATTTTGGTTTAATGTCCAATTTATTGGTAACATGGGAAATAAATGATGAGTTATATGTATGTTATGGTGTATATTTCCAAAATATTTTATATTATGGAAATGTGAAATGATTGATTGGATGTTTTTATGATGTGATAACATGGTAGATATGTATGTTTGTATTAATTTCCAAGTGTTGTAGAAAATGGAAACTAAGATAGAATATGAATAGGAAAATGGGGGAAAATAGGTTAGGGTAAAGAGTGGTCGAGCTAACCTCCAAGGGCCCCATGCCCTAGGAGTGTTGCCTACATAGCCCCGGAAAAAAGGGTTTGAGGCCAATGTAGATCTCTTGTAAGCTAGGGAAGAATGTGATTAGGTACAGGAATGGGTTGGTAGGACTTTAGGTATAATTGAGTGTAGGTCATAGGCATGATTAAGTCTTAGGTGAAAGGCATGGTTGAGAGGTGAAAATGTTGGTGTCGATGGTCTGGTTCTATATAGGACAATCAATAAGTAATGAGGAAGGTGAATGGTAAGAGGTGGTAAAAGAGCCACTTAATTGATAAGAACCCTAGTGATTCTACCATACCCTAGATGGGATTATGAATGTAATACTCTAAAGGCATTGCATAATGGACTATTCTAAGGTTGAATAAAGTCACATGACCACGAAATGTCATACTGTGGCAAGTCCCTCAAGCGAGAGAAAATTAGGGTGAAAAGGAAATGAGGTGAAAGTGGGTGGCTTAGCGTAACTTAGTGTACGAAAACATGTTTACCTAGCAAGAAACCTAGGATCAAAAATTAGGAAATTCCATGACGAAAAATTTATCATTTTCTTCATTTGTTTGTTTTTAATAGAGTGATCAATGTAGGAAATCTATATGGGATGAGTATATTATCTCCTTGAGGTCTTCATGAATTTGACCAATGTGGGAAGCTTCTAAATATTTTATTGTATTTTTGCAATGACTTTATATAGCTTTCCTTCAAGGGAGTAGTCTATTTATAGTGGCAAGATAGAGAGAAGAAATGTCCCTTTTGAGGGAGTCATCTTTTGTTGGAAGTTTGATTCAAAGAGTTTAATCATGTTTTGTTTTTTTGATTTTTAGGTCATGGATAAGACTATAGATGAAGATTAGGTTTTTTTTAGAAGAAAAACCATAGCACACAAAGGTTAGCTATGAAAGAGGTGGTTTCAAGTAATGAACAACCATGGGTTTACATCTATAAAAACATGAAAATTATCCATGAGAATCATGTTGTGAGTAGATTCGTGGTACTCATATTGAAGATAAGAATGAAAGGTGATGGATAATCACATGATTCTTGTTTAGTTGTTGATCCTCAAAAATAGGTAATATGAAAGGTGAACAATGCTCAAGGGACGAGCGGTCAATTGATAGAAAGTGATATAGGACTTGATGTCAACAATAAAATAGTCAAAGATGCAAGGCATTGAGGGGCTCAGGTTTGGGTTTACCTTTGAGTGAAGACAAATGATAAGCACTTGATCCATAGGAATATAGGGTCCAAGCCAATTAGGATAAAATTTGCCCCGTTTACTTTTCTCTTCTTTGGCTACATGTTGATTTTCCTTCAAGATGAGGTCATCAACCTGAAAGGTTTTTTTCATGGACACATTTTTCATAGGCACGCTTGATACATTTTGGTAGATTTGGAGATGGTCAAGAGCATTGAGATGAAGTTCATCTAATAACTCAAGTTGTGCCAAATGATCCTGGTGAAATTCATCATCGTTGAGCATGTCTTGTAGAGAGATGCAGAGATATGGAATTTGGACTTCATGAGGCAAGACAGCCTCGATACTATAGACCAAAGAAAAAGTTTTGGTAGCATTCAAAGTGTGAATACTAGTGCGATAAGCCCACAAGGTGAAAGGAATGTGCGTATGCCAATCCTTCCTAGTATCGTCAACTAATTTCATAAGAATTTTGTTTAAGGTTTTATTGGTTGCTTCTCCTTGGCCATTGGTTTGTGGGTAATAAGGTGATGTAAGAAATTGATTTGGATGCCAAAAGTGTCACACAAATTTTGTAGAGTTTTTTTTCGAATTACTTTCCATTATCAGTGATGAGGTGGTGAGGAACACCAACGTGAAAAATGATGTGATGGTTGATAAACTCATATATTTTCTCATATTTTGTAGAAATGAGGGAATGGATTCTACCCATTTAGTGTAGTATTGAAGTAGCAATTGTAATCCATTGATGGCATTATGAAGAATGGGGATTGATCTCTCTGACAAGATCCAAGCCCCATTGAGAGAAAATCCAAAGGTCTCGTGTGACCTGTAAGGAATGACTAGGTGTGTGATGAAAATTAGCATGTTGATAGAATTTCACACAACGTTTGACATTGTCACAATAGTCATAGTTTAGGGTTTGCCAATAATAGCCAAGTCAAAGAATGAATTTAGTGATAATTAAACCACTAAAGTGGCCTCCACAAATTTCATCGTGAACTTCCTTGATAGTTTAGGGAATTTTTGAACTTGTAAGGAATTGTAAGATAATATCGTTGAAGCCGCACTTATAAAGGAGACCACCCATGATGACATAGTGAGAGACACTTTTAAGAAAGGCATGTTATCCATTATAAGTGAGATCAGAAGGTAGAATGGAAAGGGAAAGATAGTCTGTAAACTTCTTATACCAAAGGTCACGTGGGTTAGGTGCAATGGTTCAATGGAGTCGACCTCACGAGGTAAATAAGAGGGTGATTGTAACCTTTCTATTATGAAAAATATTTTAGAGTCGGAAGGAAAAGTGGGTATCTGAGAAGCCAAGAAGACCATGGTATCCACAAATTTATTGGTAGAGTGGGGGTGCTTTGAAGTTCGTAATGGTAAAAGGTAGCCAAAAGTATGTCTACATGATGCTTATACTTTTGAAGTATTTCATTACAATGCTAGTATATACCATTGACTTGGTTTATGAACATCTGGAAATCACCAAAGATATTTATTGACTTAACATATAAGGTATAAGCAGCTTAGAGACCCAATATGAGGGCTTCGTATTTAGTAATATTGTTTGTATGATAAAAATCTATTTTGAAAGATAAAGGCATAGGTTCACCATCAAGAGGAATGAGGATAACACCAGCCCCACCCCCTTGCTGACACTTGGAGCCATCAAAGAAGAGGGTAATTTGGTAAGTGGTATCATCTAAAGAGAGGATAGATATGGATTCATCTGGAAAATTGAAGTTAGAGGATTGATTTTGAGAGATGGGTACATCAACGAGTTAGTCGGCGATGGCTTGGCATTTGATGTATTTTGATGGATGAATTCAAGGTCAAGGTCTACAAGAAGCATGAGCCAATGCGCGATGCACTTATTTTTATAGGTTTTGGCATACATGTAATGTAGAGGGTCAGTATTAGTGATGAAAAAGGTTTTATGGTTGAGCAGTAATGACGAAGCTTAGTGGCGACAAAACTAAGGCTAAGAAAAAAATTCAGCATGTGTGTATTTAGTTTCATAGTAAAAATGGTACGAATTATGTAATAAATCACTTTCTCTCTATGTTTCTTGTCATGATGAGAAAGCATAACACCCAAAGAGTGGTCAATGGCAGAAATGTATAGGTAAAAGGGTTGGTCATCCTTAGGAGGAACGAGCAATCGGTGGTTAAAGAAGGTACTCTTTTAATCTATTTTGATGGTTAAAGAATGTGCGGGTCATCTTGAGTATCAATGTTGATTTTGAAGGTCGATTCATTCAACATGGTTTTTGTCTCAGAGGGTAATGACTGGTGAATATAAGAATCTTCCACACCAAGGTAGGTGAGGATAGACTCATCTTCCTAACATTGAATGACATTAATAGAAGGTGTATTGTCATCGATCATGTCAAGATATAGGAAGGGAATAGAAAAGGGAGCCTCACCATCTCATTGATAAGTTAGAGGTCCCAGGGACATTGTGTTTACAATTTTTTTAAGAGGAATAGATTCGGATCTATGGATTTTGTGGGTGAAGGTGGTGACATTGGTGAATGGGGTGAAGAAGGTTTGTCTTCCTCAATGAGGTCAACATGGTCCTTCTTGGAAGGTCGTGCAGAAAATCCAATACCACTACGGTCATTGTGCTTAAAAGTGGTATAATAAATGACGATATGGTGGCCTTATTCATAAAAATTGAATCCAAATCCTTTCTATGTGCCGCGATGAAGAAAATTTTGGGTGAAGCGGTAGTTAGTAAGGGATTGGAGATTAGATGAAAAAGGTCATGTTTAGGATGGAGGTTTGGCTAAATAGGTAGCAGTGCCAAGTCCCCCATATGTTAGGTTAGTGTGAAGGTGGGGAGGACCATAGGTGAAAATGTCACCTATGTGGTAGTCATAATGAGGGTGCTAACGCAAGTTTATATACTCTTGCGAAATGAGGAATGTGTCAATATTATGTAGACGGTTCTCCCCCAGAGTGAGGCATTGAAAATACCTTCTAAGGGATTGGTAGTAGATATGTGGGTAGCAAAGATAGATGATTCACTAGATGATTAGACAGGAGGGGTATCGGTTGGTTGGGAAGTAGAGTGGTTAGTTGTAGAAGCTGCGGTGGTAATAGGAATAGAAGAATTAGATGTGGGAGAGGTGGCGGAGCATTGGTGGATGGGCTTGTGGGTGAAGAAGAAGTGGGAGTAGTGGTAGATTCTTTGAAGGGTACAAGTACATTATTGGGTTGGTACAACATGTTACATGTTTTGAATATATACGAGTTAGCGGGGATGGTATAGTTATGTCCTTCATGTTCAAATTTTACACAATAGTGTAAAGTGGAAGGAACACAACCCATGACGTGAATCCAGGGTCTGCCAAGAAATAGGTTATACTGGAACTCTCCTTCTAATACGTAGAATAGTTATGAGATAGTGCAAGGGCCTACGAATGTGAAGGATAATGGTGCCAAGGGTGGAGGTGATGGTGTCATTGAAGGAGCACAACATAACTAGGTTATTATGCATATAGTTAGAAGGGATATGCATTTGATTATACGTGTGGGGGAGATGATGTTAATGCTAACACCACCATCGATCATGATGCGTTGTATGTGTATGTTATCAATATAGACAGAAATGAATAGGGTGGGATCAAGATCATCTAACTAGAGAGGTATAATCTCCTCATCAGAGAAGTTGAGGGCGGTGACTTGAGGAGTGGGCATGGGGGTAGAAGAAGGAGATGATTTTGTAAGTAAGGCAACATGGTGAGGGGTAATAATGGAGGCCACTGGTGTGGGATCATCGGGTAAAACTTCAATGGATTGCAAAACCTCAATAAGGGCTTGTCTATGAGATTTAGAAGTTTGAATAAGATCATACAATGACATATTTAGAGGGGACTGATGTAATTGTTTTATCATTTCATGATGGGTGGCCCCGTAAGAGATAGGGTAGGTAGGTCCGTGGATGGTGATTTTAGGTGCGGGTGTAGATGGTATATTGGGAACAGGGTTGGTTAATGGGTTAGTTATTTTTATTTTCCTTTTTCTTTACGGGAGCGGGTGGTAACGTGAACCATGTTAATATTAGGGGAGGTGGTAAATGGAGAAGGTGTAGGATGAGTTGTTTAATGACATGATAGGAAAAAACCAATCGGGGGAGAAAATCCTTGTGAAGTGAGATGGGTGCAATGACATTTAGGTGGTGATTTGGATAATTCTCTAATATGGACCATGTTGATCTCAAATTTTGGAGGTGGATAAAATGCTTGTGGAGGTGGAGATACCGATCATTGAATGGGTAAAGGACAATGATGTGTAGTGATAGGTGAAGGTGGAACATGGTCCTCATCAAGAAGTTCATCATCATCAAAGTTTTTTTAGGAGGACAAAGTTGGAGAAGCACAGTTTTCAGAGCCTTACAATTTTCTACATCATGTCCTGGCACACGATGATAGGCACAAATCTTGGTTTCATCAAACCCATTTGGTTTGGGTTTGAGAGGATTGTAAGGTCAAAGTGGTGGTAATGTGATGACGGACATTTCAAGAGATTGGTTAAAATGTTGGTGTAGGACCCCACTAATGGATCACAATGGGAAGTGAGTGTGGGTTTGGGTAAAGGTGTGGATGATCGGAGGGAAGAGGCTTTATAGGAGGGGGAATGGGTTGACCCACTAGTTTGGTAAGTGGTATTGTTTTAGGTTTTGATGGTATCTATTTGGGTAAGGGCATGGTAGAAGAGCTAACAATGGAAGGTTTTGTTGGTTTGACTACTTTATTAGAGAGTAGTGGGTTCTTATCTTTGGGTTGCACCTTCTTGGGTAAAGGTGACATGGGTGTACTGAGGATGCAAAAGGGAAAGTAGACAGAGGAAGAGGATGGGTTACCCATGGGGATAACCGAGTTGTGGTGAAAATTATTAGTATAGGTGGGGTAGATGGCAAGGGTTGAATTCGTATAGGAAAGGTTGGGGCTATAGTAACTAGTGGAGGTATAGGTGGTAAGAAGTTTACGGGTGAAGGTGAGGGTGCTTATTTTTTCAGTTTTTGGGTGTAACAAAGGCTTGTGATGAAGCAGTAGGTTACTTAGCTTTTGTATGGCCTTGGGTTGGAGAATTTTTAGCCAAGGTTGATGGATGAGGACCTAGGATGAGGAGAAAGGTGTGGAAGATTTTGAGGTTTGGATATAGGTAGGGATGATGAAGAAGAATTCATTTTAATAGGCATGGTAATGTTGATTTGGTTGTTGAAAATATTTTTGGGTATATTGTGGAAGTATCTTCAGGTAACATTTGCATTTGAGTCAAAAAGGGGAGCAAAGACATCCCAGAGTATGACATTATCAACGTAATCCAAGTGATTACCTAGCCATGAAAATAGGATTGTTGAAGAAGAAGATGAATTTGGTTTGGTGGAAATCCCCTGTAAAATATTTCTATAAGACAAGGAATTGGCTAGCCTCGATTCTGAGGTGGAAGAGCCGAGATCATGCCAATGGGGTTATGGGATGCTGAGGGGGAACTACCCCCAATACGTAGTGGCATGTCTGATGAGTCTCCCATGGGTAGGAGAGACAATAAGTTGGGTGATGTAGACTTCATCCTTGGTGGAGGAGAAGGTGATGATGATTCTTCTATGGATGGGAGAATTAAAAGTGTTGATTGTTTAGTAGGTTGTGAGGTAGATAGTGAAATGGCATCGGTAGAAGGTGTGGGTTCCTCCATGAGAGTAGGGGAGATGAGGGGACTCCTTTGTGGGTGAAGGAGTAAAAGGGGTATGCTCCTCTATGGGTAGAGGGGCTCATGCCATAATTTCCTCAATAGACGAAATAGGTGGTATTTGAGGAATGGTTGGTATGATATCAAAAACGTGTGGACTTCATGGACATTGCTTATCGCTGGATGAAGGTTCACTATTTTTATTAGATGATGGTTTATGATTAGGGAATGATTTTTAAAGATGTGCAAGTTTTGATTTTCCGAGCATTCGGGTTGTCCATGACAAGGTCTCCATTATCTATCATCTCTTGGACAATGTTCTTAAAAGTTATGCAGTTACCATCACTATGGCCTTTAACGCAATGGTAATTATAGTAGTCGTGTTCTTTATACCATGCAGGCATAGGACGAGAAGGATCAAAACTTGTATGAGGTTTTATGGGAGTAAGTTTAATGGCTCCATATTTAAGAAGCTTTTCCAAGAATGAAGAATAGGTCTCTCTAATTGAAGTATACTTCCACTTCTCCCACCGAGTTGAAAGGCTTAGATAGGATAAATATGGGAAGAAGGTTAGGCTAGATTAGAAGGATGAGGTGGTCTGCATTAAGGACTATTGCATTGCGAGATCCTTTGGGATTTGAATAGTTACTTTGGGGTTTTGAATAGGAATCGAGTTGTTTGATTTGAATGGGGTGTTCTTGTTTTGTAATTGGATTTTCTTTTATTCAATGGTGAAAATTTCAGTTTTCATGCCATGGTGAGCACTTCATCAAAGGTTTAGAAGGTTTTTACTTATAGAGTTGGTGAGATGTGTTTTACACAAGCTCTAGTGAACAAATCAATAAGTTCAGTTTGAGGTAGCTGGAATGTCGATTGGTTAATAAAACTCTGCTAGTGGGCAATGAAATATGTGATAGATTCATCTTCATATTGTCGAGTTGAATAAAGATCGCTTATGGTGACTTTCTTGGTAACATTTATTGAAAAATGGTCTAAGAAAGCTTGGGCTACTTGATTAAAGGAACAACTGGAATGTCGAGGTAGTCCACTATACCAATATAATGTTGGTCATGTCAAGGACATTGGGAAAGTTTGTAGGAGCAACGTTTCATCGTGGGTGATTAGGTAGCACTTATGTTTGAAGGACTGAAAGTGTTGTTATATGTACTCTTTACTATTGAAGTGATTAAATTTAGGCATTTCCCAATGCACAGGGTAGGGAAGAATGGGAATAGATGGATGGATAAGATCATTATAGATTTCATCATAAGTTAAAGAATTAAGGGAGCCACAAACATATACTTCTAAGGTCTACATCTTTTCCATCATCATTTTAATGAGGTCGTTAGTAGGTTGTGATGAATGGGTACCCCTATAGAAAAAGGGGGTTGATGTTGAATGTATGAGGTAAGTGGTATGCTAGTGTATGTTGGAGGTGAGTATGAGAACTGTGTAGGAGGAATAGATGTAGGCAACACATAGCTATAATAAGTGATAGATGAGGTCAAGGGTTGTTGGTAGTATGTGTAAGTAGGTGGGGTAGTCATAAAAAATCTAGTGGTGATTGGGGGTAAGGACTACCGGATAGAAAGGATGAGGTTCTCAAAATGGTTGCAAGCTTCCAACACCGGAGGCGGTTGTGATGCAATAGGTATATGTGAGGTGGTGAGTGTAAATGGGGCTATACTTAAAGCATATTTCGAGAGGAAAATTTATGTAGACGCTATAATTATAGCAGTTGTGGGATCTAGCTGAGACACCACATGAAGTAAAGTGGATGATGGTAGTGTCGAGATGGGTGCTAGCTAATGTAGAGGCGAGTTCTAGAGAGAAGTAGGGATAGATATGGGCATTCCATATATTAACTTTCCTCAGGAATCCTAGGTGGAATAATGAGCAAGGTAGTATCGAAGGAAGTGGGACTTTGATCCAGGAGTCTTGTGAACTCCTCATCTCGGTAGTGATGGGGATAAGCTAAGTCAGATCCATAGGTGATAGGATGGATGGTGGTGATGGAATAGGTGGGAGTAGCTAGCGAGATGGCGTAAAATATGAGGGCATTAGTTTGGATGTGATTCAACACCATGTGAATCAGCATATATCAGGTGAACTATACTCTGTAAATGACACAGGGAACAATAGATATGGGACAAAACAAATTATGAGAGGGAAATTTGGTAAATGTTTTGACTAAAATCAAAAAAAGAGTGACTGATGATGGTTAAGGGGTGACTGATGATGGTAAAGGGTGACTGATGATGGTAAAGGGTTACCGATGATGGTTACAGGAGCGATACTAGTTACTGTGAGAAAACAATAATTTCATCAAATGAGGCTGAAACTGATGACTATCAGATAGGAAAGTTGTATTTGATGACTATTATTAGAGTACAAAGAGTACAATGATACACAAAGACTCTAAATAGAAGAGAATATGAGATAAGTGTCCTTTGGGTAAACTAACCAAAAGAATAAGGAACCGACACCGGTTAGGTAAACCGATGATGGTCAAATGTAAACTGATGCTTATTCTTGTGAAATCTGTAGAATGAAGAAAAAAATATTTGTGAATTAAAGTTGAATGAGACACCAACCCAGAAGTCTGAGTATGGTAAAAATGAGTCTTGACACACTCAAAAATAGTTGGAATACACCAACTATGATTATGGAGTGTGAAAGGAGAGAAAAATGGAGAATACAACCTCACACCTCAAAATGCAAGTCAAGCACAAAGCTAATAAAAATACATAATCCTACAAGTTAATTTAGTGTGTTTAGATTATGCTATTTAAAAGAATGACTCATGAATATAGAGTATATTTTTTGGTTGGGAAGGCTTCCTACGAAGAAGGAAATTATAAAGGTAAGGTTTCAAGTTATGTTATGGTGGGGGAGGGTAATTCTCTAATTGGAGGACCTGGACGAGAGATAACCATCTTGGTGCCCACTGTCAATCCTCTAATCGTGTGATTGTTGACATCTTCTTGTGGGTGCAATGTTGTTTAAGAAGATGCATATATTCTAACTTGTGCGATTTGGAAAAGAGAGAGAATAAATAATGTGTTTTCTACGATTGATTACTTCGCCAACCATCGCTAGGCATGACTTCCAAGCATATAGGTTTCCCTCATTTTTAATGTGAGATATAATCCAACAAATCAAAATGATATGAAAGTTTTTAAACCCAAATCGAAATTTGATATTTAATGTAGCAAGTAATTAATAGGAAGAGGATGCTCTTTCACTAATACAATACTAATGAAAGAAAAGTATTCTTTTTATAACACCAAAAACATGATTGCTTTTAAATAATAGAAAGAGGGGAAGATTTTAGAGAAGAAAATTAATGTGGAAGCATTTTAAAAGGGAAACAAACACGTAACTTTTTCTTAAGAATGAATAAAAATGAGAAAGAACCCCTAATGGGTCCCCTTTGGATGTGCCAAAATGTTTCACCATTTTCTTTAAGGATTTGATGAAACAGATAAGGGTAGGGGCCAAGGAGGAATACATGTTGTGATGGTTGGTTTAAATTTTGTTGCACACATTCTGACTTCTTGATCCAATGATGACTATGAGAGCTTCCTTTTGGCTAGGAGGAACTACCTGAAATACAAAACAAGACCACAAAGAGATTTAAATAGTATATGATAGTGGACTTCCTAGCATGTGCTAGATCTAGGAAGTGTGATACTTCCTAGAAGGCCATCGATACACTATTTATAAATCAATATAAAATAACTCAAACATGTAAATAAAAGAATCTAGTGCTAGCATTCTAATTTGGGTGCCTCAGATTACTATCAACGTCAATCGATTAAATACTAAGGTTTTGTGTAGGTAAAGGTTTTAGGTCGGGTTGCGGGTAACACAAGTGGTCTGTGGGTCACAGACAGGGTCTTGGTAAAGTTGGGTAAGGTGTTTGGGTTGTTTTAGGTGGGGTAGGTTGGTTGTTGGTCTAAAGTAGTTTTATCAAACACAAAGATTGACACTGGTCAAGGTGACCGATGTCGGTTTAGGTATGGACGATACCAGTTTAGGGTAACCGATATTGGTCACTATGGAAAGTGGTAAGGAGTCGGGTGGGGGTGTTTAGGCTCCCTTTTTCTTGGAACATAGAGTTGGAAAGGTCTCTATGGGGGAGGGTGAGGTGACAAGTCCAATATAGGTGTGGTAAGGTTTTGAGTAAGGTTTGGGGTAGGCTAAGGGTTGATTTTTAGGTTGGGTTGACCATCACAATGACCTGATGATATTGATTAAGGAGACTAATATCGGTATAATACGAACCAACCACGTTTAGGGGTAACTAGTGTCATTGATTATGGGGAGATGGAAGATGTTGTAGAATGAGTTTTGGGTCCTCTCTTTGATTACACAAAGAGTTTGGAGGGTGTTTGTGAGGTCTACATGAGGGAGGTGGTTTTGGATAGGTTTTGTGAAGTTTATGTTGGGTGTGAGTGGGTGGTTGATAGAGAGAGTTAAAGGATAGATATAGGTAAGAACAATGAATATATGAAGGTAAAGAGAGAATACAACTACAAGTGACAGAGGAGAAACCAACTTACTTCAAGTTTAGAAGGGTTCTAAATGCCCGTAGTGGTGGAGAGGTGGTTTAAGATCTGGTGAAGGTTGATCGTGGAATGGATCTCAATGCTACGGCGAGTGCTTCCTAGAATGCTACCATGAATGCAAATACCTTTGGATCAGTGTTGGTGTTGGCTATGGACGTATGGATGTGTGAAAGGGATCTTGTTCTTACTTACATGTAGATCTCCTTCATTCCAAATCTCAAGAATGATTCCAACCTTTCAAACAAGGTTACCAAAATAAATATATGGTAACCAAAAATGGTTTAGGGTGATCGGCATCATTTTAGGGTTGACCAACATCGGTTAAGGTGGGAAATCCTAGGTTTACTAAAAATGCCAGATCTTGGCAATATTTTGGGCCATCTCTATCTATCCTTGCAGATCAAAATGGAATGTCATGTTTTAATGAGCGGGAATGTGGTTAGAGGGAGAATAGGCATGTGATTTTATGGTTGCACTAAGTCTTAGTTAGTTATGGTGAGTGAATATTGAGTCCTAGTAAAAGGGAAACATGCTAAGAATGGGTTTGTGATGAGGTGTCTAGGTGAGGTGGTGGGGTGAGTGTCTAGGTGATGTGGAAATTAATTTAATTAGGTTAATTATATAATGAATGAAGTGAGGATGAGTATCACTTTAATTATAAATAGTTAAACTAATATTAATGTGGGAGTAAAGGGTCATGGTTAGGTGAACATATTTGAGTTGGCTATTCTAAAAGGGAGCAAGGGGAGTGTGACCCAATTTTGTGTCTACGATTATGGTAAATGAATTTAAATATTTGTAGGAATTATTCACTCCCTTCTTGGTCCATTTTCCTTCTAACATTAGTTTCCTTACTTGTGGATAAATCATGTTATATTACTAGTTAGTCTTGAATAAACATACAACAGGAGCAAATAAAGTATCATGCACTAGCCTAACGTTGTAGATATAATTGTCCAAGTTCAACTATGGGTACACATCAAAACCCTATAATTATCAAAAACTTTCACCCTATCCATTCCAAAGTGAATGACATGTAGTGATAAATGTTGTAAACCAAGTAGGAGGTCATGTAAAATTTAATATTTTTAGTAGATCCCTCCTCTATATGTACTTTCATTCAAAGTAATTAATGGTGGATGCAATCAATGATAATTTATCCCTAGTGAATATGTATCATTCCTATAAGGATAATTTGAATGAAATTTAACATCCATCACTATAAGGATATTCTTACTCCTTCCCCATTACCCTATTTATAAAAGTGATGATGTCCTCAATATCTTCCACAAAATCAGCTTTTTTAATTTATTAGGGATCCTATTGGTAAAGATTCTTGGATTTTCAAGCTAATTGTTATGCAATATTTTGGAACAATTTGCATTTTTTGCATTCCCATATTCCTCTAAATTCTCATTGGATATGTCCTTCACTATCAGTGCATTAGGGAGACCTAGAAATTCCTCAAAAGTTTCAGTGGTTAAGGATAGGACCAAATAATTTATTCCATCTGTAACCTCCTTGGTTGTTGGGTTGTAATTTTTACACACACCCTTACGGTCTGGATATTGAGAAAATGGGGAAAGGAAACAACTAGGGTGAGTCCACTCCAATAAATATTCCTCATTATTCCATTTCTATATATGACATGCAACCTCTGTTAGGAATCAATTAGGTTTGTGTTCCCAAGTTGCTATTTGTGACCTTGTCTAAATTAGAGGTAAGATGAGATGTGGTATGGATACTATACAATTGAATCTTCATGTTTATAAGGTGAAGGGTTTAAAATTATACTAAAAGAGGGATTCAAAAATTATAACCTCACCCAACCCTTCCAATAATTCCCACTAACACACTAAGATACCACAAATTATCTACAAGCATTGGTAGAATAGTTACACATGTAAACACTACCGTAATTTTCCTTCGATCTAGGAACAACAACCATGATGTATTCAAAGCTCAAAAACAATTTTTACAGATTATAAATGCATGAATTTTGTCTTATGATCATATTAGGGATTCAAATTTCTTTGCAAACTCAATAATTGGAGGGAAAGTGACATATTTTTGTTGAATCTAACCATATATTACTTGGTATGATTTCATTAATGGAAACACCTACTTCCATGGCTTATATGTTCGTGGCCATTAATATTCTAATCCCAAATTTGAATTTCAACCTTATAAGTGGATAGATTGATCACATTCGATTTCACTTAAATGACTTGTAATTCTCTCATTGGATCAATCCTTATAATGATCCTATGTGGTGTCTTTCTGCAAGTTTTACTTGCACCTAGTCATCTTTCTTTGGCATTGGGGTTGTGAAACCAATTTACAAACTTACAAGAATGAAAAGTTACAAACCTATAAAATGTAAAACTAATTTCATTCTCAAGAGTCCCAAGATATTGACATGTGTCCACCTTGTCAGAGTTATGGGAATAGAAGTGCGGTTTGAGTCTTACAACAACTCGCAGAAAGTGGATAACTACTTACTTTATTTAATATTTTCATATCATGGTAAGTTTTCCTTCCTTCTGGTCCATGGGGATGAAAGTGTGACTTTTGATATTGAAACAACTATGAATTTGTAAACTATAAAATTGTAAATATGCATTTCTTCTCTATGGTCTCGAGATCCATCGAATATTCCATTTTGGGCCTTAGGGATGAACTTGCAATTTGTAAACTTGCATAAATGTAAAGTTGTAAAATGTAAAATTATAAAGTTGTATTTCTTATATGTAATTTTAATATTGTGCTACATGTCCCCCTTTATTAAACATTAAGGGAAAATTTGTCGTTTGAAATATTGCAACAATTGTAAATTTGTAAAGCTGAAAGATGCAAACTACAAAGGTAAGAAATTAATTTTTTTCTCTACAATTTCTAGATTTGTCAAATATTCATTTTTAGGCCTTGGGGATTAACTTTCAACTTGTAGTTTTCATCAACTTTGACTTCTTCACAAAAACTAAAAATATGGAGGAATATTCTTTAAATATTCCATTTTGTGGGGTTGAGACTTGTATTTGTAATTTACAACTTTACAAAAATGGAAAATTGATTTAATACCCGCCTTCCCCGATGCTTTGAATATTCCATTTTTGCACTTCATGGGTAGAAATGTAGTTTGCAAAGTGGTACAAATAAAAACTCAAAAACTACAAAAAGACAATCCTTTACATGGAAGGATCCAATTCAAATGTTTAATAAGAATGTTGAGATTCATATACATAACCCGCACCATTAAACTGCAAAGTTTTCAAAGAGCCAAAATCAAAGGAAACATTAAGATATCACTATAAAATCACATATTAGGGTTGAGACATGAAACAAATATGAAATTTAGATATGTGGAACCACAGAATAAGGTCACAAATTGATAGGAAAATGATGGAATAGTCGACTACTCAATATACTCAAGTAAATTCATAAAACGTGCCAATATTTCAACCAGACCAAATCGGGAACCAACACAACATTCTTCTCTACATCATGTATATCATTTGTCCCTCCAAGCACCGGGGACTTTCACTTGTCTATATTTCGATGTTCTACCTACTTTTTATAATCATCTTTACTCAATCTAGCTTATATTTGAAACATGTATTAATTCTCGATACATGTTACACCATCATCATTAGTACAAACAAAAACACAAAAACTAATAACCTTTCAAAATCTAAAATAATCTATATCTAAATTAAAATTCTAATAAAATAATGCTTGCACACATATATGTTCTTCCTCCTTTTTCTCCATTCATTCATATTTCATTCCAGTTATCTTTTCACTCTTTCATATTTCACTTAAAATTAATTCACATTCCATGTCATGGTTTATTTAATATCTTTTCATGAAATCTTGATGATTTTTGTCACATTTTATGAGTCAATAGTCTTTGTTGTAGATATTTGAACTTCGTCTCTTATTATCTAGTGAATTAAGAATGACTTTTTTAAGATTCATACACTATTACACACTTCACATCTTATTTTGAAAGACCTCGGGCATTATCTTTTGGCACTAGATATTTTTTTCTTTGTAATCTATTGGTACCCAAATCGGTTATCCCTTTGAAGTCAAGAAGCATCAATAGGCTGAGTGGGAAGCTTAGAGAAAGATAGATTAGAATTTGAATCATTACGTAGTCGGGAGGGATCTAGCAGTCTCTTTATTACTCAAGCTTAGGAAAAGTTAGATAACACCATGATAAGGGTTTGACTTACCCTATTACTTTAGGTTCTACCTTTAACTAGGGTGAGAGGACCCATTTTGTAACTTGTATTTGTAAGGGAAAAGAATGGACCAAAAATATTTGACTCTCCTTTTTAGGACATTGAAAAATAACCTTGAGAAGACATGGTCAATGTAACATAATCTAACTCTCACAAGTTGTCACCCTAGAAAATGTAGATGTCTCTTAGATAATTTTCAGGTTACTAAAGAAAAAAATAAAACCATCTTTCTCCTACATATTTTGAGTAAATGATGGGTAAATTCAACAAATCTCCTTAGAATTTATGGATAAGCAGTGCAAAAGGGGTGGTTCTTGTAGGATTTATTAGTTATGGATGTATTTTGTTGGGGAATTAAGCAGGATAAAGTTGATTATACCAAATCTTTGAGAAATTTTAACAAACATTGGAAGATCTGCCAAATAAAAAGATAAGGACACTTCAAACAAATAACACTAAACCTTGAAATAGAAGGTGTGCATCCATGGAATCCCAAGAATACACACGATTTTACACAATTATGAGAATTTAAACATAAAATATCATGCCAAAAACTCAATAAAACATCAATAATCCCGATCTATAACACCTAAGATACACTCATAGAATTGCAAAAAACCTTCATCAATAAAATGGAATCAAAGTGGATTTAAAAATGTTTATTATATAATGAAATGAAATATCTCCTCACAACGTAATTGTAATTACCATAGTGCTACATAAGATTCGAGAGGGATTCCTAACATAAGATTGTAACATAAACATGAAATGAAGTCTTGTGTGATTCAGAGGGATTCCTCACATAAGATTGCAACATAAACATGAATAACTACTTTGAAATATCTCAACTTAAAAATCAGACACAACAAATGCTCATGATCAAACACAATTAACTCGAACTCATCAAATTCATCAACAAGGGAAAGTTTCATTTGCAGTCTCAATGCTTGTCAATGGTTGTACACTTACAACCATCTTGACATGATTCAATTTGAAAGATAAAGAAATTAACATGTTTCTCAAACAAGTTCTTGGAAAATTGTTTCTCTCATTTTTCCTTTCTTCTCTAAAATTTCAGAAAATTAAAACCCCCTATGTGAGATTATTCTCATTGCATTTATACAATCTCAATCACTCACTCACTCTTTAATTTCCCCCTAAAAGCATGAATCTTTAAAGAATATTCTTTTTACAACACATAGTCTAATCCACCTTTATTCTCTTGGAAATATTTTGTTTTATGTTGTTAGGTGGAAGAATCATGTGTCATTCAAGTTTTTCACTCTCCCATAATGACTAGGATGCCATATCATCCCCTTTGAGAATTGTTTAATGATTTCTCCAATTTGTGAGTAGATGGCCCCTTTTTGATGATTTTTGAGTGCCTCCATATGGTTTTATTTGACATGTAATCACATTTTCCTTTTGAGAATATATCTGAAGAACACACATTTCCTTTCGTGCCTTTTTGGGTTGATTATTCCCACATGGTTTTTGTCATATCAAACCAATCATCATTTTCTACCTAATTCCAACTTATTTCATACTTATTTCTCTCATGTGGATATCACATCTAGATATTAGAGGATATCTTACCATGATTACACTCATCTCGACTTTCCTACCTCGAATTTATTATAAAGGCATACCATTTTCCTCTACCAATTCACATTTTCTTTTCTAAGTGCAAGAATTTTGGGGAAATTTATCTACAACATGGCAAGAACACCTATAATAGCCAGCTTGAAAGACATTTCCACTAAGTATTTACACTTAATTTTTATCTGTCGAGTCCTCATGAGGCATTCGTAATAATACTATTTGAAATTATTGATCTTGAAGATTATATTGGGCCTCTAACAACTCAATCTATTCGGGTTGCATTAGTGAGAAGACTTATCAAGATAAGCCCTATTTTTCTACCTTCCAGATGATGTATTTTCATCTCTTCAGACTGGAGCATCAAAAGACTCCTGATGAATTGAAGAAGTTTTGGCTCATAAGCAGGCCTATTGTGCAAGGTTTGACCAATTATAAATGCCCATTCATTTGTAATGAGGTATTTGTTGTGAAGGAAGTCCCCATAGGGTCCTATGTATTTGATACAAAGAACTCACTAGGGACCGTGCCTTCCCTATTTCATAGGCTGAATGAACTGGAGCAATGTGTCTCAATATTGGAGAAAAAACCATCAAGGAACATACCTTCTTAGCCTCTGAAGCATCACCATCCTTTGTGAATTAATGTAGTGGTGAGTCTAGGTTCAAGCCTCCTACTCGGTCTTCTTCAGGATCATTCGTAGTTGAACTTCCAGCTCAGGATTCCAAGTCATCCTCCATTTTTAAAGCAATGGGGAAAAAATGGCTTTCCTAAAGGAGGTCTGGACATGATTGAATGGGTTTCCTTTTAGGAGAGGAGATTACAATTTCTTATATTGATAGATGGTCCTATGACAACTATTGATAAACTCAAGTCACTGGGTATGTCTTACACCTTTGGTAGGAGACATTATGTTTATTCAAATGGCATTGGGGATAGATGAATATGTTCCCAGAAATAATAGACTAGTGAAAAACCTTCCTCTTTGCAGAGAAGACTTTGTGGTAGTAGATGTTTAGGTTTATTTTTCTTCTTTCCTTTTTTGATACAATCCTCAAAGATATATGTAACTTTTTCTTCATGGGTTGGAGCCTTGTTGGAAAGAAAATTTGTCTTCTGGACAAATTTGTGTGTTTCAATCCAACACTATGGGAATCTAAGTCCCTCTACTTGAACAGTGCAGCTTCTATATGTGCATGCGTAAAAATATGGATTTCAATGGTGACCTTTCGACCATAGATCCAACAGGGGAACTCCACTGACCCTGTGGAAAAGCTAGAAATTTCTCACTAGAGAAGAACTTTGTCTAAGAAGGGGAAGGGAGTGAGAATGGAGGTAGGAGAAACTAATGTTGTGAGTAGAATATCAGATGCCCACACACATTAATTAGAAATTTCATTTACATGCATTTATAGTTAGAAGAAAAACAAACTCATAGAAGAAACTACAGGACTGAATGAGACTCATTGGTCGAAAAGTACCAATTAATTCCTCAATTAAAGAGGTAAAAATTCCTTCTTTTATTATTGAAGCTCGAGTAGATTTTGTGCATAGCTTGAGAATGGAAGAAATTGAGGAAGAAGAGAAAATAGAAGAAGAATGGCATTTTTTGTCTTTTCTAGGTACAGAGCACTCTGGTCTTTTCGAAATTAATCACCAACCCTTGGAATGACATTGAGAAGCCATTATATTCTTCACAAGAAACCATTACAACTTCACAAATCTTTGATGCCTTTTCAAATTCCTCTGTTGTGAAGAAAACACTCATGGCGGGTTAAAAACCAGATCTTGCAAAGCAACCATTACATTCAATTTTCCAGTTTAAATATAGACCATTTGATTTGTTCCTCTAACTTTGAAATTGGGTCATCCACATGGTAGGAAGGAATTGGAGTAGTTATGGGGAAGCCTTTCACATTTTATGATTTTTTGTGAGATTTGGAAATTTGGAACAAATTGGCCCGTAGCCCCGCTTTGACTTTTCAACTTAGACACGTGGCATGTTCTTATTGGAAACGGGGCCACGAATATTTTCTCAACATTTTAACCTTTTTTGGAAAAAGGCTCAAAAACTCAATTTCCTCCGCCGGCCCACTCTTCCGCTTTGACTTTTCAACGGCGGGCCCGAGACCATGGTGGAGTTACGGGGAAAATTAGAACTTTTACTTCACTTTTGGGAATTTGGTTAAATTTCCAAAAGTTCCCTGATAACCCCCTCATCCGCTTTGAATTTTTCCTATGAGGCTTTAACTTTGAATTTTTCCATTATAGCACGATCACGGCTACAACTTACTTTTTAAATTTTTACCTTTTTTATGAAAAAGACTTAAAATCTCAAAACCCCCGATGGATCGCTCGTCCACTTTGACTTTTCCATAGTAGGCTTTTCCTCTCCAATGACTTCAACACGTGGTGATCTGGTGTTGTTTTGGTAATTGACCCTTTTTACCCCATCTTCAGAATTGCACTGTTGTGACACGTGGAGCTGTCTGCTGAGCCTTCCATACTTAGCCGATTTTACTTTCATTTTGTACCTGGGACACGTGGCAAGCCCGCGCTTAATTGAAGACTATCCTTTGGACCCTACCCCTGGAGTTGTGTCATTGTGAAACATAGAGCCATCGCTGATTTTTGAAGTATGACCAAACTATATCTAATCAGAGAGACCCACATATCACTCGAGGATGTTGAGGTAAAATTTGATGGGGAAAGAAATACCCATCATTCCTGACTATAGAAAAAATACACAGATGAAGAGAACTTCATCATTTTGAGTCTAATTTTTAAATTTCCTTCACGAACCAGAGGCATGAAGTAAAAAAAATGATTTGAGGACCCACGTCATAAAACAAGTGAACAATATTGATCATAAATGAAGTTGCAAAGAGGATATTACGTGCATAGACCAAGAAATGGAGGATTTCTAAAAATGAGCAAACAGAGGTTTAAACAGCTCTAGGGCACGATTTTCTAATTTCTTGAATCTCTAATTTGGTTTAAACATCAATGAAGGGCATGAGCTCAAAAAAATTGAATTTTGCTATGGAAACGTAAAGCAATTTTCAGAGACAACAGTTGGCTCTAGCTTGGGGACATGGCATGAACTAGGCATAGCTAGGGCATGACATGAGGATCCAAAATCTCAAGTTTCAAAATATATTACATTGACCAATGCCTTATCCATTGGGCCTTATAGAGTCATGTACAATTCTAAGAAAGAATGGAAGAAGGAAGAAACACACAAACCAAACCACACACAACAAAAACCAGATAAAACTCAAACCAACACCACGTAATGTAAAAAAGGAAAACCACACCTACACAAATCACCTATGGTACAAGGTGGGGGACAACCCACTTTCACTAATGATACAACTTCAAGTATTTCCCACTTTGAGGAAATTCCAATGGTGTTCCATCCAAGTATGAGAGGAGAAAAACATTCTCACCACAAGCTCCATGAATTTGGAATGGGCCAAGCCATAATGAATCAAAATTTCCATGGCTGCTCTTTGGTTCTCTTCTCTTGTCCCAAAGTAGGAAAAAATATCCAACCTTGAATTCTCTTTCCTTTTCCCTCTTGTCAAATATATTCTTCAATTTCAATTGGTGTTCTTTAATTCTATCCACCACTTGGCATCTACTTTCCTCTAGCTTCTACAAGAAGAGGATCCTCTTGTCAATGGAGTATTTGTATTGACCCTCTTCTATTTCTTACAGCAGCTTGAGAGCTGGCATATCAATTGTGAGAGGAATCTCTGCCTCAATTCCATACAACATTTGGAAAGGTGACATACTTATTGCCTTCTTAGGAGTGATCCTATCAGCCCATAATGCATCATATAACTTCTTGTGCCAGTTCCTTTGATTCTCATCTACCATCTTGTAAATAATGGTCACAATGTTCTTGTTGCTTGACTTAGCTTGACCATTTCCCTGTGGATAGTAGTTAGAAGAGTGAGATAAGGAGATTCCAAAACCATAACAAAAATTTGTGAGATCCTTTGAAGAGAAATAGGTGGCGTTGTCTACAACAATATTCTATGGTACTCCAAAGTGGACAATGATATTCTCCTTGATGAAGTTGCAGACTGTTTCAGAGTTTTCTTGCTTGGTTGGGATGGCTTCCAACCATTTAGTGAATTAATCGATTGCGGTGAGTACATAAGTATTCCCTACACTATAATAAGGATTCAAAACACCAATAAAATCTAGCCCCCATTTCTGAAATGTTTCTTCAATTACCATGGGCCTTAGTGGAAATGTAGCTAGTTGTGTCTTTCCAAAAATTATTGACATGCTTTACATTTGGAAACCAAATCTTAAGTTTTTACAAATATGGAGGGCCAATAATATATCCCTTAGAGGATCTTATGTATGGTGACCATTTCGAGAAATGTCCACCACAAGCCCGATCATGATATGCCTTGAGCAACTTTTCTTGTTTCTCCTTATCTACACACACCGAGGAAACAACCATCAAGGCCTCTCTTTTAAAGTGCACAATTCTAGATCAAAAACTTGGTTTCCTTTAGCTTGAGTGTCCTTCTTTTTTTGTAATCAAGATGAGGAGGAATTCTCCATAAGTGAGATAGTAAGCAATGTCAGCATACCACTCATAAATAGTGGTGACAAAGAGTGCTCTGTGGACCATCTCCTGGATAGGTTGAGAAAACATCATCCTTTTCTCCCGATGAGCTTTGAGCACTTCATTTTCAGCAATCAGCTTACACTAACCATTTCCTTATACCAAATTAGAGTGTCCAATCTCCAAGTCATACTCTTGGGTCTTGCAATCTAGCTTCCTCTCTTAGCCCTAGGATCTTGTTGAGTCAAAATGGACTTGATTTCACTTCTAGGACCATCACTACCGTATGGGAATTGAGAATGTAGAATATAAAACTTTTAATGCTTTGACTCATCTGCGAGGCATGTTTCTCCAATTGATTGTACTTTATCTCATGATTTTTTAAAGGAAAGCTCATGAAAGTAATGGGTGCTTCCAAACCTTCATCATTTTTTGAACAAGGACAGCAGAGAGTATGTTTTCATGCATATAAATACATGATGAACTCCTTGTTGAAATCTAGAGATAAAAGAGTTGGAGCTTTGGCAATGGTTTTCTTGATATCCTTAAATGTTGTTTTTCCTTCTTTATTCCACTTGAAACTTGCTTAAGGCTGCATCATGGAATTTATATGCTTGGTGGTTAGCTCAGGTAAAAAAATGATGAAGGAAGTTTACCTTTCCAAAGAATGAATGAACTCCCTTCTTATTAGTTGGTAAGGTTAGTTCTTGGATAACTCTAACCCTCTCAAGATCGATGTGTGCTCCATGTTTTTTCACAATGTGTCCCAAGAACTTACCTACGTGACTCAAAAACTACACTTCTTTAGATTTAGAGAAATGTCATGTTTCATACACCTTGCAAGGACTTGCTCCAAATTACTGACATGATCTCCCCTCCTCTTTGAGAAAACCATGAGGTCATCAAGGTAAATGAAAAAGAAATATTTCAAATCTTTAAAGGCCAAGTCCATTTCTCTTTGGAAAGTGGCCCCGCATTGATCAAGCCAAAAGGAATTCTCTTGTAGGAAAAAGTGCCCTCAGGATGTTGTGAAGGTTGTTTTGTTGCAATCCTCTTTTTCCACCTTGATTTGGTTAGACCACGAGAATCCATCAAGCAAAGAGAGCATCTTAGATCCATTGAGTTCTTGAAAAATATGATCCATGATTGGAAGAGGGTAATTGTCCTTGAGAGATGCCCGATTCAAATTTCGAAAGACTACATAAATCCTTAATTCCCCATTTGTATTCCTTATCGGCACAATGTTAGCCACCTATGTTGAATGGTGGATGGGGAAGACAATTCTAGAATTTAGCATTTTTGTCACCTCTTCTTTGATAACATAATCAATCTTTAGATTGTAGGGCCTTTGTTTCTTCTTGAAGGTCTTAGCTCCTTGCTTCAAAGGAATGGAGTGATGCATTTCCTTTGGCTAAAAATATTTGAGTTCATCATAGGAATAGGCCGGGACATCCGAGTACTTTTTTAGCAGAGCAATAAACCTTCTCTTATCTTCGGTGAGCAACATTTACCAATGTTAACCATCCTTGGATTATCTAAAGTGCCAATGTTTTCTTGATCAAAATTAGATGGATACCGAGAAGACTATTTTTCTTTCTCTTAAATAAACCTATCATTCTTGTCAAAGAGATCTTCCAAAGAAACTAGGCCTTTGGGGATTTTGTTTCCTTTCAGTTTATTACTCCCTCTTCGTCAAATCCCTCAATTCCTTCCTTATCTTCTTTGGGGACTAATTTATAGTGTAGGTTTTCACTTCCTTCAAAGAAAAGGTTATTGAAGTTATCCCTTTATTCTAAGAAGGCTAGGATCTGATTGTCATCATTGAAAACCTTCCAGTGATTTGCATTGTATACGGTATGTTGGGTCCGAACACCATCTCAATGGTCATTTTATCCTTTCCAAAAGAAGAATAAGGTGTCACTAAGGAAGTGACACTACTAGAGAATTGGCCTTTTCATTCTTCTCCCTAGGAATAGATTCAATGGAGAATGCATCAAAATTCAATGCACTCCCACAATCTATTTCTATAGTGCTTGAGCCTTGAATTTTTACAGTATTGTTGGTAGACCTACTTTACCACAACCTTTACATCTCAGCCTTCTTGATTCCCATGTCTCTCTACCGCATTCATTCCTAAGAGCAATGCTACATACTCTATTGTATTATTTGTATTGTCAAATTGCAGTTTGTAGGCAAAAGGATATACCTCATTAGAGGGAGAGTATAATACTACACCAGCTCGAACCTACTTTGGAATGACTACCATAAAACACCATTGTCTAAATTTGATCTTATTCTTCTTCCATGTGGAGTGTCAAGTTCTCTTCCTTATGTGATGTAAGGAAGTAGTTTCCCAACCCACAATCTTGAAAGAGGATGTTAGCTCTTGGATCATCGATTAGCTTCTTGTGAATTTCATTTTCGACCGTGATAACTTCTTCCTTTATCCTTTCACTGGGATAGTTACAGATGACCAATCCATTTTTATTTCTCCACCTATATCTCTACAAAAAAATTCTACTCAACAACATACCAAAAGATGATGGGATATCTGCCACCAAAATGGTCAAGAGTATCTTCTTGTCAAGTTAATCAACTAGTGCAACCTGAGCATCCTTGATTCTTCCTACCAATGGAACTTGTTTGGATTCCATTGAGTAGCATGTTCCATTTACCTAGGTCAAAGTGAGGCCAAGAGAATTTGTAACTTTTGTTGGCATCACATTATCTGAGGCTCCATAATCTATAATGTAATTGTTCAACTAGAAACCTTTGATGAGAAGTGACAAGTAAAAAGGCTCAACTCTGTTGGTGTTGGAAGCACTGAGGGCTAACATGTTTTGAGAAGGTGGTATGGATGGTGTGGGTAATAGGCCTTTAGAGATTGGGCTTGAAGGAAATGGGTTGCTACCATGAACTGCTTGATGAATATGTCAAATTGTGTAGGATGCGGTTATAGGTATTCAATCTCAGAGAGTTAAACTTTGGTTTTGTTTGCATGATCCAAAAATTCAAATGGAGCCATGGTAGATGAGGAATAGGTTCAGCAATGGGAGAGGATTTAAATGATAGGGGTTTTTACTTTTGGTACTAGGTTATCCTTTTCAAATGTGGCCATTGGCCTAGAAGGAGGTGAGGTTGTAGCCTTTGACTGAAATTTAGATGTTCTTATAGAACCAATATTTAGAAGAGAATTGATATTAACAACTTTTGAGTTGGGAGAAGAATCAGATAAATTATTTGGCACAACAGTGTGATCCTTGACAACTAGTGAATCTGATTTCTCTTTGGATGATTCCATGGAAGGTGGTAATGGTGATCCTCCCGCTGATGATCTTGTTTAGTGGAGGCTTTGAAAAGCTATATTCCTTATTCTTATTACTCTAAATTGTAACTTTTGAGGCTGAAACACCATTCTTAGATTGTGAATGAGTGAAAAAATCACATGAAAAACTTGGAGCTTCTTCATCACCTTCCTCCTCATCATCAACGTATTCAATCAAGGCCATTGTGTCACCAACATCTTCAATTTCGGGATAGTTTTCATAGTCGTCCATGATTTCTTCTTTAGTTTCCTCAATGTTTGTTTCTTATTTTGAATCTCTAGTGTCATAGGTGGCATTAATGCGTGGTCCTTCAAGAACAAGCCTACAAGGAGGTGGAGTAATTCTTGGTCTATCAAGAGGATTTGGTCTCCTTGGAGCATTCCTCATTGTGATTTATGACAGCTACTTCTTTAAAGCAACTAGGTAATTTGCCATTTTTTGAACATTGGATCAATGATGACTAAATTTGAACTCTGACCCTTTTACTTCCCATTTGGTCCTTTCACTTTGCCAAAAATAATTAGATCATCATCGTATCAACTACAAATTCTTGAACTTCCCTTAATGTTCTTGGTTGACCTCTTCGAGGAAGAAACCAACTTTTGATGGAAAATCACCGATGAAGAACCTTTTCAAGTTGTTTTCAAGGTACCACATCTTCGGGATCCTTCTTGCCAACCTTGTATACCTTGCTATAAAATCTCTCATTGATTCAAATTTTTCCTTCTTCATCTGAACTAATTGGACTAGAAGATCTTAACAATCTTCCATGCTCTTGAACCTATGTTCAAATACACTTCTTATATCTTCCCAGCATGTGACAGATCTTGGGGGAAACATGTAGAACCATTCAAAAGATTTTTTTGGAGTGACTCCACAAATATCCTGACTAAAACATCTTCATATTCAACTCCCAACACTCCACAAGAAGTGATGAATGTTGCTACATGTTCTTTAGGTAGCTGAGAACCATCCCCTTTGAATTTTGGGAAGTTCTTTCTTGAGCCTCTTGGGAGGTCATGAAGTGGTTGTGGAAGAGCAAGTGGACTAGTATTTCTTCCCCATGGTACATTAGGCCTACGTTCCTCACACTCATGATCACCCATTCTATTCTTGTTTCTATCCTCTAGTCTTGCTAAGGCTGCTTTTCTGTTGTTGCTCTTTCTTTTACTTCAATTTGGAGTCTTTCTATTTCTTCAAGTTGATCCCTTATCTCCTCTTCAACCAATCGCCTCTCTTTCAAGCTCTTCAAATGTGGGATCAATTTTTCCTCCTTGCCTCAGTTGTTGGGTGTATCTTCTATCAGCCAACTTGAAAGTTTATGCTCTTCTTTGGGGTGCTGGAATTTGTCTCTACCTTTCCAATTTGACAACACGTTCCTCTTCTAGGTCCAGAATCCTTATAGCAATGAAGTATTGATTGACACTTTTTCTATTATGCCAAATAACTTCTCTCATATCAGAAGTAATGTCTTCTTGGATGTGAAAGAATAAATCAGGTCTCTCAACAGGAGGATTTCCCAGAATAGCCATGATTTACATCCATATAGCTCATATGATTGTTCAATCTATAGAAACTTTTCTTCTAGAATATTTTATTTTATTTTATTTTATGACCTTGAGGTCCTTTTAGGTATAGATGCTACAAAAATTACCCCATGATGGGTGCCAAAAATTGTTGGTGAGAAAATTTGTCTTCTAGACAAATTTGTGGGTTTCAAGCCAATGCTATGGGAATCCAAGTCCCTCTATTTGAACAGTGCAACTTCCATATGTGCATGCATAACAAGGTGGATTTCAATGGTGGACTTTCAACCGAGAGAGATCCAACAAGGTAACTCTACAGAACATGTGGTAAAGCTAGCAATTTCTCACTAAAGAAGAACTTTTTTTGAGAAGGGGAAAGGGAGTGAGAATGGAGGTAGGAGAAACTAATGTTATGAGTAGAATATCAGATGCCCACACACATTAATTAGAAATTTCATTTACATGCATTTATAGTTAGAAGAAAAATAAACTCATAGAAGAAACTACAAGACTGAATGAAACTCATTAGTCACAAAGTACCAATTAATTCCTCAATCAAAGAGGCAAAAATTCCTTATTTTATTATTAAAGCTCAAGAAGAGTTTGTACATAGCTTGAGAATGGAATAAATTCAAGGAAGAAGAGAAAATAGAAGAAGAATGGTGTTTTCTATCTTTTCAGGTGTAGAGCACTCTAGTATTTTCTAAAATCAATCACCAACCCTTGGAATGATGTCGAGAAGCCATTATATTCTTCGCAAGAAACCATTACAACTTCACAAATCTTTGATGTCTTTTCAAATTCCTCTGTTGTGAAGAAAACGCTCATGGTGGGTTAAAAACCAGATCTTACAAAGTAACCATTACATTCAATTTGCTAGTTTAAATATAGACCATTTGATTTGTTCCTCTAACTTTGAAATTGGTCCGTCCATGTGGCAGGAAGGAATAAGAGCGGTTACGGAGGAAGCCTTTCACATTCTATGAATTTTTGTGAGATTTCATAATTTGGAACGAATCGCCCGTAGCCCTACTTTAACTTTTCAACTTAGAAATGTGGCATGTTCTTATTGGAAATGGGGTCATGGATCTTTTCTCAACATTTTAACCTTTTTTGGAAAAAGGCTCAAAAACTCAATTTCCTCCGCCGTCCCACTCTTCTACTTTGACTTTTCAATGGCGGGCTTAAGACCATGGTGGATTCACAAGGAAAATTAGAACTTTTACTTCACTTTTGGGAATTTGGTTAAATTTCCAAAAGTGCCCCGATGGCCCGCTCGTCCGCTTTGAATTTTTCCTACGGGCTTCAACTTTGACTTTTTCCCTTATAGCCTGATCAGGGCTATGGGTTACTTTTTAACTTTTCACCTTTTTTATGAAAAAGACTCAAAATCTCAAATCCCCCCGATGGCCCACTCATCCGCTTTGACTTTTCCACAGTGGGATTTTCCTCTCCAATGACTTCAACACGTGGCGATCTGGCATTGTTTTGGTAATTGACCCTTCTACCCCATCTTCAGAATTACGCCGTTACGACACATGGAGCCGTCCACTGAGCCTTCCATACTTAACAAATTTTAATTTTATTTTGTACCTGGGACACATGGCAAGCACGTGCTTAATTGAAGATTGTCCTTTGGACCTTGCCCCTAGAGTTGCGTTGTTGCGACACGTGGAGCCATCTACTGAGTTTTGAAGTATGACTGAACCACATCCAATTAGAGAGACCCATGTATCACTTAGGGATGCTGAGGAAAAATTTGACGGGGAAAGAAATGCCCATCATTCCCGACTATAGAAAAAATACACAGATGAAGAGAACTTCGTCATTTTGAGTCTAATTTTCAAATTTCCTTCACGAACCAGAGGCATGAAGGAAAAATAATGATTTGATGACCTAGGCCATAGAACAAGTGAACAATCTCGATCAAAAATGGAGGTTGCAAAGAGAATATTATGTGCACATATTGGGAAATGGAGGATTTCTAAAAACAAGCAAAACAGAGGTTCAAATAGTTCTAGGGCACGACTTTTACTAATTTCTTGAATCTCTAATTTGGCTTAAACATCAATGAAGGGCATGAGCTCAAAAAAATTGAATTTGGCTATAGAAACACAGATCGGTTTTCAAGAGACAACAGCCCCTATAGAACCCCATTTTGATACATTTCCATAATACAAAAGATAACAAACAATTTTATTAGTTTAAATGCTTCATGATGGATTTGAAATATAATCAAATAAATATAAAAGTTTAATGTATTGTATTAGATTAAATATGTATGAAAATAACAATTTCACAATGATATTCAGTTTTTAATTAAACAAGATTAATTACTTTGAAATATGATGAAAAGAAAGTTTAAGGAAAACAAGCCTAGGATTGTTCATCGGTCTTCATGTATGTATCTTTATATTCTTCATCTCTTTCTTCCTTGGGTTTCCTACCCATATATGTATCATACTTCCGAATAGTTCTTGTATATCATCCTCATCGGGAGCGTATGGTGCTAGAATATTAGGGCTTTCTTGTTTAGTGCATCTACACATTGACACATCTTCTATTTGTATTCCCATGGTTTTTATTTTAACTCTACAATTCTTGTTTCTACAGTCATTAATATCTTAATGACTTCATAAGAAAAGTTGTCTCTTTGGATATTTTTCTTAAATAACTGATTAAGAATTCAGTTTTGAGACCACCATAACTCTTTTCAAATTCATCAAATACCATGTATTCTAACTCTAGATCAATAGTGTCCATAATTTTTTCAACCCATTTCTTCTATGTCTCCATTTTTTCTATTATTCCATTCAAAACCTCAACTCTGAGTTTGACCAAATCTTCAATTGCATACTAAGTTCCCATGTGTTCAATTGGCACAATTCCTTATTTTTCAACTAAGTCTTTTTCATGTTGGGTGATACGGTTTAGTTTGGGGAGAATTCCCTCAAAATAGAAAAGCTCATTATCACATTGTTTAATTAACTCATCAATTTCATTGATCTTATTCTTAAGTTCTTCATATTTCATCCTAGCTTTCTCAATGGATTTCTTCCCCTTTCCCATTAGCTTTTCCACCCAAGTATCAACAACTTGAACCTTTTTAACAACCTTTTCAATGTTTCCTATAACCTCTAGATTAGTAGTAGAGATGTCTTTTTGGCATTCACTAGACTCGACCAACTAACTATTCTAAACATGAACTCAATTTTTTGACCCAATTTTTCAAATTCATTTGTGTTATCTTGTCCTCATCCACTTTGTGTAACAAGTCATTGACTACTTCTGAAACTCCTTGCTTCAGTGCATCTCTTGAAGGTTTTCCTAAAGGAATGAGTTGAACATTATAGTCATTTGTTGCTATATCACTTCTTATCTTACCTTCACGTGGAATTTCCACCACCAAGGTTTTGGATCAAAATGGGTCAGTGTGAGTTTTAGTAATGACCCTATCCTTTTTGGAGCCTTTGTGGGTTTTGGGAAATCCAAGGTTGTAAGATATATGGCTTTTATAGGTACAACCTCTTCTTCTTTCTCCTCTATTAAAATCAATTCTCCTATACAACCTTTTGTAAGAACAATTCCCACATGTGTATCTTGCAATGCTTTTTGGTATTTTCAGGACAACCACCGATTGCTTAAATATTTATTGAACATCCTACACTAATGGATCCTTGTGTTGTTCCTTTTCTACTTCCAGTGTCAATTCCTTGGGTTCATATTGTGTTGGCTTTCCCCAACCTGATTCTCTACTTGATCTTGAATTTGGGATTGACCAACCTCCTTTTGAGTCATACCAACATTTGGAACACGTTCTCTATTTATCTTCCCAATGGATGTAGTCACATCTTCTATGTTTTCCATGGGAACTTCTTAGGTTTTAGGTAATTCTCTTTCTTCTACAATTTATATTTCCTTAGAGGTTGTTTTTTTGTTCAAATATCCTCATGAACTCTGGTCTATTGATTTCCTTTTTTTATTTTTATACCTTGTTTTGTGGCATGGTGGGCTGACTTTCAATAGTTGATCTTTAACCTTTTTCAACATGTATATTCTTACTTTCATCAATATTTTCCTTTGTACTAGTTTATTTTGCAATTTCAATCACCTTTTCTCTAACATACTTTGACCTTTTAGGTGATTCACTACTTTGGGTAACCTTGGTTTCATGTTGGGGATCCTTTTCATCTAGTGCCCCAATGTCCATACTTTCCCCACCATAAACTCCTTGAACATCTGACTTGATCATTTATGAGGTAGTTTGGACTTTAGAAGATACTTCTGACATTGGAATTTCTGACTCAACAATTGACACATGGATGGATTCTCTTACTCCTTCACCTGACTAGGGAACATCTATACTTTTTTCCACTTGTTTTTCAACTAGTACTTCAAATGCCTCAAGTGTAGGAATTTATTCATTTGTATCTATATCCATTATTTCAATTGGGACTTTTGTTGATTCATGCAATTGATCAAATAGAGGTACACTCATTCCTTCCACTAGTGTTGTATAAAACTTCTTCAAACCTTTTTCTAACAAAGAATTATCTAGTAAGTTGGATGGGAAATTACTCTAGGATACTTTCTCTTGAGTTATATCAGTTGTTACTCCTCCTAGAAATAAAGTTGAAGCTAGAAACATTGGTTGTATACTTGGACTTACTTGAACATCCTTTGTTTTGGTGGTGGAGTTGCTCGATGAACTAAGGAAGTAGATATTTCTTCTTGTTCCTTAGTGAACATGGGAGGATCAATTTCTTTAAGATTCTTATGCTTTTGTTTCTTAGATGCATTATCACCTTCTCTTACTAAGGGTTGTTCAAATAAAATTTTATATGTTTTCTTTTCCCTTTAAAATTGTTTGATATATGGTGTTACCCTTCCCTTAGTAATTTGTAACTTAGATTAGATATGGCACTTGTCATGGCTCCTCTCATCAACTTTTCAAGTACTTTGGGATCTTGGTAAAACCATGGAGGGGAATTTTGAGTAGGTAAGGCCTTTCTTTCTTTTTTGTTTTGATTGGTACTACAAAAGTGATAGGAGAATTTTCCATAGATTTTAGAAGCATCTCTTTTGTTTTCTGCTTCAAAGAAAACATGGAGGTTCTGTCACACTAGAACAAAGTGGTCCACTCATCAAAAATTCATGTAGTAGGTATTTTTAAGGTAATGGAGGGATTTCTCTCCTAATGCATCTATATTATCAACTCCTTCCCTCAAAGGGGAAAGATCTTCCTTCAAAATCTCTAATTTCTTCAAATTATTAAGTACCATTGTATTCTGAATAGATAAATCCATGTTCTTTTGTTTTAACCAAGTCAAAGTTCTCCTCATCACATGAGAAATCCTATCATATTGATCATCTAATTCTTTTTCATCCCATTTTATGGGGGTCATTGGTTTTCCTTCTATCTTTTGATCAATATAAAATTGACTCATAATTTTTGGTCATCCATGATTCCTGAGGCACCACAACAATTTTAAAATCAATGATTTATGTGAGGTTCATCCTTGAGAAATCCCTGAGTTTGAATTCCTCTTCATCTCTAAAATTCATCCAATAGTCCTCAAAGTGAGGTTCATGCTCAAAATAATTTTCCAAAGTATTGACCACCCATCTAATGTCATAGATAGACCTTGCCTCAAACTTTTCCATATCAAAACTTTCCATTTCCTCATCCATCAGCCTAGCTTTTATAATGGAAGGGCATGAATATCTCCTAATTCTAATATGGAACTTGATATTCATTTTTTGTTTCACGTAAATCATCTATGAACAAGTGTTAATTGTCTTGCCAACTCACATAAAGCCATCTTATCATCTAAATACCTTGGTAATTTGCATGGTTGTCCCTCAATGATCCAAAAATTTACCAAAATTTTTCCCTCAATCACAAACCCCTATAGGCATTAAATTTTTTTCCAAACTTACCCCATTAAAATAAAATTAAAACAATGTAATAATTCAAGTACACTACACACAAGTTGATAAAAAGTGTGGCTAAATGTCTACGTCTTTGGGTTCCTTAATAGAACCGATATATTATCAACTTCAAATGACTATAATAAATAATACAATCTAAGCATGATAATATTGAATACATAAGAACAAGAATCTTTATACCAAGTAGCGACCCTGGTTGATAGATTCGATCCAATATTCTCCTTCAGGCATGATGTCCTTTGGTTTGTCGATTGGTCTTCCGGATGGCTCCCTAGTCGATTCTCCAGGCTCTGCATTCTGAAGTGTGGCTCAAATGTGGCCTATTGGGTAGTTTTGTAATAACTCCCAATTACAATTTTTCCTATTAAAATAGGTCTTATTTTCTCTCCATATTTCCTATATTAAAATAGGTTGTACATCTCCATAATGTTGCCATGATCGCCATCGAACTTCACCAGTCATCCTTCTCGGCTCGGGCTCAGAGTATGTCTTCTCGGAGGGAATTTAGAGCTACAAAATAATATTTCACCTATTAAAAATAATAGGACTTAAAAATAATAATAATGCCTATAATGATAGGGCTTACATATTTACATGCCTATAATAATAGGCCTTAGCTCCAAATGTGCCTATAATAATATAGGACTTATTTTCTCACAAATGTGGGCCTTCACATTTTATTATGGCCACACATTATAACACCACCATATTTGCCTATTAAAATAATAATAATAATAATAGGACTTATAAATATTTCTCCAAAATATTCTCCCCCTCCTTTGAGCTCTAAGAAAATAGCTTAGAGTTGTGTGTGTTTACAATGCACTGGCTCCCTATTTATATTGATTAGGGGCCCAGAATATAAGGATATTTGATAATATCCATGGCTTATTTTTAAAAATATCCCATAATAATCCTCAACAGATTAGGCTTAGAAAAATTCTCCATGGCATAAGAATAATTTATCCACCAAATATTTAATCCACTTCAAATAATAGCCTTAATAGGCTTTGAGCGGGTTATAAGGGATTAATTCTTTTTTAAGATTTTAAATAAGTTTAAGCCATATTTTTGTAAAAACTGAACCCCATAATAATATCCACTCTTCACATGGATGGAGTAGCTTTATGTGGGAAAAAATCCCACATTATATGCAAGCCTTTTTAATAAGCTTTATCCACCAAAATTTATTCTCACATGGACTTTTCCTCTCTCTTTTTTATAAAAGATTATAAAACCTTTTATGTGGGTAAAAACCATAAACCCACCTTTAATGCCACGTGTATAAATAATAAATCCACGTGGTCACATGCATATTTTCCATGTGTCAAATGCAGTTGTGTAGCTATGCCACATGTCACCATGTCATTTGTCCATTTGGCGTATCCTTCGGTTGTTGACTACCAATTAACCGAACTTTGACCGATCATAACTTTCGCATATGGACTCAGATTTGGTGAGCTCTACACAATGGTTTTAACATTAGATGATTTCAAAATCATCAGTTTTTATGTTAACCAACATTGACCAACTGTGGACTAAACTTTGACCAGCCACCAAATGTGCATACAGACTCCATTTTTTACGTTCAAATAGTCGATGGAAAGCTCTCAAAGTCAACTTCTGCATTTTGTTGATCCTATAAATTTTAGGGAATATATTTCCTCCATATCACTTTAATCCACTGTTCTTATGTAAGTGAATCTCTTATACTGAATAAATAAGCAACCATATTCCATTATTGTATTTCTAGATTCTTATGATATTCTATATTAATGACATTCAGGTTTGAACAAGCATATGACATGTGTAAAAAATGTATCATTCACTAATCTTGCATTTCCCTTCCAATTACTCAATTCTAATTGGGGATAAACCTCATGCATTTTTTGTTTTTGTAAGTTACATGTGGTATAAGGCCAGGGAAACTTCTATGGCCTACAATATTGTAAATTAGATATGTCATCATGTAAAATTTGAGCTCCCCAACACCACCCATCTTGATATTTGTATTCAGTGCTAGAATATGCTCATGAATTGAATCAGTAATAAGGGTTACCCAAAAATTCTCCCTTTCCTTTCTAAAACAATCCACATATACATGAACATCCATTCTTTGAATTAATTTGTTGTTTCCAAACCATCCATCCTACTTAGAGAACACAACTACATCTTCCGCTTCTTTCACAAACTATTCCCTAACCAATTTCTTGGGAATTCTTGTAGTCACCTTCTTGTCTACTAACAACCACTTAGTGTTTATAATTTTAGCATAGTATCTCTTCTAGCTTCATAGTCTTTAAGGGATAATTGAACACCTAGGGTTATCAGAGTTTTGATTACTAGTAATTTTAGCATTATCCTGAAGGCCTTGGGTGTTAAATTTAATATTGCTTTACCACTACCATCTAAGACTTCTATTTTTTCTAGATTATAGTTCATAGCACAAAGCCTCACCAATTCAGGGCAATGCACAAAGGGAGGTATAGCACCACTGAGGCAATATTACTAGCCTCGATTGCTTCCATGAGTTCAATTTTGTTTGGGCTATTCAATATTTATAGGAATTCATTCAAATCAAGCATCCATTAAATCCATGTATGTAATCTTATCTAAATCACTAGTAATTCTAGATGTGACATGAAAACCCGATGGCAATGTCTTCATATTTTATGCCCTAGCTTCTACTTTCAATCTCTTTGCAAATTATGGAGTAAAAATAATGAAAGTACGAGAGTAGTATAATCCTTACCAGTTTCCTATGTAAATGTCTGTGTAGTTCACCTTTGCTTCTTATATTTTCAAGCCTTTAGCTCCCAATTGATACTCTTTAATTGATTTTACTTCATTCCTTTAAAAATTATGATAGCAAGGGCATTTGAATCTTGACATACGATAATAAAAAGCTTGAAATGTTCGAATACTTCAATCAATTTTTCCTTGATTTGTGCAAAAATGCATTAATAGTGGTAGTCATAAATACATTCAATCATGGCCATCCATTTTTCCTCCCGTTTTCAAATGTGGGGCATCCAAGTGGAGTAATTCTATGGTATGCGGGCTTGGGGAGTTTTTGTATTTTTGCACTAATTTTTAAATGCAAAAAAATTACACATTTGACCCGATCACCCGCATTTTAATATTATTGTGATCCTAACACGTGTTCAAATCTTGAATGTAGTTGAGCTATGGGACCTTTTTACACATCTTTCTATTTTCCTGATTGAGCACAAAACTACCAATTCAACCCGAGGCCCCGCTCTTCCGACATTTTCCTAAGAATACGCCACATGTCATTGGCGGGTATCAAAGATATTTCTATAATTTGCATTTTTATCGACTTAACATCAAGAGAACATCATTGGCCTGATACCCTACTCTAATCATATTTTAACATGTATATCTCTTTAGGAGTGGGGTCAACTTCTTGTTTTGTGTCCTTTGACTTTGAATATTCTCAAGAATATTCTTTGAGCCTTGGGGCTAAGTTTACATTTTGTAAATATTATACAATTTTTTTAACTTTGAAAATTAAGCCCACAACACCGTAAGTATTAGGAACATGCCACGTATCATCTCGGTGATGGAGCAAAATATGAAATTTGTAGCAATGGCCAAAGGATAATATACAAGGATATTTTTTAAGATTACACCTGATTTATGATCAACATAATGATGATTTACAAAAGAAATAATGACTATTACTTTCCTCGACCAAAAAAGAGGAATTATACCCTAAACACAAGGTTTTCAATTGCCTTCATCATGAATATATTTTCAAATACACATTTTTTATACGAGAAAACTGATCGAGTAAATTTTTCAAAGGAATACACTAGATAAAAGGGGTGAGATCAATGCAAGCACTAACATCGGCTCTGACTCGGGGATGGGCACCCCTTGTGGGTGCCACAAGAACCATATAAACTAAACATACAACAAATCAAGTTCCTAAATCCATTGGGTTATAAAGTCATTCAAATTACACACTAGGTCAAACAATACCTATTCACTTCACAAAAACATACCGTGAAACTGAGGTAACTGGTCATTGTAGACCAGAAAACAAAAAGGGAAACAAAAACAAATAAAAAAGGAAAAAATAGATAAAATGAATATACATTGTAAAATGATTCATATGTTATTTGAATCAATCCAATATGTGTTTCAAATTCCTTCCATTAATAGACAATTCAAGTAACTCTCCATACAGTCCTTTAGGAAAAATGTGTGCTCACCAATTCTTATGTCAATGGAATAAGGACCCATCCATAAAGAATAAAATTTACCATGTTTCCCCTTATCCTCATGCCTATTATCCCACAATAAGAAAATATATCCAACATTGAAAGTTCTGGGAGACACCTTTTTATCAAAAAAATCTTGAGTTTCTCTCTAAATCTAAGGTGTCTTTGGTGAGACTCCATTCTCTCTTCATTGAAATCAACTATTTTATTGATCTGAACTTCATAGGGGTTCACCTCTTCATTCTCAAGTTGTTGTAGGAACTGGTAAGAAGATAACTACATATGCAGGGGTAAAAGATACTGGACTCCGTAAACTAATTCAAATGGACTCTTTCCAGTGGCTCTTTTGGTAGTAATTCTATCTACCCATAAATAAAATTTCAACTGCTCACCCCATTTTCTTTAGTAACCTCCAATGTTCCTCTAATTATCTTAATCAAATGCTTATTGCTTAATTCATCTTGACCATTCCCTTGTGGATTTTATTTGGATGCATATGTCATATTAATTCCATATTCCTGGCATATAGTCACTAATGTCTTAGCCATAAAACTCATGGAATTATTAGCAACTATTTTTATAGGCAATCCAAACCTACAGATTATATGATTTAGGATGAAATCCATGACTATTTGGTGAGTTACCTTTTTGGTAGGGATAGCTTCAACCCATTTGGTAAAATAATCAGTGGCCACCAAAGTATCCATTTGTGCCCTGAACTTGAGGGATATGAGATATCTCCAATAAAATCCATGCCCAATTTTTAAAGGGAGATTCTATTGACACTAGTTGTAGGGGTAGAGCACCTGAAGCTTTCATTCTTCCTGAGAACCTCTGACAACTTTCACATTTTCTAACCAACAAGGTTACATATTTGAAAAGTGTGGGCCACCAATAACCTACCCTTAAGATCTTGGGCGTTACTCTTCCAGCAAAGTGACCTCCACATACTCCCCCATGAAATTATAAAATCAATTTGGGAGCTTCTTCCTCTATGATACATCTCAAAAGAATACCTTCAAGATTCTTCCAATCCAACCCATAATCAGTGATGATATATTTTTGGGAGGCTAGTTTGAGTGTCCTTCTTTGATTTTTTTCCAAATGGCCTGGACACTCCAAATTCTGAGGTAAAATATTATGTCCTTATACCATGTGGAATTGATTAATTTCTCATGGACATCCATATTTCCTTCTTCAATTTCATTGACTTCCATCACCTACAGGTTGCTTTCTACCATCAACTTTGTAAGACCTAGACCTCTTACCAGCTTGGTGGTTTGTATATCCATGTCATACTCTTGTAGCTTGTTCACCCAATGACATCTCTTGCTGGAAATTTCCATCTCTAATAAAATATCTTTGACCATAGTGTGGGGAACATAGGCTATAATCTTGGAACTCAAGATATAGGGCTTGAAAATTTTATTTGCTCTTACCAAGGAAAATATTGCTTCTCCATGATGGTATACTTCAATTTAGCTCCTTGCAATGCTTTACTTAAAAAACAATGGGCCTTTCATTTCCCTCTTCATCCTTTTGCAATAGTATAGATGCAATGGTGTTTTCAGATGCAAAGGAGAATATCTAAAAATCCTTCTTGTAATCAAGGGTTGCCAATACTAGAGCATTTTTCAATGCTTCTTTAATTCCAATGAAATATTGGAGAGATCCTTCCTCCCATTTGATAATTTTGTCCTTCTTTAACATGCTTGTAATGGGGATAGTCATTTCAGAAAAATTAGAAATGAATCTCCTAATGAAATTTATTTTACCAAAGAAGGACTAGATCCCTTTCTTAGTTTTGGGACAAGAACTTTACCAATTGCTTCCACCCTTTTAGGATCAATCATGACCCCTTATTTTGACATAATGTGCCCCAACAAATTTTCCTTTTGAACCCCAAAATGGAACTTTTTAGGATTCAATGAGATGCCATATTCTCTACACCTCATCAGCATCTTCTCCACATGTTCCAAGTGATCACTCCTTTTCCTAGAAAACATTGTCACATCATCCTGATAAACAATAATAAAATCATTGATATAACCTGAGAATGCAACATCCATGGCTCTTTGAAAAGTATCCCCAGCATTCATTAGACCAAATGGCATTCTCACATATACATAGGTACCCCATGGAGTGGTGAAAGTAGTTTTGATTCTTTTTGATTGCTTTACAACCACTGGTTATACCTTGAGAATCCATCTAATGTGGACAAAAACTTAGACCCAATGACCAATTGTAACATGTTATCCATATTAGGAAATGGATAATTATCTTTAATTGAGGCCTTATTCAAGTTCCTAAAATCCACACACAACCTTATGTCTCCATTTTTCTTTCTTATTGGCACTAAGTTTTCCACCCATGAAGAATATCTTGTTGGCTATATTATCCCTCCATCCCTTAACTTTTTTAGTTCTTCTTACATTTTGAGGGAGAGAAGTGGATTAATTGGCCTCTGTTTTTGCCTAAATGGTTTAGCATTAGGTTCCAAAGGTATTTCATGTTGAAATAGATCTTCCCTATATGCTTTCAGCTCTGAGTAAGACCATGCTAAGTAGTCTTGGTACTTCTTCAACAACTCAAAATAGGACTACTTTTCCTCCTTACTCAAATTACTTCCTAGCCATAATTTTCTAGGTTTTCTCTAGTTCCCAAATTAAATTCTTCAACATATCTTGAAGCAGATATGTGTCTATGAACCACCCATGTCAAAGCATTATCAAAATTAGACTCTAAAGCCACCAATCCTCTAGGAATTGTATTGGTTTTCAATTAAATTATATCCCTTCCAAACATGGTTTCTTTACCATCACACACAAAAACCATTGGTTCCCATTCCATACATTAGTTGATGAACTATCCTTCATTTTACAAAAACCTCTGAACTTGGGCATCATCATCAAATACTTTCCAATGTTTCACATTATCGGGAAGATGGTCTTGAAAATACTTCAATATCATAATCACAATAAGGAGAGACATTGTAGTTTTCAAACCTGGATCCAAGCACTACCAACTTATTTACTATAGCATTTTGTGCTCCATTATGATATAAAATGTTAAAGGAATCAAACATCTAAATAAAACCCCACACTTCATGCTTATATTGTTTCATCCTTTAATTTTTGTAGCATACAATTTTCTAACTTGTTTGACCACTAACTCAGATTCCCCTTTAACAACTATTTCCTTGATACCATACCTCCATGCAATCCTTAAAGCCAAAAGTAATGCCTCGTATTTTTCAAAATTGTTTGTGCACTCAAATTTAAGTTTAAAAGAGAAGTTAAAATATCTTGTTTTTGAGATACAAGGACAACTCAAACACCATTTCCCAAATTGGAGAAAGCTCTGTTTCACCTGATTCTAGAGCATTTCTTTGAATGTTGATGAAATAGATAAGGGTAAAGGGCTAGGAGGAATACCTGTTAAGATGTTAGTTGTAGGTTGTTGTGCGCATATGAATTCTTGAGTCCACAGATGATCGTGAGAGCTTCTTTTTTTCTTGGAGGAACTACGAAATGGAAAACAACACCACCAAATAAAATTTAAACATTAAATGTAGTGGACTACCTAAGCATGTACTAGATCCTGGGAAGTGTGATACTTCCAAGATGGTTGTCAATCCATTGTTTAAAACAACTTAATGCAAACAATAAAGGAGATCCTATTTTAGTCAAAATGATTTAGGTATCTCATTCATCTATAATAAGCAAACTCATTCACAACAGAAAAGCTATGATCGAATCTGAAAAGGTCAAGGTCTTGCTCAGTGAAAAAACCGAGCATCTGGTCAGGGGTGAGATTCTGGGAAGTTTTGGGTATTTGGTGGAGGTTTAGAAACTTTATTCTTGGTTATTGGTAAAAGACACGAGACAAACGTCATCGGGCATGACCGATGTTAGTTTAGGTTAACCGACAATGGTTGTGGGTAACTAGCATCAGATGGTCGTGATACAAGAAATTCAATAAAACTTGAGGTGAGGGTGGATCTAAGGTTAGATAAAGATGGAAGGGAAATGACAAGATTCATGTGGGTATTAAATGTGCATAGGAATGATTAAGATCTGGATATGGGCAGTTCAGGGGTATGGGAAAAGGATGGTCAAGTTTACATGGAGGTAAAATGGTGGTGGAATGAAATGAGAGCAGAAACTAATAACAACAACAAAAGAATCTACCCAATGATAAATGGACAAATGTTGGTTAACAAAGCACTTACCGCTTATACGAGCTTGATGTCTGGTTGGTAATGGTGGGTGATCAAATGGAATGAACTTGATGTAGTGTTGGTGCTTCCTCGGATGCTCCTATGAAGGTAGATGGTTGTGTGATTGCTTTCGGTGTTGGCTATGGATGCTCTGATGTGTGTACTAATGCTAGTTCTACTTGCATACAACTTTAGTTTTCTCAGTTGTTCTCAAAAGATGTGTCTATCTCTTAGAAATGTGTCAATCTTGAAATAAGGTTGTTTTGGGGGTTAAATGGTAACCGACGGTAGTTCCAGGTTGACTAGCAACAGTAGTTTAGGGTGACCAGTGTCGGTTAGGGCGAGATTTCCTAGGTTTACTAAACTAGGTAGATCCCCTTGATTTTTGTGATCTTGTTCAATTTCTCCACGGATTAGAATGGAAGCTTCCTTCTAAAATGTGGGAATGTGGTTAGAGGGAATGTAGGAATTAATTTTTAGGGTTTGGGTAAGTCTTAGTTAGTTATGGAAACTTACTAAGAATAGGTCTTAGGGTGAGGTGGCTAGATGAGGTGGATATGTGGGCATTATCCCAATTAGGATATTTAAATAATAAATATGGTGAGGATAATGAATTAATTTAATTAAATTAATATTATAGTGGGGTGAAGGGGGCCATGGTTAGGTGAATGTGTTCAAGGTGTTTATTTGATGAGGGACCAAGGGGAGTGTGACCCAATTTTGGTGTCTACATTTTTCCTCTTTTGTTATGGTAAGTGACGCTGACAAAAATAAGATGTGGTTGCCCCATGTGTGGGTGAAGGTGATCCCCCTCAAACCAAGAACTGATGAGGCAGAAGGAAGAATCGGTGAGTGGTTTGATAAAAGGTGAATGTGATGAAGAAGAAGTGGGGTAACAGGTAAAAAGGGAAAAATGTCCACTCGGGTAGTCTAGGTAATGGGTCAGGGTCAAAGGTAGTGATATTCAAATGCACACACACGTATAAACTACAACACGGTACCAAGTTGAAGAGCAAGCAAACTCTACATTTTATAAGGTTGATAGGTTTATCCATACAAGGTTGAAGTTATTCTGGTATCCAAGGTATAGGATATGATCAAGAAACACAACGCAGGTTAGGTGCAGGAATGTTTAGGTATGTTCCGGTACACAACGGGTTGGGTCAGGATAAAACTTCATCATGGCAAGAGGCAAGGTAAGGTCAGTATGTCCATCAACACAGGTAACAGTGCCATAAGGTATAATGAGCACATAAGGTCAAAGGTCACTAGTGATGTTCTGGTCCAAGTATCTAGGTCACGACATGGGTAGGGATAAGGTATGGGTAAAATAATGAGTCCCCGAATGAGGATGAGGTGAGGGGGTAAAGGGTAAGGTCAAGAAGGTCAAGTGGTGTGGCCAAGTGAGGTGAGTGTAGGATAAAAAAGGATTCAAGTCAAAAATTGGGGGTAGGGGGTAGGGGAAAAGGCTAAGTAGGGAAACCGATGATGGTTTAAGGTAACCGATGCCGATCAAGCTAGACCGACCACAGTAAGCTAGGGCACAGGACCGATGTCGGTCAAGGTGAAACCATCACCATCAAGTCAAGTAGGTTATAAAAAGAAAAATTACCACATTTTTCAAATCATTTGTCTTTTAGTGAATTGGGAAAATGAAAAGAGAGAAGAGAGAGAGAGAGAGAGAGAGAGAGAGAATGTGGAAAGTGACAAAGTGAGGCTGAGGACTGAGTTGGTGAGCCATGTGGCTAGTGAGAGTTGGTTGATAGGTGGATCCACGAGCTAGGTGGGATTGATTTGATTGGATTGAGTGATTGGAGAGTGAGCAGTCATTTGGTGATGGCAGAGGTGGGAGAGGGATCGAGGAGACCACCAAAGGCAATGGTCGAGGTAGGATTCAATCCCTTGTAGAACATTCCCATTTTAAGACTTTAGAAATAAGGGAATTTTTTTATTTATATAATGTTCACTATTCTAAATAAAGCATTATTTAGAACAAACATTCCATGCCAATTGAATTCAATAGATAACCATATGCAGCTGTAATGACTCGGTGATCCACCGATCTATTCATTCCATAACTCGGTAAGCTACCGATCTATTTATGTTATCTTAAGTATTGAATACATATTGTATACTTGTATACTTGGTTTTTCCTACCCTACACCAGGTAAATCTTGAGTGATCTGTTTAAAGAATATATTTGAATATTTGTTACCAATATTCATCTAATATCACGTTGTTTTAAACTTGGTGACATAGGACAATGCAACCAGCAGACTTGTGATACTTTGGCCAAATATTTACAACATACTATGTATGTCACTATTCCTAGATGGCATACTCATCATATTGGAATATGTCCTTCACCTCACTCCTCTATTATCATGATTGGTCTTTACTGACTACCGTCAGTCCACTTGTCCTAGGTTTAACCCTAGCCCTAGTTAGAAACATAACTTATTATAGGAAGACGCTCACAATGGCTTAGGGTAAATGGGCATACTCGGTTGACCTAAGTCAACCTGGATGTGCCAAGGTACCTGAGCCATTGGAAGCTAATTCCTATCCTAAATATGCTCCTAACCTGACCTAGAGAGAAATTAAGTTCAAGTCCGAGTTCTTATTGTGTGTATATTTGGATGATCAATGCGGAAGGGTGATGCCACATGTCAACTACAATGTTGTATTCTTGAGAAGACCCAAGTCTTCTCAAAAGTACATCCCTATAGTTGGTGTGTGCCAACATCCTACATAAACTACCTCATCGAGATGTACATACCCCAAGGAGATTATTAATGAATTATTAATTTGGATTATGTCTTGATTACAACAACTCGCTTAACCCTAATCCAACACTCCATAAGTTCTTTCCTAAATTTATTTCATTTAGTCCATGAAGAACTTCCTTAACTTATGATTTCTTTTTAATGTTCATTTTCATAGTTTAACCAAAGAAGCTTAACCAAAACAAGGCAGCATTATCATAAGTTTCATTTAAAAGGTACTTTAACTTTTAGGAAGGTTTAACAACCGCATGAATCCAAAAAAGTTATACTTCATACAAAATGAAGTCTAATGATTATTAATCATATCTCCAAACCTTTTAGGTTTACATTCAATTATGAGAGAGAAAGAGTCTTCCTCTATATAATTAAGTATTAGGGTATTTCATTTCCAATGTCCATAGTTTATACATCATGTTTATTATGCAACTTATTACTATGTTAAATTGATAGATATAACACATCATATTATGCAACTCTCAAGTTGCTTCATTATAAGGGAAATTGAACTAATTCCCATTATCCATCTTATCAAAGATAACAAGATAAGCATGACATAATATAAAGAATATCAACAAGATGGAACTTTCATCTTCTTTATAAAAGTACAAGATAATTTACACAACCAATGCAAATAAATCACAACTCGCAATTCATCATTACATCTTATAAAATTTACAAGACTATGCACTTTAGGCATACTGCATAACAACAACCTTCATTCTATAAAGTATACAACTTTCTTTTACAATTCAACAAAAGAATGAATCAGAATTATTTACTAAGAATTAGACATATATCATCCAATGCATCATATAATTTTTTTCCTTCTTTTACCACTTAAGTCTTCCATCTACAAAAATAGCTAGCATGGGTCGGGTTCATCAATCGAGCATGATAAGCACTAATCATTAAAACAAAGTGCATTCCACTAATTATTTCATTAAAGCAACACTGCTTTAATGAGACAATAAAAATCATAAAAATCAGCATAAGTGATATCAAACAGAAAGGAAGTACATTAATAAACTTAGATCAACTTTAAAGAGAAGAGAAAAATATAATAAACAATATCTGCCTAAGATCTTAAGTTCTATTAATCCTATCAATGGCTTGTAAACAATAATCAATCTTGTCATCCCATTATTTCATAATTCTATCCTAATATAATACCACATTTATCTTTTCTAAGAGACAAAATAAATGTATACAACATGGTTCCTTCAAGGATGATTCATCTAAATCATAAGTAAGGAATAAAAAGAACCATTATAAACTCAGCCCAAACCTATAACATCAGAAAAACAGACCAGATTGTAACATGAGTTACTTGTTCCTTTCCGGAATAACAATATTACACATTCAATCATTAGAATATACATCAAACAAAATTCCATAACCAAACAAGAAGGTAAGGAAAACCAGAACAGTCCAACTGCAACTCCAATTCCAACTCTACATGTTAGAAATTACCAATCGAAATCAGAAATCAATGTTCACAACAAAGTAGCCCCGAAGAGGAGTTAATCTCTACTCAAGTTCTTCACAAAGGATAAAGAGTACAAGAGACAAACCTACTCCTATCCATATAAACTAGGCAAGACTAGTCAACAACAATCAACCCATAAGTATCAATTTACTTAACAGTAGAACCTTCTCTGGCTACTAGCTCTCAACATTATTTCAATCAATGATTCAAACAAGGGTAGACCAACAGGTCAAAATAAATCACCATCTCGAAAGAGAATCGAGTACAGAGAAGTTCAAACATTGAGCCTATCCAAGGACAGAGGAATGGTAACTCAATAAGGAAAGAACCCATGATAAATCATTTCATTTCGAATGTACAAGAAGTTCCAGTTTCAAACCAATTCAGGATGAAAGCATAATGCGAGGCCGAACCAATATACTTATTCAAAAAGAATACATATATATATATTTTTATATTTCTCAAAGTGAAACCAAAGTCTTATTCACTATTTTAGTCGAGAATAACATCCCAAAACAATAAACGATAAGGTTCAGAATTACCCATGAACCCAAGATTGAAGTCTCACAAAGGCTTCACCAATTAATACAAAAATTACCAATTCATGATTCAAAAGAAGCAAAATCAATATAACTGAATAGAGAAGGAATCCTTCCTAATTATTTCAGTGTCTAAGGTAATAACCCAAATATTCCACTAAAGCCCATATTTATTTAAAAATACGTAAGAGAGGGATAACTAGAACTCAAAATGCCCAATACAAAAGTTTTCTCGGTCTTAAATTCCAAAGCAACAAGAATGGAATATCAAAACAAAACTTCACAACCATGAAAATTACGAAAGTGGTAGCTTAGTACAAATAGTATAGTCAACCCAGAACACGGGTTTCTTCCAAACAACAGGAGAGAACACTTCCTCCAATTCCCACACTCATACTATCTCAAGAATTTGATACAATCAAAAACAAAATAGAAGTTCAACATTCCTTAAGATGTTTCTAGTTCCAAATCTCAAAAGAGATTTCAAACAACTCAAACAAGCATTCACCCAGTCTCTTGGTGAGTGAGTTTCTAAAATAAAGAGTTATAAGCTAAACCTTTTAACAAAAAGATAACCCAATAAAAATACTAGAACAGATTTGAATGAATCGACTCAAATATGAGTCCATAACACTCAAGTGTTAAATATAAGTACAGAGACAAACCCGAGCTTCAAACTCAAACGTTCAGAACTACACTAGCAAAATAATGTGAGTATAGTGCTAAATATGAACTCCAAGTAACAGTTCAGCAAAGCATGAGTCTTCTAAACACTAGTTCCAAACAAAATGAAGCTCCAACATGGGTCTACGTCCTAAAAGGAAAACACAACCCAGAAGCAAAATAAAATAGAACTCAAGTTTTCCATAAATTCAGATCCATATAATTTTCACAATAGTCAGTTCAAAGCCCCATAACTTTGAATACAAGATCAAGATTGCAAAGCAGAGATACAAAACAAATTCCACATACCATTTTCACTTGCATGTTGTCATAAAACTCGCACAGAGAGATAGTTTCCAAATAATACTATTATGTCATGGATTCAAATAAAACACACAAGGATCCATAAAACCCAGCAAGCAAAATAACCAAACAGAAAGAAAATATGAATCTCATGAGAGAAGAGTTGTTCTAATGAATCATTTAGAAGAACACAAAGAATTTTAATAGTTAGAGCCTATCATGCCTGATAGTGCTTCCACCAAATCAAAGGAGACTTCCAGCCGAGCTTCCAACTCTTTTTCTCCTCCACAAAAGATCAACAATCAAACTTATTTTCCTCCTACACCTCATATACTTTCCTTTGATCAAAAATAGGCCAAAGAAACCAAAAATATCTTTGAATTGAAGGTTAAACTGTTGGTTCGAAGAACCAGTTAGCTCCATGTAGAGAAAAATCTGCCATGCATGAAAAACCAAATAACCTCCTACAAACCTCGCCTCCTAAGTTTCCAATACAGTTTGCACACAAAGATCGAGGCTCATAAATGCCATAAATGTCATTCAATAAAAAATTCCCACTTATCTTTCCTTGCCACCACCTCCTAAATCTGGTGAATGCCAATTCAACACAAAAATACAATTCCATCTATTAGTGGAGCTTCCACGTAGGCCTCCACCAAGTCCACTAGTCCCTTGCCAAATCTAGCAATACTTCTTCATTTAAAACCTTTCAAATCATTTAATTGCCATTGGAACCATCGCCCTTGTGTCATGTGACCCCTTTAGGTTCCCTTTAATAGTTTAGGTTAGATTCAAATAGACTTAGGTTAGTTTAACACCATCGACATAGGTATTAAAACATTTGTCATTAGAATTCCCACCTTAGGTTAGGTTCAAATCACAACCCTTTAGTATTGGGTAATAGCTAAAATAGCTTAGTATCCCTTTAGTAACTCTTCCCTTATTTTCTTAGCATAACGCTTAGGTTAGGTTGCCAACCCCACAATTAGAATAAGAGGCTTAGGTTAGAACAGAATTCTAATAAGTAAACATAGCTAGAACATATCTTACCTAGCTTAGGTTACCGTTAGGATAGTCCTTAGACTTTTAGGACTCGAACTTCTCCTCAGAGAATTGAATTTGTCTTAAGTCCTTAATGTCATGCCAAGATCAATCACCAAAGACCCGAGCACAAACATACAGCTGAATGAAAATACGTTGAAACAAAACCAAGAATTAGTATCATATGAAATTCAGTCTTCTATGTCCCTTAAACTATTGAATGTCAATTTTATCATTTAGTCTATGAAGAAGACTTGAAACATTCCTTGGATCACTAAAATTTATCCAAGGATGTGTTAGAAGAAGAAATGAGTCTGCAACTCTTAAAACCAGATTGCAACTCCTCCTTCCAAAGTGAAAGTGAATTCTTGACAACCATATAATTTCAGTCTAATGATTTTTAAGAATAGAAAATATTTATCCTTATCAAGCATGATCTTCAACGGTTAAAAGAACACATCTTTATCCAGAAAATCACATGTCAACACTTAAATGTAAAAGAGGAATATATCAGTTGTCGAGGGTGTTACACCACTTGTTGTTTTATTTGTTAGATTGAATTAAAGGTTAGGTGGGTAAAAATGGGTTTTTTTCTTTTTGGGGGAAAATAAATTTTGAATTATGGGAGGGAAATCCAGTAAAATAGGAGTGGGGAGGGAGGGGATTAGGTGAAGAAGGGGTAGGGAAGGGTGTAGGAGGGATTTGGGTAGGATTGGGTGGGTAGAAGGGAGGAAAAGGGAATTAAAAGAAAAAAATGGGGGTTGGGAGTCATGGTTTTTTGACGCGACAAATGATGTGACCAAAGGTCGGTTTGAGGGTAGCCGACGCCAATGCTAGTGCACCAAAGATATCATTCATGAAGTAGGTGACTAATTTTGGTTAAATGGGGACCGGGGTCAATTTAAAGAATAAAGACTAGTCGATTTGGAGAAAAAGGGGGCCAAAAGGTGCCCGAGGTTGGGTGGGTGAGGTAGATAGGGGTGAGGAAAGTGGTTTAGGTGAAAATCATAACATAGGTAAGGGGTAAAAATAGGTAAGGGTGGAGTTGTTAGGGGAAAAAAGTATAGATGTGTGGGAAAATAGGTAAGGTCAGGGAGTGGGTCAAAACTGGAAGTAAGTGAGGGATCGGTGTGTGTGTAAATAGGTAAGGTGATATTGGGTTGGGTAGGTGTAGGGTAGGTAAGTCAGTTGGTTAGGGTTGGGTTGGGGTCAGTTGGTGATGGTTGGTTTGGGGTGGAGGGTAGGCTGGGGATAAATAAATAAGTAAGAAGAAAGTGAAAGAGGTAGGGTAATGGAAATGGGTATGGGTGAATGTAGATATAGTCTTGTTTAAATGATGTGATTGTTTTTTTGGATGTAGGTGAGAGATCAGCTAAGGATGTGAGATAGGGTGCCACCCCTACTCATGACAAGCCAGGTGTAGTAACACCCGAGGCGTTGTGGCATGTGGGGAGGTGGGCCGAGTGGGCTCGACGCTATCGGCATATAGTCTAAGTAGCCAAGTCTCGATGGTCACCCTCATCGATAGATGGGATGTCGCGACCAACACATTCCACCTACCGAAAGGTGAGATGAGAGTCACCAAGGACTTGTTTAAGATCATGTGGCTACCCATATTGGGAATGCAGAGATTTCATCTCCTCGAGGCATCCGAGGAGTTGATGTTGAAAATTTTTAGGAGGGGATGGTGGAGCGACATTCCATAAAGACCACCTTAGCTATGGAGAGATGTACCTAGCCCATCTAGAGGAGATGAGGCTAGTAGTATTATTGATGGAGGCAGTCTGCTATTTTGCACTGCTAGATGTAGAGGGTGGGAGATTCCCACAATCACTGATGGGAGTCTTACATGACATGATGATGGTGAGGAACTAGTTTTCTTAGGATCCAACATCCCCGACAACTATATAGAGAGCTATGGGCATATGGGTGTCTCCGCAGTTCGTCTGTGCTACACTTTCATTCTACACTACTGGGCCTATGAGCACATTATTTGTGTGCATCCAATGGGTATGCCCCAAGCAGATGCATTTGAGTTGGGTTTTGTGTGGGTGGGGTATAGGCGATGGGTGCCTATTATTGGAGAGCGGTGATCAGACATGGCTACACATGATGTAGCGTATTATCGATGGCTATTGGAGGGATTTTCTAGGTAGATATTATATGGAGACCATATGTGGGTTATCCCTCATACAGATAGATGGTTGAGGAGTTATTTGGCCTTCAACTACTTAGATGGATAGAGGGGTGCCATGTAGGAGAGCACGAGATGATCCCCATTGACAGAGGTCAGACGATAGTTTGGGCTGTGACAGGATATACCTCCACCCTTCACGTAGTATAGGAGAGACGACATGGAGAGGCCATTGCCTCTACCATAGCTAACATTGTTGATAGGGCAAGAGGAGAAGGTGATAGACCGGCGGATCGATGATGCCAAAGTGATAGATAGATATAGACAATGGTGGGTAGCTCATTTATGAGTAGTACCACCCAGACCGGGCAGCGATTGATTTAGCCACTATCATGGTGTAGAGAGAAGCCCTACAAGGGCAGGTGGTGACCCTGATTACCCAGTTGGGGATAGTGTAGGAAGAAGTTAGCCATTCAGAAGTAGAGGTGGCCAAGTTTCATACATAGGTGGCCAATATTTAGGCCCAGATGGCCTAGGGTGGAGATGAATATGGTGATGATGGTCCAGTGGCTTCCCTACAAGCACAAGTTACAAGTTTGCATGGCCAATTGGCCACTACACAGGTGTAAATTTAGGCATTATAGGTGTATGTACATGCACAGGGTGCGAGGCCGATGATACCTCCATAGGCACCGGACAGGTCCCGATTCATAGGTAGGGACAGGACAAGGTCCCGTAGGATAGGTACAGGGGCCGAGGCCTATGGGGACACCATATACATTCCCATATCTAGGTTACAGGATGCCCTAAGTGAGGCCAAATACTACCAAGATCAGTTGATGGTGGCTAGGATAAATTTTCTATCCTATGGAGATTACAGGTCTCCAATGAAAGGATGAGATCACACACTCATAAAGCATGGAGAGCACAGGGGGACATCGAGCCCCGAGACATGATCAAGGTGAGGCCACCAGCTCATGGAGGCTAGCTCCAGGTGATGTACCAGCAGGGGGCCAACCACGACCTATGGCGGGTGGTGAGATGATATCATGTCGTTGGACAGGAGCCGAGGAGAAGACTAGAGAGATTGACATGGAGGATGTCCGACATGATGAGGCTTGATGCCCATCCCTGTATTTTGATGTATTTTAGTCATTTTTTGATATATACCAGCCTACATGCTGAAGATGGTGAGGATGTATGAGAGTTTTGTATATTTTTGAGCATATACCAGCCTGCATACCAAGATGGTGAGGTCATGTATATGAGAGTTTTTTATATTTTGAACATATACCGCCTCGCGCACCGAAGACATTTGATATTTATGTATATGGATACACATTTTTGGTTATTATATTTATAGAGATGATGATGATGATGATTATGGTCATTATGTGCTTGTGTTGATACAATTTTATTATTATGGTCCTTATGATAGGTGTGTTAGGCATGGATGGAGTCAAAGTTATAGGTATGGTTGAGTGTTTGAGGCATGGTGGAGTTAGGTCAGATGCATGGTTGAGTTAGGTTCTAGGCATGGTTGAGTCAGGTTTTAGGCATGGTTGAGTTTCTAATTCATTAATGTTTTTAATTAATGATGATATCATCACTTTTGAGATGTTTTATAATACATGCATGATGATGGGAAAGAAATGGTAGTCATAACACATTTATGTTTTCTGATGATAAAAATGTGAAACAATTTGTTGTTTGTTTGGTTTAATTTCTAATTTTTGATATAAAAAGGAAACCGAGTAGGGTAAAATGTGATTGGGGAAAATGCAAGATGAATCGGTTAGGGTAGATAGTGGTCGAGCTAACCTCCAAGGGTCTCCGCCGACACTAAAATTTTCCTCCGTAATTTCTATTTCATTAATGTATGTATTAGGAATAGGATGTTGTTAAGTATAATTAGTAGTAGTGTCCAATAGAAGATAATGGTGCTGCCAGTACGATGCCACCAATAATGTATAGTACGGTAATAGTCAAAATTACAATAGGAATGTTGTGGTAAAAAGTAAATATTTGTCGTAAGTGGTTTAGTAATGTTAAAATGTCAAAGTTAGGGTAAGTAGAGAAGTAGGGTCTACATGATTAGGAATTAGAAATATTATATTGGTAATAAAGACAAGGAGTGAGGTCATAAATATTTTGTGTATTTTATTTGTAAAAATTCTAAAAATGTGGAACCCATGTGAAATGATAAGGTTTATCTTATCTTAAAAGATAATCTTACATGTAAAGATAAGAGTTAAGGTATGGAATATGATTTGTCAGAGTAGATTTCTTATCCTATCTTATAGATAAGGTGGATAAGCCTGGAAGTTCTATAAATAGAGAGGCCACCCCCCTCATTTATCATAGAAGGAAGTAGTGAGAAATATTGTATGAGTAAGTGTGTTAAAGAAACCATTGAGAGGTGTAATTGTGAAGTTTCTCCCATAGTTATTGTTGGAAGGCAAGTGGAGTTGGTAACACTTGAAGTACCTCATGGGTGAGATCAGAACAATTTCATGTTGATATTATAATTTACACTTATATTTCAAATTTGTCATCAATCCTTTGTATCATAATCTATGTTATTCTTGTGTTATGTCTATTATTGTGTTTCCAGATTACTTCCACCAAAATAAAAGTTGTACATTAGTAAATAATCATAGCACGAGGAGTTCCCGGTGGAGAATTATCATAGTGTGGATTGGTGATGACATTTTGGTTCTGTTGTCGGGACCATTCCTCATTGGTGGATTTTCCGGAGAGATATTCCCACTTAGTCAGAAATCATTTGGAGGGTAACCTTGTTTTTCTATGCATAGTAGTTACCATGATAAATTAACTTTTTACCGTGAATAGTATTTACCACAGTAACTTTACTTTTTACCGTGAATGGTATTTATTGCAGTAACTTCACTTTTTACCGTGAATAGTGTTTACCACAATAAAGTTAGTTTTTACCATAAAGAAGTCAAGTTTTACCATAGTTTACCATGGTCATTCCTATTTTACTTTGTAGAAAGATGTAAATTCAATTTCTATTAGAGTGATTCCAATTATTTGTGCACATAAGTCTTGTTGATTGTACTTATGGGTTGGTATTTCACTATGGTTACTTTTGAAAATGGGGAAGATTCCTATTTTTTCATCCCAATCTAATGAAGATGCTTCCTCTTTCATTCAAGAGTTTAAACGATCTTGTATTTGTAATGGCCTTATAAGAAGGGAACAATGGACTGAATTTTTCCCACCTTTTGGATGGTTCAGCCCTTAGGTGGTTTAAAACACTAGGTGATAATGTGAAAAACTCATGGGATTTATCAACCGAAAGTTTTCTTGAACAATTTGGTGAACAACAGAAATATGCAAATCTCATGATCGATATCACAAAGCTATCCCAAGGAGAGAAGGATAAGATAAGGGATTTTCATGCTCATGTTCTAGAGCTAAGGAGGAAGCTCAATGCCTAGATCCGAAGGAAGGATTAGTGGATGGGTTGATGAATGGCATGGATAATCTCCTCTGTAAGCTCTTCATTCTGGGATGAAGCCAAAGATTATACAATGAGTGAAGTATGACTACCAAGCCACCCTCGAATAAGAAAAGGAGATTGCAAGAAGGAAAGAAGAAAGCATGGAAGAAGAGCCCAAAGAAATTGTTGCTAAGGTAGAGCCTACACCAACACCTTTGGTCCAGAATCCACAACCACTTTCAAAGTGAGAACATATCTTTCTCCTAGTACATCTACCGAGTATGAAGATCTGCTTAAGAAGATGGGCCGCTTAGCTATTAATATTCTTCAAGGAAAATAATTTAGTTCTCAGGGAGGAGATAGAGGTCCAAAAAGAAATATTTCTGAAGTTGTATGTTATGGTTGTCATAAAAAGGGTCATTATAAGTATAATTGTCTAGATAGAGCTTCTACATCTGGTACAAGAGATAATGATAAAGGAAAAGCACCTATGAATTCTTTTGATGTAGTATATAGGAGCATAAATAATGAAGCAGATGTGTTTGTAACAAAAATAAAGAAAGAAAAAGATAACCAAGATGGAAATGATCCTAAGAAGATGAAAGGAGAAACTAGTAAGAAACATAGGAGAAGAAAGTTGGGTGTGCAATATTTTTGATTTCACAGGGACAAGGACCATACTCCATCTTAGAAGATCTTTCCAAAAGGCCTGCAAATATTATATATGGTCAACTTCTTGCTATGTATTCTCGAGAAGAGGCAGGAGCTGCGAAGTGGACTCAATGCTCGACAAAGGAAGGAGGTTGAGGTCCTTGTTTTGGAGGCAGAGGCGGATCCCTACACTCCACAAGCTAAGGTATTATGTAATGGTATTTTAATTCATGATGTCTTAGTTGATGGAGGTGTTGTAGTTAATGTAATGACCGAGTCCTGTAATTAATATGTTGGGTTTAAAAATGATCTCCCCTAACACTTATGTTAAGGTCATTAAATAAGGGAAAAACTAAACCAAAAGGTGTTGTTTCAAATGTGACAATATCTATTATGGGTGTTACCAAAGATTATTTAACCAAGTGGGTCAGCTAGCCATTGAAAACAACTTCCATGGATGAAGTGGCAATGTTCATATATGAATGCATTGTCACTAGATTTGGTTTTCCATTAGAAATTGTAACAGATCAAGGAAGCCACTTCATTAAGTAGAAGCCCTAGTCAACAAGTTTTCTATTAAGCACAGGAAGGCAACAACATACAATCCAAGCACAAATGGATAGGTGGAATGAACAAATTTTGTGTTGTGTCAAATTCTAGCAAAAGATGCAGCCTTACAGGTACATAAGTGGGATAAAAGGATTCATGCAGCATTGTGGGCATATAGGGCAACATCAAAGTCAGCAACAGGATAGTCCCCATTTCAGTTGGCTTATGACATTGATCTAGTTCTTCCTATTGAGTTTGATATTCCCACTGTGAGAGTTATGAAAAATGAAAGGATGGATGAAATTGATTCAAGAAAAGAAAGGTTGATACATCTTTATTTGCTAGAGAAATGACATAAATAGCAGAAAGGATACAAGCTATAAGAAGAAAATGAAGTAGAAAGAATACTTTGATCAAAAGATCCATGGTCTCCATTTCATGTGAATGACTTGGTTCTAGTATATGATTCCGATACAAAAAAAATCTTCCCAAATGGATGGGGCCTTACAAAATAAAGATTGTGCATGAAAATGGTACATACCGACCGGTGGAATTGGATGGCACTCCCATTACGAAATGGATCAACCACAACAAGTTAAAGAGTTTCCAAGCACTGAATAGTCTACTTTGAGGACAGAGTAGAATCTAAGAAGGGGGAAGATGTCGACACTAAAATTTTCCTCTGTAATTTCTATTTCATTAATGTATGTATTAGGAATAGGATGTTGTTAAGTATAATTATTAGTAGCATCCGATAGAATATAACGGTGCTTCCGGTACGACACCGCCAATAATGTATAGTATGGTAATAGTCAAAAGTACAATAGGAATGTTATGGTTAAAAGTAAATATTTGTTGTAAGTGGTTCAAGAATGTTAAAATGTCAAAGTTAGGGTAAGTAGAGGAGTAGGGTCTACATGACTAGGAATTAGAAATATTATATTGGTAATAAGGACAAGGAGTGAGGTCATAAATATTTTTGTATTTTATTTGTAAAAAGTCTAAAAATGTGGAACCCATGTGAAATGATAAGGTTAACCTTATCTTAAAAGATAATCTTACATGTAAAGGTAAGAGTTAAGGTATGGAATATGATTTGTCGAGTAGATTTCTTATCCTATTTTTGAGATAAAGTGGATAAGCCCTGGAAGTTCTATAAATAGAGAGGCCACCCCCTCATTTAGCATAGAAGGAAGTAATGAGAAGCATTGTATGAGTAAGTGTGTTAAAGAATTCATTAAGAGGTATAATTGTGAAGTTTCTCCCATAGTTATTGTTGGAAGGTAAGTGGAGTGGTAACACTTGAAGTACCTCATGGGTGAGATTGTAACAATTTCATGTTGATATTATAATTTACACTTATATTTCAAATTTTTCATCATTCCTTTGATCATAGTATATGTTATTCTTGTGTTATATCTATTATTGTGTTTCTAGATTACTTCCACCAAACTAAAAGTTGTACATTAGTAAATAATCATAGCACGAGGAGTTCCAAGTGGAGAATTATCATAGTGTTGGATTGGTGATGATAGGCCCCATGCCCTCGAAGTGCTACCTACATAGTCCTAGCTAAAAGGGACCTCAAGCTGATGTAGTTCTCCCATAAGCTAGGGAAGAATGTGAGGAGGTAAGAGTATGGGTGGGTATGTTATAGGCATGATTGAGTCTCATCTGTTAGGTATGGGTGAATTATGGGCTCATTGGTAGAGGTGATGTTGAGTGTGGTGGAAGAAGAAGATGACCCAAAGGTAAGCATTGAGGACCAAGTCCTGTATAAGTTAATCAATACGTAATAAGGAAGGTGAAAAGATAAGAGGAGGTAAGAAAGCCACATGATTTGTTAGGATCATAACAAGTAATTCATACCTGAGATAGGTTGATGAACATAAGACCCTAAATACATTGCATGATTGATTATTCTAAAGGTGTAAAGTAGTCACATGACCACCAAATGTCACGGTTCCACGAGGTCCCTTGAGGTGGTAGGAAATGAGAGTGCAAATGGTGAGAGGGTGAAGAGTGGTTAGATTTTATATGGTACTAGATAGCATGCATTTGTGGCAAGAGATCCAAGGTCACAATGGGCAATTCCATGACTAAAAGGATTTTTATTTTAACTGATATTTGAGATAGACTGATTGATGTGGGAAGTCTATATGGGATGAGGAAATTAACTCCTTGAGGTATTCATGAAGTTGATCAATGCGGGAAGCTTCAGATTCTTGTCTCTCTTTTTTAAAAGAGATTTACATAACTATCCTTCGAGGGAGCAGTCTATTTATAGTAGTGAGTGTAGAGAGAAATATGTCGTGTGAGAGATTGTAATTCATGGACAAGACTAAAAGTTAAGAATAGGATTCTTGTTCGTAAAGTAGGGTGAAACGACCATGGGATCTCATCTAAAGGGAGATGAAAAGTATCCATGAGAATCATGCTATGTGTAGTGCTACGGTACACATAATTAAGAGAATGTAAAAAGTGACGAGTACGCACATGATTCTTATTTAATCATTGGTGATGGTGTAGGAAGTGGATAGCGCTCAAGGGATGAGCATGGAAAGAGACAAAAGATGAGGTAGGAATAAAATTAAATAGTATAATGGTCGAATATGCAAGACATTAAGGGGCTTAGGTTTGAGTTTATCATTGATTGAAGATAAACGATAAGCACCTGATCCATAAGTATGGTTCACGATGTATGGTCCAAGCCAATTAGGAGAAAAGTTTCCCCATTTATTTTTATGCTTTGGTTACATGTTGATTTTCTTTCAGACAAGGTCACCGACTTGGAAGGTTCATTCATGGACACATTTATCATAGGCACGTTTGATACATTTTTGGTAAACTTGAAGATGGTCAAGAGCATTAAGATGACGTTCATCTAATAACTCAAGTTGTGTTAAATGGTCCTGGAAAAATTCATCATCATTGATCATGTCATGGAGTGAAATATAGAGTGAGGGAATCTGAACTTCAAGAGGTAGAATAGCCTCTGTACCATAGACTAGAGAAAAGGGTGTGGCAGTAGTGGAAGTATGGATACTAGTGCGGTATGCCCACAGGGCAAAAGGAATGTGTGTATGCCAGTCCTTCCCAGTATCGTCAACCACTTTCATGAGAATTTTGTTCAAGGTTTTGTTAGTGGATTCGGCTTGGCCATTGTTTTGTGGGTAATATGGTGATGAGAAACTTAGTGAATATCGAAGGCGTCGCAAAGTTTTTGCAAGGTTTTACTTTTTAATTTTTTTTGTTATCGTGATGAGGTGATGAGGAACACCAAAGTGACAAATAATGTGATGATTGATGAACTCACTTATTTTCTCAGATTTTGTGGAGATGAGTGGTATGGATTTAACCCATTTTGTGTAGTATTCGATAACGGTGATGATCCATTGATGTCGTTGGGAAGAATGGGGATTGATCTCTTTGCCAAGATCCAAACCCCATTGAGAGAAGGGCCAAAGGTCACGGCACTGTAAGGCATGATTGGGTGCATGATGAAGGTTGGCATGTTGTTGGAATTTTACACAACGCTAACATAGTTGTAATAATCATGGTTAAGCGTCACCAAGAATAGCCTAAGTGAAGAATACACTTAGCAAAGTAAGGCCACCAAGTGACCTCCACATATGCCATCATGAACTTCCTTGATGGTATAAGGAATTTCAAAACTCGTGAGGCATCGTAAGAGAATACCATCAAATTTGTTCTTATAGAGGAGGCCCCCATGATGACATAACAAGAGACCTTTTTAAGAAAAGCACGTTGTCCATTACAAGTGAGGTCGGGAGGTAAGACGGAGAGAGAAAGATAGTCGGAGTATTGTTTATACCAAAGGTCACTCGGGTCAGGGGTAGTGGTTCCAATAGAGTAAACATCACAAGATAAATAAGAGGGTGATTGGATTCATTGATGGTGAAAATATTTTAGAATTGGCAGTGAAATGGGTATATGAGAAGCCAAGTAGGCCATGGTATCTACACATTTGTTGGTTGAACAGAGGACAGTTTGAAGGGCGTAGCGGTCAAAGGTGGTCAAAATTATGTCTACGTGATGTTTGTACTTTTGAAGTATCTCATTATGACATTTGACTTGGTTTACGACCAATTGGGAATCACAAAAGATGTTGATGGATTTGACATCCAAGGCATAGGCAGCTTGGAGACCTAATGCAAGTGCTTCAGTATTCGGAAATATTGTTTGTACAATCAAAATATAGTTTGAAAGACAAAGGCATGGGTTCACCATCAAGCGGAATAAGGATAACTCCTTCCCCACCCCCATGTTAACACTTGGATCCGTAAAAAAAGAGTGTTATTTGGTAAGCGGGCTTGTCTAGGGAAAGGGTGGCAATTGACTCATCTGTAAATTCAAAATTAGAGGGTTGATCCCTGAAAATAGGTGCGTTGGCCAATTGGTTCACGATAGCTTGGCCCTGATGGACTTTTTATGGATGAATTTGAGGTCAAGGTCATCCAAAAGCATAAACCAACGATTGGCACATTGATTTTGGTAAGGTTTGGCATATATAAAGTGTAAGGGGTTGGTGTTGGTCACAACATAGGTTTTTTGGTTGAGTAGGTAATGGCGAAGTTTTGTGGAAACGAAAACTAAGGCTAAGTAAATGTTTTCAAGATGGGTGTATCGGGTTTCATAGTCCAAAAGAGTAAGGCTTATGTAATAAACCACATTCTCCCTATGTTGTTCATCGTGATGAGTGAGCATGGATCCCAAGGAGTGATCAGTAGCTGAGATGTATAGGTAAAAGGGTTGATTTTCTTTAAGTGGAATAAGTACGGGTGGTTGAAGAAGATATTGTTTTAAGGCCTCAAAAGCTTTGTCGCAGTTGTCATCCCATTTAAAGGAGACATCCTTCTTGAGAAGGTGATGAAATGGTTGACATTGATCAGACAATTGTGAAATGAAATAGTGAATAGACTACAACTTACCTTGCAGGCTGTGGAGTTGCCTAAGATTAGTGTGTGGGGAATTTCAAGAATGGCCTTGACTTTAGTAGGGTCAACTTCTATACCACATAAGGAAATGATAAATCCCAGAGATTTCCTGAGAGAACCTGTGAAGACACACTTCTTGGGTTGAAGGTGAATGCAATATTTAATAAGGTAGTCAAAGATGGTTTTTAGGATGGCAAGGTGCTCGGAGCGGCATTTAGATTTGGCCAGGAGATCATCCATGTAATCTTCCAATATACAATGCATGATGTCATGGAAGATGTAAGTCATAGCCCATTGATATGTGGCACCAGCATTTTTAAGGCCAAAAGGCATGACTCAATAGCAAGAAGGTCCCCAAGGGGTGATGAATGTAGTTTTTTGTTGATCCTCTAGGGCAAGTAATATTTGGTTATAACCCGAGAATCCATCCAAGAGTGATAGCATCTCATGACCAGCGAAAGAAGGTCAACCAAAGTTGATCAATATCAAGTAAAGGAAAGTCATCTTTTGGACAAGATATATTGGAGGTCATGGAAATTTGTGTAAATGTGAAGTTCCCTTATTGCCTTAGTGACAGTGGGACAATGTTAGAAATCTAACGAGGATAATCAATGGGTAAGATGAAGGAAACCAAAAGGAGGCACTGAAGTTCTTCTTTGACTAGAAGAGCAATGCGAGGGTGTATTTTCCTCATCTTTTGTTTGACAGTTTGGCATTAGGAATGGTTATGATATTATGGACCACTATGGTGGGGTCAATACCGGGCATATCTACGTAAGACCAAGAAAAATCATGGTTATGATCTTCGAGAAAAGAAGTGATGGCTTCCTGTTCAGTAGCATCTAAATATTTTCCGATCTTTAGAATGTGTGGGTCATCCTGAGTATGAATGTTGATCTTGATAGTTGATTCATTCAACATGGTTTACGTCTTAGATGGTAACGACCGATGAATATATGAGTCTTCTACACCAAGGTAGGTGAGTATGGATTCATCATCCTAGAAATGGATGACGTTAATCGATTGTGTATCATCATCAATCATTTCACGGTATAGGAGGGAAGAGAGGAAGGAGCCTCACCATCATGTTGATAAGTCGAGGCCCTAAGGAAATGGTGTTTATGAAAAAAATGTTAGGAGGAATGGATGCTAGATCCATTAAGTCTATCAAAGAAAGGTGGTGATGGTGGTGATGGTGGTGGAGAAGGGCTTATGTCTTCAATGAGTTCAATGCAAGCCTTCTTGGTAGGTGGTTTAGCAAATCCAATACCATTATGGTCATTATACTTGTGAGTAGTTCATGGAATAATAGTATGGCAACCTTTCTCGTAAAATCCAAAACCAAAACCCTTCCAAGAACATTGGTGCAGGAAGGTGTGGGAAAATATTGATTGGTGAGTGAATAGACGTAAGTAGAAAATGGGTGGGTTTGTGATGGTGGTTCGTGTGTGTAAGTTGTAGTATTAAGTCCCCATAGGTGATATTGGTATGAAGGTGGGAGGACAATAAATGAGGCACTCTCCTATATGGTGATCATAGTGAGGGTGTTGGTGAAGACTTCCATACTCTTGTGGAGTAAGGAATGTGTTGACACTATATAGGTGATACTCCCCAGTGAGGCGTTGAAAAATGCCCTCCAAGGGATCGGTGGTTGGTATGTGGGTAGCTGGAATAGATGATGTGTCGAGGTCATATCGGGGGTAGAGCTAACGAATTGGGAGGCTAATGGTTTGGCTGTGGAGGTTGTGGCAACGGTGGGAATGGAGGATGTAGGTGCAATTAAAGTAGTGGCTACACTAGTGGGTGAAGGTATAGGTGAAGAGGTAGTGGTCATGGAGGTAGATGCCTAAATGGGTATAAGAACGTCATTGGGTCGATAAAGCATGTTGCAAGTTTTGAAAGGTGATGGATCATCGGAATGGTATAGGTGTGTCCTTCATGCTCAAACTTTACACAATAATGCAAAGTGGAAGGAACACAACCCATGACATGAATCCAGGGTCTACCAAGTAATAGGTTATATTGAAATTCCCCCTCCAAGACATAAAACAACTCTGGAACAATGCAGGGGCCCACATGAACATGGAGGATGATGGTGCCAAGTGTAGAGGTAATAGCGTCATTAAATAAATGTAATATGATGGTATGTTTATACATGTAATTTTAAGGTATGTGCATTTGAGTGAATGCATGGGAGGAAATGATATTAATGCTAGTGCCCCCATTCATAACATGTCATACACATATATCATCAATGTGGAAAGAGATGAAGAGGGTTGGATCAGGGTCATCGGTTTGGTGTGGCATGATCTCTTCATCTGAGAAGCTAAGGAGGCTACTTGATGAGTAGTTGGAGGTGTAGATGATGGGGGTAATTTGGTGAGAGAGGCTACATGATGGGGTGTGATAATGGAGGCCACAGTGTAGGATCATTGGGTAAAACTTCAATAGATTGAAGGACCTCCATGAGAGCTTGATGATGGGATTCTGAGGTTTAGATGAGGTCATATAAGGACATTTTGAGGGGGATTGGTGTAATTTTTTTATAATCATATGGTGTGTGACCCCATTAGAAATAGGATATGTGGGGCCGTGGATAGTGATTTTAGGTGTGGGTGTAGATGGTATGTTGGGTATAGGATTGGTTGGTGAGTGGTTGCCTTTTCCTTTCCTTTTTTCTTTTGAGCACAGGGTAGAAACATGGATCATGTTGATCTGAGGTGGGGAGGTAGGCAAGGTAGGTGAGCCATGAAAGGTATAGTGACATGAAGGGAAAAAGCCTAGTGGTGGGAAGGAACCTTGTGAGATGAGTTGAGCACACTAACATTTGGGTGGAGGTTTGACAAGTTCTTTGATGCGAACCATGTTAATTTCAAATCTTTGGGGTTCTAGGAGTTGTGGGGGTGAAGGTCTGGGTTGTTGAGTAGGCAGTGAGGGAAGAGCTGTGGGAATGGGTGTTGGTGAAATGGGGTCCTCATCAAGAAGGTCATCATCATCAAATTTTTCTTCGGGAGGACACAACTGGATAAGAACGGTTTTTAAAGCTTTGCAGTTCTCTACATCGTGCCCTGGCACATGATGGTAGGCACAAATTTTGGTGTCGTCGAACCCCTTTGGTTTGGGTTTGAGTGGGTCATAAGGTCTGAGAGGTGGTAATGTGATGAAAGAAGTTTCAAGGAGGTTGGTTAATATTTTGGCATAGGACCCCACTAGTGGATCGCAATGGGAAGTGAAGGTAGGTTTGGGTATAGGCATGGAAGAATGTAGTGGAATGGTCTTTGCACGAGGGGGAGTAGGTCGAGCTATGGTTTTAGGTGTTGGTGTAATCTTAGGAGTTGGTCGTGTTTGTTTGGGTAGGGGTATGGTAGATGAACTAGAAAGAGAGTGTGTGGTTGGTTTGACCACCTTATTGGAGGGTAGCAGATTTTTGTCCTTAGGTTGTACCTTCTTGGGTAAAGGTGATATAGGCACATGAGATCTAGAGGGAAAGGTGGATGGTGGAAGAGGGCACATTACCCATAGGGATAATGGAGGTGTTGTGAAGGTAGATGGTGTAGGTCGTGTCTGGTGGTGTGAGGGAAAGAGACTGAAGTGTCATGGGTAGTGAAGGAGTGATCAATGGTATTAGAGGTATGGGTGGTAAAGATGTTGCAAATGTGGGCGCGAAATCTTTGTGGATGCTTGGGTATGTTTGAGGTTTCGATGGAGGAATGGGTTGCTTTGTGTTTTTAGTTTACGTGTGGGTGGAGGTTACTTAACCGTCTTTGGGAGGTTGAGGTCTTAAGATGAACATAAAGGGTGAAGGTGATGAAGGTGTGATCAGCAAGGTTGGAATATGAGTTCTATGGGATTGGTCCTTCCGGTTGGGTTCCCAATTAAGCTTGGTGTTAGTTTTGGAGGATATGACTAAATCTAACTTGATGGGTGGATGAGTAAGGTTGTCAGTTGGGATGACCAATAAGGTAGTACTAGGTTTAGGCAAGGAAGATTATGTAGGTGTGGGTTTGTATTTAGATGCATGTGGGGTTATTGGTAGGGGTGTGAGTTGAGCCATGATTGGTATCGTGGAAGAATTTGTGACAGAGGTAGTTGTGTTTGGTTCAATTGGCCAAAATATTTTTGGGTAGATAGTGGAAGTGTCAACAAGTGACATCTATATTTGTGTTGAGACAGGAAGCAGAAGACGCCCCCAAAGTAAGGCTCTATCCACATAATCTAAGTGATTGGCTAAGCGTGAGAATGGCATGGCTGTAGGCAAGGTTGATGAGGACCTAATGGAAATTCCCATAAAATTTGTCTTAGAAATGGGGAATTTGCTAGCTTCAGCTTCTGTGGGTAAGAGAGCCGAAAGTAAGTTGGTAGGATCTTGGGTAACTGATGGGGAGTGGTCACCTAAAGATAAAGGCACTTCTACTAGATATTTGATGGATGTAGGAGTTGATGGATGCTCCTCTATAGGTGGGGGAGATGATGGGTGCTCCTCTGTGGGTGGAGGAAATGACGGGTGCTCCTCTGTGAGTGGAGGAGATAAACAAGTATCCTCCATGGACTAAAGAAGTACTATGGGTGATGGTTCCCTAGGTGGAGAATCCAAAGGTGAAATAGTCTTGATATTAATGAGAAGGATCCTCCATGGGTGAGGAAGGAGGCGAAAGGTGTTCCTCTGTGGGTGGAGGAATATGTGAGGTGGGTTCAAATGTAGAAGGAGGACTTCAGGATAGAATTTCCTCTATGGAAGGAATATATGTAATTGGGAAGCATCAGGTGTATCACTAAAAATAGCATGGACCTCATGGGTATGGCTATCATGAGTCGAGGTTTCTTTGGTTTGATCAAAAGAAGGGGCATGATTAGAAAAGGGTTTCTTGAAGATGTGTAGGTTTTGACTAGAAGGTGCATTAGGATTATCCAAGGTTAGCTCACCTTTCTCGTGTATTTCTTGGACAATATTTTTGAAAGTGATACAATTTCCATCACTATGACCCTTCACTCGATGATAGTTGTAGAATTCATGGCTATTTATACCATGCGGGTGTAGGGTGAGCGAGGATCAAAATCGGTGTGTGGTTTTATGGGAGGAAGGGTGATGACCCCAGATTTAATGAGCTTTTCTAAGATAGAAGAATAAGGTTCCCCAATTGGGGTATATTTCTATTGTTCCCATCTGAATTGAAAAGTATGGATAGGAGAAAGATTAGATGAGGGACTAGCCTGATTTGATGGATGAGGTGGGTCAACTTTGAGTACCACTGCATTATCGGTTCCTTTGGCCTTTGAATAATTGTTCTGTGGTTTTGAAGAAGAAGAGGTATCATTTGACTTGAATTCCAATTTCTTATTGCTTAATTGGATTTTCTTCTCTTCAATGGCTTGAATCTCAAGATTTCATGCCATGGTGAATGCTTCGTTGAAGGTTTGGAAGGTTTGGACCTGCAGGGTTGGTGAGATATGCCTAGCACAAGCCTGCATGAAGATTTCGATGAGTTTAGTTTATGGTAGTTGGAATGTGAGTTGATTGATTAGGCTACGCTAACGAGCAACAAAATTTGCTATAGATTCATCGTCATACTGATGTGTAGAGTAGAGGTCAGTCATGGTAACCTTCTTAACGATATTAATGGAGAATTGATCCAAGAAGGCTTGGGCTACCTGATTAAATGAGAATATAGAGTGTCTAGGTAACCCACTATACCAATCTAACATGGGTCCAGTCAGAGACATGGGAAAGGTCCTCAAGAGCAAAGCATCATCATGGGTAATCAAATAACACCCATGTTTGAAAGACCACAAATGTTGTTGTGGGTCTTCTTTGCTATTCAAAGCTTGATTAAATTTAGGCATTTCCCAATGCAAGGGATATGGACAGAGATAGGAATGGATGGGTGTATAGACTCATTACAAATCTCATCATAGGTGAGAGTGTTGTGGGAGCAAACCGATTCCTCCAATGTCTACATGTTGTTCATCATTAACTTAATTAGTTGCGTTCATAGGTTGTGATGGATGGGTGACTCTGTAGCGTAAGATGGTTGGTGTTGGGCATATAAAAGGGGTGGAATTCTAGTATATGGTGCTCTTGTATAGGTAGATTGAGAAGAAGGTAGTGAAATAGGGGTATGTACTCAAAAAGTGAATAATAGATGAAATAGGAGGTTGTTGATAGTGCGTATATGGAGGTGGAAGGGTCATGGTGACCCTAGTGGAAATGGGGGCTAAAGATTGCAGAATAGAAAGGATGACATTTTGAAAAGGGTGGGGGTCACCGACACCGGGGTGGTTGTGTAGCTACGGGTATATATGAAACAATAGGTACGGATGAGGTTATGTTTTGGGTGGTTGGCAAAGGTATAGTGGATGTGGTGGGTGCAATGGATGTAGCAGAGATATAGCAGTCATAGTGGGTATAGGGCCTAGCTACGAAATGACTGGGGGTAAGGTAGATGCGGGTAGTGTAGAGCTAGATAGGGTGACACGGGAGTGGGAAAGAGATTCGGGGGATAGATATGGGCATGCCATATATCAACTAACCCAAGGCATCTCAAGTGGATGAGTGGGAAAGGTAAAACTATAAGGTGGCAGGATTTTGGTCAAGGAGTCGTGTGAACTCCTTGTCTCTAGTAGTGATAGAGATATGTTGGATAGGTTCCATGGCTGGTGATAAAATGGAAGGTGGTGAAGGGATAGGTGGGAGTGGTTGAAGTGGCATGGAATATGAGGGTGTTTGCTTGTCGATGCGTCAGTACCATGTGAATAGGTACTAATGTGGTAAGATTGTTTTTTCTGTAAATGACATAGAAATATAGTAGAGATAGGATAAATAGGTGGTGGTAGGTGAATTGGGGTTAAAATGTCAGCTAGAAAATTACACAGGCTAACCGATGTTGGTTAGGTTAAACCGATGCCGGTCATAGGTAACCACTGTCGGTCACTGTGGAAAGTGGACAGTTGGTCAAAAACAAGGTATAAGGCCAAATTTGCTAGGTATGCAAAATGCTTGATGGGACTTACCAGGTCAATGGATATGATAAGAGTGATAGAGACTCTAAATAACTAAAGAAGGGGAATAGGTGTCCTTTTAGGTAGGTTAACCAAAATAATAGTGAACTAACACTGGTTGGGTGAAACCGATGACGGTCAGAGGGTAATCGATGATGATCACTAGACCGACACTAGTTACTATGAAATTGAAACAATGATGAAGAAAATGTGGTTGTGAGTTAAAATTAATGTGGAATCAAACCTAGAATCCTAAGAATGATGAGAATATGGTCCATGCACACTCAGATGAAGCTAGAATACACCAACTGTGATGAGGAGTGTGCAAGGATAAATAAGAAAAATGAAGAACGAAATCCTCTCATGTCAAAATGAAAGCCAAGCAGAAACTTTAAGAAAAATGTGATCTTAAGAGTTCCTTTTCTATTATGTTTGTTTAGATTATGCTATTTAAGGACTGACTCATGAACTGTAGAATAGATTTTTTTGGTGAGGATGGCTTCCTATGAATAAGGAGATCTATAAGGAGAGGTTTTAGGTATGTTATAGTGGGGGTAGGCTTTTCTCTGAAGTATGACTTGACAAAAGTAGCGAGTTGGGTGCCCACTGTATCGTGATCATGTGATCACCTACAGCTTCTTCTAGGAAAGATTTTGTTTAAGAATGTGTATATTTTTAATTTTGTGGTGTTTGGATAAGAATCGAGAGAGAGAGAAAGAGAAAGAAAGTTCTTTCTACAATTTATTTGTCAACCATCAGCTGGGAATGACTTTTAGCGTATAGGTTGCCCTCAATTAATGTGATCTAATGCAAAAAAAAAACGAATGAAATGGAACAAGTTTTAAACCCAAATTGAAGTGTTGCATTCAATGAAAAAAAGATGAACATGAGAAGGGATGATCTTTCACTAATTTGATACTAATGAAAGGGAAGAAGTGTTCTTTTTAAGCACCAAAATACGATTGCTTTTAGACAATAGAAGGGAAGAGGGTTCCAGGGGAGAAATTTTTAATGTAAGAACTTTTTAGAAAAGAAACAAACATACAATGTTTTCACCTAGAAATGAAAGAATGCAAAGAACCCCAAATGGGTCCCACCAAGCGTGCCAAAATGTTTCACCTAATTCTAGAGAGCGTTTCTTTGAATGTTGATGAAATAGATAAGGGTAAAGGGCTAGGAGGAATACCTGTTAAGATGTTGGTTGTAGGTTGTTGCATGCGTATGACTTTTGAATCCACAAGCTGATCATGAGAGATTCATTTTTGCTTGGAGGAACTACCTGAAATGGAAAACAATACCACCAAATAAAAGTTAAACAATATATGTAGTGGACTGCCTAGCGTGTGCTAGATCCGAGAAGTGTGATACTTCCTAGATGGTTGTCAATCCACTGTTTAAAACAACTTAATGCTAAAAATAAAGGAAATCCTACTGTAGTCAAAATGATTTAGGTATCACATTCATCTATAATAAGCAAATTCATTCACAATAGGAAAAGCTATGACCAAATCGAAGGTCGAGGTCTTGGTCGGGAAGTGCGATCTTGGTCGGGTGAGATTCAGGCGAGTTTGGGTATTTGGTGGAGGTTTAGAAAATATGTTCTTAGTTCTGGTAAAATACACGAGAGACCGATGTCGGTCTGGTATGACTGATGTTAGTTTAGGTTAAGTGGTGACATTTGTGGGTAACCAGCGTTGGTATGGTTGTGGTCCAAGAAATTCAATAAAAATTGAGGTGAGGATAAATCTAAGGTTAGATAAAGATGGAAGGGTAATGGCAATATTCGTGTGGGTTTTAGATGTGCATAGGAATGATTAAAATACGGATATGGGTAGTTCAAGGGTATGGGAAAAGGATGGTCAAGTTTTCATGGAGGTAAAATGGTGGTGGAATGAAATGAGGGCAGAAACTAGTAACAACAACAAAAGAATCTACCCAATGATAAATGGACAAATATTGGTTAAAAAGCACTTACCACTTGTACGAGCTTGACATCTAGTTGGTAATGGTGGGTGATCAAATGGAATGAACTTGATGTAGTTTTGGAACTTCCTTAGATGCTCCCATGAAGGTAGATGACTACATGATTACTTCCGAGTGTTGGCTATGGATGCTCTAATGTGTGTACTAACGTTGGTTTTGCTTGCATGCAGCTCGGGTTTCTCACTTGTTCTCAAAAGATGTGTCTCTCTCTTCAAATTGTGTCAACCTCAAAATAAGGTTGTTTTGGGGTTAAATGGTAACCGATGGTGGTTTTGGGTTAACCGGTGGTGGTTTAGGGTGACCGGCGTCGGTTAGGGCAAGATTTCCTAGGTTTACTAAACTAGGCAGATCCCCTTGATTTTTTGGGATCTCACTCATTTACTCGTGGATTAGAATGGAAGCTTCCTTCTAACATGCAGGAATGTGGTTAGAGGGAAGGTATGCATTGATTTTTAGGGTTTGGGTAAGTCTTAGTTAGTTATGTAAATTTACTAAGAATAGGTCTTAGGGTGAGGTGGCTAGATGAGGTGTCTAGGTGAGGTGGATATGTGGGCATTATCCCGGTTAAAATATTTAAATAATAAATACCCCATTTATCAATAACTACATTCATGGTTAAGTACTTACTAGGGTAAGCTACTAGTTATACCACTAAAACTTTGACATACCCAATGAGGTGTACTTCTCTTTATTCCATGGTAGTGCACTTTCCAAAGGTAGTTATTACTTTGATATCCGACTCCTTCATAACTTTAAGGGGCATAACATTACATGAAGCTCGGAATCAAACATGCAATTATGACCAAGTATGTCATTAATAATCAAAGTAGTATATAAAGGATCAACATCAAGTTGGGACTCAACAAGGGAAGTTCCTAGATATACTTTAGGGGATTCCCCCAAATTTTCCAACGTCTGCAACACTTCCAATTCTTCAATAACAAGAGGAATATCAAGTTGTTAACATCTTTTCCCAGGGCCACTACCTCCTCCTTAAATCCCAAGTACTCAAATGCTCTTCTATGCTCAGGGATCCTAAGAAACTCAATGATGGGTACAAAGTGACCTTGATTTGACTCAAAATTTGGGCCATATCATGGGGGTATACTTGGGTAAGGTTATATTAAGAGGTAGGGTAATTTCCTTTTCTTGTGGTATAAGGTTCTTCATGGCTTGGGCAGGGTTACTGAGTTTATTTGCATTAGATGGATTTTTGGTTTGCACATCTTTCTTGGGGGTATTTTGGGATATTAGTGAGGAGGGGATTATTTGGTTTGGGTTGTGGCCCTCCCATTTTAATAGTCATGTTTCTTAGATTATATTCTTTCTCTTAGGCCACCACTGCATTCATTAACAATTGTCTATCCTCCTCAGAAGGGATTCCACCATCATATTTCTTAATCATCAATTCCCTTAAGTACTCAAAATCATGATTGGGAAAGTCAAAATCCTAGACCATATCAACTTCAAGATCACTAGTAGAAGGAAGAGGAGATACTCAGTCTATACAGTTCCAAAAACTTTCCACAGTCCTAGCACTCAGTAATTCAATAGAAGTGGCTCCTTGTTGTATGGTGTTAGGGCACTCCATCATGCACACATCACCAAAAGTAGCATTATCATCAACCTCTTCACTTTATTCATTAATATCACATGGGGAATGTGGTAAAAAACACTTATCACACCACTCAATAACATGATTTTATTCTATCATAGAAACTCTAGCAGTTAAAGGGTCAGGGACCAATTTGTTTTCTCTTGGTTGTTGTTGTTTATTTCTTGATCCCATGGGCCCTTTTCCTCTCTCATCGATCTATGATCACCCCTAGGATGATTACCAAATCTGTTCTAGTTTTGAGGTTGGTGTTGGCCCTAAGAACTCTATCCTATTCCCTTCTCTACTCTAGCAAGCTTGTAGGAAATTTCTTTCACTGCCCCTGCTAAAGTCTTAACTACCTCTTCTAGATCAAATCCCTTACTAGCTTAAGGATTTTCAGGATTTACTAACTTGACACCATCCCTCTTAGGAGGTTTCCCTACTACCTTTATATTGTTTTCAATTTGTACTTCCATAGAGAAATCTTTCCTCAAAGTCCTAGGGTTTTTTTCCTCAAATAATACGCAACTTTCTTATCAAAGGCATTAGAGTATTTTATCAGACAAGATTCATCACTTGGCCTCAAAATTATAGGTAGTATAGTCAAGGTTTTGTTAAATCTGGTATTGAAATCTTGGACAAGTTCATTGGGATTCTTCTTTATGTTTTCAAATTCAAATAAAATAAATCTGGGGTCAGTCTTATCCCCATATTATTGCTTGAATTCATTCTTCATCTCAATACATGAGTCAATTGAATTGTCTAGTAAGGATTTATACCAATCCTGAGCATCCTCTTCTAAGGTGTGAATAAATAGTTTCACATAGACATCTTCATGTTCAATCTCAAAATCCTCCATAATATTCACAAAAATTCTTAGGTGTTTATCACTAATAATAGCATTATTTCCTTAATATTTGGGAATTTTATTCCACACTTCTCATGAAACTACATTAGGATAACCCACCATACTATGAAAATATATGGGCCCAATAACATTTACAAACAAATATATGTCTAGGTGGGGGCTGAGCCATATTTTTTTGAGGGGTTTCCTAATAAGAGGGTTAAAACAATGTGGGAAATGGGGGTATTTGAGGTAATGCTATATGATCCTCAAAGTAATGGTCATTTAATGATTCAGTTTCACATAAAACTCTATTACTTCTGAGTAACAAGGAGGGAGATGAGGAATACCTATACTAGTTGTAAATGAAGGCCCCTCACTAGTTGGAGTGTAAAAATTTGTGTAGGGACTACTTGATCCAGAATTTTCGAGGAACTAGAATAATCCTCTATCAAAGGTTGATCACTCTCAACCATAGGCACTAATTTCTCTTCCGACCTTTGATCTCCCAAAGCTCTCTAGACTTGTTTCTTATTTGGATTTGTCCTTCCCAGCTCTAGAAACAATTTTCTAGCAAGATCTTTCTTGAAGAAGGACCTTCTTCCTTCCAACTTTATAGATCTCAATGACATATTTCAATTATTAAATACTGAGGCACTGGTATTTTCCAAAAATTCTGAAAAATGTGGAGTCGTCACTAAGGTCTTGCACCTTAGATGTGTAAATCACTGCAAATGACTTGTCAACTGAAACTTAATGATTAATTTCAACAAATCTTGACAAATCTCAATATCCTTTGTTAGTATTTACCCCTAACCAAGCATATTTAATGCAAATATTTTTTAAACTGGGAAAATATCAAGCAAATAACTTTTGATCAAGCTCATTTTTCGTAAATCTCAACAAAGGATGATGTCTAGATCATGTATTTGCATCTAAACATATTTAATACGTTATTAGAGGTCAATATTTATTTGTATTTACATAAGTAGTCTCTAGAAAGCGATGCTAAAGTGGTGTTAGTACCAAAATCAGTTCTCCCTTTGAAGTCAAGAAGCATCAACAGGATGAGTGGGATGCTTAGAGAAAGATAGATCAGAATTTGAATCATTTTGTAGATGGGGAAGGATATAACTATCTCTTTGTTACTCGAGCTTGGGAAAAGTGTGATAGCATCATGCGAAGGTTTTGACCTACCCTAATTTTTTCGGTTCTTCCTTCAACCAGGGTGAGAGGACCCATTTTATAACTTGTATTTGTAATGGAAAAGAATGGACCAACAATATTTGACTCTCCTTTTGAACATTGAGAAATAACCTTGAGAATACATGGTCAATGCAACATAATCTAACTCTCACGAGTTGTCACCCTAGAAAATGCAAATGTCTCCTAGACAAGGTTTAGGTTACTAAAGAAAACAATAAAACCAGCTTGCTCCTACATATTTTGAGTAAAGGATGGGTAAATTCAACAAATCTCCTTAGCATTTATGGATAAGCAGTGCAAACAAGGGTGGTTCTTGTAGGATTTATCAATTATGGATGTATTTTGTTAGGGAATTAAGTAGGATAAATTTGATTATACCAAATCTTTGAGAAATTTTAACAAATGTTGGAAGATCTTCCAAATGAGAAGATAAAAACACTTCAAACAACTAACACTAAACCTTCAACCAAAAGATGTGCATCCATGGAATCCCAAGAATACATAGTTTCACACAATCTTTGAGAATTTAAACATAAAAGATCATGCCAAAAACTCAATAAAACATCAAGGATCCTCGATCTATCATGCCTAAGATACACTCATAGACTTACAAATAACCTTCATCAACAAAATGGAAGCAAAGTGAATTTAAAACTATTTATTGCATAATGAAATGAAAGCTCTCCTCACAACGCAATTGCAATTACCACAATGTTACCACAAGAATGAGATCTTGTGTGATTCAGAGGGATTCCAAACATAATATTACAACAGGAACATTAATATCTACTTTGAAAAGTCTCAACTTAAAAATTAGACATAACAAATGCTCATGATTAGATAAAATTAGCGATAACTCATCAAATTCATCAACAAGGGAAAGTTTCATTTGTATTCTCAATGCTTTTCAATGGTTGTACACTTGCAACCATATTGACATGATTCAATTTGAAAGATAAAGAAATTAACAGGTTTCTCAAACAAGTTCTTGGAAAATGGTTTCTCTCATTTTATGCCTTTCTTCTCTAAAATTTTAGAAAATTAAAACCCCTATGCAAGATTATTCTCATCACATTTATACAATCTCAATCACTCACTCACTCTTTAATTTTCCCCCAAAATCATGAATATTTGAAGAATATTCTTTTTTATAGCACATAGTCTAATCCACCTTTATTCTCTTGGAAATATTTTTATGTTGTCAGGTAGAAGAATCACGAGTCATTCACATTTTCACTCTCCTAAAATGATTGGGATGCCATATCATCCCCTTTGATAATTGTTTAATGATTTATCCAATTTTTGAGTGCCTCCATATGGTTTGATTTGACATGTAATCATGTTTTCCTTTTGAGAATCCATCTTGAGAAAACACATTTCCTTTCACGCCTTTTTGGGTAGATTATTCCCCCATATTTTTGTCATATCGGACCAATCATCATTTTCTACCTAATGCTAACTTATTTCTCTGTGTGGATATCACATCTAGATTTTAGAGGCTATCTTACCATGATTACACTCATCTTGACTTGCCTACCTCAAATTTCTTATAAAGGCATACCATTTTCTCTATCAATTCACATTTTCTTTTCTAAGTGCAAGAATTTTAGGAAATTTATCTGCAGCATGGCGAGAACACCAATAGTAGCATCTTGAAATACATATCCACCAAGGATTTGAATTCAATTTTTGATATGTCGGTTCTTGATGAGGCATTCGTAAGAATGATATTTTAAATTTTTATCCTAAAGATTATATTGGGCCTCTTACAACTCAAGTTGTTTGGGTTGCATTAGTGAGAAGACTTATCAAGATAAGCCCTAATTTTTTTCCTTCCAGATGATGTATTTTCATCTCTTCATCTGGAGCATCAAAAGACTCTTGATGAATTGAAGAATTTTTGGCTCATAAGTAGGCCTAGTGTGCAAGGTTTGACCAATTATAAATGCCCATTCATTTGTAATGAGGCATTTGTTGTGAAGGAAATCCCCTTAGGGTCCTATGTACTTGATGGAGAGATCTCACTAGGGACCTTTTCTACCCTCTTTCACAAGTTGAATGAACTAGAGCAATGTGTCTCAATCTTGGAGAAAAAACCATCAGGGACCATACCTTCTCAACCTCCTAAAGCATCACCATCCTTTGTGAAGAAATGTAGGGTGAGTCTAGCTCTAGGCCTCCTACTCCATCTGCTCTAGGATCATTTTTAGTTGCACTTTCAGCTCAGGCTTCCATTCCATCCTCTATTTTCAAACCAACAGGGAAAAATGCCTTCCCTAAAGGAGGTCTAGACATGAATGAATGGGTTGCCTCTTATGAGAGTAGATCACAATTGCTTAGTTTGTTGGATGGTCCTATGACAACTATTGATGAACTCATGTATCTGGGCAGGTATGTCTTGCACCTTTGGCATGAGACATATCTTTTGTTCAAATGGCATTGGGGACAGATGAATTTTTCCTTGGAAGAATAGGCTAGTGAAAAAACATCCTCTTTACAGAGAAGAATTTGTGGTAGTAGATGGTTAGGTTTATTTTTCTTGTTTCCTTTTTGATACAATCCTCGAAGATATATGTAACTTTTTCTTCATGGGTTGGGGCCCCTATAGAACCCCATTTTGATACATTTCCAATATACAAAAGATAACAAACCATTTCATTAGTTTACATACTTCGTGATGGATTTGAAATATAATCCAAGCAATATAAAAGTTTAATGTATTGTATTAGATTACATATATGTCTGAAAATATCAATTTCACGTGTGATATTCAGTTTTCAATGAAACAAGAGTAATGAATAAAATATGATGAAAAGAATGTTTGGGGAAAAAAGCCTATGCTTGTTCTTCATCTCCTTCTTCCTTGGTTTTCCTATCCATATATGCATCATACTTCCATAATAGTTCTTTTATATCATCCACATCATGGCCAGTATGGTGATGGAATATCAGGGCTTGCTTTGCTTAGTGCATCTACACATTGATCCATCTTCTCTTTTATTCTCATGGTTTTGATTTTATTTCTGCAATTTTGATTTCTACGAGTCATCGGTGTCTTAATGACTTCATAAAAAATTTGTCTCTTTGGGTATTTTCTCAAAAGAACCGATTAAGAATTTAGTTTTCAGATTACCATAACTCTTTTTGATATTATCAAATACCATGTATTCTAACATTAGATCAATAGTGTCCATACTTTTATCAACCCATTTCTCCTATGTCTCTTTCTTTTCTCTCGATTCCATTCAAAACCTCAATTCGAGTTTGGTCAAGTCTTCAATTACATACTTGAGTTCCCATGTGTTCAATAGGAACAATTCCTTATTTTTCAAATAATTCTTCTTCAAGATGGGTGATATGGTTCAATTTGGGGAGAATTCCTTGAAATAGAAAATATCATTATCATAGTGTTCAATTAACTCATCAATTTCATTGAGATTATTCTTACGCTCTTCATATTTCATCCTAGCTTTCTCAATGGCTTTCTTCCCCTTTCCCATTAGCTTTTCCACCCAAGTATCAACATTTTGAACCTTTTTAAAAACCTATTCAATGTGTCATATAGCCTCTCGGATTAGTAGTGGAGATATCTTCTTAGCCTTCTTTGGGTGACCAAATAAGCTGTTGTAAACATGAACTCAATGATTTCACCTTTATTTCAACTATGTTTTTGTTATCCTATCCTCATCCAATTTTATTAAAAAATCATTGAATGCTTATGAGACTCCTTACGTCAATGCATCTCTTAAAGGTTTTCAAAAAGGAATGACTTGAACATTATAGTCATTTGTTGTTATATTGCTTCTTATCTTACCTTCATGTGGTATTGCCACCTCCAAGGTTTTGGATCCATATGGGTCAGTATGAGTTTTAGTAATGACCCTAGCCTATTTGGAGCCTTTGTGGGTTTCGGGAAAGCCAAGGTTGTAAGATCTATAGCTTTCATAGGTATAACCTCTTCTTCTTCCTCCTCTATTGAAATCAATTCTCTTACCCAACCTTTTCTAAGAACGGTTCCACATGTATCTCTTACAATGCTTGTTGGGATTTTCATGGACAACCACCGGTTGTTTAGATATTTCTTGAACATCCTACACTAATGCATCCATGTGTTGTACCTTTTCTACTTTCAGTGTCAATTCCTTGGGTTCATCTTGTGTTGGATTTTCCCCCAACTACTTCTTTACTTGCTCTTAAATTTGGGATTAACCAACTTCCTTTTGAGTCATATAAACATTTGGAACATGTTATCTATTTATCTTCTCAATTGATGTAGTCACATCTTCTATGTTTTCCATGGGAGCTTCCTAAGTTTTAGGTAATTATCTTTCTTCTACAATTTCTATTTCCTTTAGAGGCTGTTTTTGGTGGAAATATCCTCATGAACCTGTTCTACCAATTTCCTTTTTTATTTTAATACCTCCTTTTGTGGCATGGTGGGTTGACTTTCAATATTGTATCTTTCACCTTTGTCAACACCTATATATTCTAACTATCATCAATATTTTCCTTTTCATTGGTCTCTTTTGCAATTTCAATCACCTTTCTCCAGCAGACTTTTCCCTTTGAGGTGATTCACTACTTACAGTAACCTTGGTTTCCTTTTGCAGATACTTTTCATCTTGTGCCCTAGTTTCCATGCTTTCTCCACCATAAACTCCTTGAAATTTTGAATTTCTCATTTCTGAGGTAGTTTGGACTTTATAAGATACTTCTGACATTAGAATTTCTGACTCAACGGTTAACACATGGACAGAGTTTCTTACTCCTTCACCTGATTGGGAATATCTATACCTTTTTCCACTTATTTTTCAACTAGTACTTCAAATTCCTCAAGTGTAGGAATTTCTTCATTTGTATCTATATCCATTATTTCAATTGGAATTTTCATTGATTCATGCATTTGATCAAAAGAGGTACACTCATATATTTGGTTGGTGTTGTATCAAACTTCTTCAAACATGTTCTAACAAATAAATATCTAGTAAGTTAGATGGGAAATTACTCTGGGATACTTTTTCTTGAGTAATATTAGTTATTACTCCTCCTGGAAATAAATTTGAAGCTAGAAACACTAGTTGTATACTTGGACTTACTTGAACATCCTTTTGTTCTGGTGGTGGAGTTGTTTGATGAACCAAGGAAGCAATTATTTCTTCTTGTTCCTTAGTGAGCATGGGAGGATCAATCACTTTAGGCTTATTATGCTTGTGTTTCTTAGATGCATGATCACCTTCTCTTACTAAGGGTTGTTCAAATACAACTTTGTATCTTTTCTTTTCCCTTTCAAATTGTTTGATATCTGGTGCTACCCTTCCCTTAGTACTTTGTGACTTAGATTGGATATTGGCACTTTTCATGGCTCCTCTCATCAAATTTTCAATATTCTGGGATCTTGGTAAAACCTTTGGGGGATTTTTTGTAGCTAATCCCTTTCCTTTTGTTTGGATTGGTATTTCAAAAGTGATAGGATCATTTTCCATAGATTTTAGAAGCATTTCTTCATTTTTATGCTTTAAAGTAGAAATGGAGGTTCCTATCCCACTAGCAGTGGTCCACTCATCAACAATTCCTATAGTAGGTATTTTTGAAGGTAATTGAGGGGATTTTCCTCCTAAAGGATCCATATTATCAGCACTTCCCTCAAAGAGACAAGATCTTCCTTCAAAATCTCTAATTTCTTGAACTTATTAAGTATTGCTATATTCGAATAGATAAATCCATGTTCTTTTGTTTTAACCAAGTAAAATTTCTCCTCATCACATGAGAAATCCTATCATACTGATCATATGAATATTTTTCATCCTATTTTATGGGGATCATTGGTTGTCCTTATATTTTTGGTCAATATAAAATTGACTCATAATTTTTGGTCATCCATGATTCCTTGAGGCACCACAGCAATTTAAAATCAATGATCTATGTGAGGGTCATCCTTGAGAAATCCCTGATTCTGACTTCCTCTTCATCTCTGCAATTCATCTAATAGTCCTCAAAGTGAGGTTCATGCTCAAAAGAATTTTCCAAAGTATTGACCACCCATCTAATGTCATAGCTAGACCTCACCTCAAATTTCTCCATATCAAACCTTTCCATTTCCTCCTCCATTAACCTAGATTTTATAATGGAAGGGAAGGAATATCTCCCAATTCTAATAGGGAACTTGATATTAGTTTTTGTTTCCCAACAATCATCTTATGAACAGGTGTTAATTGTCTTGCCAACTCACATAAAGCCATCTTATCATCTAAATACCTTGGTAATTTGCATGGTTGTCCCTCAAATCCACTAGCTCTTATGTAAGTGAATCTCCTATACTGAATAAAGAAGCAACCATATTCCATTATTGTATTTCTAGCTTCTTTTGATATTCTATATTGCTCCCATTCAGGTTTGAACAAGCATATGATAGGTGCAAAAAATGTATCATTCACCAATCTTACATTTCCCTTCCAATTACTCAATTGTAATTAGGGATAAACCTCATGCATTTTTTGTTTTTATAAGGGGCATGTGGTATAAGGCCAAGGAAATGTCTATGGCCTACAATATTGTAAATTAGATATGTCATCATGTAAAACTCAAGCTCCCCAACACCACCCATCTTGATATTTGCAGTCAGTGCTAGAAGATTCTCATGAATTGAATCAACAATAAGGGTTAAAAAAATGCTCCCTTTCCTTTCTAAAAAAATCCACATATACGGGCACATCCATTCTTTGAATTCATTTGTTGTTTCCAAACCAACCATCCTACTTAGTAACACAACTACATCTTTCTCTTCTTTCAAAAATTGTGCCCTAACCAATTTCTTGGGAATTCTGGTAGTCACCTTCTTTTCTGCTAACAACCACTTAGTGTTTATAAGTTTAGCATAGTATCTCTTCTTTTCTTCATAGTCTTTAAGGGATAATTCAACACCTAGGGTTATTGGAGTTTTGATTACTGGTAAGTTCAACATTATCCTGAAGGCCTTGGGTGTTAAATTCAATACTACTTCACCACTCCCATCTAAGACTTCTCTTTTTCTAGATCATATTTCATAGCACAAAGTCTCACCAATTCATGGAAATGCACAAGGAGTTATAACACCAATAGAGGTAATATTAGTGGCCTTGATTGTTTCCATGAGTTCACTTTTGTTTGGGCTATTCAATCTTTTTAGGAATTCATTCAAATCAGCATCCATTAAATTTGTGTTTGTAATCTAATATAAATCCCTGGTGATTCCAGATGTGACATGAAAAATCTACGTCAATGTCTTCATATTTTATGCCCTAACTTCTACTTTCAATCTCTTAACAAATTGTAGAGTAAAAATGATGGAAGTACAAGAGTAGTACAATACTTACCATTTTCCTATGTAAATGTTCATATAGCTTGCATTTGCTTCTTATCTTTTCAATCCTTCAACTCTCAATCGATACTCTTTAATTTATTTTACATTTTCCTTTAAAAATTTAGATAGCAAGGGCATCTGAATCTTGACATATGATAATAAAAAGCTCGAAGTGTTTGAATACTTCAATCAATTTTTCCTTGATTTGTGCAAAAATGCATTAATGGCAACAACCATAAATGCATTGAATCATGGCCATCCATTTCAGCTCCCCATTTTTAAATGTGGGCCATCCATGTGGAGCAATTCCATGTTATGTGGTCTCGGGAGTCTTTTTGTCTTTTTGCATTAATTTTTAAACGTAAAAAATTTGCACATTTAACTCGATCGAGACGCCTTTGACTCTTATTAAAATCTTGATATGTGTTCAAATCTTGAATGTAGCAAGGCTATGGGCTCTTTTTTCATATCTTTCTATTTTCCTAATCGAGCACAAAACTACCAATTCAACCCAAGGCCCCGATCTTCCAACCTTTTCCTAAGAATATGTCATGTGTCCTTTGCGGGTCTCGAAGATATTTCTACTCTTCATTTTTATCGACTTAACGTCAAGAGAACATCATCATCCCCGATTCCCCGCTCCAATCATCTTTTAACACGTATATCTCTTTGAGAGTAGGGTCAAATTCTTGTTTTGCATCCTTTGACTTTGAATATTCCCAAGAATATTCTTAGGAAACTTGGGCTAAGTTTACATTTTGTAAATATTATGTAATTTTGTAACTTTACAAATTAATCCCGCAACACCACAACCATTGGGAACATTCCATGTATCCTCAAGTGGTGGAGCAAAGTATGAAATTTTTAGCAATGACCAAAGGATAATATACAAGGATATTTTTAAGATTACACCCGATTCATGATCAAATTTTATATGGATTTACAAAAGCAACAATGAATATTACATTCCTTGACTGAAAAAGAGGATTTACACCCTAAACACAAGGTTTTCAATCACATTCATCATGACTATATCTTCAAATACACATTTTTATATGAGAAAACCAGTCAGAGTAAATTTTTTGAAGGCATACACTGGATAAAGGGGCAAGATCAATTCAAGAACTAACATAATCACTTCCACTTCCTCCACCAAACCCCTAGTAGTTCCCATATGTATAAAAATAAAAATGTATGAATATCCTATAAAAAAACAAATAAAAAACTCAAAAGCAAAGTGAAAATTAAAATAAAAACAATATTAAGAATTTTTTTCTTGGGGGTATTTTGAGTATTCTATTAAGGTTATGGACACTTGGCCAGATTATAGAAATATTATGACTATAATTTAATGTATCCCATTATGTATATATACACATGAATGGATTTTGATCAATTTAGGCTTACAATTTCCTTCCATACCATAAATCACCAATAACACATTCCAATCACTCCTACACATTTTCTAGTTTCTTCACTTATTTCCATACATGTTTTCATTTTAAGTAATAACTAATTTTCATGTGTACACATAGGAGTTCAATAAGAAACAAGGATATTATGTAATTAGGTGATGTTTAGAACTTGTTCAAACTTTTTTAGTCTAAATCTTGGCTCATGATACATGCCTTTTGGATGATCACTTTCTTACAAATAATAATTTTCAAACCATATCAATAAACTTCATAATTACTTTACATCCATGGAATTTACACACTTACATTCCATTTCACCCATAAAAGAACATTTGTGGGCATTTATTACCTTTTTCAAAATTTTATATAACCACCACCTCTCATCTATGCTAACTTGCAATCATGTTCACTCATCACTATTAGGATGATTCAAAATTTATATCATGATTTATCACTCACATCTGCTCTAGTACTTCTCAAGCATCAAATACTCTCCTAAACATGGCTACATTGTCCTCACTTCCATCATCTTTCCTTTACAAAGGTTCATTTTTCTATCATTTATCAATTTCCACTTTTTTCCATGCATCATATTAGGGCATCTTGTGGCTTAAAAAATATCGCTTAAGAGGGGAACACTAGACCAAAACCTTCTCAATAATCTTATAAAAATCAACCATAATCTATCTTAGTCAATTGATCAATTAGTCTCTACTTTACAAAATTAATCTATCAATCCCTTCATAGAGTCCAGTTGAAATGGCCCATCGATCACATATCTAGTTTCCTTTCTATCCAATCAATCATCTAAGCCTGTGTGTGTGGAAACCATTTTCATAGGATTTTATGAACCCCATTTGATATTTAGTTTTTGTGATACATCTTACCTACTAGAACATGCACTCCAAAAATGGGTAAATTTTAGACATCGAGAAAACACACCTTACACATAAGGTAATTTAAGCTAAAATTAAAAAAACATAACGAAACACAATAATTCACTTAAAATCAAATATTCCATCAAAACACCTAAAAATATAAAATAAGGTTGATTTAAGACATGACACCCACTTATTCATCCTCATCCACTCACATTCAATATTATCACATCCCTCTATACACTTAAACATTCCCACCCATTTGCATCTCTAATGTACTATGAAACAACTCTATATGCACATTACACCCATATCTATTCCAATCCTCCATACACCCCATCATTATAAAAGAACACTTGCCTCCTCCATTCATCCTCCTTTGTTGTAATTTTTAATCTTTCGATGTATGTTTTATTTGTAACTATTTACAAAGGATAAATAAAACCACTTGGACACCAAAAATCTCACTGCACAATGATATTTTATATTTTAGACATTATTTTTAGTCACACACATGATTGGATTGTAAGTTCTCTTTGATTTATCTATGATCATAACTATGACTAACGAAAACTTTCAATTAGTGAAGACACCATCAAAAATCAATAATATACCACAAATAAACCCTTATCCATGGATTGGTCCCCTCGGCTCTAAAATAGGTATACCATTTCTTTTATTTTTATGTATCACTTGCATGTCTTACATGTTTTTATATCAACCTTGAAAATGTTAGGGATCTAACCAAAGAAGGTCCCCTAAGCAACCAAAAAAATTAAAAAAATTCTCATGTTTGTGATTTATAGATTTAGATTCAAATTTTGAATATTAACCTAATTTAATCATTGGAATAACTCTATGAAGTCCCTCACTTGATCAATTATATCATCATAATCCCATTTTATTTATTAAGACGATTTGATTTGATATATATATCAACCTTTAGGGTGGCTCAACATCAAGGAATATAATTTGAACTAAATCATTATAGATTAATATACACAAAATTATCAAAATATATATGAACTATATTAGAAAATATCAGAATATGCCCCCTTTTGAGATGAATGACGCTACAAAGGATCACTTAGCTAAAAATATAAAGTGTTAGTTATGTAAAATACATAACCATAATATCAAGGATGTGAAACATGTATTTTATATCAACTAGCATGGTAAAATTATTAATGTGAATTAACTATGAGCATTTTGGAACACCTTATAAATGTCATCGCATTTTACATATTATGAGAATATCCAACAATTAAAAAAATAGTGTACTATTGATTGGTAGAGTAGTATGATAAAAACACACAAATCCACCCCTAATGGATCCACTATAGCCTACGACATGAAATGAAACAACATGGGGTCATAGAACCATCATAAATAGACACAAATAGCAATACATTGTGATCTTTAAAATGTTATAAGTTGTTAGTTATTATCTATATGTGAAAATTCAAGTATGTGTTTAGCAATATGTCATGTGTATGATATAAATCAAAATATGTGCTAACTATTATACCGAGAAGGAAATAATCGTAACAAAAAAAGTGATATAATAAATATATGTAATAAGCATTGATATAATCATGATATTTTTGACCTTTTGTGCTCATAGAAAGCATGTATCTAAACCACATGGTCTAAATAATGTGTATCATACATAATGTATGCCATAATAAATGCATGTATATTTTTTCATAATAAATGCATTCTTAAGTGAAGTAACACAAGAAATATGTGCCAAAAATAATACTACATAAGAGATGCATTCCAATCTAGAGATGTAGTAAGTTATATGCCTAGGAAGTAATATGAGTAACATGAATTATATGTGATCAAGCATAAATCATACAAGTAGTGATAAATCAATGCATAAACCAATAATGGCATGTAATCAAATAATAAATAAAACATACACTTTCCTAGATAAAAAAATCATAGATCATACAAGTGCATAGTGAAAAATAATCATAAAGAATATAATATTGTAGAGCAAGAAACACATATAATCATACACGTGATTGAACAAAATAAGATTATATAGAATACAAGTGTATAAATAAAATAAAACATATAACACACAACATTGTAGAGAACAGAAAACATATAAAATCATAAGGTTTCTTATATAAAATAAAATCATAGTACATACAAGTAGATAGAGTAAAAAAACATAATAAAATAAATCATGCACCATAAAAATGCCTTGAGTAAATAAATCGTAGAACATATAACATACAAGATCACAAAGCAGACAACAACAAAAATTCCTAAAGAAAGTAAAATCATACACCATACAATATTTTAATAAGTATACAAGATCGAAGAGAAGACAAACATACAACATATATCATACACCATACAATATTTTAATAAGTATATAAGATCGAAGAGAAGACAAACATACAACATATAAGTTCTTAAATCGAGACAAAGCAAACATGGATATAAATAATAATAAATTAATAATATAATCCATAATTTTGAATAGATAAAATAGGATCCCAAGGTAAAGAATAGTCAATCAGTATAATAGTATGAAAAAGTAAATACTTATAGTAAATAATAAATGTAGATAATCATGGAGCATTATAAAATAAGTATATCTAGAAAAATCATAGAATCATTTAATAAATCAAAATACAAAGCACATATTATGAGAAATGAATCAATGCAAGATAGAGAAGCGTATAATTGTATCAAAAATGGACTAATTTATAAGGATATAATTGATGTAAGTGAAGGTAGTTTGATTCCCCTTGTGTAGGTATGAACCCAATGTGGTAGGTATACCTAGGATAAAAGACTATAAGAATTAGTACAATTCAAAAGACATGGTATTAATTAGGAAAACTATGTGAAATTCCCCTATTTTAGACATGCCCCAAATATGGTGAGATTCCCAAGGTCCTAGGATTGTAAAAGTTGTAAAGTGTGTGACATCCATTGGTTTAGGTATCTATGAACACATGATTTTATACTATAAATATAAATTACGAGAGGTGTTATCATGCAAGTTTTTGGCTCATTTTTCAAAATATTCTCAACATGAATTCCCTCCTTATGATTCTCACAATGGAAACATATTTCATTATTATACTTGCATTATGTTGGTCTTTAATTTATGACTTTGTCTTATTTCTCATCTTGATTTGTGCCTTGTAAATTTACTTTAACTTGTGTGGATTCTACCTTACATGCATAAGTGCATCCCACACTTTCTCAATTCCCATATTGCGGTGGAAGCTTACCTCATGCACTTTTTAAAAATGTGTAAGTTACTTTTTCTCCAAATTTTCATCTTAGGTGCTTTATGTTCTAAAAACTCATTGTGAGGCCATCCATGCACATAAGTGGTTATTAAATATGTACTTTTATTCCCAAAACTCGTAAGTTGGAACTATTATCTGAAAACCTCTCCCAGGTTCACTTTTATGTACTTTATTCCTAAATGTCATCACTTAAGTCTTTTGGGTACTTCTTTCTGAAATTACATCACTTAAGTGTTTTGGTAACTTTTGGTTCCAAGAGTGTATCACTTAATTTATTTTGGAACTTTTGGTTCTTAAAATACATCATAAGTGCATCCAAAATTTAAAAAGTTCCAAAATTACATCCCAACTATTCCATTAGGTTTAATTGGTTCCCAAATTACATGAAAAGTGCACCTAGGGTACTAAAGTTACAAAAATCTCCCAAAAGTTCACCCATGGGATGGAACTCATGAATTGGTCTTATTTTGATCATAGTTTTTTAATCCAAACTTTGATTTGAGTTATGTTAAAAGAATTGGAAATATCATGAAGAAAGGATTTATATTTATAGGTTTCTAAACCTTAAAAAATTTGTATGGTTTTCATGAGAATCATTTATCAACTATTGCTTTATTTTCCTTCATTTTGAGTTTTTTTTTCAATTTTTAGTTATAAAAATCACTTTGAGAATGCACCTATGAATTAAGTTGGTTCCAAAAATTAAAAATGGGGAACCCGAGGATACAAGAACCACTTCCAAGTGAACCTAAGTTATTAATTAAGTGAAAAATTTCACTCATGATTCAAAAGCGGAGAGGCACTTTTGAGATGGAACTCCAAAACCAATATTATTTTCATCGTAACTTTCTCATCCAAAATTTTATTTGAGTGTTATTTAAAGCATTGGAAAGATATTTAAGAAAGGATTAATATTACATATGTTTCAAAACATAAAAATATTATCATAAAAGTGTTTTCAGCCATGATATATCACCAAGTTTAATAAAACTTGGGTATCTCGTGATAACATGGGAATGTCCTCAAGGTGTGGGATCTTGAATCTTTGGGAAAAACCTCTAGAGAAGGTTATCTTCCTATAATAACTACATTATTTTATCACCAAATAAGGATAAACTACCAATTTATAAGGGAAAATGGGTAGAGGAAATCACGAACAAGAAAAAAATTGGTGATCCACCAAATAGAAAGAGATATATCTCCCGAGATGAAAAAAAAGAGGACAAACACCGTATAAAGAGAGAAGACACAAGCCATAGTTGACCATACATTAAATCAAACTCCAATTCTCTTCATAATTGACATAATAAGATAATAATTTACAATTATAACCCACAAAAAACATTAAATGATATAACAAAGAGGGGAGATGAAAAAAACATAAGTTAAAGGTCGAAAATAGTTGGAATGAAAATCATATTAATGCCAAGAAGTATGGACAATCTTGTTAGCATGTGGTCATATTAAGTGTTTTCATTGATTGAAAACCACATTAATTACAAATTGGATGAATTATTAGGGACTCATGATGATTTACATGTGCTAACATGGTGTTTGAGATGTATATTTGTTGGTATAGTGAGATTGATGGACTGTTTGATCTTGCAAGCCTATACAGTGCCTAAGTGATGTGGCATGGAAGTAGGAGATTCTTATATTCTTGGGAAGCATGTTGAAATGGTTAATATCATGTTTTGAGGTTTATTGGGCACTAAAAACATGGGTATGATGCATGTACATCTAGTTCACTATGTTACATGTGTTCATGGGGAGCAGACATGGTTACTTGGAGGTGTGACAGTGTGGTTTGGAGATATATGAGCTCATGGAAGCATGAATTCAGGTATATAATGATGTATCAGGTATTTTTGGGTCATTTTCAGAGGTTTCATGATGAGTTATTGCATTCTTTCAATTGACCCTAGCTTCTACAGTGAGAATCCTTAAGGTGAAGCTATAAAAATGAGATAGGATGGAGAGTTTGAGGTATGGTATTGACATTATGATTATTGTATATTTTATTGTGATGTGTCATGGTGATTTTAGGGGAAAAATTAGGTTTCTATGATGATAATTTTATAAGTTATGATAGTTTATGTGAGACAGGGTCAAAATCAAGTAAAATTCCATCTCAAAGTTACACTTCAGATGCTCATTGTGAATAGTGTGATTTGCATGGGACCTTGTGGCTTTCAGGGGAGCTTTTATGGTGAGTTTATAAGGTTTCACAAAAATAATGAGGTTATTTGATTATCAATTTTTATGAACAATGTTAAGAAGAGGTATATAGTGACCCATTTTTGATTGTTTCATAAAAATTTATGATTTGATGTTGTATAGTACTCTTTAGGATTTCCATAAATGTAGGATATAACTTGTGACGGTAAGTGGGCCCCAATTAAAAATAGAAATTTCTTAAGAAGGTTTTGGGAAAAGGTGGTCCAAAGGAGTGGCATGAAATATTGATGGTGAATGATATATGGGAGATTATATTTATTTCCATGGAGGTTTCAGGACATGTTCTTTCATTTAAATGGTGTTTTGAGGTTCATACAGTTGGTGGTCAAAAAGGCGAGTTTTGGGGTCTCAAATAGTAGGGTTTAGTAAAATGGCCATAACTTGAGCTAAAGGTGGATTTTGAAGATGATTTAAGTTTTTTTGGAAAGAGGATTCAGATATATTCCTAGTGATATTAGTTTTGACTCATGATGAGGTGATTTGATAGATTTTCTAGGTCATTCTTTGGACAAGAATTTTTTTGGTGCAAGTTTGGAGCCGTTTGAAGCATGAGATGGATTGTTTGATTCTAAATATCATTTTTACTGTGAAGAGGGATATATTTTGCATAAAATTAATCAATTTTTATTTATTTATTGTATTTATAAGTGTTTTTATGATCTATCCTTTAGAAACAACCTTTTTGGCAAGTTGATCTGGTGAAGACAAAAGTAGTTGTGGTTTGATCATGAGGTTGATTCAAGGCTTATAACTTGCTTAGAAGTGTTCAAAAGGTTCTTCCATTTCAATCAAGTGGCTACATGGAATTTTTTTCTAATGATTAAGTGATTTGGTTATCAAATGAAGTTTCCAGGGTGCTAAAGGGTGAAGGAAAAGTTGTTTTGAGATTTACAAAGTGAACTTGGCCCATTAAATGAAATAATTTTATTATTTCAAATAAATTTTGACCATGGTTTATGTTTAATTGATATATTAATCATGTTTGATGAATATGGGAGATTTAATAATCATGGAATGAGGATAATTTTGGCATCCTAATGCATGTGTTTTGGTGATTTTTGGTGCATGGAAAGTGTGTTTTTCTAGGCCGACCCATATGGGTCACTTGTAGTTGTTGATAAAATTTTATGGGATGTTTTTAATGATACACTAGTCAAAATATATGTGTATGAATTACATCATTTTGTTTGGAAGAAAGAAAAAGGTATAAAAGTGATGTTTTGGGTTCATTTTTGAACTAGTGCTCTTGGAGGGAACAAATGTGACCTAGAGAAGAGTGTTTTGCACGTATGAGCACATGAATTGAAGGCTAAGGAATAGAATGAAAAGTTGAGGACTAATTTTATACATGAGATAAATATTATAGAGCTTTAACAAGTTAAGAAATAAAAATATTATGAGAGATTGAAGACCTAGTGTGTGAGCTAGGGTTTGTGAGTTGAAATTGTGATCTCCATCAATTGTGGAAATAAAAATTCATATATCAGATATCTTCAAGTTGCTTATTTGGTTATTGTTCATATTTAGGGGGTTGTATCCTCATTATGGAGTTGGTGATTCACTAAATTAGGGGTTGGTGCTCATTGTAGGGTTGGGGATCTACTAAACTAGGGATTTGTGCTCCTTGTGAAGTTGGTGCTTCATTAAATATGTTTTTTTATGTAATATAAGTAGATTTTCAGTGGTTTTTCTCACCCATGATGGTTTCGTACTTACATATTGTGTTCTTGTGTTGATTACTTTACTTTCTTTCTCTTTTGGTTGATATTGCATATCTTAATAAGCACACATGATTATGGATGTTGTATAAAAAATATAATGGATGAATGTATGGTTTGTTAAGTGAAATAAAAATCATTGTAGGACTGATTCACCCCCTGTCCCATGTGCTTCCAACAAATCTATCACATCCCATAAGAAGGAAGGCGAGTACATTACACAAGATCAAATTAGCGATATGCAACTCATAATGTTTTTCCACCCAATTGGGTAAAGTAACCTTGAATTTTGGAGAGGATGTTTTTATAATAAAATTAAGTTGAATTTATATATAATAATAAAGAAGAAGGGATATCAATATTCCATGGAATATTCCTTTTCATGTTTATCTCCTAAGGAAGACTTGGAAGCTCTCAAATATGCCGAGAGGTGAGGAAATTTTCCTAAAACCTATTTTGAAATATATTCCAAAGATAACTAAGGTTTATAGCCATGAAATATTCCTTAATTTCCAAAAAAATAATTTGCTTTATTCATTGATTATTGTGATCCCATGATATTACAAGGGTATGTGAAGTTTTGAGTTCACACTTGTGAAAAATGGGCATTATTACATGACAGGACCACTCTAAACAACTCCGTTCTTGTTAAATAGACCATTTAACCCCTCTTTATTCTTTTGGGTGGGGCCAAGAGCACATATTTTAGCCAAGAGAATAAATAAGAGATATAGTAAATGATTATTTCTAGTTTTGACAAAAAAAAATACACCCTAATTCTATCATTTATTTCACTCAAGTACCTTTACCATTATCTTTGAAACTAAGATCTAACGGTATCTCCCTTTTATACACTTATATAGGTACCATTATTAGGTTAAATGGAGGCTTCAATAAAAATATATGACCCGAAACGAAATATATGTTTGTGTCCTTTGATAAATTCCCTAAGTTCAACTTTCTATTAGAATATACCATAAATTTTAAGATAGGAAATTAGAAGTATATCTAGTCTCCAAGATCTTCCATGTGTACATTAGTGTTACATGTCCTCCATCATCTCAATTATTGTCTAAATTTTCTCTAGCTTTAAGCTCTAGATGAATCCAATTTAATAAAGCTAATTTCACATGTCAATCTTTTTGAATCTTGAGATCTCATGGCCTACTTGTTTGAAGTACCTTTTATACAAGTATTCCTTTGGAAAAAAATGGCACATGGATTGGTCTACATGGATTTTTTTCATGGTTTTATGTATGTTGGGATCTTCAAGTTCCACCTTTTCCATTTGATTTTACCTTGTGAAAAATTTGGGACCATGAGGATTTGAGGGTAAAATAAGTGTATTGATATTTAAATTTTAGAATCTCAAAACTCTTAGGATATTTTTACTCTTTGTGAATATTGTTAATTTTCACCGTAACTATGAAATCCTAAACATCTCGTGCTTTAAATAATCATCTCATGCTCTTGATTCCTCATGATATAAATTTATTTGGTTCATTGTAAATGCTTGGCTTCATTATCTCAAATCGCTATATTTTTGTCTATGCCACATGTCTTTCCTAGCCATTTGTTATTAATCCATGACTAAAGTGACTTTAGAACTTAAAACACAATTAAGTACCATGATTTTTAACGCACCCTTTTTGACACTTGTCCCCTCATTTAGATATTAAATTTGATGGTTTAATTCTATTATAATACTAAATGATTTATCCATTTTTAAATGTCTTGAGGCTAATCTAGACTAGTTATCTTTGAAATATTTTGCATCCGACTGCACGAGTTCAACGTAGAGATGGGAAAGTTGTTTTGATGAGTTTCAAACACAAGGGGCATCCAAACCTTCCTATTTGACTCTATTAAAAGACTTGAAGTATTGATATTTATAATCAGATTCCAAAAATGAAGAATGGTGCTCATTTTGTTAACACAAACATTATATTACAGGTTTCTTGAGAATCATTTCTCAAGTGTTGTTTTTGCCTTCATTCTAATAGCTTGTTTTTCTCATAGTTCACATTCTATTTATTGAATCTCAATAAAACTTTGGTCATATAATATTCACCATTGGGAAAACGTTTTGAATTATATTCATGATGATTTTACTATTGGTGATGATAAATTTGATCATATGAAATCCAACAAAATTGTAGCAAAAATGGTTAGTGGAAGGTGAACTTATATCAAAGAAAGATTCCACCATTGTGCATTATATCTAGTAGAGGGATTATCCATTTCAACAAAACACAATATCTTATTTTTATGCGTATTTATGATTTTGAATGCTTCATAATCTTGTGTTAGAACTATAATATTAAGTGAATCATAATATTTAGTTTATATTTAAATAATATAGAATAACTTATATTCTTATTATTTAAATATAAACTTTATATTAGGTGGTTAGTTATTTAATTAACTAACATTAAATTGAGGAGGTGTGCCTTGTCACTTAAGAAGGTCATAACCCTTTGGGTTATTTAAATATGACCATAGGTCATATTCAAGATATAGATTTTGGATATTAAATATATCGAGATGATCTGGTAAAAATATGGAGTAGAAGTGAGGAGGGAGTTTTTACTGGACTAGTTGTAATAGTTTCTCATATAATGGAAATAATTATTTCCATGGTTTTTACCCCATTGGGGGTTTTCCACATTACATGTTGTGTCAATGTGTTATTTACTTTATGTTGTTATTTATTTACTTTTATGTGCACATTTACGTTGTATGTATTAATTAATGTTAACCTAATATTTCATAAGGTTAATAAATATTCATTCACCCCCTCATCCTGACATGGTACTAGAGTGGGATTAAATAATCTAATTTAATTCTAATGTTCTAATGTTGCAATGGTTGGGAAGTTAGGTGGTTAGTTGGTTAGTATCCTATTTAACCCCCCTTCCCTCTCTCGTATGGGTGAAATGAATGTGGTGTGCATAGGTGGAAATTCAATTGGAGATTTCAACCATGCATGAAAAATTGGAATTCGAGAATTACAAGGGCTTGGAAATAAAGGTAAGGTTTGAATAAATTTTTGTGAAATATTTTTCTATAGTTTGTAAAAGTGTGCAGGTTAATTTGAGATATCAAAAGAGAAAGTAAAAATTACAAGTGAAACCTAGAGGAGACAAGAATCCAGAAAATAGGAGTTTTAAATTTTCTTATTGGTCGGTTAGATCATCTTGTCCCCTGGTAATAAAAAAATAATTACTTTCACTTTGAATTTCAAAAACCTATCTCATGTCCTGTATGGACCCCCGTAAATATATTTTGCACCTATAGTTTATAATCAATATAAACTATATTTTTTATTTTCTATAGTTTTAAAAATTCCTGGTGTTTTATAAAATAATATGTATATGTATATATATACATATAAACATATAAACTATATTTTATATAAAACCTAGAATATACTATATAGTTTTTATTAAAAATATATATTACTTATTCCTAAACCTAACTATGTGACTCGATAAAACAAAAAAAGAGCTCATATTACAATCGTAGTTTATATAAAAGGGGGCGGTGGCCCCCTTTCCCCCATCTATCCATGCACCACATGGCACTCACTTATTGGGCTTCTCATTGCCTACCTTGCATCCTCCATGTGTCCCTGCGACCACCCTCTGCCACGGGCCCCCTACTACTATGTTATGTTTTTTCCCACATGGGAACGACATGGGTATGTTAAAGGATTTAATATCCTATGCGTTGGTGTATGGTGGTGTGACCGAGGTCACACCACCGCATTTTATTTGAGATCCTTAAGGGATCGGCTCATCTCACCTAAGTGGCTCAATGTGTTTTGTTATGTGGTCTGTATGGCTTTGTGATTGCATTTGTGGCTCGGATGGTTGGTAAATAAGGAAATGGATGATTAATTCGGTTAATTTGCATAGTTTGAAATATTGGCTATAAATATGGTTTGGAATTTATATTCGGTTGAAAATAATATATGGAATATGGTTAACTCAATGATAAGCTCACCGAGTTGGCTAGCCCAACTCGGTTGAGTTGATAGAAATTCATACCCAATAAGGAGCAAGAGCTCCCAATTTTTTTCTTAAATCTTTTTTTCAAAAATATATATGAATTATTTGTTTCTTTTTTTCTCAAAAATATAAGCTAATTATAAAATATTTTTTTTGTGAAAAATAGTAAAACATTATCATTTTGTTTTAAAATGATATATTCTTACGATATGACGACTAAATTATCGTCATCATTTTGTTAGAAAACTAAAAAAATCACTCACATTTCAATTTATTTTTGATATCATACTAACGTATTCGTGTATAGAATATCCAATTAACAAGATCTCTTTTTTGGTGTAAAACTGATCGGTATTCGATTGTGAGGATTAAAATATGACATGGGGACTTCTATTAAACTCTTATTTTAATCCTTGTTTATTATTTATTTTCATTTACGAAAAATGGGGTCTAATCAGTTTTCAATTGATAAATCTCAGATGTTGAATGGGAACAATTACAACATTTGGAAGATTCGATTGAAGGCGAATTCATGGCTCACAAATTATGGGTAGTTGTGAATGAACTGAAAGAGATCTAGTTGGAAGACAAGAAACTACAAATAATGACTCTGCATATCAAAAGAAAGTACAAGAGGCGATGTCCATCATTTTGCAAATCGTACAGGATTATTTTCTACTTCATATCGAGAATCAAGAAATTCTGAGTGAGGCTTGGGCTCAATTGGAATCAATGCATGAAGGTACACATTTGTCAAAAATTATCAAATTGATTTTAGAACTAATGACAACTCCATGAAGGGAGATGAAAAAGTGATAAAATATTTAGCAAAATTCAAAAAAAAATAAGTTCTGATTATATGGATGTGGCAAAGTAATTTAATTTAGGATAAATTACTTTGTTTTCTTATTCTAGTTGAATATTCATGAAAAATTTAGAAATTTCATTTCATTTTGAAATCTAAATATCAAACAAAAAAATGCATTCCAGATTTGAAAACCCTTAGTGCTCTCCTCATACAAGAAGAATAAGTAATGTAAAATTTTGATTCTAAGGATAATGTCAATAAGGAACTTCTTGCTCAAATATCAAAAGGTAAAACCTTTAGATTCAATAAAAACTAAAATCCAACTTTTAAGCCTCCTAGCAAAGACAAAGAGACATGGTAATCTAAGAGTTAGATTTGATGGTAAATTTCATTCTTTTGTGGTAAATATGGCCACGAGAAAGAGGATTGTAAATTTAAAAAATAACATAAAAATTTTCAAAAATCAAAAGGATAACAAATCTGACCAAAACCAAAACAAGAATAAGAAAAATAGTCAAAAATCAAATGTAATTACTTTGTATGTCTCCTTGTCACCGCAAAAGAAAATGAGTAGATATTGGACTCTAGGCACATGAACTTTAGATCTGATATCCTATCTGAACTTAGTGAGTGTAATGATCATATCTATTTGGGTGATCATTCCATTCTTGATGTTTAGGGTCAGGGTAAAGAAAAAGTTTCAAATGGTTTTATTAACAATGTTTTGTTAGTTCCTAAACTTAAAATGAATTTTTTTCTTGTTCTCAATTGACTCAAAATAACTATAGTGTAACATTATTAAAAGATAAATGGTTCATTAGAAATGAACATCTTTGTTATTATAGTTGAATGGATTCAAAGAGATGGTTTGTATTTATTTAATGGCTTTCCTTATACTTCTTTTTAACATCTCAAAGCGGTGACATGTAATTATGGCATAAGAGACTAGTTCATGTCAACTTCACAAGCATATACGGACATGTCTCGACTAAACCTAGTAGCGATATGTCACCTATTTCCCAAAATCACAAAACTTGTGAAGGATTCTTACATGGTAAGCAATCTGTTAATCCCTTCCACAAGATAATCATGATGTTAATTCCTGTAAACCATTAGATCTTATCCATAGTGATGTTTGAGGACCCCTATAAGTTCCATCTCTTAATGGTTCTTTGTATGTTGTCACATTCATTGATGATTTCACTCGTATGATTTGGTCTTATTTCATTAAAAATAAATTTGATGTCTTGTTAAAATTTAAATAATTTAAAGATTTAGTTGAAAACTCTTCTAGTTATAAAATTAAGAGGCTTAAGAATGATAATGAGGAAGAATACATTAGTAAGGTATTTGAATCAATTTTTTTGAATGTGGCATTCAAAGGAACCGATTACTCCTATTCTCGTCGTTTAAGAATGAGATTGTCGAATGGAAAAGCCACACCATTCGGAAATGGCTAGAACCATGATGCATTTTGTTAGGAAATTAATATTAATGTTTACTATGATTAAGAATTAATGAGTGATTTGTAATAACAAATCACGTATATATTTTGTTAGTATATAAGTTGTTATTAACAACTTATATTTATGAATATATTATTTGGTGATATATTGTTACAACAATATATCACGAATAGATTATTGTTTTAGGAGAAGTTGCAGGAGATGTTGTAGGAGATATTTGAGGAATTGTAGTTCCTCATATTTAGGAGCAATCTCTCCTATACATATGCATTGTATGTAAAATGTAATGTATCCGGAATGAATTGAAAGTATATTATTATTCCGTGTTTAATATTGTACATTATTCATCTGTAAAACTGATCCAAATTTATTATTTGGTATCAGAGCGTGGATAACCATGTTCACATAATGCATTTTTCATATTAGAGAAGGGGATGCCTCTGGTTCATTTCTATTTCCAGCAGCAAAAGAAAAAAAGGGAAGAAAAGACGTTTTTGTAACATCATGGCGCAGCTCTTCCGCCAAGCTTGATCCAAAACAGGCCTTCAGTAAAATACTCGTAACTTTCTCATTTCTTAACGAAATTGAGAATTTCAAAGTGTTCTGAAAAGCTTGCAATGCGGGAATAAAACCCAGAAATCGTTTTGGAAAATTCGTTTTGATAAGTGAGCAGTTCTGTGCAGAAATGTGACGGGTTTTGTGCCTGTGTTTGTTCCTTCAAGTGGTGGTTCATATTTATGCGTGGATATCTAACAAACTGTCATTTTTGCTTCCACTCATGGATGTTCTTATCTAATGCATGCATCAGTTCTTAATTACATAGCATGGATTGTCAACATTAGAGCGTGTATTGTGGATATTGGAGTGTATCCCTCAACTGCATGAATATTCTGATCACCTGTTAGCATTCACATTTTGCGGTGTAGTTGTAAAATACCTGCCATCAATTGACTGATCTCATCATTTCTATAGAAAGCGTTTTCAATCAGAAGGGAGGATTTTTTTAAGAGAAGGTTGTATCATAAAATCTGAGGCTCACAATTTTGGGATTATTCCCACGCAGTCTTCTTTGGCTTGTGGATTTTATTGTCCGAGGTGGAACAATTGTGGAGAATAGAACTCATATCTACATGCACTACCGACTCTTATTTTATATGCAGTGACCAGTCCATATGCATTCCTATGCATTTATCCATCTGCAAGTATATTTGTCCATGCGTACAAGATTTAGTGGTGTTCATCTCATTCTGGTATGTGTTTACCTTGGCATCTGAATCGGGCTATTTTTTGACCATGCAATCTACTCCCAAGTTTTATACCTCCACGTAGTACATGTTTTCTTGACATGTCATTATAAATAGAGTCACTTCAATATAAATGTGTCCTTGTTAAAATTTCCATATATATTTAGTCCATTATTCAAATGTAATTGTTATAGTGTATTGTAAGTCATCTTGAGTCTTTATAATAGGAGTTTGTCATTTGTGATTATCTGTTTATGTCAGTCTCAAATTAATATTTAATGTTATTTTTTACATTAAATGTTCCATTAGTCATCAAAGACATATAAATTCAAGATTAAGTGTGTACACGTCATAGGTCTATGTCAAATTTGTGAGTCATTGTCATTTGTCATGTCAAATTATACGAGTCATCGTCAAAGTTCGAAAAATCTCTAAAAGTGACTTATGTTTTTAGTTTTTCATTGTCCAAATACATCATTTATTGAGTCAAAGTCAAAAATTGTAAAAGTCTCAAAAATAAAAATAAAAAATAAAATAAATTTTGCCTCACGGACGCATTGTCGGTGTTACCCGACGTCCAAAAAAATAAAGTGTTTCACATTGTGGGAGGGAAGATATAATAAACAATGTGTAAACAATTGAGCTTCATATCTAAATCCAGCTGAGTTAGTAGCATGTCAATGGAGGATGGAGGCATCGGAGGTGGAGGTCGACGGTGACCTCTCGTCGATCGATCCTGATAGACGGGGCGCCAGAATGATTTGGTGGCACAGGTGTGTAGTGTGAGTACTTGTTTTTGAGTTTTGTAGTGTTCCAGATTCAGTTGTGTGGTGTGAATTTCAGCTTGGTGTCATTATTTTTCTGAGTTCTGTTGTGTGTTAAATAAGTGAAATGTTCACATTGAGGGGGAACATGATCAGCATGATCCTATGTTCCATTTTCAGTTTTTTTTGATTGAGTATGTGGCTTTTCCTATTTCCCCAAATGCAAAAAAACATAGTACAGAACAAATAACACAGTGAAACGTAGCATCATGAGGCTTGATGAGGTAGAAAAGTCAGATGTGTTCCTGTTCGTGCCTAGGTTTGTGGTTAGCCTATTGAAAACCATTGAAAGGTACATTCGAGATGTGTTCTGCTTGAGTTCCCACACTGCTAGGTCAGATGTGTTCCCTAGAGTGACTAGTTGATAAGCAGATGATTCCTGAGCGTGTTCCCATCCTCGTCGGTCAGATGTGTTCCGAAAATGCTTGGTCGATAAGAAGTTGATGTGTTCCTTCTTCTACCTTGGTTGAGTGTGTGCAAGATCATGAGCGTGCGAGGAGGCTAAAGGCTGCAAAGGAAGTGTGAAAGTTCTTATGTTACCATGTAAACATTAAGGGGGGGAATGTTAGGAAATTAATATTAATGTTTACTATGATTAAGAATTAATGAGTGATTTGTAATAACAAATCACATATATATTTTGTTAGTATATAAGTTGTTATTAACAACTTATATTTATGAATATATTATTTGGTGATATATTGTTACAACAATATATCACGAATAGATTATTGTTTTAGGAGAAGTTGTAAGAGATGTTGTAGGAGATATTTGAGGAATTGTAGTTCCTCATATTTAGGAGCAATCTCTCCTATACGTATGCATTGATGTAAAATGTAATGTATCGGAATGAATTGAAAGTATATTATTATTCCGTGTTTAATATTGTACATTATTCATACGTAAAATTGATCCAAATTTATTACATTTAACTCAGTTTCCTAAATTCCTCTAGGTTAAAGCTATGAACATTGTTGTTCATATCTTGAATAGAGTTCCCACTAAAGCCTTAGTAAATTCCACTCCTCTGGAAAAGTGGTCAAATCAAAAATCAAGTGTATCCCATTTGATAATTTTTGGTATCGCATCCCTCTTCATTCTAAAATCAAAACAGAAGAAGCTTGATCAAACCTCTTTTCCTTGTATCTTTATAGGATACGGTGTCAAACCGAAGGTCTTCAAATATTTTATCCATCAAAAAAGAAGTTATAGAAAACAAGAATGTTAAAATTTTAGAAAAACCTTTTTTTTCTTCTTCGACATCTTTTATTTTTGTTATTCATGATGATTCTAATGAAATTGAAATTGAAAATTGTGAAAATAATGTAAACGATGAAGAAACTAGTGTTGAACCTATAGTTCAAAATGATATAGTTCCTAGTTCCTTTGTAACTAAAAGACCTAGATGGGTTGAGTTTATTATTCAAGAATCTAATCTTGGAAACCTTCAAAAAATGACTAGAAGTCATCATACATATCATGCCTTAATGACATTGTATGAACCTGAACCCAAATCTTTCAAAGAAGCTTCTTTTGACGAAAGATGGATAGATGCTATGAAATTTGAATATATTGTCTTGGTTAAAAATAAAACTTGGGAGTTATTATCTCCTCCTGAAAAATGTAGTATAGTTAGATCTTGATGGCTATACAATATTAAATATAAAGTATATGGTAGTATATATAAATTCAAAGCTAGATTATTAGCTCGAGGGTTTACTCAAAAAAACCCGGTATTGACTACATTGAAAGCTTTGCACTAGTTACAAAAATGAGCATAGTAAGGATTTTGATTGCCTTAGCTACTCAAGTATGGTGGGAAATCCATCAGATGGATGTCAAAAATTCCTTTCTGAATGGTGATTTAAAAGAAGAAATCTACATGACCCAACCTAAAGGATTTAAAGAACCAAGTAAAGAAATGTATGTTTGTAAATTGAAAAAATATTTATATGGTTTAAAAAAGCTCCTAGAGCTTGGTATGTAAAGATTAACATGTTTTTATGAAGTTGGTTTTTATAATTGTTCATCTAACAATGATTTATTTGTTAAAATTGAAGAAAATGTTATCATTCTCATTATATTGTATGTTGATGATTTACTTATCACTAGTAATTCTAACAGTTTAATTATGAAAATTAAAGAAAAATTAATGCAATATTTTGAGATGATAGACTTAGGATTATTGCATCATTTTTGGGCATGGCTATATTTCAAGATAAAAATTCTATTATAGTATCTCAATCACAATATGCAACTAATTTACTTAAAATGTTTAATATGATTGATTGTAAACCAGTTGTTATTCCTATATAAGTTGGATGTAAACTTGATCCTAAACCTACATGTGAAAAAGTTAATCCTACTTTATACAGGAAACTTGTAGGTAGTTTGATTTATCTAACTATTACTAGACCTAACATTGCTTATGTAGTAGGGATTTCTTTAAGGTTTATGCAGGAACCTTATTAGGATCACTAGAAGTTAGCCAAAAGAATATTGTGTTATATTAAGGGCACAATTAATTTTGGTTTACATTATATTTCTTCTAACAATGCATATTTATATCGATATTGTGATTTTGACCATGTTGGTGATGTGATAGATCGCAAGTCTACAACTAGATATGTATTCAATTTTAGTACATGTGTCATGACTTGGAGCAGTAAAAAGAAGCCAACGGTTTCCATTTTTCTTCTCTTTGAGATAGAATATAGAAGTGCAATGGAATCGAGAAAAAGAAGTGATGTGGTTGAAGTGTCTAGCGAGAAGAGATGCACATGGAGGCTAAAGGAAGTACTCTTTTGTTTGATATCAGGAGTTGCATTGCTCTCTTTGAAAATATAGTTCAGCATGAAATGAAAAAGCATATCGATATATATATATATATATATATATATATATTCACTTTATCTGAGAGAAGGTTCTCTGCGGTGATATAGATCTCTAATACTGCTCGAATGAAGATCAAGTTGCAAACATCTTTACAAAGCCATTGTGTCTTTGCGAAGTTACGCAAGTTTCGTGCAATGCTTAGCCTTTCATATTTTCCATTAAGGGGTATTTTGCATGGCAATGCCACCTCCTAATGTTTGTTTTGTTGTTTAATCCTTCTCCTCTATACTTCTATCCTAGTTTTAAGAATTGTAAAAAAATCTTGTATGATCTATATAAAGCTGATAGATTTTATGGTAAACTAGTAGAGTTTACAAAAATATAGTCCAGTGTGTGCATCTATTTGTAAATTAGGTCCTTGTGTTATACAAGTCTCCTAGAGATTAGGTATAAGAATTTTCCATGAGAAACAGTGGGATTTAGTCTCACAAATCATGCTTAGCCTAAATCATACTTCGATTTATGGATTCCAAATTATTTTGTACAAAAAGGTAAGTTAATCATGATGAAGGTGTTATAATTCCTTCAAAAATACATATGATATCCTAAACCTTTATATTTTATGGATTTATAAATAATATTGTACAAAGCAGATAATGTTGGCATATAGATCCCGATTAATATTAAGGGGGAGTGTTAGAACTATAATATTAAGTGAATCATAATATTTAGTTTATAGTTAAATAATATAGAATAAATTATATTCTTATTATTTAAATATAAAATTTATATTAGGTGGTTAGTTATCTAATTAACTAACATTAAATCAAGTAATTTTGCATCGTCACTTAAAAAGGTCATGACCCTTGAGTTATTTAAATATGATCATAAGTCATATTCGGGATATAGATTTTACATATCAAATATATCGAGATGATCTGGTAAAAATATGGAGTAGAAGTGAGGAGGAATTTTTCTTGGACTGGTTGTAATAGTTTATCACATAGTGGAAATAACTATTTCCGTGGTTTTTTACCCCACTAGAGGTTTTCCACGTTACATGCTATGTCAATGTGTTATTTACTTTATGTTGTTATTTCTTTAATTTTATGTGCACATTTATGTTGTATGTATTAAATAATGATAACCTAATATTTCATAAGGTTAATAAATATTTATTCACCCCCTCGTCCTAACATCATGTATGGATTTGTTAGGAAACATTCTTATCTCGAGGGAGAATAATGTATCCGAGGATGTTCCGCGATTCAAGTTCAAGTGTTTAAGTGAAAGTGTTTGAGTGAATCATGAAAAGAGTATCCATGGATGAAATTCATAATTCTTATTCTCGTCTTCATTTGAGTTAATTTCTATTTCTTTTTGGAAAAAGTGATATCCATTATTTAAATGACATTTCTATTTTTCCATTTGTAAAAGTTATTTTTAAAAAACTTAAATGACTCAAATATAAAGTCATTTTAAGTTATAACTTAAGTTAAAATGAAAATGGTAAAAATTGTAGTCATATAAAAAAGGTGTTTATGATGTGGTTATGGGATGAAATTATAAATAGGGATGTAATTTTTTAATTTTTCATTCGGTTCTCTCTTTTCCCTCTATATGTTGGAGGAGGTTGTTTTAACTTTGTGTACACGTGTTTTTAGTTTGTATGAAAATATAATACAATGTTGAGTCATTACTTTCTCACTATGGTGTTTATTCCCTTCAATCATACAACTCTGCATTTCTATTTTATAATTGATTGATGATATAAACACTTCTATTCTCCCTTATTATATGTGATGCCACGATCATCGAGAGTTTGTGATAAATGTATGGGTATGTAGACTTTGTGCCATATCTATATGGTTTGTGGGTTGCTAGTACTTTTTCTTTCTATTTTTATTATTCACATATGTTATTATATTGTACTTATTTTTGTGTGAGAGTGAGATTTTTTATCCTTTTGTTTAATTGGATTTATTTAGGCATATTTTTATTTTTAGTTTGTCATAGAGTTCTCCCTTTCTCCTCTATTCTCTTATTTATCCTCTCTTTCTCCTCATTTTTTTTTCTTTTATGATTTATGGTTAAAATAACCAAAAAAACTAAATACTCCCTCATATGAGGGAACCACCCCTTTCAAATGCAAAGGAATATCACCTTGTTGATAGGTGATCTTCCCTAACTATTGTAGATTTTATACCACCTCCATTCATCTCTGAAAATATAAAGTGACATAAAATATTGCCAACAATTTTTGGAGACTCTACTAGGGAATGAATAGCTTGTCCCATTCATTTCCCATATCGAGGAACCTCTCCTGGAATATATTTGGTGCTTTTATGTGAATTTATTACATAAAATTTGAATATTTCCAAATGATGAGAACTAAAAATTTGGACCCTATGTTAATGAGTGACAGTGACAATGATGAAGAATAGGAAAATGATCTTCCCTCTAGAGGAATTTGAGTTCTATTTGATCCTTAATAAACACAATTTTTGTAAGAATTGTATGGGGGTATGGGAATCAACACAACAAATATGTCTCCCATTTTGGCTTAAACTCTATAGTAAATTGAACAAGTAGAATGAAGGGATATTTTATCAATGTCTCACCATTCTAATGAACCTTTCTACATTGAATAAATTGGGTCATCTCTTTAGATTTTTCACCCTCCACGAATAAGAAATAAGGTTTCTAACATACCGCAACAAGTTGTAGAAAATAATAGAAAACTACATATAAAGAAAACCAGAATGGAAGAACTTATTGCATCAATGTTCCTATAATCAAATCCTTGTGGATGAAATTTAAGAAGAGTGTTGTTAAAGGAAGAAATATGAAAATTTAACCTATTGATGATACGAATTCCAATAATCGATGAGATAAATGATGAAAATATATGAAATTCTACAAGCACATGAGATATAAAAACAAGTTGAAGATGAATCCTTGGATAAGGTAAGTAATAATAAAAAAAATCAAAAGATATATATGTTGAAGGAGGTATTTTTATGATGTATGCCTTGGTGAAAATATTAGAAAATTTCATTTCATTTTTCTTCCCATTGATGATTTTATCACTTATGGGGATGATGATATTATGGCTCTAATGAAGGATTATGTGCAAAGGATTTTAAGGATGATTGAAGGGATGTCAAATCCACACCTCAATATTAAAGTATTACACTTCTCTAAGGATATACAAGGGAAGTTTGAGCAGTTTGAGACAATCTAGAAAAAGAAAGAGAATAACTATATGTTAGAATGAGTTCTTGAATATCCTCTACAATTTTAATTATTTGTCTCAAGTGATACTTTGATGCTTCTAGTGAATACATTCTTTTTGAACCTATTGGTTTCTTTCAAGATGACATCACCAAAAATAATGAAGAGAGAAATGAAATAGAGTTATCATCCATGAATTCATCTCATCTTGAGATTGAGATGTTTGAATAAGTGGCTTATAATGAAAGTGAAGACATTTTTCTTATGAAGAATGATCGATACATGTTGAAATCACCATTTATCATGAAAATATGTAAAATAAAATGCATTCTAAAAATTAATTCCTCCTCTTTTCTAGAGACTCTTCAAGAAAATGAAGTGGAAGTAATTTTGAACAAAGTTATTACTATTTTGATCCTCAATATGTTGCATATATGTTCAAATCCAAAGAAGAGAAAATTTAAGAGCTCAATGTTTCTCCTAATACATCTATTAATGAGAAAAGAGTGCAAGAATCTTATTGTATATTTTTGTTTTATCACAAAGAGAAGATGGCTATGTGGTTCTATCTCGGGTTTTGAGTTGTTTAGGTCACTTGGTAGTAGGCTATGTGGTTCTATTATTGGTAAAGGTGTAAAACACGAGAGATTGGACGTCGATCCTAGTACAACCAGAAACAATTTAGGAGAGCTGGTGACGGTCATGGATGATCGGCGTCGGTATGGTCGGGGTGAAAGGAAATCAATGATATCGATTGTAGGAGTTGGGTGAAGCTAAACAGAGATGGAAGGATGGATAGGGAGGTCTATAAAGGTATCAGATATACTCAAAGGGGTGTAGGAGGTGAGAATGGGTGATTTTGTGGTTTGGGTAGAGGAATGGTTGAGTCTACAAGTAGGTATAAGATTGGAAAAGAACATGCAAAGTATAAAAGCGATATGTGAAGTAACAAGGCTATTATCTTTGAAATAGACTATCTTTGGTAAAAGGTATACTGCATCGTGGTACGAGAATTGATGGTTTAATGGTGATGGTAGTTGATCGGGAAGAATGGTTTTTAGTGCCATAATAGTGCTCCCTAGAATGATTATGTGGATGCAAGACCTTTGGATCTGTCTTGGTGTTGGCTTTGGATGTCTAGGTGTGTGAAAGACTCTAGTTCTTCTTGTATGCAGCTCTCTTTTCATCCTCTTGCTCTCGAATGTTCCAAACCAAAAATAAGGTTGCTAAGGTGAATAAATGGTAACTGACAATGGTTTTAGGTTAATCAGCATCATTTTAGGGGTGACCAACTTCTGTTAAGGCAAGATTCCCTAGGTTTACAAAAAACGGTAGATCTCCCGATTTCTTGGGCTAGGTTCATTTATTCTTGCGGATCGGAATGGAAGATTCCTTTCTAATGAGAAGGAATTTGGTTAGAGAAATCTTACGCATGTACTTTTCGGGTTAGACCAAATTTAATCTCATTACGGAAAGTAAGATCAGGTCTTGGTTAATTATGAAAACATGTCAAGATTAGGTCTAGGGTGAGGTGGCTAGGTGAGGTGTCTAGGTGAGGTGGAGGGGTGAGGTGTAAATTAGATTAATTAAAATAATTAATTAATACATGTTGTGAGGATGGGTATTAATTTAATTAAGTTAATTAAATTAATATTAATTTGGGGTGAAAGGAGACCATGGTTAGGTGAATATGTTTGAGTTGGTTTACTCGACGGGGACCAAGGGTAGTGTAACCCAATTTTGGTGTCTACATTTTCCCCTTTTTGTTGTGTAGATTGTACTAGTAAGTGACACTTTGAAAAAAATAAGATGAGGTTACCCCATGTGTGGGTGAAGGTGATGTTATCCCAAGCATCGGTGAAGGTAACCCCCTTAAACTAGGAACTAATAATGTGAGAGAAGGAAGCGGTGAGTGGTTTGATAAAATGAGGAGGTGGGTAGTTTTGAGAAAATAGGGTTAGGTGTGAAGAATGTGATAGTCGAGGGTATGGTGATTGTAATAGGTAGGGTGGGTGATTAGATAGAGCATTCAGATGTATGCACACGTTGGGAAATTCCATGAGATAATGGGTTGCGTAGCATAACAAATGGATGTTTTGCTAGGGTCATAAAGGTCATCCAAACAAGGGTTTTGAAGTTCGTTATCTAGGGTAAAGGATATGGTCCGGGCACTTAATGAGGTAAGATGCGGGAATGAGTGGGTGTAGTTTTGATACATCCAAAAGGTCAAGGTTTTTTTGGATAAGGGTCATGGCCATAGGCAAAGTAAGGCTATTAGGCTGAGAAAAATAGGTATTATCATCGCAAGATGCAATGGGTGAGGACATGGGAATATCCACTTAATCAACAGATTAGGTAGGTAGGTGTGGGTAGGGTAGGTGGAGGTAAAAATGGGTAATGGTCAAATCAAGAAAACATGGAAATGGGCCAAGGTCAAAGGTAGTGGCATTTAAATGTATGCACACGTATAAACTATGGCATGGTACCAGAGTGAAAAGCTTTCAAACATTATATCATCCAAGGTTGATAGGTTAATCCAAACAAGGTTGAAGTGAGTCTGGTATCCAAGGTATAGGATATGGTAAGGAAACACAACAACGGTTGGGTACAGGAATGTTTAGGTATGTTCTAGTACACCAAAGGTCAGGTTAGGATAAATAACAAGACAATAGGAAAGGTAAGGTTGGTAGGCTAAAGCGAATCGTGGTAACCGCATCACCAGGTATAGTGAGTACAATGGTTCAAAGGTCACTAACAATGTTCCGAGGGATAGGCATATAGGTCATGGCACAAGATCTCAGGTGTGGGTAAAAGGAGGTGTGGCATAGGTAAGGCCATGGGAGGGGTAGAAATATGCCCCAATGAATGGTGAGGTCGGGCGATAGAGGATGAGGGGAGGGTCGGGGTCGGTGTCGGGTTAGGTGAAAAAGGTTGTAGGAAAGTAGATAAGGTGCAAGGGGTTGCCATGGGGCCAAAATAGGTAACTGACATCGGTCATGCTTAACGAGATGTCGGTATAGGTAAACTGAACACGGTTTTCTAGGGCATATGACCGATGTCGATCTAGGTATAACCAACGATGGTTTAGTCGGGGAGAGGTTAAAAAAGGAAATTTCCACTTTTTGTAGAATCATTTGTATGGTTTGACTTGTGGGAAAAATAATAGAGCGTTGAATGAGTTGTGTTTTGTCGAGAAAAAATTACAAGGGACAAGACCTTGCTAAGGTAGAGAGATCCGGTTAGTTAGAGGAGCCAAGTAGACGGGTCCACAAGATCATGTGGAGTAAGGTGATTGGTGGAGATATTAGAGGTATATTGTGGCATGGCGGAGGTGGGAGAGGGTTTGGGTGGACCACCGGTGTAGTGGCTAGATGTGCCACCATGTTGACAACACCAAGATGAGGTAGGTTCTCAACCTTTCGTCGTATGAAAATAGAAATGGGTGACATGGGTATGGGTTTTGGGTAGTGAAATATAATTAAATTGGTGGGTAAAATTGGTGAAATGAGGAAGGGAGGAGGTCCAAGGTTGGGTATATAGGGGTGGGGAGGGGTTTAGTTTAGCTTTGGGTAGGGTAGGATTGGTGATTAGGCTAGTTTGTATAAGGTTTGGGAAATGGGGGAGTTGAACGGATTCGACTTCGCACATGTGTGACCAACATTGGTTAAGGGCTGGCCAAGTCGGTTGGAAAATATCGGCATCACTTATGTAAGAAAGTTACCGATGTCGATCCGAGGACCAATGCCGGTCATAAGGAACCGATGTCGGTTAGTTTAGAGGAGAAGATATCAATAGGAAGAAAAGGCTAGGAAAAGAAGGGTAAGGGATGGGAGATAGAAGTAAGTGGAGTGATAATGGTAAGGGTAATATGTTTACAAAGGGTAGTGAGTAGGGAATATCTATAAGATGCATGAAAATATTGGTTTAGAAAGGGAAAATTAGTAGAGTGAGTAAAATAAGTAATAGGGATTGGGGACAAGGTTTATTGGTTATAGTAATTGTTTGGTATGGGAAGGTTTTGATAATAGTGTGTTTTGTTGGGTGCAGGCGAGGGACTAGCTACGAGATGCGAGATAGGGTACCACCCCTACTCATGGAGGTATAAGGGAGTACGACATCGATACTTGGCACCATGTGGCGCAGGTTGGCTTTGATTAGAGTCGACGCTACCGACATGTATTCTGGGAGCCAAGTTTGATGGCTTCCCTCATTGATAGATGGGACTCGGTGACCAATACCTTCCATCTACCGATGGGTGAGATCATAGTCACCCTAGAGGATGTGTACATGATCATGTGGTTACCAATAGTGGGGACATAGGTATATTCTATCTCCTTAGAGGCATATGAGGAGTTGATGTTAACCATGTTTGGTGAGGGGATGGTGGAGATGAGGTTCCATAGCACTAGTATGAGCTACGAGAGATATGTACCAAGCCCATCTAGAGGAGATGAGACTAGTGGTGTTACTGATGGAGGAAGTATATCTTGCTTTACATTACCAAACGTAGAGGGTGGGAGATTCCCATGGGAATTGATGGGGGTTCTTCATGACATGATGGAGGATAGGACCTAGTTTACATGGGCACCAACATTCTTGGTGTAGCTATACAGAGTTATGGGCCTATGGGAGGCTACAGAGGTTCTAACCTATGTTACACATTTCTACTACATTGTTGGGCATACAAGAACATCATTTGTGTACATCCAGTTGGTATGCCCCTTCTAGATGCATTTGAGGTGGGATTGGTCTAGGTAGGATACAGGTGATGGGTTGGGATTAGTGCAAATCAGCAAAGCACCCCTGGATGTTGATTAGATTTCTAGTTTGACATATGGACATCCAGTGTGATTGCACAACATTGAATCTTTTCCCCCAAGTGTGGGACTTGTAAAAATGGGAAAAGAATCTCTAGATTAGAGGCTGGTTTCTTAACTCCTTTGTTTAAGTGTGCATGAAATTTTGTAGAGGGTTTACCTATAACTTAATCAAACTTTGCTAAGGAGACAGAGTTGGAAAAATGCAAAAATAAACCTAGTCTAAATAAGGTGATGCACCAAAGGATTATTAGACACTGTTGCTGCAAAACATACACAATCCACAAGAAAATACGAAGGCAAAGCATGCACAAATTTCCAAAATGTAATGAAAGATCAGGAAACAATGATAAATATATGAGAGGATTGAGAAAATTTTAATCACAGAGCATACATTATCATTTCAGTCCAATACTGATGCATTACAATTGCCAAGAGGCAAAGAGCGGTGTTGTATTTGCATGAAAAGGTAAAATTTCCACAAATTTTCCAAAGGAGGAAGAAAGGGAAGTCATAGGCCAAAAATGTCTAACCCTTTCAAAATGAGCCAAATCGGCTTTGCAATGCAAAAAAATGAGCTCAAGAGAGAAAAATGTGGAAAAATGTGAGAGGAGCTTCAACCACCAACCAAAATGCAATAAAAAACATGGGCATCCTTAAAATTCCATTCCCTAACATTTTCACCATCTTTGGGAGAGAATGGGAGCCATTCTTCATTAAAAATGGTGGTTGAAACATCATTTATGTTCATTTCCACATGCCAGAGGCATTTTCAAATTTTCTCTCTCTAAACTCCACCAAAACACAAAATTTACCCCAGAAACAAGTAGATAATTTCACCTGACTTTCCATTGATATAAAAATGTGAAAAACCAAGATCTAGATCGAAAGTTATGCTCATTTGAAAACTTAGGGCAAAACAGGGCCAAAATGGGTTGGCGGGCCGAAAATTTGAAATTTTCCCACTTTTTTACATTTGGGAAAATTTCCCCAAAAATCTCCACACCCTATCGCTTTGGTGCCACGTGGCACATTCTGATTGGTTGCGGGCCTTTCCTGCTTCTTTTTTCACCGTTTCGGCCCTTGGAAAATTTTCCAAAAATTCTCCACCTCCATTTGGATGACCGCGGACACGTGGCATGACGTGATTCACCACGGGATTTTGCTCTGTCTTTTCCATCACTATTGACCATCTTCCCCAAGATGGACACATGGTGAGAAGTCCTATTGGGCTTGGGCCTATCTTCTTAATTTTTCTTGAGGGCTTTTCTTGTATTTTTTTCCGCCACTGGACACGTGGCACGATCCTATTGGCTCGGGTTTTGGGGAGCGGGCTTTCCCTTTGAAATTTTCCTTTGATTTTGCTTTGGGAAAATTTCCCAATCTCCCCACGCTTCGCTAGTATGAGAACATGTGGCGTGATCTCATTTGTTGCGTGGACTTACGTGCCACAATCTCCCCTCGTGCCTTCGCCAAACACTTTGTCAATTTTCCAAGTCTCCCTCCACACTCCGCCATTCCTTTGCTAATGTGGCATCATCCCATTGGTTGCATGGGCCAAAAATTAACTTTGCACCCTCACCAAACACTTCGCCAAATTTTCATATTTTCTCCACCTCCCGACATTCCTTTTTCCCGAGGACACGTGGCGCAAGTGTGATTGGAGTGCGAGGCCTTGGGGCTGAAAATTTTTGTTTGCACTAACACTTAGGAAATTTTCATGACTTCTTCCCCTTGGGCACGTGGCACAATCCTATTCTCTGGCGGGCCATCGGGCCGAAAACTCCTTCTAAAACCTTGTCAAACACTTGGTAAAAATTCCAAGTTTTCTTCCGCCTCCGCCCTTTCGAGGACACGTGGCCTCCTTCCATTGGCTCTGGCTTTCTTTGGAGATTTTTCCATGGTGCCAATACTTAGTAAAATTTTCAAAATTTTCCTCCGCCCTCCGCCACTTGATTTCGATGTGGCACTCTCTGATTGGCCGACGGGCTTGTTCAGGGAAAAATTTCAACAAAAACTCCACCGAGCCATAACTTCAAAAATACATGGAGTTAGGAGGAAAACTTTACTTTTCTGGAAAGATTAGAAAGAGCTCTATCCAATGGTGCCATTTCCAAAACATTTTGAGTACCTGAAGAGTAAAAAATTCTGACTAAGGCACAAGGGAGGAAATAATGAAGGGAGTTAGCCAAAAAATGAGCAAGGGGCTCATTTTGGATAACAATTTTGGCAACTCAAAGGGGCCATCTACCTGTTGGATGAAGTTACCAGTTACCTGAAGCAATCCATTGGGCATGGAGTCATCAAATTCTCTGCTTAGTACCCCAACTAATTAGAACAATGCAAGGAGGAAGGGGGAGGATAGAACACCATCTGATTGGATCAAGGCTGCAAAACACATTTCCTGGAACAACAAGCTTGTGCCAAAGCACTTAGGGAAAGCAAAGCTAATCTACAAAAAAAAATGTGCATAAGCACTTGGAGGAATGAAAACCTAAGCTAATATGTACTAGGTGGATAATTTCCTTCAAGTAGTAATGCTTGGATGGATTCCATTGACTGGAATCTGCTATTCTTCACCATCTAATGAAGACAATTAGAAGGCATTGTTGTCCTTACACTTTGTGACCATGTAGGGGACACTCCAAATGGCATCAAATTTTGAATGCCTCCCGGTTTTGATCTCTATCGCATCCCATTTTAACACTAGATCCCCAACTTGGAAAGATCTATCCTTGGCCTTTCTATCAAAGGTATTCTTGATCAAAGCTTGATCCTTCTCCATTGCTTGGGATTCCTGATTTTTGATTTCTTAGAGCTCCATCAATTTTGCATACCTAACCTCCATGGGTTCAAACTCTAGCAACTCCAATCGCTTCATGAGTTCCAATGTTGGAAACTCAAGTGACATGGGAAAAATTTCCTCTCTTCCATAAACAAGCTTGAATGGAGAATTACCCGTAGATCTCTTGGGGTTTATCATATCAGCCCACAAGGCTGATTTCAATTTAGTATGCCAAGACCTCGATTTTCATCAAGAGTCCTCTTGATGATCCTTAGCAAGTTCTTGTTTGTGGACTCGGCTTGGCCATTACCACGAGGATAATAATTTGATAAGGTGCTTAGGTAGATCCCATTCTTGATATCCCATTCAGTTACCTTAGATCCAATGAATGCCAATGCATTACCTGATATTATTATAGCAGGATGCCAAATCTGGTTGTTATCCCTTCATAGAAGTCTAGGATCTTTGGATTCATTTGCTTCCTTGAGTGCTACTGCTTCATTCCACTTGGAGAAGTAATATGTTGCCATTAGAATCCACTTATGTCCTTAGCTTGAATTTGGGTTAATGACTCCAATGAATTCCAAACCCCATTGCATGAATGGCTGGTCAACTGAAATTGGATGCAATGGAATGGAAGCTAGTCTCTCCTTACCTATGAAAAATGCACAATTCTTGCACCTCTTGATCCATGCATAACAATCACTAAAAATATTGGGCCAATAATAGTTCATCTCTAGAGGGCATAGGCCTATGCGTAGGAAGTGAATTATGTCTCGGGTCTAGCAAGAAGTGAGGACACCATCATTTTCTTCTTGAATGCTTCCTTGCTCATGGTTGTCTTGCAATGCCAAAACAACCTCTTCCTCATTGCATGCTTCCTTTTGTTTGTTCAAGACCAGCTACTCACAAAATCCTTTTCCTCGACCAACTTGGTGGCTTTGATATCAATTTCATACTCCATGACATGAGTAATCCACCCTGCTCTCTTTTCATTTAGGTCTTTATTGAGGAGGAAGTCTTTAACTCCCACATGAGAAACCAGCAATTGAACCTTGTTGTTTGAAACTAGATGCTTAAATTTCTTCAAGATCCTAATTACTACAAGAACATGCTTCTCAATGAAATAATATCTCACCTCATAGTCCTCCAGGATTTGGCTGAAGAAAGAAATTGGCTGCTCATCATTGTCTTTGTTCTGTTGTACCAAAATTGTAGAAATAGTATCATCACCTCCAAATGCATAGAGGATGAAATCCTTGGAGAAATCTAGTTAATGAGAGTTGGAGCTTGTGAGATGGCCTCTTTGATTGCTTCAAAACTTGCCTTGCCTTCTGCTATCCATTTGAAAGCTATGCTTTTCTTTAACATCTTGGTGATAGGTTTGACTAGGGTTGCAAAATTTGGGACAAACCTCTGAACAAAATTTATCCTTCCCAAGAAAATTTGAAGGGCCTTCTTATGACTTGGCAATGGCAGTGCTATTATGGCCTCAACTCTTTCTAGATCAATTTTCAATCCTTCTTTGGAGAAAATGTGTCCAAGGAGCTTTCCTTCATAAGCTAGAAAAATGCACTTTTTGGGATTCAAGGATACCCCAAATCTTCTACACCTTTGGAATACTTGTCTTAAATGAAAGAGATGGTCTACTACATTTTTTGGAAAAACATTGATATCATCAAGATATATCAGCACCATGTTGTTAATCAAATATTTGAACGCCATGTCCATTACCCTTTGGAATGTAGCCCCAACATTGGACAGCCCAAATGGCATTTTCTTGTATGCATAAGTCCCCATTTGGTTGTGAAGGATTTCTTGAACTGATCCTCTTCCTTCACCATAATCTGATTGTACCCTGAATAGCCATCAAGCAATGAAAACCTTTCGAGCTAGTAACAACTTGTAAAATATGCTCCATAGAAGGAAGTGGGTAATGATCCTTGAGAGATGCTCTATTCAAATCTCTGAAGTCAACACACAATCTAATTTCTCCGCTCTTCTTCCTAACTGGAACCAAGTTTTCCACCCAACTAGAATGCTTGATAGGGAATATCATACTTGACTCTATCAACCTATTCAATTATTTTCTCATGAGGGGCTCCAGGTGTGGGTTGAGTGGCCTTTGTTTTTGCCTCGATGGGTTTAGCACTTGGGTGTAATTCAATAGTGTGTTGAGATAACTTGGGATTGAAACCTTTCAAATCTTCATAGCTCCGAGGAAAACACATCGGGAATTCATGACAAAGTTGTATGAGCTCATACCTTTCTTGCTCGATTGTCACTTTACCATTTTTGAGTGACTTGCCTTCTTCCACCAAGATGGGCACTTTGTTTCTTCCCTCTTGACTTGGATGTTTACTTTTTCCTTCTTGAACCTGATCATCGGGATTGAAAATGGAATCCAAAGTGACAAGTCCCTTTGGTAGTTTGTTGGTTCTCGGTTGTACCACTTGATCACCATTCTATTGTTCTAATTTTTCTTGATTTTTAACTAAGAACTCGCCTCTTCTTGTAAGAAATGGATAATTTGTTGATCATTTTCAAACACTTGCCAACTCACATTGTTGTCTGGCACTGAAGACCTTACAATCACATGAATGCTTGGTGGTACTTTTTCTTTCTTGATGCTTTCAACAACATCAAAGGCTGCTCCTACTGCTGCAATCCTGTTAGCAGCTTGGTTCTCTCTTCTAGGGATGGACTTGATGTTAAAACCCTCAAAATCTTCAATGAGGTCCCACACCCTATTTTTGTAGCACTTGAGCAGATCATTCTTGGCAGCATGTTTCCCCTTAGCTTGGTTGACAATCAACTCACTGTCACCAAAAACTTGCAAGTTTTTATTCCTCTCTTTATTGACCAATGCAATCCTTGTATCAAGGCTTCATATTCAGCAGGTGTTATTAGAACATGCAAACTGAAATCTAAAAGTAAATAATACTTAACTCCCGAGGGTGAAACAAGCATAGATCCCCCTCCCGTGCCTTGTCTACTCCTTGATCCATCATAGAACAATGGCCATACCTCATTGTCATCCTTGTGGTCTAGCTTGGTGATGCTAGGAATAGGTTGATTTTCTTCATGCATGCAATAGACTCCTAGCTCAGATTCTTCTATTTCTTGATAAGGATCAAAATCATGCACCTTGCTTGCCCATTCATCAAGAGTCAAATCTAGGATGCTTCCAACCTTGGTGTCAGCTTCATCAGTGCTTGGATAATCTTCTTGATCAAACGTTGAACAATTGGTATTGATTTGGCTTGGAGTGTAAGGCTCAATGTGAAAGTTTGCAATAGGCTCAGATCTGATTGTGGCTTTAGTTCCATATCTTGTTCTAAACAACATGTGTGACCAATCAACAGATAAGTAACCTCCAATCTTAGCTATGAAATCCCTTGACAAACATAGGGAAAAGAGTGGTGGAAGATCTATCACCGAGACATCTTACAAAACAACAATGTTGGGGCATGCATGCAAAGTGAGACTCAAGTTTTTAATCACTCCTACTGTTGTTACTACTGTCCCATCCAATTGCACTACCCCTTTGGATATGACTTCATATTGAAGCCCCAACTAATCAGCTATTTGCTTGGGCATTACTGAACTACTTTCCCGGAATCAATCATGCAATTGTGTAATGATGGGTTTCCAATGATCAATGAAACATAGAATGGAGGGGGCTTCAACATTTTACCTTGTTGTCCTTCATGATTCCCTTCAGGCTGGGCAGCATTTGTGAGTACCTTCTCTTGCATTTGGACCTGTTGATTTGAAGTTGACCAGTCCTTCATGGTAGCTTGTAGCAAATCTCTTTGGCCTAGGATGGATAGTGATTCCCACATTGATATGTTTACATTTGTATTCTTCATCTGATCAATGATGTTGAATGGAGATGAAGCATCTCTCTGCTGTCCTCTAGCCTTGCACATTCATTCCTTGCACATGGGAAGCAAAAACTAGCATCTGGGTTGGCTTAGGAGCTGGTTTGGGTGGTCCTTGCATGTTTGGAACTACATTTTGTTTGCCAACAATTGTGGAATGGTAGAAGGTTGTGGATTACTTTGAGAAAATGGTTTTCCTTCCCCAAATTCTCTCCTTTTGACCTTGTGTTGGCTATAACACTTTGAGAGATTGTTTGATTCATACCACAAAAATCTTTTGCCTATCATTTTACAAGTGTGGTATCACTTGGAGTTGATTGTTGTTGGGATGTTTCTTGTTGTTGGTTATTTCCTTGACTCCCTTCACCCTCCACACCAGATTGTTGTTACCATTAATGCTTGATTTAGATCACGTTGAAGCACATAGGCTAGTTGTGAGGTTCATTGCATGGGAAACACCAATCATACTCTTGAGCTTTGTTGTTTTGTACTTGGGAGTAGTGCTTTGGAAGTAGATGTAGCATTGGGATTATAGGGCTGAAATGGTCTGCATTGGTAGGAGGCCTTGCTTGATTTTGATTTGCAACTAGATTGGGTGGTCTTTGAGGCTGATATGGTTGCTTGTTAGACCGAGCTTGAGGCTGATATGAAGGTCTGAAACTTTGGTCTTGCTGCCTCTTGAGTGTAACCAGCTCATTACCTAAATTTTGCAATTGCTTCATGACTTCTTGAAATTCATTTCGAGCACTAGAAGATGAAGTAGAAGCTTCATTTGAATTCTAATTTTTAGGAGTGGGAATAGGAGATAAAATAGGTGCTTGGCGAGTGCTTGGACTCTCTAAATTTGGATACAATGGCATTAGAAGCCTAGGAGCTAGCTTACAACTTGAATTAGATAATTTTCAGCTCTAATGGCAATACTATAGCATAAGCGCGAGGATAGTTTTGCCTCCCATGGATTGAATTAACATAGAAATATCAGAATTTAAAGCTTTAAGGTAATATAGAAAAGCACCTTCTGTTGTTGGCCTTACTGCCATTGGAATTCTCTCCCAAGTCCTTTGAAATCTGAAGTTGAAGTCAGATAGGTGCTCATTGGGAGCTCTCTTGATAGTTGTCAATTGTTCCAAAAGGGATAAGTTATCCCCCTTTTCTCCAAACTGCTCATGGAGGGCTATACATAAGCTGGTTCCAATTTTGGATAGAACTGAAGCAAGGCTCTGAACCATTGCAAAGCCTTCCCTTTAAATGAAGATGACAAAGCGGTTTTGACAAAGAACTTACATCTCATCAATCTCATGGATTGCACAAATATTAGCAATATCCTTGACATGATCACCAAGAGTGGTCTGATTCTCTCTAGTAAATTATGGGATGTTCTTTCAAGTGCTGCAACTGGGATTGGATTTTGTGCATTGAGAGCAAGTGGGCTGCTTCCAGTGAAATTGACATATGGGTTGTGTTGTGCTATTCTGATTGGCCTTAGAACCCTTGTTGATTGGATGAAAGGTCTACCAAGTGGAGGAGTTGATAGAGTTTTGTTTGGTGGAGATGGAGACCTTTGGATTATTCTCCCTCTTTGCTTCTTCTTGGAGATAATTGTAGATACTCAAACAATACTTCTTCTTCTCCAACTCTTGACCTTGTGGTGATTCTTCTCATGAGTTTTCAGGTCTGTACTGCTAAAACCAGCTGATTCTTCTTCCTTGGAGTCGCCAGATGTGCAATTCAGGGCTCTTTTAAGCAAGAAACTTGCAACAAATGCACATCAATTTTTTTGCAATGAAGATGAAGACCTCTAAGGTCCCACTCGGGCGTGCAAAAACTATTAGTGTAAATCAGCAACACCCCTAGATGTTGATCAAATTTCTAGTTTGACATTTGGACATCTAGTGTGATTGCACAACATTGAATCTTTTCCCCAAGTGTGGGACTTGTAAAAATGGGAAAAGAATCTCCAGATTAGAGGTTGGTTCCTCAACTCCTCTATTCAAGTGTGCATGACATTTTACAGAGGGTTTACCTATAACTTAATCAAACTTTGCCAAGGAGACAAGGTTGAGAAAATGTAAAAATAAACCTAGTCTAAATAAGGTGATGCACCAAAGGAGTAGTAGACACCTGTTACTGTAAAACATACACAATCCATAAGAAAATATAGCACAAAGCATGCAAAAATTTCAAAAATGTAATGAAATATCAGAAACAATGATTAATATATGAGAGGATTGAGAAAATTTTAATCACAAAGCATACATTATCATTCCAGGTCCAATACAATGCATTACAATGACCAAGAGGCAAAGAGGAGTGTTGTATTTGCATTAAAAAGGTAAAATTTCCACAAATTTTCCAAAGGAGGAAGAAAAGGGAAGTTGCAGGGCGAGAAAATGTCTAACCCTTTCAAAATGATCCAAATCGCTTTTACAATGTAAAAAAATGAGCTCATGAGAGAGAAACATGGGAAAACGTGAGAGGAGCTTCAACCACCAACCAAAAATGCAATAAAACAGCATGGGCATCCTTAAAATTCCATTCCCTAACATTTTTCACCATGCTGAGAGAGAATGGGAACCATTCTTCATTAAAATGGTGGTTGAAACATCATTTCTATTGATTTCCACATGCCAGAGGTGTTTTCCAATTTTCTCTCTCTAAACTCCACCAAAACACAAAATTGACCTTGAAACAAGTAGATAATTTCACCAGCTTTCCATTGATATAAAGAACATGAAAACCGAGCTCTAGATCGAAAGTTATGCTCATTTGAAAATTTAGTGCAAAACAAGGCCAAAATGGGTTGGCAGGCCGAAAATTTGAAATTTTCCCACTTTTTACATTTGGGAAAATTTCCCTGAAAATCTCCACGCCACACCACTCGGTGCCACATGGCACATTACGATTGGTGCAGGCCTTCACGCTTCTTTTTCACCGTTTCGGCCCTTACAAAATTTTCCAAAAATTCTCCACCAGTTGGATGACTCGAGGACATGTGGCATGATGTGATTCGCTATGGGATTTTTACTCTATATATTTCATCACCATTGACCATCTTCCTTGATCTGGACACATGGCAGAGTCCTATTGAGTGTAGGCATGTCTTCTTCATTTTTCTTGAGGGATTTTCTTGCATTTTTTGCCGCCACGGGACACGCGGCATGATCCTATTGGCTCGGGTTTTGGGGGGTGGGCTTTCCCTTTGAAATTTTTCTTTGATTTTGCTTTGGGAAAATTTCCCAATATCCCCCCATGCTCCACTAGTCTGAGAACACGTGGCGTGATCTCATTCATTGCACAGACTTACGGGCTAAAATCTCCCCTCGCGCCTTCGCCAAACACTTTGGCAATTTTACAAGTCTCCCTCCACGCTCTGCCATTCCTTCACTGACATGGTGTCATCCCATTGGTTGCGTGGGCAAAAACTTAACTTTGCACTCTCGCCAAACACTTTGCCAAATTTTCATATTTTCTCCACCTCCCTCACATTCCTTCTACCCGAGAACACGTGGCGTAGTGTGATTGGGTGCGGGCCTTGGGGCCGAAAATTTTGTTTACGCCAACACTTAGGAAATTTTCTTGACTTCTTCCCCTTGGGCACGTGGCGAATCCTATTCACTAGTGGGCCATCGGGCAAAAAAATCCTTCGAAACCTTGTCAAACAATTGGTAAAATTCCAAGTTTTCTTCCGCCTCCACCCTTCTGAGGACACGTGGCCTCCTTCCATTGGCTTAGGATTTCTTTGGAGATTTTTCCATGGTGCAATACTTAGTAAAATTTTCAAAATTTTCCTCCGCCCTCCACCACTTGATTGCTGATGTGGCACTCTTGATTGGTGAGTGGGCCATTCAGGGGAAAAATTTGCACAAAACTCCATTGAGCCATAACTTCAAAAATACATGGATTAGGAGGAAAACTTTACTTTTCTGGAAAGCTGAGAAAGAGCTCTATCCAATGGTGCCATTTCCAAAACATTTTGAGTTCTTTAAGAGTAAAAAAATCTTACTGAGGCACAAGGGAGGAAAGAATGAAGGGAGTTAGCCAAAAAATGAGCAAGGGGCTCATTTTGGATAACAGTACTGTTGTTGGAGAGCGTCGGGATGTCAAGGCTACACACAATGTAGCCTATTATAGGCATTTTCTAGAGGGGTTTTTTGGCATGGACATCATTTGGAGGCCATATGTGGGTTTTCCATCATATGGGTGGATGGAAAAGGAGCCACAGAGCTACGGTAGCTCCAATGGATAGAGGGTGACATGCGGAGAGCACGAGATGATACCTTATTGACGAGGTTAGATAGCGTTTGGGCTCTTGCATGATATACCCCCACCCTTCCCATAGTATAGGAGGGACGGCATAGACAGGCCTCCTCCTCTACCACAACCGACAGTGCTGAAAGGGTAAGAGGAGCAGGTAGTAGACCGGTGAATTGATGATGTCGGTGGTTACTTGATATATACGGGAAGTGGTGGGTTGTGCATTTATGAGTAGAACCACTAAGGCCGGGCGGTCATATTTAGCCACCATCACAAGTATAGAGGATGCCCTACAGGGGTAGGTGGCTACCCTGATTACATAGTTATTGATAGTGCGGGGAAACCGATAGGTTCAAAGACACGGGTTACTATTTTGTAGGCACAAGTGGCCACTCTACAAGCCTAGGTGGCACAATGACACGTACCTGCACAGGGTGGAGATGGGGATGGGGTATAGGTGGCCACTCTACAGGCATAGATTACATCTTTACAAGGCTAGTTGGCCACTACATAGGCACAAGTTGTGGCCCTTCAGGCCTAGATATAGGCAATGGTGGGACAGGTCCCTTAGAATAGGCACGAGCACGAGGGGACAGGGTCACTCTCTACAAGTACCATTGGGATAGGATCTCCAGAGATAGGTACAAGGATCGAGGCCGATGACACCACCATAGATAGTACCTATAGGTAGGTTGAGGGATGCCTTAGGCAAGGTGAGGTATTACCAGGATCATCTGATGGCCGCAGGATAGATTTCCTATCCTATGGAGAGTATAGAGCATAGTAGGCCTTGAGTGAGAGGACCAGGTCATGCACCCACAAAGTGTGGAGAACACGGGGCCACCGAGTCCCAAGACAGGGGTTAGGGGCGAGGCCACGAGTTCACGAAGGCCATCCCTAGGTGAGGTACCAGTAGAGATTAGGCTAGGACCCATGGTGGGCGGTGAGATATTAGCAGGATGTCGCACAATAGCGATGGAGGGAGGAAGCAGATGAGACAGATATGAAGGATATCTAATAGGGTGATATTTGATAGTCGTATGTACATCTTGTTTTGTATAGTTTTTATTTTTTGATATATCTTGTCATGCGTGCAAAGAGAGTGAGGATGTACATGAGAGTTTTTGAGATTTTTATTATTATATCGGCTTGTGTGTCGAAGATGGTGAGGTTGTATATGATAGATTGATATACATGTATGTATTTGTATTAGCGTACATATGTATTGATTTTGCTTCTATGCACATATGTATGGACACACAGATTCTGATGATTTTTATATAGAGATGGTGATATTCATGGTATGATGTTGTAGTTATGTGTGTAATTTCTAGTGTTATTATTTATGTGATGGAAACTAGGTGGATTAGGCATGGTGGAGTCAGGTCGGTTTAGGCATGATGGAGTCAGGTCACTTAGGCATGTTTGAGTTAGGTCATTTAGGCATGGTGGAGTCAGGTCGGTTAGGCATGGTTGAGTTAGGTCAGTTAGGAAATTGAGGTCACATAGGCATGATTGAGTTAGGTGAGTTAGGCATGGTGGAGTTAGGTATAGGCATGATGGAGTCAGGTCATTTAGGCATGATGGAGTCTTGTTTTTAATTTTTATTTAATGTCCAAGTTATTGGTAACATGGGAAATAAATGATGAGTTATATGTATGTTATGGTGTAGATTTCCAAAATCTTTGATATTATGGAAATGTGAAATGATTGATTGGATGTTTTTATGATGTGATAACATGGTAGATATGTATGTTTGTATTAATTTCCAAGTGTTGTATAAAATGGAAACTAAGATAGAATATGAATAGGAAAATGGGGAAATAGGTTAGGGTAAAGAGTGGCTGAGCTAACCTCCAAGGGCCCCATGCCCTAGGAGTCTTTGCCTATATATACCCCAAATGCGAAAAGGGGCCTCTGTAAATGTAGTTCTTGCATAAGCTAGGGAAGACTAGGAGGAAGTAGAGGAATGGGTGGATAGGTGTTAGGCATGGTTGAATGTAGGTCATAGGCATAATTTAGTTTAGGTCGTAGGCATAGTGCGGTGTAGGTCATAGGCATGATTGATTTTTGTTTGTAGGCATGGTTGAGTTTAGATCGTAGGCATGGTTGAGTGGTTTTTAAATATAAGCGTCAATCATCTAGTCTGTATAGGATAATAAATAAGTAATGAGGAAGGAAAAATAGTAAGAGGTGGTAGAAGAGCCATTGAATTGATAAGAACCCTAATGAGTTGACCATACCTAAGAGAGGATTATGAACATAAGACCCTAAAGGTGTTGCATAATCGATCATTCTAAGGGTGAAGAAATTTGAAAAATCACAAAATTTCACATTTTCGGAAATTCCCTTTAGTAAAGAGGAAATTAGGCTAAAAAGGTAAGCGGTGAGAATGGGAAGTTGAGTATAACTCGGTGTATGACATCGTGTCTTTCGAACAAGAAACCCAGGATCAAAAATAGGAAAGTCCATGATGAAAATTTCATCTTTTTCTTCATTTGCTTGTTTTTAATAGACTGATCGATGTGGGAAGTCTATATGGGATGAGTATATTATCTCCTTGAGGTATTTGTGAAGCTGATCAATGCGGGAAGCTTCTAGATATTTTTATTGGATTTGTGAAATAACTTGATATAGTTTTCCTTCAAGGGAGTAGTCTATTTATAGTGGTGGAATTAGAGTGAAGAGATGTCCCTTTTGAGGGCATCATATTTTGTTGGAAGTTTGACTCAAGTAGTTGCATCCCCTTTTGTTTGTGGATGTTTAAGTCATGGACAAGATTATAGAGGAAGATTAGGTTCTTGTTTAGAAGGAAAGAGCGTAGTACGCTTAAATTAACTATGAAACAGTGATTACGAGTGAAGAATGACCATGGGATTCCATCTTGAAGAAGATGAAAAGTATCCATGAGAATCATACTATGAGTAGAATTGGTAGTCATATTGAAGATAAGGTTGAAATGTGACGGGTAATCACATGATTTCTTTGAGTCGAGGATCCTCAAAATGGGTAATATGGAAGGTGAACATCACTCAAGGGACGAGCGATCAACTGATAGAAAGTGTTATAGAACTTGACATAAAAAATAAAATGGTCGAAGATGCAAGGCATTAAGGGGCTCAAGTTTGGGTTTACCTTTGAGTGAAGACAAATGATAAACACTTGATCCATAGGCATGGGTAACGATATAGGGTCTGAGCCAATTAGGAGAAAATTTACGCCATTTACTTTTATCCTCTTTGGTTACATGTTGATTTTCCTTCAGGATGAGGTCACCGACCTAAAAGGTTTGTTTGTGAACACGTTTTTCATAGGCATGTTTGATACGTTTTTGGTAGATTTGGAGATGGTTAAGAGCATTGAGACAACATTCATCTAATAACTCAAGTTGTGCTAAACAATATTGGTGAAAGTCATTGTCATTGAGCATGTCTTGTAGTGAGATGCGAGAGAGATGGAATTTGGAATTCAAGAGGTAAGACAACCTCGGTACCATAGACTAGAGAAAAGGGGGTGGCAGTAGTCGAAGTGCGAATACTAGTGTGATAAGCCCACAAGGTGAAAGGAATGTGCGTATGCCAATCTTTTCCCAGTATCATTGACTACTTTCATAAGAATTTTGTTCAAGGTTTTATTGGTTGATTCAGCTTGACCATTGGTTTATGGGTAATAGGGTGATGAAAAACTGAGTTGGATGCCAAATGTGTCACATAGTTTGCATAGGGTTTTTTTTTTTAATTACTTTCCATTATTAGTGATGAGGTGGTGAGGAACACCAAAGTGACAAATGATGTGATGGTTGATGAATTCACATATTTTCTCGTCTTTTGTAGAAATTAGGGGAATGGCCTCTACCCATTTAGTGTAATATTCAGCAGCAGTTATGATCCATTGGTGGCATTATGAAGAATGGGGTTGATCTCACTGACAAGATCTAAACCCCATTGAGTGAAAGGCCAAAGGTCTCATACAACCTATAAGGTATGGCTAGGTGTGTGATGGAGATTAGCATGTTGTTGCGGTATTTCATGCAACATTTGACATACTCACAACAATCACGGTTTAAGGTTGGCCAATAATAGCCTAGGCAAAGAATTTGTTTTACAACAACTAAACCACTAAAGTGACCTCCACAAATTCCATCGTGGACTTCCTTAATGGTGTAGGGAGTTTTAGAACTTGTAAGGCATCATAAGAGAACCTCTTGAATTCATGCTTGTAGAGGAGACCACCCATGAGGACATAGCTGGAGACACTTTGAAGAAAGACACATCCATTACGAGTGAGATTAGTGGGTAAAATGAAAAGGGAAAGATAATCTGCATATTGTTTATACCAAAGGTCACATGGGTTAGGTACAATGGTTCCGAAGGAGTAAACTTCATGAGATAAATAAGAGGGTGATTGTAGCCTTTGTATTGTGACAAAGATTTTAGAGTCAGCAGGCAAAGCCAATATCTGAGAAGCCAAGTAGGCCATGGTATCCATGAATTTATTGGTATAACGTGGGGTGGTTTGAAGTGCATAATGGTTAAAGGTGGTCAAAAGTATGTCTACGTGTTTCTTATAATTTTGAAGGATCTCATTACGACACTGGTATATACCATTGACTTTGTTTATGACCAACTGAGAATCGCCAAAGATATTGATTATCTTAACATCTAAGGCATAGGAAGCATGAAGACCCAATATGAGTGCCTCGTATTTGCAATATTGTTTGTATAATCAAAAGTGAGTTTGAAAGACAAAGGAATAGGTTCACCCTCAAGAGGAATGAGGATAACACCATCCCCACCCCCATGCTGACACTTGGATCCATCGAAGAAGAGTGTCATTTAGTAAGTGGGTTCGTCTAGGGAAAGGGTATCTATAGACTCATCTAGGAAGTCGAAGTTAGATGGATGATTCACGAAATAGGTGCATCATCCAATTGGTCGATGATAGCCTAGCCCTTGATCGAATTTTTATGAATGAATTCAAGGTCGAGGTCAAAAATAAGCATAAGCCACCATGTGGCACGTTGATGTTGATAAGGTTTGGTATACATATAGTGTAATGGATCAGTATTAGTGATGACGAAGGTTTTGTGATTGAGTAGGTAATGGAGGAGTTTGGTGGCAATGAAAACTAAGGCTAAGAAGAGTTTTTCAACATGGGTATATCTAGTTTCTTATTCGAGAAGGGTACGGATTATGTAATAAACCGCTTTCTCTCGGTGTTGGTCATCGTGATGAGTGAGCATGGCACCTAAAGAATGGTTAGTGGTAGAAATATATAGGTAAAAGGGCTGGTCATCCTTAGGAGGAATGAGAACTGGTGGTTGAAGGAGGTATTATTTTAAGGCTTTGAAGGCTTTATGACATTCATCATCCCATTTGAATGAAACATATTTCTTGAGAAGATGATGAAATGGTTGATAGTGGTCAGAAAGCTACAAGATAAAACGATGAATGGATTGCAACTTTCCTTGTAGGCTTCAAAGTTGACAAAGATTAGTGGGTGGAGGAATTTCCATAATGGCCTTGACTTTAGTAGGATCAACTTCTATGCCACGCAAAGAAACGATGAAACCTAGGAGTTTTCTGGAAAGCACCGCAAAGACGCACTTCTTTGGTTAAAGATGCACACAATACTTGATGAGACGGTCAAAGATGACCTTAAGGATAGGTAGATGTTTGGTTTGATGTTTAGATTTGGCCAGAAGATCATCTATATAATCTTCTAATATGCAATGCATGATGTCATGGAAGATATAAGTCATGGCTCACTGATATGTGGCACCAACATTTTTAAGGCCAAAAGGCATGACTCAATAGCAAAAAGTCCCCCAAGGGGTGATGAAGGTATTCTTGTGTTGATCTTCTAGAGCTAGTAATATTTGATTGTATCCCAAGAAACCATCCATGAGCGATAGCATTTCATGGCAGGGGTAAGATCAACCAGTTGGTCGATGGTGGGTAGGGGGAAATCGTCTTTGGGACAAGTGAGGTTGAGGTCACGTAATTCCATGTAAATGTGGAGTCCCCCTCACCTTTGTGATAGGAATGATGTTATAAATCCATTAGGGATAGTCAATGGGTAGAATGAAGGAAACCGAGAGAAGGCACTGAAGATCTTCTTTACTAAAAGAGAAATGCAAGGATGCATTTTTCGTAGCTTTTGTTTGATGGGTTTCGCATCGGGAATGGCTATGATATTGTGAACCATGATTTTGGGTCAATACTAGGGCATATATGCATAGGACTAGGAAAATGCATCGCTATGGTCCCTAAGGAAAGAGGTGGAGGCTTCATGTTCAATAGAGTCTAAGGATTGGCCAATCTTTAGAATGTTCGAGTCGTCCGATTGTTAATGTTGACTATAATAATCTTCGATGATGAATTCATCATCCTGACATTGAATGACATTAATAGAAGGTGTATCATCATCGATCATGTCAAGATACAGGAATGGGAGAGAAGAGGGAGCCTTGCCATTGCATTGATAGGTTAGTAGTCCCAAGGAAATGGTGTTTACAAAAAAAAGTTAGGAGGAATAGATTCGGGATCTATGGACTCTGTGGGTGAAGATGGTAATGTGGGTGAATGAGATGGGGAATATTTCCCATCCTAGATGAGGTCAACGTGAACCTTCTTGGAAGGTGGAGCATCAAAACCAATGCCACTACGGTCATTGTGTTTACGAGAGGTACAGGAAATGATAGTATGGTGGCCTTGTTCATAAAATCCAAAGCCAAATCCTTTCCACATGCCATTGGTGGAGGAAAGTGTGAGTGAAGCGGTGGTTAGTGAGGGAGTGTAGGTTAGATGAAAATGGTTGGGTTTGGGACAAAGATTTGGGTTTATAGGTGGCCATATCAAGTCCCTCATACATTAGATTAGTGTGAAGGTGGGGAGGGCCATAAGGAAAAATGTCGCTGATGTGGATGTCATAACTAGGGTGTTGACGTAGGTTCCCATACTCTTGCGAGGTGAGGAAGGTTTCAATATTGTATAGGCAGTATTCCCCCAAAGTGAGGCATTCAAAACTCCCTTTAAGGGATTAGTAGTCGGTATGTGGATAGTTGGGATAGATGGCTTTACTAGATGATGGGGAAACATGTGAGGCAGGCGCAGAGTGGGGATAACAAGGTTAGATGCGGGAGAGAGAGGTAGTGTTAGTTTTGGTGGATGGGATCATAGGTGAAAGTGAAGTAGGGATAGTGGTATATGCCTTGACTAGTAGAAGTACATTATTGGGCTGGTATATCATGTTACAGGTCTTGAAAGGTGACAAGTTGACAGGGATGGTGTAATTATGTCCCTCGTGTTCAAATTTGAGGCAATGGTGTAAATTCAAAGGGACACAACCCATGGCATTGATCTAAGGTCAGATGAGCAACAAGTTATCTTTGGAACTTCCCTTCTAGGACATTGAAAAGTTCCAAGACAATGTAGGGACCTACCCAGACATGGAGAACAATGATACCTGTGGTGGAGGTCATGGTGTCATTAAAGGAGAGTAGCATAACCAGGTTACCATGCATGCATGCAATTAGTAGGTTTTCACATTTGGTCATATGCATGCGAGGAGATGATGTTAATACTAGCACCACCATCAATCATAATGCATCGTATGCGTATATTATTGATAAAGATGGAGATGAAAAGAGTGGGGTCGGGATCGGGGTCATCGGATGGAAGGGAGTGATCTCTTCATCTGAAAAGATGAGGGTGGCTACTTGGCAAGTATGTGGAGGTGTAGAGGAAGGTGGTGACCTAGTGAGAGAGGCAACGTGGTGAGGGTTAATAATGGAGGCCACATGTGTGGGATCATTTATTAAGACCTCAATAGATTGAAGGACCTCTATAAGAGCTTGACAATGTGACTCAAAGTTTTGGATGGTCATATAAGAACATTTTGAGGGGGGATTGGTGCAGTTGTTTTAGCATTTTATGATGTATGACCCCATCAAAAATAGGATATGCAGGACCTTGGATGATGATTTTGGTTATGGGTGTGGATGGTATGTTGGGTACAGGGTTGGTTGATGGGCGATTGCCTTTTCCTTGTCTTTGTCTTTCTAGGCACGGGTGGTAATGTGAACCATGATAATTTTAGGGGAGGTGAATGAAGAGGGTGTGTCATGGAAGGTATAGCGGCATGAGGACAAAACCCTAGTGGGGATACAATCCTTGTGAAATGAGTAGGGTACATTGGCATTTGAGTGGTGGTTTGGCCAACTCTCTTAAATGGACCATGTTAATCTTGAATCTCGGGGTGAATCGAGAAAGTTGTGGGGGTGGAGGTATTGGTCACTAAGTAGTTAATGGAAGAGGCTCTGGGGAAATTGGTGAAGGTGAAATGGGGTCCTCATCAAGAAGATCATCATTGTCAAAATTTTATTTGGGAGGAACTAATTGAAGAGCAGTTTTTAAAGCCTTATAGTTCTCTATATCGTATCCTAGCACATGATGGTAGGTGCAGATTTTAGTTTTTTCAAACCCTTTTGGTTTGAGTTTGAGTGTTTGTAAGGTCTAAGAGGTGGTAATGTGATGACAAAAGTTTTGAGGAGATTGGTTAATATTTTGGCATAGGATCCTGCCAGTGGGTAACAATAGGAGGTGAATGTGGGTTTGGGTACAAGTATGGCTGATTGTGGAGGAAGAGGCTTTACAGGAGGGGAATGGTTTGGTCTACTAGTTTGGTGTGTGGAGTGGTCTTAGGTCTTGTAGGCATCTATTTAGGTACGAGCATGGTAGAAGAGCTAGCAATGGAAGGTTTGGTTGGTTTAACTACCTTATTGGAGGGTAGCGGATTCTTAGCTTTAGATTGCACCTTTTTGGGAAAAGGTGACACGGGTGCACACAATGTAGAGGGAAAAGTGGATGGTGGAAGAGGATGGGTTACCCACGGGGGTAACCGAGTTGTTGTGGAGGTGGTTGGTAGAGGTTGGGTAGAAGGTGTGAGTGGAAGGGAAGAAAGTGTCATGGGTAGTGAAGAAGTTATGGATGGTAGTGGTGGTATGGGTGGTAAGAAGGTTATGGGTGATGGCGGAGGTTGTGTGGATCACTTGGGTATATTAGGGGTTCGTGATGAGGAGGTGGGTTGCCACATTCTTGGTTTATCGATGGACAGAGGTTTCTTGGCGGGTCAAGGGGTGAGGTCCTAGGATGGATGGAAGGGGTGAAGGTGATAATGGCATGGTAGGCGAGGTTGGTGTATGAGGTCTAGGAGGTTAGGTCTTCTTTTTAGGGGCCGGGGTAAGTTTAGTGTTAGTTTTGGAAGATGTGGCTAAATCTAATTTGATGGGTGGGTGAGTAAGGCTAGCTATTGGTATGACCCCTAAGGTAGTGATAGGTTTAGGTAAGGGAGATGATATAGGCATGGGTAGGTGTTTGGGTGTAGATGTATGTTGGGTTATGAGAAGAGGTGTGAGTTGGGCCACGAGTTGTAACTTGAAAGGTGTTGCAATAGTCATGGTTGTGTTTAGTTTGGTCACTTGAAACACTTTTGGATAGATATTGGAGGTGTCACTAGTGACAACTACATTTAGGTTGAAATGGGCGTAGAAGGCATCCCCAAAGTAAGGCTCTATCAACATAGTCTAGTGAATCGAGACAAGCGTGAAAATGGTATTGTCGTTAGTAGCACCAACGTGGATCGGGTAGCAGTCCCTATAAAATGTGTTTAAGATATAGGAAAATGGCTAGCCTCAGACTCTGTGGGTAAGAGAACTGAAAATAGATCAGTGGGATCTTGAAGGTCCGATAGCGAATGATCATCGAAAGGAAATGGTATTTCGATAGGATCCTCCATGGGTAGAAGAGAGGAAGGGCCAGACAAGGTGGACTCTCTTTGTGATGATGTAGGTTGTGGACATGTATCTCCTATAAGTAGGAGAGGTGCCGCTAACAACTACTCGGAAATTTGAGGGGTCAAAGGCAGCGTGCTAATTATAGGCTCTTCCATGGGTGAAGGAGATAATGAAGGTGGTTCCTCTGTGGGTGGAGGAGTACATGAAATAGGTTACGGTGTATGTAGGGGAGTTCGGGCTAAGATTTCATTTATAAAAGGAACATAAGTCAATTGGGAAGTAAGCGGTATGTCATCAAAATAGTGTGGACCTTGCAGACATTTCTATCATTGTTTGAAGTGTCACCAGACTTGGTTGGAAGATGGGGCATGATTAGGGAATGGCTTCTTGAAGATATGTAGGTTTTGGTTAGCGGGTGCATTCGGGCTATCTAATACTAGATCTCTATTTTCTAACATTTCTTGGATGATGTTCTTTATACCATGTGGGCATGGGGCACTTAGGGTCAAAACTAGTGTGTGGTTTTATAGGTGGAAGGGTAATGGCACCATCCTTAATAAGCTTTTCCAAAACAGAAGAATAAGGTTCTCCTATCGAAGTGTACTTTCATTGTTCTCATCTGAACTGAAAAGATTGGATGGGAGAGAGATTAGAAGGAGGTTTAATTGGGTTTGATTAAGAGGGGGCCAGCCTTGAGAAATAAGGTTTTAGCAGATCCTTTTGGTTTTGAATAGGTTTTTGGGGTTTCGAAGATGAAGAAGCATCATTTTATTTGAATGTGATGTTCTTGTTATGAAGTTGGATTTTCTTCTCTTCGATAGCACGAATTTCCAATTTCTGTGCCATGGTGAATGCCTCGTCAAAAGTGTGAAAGGTTTGCACTAGTAGTGTTGGTGAGATGTGTCTAGTGCAAGCCCGAGTAAAAAAATCTATGAGCTCAGTTTGAGGTAATTAAAATATGAGCTGGTTAATTAGGTTGTGCCAACGAGCAACAAAGTCAACGATAGACTCATTGTCATATTGTCGTGTGGAATAAAGATCAATCATGGTGACCTTATTAACAATGTTGATTGAGAATTGATCTAAGAAGGCTTGGGATACTGATTAAATGAGTAGATGGAGTGTCTGGGAAACCCACTATACCATTCTAATGTAAGTCTTGTCAGGGACATCGGGAAGGTCCGTAGGAGTAAAGTGTCATCATGGGCGATCAGGTAACACCCATGTTTGAAAGACTACAAATGCTCTTTGTGGGTCTTCTTTACTATTGAAATGGTTGAATTTTGGCATTTCCCAATGTACATGATATGGGTGAATAGGGATGGATGGATGAATGGGCTCATAATAGATTTCATCATAGGTGAGAGAATTACGTGAGCCAGATGTTGATGCTTCTAGCGTCTGCATTCTTTCCATCATTAATTTTATGAGGTCATTGGTAGGTTGTGGTGGAAGGGTTCCTCTTGTGGTGTAGGAGGGATGGTATATAACATGTGATGTGGGTGGCATTACGGTGCATGGTGGTGTCGAATAGGAATGTTGAGAATAAGGAATTGACATAGAAGGCATATATCGAGTAAAGGGTGATAGATGAGATAGAGGGTTGTTGATAGTATGTGTATGTAGGTGGGACAGTGTAGTGACTCTAGTAGTGATTGGGGGCAGAGATTGCAGGATGGAGAGGACAAGGTTATGGAATGGAGTAGGGGTCACTAAAACCACGGGAGGTTGTGTTACAATTGGTACCTGTGAGACAATGGGTGCAGATGGGGTTATGGTGTGGGTGGTCGATGAGGAGATGACAGACACTATAGGTGTGATTGATACTATTGATGTAGTGGTCATAGCAGGTATGGGGCCTAGTTATGAAACTACTGGGGGAAAATTAGGTGAAGGTAATTCCGCATTAGTAGGGGTTGATGTATAAGTGGGAATAAGGGTAGGAGAGATAGATACAGGCATGCCATCTATCAGTGACCTGACCAAGAGTCTCGGGTGGAAGAGTAAGAAAGGTGGAACTATAAGGCTATAGGATTTTGATCAAGGAACCGTGCAAATTCCTCATCACCTACGGAAATGGTTTCGGGTAGGGTTGGATCCATGGGTGACCGGGACGAGATGGTGGTGAAGGACTAGGTGGGAGTGGTTGACGATTAGTGTGGATTATAAGAGTATTAGCTTGATTGTGAGTTAACACCATGTGAATGGATGTATATCAGGTGATGTTGTATCCTGCAGATAACATAGGGAGCAGTGAGAATGAAGAAAATAGGTGTCTATAGGTGGATTTGGGTAATATATCAGTTGATATTTAACACAGGGTAACCGACGCTAGTTAAGGATGACCGATGTCGGTTAAGGGGTAACCGAGGTCGGTTACTATGAGAAAAAAATAGTTTTGACCAAAGTGGGAAAAAACTAATGACAGTCAGATGAACAAGTTGTATGATGATTGTTTATCAAATCCTAGAGATTACAGAGACTCACAGGAACTATGACAACAAATAAAATGAAATAAGTGTTCTTTAGGCAATTTAACCCAAAAGAACAGAAAACCGATGCCGGTTAAGAAAAACCAATTCCGTTCAGGGGTAACCAATGTTCCAGTTATTATGAAAATTGGAACAATGTAGAAAAATGGATTGTTGTAAATTTGAGTGAGATAAATAATCAACCCAAAGGTCTGGAGATGATGCAATGAAGTCCTGACACACTCAGAAGAAGTCAGAATACTCCAACTGTGATTGTGGAGTGTGCAAGGAAAAAGAATGGAAAAATGGAGAAACATATCCTCACACCTCAAAATGCATGTCAATCAAATGCTAAAAACACGTATCTACCAAGTGATTTTTAATGTGTTTGAGCTTATGTTATTTATAAGACTGACTCATGAACTTAGAATAGAGTTTTTGGTGAGGAATGCTTCCTATGAAGAAGGACATCTAAAAGGAGAGGTTTCAGGTTTATGTTATGGTGGGGGCGGGCCGTCCTCTGAGATAATGACTCGACAGAAGTAATGAGATGGGGAGTACCTGCCAATCTAATCGTGTGATCGATGATAGGTGTTCCCAAGTAAGATGTTGTTTAAGAAAGATGTCTATATTTCAATTTTATGCGCAGTTTGGTAAGACACAAAGAGAGAGAGAATTTCCTTTCTATGATTCTTTGTGTCAACTATCGATTGGGCATGACTTTCAAGCATATAGGTTTCCCTCATTTTAATATGAGCTAAATGTAGAAAATCAAAATGTAATGTAATCAATTTTAAGCCCAAATCGAAAAAATTACATTGATGAAGAAAATGGTGAATAGGAGAGGTTATGCTCTTTCACTAAATGCGAGAAAACAAGAAAGAAGAATGATTCTTTTTAAATGCACCAAGAGAAATTTTTCTTTTAGAGAAATTACAAAGAAGAGAAGATTACCAGAGAAGAAGATTAATGTGTAATCCTTTTAAATGGAAATAAACACACAACTTTCATCTAAGAATGAAGAAAATGTAATAGAACCCCTGATGGGTCCCACCGGGCATGCCAAAATGTTTCACCATTTTCTTTACTTTATTGAGATGAAACATATAAGGGTAAGGGTTGAGGAGGAATACATCTTATTGTTAATCGTTTGATGGTTATTGTGTGCATTCAGACTTCTCGATCCAATGCTAACTACGAGAGCTTACTTTTGGCTACGAGGAACTACCGAAATAGAAAATAAGACCACAAAAGAATAGTTAAATAATATATGATAGCGGATCGCCTAGCATGTGCTAGATCCGGAAGAATGTGATACTCCTAGATGGTTGTCAATCCACTATTTTAAAAAATTAATGCAATAAATAAGCAAAGTCCTATTGTAGTTGATATGATTTAGGTATCTCATTCAAGCACAATAAGAAAATATAATATAACAGGCTAGGTTATAGTCAGATCTAAAGGGTAGGTAGGTGTCAGGTTACTGGAACTGGTCAAGGTTAGGTTTTGGGTTTTTTAGGTCACTTGGTAGTAGGTTATGTGGTTTGTTATTGGTAAAGGTGTAAAACAAAGAGACGAACGTCGGTCTAGTACAACCAGCGATGGTTTAGGAGAGACCGGTGACGTTCATGGATGAGTGCGTCGGTATGGTCGGGGTGAAAGGAACTCAATGAGATCTGATTGTAGGAGTTGGAATGAAGCTAAACAAAGATGGAAGGATGGATAGGGAGGTTTGTAAAGGTCTCAGGTATACTCAGAGGGGTGTAGGAGGTGAGAATGGGTGATTTGGTGGTGTGGGTAGAGGAATGGCTGAGTCTACAAGTAGGTAGAAGATTGGAAAATAACATGCAAAGTATAAACTGATAACAGAAGTAACAAGGCTATTATACTAAAATAGACTATGCTGGTAAAAGGTATACTTACTGTGGTACATACTTGATGGCTGAATGGTGATGGAATTTGATCAAAAGAATGGTGTTTGGTGCCACAATAGTGCTCCCTAGAATGCTTTCGTGGATGTAATACCTCGGATCTATCCTAGTGCTGGTTGTGGATGTCTGGGTGCGTGAAAGACTTTGGTTCTGCTTGCATGTAGCTCTCTTTTTGTCCTCTTGCTCTCAGAATGTGCCAACCCAAAAACAAGGTTGTTAAGGTGAATAAATGGTAACCGATGATGGTTCTGGGTTGACCGACATCGGTTTAGGGGTGACCGACATCGGTTAAGGTGAGATTCCTTATGTTTACTAAAAATGGTAGATATCCCCGATTTCTTGGGCTAGGTTTGTTTATTCTCACGTATTAGAGTGGAAGATTCCTTTATAATGAGTGGAAATGTGGTTAGATAAATCATAGGTATGTGCTTTTAGGGTTAGACCAGATTTTAGCTAATTAAGGCAAGTAAGATCAGGTCTTGGTTAATTATGGAAACATGTCAAGAATAGGTCTAGGGTGAGGTGGCTAGGTGAGGTGTCTAGGTGAGGTGGAGAGGTGAGGTGGAAATTAGCTTAATTAAAATAATTAAGTAATACATATTGTGAGGATGGGTATTAATTTAATTAAGTTAATTAAATTAATATTAATGTGGGGTGAAAGGGGACCATGGTTAGGTGAATATTTTTTAGTTGGTTTAGTTAATGGGTGACCAAGGGACTGTGACCCAATTTTGGTGTCGACACTCATATTTATCATTTATAACATTAATATTTTTGAATGATAATGAAGTAAATTAGGTTTCTCTCTCGTGTTTTCATCTTCTCCTTTATGGGTATGTTTAAATCTTGTTTTGAAAGCCATGGTTTATTTTATACTGGCTTGGATGGCTCTATCTGTGTATGTAAGAGTTTTGAATGCAAATATGTTTTTTATATTTTCTCACAGTCGAGCTATATACGGGTTTCTCGTTTAAAACCATGTTATTGTTGTGGAAATGATTTTGCGCATCACCTAGATTGTCAACGAATGTATGTAAGTTCTTTGTGGGAATTTATAAAAACTTTTATTTTTTTATTGGTTGTTTTTTCACCCATTTTGGGTGAGGTTGATTTTGAGCTTGATACATACCGTATTTGATGATTGTGTGGTTCATATGTTCGAGCTCAAGATCAATAACCTGTAACATGTTGTTTTATTGTTTCATTTCATTTTTTGGAAACCTATGAAGGGTTGATATCCATATTTTTCCATTTCATTTGACTATTTTTCATTGGGTTGGATTCATGCATATGTACAAGTTTGAATAAAATGACTTTGTGGTGATTGTTTTTGAGCTCAAGCTCATATACCTATAAGTTAAACATTATTCCACTTGTTCACTTTTTTTGTTATAAATGTTTGAGTGGGATGTATTCCAAACATAGACTTGGGTTGGATTTAGTTCCATAGTGGTTTATGGTTTATTAAATGGTGGCATTTGGGGAATATGCGACTCGGTCACATAATGAATTGTGTCTATGTTTTCATTTCTTAGACAGATGGGTTGTTTCTCATGTAAATGGGTGTATGGTCTATTCAACCATTCAATTTTATTACTTATAAATCATTTAGACCATTGCATGGTTGATTAAGACTATGCATAGATTATAGATCACCTTTGTATGGTGAAGTGTTATGTATGGTTTTATAATTATGGTTTGTTGTATTGATCTTCTTAGAGCACTCCATGTTCGATGTGAACTGTGCACTTCTTGATATTCACCATATGATAATGGATTTTGAACTATTATCTGTTATGGTTCATTTGAATTAGTTATTGAAGGTGTATACGGAAGGAATAATTATGTCAACTTAGTGTGGAAAATTTAGCCTATTCTCGGGTTCAACCATCTTCTTTTGCGGGCAAGTAAATATTATTGTGATTGTTGTCTTGGGTTGAATACTTATTTGTATTTTAGATAGTTTAAGGTTCATTCATGGAAGTCAAGATAATCAATGAAATTTAAATGAAATTATTTAATAAATTATTGTTATTACACAATGTTTAAACTATTATTTCTTATGAAGGAATAATGTATTTTATAAGTGAATAGTTTTGACAAAGATTATGGTTGATAATATTAAGTTATTAAGTTTGTATAATTTAATTATTATCTTATCGAAATAGACTCTTAATATTATAAATATTAAGATATGACTTGAGTAATATTATACTCTTTCTTTTAAATTTAGTTATATGAACTTTAAATAGAGATTGTATAGTTTGTATGGTTGTTACTTGATTCATATTATTAATATACGATGTTGATATAAACATGATTGATTGTTTAAGTATAAGGTTTTATACTTGTTTAATGATTTTAAATAACCTATTTTAGGTATAAATAACATAGTTGATATGTTTTAATTAATACTCATAATTGTTATTCGTTAGTAATATGATTTATTCTCTTATTGATTTTAGTTGAAAAATCATATGTTTCTTTTATGGATTATGAAAGAAAAGAAAAGAGAAATTTGAAGTTGTTATCTTAAATGATTTTCAGATTATGTTATTTAATTGGATTATGATTCATTTAAATATTTCAGTGTTATAAATTGTAAAGGTAAGATGATAGATTTTTTCATGCCAGTGCTTTCAAACTGACGGTTGCTTAACATTTTTATAGATGGCAAAGTTTAGATCTTATCTGGTGGATGATTTTTTATGGCTATGTTGAATTCATATTGTTATGATTAAAATATGTATTCTTTACTTGACCATTGTATGAGAAATTTTGTGCTTCGTTGAATATATGTTTTTAAGGCATTATGGCCTATTAGATTTTGTATCATTTTTAGAAATCAAAATAAAATTTTATATTCAAGTTTTGAATATTTTTGTTATTTTTTCCATGATTATTTATGACATTTATTCATATGTGTGTATCTATTAACATTTTATTATGATTGAATTAATCAATATGATTTCATGATAAGGTACTATTATTAAGTTGAATAATAAACTATGAGTGAAAAACATCCTTAGCGTATTAGTTTTAATTTTATAAAATGAACTAAACCTATAGTAAGGATATAAGATATAATCTATTAAAATATTGAATGTGCTTTGTTATTTTACAACTATATGTTTGGAATATTGTATAATGATAAATGATTAATGTTCATTTAATATTTATCCATATGTATGTAAATTTAATGTATATAATTGATTGTATTACATGCAATGATGAGTTCAATAGTTTCATACTTAAGAAATTATAATGAAAATGTCATAATTTTAAATAAATTAGGGTCACAAAATTAATGCACTTGTTTCCCTAATTATATCAATATGCTTAATGAATGTGTAGAAATTACTACGATCTATCTAATACAAAGAATCCATGAAATAGCTACATGCATAATAATTGAAAACAAGTACTCTATATTATATTTTCATTAATTCACTATTTCAATACACTCCATTATATAGGAGATGTAAAATAACAATCCTTACAACAACATTTGTCTTCATATACAACCATACACCCATATGGTTTCAACCTCTCACCAATATAATAATAAAACAATACTAATTGTTTTATTATTCTAACTTACTAACTTACCACATACTAACCACATTTTACATTTACTATTTACATTTACATAGTAAATGTACTTTCACTAATTTACCATAATAATAATTACACATGTAATTATTATTCACCCATACAAATGGAGCACTAATATATATTTCCTAACATTCCCCCCCTTAGTGCGAACATGGGAAAACCTGCTTTGTACTGCAACGTGCCGCTACGTAGCATGCTCATGATCTGGATGGTTTCGAGGACAATACCAACAACCTCTGGATGGTTTTCCAAGTGGTTAACCAACAACCACACAACAGATGGTTTTTGAGGACAGTACCAACAACCTCTGGATAGTTTTTATGGATAACTAACAACCACGATATCATGATGATGCAGTAGTATCAACAACTCTCATCACTATCTCACTGCAGGGAATAACATAGGAAATTCTCTTTGAAATCATTTCATTCGTACATACATAGAGAAAGTGACATATATTGGAAATGGAACATTGGAATGATGTTCCCCCCCTCAATGTGAAATTTCCACTTATTCAATCACGAACACTGTAAACAGGAACACGTAATTGGAACTCGAAAAATATGACAAGAAGCACTAAAATCAAACTGCACACACACATGTCACCAAAGCTGATATGCGGCCCCGTCGTTGGCAACTGACGAGAGGTCGCTGAATGACCTCCAACCTCCGATGCCTCCTGCCTCCGGTTTCATGCTCAGAACAAGAAGTCTTCAGAGCCACTGTCTTCATTTACTTGTTCTTCCTCATAATCAGATTCATCGTCTATGCCCATATTTGCTTCTTCCATTTTGATTGTTCCATTTAGAAGATCACGAGCTCGTTTTTTACAAAATGGAGTTTTATGCCCCTTTCTCTTGCAGTAAAAACATTCAATTTCCTCCTTATTTTTGGAGAAATTCTTGTACTTCTTTTTTAGGTACAATGCAGTTTCTTCTTCTACATCTTCTTTAGTTCTTTTCTCTTCAGCTAGGAGAGCTGAAATCATGCCCTCTAATGACTGAGAAGACATTTGCCCTAGAGTAAAGACAACATTATTGTACTTGGATGGAAAACTATTTAATAATATGGCTTTTGCATCTTCATCATCAACAGGAGCTTTAACTTCTGCTAGTTGTCTAAGAAGAGATCTCAATTCATTTATATGACTTGACATTGTGACTTCTTCATTCATTTTCAATTTGAATAATTGCAACTTTAAAGAGAATTTTGCATTATTCACTTTAGCCCCAAAAGTTTTGTTTAGTAAGTCCCATATTTCTGTAGAAGATTTTTCTAAATCTACATGATGTAATTCAGAATCTAAAAGACCAAGTCCAATTATTGCTTTGGCTTTGTCATCTCTAGTTTCCCATTCTACAATTTTACTTACATCTGTAGGTTTTTTTTCTTTTCCATCTACTATCCTCCATAGATTTTTATTCATTAACTGCATCTGGATTTTTACCCTCCATGTATGGAAGTTCAGCCCATTAAATTTATCTAATGGTGTATCCATTTTTGAATCTAAATATCCAAAAAAATTGAATGTAGATTTGAATTACCTTTGATTCTCTGATTTCTTCAAAAAAAGCAAGTGATCAATGTGCTGTATAGTAAATTGCATGTTTCTCCCAAACTATGAACTGGGTTTTGCTGAAATTTCTATTGTAGCTTCCTGTATAATAGATCGTTCCACACGCAAAATTTTGGAGAAACCCAGATCGTGAAACAAAAGTTACGATATCATCTTCGAGACAGATTTAACCTGCTCTGGTACCAAATGTAGAAATTACTCTGATCTAATACAAAGAATCCATGAAATAGCTACACAGACAATAATTGAAAATAAGTACTCTATATTATATTTTCATTAATTCACTATTTCAATACACTCCATTATATAGGAGATGTAAAATAACAATCCTTACAACAACATTTGTCTTCATATACAACCATACACCCATATGGTTTCAACCTCTCACCAATATAATAATAAAACAATACTAATTGTTTTATTATTCTAACTTACTAACTTACCACATACTAACCACATTTTACATTTACTATTTACATTTACATAGTAAATGTACTTTCACTAATTTACCATAATAATAATTACACATGTAATTATTATTCACCCATACAAATGGAGCACTAATATATATTTCCTAACATGAATGTACATAAACAAAATTATGGAATTTGATCATGAACAATTATCCAAACTAAGTTATGGACCTTAGGATGAATAATTAATGCGATGAATATCATTGCATTATGAAATATAAACATGTCATAAAACTAATTCAATGAGGTGAATAGTTATAACAAACCTAATACATGGTACTCGGGAAGGCCAACTTCGGATGGTTTTTGTAGTGCGGTGTTCATCAAATGATGTGGGTCATTCAATGAATATTTTCATACAACAATTATCCTAAGTTTTCCCTCAAGCTCCATTTATTACACATGTCATAATCAACAAGGAACTAAGTTGTGTTATGATGCAGAGGTTGTCTATCCAGTTTGTCTAGTTCCTTTGTACCAACTTATGTTGGCTACGAGGAAGAAATTGAACACGTGATGACACAAGTCATTATGTGAACTCTTTCTCTCCCATAAGCAACCTAATTTGGCATAGTCGTGCTTCATCTTACTAGATGAACAATTTTTGTATCATGTGTGTGACTTGAATTTGATTAACTTAAACAAATGATTCAATTCGATAATGGAACCAAGTGACATGGTGATGGGACATGTTTCGAGAGACATTGTGTAGTCTAAAAATAGAGTATGTAATGCATGACTCATAAACTTTGGCCGAAGTAGTGTATGTCAAGTACACTATCAGGTTCACCTAGTTCTAACTAAAGTGTGAAATGTCGGATGGGATTCAATTGACTAAACCCCCGGTAGATACTTTGAACAACACTTGTAAAATCAATGTCGAGAAGGGAACTAATAAGTATACTTTATATACTAACTTGAAAGAGTAATTTATGGGGGATCGAGCAGGATCTAGTTGACCCATGAATATGCACATGCATAATTGATTTTTATATGAATTTTTAATTATTTGATGTTGGATTTAAATGTTAGTTTATATATTTAAATCATTGAAGGCATATGTTTAATTTGGGAAATTAAAAAAATCTCGTAATTATGGTGTTTGGAAATTCATTGTTATATTTTGGTATCAGAGTTTAAGGTTACAAATCTTGGACCTATTGAGTCCTTACACTAACACAAACTTAAATTATTTTCTAACAGAAAACATGGTTAGAACAAGAGGAAACATTGTGAATGACCAACCTATGAATGGTGAGGCTGCCACATTGTAGAAGTTGGATGAGATTCTTGTTTCCCTTCATGACACAAGAAATAGGATGATTGTTTTGGAACAACATATCCTAGAAACATTAGTGATCAGGAAAGTGATGGTGAAGAAGCATCACATGAGCATATGAATGCTAACAACAACATTGTTGCGCAGATCCTAATGTAGCAAATAACAATGTTTCTAATGAAAATTCTAATGCAAATCTAAATGTTAATGAAGTTAACCCACCTAAGAATAAGAGGGCATGCCGACATTTGAACTATCAAATGATATCAAGAGGATCATCCCACCAAATTTTTATGGTACCACCTTGGGTGATGGATCTGAGAATTGGCTCAATGAAATGGAGAAGTATTTTGCAATAAGGAACTTCTCAGAGGAAACTAAGGTTGTTTGGGGAGCTTATCATCTCTCCAATGAAGCATCCTCATGGTGGTATATCCATAAGGTTGAACTAACAGTGGATGAATCATGTTTGACTTGGTATTACTTCAAGTCATAATTCATACAACGCTTTGGTTACCCTAAGTCTATTATAATCAGAAGATGTTTGAATTTCATACATTAACACAATGAAAAATGACAGTGATTGAGTATTGGAAGAAGTTTACAAAGCTTCTCAAGTACGTACCTCAGTATCAAATAGATGAAAAATTTTGGATTAGGAAATTTATCATGGGGTTAAACCTAGTGATAGGAGGTGAAGTTGATGTCCATGGGCCATCAACTATGGAAGTTGTCTTCAAGAAGGAAATCAGACAAGAACAAAAATTATAGGCTATTTTTGCACACACAGAGGAGAATAAAAAGAAATTTGGTAATGTTCAATCCTCTTTAACACCTAAAAATGTTGCTTGGAAGAAATTTAGTAGCAAAAATAGAAATAATAATGGCAATGGAAAGAAAAATACAGTGGGTAAGATTTCAGTAAAGAAAAAAAAATGGGCTGAAAATATAGCCAACCATGAGAGCAAATCTAAAAAGAAAGGACCATTTGGGGGATGTTATATCTACATTTTGAGATCATTATGCTAATAATTTTCCTCAAAGAAATAAATATGGAAACTAAGAAGCATCATATTTATGTTGTAGTGATGAATAAGCAAGTTGAAAATCAAGCTACACCAATAGAAGTTACAGGTAAGTTGTATGGATTACCTATAACCATTTTATTTGATACTAGTGCTACTGAATGTTTTATTTCAACAAAATTTACATCTAAACTTAAAATAAAAGTTGGTTTTATGAAAGAATCATAGATTGGTCAAGTATGGGAACAACATTGTCCACACTGTTAAACAATGCCTATTTGGCGCAACTCTCAAATTACCAAGATTTACCACTGAAGTTGACCTATATTTAGCCCCTTTAGGCTCATATGACATATTCATAGGCATAAATTGGTTATCTCGGCATAAGGAAACTGTATACTACCTAGAAAAGTGAATTAAATGCCTTGATGACTGTAAAAAAATAAAAATTCGGGGGAGTAATAAGAGGTTTTCGGTTCAAAAAATCACAACAATGCATCTTAAGAAAGTAAGAACAAAGGTTGCATGTTATATGCTATAAAAATTATAGATTTGGGTGAAGAAGGTAAGTCTTTATGGAATAACACTCGTTGTTACATGAGTACAGTGATGTATTTCCTAAAGAACTACTTGGTCTTCCCCCTAAAAGAGAGTTTGATTTCACTATAGATATCAAACCGGGAACCGAACCAATTTCTAAGGCTCCCTATAGAATGAAAACAATAGAACTAGTTGATCTGAAAGCACAACTTCATGAACTTTTATCTAAATGACTGATCAAACCGAGTGTCTCTCCTTGGGGTGCACTGTCATCTTTGTAAAGAAGAAGGATGGAACACTTAGGCTTTGCATTGACTATCGAATGATTAATAAATCCATAATCAAAAATAGGTATCCTCTCCCTAGAATTGATGATCTCTTTGATCAGATGCATGGAACATCAGTTTATTCTAAGATTGATCTTCGATCAGGATACCATCAATTGAGAATAAAAGAGGAAGATATTCACAAGACTACTTTTAGAATAAGGTATGGACACTATGAATTCATCGTGTTACCCTTTGGGCTTACCAATGCTCCAGAAAATTTTATGAATTTGATGAATAATATCTTTCAAGCATACTTGGAAAATTTTTGCTAGTATTCTTGGATGATATTCTCATCTATTCAAAAAATTATTAAAGAGCATAATGAACATCTTAGAATTGTCTTAGATGTGTTAAGGAAGAGAGAAAACTATACGGTAAACTTTCTAAGTGTTCATTTTATAAAAACAAAGTGCAATATCTTGGACATATCATTAATAAAGATGGAATTTTTGTAGATCCATAAAAAATTACAGCGATAACTAAATGGCCAACACCTAAAAATGTACATGAAGTTAGAAGCTTCATGGGATTAGCTGGATATTATAGGAAATTTGTAAAAGATGTTTCTAGATTTGCAACTCCAATTACCATGCTACGAAGAAAGAAAAGAAATTTATATGGTCTGAAAAGTTTGAAAATGCTTTTAATTTTCTGAAAGAAAAATTAACTTCAGCACCTATATTAAAGGTTTCATATCCTAATGGAAACTTTACAGTTGTAGCAGATGCCTCTGGTGAAGGCTTAGGCAGTATTTTTTTGCAAAATGATTATGTTAACACTTATGAGAGCATAAATCTCAAAGTGCATGAGCTGAATTAATCTCCCCATGAATTACATCTTGTTACCATTGTGCATGCATTGCAAGTATGGAGACATTACCTTTTGGGAAATCCCTTTGAACTAAAAATAGATCATCTCGGGATGAAATACATCTTCACATAGCCAAACTTAAATGCAAGGTAGCAAAGATGGTTAGATTTTTTTATCACAATATGATTTTTATATCAGCTATATAAAGGGTAAGGAAAATAGAGTGGCATATGCATTAATTTGTAGGAATCCTATTTTTGCCCTTGTCACTTTGAGGATAAAATTCAAGGAGGGCATCAATAAATAAATGTTGGTTGATTCTTATTATCAATAAGTGAAAACAATGCTTGATTTAAATCTTAATGATAGGAGATACAAAGGATTCAAGTTTGACAATGAAGGAGTCCTTATATTTAAAAATCAAGTTTACGTATCTTTAGAGAATGAACTAAGGATGGAAGTGACAAAGGAATTTCATGATGCTCCTTATTCTGGACATGCTAGAGTGATTAAGATGTTTATTGATGTAAAACAACAGTATTTGTAGAAAGGGATGAAGAAGGATATAGTGAACTATGTATCACATTTCTTATAATGACAGTGAGTCAAGGTTGAACATTTGCATCCAAGCAGAGTTTTTACCCTCATATCATTATGCACTATAAATGGCAAGTAATCAGTATAAATTTTCATGTAAGGATTGCTTATGTCAAGTAATAAACATGATGTAGTTCTTGTTGTAGTTGACAAACTAAAAAAGTGGCTCATTTCATACCAGGGAATCCAAAGGATGATTCACATGTACTTTAGAAAAGGTTCGTGCATGATATTTTTAGATTACACGGTGTACCTGAATTGATAATTTCATATAGAGATCCTAGGATGACTTCTTGTTTTTGGAAAACCTTAAATACCACTTTAGGGATAAAGCTGAATTTTAGTTATACATATCATCTAGAAATAGATGGACATACTGAAAGGGTAAATCAAGTGTTGGAAGACATGCTCAGAATGTACTGCATGGATCAACAGTACAAATGGGAAGAATACCTTCCATTGGTTGAGTTTTCCTACAATAACACTTATCACTCCTTGCTGAAAATGGCTCCTTTTGAGGCCTTGTATGGACGTAAGTGTAGAACACCTATCAGTTGGGATAATGTGGAAGATAGAGAAGTTATAGGACCTGAAATGTTAACTAAAATGGAACAATAAGTTAAACTCATTAGAGAATGATTAAAAGAGGTTGTTGATAGACAGAAAAGCTACACTAATTTAAAGAGAGTTGACAAAAATTTGAACAAGGAGATAAAGTTTTCTTAAGGGTTAAGCCTAAGAAAATTTTAATTTCATTTAGCAAGGCATCCAAACTGTCACCTCGCTATGTTGGACCCTTTGATATTATCGAAGTAATCAGCCATGTAGCATACCAAATGCTAGTGTTGCCTCCTGCATTATCTAAATTGTATGATGTTTTTGTATCTCTTTTCTTAAAAGTATGTATTAGATTTATCACATGTGCTTAATTAGAACTCTTTATAGGTTCTGGATTTGGGTGTCATCGTAGTTGAACCCATAAGAGTGTTGGAAACTCACAAGTTGCACTTGCAAAACAAATAAATAAGTTAGTGTAAGGTCCAGTGGGACCAATTTTCTAAAGAAAGTGCTACTTGGGAGAATGAAACAACTAAAAATTATTTTTTGCATTTATTTGAGTGATAAATATGAGGATTTGATATATGATACTCTACATTTGATATTTTTATTGATTAAATGAATGAAAAACTCATGAAATTTTGTTGTTTTTAAGGAAAAACTTGGTAAAATAAGGTTGTTACAGCCTAATAAAATTATTGTTATAGTTTTGAAAGTGGATTAATTATAAGCTTTAGTTATGATATTATGAGTTTACGGTATTTTTGTATGTGTAATTTTATCTGTTTATTCTAAATTTTTAGCATTATATGAATTAATCATCAGGGATTAGGGATTGTTTCATTTAATGCAAATTTATGAGGCTCCATAGCCTTGAGAGAATTTGGAAGCTTCTCGAGGAAGCCACCACCGAGCTAAGTAGTTATTTAGTTTTTCATTATAAGTTTTGATCTTTTGAATCTCATGCGAGCTCTACATGTAAAAATTTGTCATGGCTATTTTCGGGCATATTGTTGGGACTTTGTATGTAAAATATTAACTCCAGTTTGTTGAGGAGATTATATAGTCAATGTTATGGGTTTTATCGATCTCTTGTGTTGATTTGAAGTTGTTATTTTGTCTAGTTTTGTTCATGATATTTGGAAGATCTCTAAGGAAATAAAGAAACATATTAAGTCTTCTTTAAGTGCATTGCGGGAATAGAATCATTTCTTTATCATCTTTATCATTTATAGCATTAAGATATTTGAATGATAATGGAGGAAATTGGGTTTCTCTTTTGTGTTATCATTTTCTCCTTTATGGGTATGGTTAAATCTTGTTTTGAAAGCCATGGTTGATTTTATACTGGCTTGGATGGCTCCATTTGTGTATGTAAGAGTTTTGAATGCAAATATGTTTTTATATTTGCTCATGATCGAGCTATATATGGGCTATTTTTTAAAACCATGTTAGGAAATGATTATGGGTATCACCCACTGTGTGAACGAATGCATGCAAGTTACTATGGGCATTTATAAAAAATTGTGTTTGTTTTTATTGGTTGTTCATTCACCCATTTAGGGTGGGGTTGATTTTGATCCGATACATGCCGTATTTGATGATTGTGTGGTTTATATGCTATAGCATGTCATTTTATTGTTTTAGTTCATTTTTTGGACATCGATGCGGTGTTTATTATCTTTATTTTTCCATTTTGTTTGACTATGTTTCCTTGGGTTGGATTCGTGCATATGTACAGGATGAATAAAATGACTTTGTGGTGATTGTTTTCGAGCTCAAGCTTGTATACCTATAAGTTAAACATTATTCCACTTGTTCATTGTTTCGTTATAAATGTTTGAGTGGGATGTATTCCCAACATGGTCTTGGGTCAGATTTAGTTCCACAGTGGTTTATGGTTTATTAAATGGCTTCATTTGGGGAATATGCGACTCGAGTCTCTTGATGGATTGTACTGTGTTTTTTGTTTCTTAGACAGGACTAATTTGTTGCTCATGCCAATGGGTGTATGGTCAATTCAACCATTTATTTTTATTACTTATAAATCGTTCGAGACCATTACATGGTCGATTAGGTGTGCATAGATTATAGATCATTGTATGGTGAAGGGTTATGTACGTGTTTATAATTACGGTTTGTTTTATTGATCTTTATAGACAACTCCATGGTTGATGTGAACTATGCACTTGTTGATATTCACAGTATGATGATGTATTTTGAATTGTTATTTGTTATGGTTCATTGGAATCAGTTCTTGAAGGTGTACACGCAAGGAATAAGTCTGTTGACTTTGTGTGGAAAATGTAGCCTATTCTTAGGCTCATTCATATACTTCTTTTGCATGTAGTAAAGATTACTATGACTATTGTCTTGGGTTGAATACTTATTTGTATTTCGGATAGTTTAAGGTTCATTCATGGAAGTCAAGATAATCAATGAAATTTAAATGTTGTTTAATAAATTATTATTATTAAACAATGCTTAAACTATTATTTCTTATGAAGGAATAATGTATTTTATAAGTGAATAGTTTTGATAAAGATTATGGTTGATAATATTAAGTTATATTAATTTTGTATAATTTAATTATTAACTCATTAAAATAGACTCTCAATATTATAAATATTAAGACGTGACTTGAGTAATATTATACTCTTTCCTTTTAAATTCAATTATATGAACTTTAAATAGAGATTATATGGTTTGTATGGTTCTTACTTGATTCATATTATTATTATATTATGTTGATATAAACATGATTGATTTTTTAAGTATAAGTTGTTATACTTGTCTAATGGTTTTAAATAACCTTGTTTGGGTATAAATGACGTAGTTGATATGTTTCATAATTAATACTCATAATTTTTATCGTTAGTAATCTGATTTGTTATCTTATTAATTTTATCTAAAAAATCATATGTTTCTTTTATGGATTATGAAAGAAAATAAAAGAGAAATGTGGAGTTGTTATCTTAAATGATTTTCAGATTATATTATTTAGTTGAATTATGATTCATTGAAATATTTTAGTCTTTGTAAATCATAAAGGTAAGACGGTATACTTTTTCATGTCAATTATTTCAAATTGACGGTTGCCTAACATTTTTACAGATGGCAAAGTTTAGATCTTATCTGGCGGATGATTTGTTATGGTTATGTTGAATTCATATTGTTATGATTAAAAGATGTATTATTTACTTGACTATTGTAAAAGCAAGCTTTTGATTTGAATATATATATATATATATATATATATATATATATATATATATATATATATATATATATATATATATTGTTTAAAGGAATTATGGCCTCTAAGCTTTTGTATCATTTTTGGAAAGGAAAATAAAAGTTTATATTCAAGTTTTGAATATTTTTGTAATTTTGTTCATGGTTGTTTATGACATTTATTCATATTTGTGTATTTGTTAGAATGTGATTGTGATTGAATTAATCAATTTGATTTCATGATAAGTACTATTATTAAGTTGAATAATGAACTATGAGTGAATAATATCCTTAGTGTATTAGCTTTAATTTTATAAAATGAACTAAAGCTATAGTAAGGATATAAGATACAATATATTAAAATATTGAATGTGGTTTGTTATTTTATAGTTGTATGTTTGGAATATTGTATGATGATAAATGATTAATGTTCATTTAATATTTAACCATAAGTATGTAAACTTAATGTATATAAATGATTGTATTACATGCAATGATGAGTTCAATAGTTTTGTACTTAAGAAATTATAACGACAATGTCGTAATTTAAATAAATTAGGGACTGCGTAATTAATGCAACTTGCTACCCTAATTATCTTAAAATGCTTAATGAATGTACATAAACAAACTTATGGAATTTGATTACGAATAATTATCAAAACTAAGTTATGGACCTTAGGATCAAATAATTAATGTGATGAATATCATTGCGTTATGAAATATAAATTTGTCGTAAAACTAATTCAATGAGGTGAATAGTTACAACAAACCTAATACATGGTACTTAACAGGCCAACTTTGGATGGTTTTTGTAGTGTAGTGTTCATCGAATGATGTAGGTCATTCAATGAATACTATCATACATCAATTATCCTAAGTTGTCCCTCGAGCTCCATTTATTACGCATGTCATAATCAACATGGAACTAAGTTGTGCTATGATGTAGAGGTTGTATGTCCAATTCGGTCTAGTTCCTCTATACCAACTTATGTTGGCTATGGGGAATAAATTGAACACATTACGACACAAGTCATTACATGAACTCTTTCTCTCCCATAAGCAACCTAATTTGGCATAGTTTTGCTTCATCTTACTAGATGAATAATTTTTGTATCATGTGTGTGACTTGAATTTGATTAACTTAAACAAATGATTCAATTCTGATAATGGAACCAAGTGACATGGTGATGGGAAATGTTTCAGAGGCAGTGTGTTTTTTTAAAATAGAGTATGTAATGCATGAATCATAAACTTTGACCAAAGTAGTGTATGTCCGTACACTATCAAATTCACCTAGTTCTAACTAAAGTGTGAAATGTCAGTGGGATTCAATTGGCTAAACCCCTAGAGAGACTTTTACAACAATTGTAAAATCAAGGCCGAGTAGGGGCTGTTGGAGCTTAGAATTGCACCCTGCCCTGAGTCATAGACAAATGGGGATTTTGATAAAACATGAGAGTGTCTCTCAGTTGTGGGACCTGCAAACTGAGACAGACCTCCGAAGAAGGTTAGCTTCCTCAACCTATTTCTAACACTAACACTACTCCTAATGCTAGAAACTAAGATATCTACACTACTCTATGATTCCAAGGGACCATGATGAGAAGGAGATACATAAGGGAAATTCTAAGCTAAGGGAAGGTGATAGTGCAAAAGAAGGTCGATCACTCTCCATAAGCGGAAGAAAAGAAGAAAACATGAGTGAGAGGGAAGAATAGACGTGCCATAGATAAGAACCATTTAAATCCATATTTCTTCACATTGACAACACATGAAAATGCAATCTGGAAGTAAGTGGAATGCACAACATACTAAAAATTTCAAAAAATTCAAGACACAACATAAATGAGAAAATGGTAGACAAAAGTGCCACAAAACCTGATTTTTTTGCTTGAAGGATGCATAGTCATTACATTCATGGAAAGAGGCAAGATACATTGTAAATACCAAGTCCAAGGTCTGAAACTCATGGGAAGTTGGCCACCATTTTGACATGGTGTCGTTACAACAAAGAGGGATTTTTTTATTGAGAAGAGTTCTAAAATTTATAGAAGGAGAGAATAAGAGGAGAAAGAGAGGGAAATTTGAACTCAAATTTCCAACCACCAAAAGAAAGCAATAAATTCCTAAAAAATCTGGGTGCCTTTGATTATCCACTTCCACACACCTTTTTCTTTGTTGGGCGCCCATGTTTCATAAAATTTTGGTGGTTGTACCACCGGAATAGTACCTATTGCATGTTGGATAAGTCTTCCAATTTTCTACTTATCTATCCTCACTTAAATTAATAAATCCAATTTTTTGTATAGAGGATGTTGAGACCTTTCCATCAATATAAGGTTTGCAAAAATTGGATCATCAAATCGAAAGATATGGCGATTTTAGTCTCCCATAGAAAACTGTCATTTTCCTTTGATACGTGGCTTTCTCCTTTCGATCGCCTGCACGGCTTTTGGCTTCCATGGTTCTTCTTTGTATGTTTTGGCTCTTTCCAAGCTCTTACGGATTTTAGTGTAGTGTGGATTTTATCAAAGGTTTCTGCGACTTTCACAAATCCTTCACGGCATGAGTTTTTGGTGTAGTTTATTTCCTTTTTAACTCATTTCTTTTAATTATGCTCGCGATTCCTTTTGTTTTATCCGCATCTATGTTTCGTCGCTTCGTGGCTATGTTTCACTACCCACGACTTGTCTAAAACCTATGTGGCTTTTCCGACTTCGGTGGCTATGTTCTTCTAGCCGTGGATCCTTTGTTTCTCCCTTGAAGCCTCTGAAACTTCCTAAACTCAATTTTATCAAGTTGTCCAATTTTTGCAAGGGGTGAAAAAATGGACAACAAGCATTAATAAGTATACTTTGTGTACTGACTCGAAAGATTACTTTATGGGGGATCGAGTAGGATCTAGTTGACCCATGAATATGCACATGCATAATTGATTTATTATCTGAAGATTTATAATTATTTGATGTTGGATTTAAATGTTAGTTTGTACATTTAAATCATTAAAGGCATATGTTTAATTTTGGAAATTAAAAAAATCTCGTAATTATGGTGTTTGGAAATTGGTTATTACATGGCTCTGCGATAGATCCTCCGAATTCTATTGTAGGTGTTTCTTAGTGTTTCCCAAAGAATTAAGCAAGGCCATGGTACGAGACATTGTCACTTGAACCATTACCAACCATGATTTGTGAATTAGTTATTTATTGATATAAGTGTGAATGAAAAGTGCATGTATATTTGAATCATCATCCATTATCTCACTATCAACAAATGTAATCATCATTCATGGAGGGAGAGTGCTAGTAATAATACTAATAAAAGAATCTAAAGGGTTGTTCAGTAAGAAGTCGAGGAGGTTATACATTATATGTATGATTAAGCTCAAAAGCCCTTTTTTACCTATTGTATGATGGATTACTAAATATTTTAAGCTTGATGTTTTCATTTATTTGAGGTATGGAATCTTCTTGAGTATTGTTTCCTTCAATATAATTTTTGTTGATAAGATATTAAATCATGTGTTTTATCTTGCAACATTGATTAGTAGAATTTTTCATATGTGGTAATCAAAATAAGAATTAGAATCAAAATAATTAGGATGGGGTTTTCTCATATCTACCTTCATAGGTAGAGGTAGATATATAAAGTTACATTCAAGTAATTTTTGGAGTATAATATGTGGTAGAGATGCTAATCACATGAAATATCATAAAGGATGAGCTTGTAATTGAATCTTAGTAGTAGGTTGAGAAATAACATTGACTACAAAATTTTATTTATATTTTTATCACTATATTTATCTTTGTAGCTTTGTTTTATTTGAAGCTTATTAGTATACATATTTTGTGCATTAGGTGCATATTTAAGTTTATTTAATGTCAAGAGTTTGAGTTCTATCTCTTTTAGTGTATGACATAGTTTATCAAAAGATCAAAAAATATCAAACATCATAAACTCATGTACATGAAAGTTGATAGAATTTATGATAATAGATCTTCAAGCTCATTATCAATGAGGAAGCTATGCATTTTAGTGAGCATAGTGTTATATCATAACATATATTCACAAATTTTCTCATTGGAGCCTTGATGAAGTTTTTCCATTTGTGCATAAGAAACATTGTCACCAATATTAATTAATAAATTTGTTATAAAGAAGACGTCTAAAGGACTAATGCCCTTATGGATTGTAGAGCGACATTGTAGAAGAATTATACTTGTGTAATCCTTGAGTCTCAGTATAGAAATAACTTTGTGAGAAGTTTATCGTTGTAAGAATAGTCTAGAAATATTATGTGGAATGAATGAAAGTGTTATTTGGGATCCCCTTTACCTTCATGGAATGGAAAATTAGAAGTGAAAAAATCCCATATGTAGAGGAAAAGATGCCATCTCAAGTGTTAATGGATTTTGAAAAATATATTTGAACTTATGGCATGAGAATCTCCAGACACACCTTACTTTAACTACAACACCTTGGTTTGCATATCAAGAATGGTCTACTTTACGGAAATTGCAGTAGGTAGAATAGTTGAGGGCTTATGTGTATGCACAAAACATGGTGTAGTTGTAGTATACATATGCATTGAAAATTAAGGAGGGGGATTCAAGTACTCCATACTAGATGTACATGTAGAAATAATAGATGTATGGTTTTGAATATGAAGGGAGATTCCCAATTTGATGGAATGGGTCAATCTTGTTAGGTATCCTTAGATGTAATGAGTATATGAATAACCTTATCAATATCATTAAGATGTATGTGGATACCCTTATGAAAATTATATAAGAGAGGAAATTGTCCCAAATCAACACCATTAGGCTCATTAGGATGTATTATTTTAGAGTTTTCATATTGGTTGAGGTCATTTTAAATACCATTTTAAAGAGAAGGTATGGTGTCATCATTAATCAATACATTCTCAATTATAACTATATCATCAAGATTATGATAAGAAGTGATATCCCTTATAGGTGTGTACTTCATAGAAATGTATGAAATTTGAATGTGTTTAACTCGATTAAACAAACAAGAGGCATAAAAGAAAAACATAAAGGACAACAAGGTTCGACCAAATAGGAAAACATGGGTAAAACAAGGGTTGAGAAGGTTGTGTTGAATAAATAGAGAGTTCATAAAATATTTACACCTAAATTGAATTTAATTATTAAGTGTGGGGGTCTAATTAGGATTTAATCTAGAAACAATGTACATTGAGATTAGTAAATAAACATATATATTCATATATGAAAGTACAATAAATGATAAAGCTAAATAGAATTTTTAGAGCACATGCTAAACATAGAAATTGAGTGTACTTAGATTTCTATGGTTTTCTAGATTGGTTTACATTGTACACAAGAGAACATGAAAAAAATATTTTTAATTGCTTCATCTATGGAACTATCACTAGAAATTTCCTCTAGACAACAACACCCGGGAGGACAACAAAGCCATATGAAACTTATCCTAAGTTAGATGGTTATATCCAAGAAGTGTTGTTTATCTTTATCTCTATTTTAACTACTCTTATTCTATTAGAGTCACATTGGATGCACATAAATGTCCATGTAATTAGTGATCTTATCTTGAAACCTTAGTTATCCTTGAAAGACATGTAAAACCGAGTGAGTGGTTTGGGTTATGGCACACTTGTGCAACCTATATAGGACTACTCCAAAGAGGTATCAAACCCATATAATTCTACACCTATTAGAAGTGCAATCAAGAGGATGAGACTACATGAATACAGTTAGAAGTTTAACACTTGATGCTTAATAATGCTTTCTTTGACTTGGCTTGAGATGCTCTTGACTTGAATTAGAAAGACCTTGGCTGAATTTGGAGGTACTTCAGACCTTCTAAGGGGCTATTTTGAATTTCTTGCTCTTAAAATAGGGAAGTTCATGGAAAATTTTCTTTATATTTGGATATCAAGATCAAGTATTGCCTTGAATTTGTGTCAATTTTCTAAGTGGTGACCAAGTGAGTAAATGAGTGGATTTCATTTTTATTTATATGAATTTAAGGGAAATTGTTTTCACTAAAGACAAATAAAAGAAAAACTCGACTATTAGTAAGGCCTTAGATAGAAATGACCAGAGGGATAGGACCACCATATGAGTATTGTTTTTACTTGACAATTATGTCCAACAAGGCACAAAATTTATGAAAAAACATGGAATTGTCTTTATATGAGATGTAATGGGTTTTTAACTGAAAATATTGTTCTTATGGGTGTCCGGGAAATTGGATGAGATATTGCAAGTCTATAACTAGCTTAGGATATTGTGTTGTAGCTCTGTTTGTGTATGCAAATCATGTGTAAGGGATGCAAGCTAACTATAGCATAATCAAGTACCAAAGTGACACATTTAGGTGCCTACATATACATTTTTAGGATTATTGAATTCCAATTGGGTTGTGCACATGCTATTTACTTACATGTATGTGTTCAAGTACTAAAGTGTAAATTTAGGTGTCTACACATATATGTTTAGGATCGATGAATACAAATAATGGTGTGTACATATTATTTACTTTTGTGTATGTGTTTAATATTATTTTTTAAAAATCTTATTATATGTCTTGTTTTTGGACCCTATATTGGTGTACTTTTGATCCAGAGGTCATTTTGGCATCAAAAGTTATCAGGATCTCCTAAACTAGTACGGGATGGAAGATATTTCCAATGCATAGTAGAACATGTGAAATGGATATTGTATGCTCAAGTTGTTGTTGTTCAAATTTTGGGTCAAAGTTGGTCAACAAGAAGACACGTGTCAAGTAGGACCTTGGTTCATCAAAGTTGGTTAACATGAAGACGTAGGTCAAGAAGGACCCTAGTTCATTTCCATAACCTATTTGTGTGATTCAAGGCTACCCAAGGCAAAACTTTGACATAGACGTGTTTGTTTACTCCTCCGGTCTTCAAATTTTGATTTGTAGAAGGCCGGCTACGAAGACCGTAGCCGGTGGGGTCTGGTTTTTGTCAAAGGGCGACCCTGCCGTCATGTGGTAATTAGTGTGAGTTTAATTTTTTTAATTGCACTATAGTTTACCACATATTATTTTTGTTTCCTCACGTGTTGACATGTGGCATGTGAGAAGCTAATCGATTTGGTGTTCAAGGATAGGTCCACGTGGTGTGTCCTCAAGCCACCACAACATCTCCACATTGAAGTTAGCACATTTTATGTTAGTGCATATTACTAAAATGGGTGCATATCTTCCACACTTATGCCACACACCAATACATGGTGTCCACGTGGATACCAAACTCCAAGTCAAACATGCCACAATTGTTTAGTGTTGGTGCCAACCACTTTACCCAAGTACATAATAAATGCCAACAAAAGCGGCCCCAATGGCCAATGCAAAACACACACAACCCCAAGTTTAAACTTTCATTCCCACATTATCCCATTATCGCATGTGGAATAAAACAGTTAATTTTGGTTCCAATCAATTTGAATGGGATGATGTTCTTCCAGGAGATTCAAAATCATAACCTCATGCAAAATATTTAGTTTCCCTTACTAATCCGCTAACCACTTGTAAGTGGTATAAAAAAGGGGAAACTTGTATTTGAATAGGGTCACAATTTTGACTATGTATTTGTTGTAAAGGGTAGTTTGTACAGAATGAAAACTTAGGCCATCATAACATTGATGATAGGAATTTAAGTGAATTGGAAAAGTGTGCGAGAATTTAGAAGCACTCCATATGGTGTATGTGTTTTCCCATTTTGGTGTTCATTTGACGTCTTTGTAAGCGGATCAAGTGACGCTTTGACGTAGAATGAAGGAAAATTGATTATGCACTTGCTACATGAAGATAGGTGGTAATTTTTAGGGTAATCAAAGCCTTCCAAAGGTCGGTGGGTAGATTTTTGTAGGTCTTTTGATTCCATTATGGTATTTTAAGTTTGTAAATTATACTTGCAATATATTTTTAATGGATCAATTTGAATGAACCCGGAGATGTAGGCATTTTATGTCGAACTCCATAAACAATCTTGGTCTCTTGCCTTTGTTTTATTTTAGTTTCAGTATTATTTCAGTTTATATTAGCTTTAAATTATCATTAAAATTTGATAATTAAATACGGGAAATTGATTAAGAGGGATAATTGAAGAGATTGAATATGAATTGAATGTTTTAGTTGAACAATGGATTTGTATGAGTTTTCAATCACTCACATTCAGTTTTGGTTCATATTTTAAAAGTTTACATTCAAGTTTTTTGGATCATATTTTAATGGGTTCTCAATTCGATTAAATCAGAATTTGATATTTTAATGAGTATATGATTTTAAACTATTTAATAGTAGGGGGTCTACTACAGTTTATGGATCATATATTTTGGTATCGAGTGGTTGATTTGACATATTATTGCTTCTATTATTGGGAATTTGGTTCAGTTTTTATCGATGTATACATGTGCACTATGGGCAAGTTGTCAAAATAAGAGAAGCTCAATGAGCTTGAGGCATAAAATTCCATATCCAGAAGACAATGCTCTCCTGAGATCAATGTACTATTCCTTGGAAGAGGAATGTGAAAAATTGAAAACCAAATTGAAAGCCAAGGATGAGATCTTAGCAAGGTTACAAACTAGTGGTGACATGAAGGGGAAAAACAAGTCCATTTTGCAAACAAGACATTCCTCTCCCACAAGTGCACGTAGTGACTCTGAGATAAGCATTGTAAGTATATCGTTAGTTGTTGAATCTTCCCATTTTAAATCAGTTGAAAATGATTTTTGTAAATTTGAACAACACACTAGAGGGATTGGTTCAAAATTACTTTTTAAAATGGGATTTAATGGAAAAATCCTTGGAAAATAAGGCCAAGGTATTGCTAACCCCATTTAGGTAGAGGATAGGCCTCGTCGTGTAGGTTTGGGATTTAATTTTGGTGGTTAGAATGAAATAGGTGAATGCTCCAGGATAGTTGAGACTGCAAGGGAGAAACCTCCACCACAACCCACAAAAGGTAAAAATGGTAATGGGTAAAATTCTAAAAGTGTTGATTACAAACAACATAAATATTTCAACGTTCCTTTTGATTATGGATAATATACATAGAATTTTTGGTACATTTATCCATGTGGTTTTGTGGATTTTCTAACCATTGTGTAGCTAAGTGTTGGAAAAGGAAATCATTGTTGGGTAAGATTTTGAAAGACCATTCTCCTAAACATGGTTCTAAAAATGGCAGTTTGGGTAAGTTTCCTAAAAAATGGACAAATGATATTGTACCCATTGTAACAAGAAAGGTCATGAGGTTGACAAGTGTTGGCAGCTTCATCTGAAACAACAATGGAGAGTTGTTAGGAAAGAAAGCAATTTAAAACCAATGATTTTTTATCTAACCCATACAGATACCTAAGTATTTACTGAGGAAATTAAACCACCTAAAAAGGAGAATCCGATAAAGTGGGTTGGTAAAAATTCCTTAGTTTTATGTTTGCATAGTTGTGATTGATAAATAGCTTGCAATTTTTCAAAGCAATTTTGTGGGATTCTCGTTGTATGTTGAAAGGAAATTTTCCCATATTCATTTTCAGCTTTGAATATGATTTTTGGAGTCACCTATAGGGAAGAGCTGAGTGACAAGTTTATCATACTCATAATGTCTTCTCACATTTATGGTTGAAAAATTCTATTTTTATTTTGACATAGAGTACGTAGGTTCAATGGGCATATTTAGAATGTCTAATTTTGGATTTACATTTTTAGAGTATCTGTTGTCACTTTTGTGCAAATGTATGGATGCTTATAAGACCCTATTGGGCACCATTCTTAATTATAATAATAAGAAAAAAATTGTTGTACCCATATATGATTATTGAACATGTTCTTAAGTCCCTTATTTATGGGCATTTATTTGTAACTATTACATGTGGTTACAATTAGAGTATATTTTATTATATGAACAAACTGGTTTGCAAGTTGCACCATGTGATATTTTACAATATTGGCAATTTCACCATTTTGGAATGTGACAATTGTGAAGGTAGTTTGATTCTATCACCAATTTCATATTGGATAGATATTTGATCTTCACATGCAGTTTCAGGGATTTAGTTTAACTCTCATATCTCTAAAGGCAATTTGTTGTTTGATTTTTGAATCATTTCTATATTTTGCGCAAAGTGATATTTTTTCATGAATGATAGTTTCATAGGGGTCGTGGACACTCACATATGTTTGGAATTTAGATGTGTATTTTATATCGATCTAATTTACAATACGTTGTAGCTCACATGATCAATGGACACTTGCCTATGTCTGAAATTTAGTCATCTACTTCATATTGACCGATTTCAGTGATATTTTACATAGTATATTGGAAATTTTGCAAGGTCAGAGGACACCACCTATTATTGGCATTTGGTCGTCATTTCATACTGATCTACTTTTATAGTTGCAGTATTGGCCAATTCACATAGGTTCAATTAGACATTTCCTCTTTGGAAGGTGCTTTGTGTCTATTTACACTAATCCATTTTCTATGATATTTTGACATTTCAATATTTGGAAACCTTAACCACTATGTTATATTCTAGTTTCTGTACTTTGGTGTGATGTAGAGATCCGTTTAGCAGATTCAGTGGGTAATTTGACTTTTGGGGACCAAAAGCCTTCTTATTGGGGAGGTGTGATCTAAAGATAATTTTAAGCATCGAAGTTCCCATGATCTCCCTAAACTAATATAATATGGAAGAGCATTCCAAGAGCTTTCCAACGCCTATTGGAATGTGTGAAATGGATATTGTACGTTAAGTCGTTGTAGGTCAAACTTTGGGTCAAAGTTGGCCAACCTGGAAGCGCAGTCAAATAGGACCCTAGTTCATTTCTAGAACCTATTTGTGTGATTCAAGGTTGGACGAGGCAAAAATTTTATTCAGACATGTTTGTTTACTCCTCTAGTCCACGATAATTGATTTGCAAATGGTCGACTATAAAGATCATAGCTAGTGGGGTCTGCTTTTGTATCAAAGAGGGACCCTTCCGCCGTTTGGTAATTAGTATGAATTTAATTTTTAATTACATTATAGTTTACCACATATTATTTTTGTGTCCTCTCGTGTTGTCACGTGGCATGTGAGAAGCTAATTGATTTGGCATTCAAGGAGAGGTCTACGTGGTGGGTCTTCAAGACACCATGTGGCTTCGCCACCAAAACATCTCCAAATTCCAAGTTAGCACATTCTACGTTGGCACATATTACTAAATTAGGCACATATCCTCCACACTTATGACACACGCCAACACATGGCATCCGCATGGAAACCAAACTCCAACTCAAACATGCCACAACGTCCTATGTTTAACATTGGCACCAACCACTTTACCCACACACACGCAATAAATGTTTATAAAAGCGGCCTCAATGGCCAATGCAAAACATACACAACCCCAAATCTAAACTTTCATGCCCACTTTATCCCGTCACATGTGGGATAAAGCAAGTTAATTTTGGTAGCCAAATGCTTTGAATGGGATGAGGTGCTTCCAAGGAGATTCAAACTCCTAACCTCATGCAAAATATTAAGCGCCCTTACCAATCCACTAACCACTTGAAAGTGGTATAAAAAGGGGAAACTTTTATTTGAATGGGGTCACAATTTTGATTTGTGTATTTTGTTGTAAAGGGTAGTTTGTAAAGAATGGCAATTCTAGGACATCTTAATGACATTTTTCAGACTCGAAGTGAACTAGGAAAGTGTGCAAAATTAAGAGACACTCGAATGGTGTATTTGTTTTCCCATTTTGGTGTTCATTTCACATATTTGTAAGTGGATAAAGTGGCACTTTGACGTAAACTACAAGGAAATTAATCGTGCACTTTGCTACAAGAAGATAGGTGAACATTCTTTGAGGGGTAATCGAGCCTTCCAAAGGTCTGTGGGCATATTTTTGTAGGTATTTTGATTCCATTATGGTATTGTAAGTTTTTAAATTGTACTTGTAATCTATTTTTAATGGATTGGTTCGAATGAACTCGGAGATGTAGGCATTTTATGCCGAACTCGTAAACAATCTTGGTCTCTTTCCTTTGTTTTATTTCAGTTTTTAGTATTCTTTCAGTTTATATCAGCTTTAAATTATCATTAAAATTTGATAATTAAATACAAGAAATTGATCAAGAAGGATATTTGAAGAGATTAAATACGAATTGGATGTTTTAGTTGATGAACAAAGTGGATTTGTATGAGTTTTTAATCACTCACATTCAATTTTGGTCGTAGTTTAAAAGTTTACATTGGGCTTTTTAATCGATCTCAATTATTTAAATAAAAATTTGAGATTTTAATGAGTATATGATTTCAAACTATTTAATAGTGGGGGTCTACTACGGTTTACGGATCAGCTTTCCCTATAAGAGATCTTGGGGGTGTCACCTTGGTAGGGTGACATATAACATGTGCAATAATACACAAGTAATTTTTATTTTCAAATTTTACAATGGTATGCTAGTAAAAATAAGGGTGTTAGTACAAAAAGAGCCCCTAGAATGAGAGGATCTAGTGGTAATTCAAAAAATTTAAAAATAATATTTAGGATCCCATAATCACACATGCTATGAATATTTGCTATCAAATAACGCTGCAAATAAAAGGCATTTTTCTTATCAAGTTTATTAGAAGTGTTTCAAACCAAAATTCAAGAGAGATTATTAAGAAGGGAAATATCAAATATATACCTAAGGGTAGTGATATTCATGAGTTAATTCATATTTAGTTGCCCAAAACATTTTTAATTTTATCTTAAAAAATCTTTTGTAAAACTTTCGCCTTGTGCATCTAATTTTTATCTTGCTAAATTTCAGGCCTAAGAAGACATGTTTCCTTAAAAGCTAATACATATTAACACAATTAATTATTTTTGAGAAGAGATGAAATGGACTTGAATCCAATTAACATGTCATTTTCATTAAGATAGGCTTTGAAAATGCTTATAATATCATAAAGTGGTTATTCATACACATTGTATTGTAAATTTTAAAATTTTGACATGTTTTTTTATTAATTTTTATGTTGTTGATGATGTTATGTCAATTTCACTTTCCATGTAACGGTTTTCAATAAGTGTTTGTTGTAAAGGGTTTTGGTATAATTTTGTTTTGAGGGATTTCCTTCATTTGAATTTCGGATAGTCATTTATGTCGACGACTCCTTTTCAATTTAATTACAGAAGAAAATGTTAGTCTTGATACTGCATGTTTACTCTCTAACTCAACATCTAGGTAATGGAGGAAAATACAATGCTATAGCAATGACAGTCCATTTCTTTCAGACATGATGAAATTCTTCATTTTCTTCGTCTAAGTTTTCCTTTCCAGCCACCCTTCTCACTCAAGTTCCAGTGAAAATTGTGGGGACATTTCTAAGAATATTATAAAAGCTTTGTAATCCATTAGTGTTTGGTTCTGTAGAACGAGAACAAATTTAGTGATGTGTTATCTATCCATCAACACCCCTTTGAATTCTTATCTTTATAATCTTCAGATTAACTAATTCTTTTGCGTCGAGTAATCTGTACTCTGGCCCAGTCTCAATGGCCAATTTATATTTGATGACTAATCATTCTCCAAAGCAATCTTGAACATTAATTCCCTGGCCAAACCGATGGAAGTATGGTAAGCAGAAACTTGTTCATATTATTTCGTGCGCATCAAGGAAATAAACCTTACACGCGAGTTGGGTATGCCAGTATTTCCTTGGAAAGGCAACCATTAGAGGTTGGAAAAGACAAGTGGATACATGAACACCAATTTAAGAATCCATTGCAAGCATTGCGTGTTATGGAGCAACAAGGTACTCCCACAGATTCTAATGTGTATGCTCTCCTCTTACAGGGATGCGCAGAGACATGTTCCCTTGTTAAAGGAAAAGTGCTCCATACACATTCCATCATAAAAGGAGTAGTACCCACTGTTTTTATGAGCAACCATCTTGTAAACATGTATGCCAAGTGCGGAAGTATCCAGGATGCACGCCAAGTGTTTGACGAAATGCATGTGAAAAATGTGTATTCATGGAACACCATGATTGCAGGATATGTCAAATGTGGGATACTCTATCATGCACGTAATTTGTTTGACAGGATGCCTCAACGGAATGTGGTCTCGTGGAACACCATCATTGCAGGATGTGCGCTATGTGGTCAAGGTAAGGAAGCATTGAGGATTTATTGTGAAATGCGAGATAAATGCATTGATTTTGATCATTTTACTTGTTCTAGTGTTATAAGTGCATGTACTGCTATCCAACAGGGAAAACAAGTCCATTCTTATGTTATCCAAGTTGGGTTTGATTCACATGTGAGTGTGAACAATGCTCTTATTACAATGTATGTGAGATATGAAAGCATAGAGGATGCTTGCCAAATGTTCGCCAAGATGCCTGAAAAGGATGGGATTTCATGGAATGCTATGATTGTTGGGTATGCCCAACATAGACATAGCTCCGAAGCCCTTGAACTCTTTGAACAAATGGTAGGGGCAGGATTGAAACCAGACCACTTCACGATGGCCAGTGTACTCACAGCCTATGCCAATCTTGAAGCTCTGCATAAGGGAAGTCAGTTTCATGCCCACATAATTGTGACTGGTTTTGAAAGAAATTTGGTTGTGGGATGTGCTCTCATTGATATGTATGCTAAATGTGGTAGCATAGGTGGTGCTCAGAAAATGTTTGGAAGATTGCTCGAGAGAGATACCGTGGTATGGAATTCTATGCTATCGGGATTTTCGCATAATGATTACTGTGAAGATGCACTTAAGTTGTTTACTCAAATGCGGCGAGAGAGCATAAAACCAGATGAATGCAGCTTTGTCTGTGTACTTAGTGTATGTGCGGGTCTTGCAGCTTTAGAGCAGGGAGAACAGATTCATGCCCTTATCATGAGAACTGAATTTATGTCATATGTTTCTGTACTGAATGCTCTTGTTACAATGTATTCCAAATGTGGAAGCATAGAGGTTGCATGTTGCATGTTTAACAAAATGCCTAAACGAGATGCAGTTTCATGTAATGCCATGATTGCAGGCTATGCCCAACATGGTCGTGGCAAGGAAGCTCTCCAAGTCTTCGAACGAATGCAAGATGCAGGCATTAAGCCGACTCATGTCACCTTCATTGCTGTGCTCTCTGCCTGTAGTCATGCAGGACTAGTGGATGAAGGTAGGCACCATTTTGAATCCATGAGCCAACATCATTGCATGAGCCCCACTGCAGACCATTATAACTGCATGATTGACCTTCTTGGTCGTGCCGGGCATTTGGAAGAGGCAGAAAGTTTAATCAGAAACATGCCATTTGAAGCTGGTGCCATTGGATGGGCAGCATTGCTTGGTGCCTGCAGAAGCCATGGAAATGTAGAGATTGGCAGCCGTGCAGCAGATTGCCTTTAAAGTTTGAACCAGAAAATGCGGCATCATATGTGATGCTGGCAAATATGTATGCTGCTGCTAATAGATGGAATGATGTAGCCACAGTAAGAAGAATGATGAAAGACAAGGGAATCAAGAAGAAGCCTGGATGTAGTTGGATTGAGATAAATAAGAAAGTGCATGCTTTTGTTGCAGAAGACAGATCACACCCAAAAATGAAAGAGATCTATGCAACTTTGGAAATACTAGCTCTAAGGATGAAGGAGGCAGGGTATGTGTCGGATACAAGTTTTTCTCTGCTTCATGATGCAGAGGAGGAACAAAAGGAAGACACCCTTTCTCACCATTGTGAAAAATCTGCCCTTGCTTTTGGGTGAACTCACCTTGGGCAGCTAAACTTTCAGGTTTGTAATTCTTAACATACTACCTTCAAAGTCAATTCCAAGATTACTGCACCATGGATGCAAACCTTTTCTATCATTTTAAAAATGGTCTATGTTCTTGTGCAGATTACTGGTGACATCAACTAAACAAACACCCAAATATTTAAGCCTGTTTTTGTTGGCCTAAGTTGTTCCTAAATAGTTCTAAGACAACTAAACAACATAAACATTTTAGCTATGCCAGACTTGGCAATATCTGGATTGTATACCAAACTCATGAATAATGGGTAAAATTGCTTCACATTACCCTTGCATTTAGCGCACCACAAAGTGTGCCAAGTCACTAGGTAATTAACTTCTTTAGTATCTAAAAAAAAATTGTTTCACGTTTTAACATTTTCATCTGACATATAGGGGGGCATTTAGCCTGTTGAGAACAATACATTTCTTAAATGAGCACAATGAACTTGTTTAGCTCTTCCTGCTACATAAATTGCTATAGATAAATGCCATTGGTCTCTTCCCACAACTGAGTCATCTTGCATTACGCAGACCAAGAAACTCTCAATGACAGCATTGAACTGTTCACAGTGATGGAAAACTAGTACGAATTTTATTGGTACTTAGAAAAACAATTTCTATAGCATCAAAGTAAGAGCCCCTGAATTGCCTTGTATGTTGCTCTTCAGACCTTCCAATGGTGCCACAGAACTTAAAAGAGCACGTTTTTAATTTGTGCATAGGAGCGCATACAGGTTGCATTGTGTCATTGTCATTGTCATTGTCATTACCATTGGCCATACGCTACAATAAGTGGTTAAATTTGATGGCCGCCTATGTCTGTCAAACAATTTTTGGGTGATGGTAATTTTTCAATACTATCTTTCAAAATTATAAAACAATGTTATTTAACCTTACTAATAAAATATATCAAAGACTATTCGATATTTATATATAACTATTTTTAATATATATATTAATTTAAGTTACATGTAAATATATATAAAAATGATGGTCACATTTTAAATATGCAAGTCATATGTGATGGTTATTTTAAATATTTGCAAGTATTTTACAGCTAAAATTGCAAAACGTTGTAGCGGCTGTAAAATTTAACTCTTGGTGACAATGTAGAGAGATACAAGCCAATATTTAAGAGGGGACAATTATTGCAATGGTACACGAGTAGGGAATATCCAATGCTTGAATAATTTAAATGAAAGTAGTTATACAATTTACAAAATATTGTACAACTTTTAAAATGAAATTAGTTATACAATTCACAAAATGCTGTACAACTTGTACCCAACAATTATGTAAAGTAGTCAAGTATATCGTGACACATCATATTTATAATGAGTAGATTCCTAGTACACATGTTTAAGAACAACTTTGTTTCTATTGCATTTCAAGTTTTCTATTTTAAATCAATTTAGAATATGACTTTCCTCCAATTAAATACACAAAAAGAAAAGAAAAAAATATTAAACACACTTTTTGGTACAAATTTCAAGTGCTGATGTGGTACTTAAATATTTATGTCCTAGGGAAGTGAAGTTAGGGTGCACAAGTAATGGCTCCTCCCTTAATGAGATAACCAATGTTATTCTTGACACATTTCACTATGGATTATTGATGTCTATGTTGTTGCAAGAGTACAATCTTCTTGATATGGCTAGCTCAAACATGTTTAATTTTTTTGTTAAGCTATAGTTAAAATTTTCAATTAAATTATTTCTTGTTGCCTCTTTTTACAGACATTTTGGTGAGGACACTTGAAGAAATTACATATGTTGCAAGTTTTTGTAGCATTTTAACATACACCTTCCCCATGACTTTGGCTTTTGTGGCCAACATCAAATAACCACAGAGACAATTCTTTGTGCTCTCACTCAATATCCGGCAACACATTTGATCATTTCTTCTACTAGTGTTATATCTATTTATGACAACATTGTGGATGAAATTAAAATATTAGTTTCATATCTGCATTTTACTTTTTGTCTATTTTTTTTTTTTTTTTGCATAGAAGTCATTTCCTTGACCGACGCATTTAATGTATAATCATTGCATGCAATCTTTTCTTATAATGTCAAAAGGGTTATGTATAGACCTTTTTTGGCTTACTAACAATTTCTTTTCCAGACTCGTTAGTGCATTAGTCTTCATGGATATACATCCTAAGGAGTGCCTTCACGATAGAGGTGGATTGACTTATAAAACATTGTGAGAGATTGTTGTGGCATTTCCTTAACCATTGTTATCTTAGTATTCAAATTTTATGAGAATTTGGGATAACCACCCAAAATTTGTCCAAACAGATGTTATTATGTTAGGTCAAATTGAAAAATCACAAAAAGGTCTCGTGTTTAAAATCCCTTTATTTGATAGAGAATCGACTTTTGAAGCACATTTTCTCAAGTTTAGAAGTCTAATCGACACTATGTTGTGTCAATCGAACTATTAGACTTTTAGTACACATTTGCATAATGCCCAATGAGTTTGAATCCCACCAAACTTTGTCTCAAGTGCATTTCAAATTGTTGGGGTTTGAAGAAAATTCACAATCAACTTGTAAATTGCTCGGTGAGTCCCAAAGTTCTCTCAACACTACGTAGTATTAACCAGACTTTCGGTGCATATTCATATTTTACATGTAAATTGCAATCAAACCTCAAATCCAATTTTCTCGACCAATAAGGATTTTGATGCACGATTGCATTTTTAGGGAAATACATTTTGATCTCCAATTCCTTGATCAACATATTTAATACCATGTGATTAATTTGCTTGCACATGTTAAAACCCTACAATTGATACTATTATTATAAATTGGGCTTTGGCACATTTATTGCACAATATGTATTTAAATTTTGAGCTTGAAAATCATTGTAAAACTCGCCAACACATTTTGGGGAATTTCTTCATGACCCTTGTCAAAATCTTTAAATCCATTTTGTGTATAGGTAACAATAACATTTTACACGTGTTTTTATTTGGTTTTGAGCCCATTGTTTTCATGAAAACATTGCATCTAAACCAGCTTAGGGCTTTTTTATTGCCCAAGTGGGTATGCAAAGAAGTTGTATCAAAAGAATGTTTTAATCTTTCAAGTTGTTAGTTAAATTTCCAAGGTGCACAGTAGGTGAGTGTTTGTCAAATTTCCCAACTTGCTAAGCAGGTTGAAAACTCCTTAGGTGTTCGACAAACTTCTCAAAGAGTTTTATAACCTAAAAACCTTGTAAGTGTTATGTGGACTTTCCAAGGTACAAAGCAGGGTCAAAAGCATGATAGTGTTTATCGAATTTCTAACTTGCTTTGCAACTCCAAAACTTTGTTGTGTTGATTAGGATTTTGACTTGCAAAAGCAAGTCAAACTTCCACCGAGTGTTAATTGTAGTTCTTGCTTGCAAAAACAAATAAAAATCCAGTGGTGTTGATCGGACTTCCCAAGTTAATTTTTTAGAGCAAATCTCCACCAAGTGTTAATATTGAAGTTTTGAGGTGTTTTTCTTTGGTAGAAAATCTACCCCTCATTTTTGCAAGTTTCATGGAAGTTTTCTTCAAACAATTTTTTTCAATGGTCTCTTCCTCTATGTCGAAGGTTCCAAAGCGTGAAAATACATGAAATATCAATTCCATGGGGTCACTCCCCCCTCCAACTTGGGGACAAATGTGGATAAGATTATGGACACTAGCAAAGGGCATATTGACCTCACTAAGTTTTGGATTGATATTCAAGTTGGATTCAAGAATGATTAGGTACTATAGACACTAAAATTTGGTAACTTGTCCTTTTGTAAAATCAAGTTTTGCTATGCTCCCTTACTAAGACAAATGCTCGCATGCAGAATCCAATCAATATGTCTCTCTAGCTATGTCATGATTTGCTCATCTATATAATCCACTCTATCATCAATTTGGGGAATATTATTTAATCAAAGAAGTAAACTATCCTTGTGCATCATTCTATAACTTTTGTTTGGCATCACGCTTCTCCTATCTAGGACCATACCTTTTGGTCATTATGTGAAACATGGTCTTGACTAACTTGTATGGTCCTAAGCTTTCACATTCTCTCGGTTTTTTTTTCAATTTGAATATCTTTATTGTGTCATTTCACCTTCTTATGATCGTCCTTACTAGAATAGTTCACCCATGAAAGACTATATAAGCAATTCAATATCACTTTATAATTCACCCAACACTCTTACGAAATCCTATTGCAAATATCTTTCCAAAAATAGTTAAAGCTCTCCAAAATGTTCCTAAATCAATGGCACATCAATTAAAGTAACATTTACTACACGTCTAACGCACTCAACTAGGTCAAAGAGTCTAGCTTCATCCATTTCCAAGTATGCAAAGGTCATAGAGCCATGTTTTAGCAAGATAAAAAACACTTCAAGAATTGTCAAAAGGTTTCAAGGAACAAAGGGTTAGGTCATGCAGCTAAAACACAACACATCACACTACTACCATGCTAAGTACATTATATACTATACAATTAGCCCACTATATTTGTGTAAAGAGACATGGGGGCACCCATACTAGTGTTGGATTAGATCCCTCTTACACTTGGACAAACACCTATGAGAATCATATGAGGCTTTATCCCACATGAGGGCATGTAGTGAAACACTTGGATTAATTTGGTTGGCTCGACAACCAAGGGTAGTCGGCTTCACCACACATGATTTCTCGTTTTAGTTTGTTAATACTTTGATGAAATGTATTACAAGTTTATAGGATTTCCACTTTGTTGCAAGTGATTACTAGTCATCTCGAAGTTGTGCGAACAATAATGACATACAACGAAGGGTATTTTGAGGAAATCAAGGCGCATAAGAAACTACAGATCTCAATCATCGAAGGGTCCAAGACCATACAATTCCAAGCAAGACCATACACTTTCATGTCTTGCCCATATGAGATTTCTACAGTTCTTCTCCTTCTTAGTTTTCGATTCTAGAATTCACAACTAGCATATTTAGTTTATGATATGCCTTTTCGACCTGTCTACACATCTAAATCTTCTTTGTTCCATCATGTACAACTAAGATTTCATATCCTCTTGTGTATTTGAGCTATCGTTTATCGTTTTAGCAATTGTTGCTTGTATGAATGCATTCTTTTGGTTATGGATGGTTAGTTATAAATTGATTAGATTGGAATAATTCCTTGTTATAAACCTTTACATTATATTTATTGTTGTGCATTTCTAAAACATAAAATTAATTAGGGTGTAAACACTTGGTGAACCCGACTTTTGAATCAAATCTATTGCTCAAACCCTAGTGGCCCTAGAGTTTTCTCTTGCTAGTTTTGGTGTGGTCTAATTCCAAGTATCTCGGATCATTATTGTCATCTCTATCTCAAGCCCAAGGGTTCCCACCCTTCCTCTAGTGAAGCTATTATCCCTCTAACCACGCATATGTTTCTCCTTCATATGAGGATGGAGAACCATTTGTTGACTCTACATATGTTAAGCATGCACCCTTTGATGTTGTCATCTCTAATGCTTGCGTAAGTGTGCATATGTTATCAATATTTTTGGTCATATTTTCTTCACGGTTTCCACTAATACTATACAAGGTGAGGGGTCTCATAACATATCTAACAATCACACTTTATCGGATGATGAGGCACAACATTTTGCACATTTCTTGAAAAATTATCATGATAATATTGATATTCTTTTTTATATCATCAGGGACCAACTTAAGAATATTGTTATATTTTCCACAGCTGATCCCAATCCCTCGTCATCTAGTGTGCATACAACTACTTTTCATGCATATACTATACCTATTTCCTTGGGGGAACATAATCCTCCACTTTATAGTGTTCCTATGTCTATCCCTATGTCCACTACTATTCCTACATCTCATATCTACACTCATAATGCCTCACATGCTTCTTCTTCTAGCACACAAGATCTTAAATTCCTTGTTCATAATTTATAAGAGAAAATTCTACAATTAGAGCAAGACACATCTTCTTCCTCTCATGCTATGGATTCTACTCGTTACTTCATAATCCACCGCACTCAAAGTGGCTTCTCATCCTTTGCCTATCGGTTTTGTTACTCCTAAGCTTCCTATCTATGATGGAAAGGGTGATCATGAAGAGCACATTCATACATTTCATGTTGCTTTCTTGGAATACTCTTCAAATGATACACTACTTACCAAGCTCTTCCCTCAAAGTCTAAAAAATTTCACCCCACAATAGTTTTACGATCTACCCATGCATTTTGTTTAGATTTTTACTCCTTGGCTATTCAATTTCTTACATAATTTTCTATTAACATTCAAAATAAAGAATCTTACTCTTAAATGGATAAAATGTGAAAAAGCTCCAATGAACCCATAAGTGATTATGTTCTATGTTATAAGACCACACTTACTAAGATGAACAATTGTTTGGCCAATTGTTTACAAGAATCAATTATTTTGGAAAATTTCAACTCATTTGATCATCTATGTCATAATCTGAAAGGACGTGAAGCTAAGCTCCTCGACATGAGCAAAGCTCAAGTATGTTGCTAATCCTCATCACACTTCTAATACAAGTTTCAAGGCAAACCAACTTTTGAACATAAAACTAATGATAAAAAAATTGAAGTTAAAACCACTATCAATAATGTATCTCAACCCACAAAACTATAGTTGTAACCTTCTCGACAACAATTCACTTTGTTTAGCTTGTGCACTATAAATGGTTCTTAAACAATTACTTGAGTGTAACCTTGTATCTCTCCCTCCACTACTTGAGGTCGATACAAGTGCACCTCATGGTAAGAGATTTGATGCTAATGCCCACCGTGATTACCATCGATGCGTTGGTCATTCCACTAATAGTTGTATTAAGCTTCGTCACATTATACAAGATCTTCTCGATATTGGTGTTATTGAATGTGATGCTCCCATTGAATCTAAGCCTATTAATGATAATGCAAAGCTCAAAATATTTAGTGATCCACTTCCTGAACATAATATTGTTAAATCTACTTTGGAGGTGCACCATGCTTATCACACAATACCACCTCCGTATTCTTATGATCACACATTTGATGTTATGATTGCTATTGTTACCAACACGCCTTATTCTCTAATTATTACTTTTATGACATTGATATGGAACACAACTTTGTTTTTGATACACTTTACATTCATACTTTTTTTTTTATCAATGTTCGAACACAATGTTTTGATTGATAACACTGCTCCAAATAATATGTGCACTCTTAAGTTACTACATTCTCTCGAATATACTAAGAAGAAAATCATACTTGATCCTAAGACACACATAGGTCATATTGTTTTCCCTCTCACTATTTGCTCTGCTACTCTTTGACATCCAATTTTTGGTGGCATTTTCCCTTTGCTTATGTGGCATGAGTTTAGGTTGCCCTTAGCTTCATACTTTTTTAGTTGTCTCTTCATTAACACTAAAGAAGTAGTTAAAATTAGAGGTATTCCATTCGAGAACTCTATGTTAGATTTGTGTTCACACTCATAAGTTAAGAACTAGTTTGGGTTTTTTTGGCTTGTTAATTATTTTGTGTTCACACTATAAGCTTATCATAGGGAGTTAATTTGTTAAATTTTTATAACTAAAGTTGTTTATTTCAAAAAACTTGCTTATACCAGATGAGGTTGTTCAAACAAAATTTGTTTAAACATTATGTACAAATCCTAGATTTAATTGACATCCATGTATTGACAAAGTATGAGAGTCAATAAAATAATTGTGCAAGATATTGTTGCAAGTCTTTTACTTGATTTTTGGAGATTTTAGAGTCTTTGTCAAGATTTAAGGTTTAAGACCATTGTTGTCTCTTGTTGGATCTTGCCCATTGTCCTCATATGGTATAAGATATAGAATATCGAAGAAGCCTAATCTTGCTTAATCTTCATTGCTAGATTTTGGTATTAAGGTGATTTTTTTGCCTCGGCTCTACCCAAGTTATGAACCTAAAACTAGTTGCATCTTTAAAAAAATTTATTGCCCAAAAATCGCCGTCTCTCCATTGGTAAAGGGATTCATTCTCCATCTTTTGCATTCATGGATAAGCATATCATCCTTATTCCAATGCCTCATAGTTCACCTATTGAATAAGAAATTTGGCTCTTGTCCTGGAGCAACTAAAGCCTCGGCTCTCCTTAGGTGGTGATCTAACATCTAAAACCATTTATCTCCTCCCTCAAAGACTATGAATATGAATTCTATCCAAAGCAAATGAAAAAGAATTATTGATCCCGCTCCTCTCCTTTGGAAAAATGACTTGGTGGCGTTCACTCCTTGGTGTCCATCTCCTTAACCTATCCATTGGTTGCATAAAATTTGTTATAGAGTAAAAACAAACTAAATTTTAAGACCCCCTAAAAACAACATAGATGTTACTTGCCGAATTTCCAAAAATGACTTTCGAAAGTAAGACGAATCTTAGGAAAAATTGTTTCATGGGGATGAATTTTTTTTTGCAAAAACTTAATGAAAGTTTGACATTGAAGCAACAAAAAAATCATACTAGTGATTGGTAGTATACAAAATGCTACCGAAAGTAGCATTTTGCATGCTACCGAATGGTAGCATTTTTCATGCTACCGGCTGGTAGATGTGGAATGCTACCAACCGGTAGCATACATGACTTTCGAAAGTAAGGCGAATCTTAGGAAAAATTATTTCGTGGGGATGGTGATTTTTTTACAAAATTTAGTGAAAGTTTGACGTGCACCAACATCGAAGTTTGCATACTACTAACTAAGAAAGCATACAAAATGCTAGCGATGGTAGATTTTTGCATGCTACCATCCAGTAGCATCTAGAATTCTACCGACCAATAGTATTCTATATGTTATTGTCCTGTAGCATGTAGAATGCTCTTGACCGATAACATAAAAAAGACTCACCGAATGGTAGCATACAAAATGTTGTCAGGTTGATAGCTTGCATGAGTAATGCTACTAGTCGGTAGCATTCTCGCATGTTTCCGAAATTCGGTAAAATTTTATATGCTACCGGATGGTACCCTTTTATATGCTTTGGTCGATAGTATTCAAGATACTACCGACTAGTAGCATTCATAATGCTACCTGACTAAGAAGCATTCATAATGCTACCGACCGGTAGAATGGAAAATTGTACCGATCAACAGACTCTCACCATTTCTCTATATAAAGACATTAAGCCTATTAGAGACAAAATCACGCATTTTTGGTAATTATATAGTCTCAATCGGATAATGCTATTTGCATGATTCCTAAGTAAGAAAAGTACTAATTAACCCATGTCTTTGGCCACCTTTCTTTTCTTTATGCTTCTTCTTTAGTCTTGCACTCTTACTTGCTCAGTATGTCTTTTCACCTTTCGACATTTGTCATTCTAGACACCAGTGCCCAACCAGGATGTCAGCGCCAAGCGCCCCCATCCCCTTTGGGAACCCATGTCCTCTTTGTACTTTGGTCATACTTTCTGGGTCCTTTCTAGCCGTTTGAGCATCTTATCTTTTTGTAGTTGGCCTTTTTGGGGTTAATTACAAAATTCAAGTGAAGGAATCATATAAATATAAAGTTATGTGATCATAATAAGGGACCAAGCACTAAGCATATACTATCTCCACCTAAGGTTACATCCATAAAATATATATATAGCTCCATTTTCATCCATCTAGATCCATCACAAGGGACAAAGGTTGGTTCATCTGCATCACACTTCATATGAGGGGAGTCTATTGTTTCCATGCACACATTATTTACATTATACATCTAGTTACTTGCTCACTACTCAAAAAGTGTGACTGACACAAGAGAAACCTAGGGCACAATTCCACACACACAAAGAACTACATTGGGTCTAAGATGTAGTGCAATGCTCAGTGATAAGTCCATCATTTTGGCAGCTGAGGACAGTTCACCCCTTCATTTGCATCTTTCTTTTTTAGGGTTTTGATGCTTTGTTTGGGGTTTTGCAAGTGATTCATTCATTCCATATTTACAAGAGACATTTGGCAGAATTCAATGACATACATGTGAAAAAAGGTGAACAAGTGCAAACCTCTTGTGACACCTTAGAGGAGGTTTTACGAGCATCTACGCAGTAGTAGTGGTGCTCGAATCTAGGACACTGGGTTCCCTATCCTTCTCGAGGCACCCCAATCTAGTCAAATCTTTCGTATTTACATTTTTTAGGCTTCGTGTAATGATTCTCCATCTTTGTTCAACCTGGTCTCCATTGCGACATAGTTCAAAAACCTCTACAAATCAGCTAAGGCTATTCTAACCCCCTTTGCACATTAGGGTTTCATATTTTCTTAGTTTGTTTGGGTATTATTTCAACATTTCAGTATTCATTTATTTACTACCACCATAACATTAGATTAGGCTATTATTCTACTTTTTAGCATAATCATTTTGGTGAACCCGAACTCGATCTTAATGCTCTTCGATCCTCATTCTTTTCTTATCATTCTAGAATCTTTTCATCATGAGTATCTCAATTAATGATTTTTCTTTCTAATCTTGACTTAAGACATATAGTACAACATCTCCTTGCTACTACTCGCATTCCCACTGATATGCATCCAAATTCCATGTATAACTCTTTTTGATGCATTTTCTCAACATATAGATTTCCCATCTAATCCTCATGCTGATATTTCTATTTTTGACAATGATCCACCCTTGCATATCATGATTCGCATCTATAATGTGGGCATCAAGTGTACTCTAATTGAAAATGGATCTAAACTTAATATTTTTCCTATGTCCTTCCTCGAAAATCTTGGTCTTTCTGCTGCTAATGTTAGTCCATCATGTCTCTCTCTTCGTGCATATGATGGCTCTATTCATCCATGCGTAGGTCACATTGTTTTACCTATCACTTGGGCCAAAAATCTCAACATAGTCTTCTTTGTCATTGAATTTCTGATTTCATATAATTGTTTACTTGGTAGGTCATGGCTCCATGCCATGCAAGTTGTTGCCTCTACAAGTGCATCATTGTGTCAAATTTCTACATGAGGGTGTTAAGTATACTATTCTTCGTGACTATCATCCATACAAATATTGCGACCATGATCCAAATACTACACTTCCTATTCCATGAGCTGACACTACTAATGACCCACAACCTATAGATGAGATACCACATTTACCACCACTTAAAGGTGTTATTTGCATGATAGATTATGTGCCAACTACATCTACGCCTCCCCTGCTTATACCACTGTTATGATTGTTTATCAGGGGCTTGTCTATACAATGATCGTTACTCTAACTACTCCACCTTCTCATGTACCACCTTCATCAATATGACCTCCTTTCACATGCACACTTTTCATGAATGATTCTTATTAGGAACACATTCCATTTGATCCTACTTGTGATGTCACTATATGTTCACATGATGGTTTGACTTGACTCGGATTTGCTTTTGAGGATATTTATCCTCCAACTCATGACCCTCATCTCTATCTATTATGGGTGTATCACTCATCATTGTTGCTTATGGTCTACATGTCTTCCATCTCACTGTATACCTTGTGCGAGTCCCTCACTCTTCTCCACTTACACTAGGAAAATCTTGGCTTGCTTACATTGGGGGCACGTTAGACCCTGCTCACACTGATATATCATTTCCTATGCCATTTGGTCACATTTTCATTTGCAATGACTCATTCCTTGGTTATTCACCTAATATGACTTGTTGGTATGCACATGGGTTTCCATTACCTCCTTTCACTGATGAGGAATATGTTATGGGCATGTATAAATTATGCTTAGACGGTGCTTTACATGACCAACCTGACACCATAGCTTATCAGGTCTCAAATGCTTCACCATACGATTTTGACCATGACAATGATGACCTTTTAGATGAATTCACTTGATCATCTTTATTATTACATTCTATGGGGGGCATCATGATTATTCTCTCTCCCCCTCTAATGTTAACACACATCACGTCACACCTACACCTTTACACACAACATACACACTCATACCGCCATTACCCGATGAAGCACTCTTGTGCTTTGGTTCACACTTGACTATTGAGGGAATCCTATACACATGAACCTCACACACTACACAATAGACTTTACACATCGTACTCTTTCACACATCTTACATCCATACATTCCTACATCTTACATCCATACATTCCTACATCTTACATCTTAAAACATACACCTTACGTTTTACATATACTATGCATCCACACATCTTTACTCATCTACGCATCTTGCATTACCTTCTGTACATCCTACACACACTACACATTACACATCACATGACGATTTCTTATCACCACATCTATTACACATATTACACATCCTACTCATCTACTTATATGTGCATCACTGACACCCAATGAAACACTCTAGTCTCACAATCCATAATGGATGGTTTACAAATCAAATGGACCTAATCACACTCACACATTCAACCACGTAACCTTTTTCTCATGCGACATTCCTAGAATAGTGATATATGATATAGGCTACATCAACACTTCCTCTAGAATCTTGTAGTGATAGAATTTGTAGGCTACATCATCACTTCCTCTAGAATCTTGTAGTGATATACTTTGTAGGCTACATCATCACTTCTTCTAGCATCCTTTAGTGATATACACTTTAGGATACATTATCACTTATTATGCTCATCTTGTGATATATGTTTTAGGCTACATAATCAAACATTCTCACACCTCATCTCTATGTCGCATATAATCATTACACATTCACCACATCACATTACACACAACATATAGTTCGACCATTTCTCGATGATGCACTCTCATTTATGGTTCATTCTTGAATGTTGAGGGGGCATAAACAAATTAACCTCATTGCATAAAATTTCATTCACTCGGGGGCATGTTGCTCCTATCATTCACTTTGCATTCCATTCCATCCATCCACAACATATTGCATATATTGGTTGCATTTACTATTGCTTGCATTTACTTGTACATGTTCAATTTACTACACATGCTAGATAGATATATTGTATGTCATTATATTTATCATACACACATATGTATTCACTTGCTTTCAAGTTTTGATCATAGATTTTATGGGGTCCATTACACGCAATATGGATCCTTGGCGCAGTACATAGTACCATTCCCGCATCGGCTCCTGGGGCATCCACTTTTGTACACTACAGGTGTTATTGTTTCATTTTGTTTCATAACACACTAATTTATCATATTATACATGCTTTGACATACTTTTATCTTTCTAACATACTAATGAGTGTTTCATGTATAGCATTTTTTTCATGGGACTATTTTCCACCATGGTTATCTATTACATTGCTTGTACTTGCTTGTCATTATATGCCATTATTTGTGGGATTTTCCCTTTTCTTGTGTGCACACTTGTATGTCTTTGGATTTGTTGGCCTTGATTGTCTTGCGACATCATGAGTGATGTCCCATGTTTACAACCCACTTTTTGTGGTCTACATTGTCTTCTTGCATGTTTACTTGCATCTTAGCATATACATTGTCTTTTTAGCTTACACTTTGTCTTATACATGCATGCATGTCTTTTCTTGTACTAACACTTGTCTCCTAATCACTTGTTTGCATGTGCCTTGGTTTCTACCAAACACATCCCCTTCCCCTGTAGGGCACAATTTTATTGGTTGCTCCTATTTTGGGCCGCATTATCCTTCAATGATGTCACATGCACCCCCAAAGAGGGGGGCATCATTTGGGTGAATCGGTCACCCCAAATAGAGTATACACACATACATAACACAACGATTCAGTTTGGAACAAAATTAGAGTTGGTTCCTCGTACAGCAATGATGCCTTTCCTAGAGCACCTATAACTAGGGGGCAGTTACATAGCGATTCGATTCGATTCAAGATAGTCTAGAGAACTCTACATAGCGGATTTTACAGTGCAAATTTTCCTTAACACATGTGTTAGTACACACCATTTGCAATGATGTTTTATTACAAGGGAAAATTTAAAGGATAGAGGATAACACCAAACCTTCCTCTCTACACTACTATCGTGGCAATAGATCGCCCAAAAAGCAAGATAGTATAGAGATTTCTATAGTTTTGGGAAGAATTTAAAGGTTGGAGGATAAATAAAACTTTTCTCCATGTACTTCTTCTCACCAGTGGTGTGAGATCTCCCAAAAACTCACACTTCATCAACATGATCCTTTCTACACTCTTTCCTCTTCATGGATCAGGTGCATATGTTCCTTTTTCACATTTTCAGCATTTTCTTTTACATACTTCATTGCATGCTTTTTTATGCATATACATGTATTTGACTACTTGATCATCTTCTCTTTTTCAAGTATGTCCATATGGGAAGAAATAAGTTAAAAATATCACCAACATCACACACATCAACACCAACAATAAGTACATCACAAACATTGGGATATATGCACATGGTTTTTCCCTAGGTTCATTCTCATTACCTTTTACACTTTTGCATATTTAGTCTCCACACTCCATCTTTTTATCATTCCACACTTTGTCTTATCCTCGACACATTTTCTACATTAATATACATGGATATCATGTACGCATCTGTATCAACTTTATGTTACGAGCATTCTACTAACCAACATAAAGTGGGGGCAAATGTAGACACAAAATCACACACTTTGGGTAATTATCTAGTCTCGATCATATATTACTATTTACATGATTCCTAAGTAAGAAAAGTACTAATTAACCCATGTCTTTGGCCATCTTTCTTTGCTTTATGCTTCTTCTTTCAATCTTGCACTCTTACTTTCTCAGTCTATCTTTTCACCTTTCGACATTTTTCATTTTGGACACCATTGCCTAGCCAAGACACTCCAGAGCTAGGTGCCCCCATCCTCCGGGAGCCCTTGTCCTATTTGTACTTTGGTCACACTTTATGGGTCCTTTCTAGCCATTTGATCATTTTATCTTTTTGGTAGTCGACATTTTCGGGTTAATTATGAAATTCAAGTGAAGGAATCATATAAATATAAAGTTATGTGATCATAATAAAAGACCAAATACTAAGCATTTATTATCTCCACCTAAGGTTGCATCTATCAAAGACATTTATATCTCCATTTGCATCCATCTAGCTAAACAAGAAAATTCATCTCCAAACAGGAAGTTAGGTCACAATCATCTCTAGAGTCCAAATAGGAAGGTCATTCTCCAAACATGAATTTAGGTCATCTCCAAACAAGAATTTATGTCATCTCCACATTCCAAATAATAATGTTTAATAGTCTATTCAAGTTATTACAAAAATGCCGAGAAGGAAGAACATTTCCAAAGTGCAAGAACAACCTCAAATCTATAAGTTTTCTTATAAGAGCCTTGTATTTCATCAACTATACAAACTCCTCTCATATCCCAATTCATTTTCATAATGGATTAATGCCTCTAGTTTCATAGGGCTATTTCATATGCCCTAGTTTCCTATAGACACCAAAAACTCAATAACCTTCTAACAACCTATAACAATTCCTCTTGTACTTTTTCCATTCAAATCCCATCACACACACTATCCTTTAGAATGTCCCCTAAAGACATTCAATGTTTGACAGGACTACCACATAAAGATGTGGATCCTATCACAACGAAGGCCATTTTTTTAATGAATATTTCAAGTATTTGGAGTCTCATTACCAATTATCTATTGATGCAGCTACTGGTAAGTAAATAAGTTTCAAATAATCATATTACCATTTATATAATTTTTAATTTTAGGAATTTTGATTTTTTCTTATTTAATATTGATAAAGTATCTCCTTACATTTACAGGTTCCCCAAATATCACTCTCATGAAACCCCTTGCTTACACTTGTCCTGATTTGGTGTAAAGCACATTTGGGTGATGCTCTTATACCATTACTTGATTTCTCCCCTATTTTTAGGGTGAAACTCTACTTCAACCCCAATCATCCTGGTTAAGCTTAAATGGGTTAAACGTGATTTCAAGTGTACAAATGAGGTAAAAAGGATTCTTATTCAAACACTTAACCATTTTTGAATTTTGAAATCTTTATTTTTCCCTCCCAAGATCTCTTCCATGTTGTTATGTTGTTGAAAATATGCTAGGGACCTCCATGCCCAAAAATGGAAAGATGATTCTAAACCCCTTGTCCATTTTCTATGAAATTTTAACTTCTCAAAAATGCCCTTTAGATGATTCTAACCTTACATCTAAATACATTACCAAATGAAGTTTCTAGCTATAGAAACTTATTTTTTAGATCTACAAAGTTGTGAAGATTCAAATCTTCTAAAACCTGGAGAAAAACATCCTTGTGAAATAATATAACTTTTGAGACCACTCTCATTTCATTCCAACACCTAGAAGATCCACTTCTAAAAATATTAAGTCTTACAGGTTTCATTGTCTATATATAGCAATTCCTAAAATATTTCATTCTTTGAGTAGCCATTGCTCCTTGTATACCAATAATACTCAAAAGTATTAAATTGAGGAACTTACTAAAAATAAACACCCTGTAATTGTACTTACTAAAACTAAATGGTGTTGTAATTGTGTTCAAATTCTCCATGCTTATTCATCTCCATTTCATCTCACTAGCCTTATCACCATGGATCTCAAATACTGGTTTTGAGCTAATTTCCTCATGAAAACCGAGTATCCCGATGCAGTGTGACAATGATGTAATAAACATGAAACTAGAAGAATTGAAAACAAGGATGCAGATTGATTGAACACCAAACATATGTAGAGGGGAAGACATATTCGGGGTTAAAAGTTCACTTTTGCAAGAGACTTGATGGTTCAATTCATCTTATTGGTGGAAAAAGAGGATCACAATATTTGCAAGATCAAGAATTCATCATAGTTCTATATGGCTCTTCATCGGTAGAAGATTACATGTCTTTAGATTTTCAATTCTATCTTCTTTCACCTCCTCCTTTTCTCTCTACACTTTATCTCTTTTCTAAGAATGTACTTTTGGGATATTTCTTCTTATTCACTTATGTGGCCCTATTTTTGCACTTTATAAAATTTCCTTTTCAAAAATATGAAAAGTAATTAATTTCATTCCTAGGGAATATGGAAGGTCACAAGTGGTGATGAGATGAAAATTCACATGGGAGAAGATGAATATATGTCATTAAAAGATATGAATTGGGATGGTCTATCCATTCCAAAGGGTTGGATTTTTCCCTACTACCGCAAATAATAAACTACATTCTTCTATCTCCTTGTATATGTTTTTTTGTACCCTCTACTTCCATCATTGTAATATTGTACAATAAAGATATAATTTTGTATATTTGATTAATTAATCCATAGAAACTTGTGTCTTTGATTTTTTAGTCTTGTTGTTACTTACACTATTTTTCTTCTTACTATTGAATGTTGACCTACTATAGTTAATGTTGGTGAGAATATGTAAGTGCCTACTCACAATCTTAACCCTCTCTCTCTATTTCCTACGTCCTTTCACCTCTTTGAAATTAAAATCCTCCCCTTGTAAACAGTACAAGAACTTTTCCACAATTTTAGTGGAGTAATCATGTGTGATCCATGGTCTAACGACCACACATAATTTTATTTTTTCCTTGTATTCAATAAATGGGATCCTTCTCATACCCAAGGAGGGACCTACTCCCAAAGAATTGAGAAAACCACTAATTTGTCTTGCGAAAAATTATTTTCCAACATTTTTGATGACTTTACTGGGAATGTTTTTCCTTGTGCACCCTATAATGATCTCTAAAATTTAAAAAAAATATATTCTAAAATCCATACAAATAAAAAAACTAAAAATACAAAAATAACCTATATGAATGTTCAAGATCCTTATTATAACCTCATTGAAAACTCTGCATTTTTCTAGTTACATTCCAATCTACTACTCTTTAAGTAAAACCGGTAGAAAAAGGTATACCAAAGCTAATTGTGCAAGTGGCATTGTTGATCCTTGTTTCAAAGAACAACAACTAGAAAATTTTAGACTTCTTATTTTCTAGGCAGTAAGACAAGTTGGGAAATAATTTTTCCTTTAATTTGATACTAACTTTCCTTTCAGATATTCCATTAGAGAACTAGTTGCAAGACCTCGGAAGAAGAAGAAGTAGAGATGGCTTCACCTGTACCTTGGGGTTGAAACATAGGTCTTCTAGCTTTGGCTCCTCCACTTCATGAATTACCAAAATGATCAAGAAAGAAATTTACCAAGTTCTATGGACATAGAAAGCAACATCCAAATGATAATATCATATTTTTAATCACATCATGTGGTGTCCTTAGAGTGGAACATGAATATGTTTTCGTTTGACTATTCATGGAGTCATTACAAGATGCTTATATTATTAAATGTTAGAACCACTTAGGTGTGTTGGAACATCACTCACTATAATGTCCAAGTTCTCACTTGAAGTGCACAAAACCTACCAGGTCCCTCTTTGTTAGATCATACAAGATGCATAGTCACCTAAAGCATTGCACAACATAAAATAGAAGACAATATATTAGAAATCATGACATAGATAGTAATAAAGAAGGATATTTTGATCATTCATTCCACAAAAATATACAATTAAAGTTAACATCAAGATTTGAATGCCAATAACACCTCGTTCATCTCTCCTAACCTTGGCAATCCATATCAGATCATCCATTACAAACATAACATAACCCTCATACAAGATCTCTCTCTCTCTCTCTCTCTCTCTCTCTCTCTCTCTCTCTCTCTCTCTCTCTCTCTCTCTCTCTCTCTCTCTCACACACACACACACACACACACACACACACACACACACACACACACATAGTGCTAATGTATATTTCTATGTCACACTACATACCATCACATATCTTATTACAAAAACATGACAACTATATATAGTTGGTGGGAACTTGTCAAACATTTTACAATGCTTTAATATCTTAATCAACTCTTCTATACTTAGCTTTCATATACCTTTAATTTATGCTTTAGTATTCAACTGGTTGTTCTATTTCCATACATGTTATTAATAGATTACTTGAAATTCATGCCATATTATATTTAGTTACATCTTCCCATGCATACTCTATATTTATCTAGCACCCCGCATGTGATTTATCATCATTTAGCTCTACTCTATCCATTTATATCTCTTCCTTTCTTATCATGCCAACCCATTCTTTTCCTATTTTTAACCACTCTCTCTATTTTTTGGTGATCGATGTTTTGGAAATTCCTACACACAACCTTTGTGCGTACTATAATTCTTACTTGTGTGTGTATGCTCACACACGTATTGTACTTGTAATATTTCTCCCTTTTATTGTTGCATGCACCTTCGCATGTGGCCCATACTTAACCACTTTTCTTAGTCCAACAATGTTGTTGTAGAATGGCTTTACTAATTTCCACATCGCTCCATTATTGGATCGGGAAGACATGAAAACTAGGTTTGAAGAAAGATTCAAGGCTACAAAAGATGTCTATTGACTCCTTGTTCAATTATCTTAGATAAAAAAGAACCATAAGAGCCCATGGGAAAAATGCACAAGATGCTTTAAATATTCTTCCTCCTAGTCTAGATCATGGAAAATATGAAACTACTCCTCCTCTATTGGGCTATCCCCGCATGCACTCCTTTTTCAAACAGCTTAGTGAAACTCAAGAGTTTGCAATGTTCTTACTTCTTGGTGCCACCTATAGATATTTTTCATTGCACTATGGTCTAGCAAAAATACATCTCATCATCATATTATTCTACTAGAGGAGTGGACTTACACTTGCATTTGGGTATCCTCACGGTTGTATTGTTTGATGATGGTGGCATAAGGGTAGTACCTTGCACGTTTACCACCTTTCCTCCTAGAGCTTCAGCTGTAGATAAACATAGAATATGCAAACCTCTTTTCTAAATACCGAGCTAAATATGGGGTTTAGGTCCATACTATCTAACTCTATTATCTCTTCATGTGGATTCTTATACACATACATGTAGGTATTGTGAAACGTGTGTTAAACCTAATTTACCTTTTACATATTGAACTTAAGTGGTTGCACATATTTTATCCTATTAAATATGGCCTTGAAGTATCTCGGTAGTGAATACAAATATAAGTTTGCACCAAGGCCCCATCTCTCCACTTAGTAGAAAAAAATTGTGCAAGGCAAAAGCGCTACATGACCGTAAAATTTTCCTTCCCCTTTAACTCCATAGGAATCTCCCTTGGTATGCACCATTCATTTTTGAATGCATCATGCATTATTTTCTACCAATTTTCCAAGCATGCCTTGTATGGATTGGAAATTACACCATCACATGTTTACTTGGAATACCTCTAAGTCGAGAATTCTTCTCAATAAGATGTTCCTATTTGTTGTCTACGGACTATCCGGAACCCCTATCTCTCAAAACATAATTAACAAGAGAATAGACCCCCATTGGGTTTCTCTCCTTTTTAGTATGGGTCCTTACTTTGTCTATAATTCTATCTCGTTATGAACATGATAATATTACACTTAGTCACTTACACCATCTTGTGCATAATATGTAAAAACTTCTTATTTAAGCTATGACCATCTTTTTGAGGCACCTAATTTGTAGCTCGCCAATAATGTAACCACTCTTGTTCATGAGTCATTAATGTTTAAAATGTTGAAGGTGTGGCTTCCCATTTTATACTTCATCTTTTTGGATATCTTCCTACTGATTACTCATCATACAAATCAAGTGCTATCTCCTCTTCATTATCTCGTAGCCCTGTTACTCTCTTGATCAATTTTACAGCTAAGCACATCCTTCTACCCGTGAAGTAGAAGTATTCCTCATGGAATCGTGACATCAGCCACTAGTACATGTACATAGGATTACCAAATAATGGCAACTCATAAAATTATAGCACTCCCATGCCTTTGAAGGTCTTCCACACCTTCTCATCAAATATTATCTTCCCTACGGTGTCCGCTGATCCATCTCTTCTAAAACATAATTTTTATGTTTTTTCGTGGACTTCGCATGGTGGTTATATTCACTTATTTTACACCTCCACAATTCGATGCCCATTGTTTTCCCACAATGTCACTTCTTGTAGATACTACATTTATGAAAACTTGTCATCTGGTGTTTCCTTTATTACCTCCTTATTCTTTGGTCCCTTCCTTGGTACTATTGTTCACTTTTTTAAAGTATTGTGTAACTATTCCAACCCAAGAATTTGTTCCCTAAGTGCTTAAAAATAAATCTTACTTCCTCAATCCATGCTTTAACCTTATTGATCATGATCAATTTTGTAAACCAAATCCTTGCACTTACAAATTTTTATTCGCAACCCTAGCTCAAATGACATCTATTCTATCCTTTCCACTTCACACATATTCAAATTTACACAAGGAGCTCTAGTTCTATTTTGGAGGTTTACTTCTTGATCAATTTCATCACAACTCTAGTTTGCTCTGGTTTGCACTTGTTTACAAATGTTCTCTAATTGCAAGATCTCTTTCGTGTACCAATTATCAAATCGAAAGGTAAGAATGACTAAACTTTCCATCCTTTTATATATTTTCAATTTGTGATCACAATAAATGTGCTCACCTACCACCACTTATTAGCTATAATGCATCTTTTATTATTTCCCACCTTTTTCCATAAACCTCTTCCATGTGTAGCATTCCATAACCTTTTGGTGTGCTACTACTTCCTAAGCTATAGAACCTCTTGTTCACATCCTCCTACACCACACACATTCTTCATCCATGCTAATTTCCAAGTAGTTTTACTCCGCATTGACTCCCTCGCATGATACTATGTAATTTTACCAACTTTCCTTCACACAAGTAAGCATCCTTCACACCTTTGTGAAAGTTCACCATTATGTGTACCCTTACATCTTTTATATCCAATCATGAGGAAGAACAAACACCTGTACTTTGAGTTTTATATGGTGCACCAATTTAATCCTTGTGTGCCATGTATCTTACCCCACACTAAACGTATGTGCAAATCTCTATGCATCAATCTAGAACAAAGATCTATCATCACCAATCTGGCACTATGATAATTATCCACTAGGAACTCCTCATGCTATGATTATTTACTAATGCACAACTTTTAGTTTGGTGGATGTAATCTAGAAACACAACAACAAACATAACACAAGAATACCATAGACTATGATACGAAGGAATGATGAAAAATCTGAAATATAAGTGTAAATTATAATATCAATATGAAATTGTTACAATCTCACCCATGAGGTACTTCAAGTGTTACTAACTTCACTTTCCTTCCAACAATAACTATGGGAGAAACTTCACAATTACACCTCTTAATGGCTTCTTTAACACACTTACTCATACAATATTTCTCACTACTTCCTTCTATGCTAAATGAGGGGGGTGGCCTCTTTATTTATAGAACTTTCAGGCTTATCTACCTTATCTATAAGATAGGATAAGAAATATACTCGACAAATCATATTTCATACCTTAACTCTTATCTTTACATGTAAGCTTATCTTTTAAGATAAGATAAACCTTATCATTTCACATGGGTTCCACATTTTTAGAATTTTTACAAATAAAATACACAAAATATTTATGACCTCACTCCTTGTCCTTATTACCAATATAATATTTCTAATTCCTAATCATGTAGACCCTACTTCTCTACTTACCCTAAATTTGACATTTTAACATTACCGAACCACTTACGACAAATATTTAATTTTTACCACAACATTCCTATTGTACTTTGACTATTACCGTACTATACATTATTGCGGCATCGTACCAATAAAGCACCGTTATCTTCTATCGACGCTACTACTAATTATACTTAACAACATCCTATTCCTAATACATACATTAATGAAATAGAAATTACGGAGGAAAATTTTAGTGTTGACATCTTCCCCCTTCCTAGCTTCTACTCGTCATCGGAGTAGTCTATTCTAGTGCTTGGAAAATCTTTAACTTGTTGTGGTTGACCCATTTGTAATGGGAGTGCCATCCAATTCCTCCAGTCGGTATGTACCATTTTCATACACAACTGCTATTTTGTAGGGCCCCATCCATTTGGGAAGAAATTTTCTGTCTTCTTTTTTTGTATCTGGAATCATATACTAGAACCAAGTCATTCACATGAAATGGAGACCAATGGATATTTTGATCAAATTATTCCTTTTGCTTCATTTTCTTCTTATAGCTTGTATCCTTCACTATTTCTCTCATTTCATCTAGCAAATGAAGATGTACCAACTTTTCTTTTATTAAGAAACACTTTCATCTATCCTTTCATTTTTCATAACTCTCATAGTGGGAATATCAAACTTAATATCATAAGCTAACTGAAATGGGGAGTATCTTGTTTCTAACTTTGATGTTGCCTCTATATGCCCAAAATGATGCATGAATCCTTTTATCCCACTTATGTACTTGCAAGGCGCATCTTTTGCTAGAATTTGACACAACACAAAAATTTGTTCATTCCACCTCGTCCATTTTTTTCTTGGCTTGTATGTTGTTGCCTTCCCGTGTTTAATAGATAACTTGTTGACTAGGGCTTTTACCACCTCATTAATGAAGTGGCCTCTTGATTGTTATAATTTCTAATGGACAACCAAATTTGGTGATAATGTGTTCATATATGAACCTTGCCACTTCATCCATGGAAGTTGTTTTTAATGCCCTAACTTCAACCCACTTGGTTAAATAATCTATGACAATTACAATATACTTATTTTGGTGTAGGGTAGTTAGAAGTGGACCTACAATATCTATTCCCCACTTTTCAAAGGGACCAAGTGGAAGAATAGGGCATAATGGAGCTGATGAAGTCTTATAGTTACCATGTGTTTGACAAATATCACATGTCTTAAAATAATTATAACAATCTCTAAAAAGAGTGGGCCAAAGTGATAACTTGCATCCAAGATCCTTCTTATTGTAAGTTATCTAGAGAAGTGTCCTCCACATGTACCATTGTGAAATTATTCTATCAGCTCCTTCCCTTGATCACGTCTAACTACCCTCTTGTATTGTCCATCAGGTCCTATTCGAAATAATACTCCATGCAGAATAGAATATGGACGAATGGCTTGAGTAATATTCCTCTTAGTATTTGCATTGGCACCATCAGGAAACTTGAATTCACTCAGATAATTCCAAATATCTATGTATTCACTAGGGATTGTGTCAAGGGATAACAATGTTGCATCTGGGAAATCATCATCAACACAAGATGAACCTAAACCACCATAGGCTCAAGAGAGTGCATCTGCATTGACATGCTTCTTTCTCGGCCTATCTATAATATCAAATTCAAATTCTTGTAGAAAAATTATCCATCTTGCTATCCTACCGATGGGTTAGGCTTATTTATAATATATTTTAGAGCCTAATGATCTATTACAACTAAAATTCTGCCCTAGTAAGTAATTTCTAAACTTTTTTATAGCAAAAATGATAGCTAGAGCCTCTTTTTCAATTACAATATAATTTACCTCAAAGCTTACTCATTTGCTCCCAAAGTAAACTAGGTAATCATTCCCATTTTCATCATTTTGGCTCGAGTACTTCCTAGTGTTGCATATGAAGCATCCATTTATGTAATGAATGGCTTGACTCTAGTCTATATTCTTTAAAAATGGTGAAGACACCAAAGCTTCCTTCAATTGTTATAAATCTTCATGTTCCTTCTTTCCCGGTTCATAAGTAACATCCTTCTTCAAGAAGCGGGTTAGTGGTGGTGTGCAATCTTTGATAAATTCTTGATGAACCTTCTATAGTAACCCACATGGCCTAAAAATGATCTCAACTTACTTCTATTCATAGGAAATGGTAAATGTTTGATTTTGAAACTTTATCAGGATCGTACTCAATACCATCTCTAGATATAACATGCCCTAACAAAACACCTTTAGAACATCCAAAGACACACTTTGTAGGGTTTAGTGAGGCTTGTGCTTCATCTAACCTTTGAAATGTTGTCTCCATCTGGTGCAGGTGGTCCATCTTGCTCCCATAGATGTAAAAATCATCCATAAATACTCTGATGAAGTTTCCAATGTAGGGTTCAAACACCCTATTCATCAAACGTTGGAATGTTTCTGGAGAATTACATAACCCAAAAGGCATAACTCTATAAGCAAATGTTCCCCAAGGAGTGGTGAATGTGGTCTTTAGTTGATCTTTCTCCGCTATACGAACTTGGTTGTATCCACTATATCCATCAGCAAAACTATAATACTCTTGGCCAACTACTTCATCCAAGATTTGATCTCGAGAATAGAAGAGGGTAATGATCCTTCTTTATTTCCTTGTTGAAGCTTCCTATAATCAACACAAATGCGTAGCTTCCCATTATTTTTTATTGAGATCACAATGAGAAAACCCATTCTCAATTCTTCACAAAGAAATATGAATCATGCATCAAGCAACTTATCTATTTCTTATTTTATAGTCTTGGAAAAATTAGGATTCATTCTATATGGCATTTTCTTTATGGGCTTAGCACCATTTTCCATCTCAATAGAATGTTCTACCCAACTTACTTGATGAATTTCCTTGTAATAAAAAGTGAATAGGTGTATGTACCTTGAAAGAGTTGGAGGTAAGATTCCTCTTCACTCTCCATCACAACATCACCAATCTTTATTTGTTGGAGATGATCATTATTTTCTTCTTCAGATAATTTTATGGGTTCATGAGTCGGTGTGACTAGAAGGATATCCATGAATGAAACATCAACCTCACTTTCTTCATCTTCTATGTCCACTTCACTGGTACTAGAGTAATTAGAGGATGTCCAATCATCAGTTTCATCACTTGAATCCATAGGTTCTACCTTATGATGCCGAGGGATCACGTTTATCTTCACCCTCTCTCTGCCACATCCAAGTGTCATGAATCCTTCATTCCAATAGTTTCTTGCATGAACTCTCCTTAGCCATGGCCTTCCCAACAACATTGGGTACGTAATAGTACCATTTTTCATCACCTGAAAGTCTACCACACATACAACACCCATAACAAATATTGCCACATTTGAAACAATACCCTCGGTTTAGTTTTTCCTTATTTAATGACCTTAACATAAGTGTTGAGGGTGATCAATTTTAAACCCGACATATTCATTACAAACTCGGTCATTACATTAATCGTAGCACCTCCATCAACTAAGACATCATGAATTGAAATACCATTACATAATACCTCAGCTTCTAGAGCATAGGGATCTACCTCTTCCTCTAAAATAGGGACCTCAACCTCCTTCCTTCATCGAGCATTGAGTCCACTTCGTAGCTCCCACCTATTCTTAGAAGACATAGCCAAAAGTTGACCATATGTAATATTTATAGGCCTTTTGGATAGATCTTCTAAGATGGAGTATGGTCCTTGTCCCTATGAAATTAGAAAATCCTACACACCCAACTTTCTTCTCCTATGTTTCTTACTAGTTTCTCATTTCATCTTCTTAGGATCATTTCCATCTTGGTTATCTTTTTATTTCTTTCTTTTTATTACAAACACATCTGCTTCATTATTTATGCTCCTATCTACTACATCAAAATAATTCATAGGTGATTTTCCTTTATCATTATCTCTTGTACCATATGTAGAAGCTCTATCTAGACAATTATACTTATAATGACCCTTGTTATGACAACCATAACATACAACTTCATAAATATTTATTTTTGGACCTCTATCTCCTCCCTGAGAACTAAATTCTTTTCCTTGAAGAAGATTACTAGTTAACTAGCCCATCTTCTTGAGAAAATCTTCATACTCAGTAGATGTACTAGGAGAAATATTTGTGCTCACCAAGAGTGGTTGTGGATTCTGGACCAAAGGTGTTGGTGTAGGCTCTACCTTAGCAAAAAATTCTTTGGGCTCTTCTTCCATGCTTTCTTCTTGCCTTCTTGAAATCTCCTTTTCTTGTTCAAGGGTCGCTGGGTGGTCATACTTCACTCGTTGTTTGATCTCTAGCTTCATTCCAAGAATGAAGTGCTTTAGAGGATATTATCCATGCCATTCATCAACCCATCCGTTAATCCTTCCTTCCGGATCTAGGCATCGAGCTTCCTCCTTAGCTCGGAACATGAGCATGATAATCCCTTATCTTCTCCTTTCTCTGCTTGGGATAGCTTTGTGATATCGATCATGAGATCTACATATTTATGTTCACCAAATTCTTCAAGAAAACTTTCAGTTAATAAATCCCATGAGTTTTTCACATTATCACCTAGTGTTTCAAACCACCTAAGGGCCTCTCCATCTAAAAAGGTAGGAAAAATTTAGTCCATTGTTCCCTTTTTATAAGGCCATTACAAATACAAGATCGTTTAAACTCTTGAATGAAAGAGGAAGTATCTTCATCAGATTTGGCTGAAAAAATAGGAATCTTCCCCATTTTCAAAAGTAACCATAGTGAAATACCAACCCACAAGTACAATCAACAAGACTTATGTGCACAAATAATTGGAATCACTATAATAGAAAGTGACTTTACACCTTTCTACAGTAAAATAGGAATGACCATGGTAAACTATGGTAAAACTTGACTTATGCAGGTAAAACTCGACTTTTTCTTGTGGTAAACACTATTCACAGTAAAAAGTGAAGTTACTGTGGTAAATACTATTCACGGTAAAAAGTAAAGTTACTATGGTAAATACTATTCACGATAAAAAGTAAAGTTACTGTGGTAAATACTATTCACGGTAAAAAGTGACTTTACCATGGTAACTACTATACATAGTAAAAACAAGGTTACCCTCCAAATGATTTCTAACTAAGTGGGAATATCTCTCCAGAAAATCCACCAACGAGGAATGGTCCCAACAATGGAACCAAAATGTCATCACCAATTTGACACTATGATAATTCTCCACTGGGAACTCCTCGTGCTATGATTATTTATTAATGCACAACTTTTATTTTGGTGGATGTCTTGAAACAAAACAACAAACATAACACAAGAATACCATAGACTATGATACGAAGGAATGATGACAAATATGAAATATAAGTGTAAATTATAATATCAATATGAAATTTTTACAATCTCACCCATGAGGTACTTCAAGTGTTACTAACTTCACTTGCCTTCCAACAATAACTATGGGATAAACTTCACAATTACACCTCTTAATGGCTTCTTTAACACACTTACTCATACAATATTTCTCACTACTTCCTTCTATGCTAAATAAGGGGGTGGCCTCTCTATTTATAGAACTTTCAGGCTTATCCACCTTATCTCTAAGATAGGATAAGAAATCTACTCGACGAATCATATTCCATACCTTAACTCTTATCTTTACATGTAAGCTTATATTTTAAGATAAGATAAACCTTATCATTTCACATGGGTTCCACATTTTTAGAATTTTTACAAATAAAATACACAAAATATTTATGACCTCACTCCTTGTCCTTATTACTAATATAATATTTCTAATTCCTAATCATGTAGACCCTACTTCTCTACTTACCCTAACTTTGACATTTTAACATTACCGAACCACTTATGATAAATATTTACTTTTTACCACAACATTCCTATTGTACTTTAATTGTTACCATACTATACATTATTGGCGGTGTCATACCAGTAGCGCCATTATCTTCTATCAGACGCTACTACTAATTATACTTAACAACATCCTATTCCTAATACATACATTAATGAAATAGAAACTACGGAGGACAATTTTAGTGTCGACGAGATCATCAACTCCTATATGTGAACGTGCTTATTACAAAACAAAACAACTGTAAAAATTGAATCTAAGCTAAATGGAAATGCTTCCTTATTACAAACATAATGAAAAAATTTCATTTATAGTAGAGCATTAGCTACTCCCATTAAAATAAACAAGTAACACTATACCATCTAGCGCATGTAACTTAAATGTACTAAATTCCAAAATCCCGGTTACTTTAATTGGTCCCAAATAATGAACTTTGAGATTTATTGGGTGACACTCAAACTTAGAGTCATATAGAGCACCATTCCACCAACTACAAAATATTTGTTCTTAATATTCTTGTCATGCTAATCATTTTGTTGTGTTTTATTTTGTTTTTTGACTCCATCACACAATTAATCTCCATTCATCCAATTACATTAGTTTGTAAATTCACTTTGATCTTTGCTTGATCATCTGTCTATCCTTATGTGTGCAATATGTAGGGATGGAAACATGAATTCAATTGTTAAGACTTCTTCTGTCCCAAACACCAACTAAAAAGTGGTTGCTTTGCTCAACCTCTTGTAGGTAGTCCCGTACGCCCACAATACAACCGATTCTTTGTTATCCCAATCATTTCTTCCTACATCACATATTTTTATCAATGTGTGTCCCAAGATCTTGTTGAAGGATTTTGTAGCACCATTGGATTTTGGGTGATAAGGGGTAGTCTTGTGATGAGCTACCATAAAATAAGCTAATAATATCCTAATTATTTCATTCAATAAATGAGTGCCCCTATCATTGGTAAGGCTCAATGGGTAGCCATACCTACTAATAATATTCTCCCATAAAAATCTTGTTATTATATATGTAGTGCGAGTTCCTTATGGTTGTCACTTTTATCCACCTTGTCAAATAATTTGTGCAAGTTATGATGTATTGTGCACTTGTCCCTCGTGAAGCCGGTGCAATCGGGCCAAAAAGTCAATTACCAAATTTTTAAAAGGTTATGCACCTTCTATGGGTTACAGTGGCTTCTCATCATGTTGTCCTAGTTTTCTTATTATTTGACAATGATCACATGCTTTGAGAAAATATGTAGTATCGGTTCTACAATGTTTCCCAACAAAGTCCTTCCAAGAGTATCTTCGCAGACCGTAGCCTTACCTACATAATGTCCTCCTGTTATCCTACCACATGTTTCCTCTATAATTTCTTGACGTTTAAGCTCCAAGACACATCTACACAATGTTTTATCTCTACTCATTTTATGAAAGTCACATCCTACCAACAAGATAAGGTGTAGTGTGAATAGCTAATTATTGATTCTCTAGTGTTTTCATTCCCTCTAGTGTCATATAGGTGCACAAGAATATTATAATATCCTAAAAATTAGTTGGTGTGCATTGTAATATGAATAGATGGAAATTTGGCATAATTTACTCTATGTTATGTGTGTCTTTGCAAGAGTTGATACGACAAGGTGGTTGGGTCCCAAATTTCTTTTGTCACAGCTTGAAGATTAATGTAAACTCAAATTATTGAAATAAAATAATACAATGATAGATGTGCCCTTCCAATAATGGATTTTTAACTAGATACTTGATTTCTATGTGATCTTTGTAAAATAAAAATGGTGTCACAAGTAGATACTACCTAAATTTATGAAACACGTACACCATAGAAAATACCTCATGCTTTATGGTTATATAATTATGCTCTTTAGGTGTTAGATTTCTTCTCACAAAATAGATAGGATGGTCCACATTACCTTCCCAAGATGAGATAACACTTCCACAATGGCTATTGTGGAGGCATCCACATGCACATAAAATGGTAGATTCTAAGAATGGAAGCATAAAATGGGTGTGGTTATTAGTTTCTCATTTATTTTCTTGAATTCCTACTAATGTGCATCCTTCTAATTAAACTTTCCATTTTCCTTCAAAGTGGCTCCTTTAGTGGAGCGGTGATCTCTGCATACCCTTTAATGAATTTTTGGTAGTATCATGTATGCCTAAGGAATCCACACACTTCAATTTTATTGATTGGTTCCTCCAACCCTAATATGTCTGCTACTTTTGTTGGATCAACCAACATGCCTTCCTTACAAATCATGTGTCCTAAAAGTGTACCAAATAATATCATAAAGATACATTTCTTAATGTTTAAATATATACTTAGATTCCGCACCATTCAACAATCATGGTGGTCTTTAACCAAACCATATATGGTCTAATATATAGATATACTTGAAGGAATTTATGGATGAAATCCTAAAATTCCTATAAAAATATACATGAGAACAATATGTATGCATTATTTAATCCAAAAGGCATGACCATGTATGAAAAAAATTCCCATTCTATCGTAAATTTCATCTTCTCTTTGTCCTTCCGCATGATCCTAACTCGATGATAGATTGAAAAGCCATTAGTGAAGAAATATATCTTGCAACCTACAATGCCCTCTAGTATTTCTTTAGTAAATGAATTAGGAAAATGATCAACAATAAAATAAGAATTAAAAATTAGTAATCAACACGTAACCCGATCCTCCCATATTTCTTGATGATGATGACCATTAGGTTGATCCACTTTGATTCCTCTATGGATTTCTTGATGCCTGATTTCAACATTTTATCAATTTCATCTTTTACCTTGACCTAAAAATTTGAATTCATCTGGTAAGGCCTTGTATGAAATGGTTACGTGACATATTTGAGCTTTATCTTCATCTCGCCTAAGGAAGGATGGACACCATTTAACTCATTATATCTTCTTGGAAACAAATATTGAAAATCGTGAAACAGTTTGATAATTTTTATAACTTCTACCTCACACCATTAGTAACCAATCACTACTTTTGCACATCGTCGGCCCAATATTCACCTTTTTGGTGTTCAATGGCACATGGTATGTGTGTACATTTTCATTAGCCATATCTAGGACTTCTCGTTCACCTTCTGTATGCTCTATATTAAGATCCTCAACCTCATCATCCTTATCGATATAAAATTTTCCCTTTCTCCTTTTATTTCCAAGAAGATTCCATAATAATTTAATCGGTGTCAAGGCTATACAATCAATTATGCTCCCTTCAACATTTGATTCACCATACAACTATGTTAATAGTTTCTCTTCCTTTGCATTATCTCCCAACATGATGCATTTCATTATATGTAATTATTCATGGACAAGAGGTTTAGTATAAAAATAATCAAAGGTGTGCACAATACCTGAGGTTAAGTCATGCCAACTCATTGTCTCTTGCTTCAACTCCATATGTATGTATGAGGTACATCTGTGCAATGTAGACTGGAAGTTATGAACCCGCAAAAATGGGTGTAACATGTTAGGTCATTTTATCCACTTATAATTACAAATATGTATGTGAATCAAAGGGGATGTATTCTGATCATAAGCTGGTATCGAGAAGGAAGGTTATTCCTAAAAAACCTTGTTAAGAAAGTAACTCTTATTTAATGTTATCCAAGCAAATTATCTCTACGTGAATCCAACCAAAGTGTGTTGTCATTCCCTTTATTGATAGGTTTAGTGTAGGGTGTAATCTTGGTACCATTCATTAGGATTACCAATCATTCTTCCTCATTCTCAAATATGATAAACCACTTGTTAACATGTAGGTCTCGTATTGTTCACATAACACAAAGGAAAACCAAGTAGTGCTGAAAAAGTTGTCTTCCTTTACCAACTCTAATAACTCAAATTATCCTTTGAAATTTTATCCTTGAATCATGATTCTTGAATATTTTGGAACTATAATGGGAATTTCCCTTATTTTTGGCCATGTATAACACACTTGAAGATTTCGCAATGGTAGTCTTCCCATTTGATTATAAGCATCATGTGTAAGGATATTGACTTTTCAATCTGTATCAATTAGAATGTTACTTACCAACCAACCATATATAAGCGCATCTAAGGTAATTTATTTTTCATACTCATGATCACGAGGTGATAAATTAGCATGTAATATTTGGATATCTCTATTTGTTCTGTGTGTTGTCATGTAGATGTGCAATAGGGAAATTGATAATTTCTTAGCACAACAACTATACCCAGTGTTATTTTTTTCAAGTTTTATCATTCCCAAGCACCCCAAGTCAAATTCATCAGTCTGGTCACCCCCTATTTGATGTCAAATTGGTCCCCTAAGTGATTTAGAAAATTCTATTCATTGCCCCTAGGTGATTTTAGGGAGTTCTGAAAAGATGCTATCTACATGCAGTTGTGGGAAGGGCTATCACTGGCCTTCCCAAGACTGGATAAACCCCCTGGAGTAGAAAAAAAGGTAAAAATTCAGCATGGAGATGAATTTAAGACCTTAGAACATCATTGAAATGATTTTATAAGGTTTGGGGAAGTTTTGAAAGACTTGGAGAATTCTGAGTGAAAGCAGGGTTCACAAGCCTAGGTAGTACATAGGCCTAAAATAGCTGTCAGGCTTCAAAAGAAGATTTTGGGAGCTCTAGATGGAATTATAATTAAAAAAACATCTCTGAAAATAGGATTCCAAGACCTACATGATGGTGAAATAATATTTTTCACAACACCTTGGAGCATAGGATTTTCAGGCAAGTTTTATCAGGCACAAGTGGAGTCTCAAATCACAAATCTAATTTTTCAGGGATCATATGGATGAATCAAGAAATGATACCCCCACCATTGGATTTAAAATTCCATTTCTATTTAGGATAATATAAATTTTCACCAAGAAATTCCACCGGAGCTCAAGTTATCATCGTTCCAAGTTACCCTCTTAAAGGCAGTTCAGGACTTAGTCATTTTTCAGAGGACATGTGTCAAGCACTAGAAGCCTGGTGGGATTTCATGTCCCCGAAGTCCTTGAGGTAAGGTAAAAATAATTTTAAAATGTGCCCAGCCCCCATGTGACCTCTTGGACCCTCATGTGACCTCCAGACTTGACAGTTCAACCCCGGGTGCATTTTTGGAGCATCCATTCCCTACCGTCGGATCAAGCGCCACGTGTCAACTCTAGGACCACCATGGAAACTGATTTCCCTTATGTTCCTAAGTTTAGGGACATCATACCTTGAAAAATGCACCCAGACCCCTATGGGGAGCCTTTTGGACATCCATGTGACCGACTTTTAGCCCCCAGGTGCATTTTTGGAGCATTCATTCCCTACCGTCAGATCAAGCGCCACATGTCAGCCCCAAGACCACTATGGAAACTAATGTCCCTTATGTACCTGAGGTGAGGGATATTAGATATGGAAAAATTTGACCAGGCCCCTATGGTATCCTTTTGGACATCCATGTGACCTCCAGACTTGACAGTTCATCCCTAGGTGCATTTTTAGAGCATCCATTCCCTGTCGTTGGATCAAGCGCCATGTGTCAGCTCCAGGACCACCATGGAAACTGATGTCCCTTATGTACCTAAGGTGAGGGACATCAGACATGGAAAAATGTGCCCATCCCCCTATGGGGAGCCTTTTGGACATCCATGTGACCTGCTTTCAACTCCTAGTGCTTTAAAGCAACTTTTCTCACCTTCATTCCCTGCCGTCGGATCGCCACCACGTGTCATCCTCTTGACCACCATGGAATTTGATGTCCCTCATGTACCTGAGGTTAGGTACATAAATCATTGAAAAATGTGCCCAAGCTTCCCCTCTCATAATTTAAAAAATTCAAAAATGTAAGCTGTCAAGCTCGGTGCTTCTTAGTGCTTCCAGCTGCTTCCACTCATGTGCATAGAAAAACAACATCCTTCCTCTGCGACTTGCTTCCATCACTCCGCCATTGAAAAAAAATCAAAACACATCAACAAAGGAACTTAAATACATTTCCCATGGTTATACATAGGTCTCAAAAGGAATTCTCATCAAGATAAGAAAGAGAAACGAAGAACAATGAAGAAGAAAACAATACAGTTTCCATAGCCAAAAAATGGAAATCTAAACAAAGCTTACAAACCAGTGCAAAAATCAAAGAACCATTTGTTTCTATTTTTTCTTATACCTAACACCATCACAAAAATAACCTCAAACTCTCCTCTCATGTGATAGAGCATCCACAATGAAGAAATATCCTTTCCATCTCAATGAAGAAAGAAGTGGGATTTACCATCAAACCAATTCTTTGGATTGAAGTAAGATCACACGTGAAGCACCAGAAGAAAAACCCACATCAAAAATATATTTTTCTTCAAAAATGGAGGAGAAAACCAGACCTGCAATTTTGAGGTCCATTAATGGCTGCCACATCCAGAAGCACTACCCAGGTTCCAAAATCAAAACTTTAAAATCTCCCGAACTATTAAGTGGCGGCAGCCCAAAATTTCGGAGGGAAAATATTGGGCAAAAAACCATATAAAAAAATTGTTACTTGTTAATCCGACCTCTAGAAGCCAAATTTCTAAAAATAGCAAGTCTACTACATAGGGAAGGCTATTTTGGGAAATTCATCGATAGAAGGACCTACAAAGGAGGCGAAGACATTGGGGGTGCACTACAACCTGAGAATTCACCAGAAGGGGCATTTTTGGCACTTACTAAAAATAGTAAGTGGGCCCTCGAGCACCTACTAAAAATAGAAATTTGATCTAGAAGGAATGAGGAATGTAGGGAGAAAGAGGAAAATTGAGCCGCAACATCTAGTTGAAGAGCGGGGACTTGATTTTTCACACTTACTAAAAATAGTAAGTTTATTTTTCTAAGGGAGACATGAAGCTGAAATGGACGGGTCAAAAGCCGACACAACCCTTCACCTATGAGTATGATGTGGAAGACAACAATGTCTCATACATGGACTTGAATGACCTTAAGACTCGCATGGCCTCTAAGGACCGAAGGAGGATCGAAGACAAAATATTCACAAGTGGCTTGTTTGCCACTGTAGGACACCCAATGTCTGTGCAGAGTCTCGAGCTAGTCCTAGCCTTCTCTTTCCACTATGAGCCCAAGACACAAACCATCCCAATTTGATAATGGTACCATAATTGTGATCATTAGTGGAACAATTCACTCAACTTGGAGAGTGATTCGTGAGCCAATTTGAAAGAGTTTCACAAAGTGTGCAAGGAATTTGAAGATTCATAGTTTCACTACATTTGGAGCTTTCCATCAATGAGGATCAATGAACTTCATCGAGAATGACATATCCTCTTCTTCTTCTCTCTCTCTTTCTCTCTCCTCTTCTCCCCCAACTTTCTCTCACTTTCCAATATTCTAATTTCACGTTGGGGTTGCACTTTTTCATATGTCCTAATGTTCCTAATGTAATAAGTCACCTTTATGTTATAAAAAGGGACTTAATATTCTCCTAGGAATTCGAAAAGTTTCAAGTTGCACAAGGACATATGAAAAGCCATTGGGGGTAGATGATAAGTCACCTCTCACTCTATAAATTATAACGCCATTCCCATTTTAAAGGGTTTGGTGATTGATCTTGTAAACTCAAGAGTATATTGTACTATGAGAGAACAAAGGAGATAACCATTTTCTTCCATTTCCCCCTTCTTAATTTCCTCCATTTCTCCACTATGTACAACTTTGTTTGAGAAATTAATACAAGAAGAAGGAGTTTCTAGATTTATTTGACTAAGATATTTATTGATACTTTTTGTTCATCAAATTTCATTTGGTATTAATGATTCTTACAAAGTTGTTTCTTCTCATAAATGCATGTGATGATACTTCTGACTAGTGTGTGCAGGAATATAATTTCCTACCTACAACATTAGTTCTCCTACCTCAATTATCACTCCCTTTCCCACTTTCAAACAAATTCTTACCTAACAAGATATTTCTAGCTTTGCCACATGTTAGTGGAGTGCCCTTGTTGGATCCCCGGTCGAAAGGCCACCATAGAAATCCACATTTTATCACGCATGCACATATGAAATTTGCACCGGTTAAGTAAAGGGACTTAGATTCCTAGAGCATTGGCAAGAAATCCACAAGTTTGTGTTGGTGTAAATCAGCAGCACCCCTGGATGTTGATCAGATTTCTAGTTTGACACTTTGGACATCTAGTGTGATTGCACAACATTGAATCTTTTCCCCAAGTGTGGGACTTGTAAAAATGGGAAAATAATCTCTAGATTAGAGGTTGGTTCCTCAACTCCTTTGATCAGGTGTATTACTTGCAAGTTGCAGAGGTTTTGAATTCAAGATCCTACTCTAAATTCCAAGGGGACAGAGATAGAGAATGCAAAAAAACTGAAACTAATGCTAATAAGGTGATGTACTAAAGGAATGGTGAACATTCTTTACTTCTAAAAATAGACACAGGTCATAGAAATGCAACAAACATCATGCACAAAACTGATAAAATGTAATGAAAGGTTAGAAATGAAGAAAACAACACAAACAGAGGATTGGAACTCATTCACAGAGCTTGCATTGTCATTTCCAACATCAAAAACACATGCATTACAACATCTGAAAGGTAGAAAACATGTTGTAGTCTTTGAAGAGGTCTGATATTCCACAAAAACACTTTTCAAGGTGAAAAAGGGAGCCTGCCATACATGAAAAATGTCCAACCCCCAAATAATGAGCCAAAACTAGTTTTTACAATGCCCAAAACCGAGCCCAGGAGAGAGAAACATGGGAAAACGTGGGAGGAGCTTCAACCACCGACCAAAATGTAATAAAACAGCATGGGCATCCTTACAGGTCCATTCCCTGACATTTTTCACCATGCTGGGAGAGAATGCGAGCCATTCTTCATTAAAAATGGTGGTTGAAATGTCATTTTTGTTCATTACCATGTGCCAGAGGTGTTTTTAAATTTTATCTCTCCAAACTCCATCAAAATACAAAATTGAGCCCAGAATCTTGTAGAGAATTTCACCATCTTTTCGTTGATATAAAGAATACGAAAAATTGATCTCTGGATTGAAAGTTATGGTCATTTGAAAATTTAGGGCAAAACAGGGCCAAAACGGGTTGGCACGGGCCAAAAATTTGAAATTTTCCCACTTTTTACATTTGGGAAAATTTCCCAAAAAATCCCCATGCTTCACTGCTCTTGGTGCCACATGGCATGTGCTAATTGGACACAAGATTTTGCGCTTCATTTTCCACCATTTTGACCATTGGAAAATTTTCCAAAAATTCTCTACCGAGCCGATGGCCTGAGGACACATGGCGCGATGTGATTGGATGCGGGATATTTCCTCTAGAGACATGTGGTAAAACCCTATTGGTCATGGGATTTCTCCTTCCTTTTTCCCTGTGGTCCTGTCTTGCATTTTTTGCCGCCACATGGACACATGGCACGATCTCATTGGCTCGCGTTTAGGGGTGAAGTTTTCCTTTGAAATTTTTCTTTGATTTTGCTTGGGAAAAAATATTTTAATTTCTCCCACACATCACTCGGTTGAAGACACGTGGCAGGTTTCCATTCGTCGGTGGGCCTTTGGGTGAAAACTTATTTTTGCACTAACCTTTGGGAAAAATTCCCAATCTCTCCCACGTTTCAGCTCTCGACCCTAAAGCTCCACCCCCAAGGACATGTGGCCTATCCTCATTAGTTGTGGGTCTTGGGGGAAAAAAATTAACTTTGCGCCCTCGCCAAACACTTTTGCAAAATTTCCAATCTTTCCTCCACCCTCTGCCACTTCTTGGCCTAAGGACACGTGGCATAACGTGATTGGGCGTGGGCTTGGCGTCGAATTTTTTTTCTTGTATCAACCCTTAGGAAATTTTCCTAATTTCTCCCCGCCTAGACACGTGTCTATCGGGACTTCACTACAAAATCGAAGTGGAAAGATCCAAGTCACCGGCGGGCCTTCGAGGCAAAAATTTCCTTTTGAAAACTTGCTAAACACTTGGTAAAAATTTCAAGTTTACCCCGACCTCCGCCTCCTGAGGACACGTGGCAAGATCCCATTGGCTATGGGCCTTCGGGGAAATTTTCCCACAAAATCTCCGCCAAGCCATAACTTCAAAAATACATGGAGTTAGGAGGAAAACTTTACCTTTTGGAAAGCTGAGAAAAATCTCTATCCAATGGTGCCATTTCCAGAAGGTCTTGAGTGCCTAAAAAGCAAAAAAAATTATGACCGAGGCACAAGGGCAAGGACGGGAAGAATGAAGGTAGTTAGCCACAAAATGTGCAAGGGGAACATTTTGGATAACAGCTTTGTCCATTCGAAAATTTTTCTCACCAATACTATGCGAGGAACTTTCTCCCATAACCATTATAATAATATAGGGATGATGTTTTCTTATTGAATAATCCTACATAATTCCTCGAGGTCATTGACATCTTTATAAGATACCTCCATTTTTTTGGTGTGCTCTCTATCTTGTGCTTGTTCTTTTAGGCATTATATCTCTCCTTACAGTTCTCTAATCAATCATATGGTTTCTTGTAAAAATTATTTTTACCACCCCACATTTGAATATTTAGTTGGCCGCACATTCTTGTCTTGTTTGATGAGTAAATTTTCTTCGTGTTCATGTGCACATGATACTTCTATGCACATAATAACCAATAATGGTTGTTTCTCTTCCACAACTAAATTCTTAGGTTCGGGGCAACCGTCCATGCCTAGAGTGCTCAACTTGTATCATGACTCTTCCCCTATCCTTCTTGTTTTTACACGTGTGCATACAAATTTGGGAAGTATTTTACTTTGTGAACCTTTCCATAGTACGCGAAAGACAAGTCCTTTGGACGCTCATGTTGATAATGGTCTGAGACCCACATATATAGAATGTTCCTTTGTTGAACCTACAATCACAACCTCCTCGGCATCTACCATGATATCCTCCTTGGTATCCCCCATTACCATTGTTTCTGAACCATTATTCTATCCAACTCCATTATTTTTACTCTCTCATTCACGTCACCGATAACTACTATCTCGCACTATCTTCGACGTAAACCCATTTCACAAAATTTATAAATGTGGTAAATTGGCCAAACATTATCTATATGATGGGTGTGTGCATCAAAATCTTACAATACACCAACACCTTCTTCTATGTGGGGAAATAAAAAAGTGGGTAGTCTCAAACATCATGGTTCTTGTGAGAAATATCGCAAGCCGAGAGTAACACACACACTCCCATGTGGATAAATATACCGTATGTGCCCCTCCACATTGTAATCTATACACCAAATTCCACTACAGGTGTCATATGCTATATCACTAGATAATTTATCTAGCCGAGTAGTCATGGATGTAATCTGCACTTCAAGGAATGAGCTTACTCCAGTGTCTACACTTCCAACTGACTCTATGCATAGTGTTGCCTCCAAATCCTCATCTAGTTATGTGAACATTGTATGTGATAACACCCTATAAAATGGTGTCAAAAATCCCACTAAAAACCACTGCACATGTTGACTATGGTGGATGCCATATGAAATATTAGAAAACAAAGTCTTAAAACGTGCTTCATATTCCCCGACACTTTTAGCTAAGCCTTGTTTGATATCATTGAGCGCACTTATGATTTGTTGCTCAAATTTTGGTATGTGAAATTCAGACGTATGAAAGGCAACACGTAACACATCATAGTCTACTTCTACCCGATGTGGGTCATAATTCCTGTACTAACCGTGCCCACAACATCAGAGAGTAGTAACGAACCCGACTTGTGTTCTCTTGTCTGAGGTTGTTATCCCTTTGGCCCTCCATAAAAGTTCACACTTGTGTACATGCTCTATTGCATCTTCCACACCATTTAATTGAGTAAATGTAGTGACATGTAAAAGAATATATGAGGAGGTTTTGTGGTAATGGATTAATTCCTTGTCCTAGATTTCTTGTGTTGGGGTATTAATTTTTGGTGGGGATAGCTGTTTAGACAACCCCTTGTCTTAAAGATTATTTTTAATAATCTTAGTCGGTCTTTCACATCCTTGAAAAGAGTGAAGTGGTATAACCACTCACCCATCCTATATAAGTAGGATGATCCCTCACGGACTGTTTACTTGTGATACTGAATTACACGGTGCTATTAAGCATATAGACCATTTGATCTAAGCTCAAGCTACTTATGTGAGTTATTATATAGTGAGGCAGAAGTCTGTTATTGTTTACTGTGAGACCGAGGAGCAAAGTGGAAGTGTTGGGTTAAAGTGTGAAATTCTTAATATAAGACAATGTTTTTTCAGTGGAGTTTTTCCCTTTGGGTTTCTCCACTTAAATCTAGTGTCTCTTGTCTCATTTACTTTCAATTCTTGTTATTTACTTTCATTAATGATCTGTTAATTGTTATATGTATATATAAACATTTGGTTAAATGTTTACACGTTATAATCTATAATTCTTCAATTATATATTCCCGCATTCATTCTAACATGGTATCAGAGATTGTGATTATGTGTGTGCAGAGCTAGATTTAGATGTTTTCTGGCTTGCAAGAGCAAAGAATCTTGAAGATTGTTTGATTTGTAAAACCCTAAAAATTCAGCTGACAACTTCAAGCTAAATCAAGTGCAAAGTTCTAATTTTCATCCCAAAATTACTTGGATATTGGTTGATTGATTATTTAAATCTGTTAGAGTTTTTGTATGCTTGATCCTTGCTTCTACATCTTGTTTCAGTCGTTTTTGGTTTAAAACCATCATCTATGAGCTTATTTTGATTTTTCACATCGTTTATAGCTATTAGGGTTATTTTTTGAATCTAGACCCAAAAGATATCCCTAGATCTAGTTAGTTTGGAGTGTTTAAATCCGTTCCATATTTTTTAATCTTTATTTATGGCTAGATATGCTTTATGTGAAGTCCGGTCCGATATTGTTTTTCCATATAGCTTCATTTTGTCATTTTTTACAAAGCTTGGACCAATAATATTTCTCCACGTAGCTTCCCTGCTCTTCTTTTCATATTTGTGAAGTCGTACCCACTCTTAGAGTGTCAAATGGATTCAATCTAACATATTTCTATCTTTACAAAGCTTGAGCCAATCATCGGTTCTAATTGGATTTGCCAGTGACATATTTTTTGACTTCCTTTGACTGCAAAGCTCGAGCCAATCATATTACTCCAGCTAGCTTCACATTTTTTAGTTTTTATGAAGCCCAAGCCAATAAAAAAGCTCCATCTTGCTTTGTGGTGTCAGTAATATTGTTTATCTGATTGTAAATTGTAATCCATGAGCTAATAAAGGCATTATGCATGTCTCTTTCTTTTCAAACTTGACTTAACTATCCTCTATCATTTGTGAAATAAAAACTTATCAAATAGCTCTAAGTATCTTTTCTATCGCATTTGTCAGATTTGAAAAATCCGAGCCAATAGAATTGCTCCACATTTCACACTTGTCAGTCTTTTTTTGTGGTAGTTGTCATCTAATTAAAATTTTCCACCTTTTCACATTTGTTAGTCTTGCAAAAAGCAAGCCATTTAAAAGGCTCCACGTATCTTGTTTGACTTTTTCCTTTTTGATTTCATTACAAAGTGTGATCCAATAGCATTTGGACATGTATATATCTGTCAGATTTTGGTAGAGTGTGAGCTAATAGAAAAGTGACACTTGTCTTAGTATTTTTAGCGGTGTCAAGTTCTTTGTTTTGTGGGTTTGTTAACTTTCCTTTGTACTGTGGAATCTCTAATTTTCTTCATTCCACATTTTTTTTTAAATTTTGTGAACTGTGAAGTCTAAGCTAATTAAAAATCGACATGTAGCCTTTCTTTTCACACTTGTCGACTGTCTCAAACTTGAAAAACACATTTTATTTTATTTTTTGACACATATTCTAATTATGTCAGGGTGTCAGTCTTTACTTTGACTCTGCTAATAAAATTGTGACACCTGTCTTATTTTTTTCCAGGACCCAAACTTTATTTCAAGTTTGGTTTATAAATTGTTTAAAGCCATTAATTTTTTGACAAGTGGCTTGTTTGACTTTGAATTTTCTATCACATTATGTTAAAATGTGAAATGTGATCCAATTAATTTAAGACATGTGTATATGGCTCGCCTTTTAATTAATTTTTATTTTGTCTTATTAGTTGCATTTATGAAATGTGAGCTAATTGAGAAACAACACATATATTTGTTGGTAGACTTGTTATAGTCTTTTGATGCGTTTCTATTTGTATTTTTTCATGGTTTCTTGAATCGATTTCAAACTCAAAGATCTTTAAATTTAATTTTTGTAAAAGCATCGCATCTACTTGAGGATCTGTTTTAAATCCACACTTGCCTTTCTTTGTATTTTGATCTATGCCTAGTGTCGTCCCCTACCTTGGCTATTTTTTTATCTTATTTTATTTGTTAAAGTAGCTCATTTTGAGCTCGTGTAGCTCATCCTTTAGCTCACCGAGCCGAGTTGCAAAAGAACTCACCGAGCTCCTGTAACTCGACCTCAACTCTACTATGTTAAATCAATCTTAAATTCAACCAAATCAAGTTTTTTTTTTGTCTAAATTCAAGTTGTTTTCTTTCATATAGCTATTAAAAAGATCTGTAGCTAGTATTTTGTCTCTGTTTGGCTTCCTTGACTCATTTTTAAAACTGTAATTGTTTCATTAATGTCTGAGCATTAAAAATGGCCAGTTCTACAATTTTTCATTAGATAAGTCTCAAATTTTGAATGGAATGAACTATAGTATTTGGAGGGTAAGGTTAAAATCTTGTTTCATGGATAGAAAGCTTTGGGATCTTGTGACTAGTATTGAAAAATGTCCCATAGGGAGACAAGCTACCCCTGAAAACCTTAGCTCCTTCTCTCAGAGATCTCAAGAAGCCCTGTCCATCCTATTGCAAAGCATTAGAGATGAATTCTTGATGCATATAGGTCATATGGACTCACCTACAAATGCATGGAAACAATTAGAGACCATGCATGAAGGAAATAGGCTATCTAAAATAATTAAACTAGTTTTAGAGCTGTTTACATCACCCATGAAGGGGGATGAGAAAATTGTCAACTATTTAGCTAAAATTAAGAACATTAAAGCTCAACTAGATGGTCATGCAACTGTGAATTATTTCAAGATAAGCTTCTATACTTTATAATCCATATTAACATTAGTGAAAAGTTTAGAAATTTCATTTCAATTCTTAACTCTAAGTATCAAAATGAAAATGATTTGCCGATCTAGACACCTTGTCTTCTTTGTTGATTCAAGAAGAGAGAGTAATGGAAAATTTTGATTCAAAAGAGACTACCTCTCAAGCCTTGTTCTCTCATAATCATAAGGAAGCCCAAAACAAGTCTAATAATTATTCTAATCAGAAGTCTAGCATTAAATCTAGATTTAAAGCAAATCATAAGCCTAATCTTGCCAAAAACATTCAAAATTTTAAAGTCAAGTTCAATGGAACTTGCAACAAGTGTGGAAAATTTGGGCATAAAGAGTCTGATTGTAGAGTTAAAACTAACAGACCAATCAAGAATGATAAAAACAACAAATTTAACAATCAAAACAAAATTCAAAATCAAAAGCAAAAACAAGAAAATATAGCTGAGTAGTCTATTTCCCTGTATACAACCCTTTCAACTTCAAATGACAACGAGTGGATTCTTGACAGTGGTGCTTCTAGGCACATGACCTGTACTCCTGGTATCCTTTCAGATGTTGTCAATTGTGAGGAAAATATCTATCTAGGAGATAACTCTGTCATTAGATCTGAAGTTTGTGGTAATGTTAAGTTGTCAAATGGTGTAATTAAAGATGTCTTGTATGTTCCTAAACTGAAAAAAATAATATTTTTCTTTCTCTCAGCTAACTAAAGAAAATTGTAAAGTTGTTTTGCTACAAGATAAGTGGTATGTCAAAGATAAGGTTAAAATGTTATTGCTTCTGGAATTCAGAAAAATGGCTTGTATATCTTTGATGGCTTTATATCGAGTCTTGTTTTTCTTCATCTTCTAGGAATGATATTCAGCTTTGGCATGAAATACTTGGGCATGTTAATTTCAAAATCTTGTATGATATGTCTAGACTGAATCTTGTTGTTGGACTTCCTAAGATAAAGTCAGATCATGAAACTTGTGAAAGTTTCCTACGTGGTAAGCAACATGCTCAACCTTTTCACAAACATCATGATCCTAACTCCTCTCAGTTATTAGAACTGATTCATAGTGATGTAAGAGGTCCTCTTGAAGTTCCTTCTCTTAGTGGTGCTTTGTATGTTGTTTGATTTATTGATGATTATTCTAGGATGACTTGGTCTTATTTCATTAAGAAGAAGTTTGATGTCTTAGTTAAATTTCAAGAATTTAAAGCTCTAGTTGAGAATGCTTCTAATATGAAAATTAAAAGAATTAGGACTGATAATGGAGGTGAATATGTCAGCAAAGAGTTTGATAAGTTTTGTGTGTCATGTGGGATTCAAAGAGAGATAACTACTCCTTATTCCCCTCAACAAAATGGTATTGCAAAAAGGAAGAATAGGACTGTCTTAGAAATGGCTAGGACTATGATTCATGCTTCCAATGTGCCTAAGTTCTTATGGGCTGAAGCAATGAACACTATTGTGTATATTCTTAATAGAGTGCCTACTAAAGATCTTTGCCAATCTACTCCTCATGAAGTATGGACAAAGCAAAAACCTGATATCTCTCACCTTAAGATCTTTGGTAGTCTTGCTTCTATCTTCATTCCAAAAGACAAAAGGAAGAAGCTTGATCCAACCTCATTTTCTTGTATTTTTGTTGGCTATGGATATAAAACTAAAGGATTAAGAGTTTATGACCCATTCAAGCATGATATTATTGAAAACAGAAATGTTCATGTCTTAGAAAGAACTTTCTCTGATGATCCTCATGAACCCTCCTCTACCACTCCGGAGATAGAGCCTGATAATTCTTCCCTCATGGAAACATAAGTTCAAGAGGATGTTCATCCTAATCTAGATATGATGGATATTGAGGGGGAATCATCCCAAACTATCTTACAACCTAAGGTTCCTAAATGGGTTAAAATTCTTGTTCAAAACTCTCATCCTGATAATCTTAGAAAGCTAACTAGAAGTTAGCATACTTATCATGCCTTGATGACCTCCTATGAGGTAGAACCACAATCCTTTGAAGAAGCATCTCAATATGATAAATGGCTTCAATATATTAAGACTAAATGCAATTCTTTAATAAAAAAATGAAACTTGGGAACTAGTCCCTTCTCCTTCTAAAAGAAGCATTGTAGGATCTAGGTGGTTGTTCAAAATTAAATATAACTCTCTAGGAGAGATTGACAAAGTTCAAGGAAAGGCTTGTAGCTCATGGTTTCACTCAGAAACCTGGTATAGACTATGTTGAGACATTTTCTCTTGTTGCTAAGATGAGCACTGTAAGATTTCTTCTTGCATTAGCTACCCAATATGGTTGGGAGATTCACCAAATGGATGTCAAATTTGATCATACTCTATATAGAAGTTGATAGTATAATTTATTTGACCATTACTAGACCTGATATTTCTTATGTAGTAGGAGTAGTTTCAAGATTTATGCAAGAACCTTATGAGTCTCATTGGAAAATGGAAAAAAGTATTTTGAAATATATTAAAGGGACAATCAATTATGGTCTTTTTATTCTTCTTGTAATGATGCACAATTATTTGGTTATTGTGATTCTAATCATGTTGGTGATGTAAATAGAAATTCTATTTCTCGATATCTTATAAAGTTGGGTGCATGTGTCATCACTTGGAGTAGTAAGAAGAAACCAATAATTTCTATCTCTTTTACTGAGGTAGAGTATAAAGTACTATGGAAGTTTCCAAAGAACCTATGTGGTTGAAAACCCGTTGGATGAACTGTAAAAGGGTGTCAAAGGGAGCACTACTCTTCTATGTGATAACCAGAGTTGCATTGCTCTTGTGAAGAATCCAATTCAACATCAAAGGACCAAGCATATTGAATTTCATTTGCATTTTATTTGGAAATTCCTAAATGGTGATATTGATCCCAAGTTATTTTCTATCAAGATCAATTTTAGATATCTTCACCATGCCATTGTGTGTTGTGACGTTTTGCAAGTTTCATGCTTTTTTGGGCCCATCAAAGTTTCCATTGAGGGGGAGTGTGCATGATAATGCCACCTCTTAATGGATGTTGTAAAATTCTAATACTTCCTCCATTTTGTAATAAGTAAATGTGTCACTATAAGTGAAGTTACTTGTAAATCCCAACGAAGCTTTAGTTATGGGTATGCCTTGGTTTATAAAAGGATCCATAATCTAATGTAAGTCTTCATACATAAAGCACTTGTTCTTAAGAATTTATGTATGGGAAGATCATCTGATTTCCCTTATTTGCATGCTAGCCTAAATCATTGTTTCTGATTCAAGGATCTGTAAATCCTTTTGTAGAAAAAGGTAAACTTGGCATGTCTATTTTTTGTCTTCCCCACTTAACATTAAGGGGGAGTGTTGGGGTATTAATGTCAAGTGGGGATATCCACTTAGAAAGCCCCTTGTCTTAAATATTATTTTTAATAATCTTATTTAGTCTTTCATAACCTTGAAAAGAGTGAAGTAATATAACCACTCACCCATCCTATATAAGTAGGATGATCCCTCATGGGACTGTTTACTTGTGATATTGAATTACATGGTGCTATTAATCATATAGACCATTTGATCTAAGCTCAAGATACTTATGTGAGTTGTTATACAATGAGGTAGAAGTTTGTTATTTTTACTTGTGAGACCGAGGAGTGAAGTGGAAGTGTTGGGTTAAAGTGTGAAATTCTTAATATAAGACAATGATTTTTAGTGGAGTTTTTCCCTTTGGGTTTCTCCACTTAAATATGGCGTCTCTTGTCTCATTTACTTTCAATTCTTGTTATTTACTTTCATTAATGATCTATTAATTGTTATATGTATATATAAACATCTGGTTAAATATCTACACATTATAATCTATAATCCTCAGCTATTTATTTTGTGGATCTATAATTATTCAATTATATCTTCCCACATTCATTCTAACATCTTATTGGTGGAATAGATCTCGACCCCAAACCTCCACTAGGTTTTCCTCCACTTAGGTAAGGTGAGGTCCTCTTGATCCTCTTGTCGTTGGGACTAACAATGGCCTTGAAGAATAACTAGTCGTGTAGTCGTAGTAGAACAAAAGCTGCAAGTGCCAATGTTTTTCTCTAATATCCCTCATATAGGATTACTTCCAATGAGTAGAGTGCCAAAATTTGTATTAACATCACACCTACCAGATGAATTCCAAAAAAATCTATTTTCGGCTATGTGATCTTTTTGCACCGCCATTTGTGATGCATTTATCTGTTGTGCCTCCTAAGATGATACCAATATGTATCAACCTATATCTCCAACCTAATGTGGTGATCCCTAACTACCTTCTTACTCTTTGTCACCTGTGATGATCCTCTATAACAACTTACAAATTTAAAACACCAAGTACAAGGGATATGGGTCTAGGGTGGGTTAGATGCACACCAATGGATCTTATTATTTCATCGACTTACTCTCATCCGATTTCGAGGGGTTCCTTATACTACACTTCCCCAATATCTAAGGGACATGGTCATGTGGTCCCTTGCCTTTTACAGGGTTTTCATCACTTTCACTCAGCCCCATTCCTCTTAGTCTTAACACATCTTTAACTTCCCTTTCTTGTGCATCATTATATATGTGAAGTCTCTCTTCTTTGTATTCATCTTCAACTTAGACTAGTGACATATTTCCCAAGCCCTTTTCCCACCCCTATCCATGGTGGGGTTTTATCCCACCTTAGGGAGATTTTCCAATCCAATATCAATAATTAAAATATTAATGGCCAAATGAAGCACACATAAATAAGATCTTGTGCTTGCATAGGAACTAAAATTAGGTCTCCTCAAAACATGAATATGTTGAGATCGCGCATTCTAATGTGAATTTCCTAAAAATTCCTACAAACCAATGATCTACTATGCATGTCTAAGGTTAATCCAAATCATTGAGTTTGTAGTACTTATCTTGAATCCACACGAACCTCCTTCTCGGTCTAATCACTTTATCTCGAGAGTATTCTACTAACCACTCATACAATTTTCTTGGAAAGAAACTAAAGAAAGTCTCATACAATTAATCATATAGGTTATCCTCTATTCATTTTCAGAAATTAAAACCACTTCTAGTGTTTTATCTCTAAGAAAATATTTCTTGACCATCGTGTACCCAATGCTCAATATTCTCTAATGACAGTTGAAATGTCAAACACACACCACATCTCGATGATCAAAGCTAAAAGAGGTCCCAACAATGAAACCAAAATGTAGTCTTAAATATTATCACCACTTATTTGGGTACACTAGCACATCACTCAAAATAATGTCCAAGTGGTCACTGAAACACATGTAACCTACCAAGTCCCTCTTTTTTATATCATACAAGATGAATAGTCAGCCTAAAACATTGTGCAACATAAAATAGAAGACAATATAGTAAAAATCATGACATATATAATAAAAATAAGAATACTTGATCATTTATTCCAAAACATATACAATTAACATCTAGACATGAATTCTAATGACACCTTTTTCATATCTCCTATCCTTGGCAATCCATATTAGATCATCCATTACAAACATAACATAACTCTCATATAATCTCTCTCTCACACTACTCATGTATATGTCTATGTCACACTATATACCACCTCGTCTATTATTAAATAGACATGACAACTATATATAGTTGGTGGGAAATTTTCCTTCATCACTTTACAATGCTTTAATATATTAATAGACTCTTCTATACTTAGCTTGCATGTACCTTTAATCTACACTTTAGTCTTCAACTGTCCATTCTATCTCCATGCATGTTATTAATAGATTACTTGACCTTTATGCCATGTTATATTTAGTTGCATCTACCCATGTGTACTATTTCTTTATGTAATTCCTCGCATGCGCTTTATCCTCTTTTATCATTTATTTATCCATTTATATCTCTTCCTTGCTTATCACACCAACCCATGTTTTTCCTATTTTTAGGCACTCTATAATTTTATGTCCATCTATGGTTCTAACCATTCCTATGCGTAACCATTCACATGTCCTCTTCTTATTTCTTTTGTGTGCACCCTTGTACACTATATTGTACTTATAATATTTCTCCCTTTTACTATCGTGCACACCTTCACGTCGACCCACACTTAGCCACTTTTCTCATTACAACAACAATGCTGCTGTAGAATGGTTTTACTACTTGCCACATCACTCCATTACCTACTAGAAATACATGAAACCATGTTTAAATCAATATTCATGACTGCATAAGATTCCCATACCCTCCTTGCTCAATTATCTCGATAAAAAAATAACCGCAAGAGCCCATGAAATAATTTGTGGCAAAATTTAACAAGTTGATTAACAAAATTCATATTGGTTCTCGTCCTACTATAGATAATCAGAAGAGGTTATTCATAATTATAAGAGATAATAAAAAATTATATTAAAGGGGAATATGACCTCATCATGTCGGGGAAGGCCAATAACTACTTGATGAAGAGTAAAATCTAGTGCTCCAAAGATGAAGGTATTAACCCGTTGCTTGTAAAATTAGTCAATGATATGACTAAATTGCAGAAATAAGTTTCACAACATGCCTAATATCAAAATCAAAACATGAATCAAATTTTTGGATCATCCCAAAGGATTTCCTTGGAAGCTTCACCAGTTAATATAATATATGGAACCTGTGAAGATAAAGGTGAAGAAATTGTTGAATCAAAAATTGAAAGAGAAGAAGAAGATAGATATGCCAATATCATGTATTTTAAATACCCACCTGATAAATATCCAAAAGAGACCATGGATGATATGAAAAATTATTCTTGTACATATTTCACCCACTCATAAACAAATAAAGAGGCCTTTTCTTACGCTACCCAAAAATAACTTGAATCCTCAAATGATGACTCTATAAAAAACAAAAATAAAGGAGGATCATCATTGCCCACTTCCATGGGGTTAACTAAGAAGAATCCCAAGACTACCTCATCGAAGGCTTGATCTACCTCTTTGAGTAAGTATCTTTCATCTCCTCTTATCAAATCATTTTCTACTTTTGTTGATCCTAAGAATAAAAATCCTACTCATGTTGTTGATAGGGTTCTTCATCACATTTTGAGATAGCCAAAAGTTAAGGGAACAACCGCTGAAGTCAATAAGCAGCCATAGATAGTTGGATCAAGCCACGAAGGAAAGAGGAAAGTCATGAGACAAGGAAAAAAATTGTGGTAAACTAGATAAAGTTGCAAGATATGGAGAAAGCCACGAGATACTACAAAAATTTGTGTTACACTATAGGAAGCCTCGGAAGTGACATAAAGTTTCGAATGAAGAAAAACCAAGTTAGAACACAACAAAAGATGACAGAGGCATGAATCAAAAGAAGTGAATTTTGGATGTTATGTATTTTGTATATTTATTGTAATTAACTTTTTTATATGGGTGCGTCACAAGAAATGAATATGTGAGTGCCATATTGAGAGAATTGTATAAGGAATGAATTGTATGAGATAAAATGAGAAGGATATGAATGTAATTGAGACTAATGTAATGATTTATGAGAAATGAATAAAGATTGAAGTTTGGGATGAATTTTGTTATATGTTTCCTATTTCTGTTAATAGTTTATATCTATTTATATTTCCGCGTACATCCTTAACAGAAGGTCTAATGACCTAAATCCCACACTATTGTCGGGGTTTTATGTAAACATTTGGTGTTTAAGCCCATATATCCATTTACTAAGAAAATGTCAGGAAAAATATCACCACTAGGATATTGGAAACCAACACTGACAGAGATAGAGGATTGGTGGGAAAAATAAATTCATATATTTATAAAGGGAGGATAAAAAAGACTAAGGGTGCCATCAAAAGAAATAGAATCATAAGTTTTCGAAGAGTACGGTGAATTATTTTGGTCTCAGTTTCCACATTTTTGTGGCCTTTCATTTTAACTCACACCAAAAGAATAGCGTGGTCTAGATTACATTTGAGAGAGCCTTTCGAGTTGACTGCAGAAAAGTTAACTATAGTTAATCACTTAGACAAACCTTGGACGAGAGAAATTGACTATTGGTATGATACTACCCTAGATTCATACATAATTACTTGGGCCATATAGGGTTGGACCAATTTTGATTACAAGAAGGGTGAAGTCTTAAGTGGAGCAAGAGGTCATTTTCTCAAATTACTTCCATTCTTAATTAAATTTTTGATGATAGAAAAGGGATTAATTAAAAGCGCAAAGATGTTCCTTTAAGGGATAGGCACCACAAGATGGCGTACGTAAAGGGGGTGATCCAAGAGACATGACTTATCAAAATTAATGGGGTGTTGGTTGGGGTGGCAGAAATAGGATGACATGGGAAAAATAAAAGATAGAAAAATTAGATAGTTGGCAAAAAGAGGATTAAGAGAATTAAGGAGAGTTAGTAATTTGAGAAAAATAACTAAAATGAGGAGGATGGAAGAGAGAAATATTATCTATGAGAGAAGAGGGAATTAGAAAAGAAAATAGAAAAAACAAAGATTGGAAAGAGAGGAAAGAGCAAAGAAGATAAAGGAAAGAAAGGAGAAGTTGAATAAACCTCAGAAGAAAGAAAAGAAAGAAACACCCACTTCAAGTGGAGGCTAGCAAGTGGCTACCCTGAAAGGGAGGAAGACATAAAAATTCTAGCTATAATACCCACACAAGGAGGATACCAACATGGTTTGGTTACCCCATGGAACCCCATGGTACAATACACTATAGAAAGTCCAGTTCAACAAGCGATAACAAGACAAGCTATTTTAATGAGAGATTTACAACAGTTAGTAGGAGGTTTAGAACTAACTTTTAAGAGGGTATTGGAAGCATAAGGTTGGGAAGAAGAGGAAATAAGAACACCATTACTGATTAAAGAAAAGGGTGAAGAAGAAGAAGAAGTTACTGGAATGAAGGAATTAATTGAAGAATTTGGAGAGAAAATAAAATTAGTAGATGAGGAAAACAAAGAACAAGAAAATATAAAGAAACGAGAGGAAGAAAATATAGAGACAATATAAGACAAAACAAAATGAGGAAGGAAATAGATTGAAAAAATAGGAAAAGAGGAAGAAAAACAAAATAATAAGAGGAGTGATGAGGGATTAGAAGAAATACATAGATTAAGAAAATAAAGATAGTAAGGTAGTTATGGAGAAGGATAGTTATGAAGATTCGTCAATTAAAGACATGCCCCCAACCAAAACACAATCCCAAAGGAAATCACCCACCTAGAATGGTCACCATTTCATGTCTTGCTTAAAACACCTATTTGAAGGATAGAAAAAGGAGAAATATTGGAAGAAAGATATCAAAAATTGCAAGAAGAGAGTCAGAAGAGACAAGAAATTGTAAGATAATTTAGAGAACTGTTAGGAGAATTATATTTTGATATCGAGTTATCTAGAGACAAAGGATGAAATAATAACTTGGTAAAGTCCCGAAACTAATCAAGGAAGGTGAAACTAGTGAAACAAACAGACAATTAATCAACCTCAAAGACATTCTCAACCAGTCAGAAGGATGGCACAAAAGGTCAAATTACCACTGTTTGATTAAGACACAAGTGATGTTTTAGAACATTTATTCTTATTAGAGACTCAATGGAAGAACAAAAAAATCATGGATAACATAGTCAAATTAAATGAAATTATCAACACTTTGAGGGAAGATGAGTTGAGATGGTACATGAAAACAAATGCCCAAAGAACTAAGGACTAGAATGTTATTGAAAAGGAATTCAGGACAAACTTCCATTTTTCTGGAAGCACCATCAAAAGGGGTAAGCAAAATGAGATGCCTCGTTCAAGAAGAGAAGTAAGTAGTTAAACAATTTAGCCATTGATTCAACTGCTACTATGAAGTTGGGAGAACCCCTAAAAAATAAACAACATATCAAATGGTTCACTTCAAGACTTATTCCCTATATCAGAGGAAAACTATATGGAAAATAGTTCAAAACACTTTGCAAGGAAATAGAGATGGAAATTAGACTAGAATTTCAGCCATGAACGCTTATTTCACTAAATTGGGACTTATTCTAGTCCCAACAGCTAAAAATATAGCCAATATTGGAATCCAATATTACTATTTTTGGATTCCAAAATGTCAAATATTGGAATTATCTGCATTCCAAAATCACATATTGGATTCCAAAATCACACATATTGGATTCTAAAATCATATTGGATTCTAAAATCACACACATTGGATTCTAAAATCACACATATTGGATTCCAATATCACATATATTGGAATCCAAAATCACCTATATTGGAATCCAAAATCACCTATATTGGAATTATATGTACTCCAAAGTCCCATATATTGGAATCCATAAAATCAAATATTGGAATCCATTATATAGGCTAGCGTCTGCTAGGCATTATTTATGATTTTTATGTATAGAACATGCTTATGTTTTATAAGGGCTAGCAGCTGCCAGCCATTATTTATGTTATGTTATAAGGGCTAGTGGCCACCACCATTATTTATGTTATGTTATATGGTCTAGTTGATGTTAGGCATTATTTATGACATGTTATGTACATAACATGTTTCTAATTTATATGGGATAGTGAACATATTCTCTTGTCCTTCAATGGTTACAACAAAGGCCACAACAACGTGGTGTTAAATTTGATGTCCTGTTTAGATGTATTTTATCATTTTTATATAGGCTAGCGGCCACTAGGATAATGACTTTCAAGATATGTGAGACACTTCCAGGTTCATTTACTATGATGGGATTGAACCTCATTATAACTAGAGAATGACTGAAGATATTATGAAGAAAATAGTAGAGGGCGTCAATCTAGACTATGAGAATATAATTAAATGTAATCCATCTTTTGATGTGCATGGTAGTGGTGCGAACCACCATCTTCTTTTTCCAACCGATGATATTCGGTGGTGGTAAGAAAAATTCTAGATCTTCATTATCCTCTTATTCAAGCTCCCCACATATATCACTCTATCAAACACCATCATCTGTTTCTCCTAACTCAAGAAATGGGAAAAGTAGGGAAATCCTCACGTGTCTGGGGTAAAGCTTAATGGTTTGCAGAAACTCAAATCTCCCTACAAATAAAAATAAACAAACATCACCATGAGAAAAAATATCAAAATCAATTTAAAAAATCAAGATTTGATAGCTTTGTTGTAGTGAAATCAAATAAATCATTATAGTAAATGAGGAAAGTCAAAAGAAAAGGAGAATTATTGCATTCAAGAGAAATACAACTTATCCTATCAACACTAAAAACCCTACAAAACCTTAACCAGAAATAAGTAAAAGACTCCATAGAAATATCTTTGACAATCTTCTTCATCATCCCGATGATATTCGGTGGTGGGAGAAGAAATTTTATATATTCATTACCTCCTAACATCTCCCTCTATCGACTCCATCACTCTCATACCTAGCTAAAGAAAGTAGTGAAATCCTCACGTGTACAAAGAAAATTTATCGTTGGTTTGCAAACACTCAAATCACTAGTTATCGCAGTAAAACCCTACAAATAAAAATAAGCATACTTATGCTCGTGTAAACTTCTTGTCAAGGTTTTTGAGTTAATATTTTTAGGGTTTGAGGGTCCGAGGGCTTCTTATTCTCTCTACAAAAATACCAAATAATTTAGGGTTATTGTCCCATTGACTCTTCATATTTTATTTATATTTAAGTGAATTTAAATAGTAAATTACTATTACAATCCTTTCAGTCAAACACCTCCAAAGCCTCATATTTAACATCATTGAGATCCCAAGGCTCAATGTGAACCAAATCTTCCCCCATATTCCTATTAACAGTTAGGCTATCATGAAGAAAAACTCTCTATTTAGTTCTACATAGATAGATCCGATCACATGCAACCGCAATACCAATACACCAAGTATTACAAGAACATTAACATCCCCTTAATAGTTATAAACCCCGACAACGCTCACATTACAAGAACATTAACATCCCCTTAATAGTTATAAACCCTGACAATGCTCGCATTACAAGAACATTAAAATCCCCTAAACCTAGATTCCAATAGAGGAATAAACTTAGATTACAAGAACATTAACATCCCCTTAATAGTAATAAATGTGTGACATCATTCATCATTAACCCCCACATCACCTTCCACCATCCTTGCATACCTCAAAAGAAGGGACATGAAATCATTGTAGACATTTTCCTCACACACTTGACACTTTAAATGAAAATTAAAATTATCCTACTCCCCTTGTTAGGAGGATATCTTTTTGTAATTAAATATAGATATGAAATAAATTAAAAATCCTTTTCTAAAGGTAGAATTATGGTAAATCATTTTAAGAAGAATTTGAATTTCGTTGTAATACTATTCATCATTCACGCGAATCCCAAATTCACATAATAATTCATTGCAAATTAAAATTATTTTCATGATATCTATGAACACACTAATTGTTGAAGTGCCTGACAATTTTTAAATTCTTTATATACCTTAAACCGATGTGATTTTTTTTTCAAAGAGACAGTTTGAAGTCGAGAGGATAATATGACCTTAAAAAATCAAAGTAAGAGAGTTAATACTTAATGCTCACTAGGTAATGCCAGTGTAGCTTATCGAGGTAAATTAACATTAATCAAATAAGAATTCACTAGAAATAAAAATGTTATGTACACATTTTTTATATATTAAGATATCTATTATCGTTTAAATCCTTTATTGTATTATAAATTTCCTAAAGATAATCACACATATTATACATATAAACATTATTAAGATAGTTAGGCACATTATATAGAAACTTGTCAAATAAATTTAGGGACAAATTACATAATTTTCTTTTTTAGATAGTTCAATGATTTTGACAAGAGCTATGAAGTGGGGGATTGATGATTCCCCACCCTATAATTATCCCACATTTTGATCGATGAAATGCTACATACAAAAACTAAAAATGAGTATGAAAGATAATGAGGCCAACATGTAACATGAATAATCAGGCCTGCAAAAAACATAGAGCCGTGAATACAAAAAAATAAAGTGGGAATGATAGAGAAACCCTAGGGTTCCACCTAGCCAAGTGTTGTAATCATCTTGAGAAAGGAAAAGGATGTGCTAGTAATAAAATTCAAGTACACCATGTGATCAGGAAGGGGTGGGGTTGGTTTTGTGAGTGCGACTAAGTCCAAGGATGGCACACTAGAGATACACACCCCATCTAATTGACATATGCTTTGAACAACATCGGAAAATTAAATTAGAACCCCTAATTTCAATTCTAGGGCATCACAAATCATGTTTTCAACCCCAAAAGGTGATAGACAAGGATTCATATTTGCAAAGAGATAAGGAAGGTATACTTCTTCCAAAGCTTTGACTAAACCCACACGATGATTTGGGTAAATGAAAAGGGATGCGACCGCAATGACCACTATTTTATCTGCACACAACACTAGGCAATTGAACACAAATATTCCTGAAATCTTAGAGTTTACACAAGCTCTCATGGTGCTCCGAGAGATAATCCACACCTAGGACATTCATAATTGCAGTCATAACATCTACGGAGTCTATGCGAGAAGACATTGCGAAGATGACTGTCAGACACAATAGAGATGAAATTTGTTTCCTTCTTGTTGCTACGTAAGAGGATGAATGGAACATACGTAGATTCCATGAGAGGGAGGGGAAAAAAATAGACAAAAATGTGATAAAATTAGTGAGGAGAGGTGAAAGCACAACCCAATAATTAAATAGTCCCATGACTCGTGTGAGGAAGGTCGATGCAATAAAAAATGGATGACATCATCAACTTTTTCCCATGTATTGACTAGATTATTTAATGAAAAGGATCTTATATTATATTAAATGCAACATGATATAATATTATCTCAAAAAAATAAGTGGGTGGTATGAGAGAAAGCCCCAAAGCCACAAGCACACTAGGAAAATCCTAGAAAAACAACAAAGCAAAAACTATAAGGGAGTCTGAGGAACACCAAAAATAAAGGATAGATTATGAATAAAGGATACCTCGATTGATAAACACACATTATACAAAATTGAATTACTAGAGACAGTCACACACATTATACAGAAAGGTGTTATCAATTAAATCTACCACACCACCCTTGGAGCCAACCCGGACGAACAATGCATCTCCACCATATTTTAAATCATTGTCCTTGGATCATGGTGGGCATGGGTGATACAACAAGATTTATTCTAAGTAGATGTCTATAAATTTTTATGAGGGTTATTGGTTGGTAGAATCACCGATATTATTCCACTTGCATCGCTAGAGATCACGCTTGTTAAGGTGCAATTTTGCCACTTTGTGAATGTGCATCTTAGTGGTGTCAACGACCTCTAGCCATGCTATTTGAACTTATATTCCATGATCTTCTTCATGTCATTTTCATCTGGCCCAATGATATTTGGAAGTGGCTGATGAAAATATAGGTCTTCGTTATCCTCCTCTTTAAGCTCCCCATCACACTCTGTTGGATGCCATCAATTTTTATTTTTATACTTGCTAGCTGGCAACTAGACTCTATTGTTGCTTTGGAATAACCTTTTATAACAGTTTTAAAAATTCATGAACATTATGTTTTAAAGTGTATAACCTGTTTCCTATAAAGAGTGAAATATGTAACACTTTTCTCATTCTCCTTAATCACTCAAATCATTGGTTATCATAGTAAAACCCTACAAATAAAAATAAGAATACTTATGCTCGCGTAAACTTCTTATCAAGGTTTTGAGTTAATATTTTTAAGGTTTGAGGGGTATGAGGGCTCCGAATTCTCTCTACCACAAATCTTGAAAAATTTAGGATTACAGTCTTATTGACTCTTCATATTTTATTTAGATTTAAGTAAATTTAACTAGTAAATTACTATTACAAATAAAATTAAAAAACATGTTCATTAAAGTAGATACCTATTGAACGTAATCAACATAGGATAACCTTGTTTGAGAGTGATGACATAGTACATTGCAGGGGCACTTGATCTCTTCGCGCATGTTAGCAAGACACTCTCTTAGGAGAACATGTTTCTTAGAAGAACAAAGAAACCAACTCAAATCCTTTATATCATAATTTACATTAAATTTGGTGGAAGACATCAAACAATACAGAACTTCAACATCTTTCATTATCTTAAGAGGTTAAAAAATTAGAATACAAATCATCTAGAAAAATACCACAGGAGTGGCCCATTCATCTATGAGAATATGATTATCATAACCATAACCATTGAGATTATTGATAGCTCTCTATGTGTCCTCCCTATTGATGAAATTAACAAAACCAAACCCCCTGCTAACCCTTGTTTTCTAATCCATGGCCACATAGACATGCATGATGTGTCCAAACATCTTGAAAAGCTCATGTAGATCAACATCTAGTGTGTTATCGAACAGATTGGTGACTCAATTAAAAATTTCATCATTTTTGTGGCACATGGTGTCACCAAAGTGTTCCACAACACCCCTAAGTCTAAGAAGGACATAGGTTGATCACCCAAGTAGTGGAAGAAGTGGTAGTATTGCTAGTGTTTCTTCCACCTATGGTGAGGCCCTCGAGGCCTTATCCATTGTTAAGGTGTCTATGGTACTAGTGGGGGAGAGATCCTTGTAAGTCAATTATGATGTCTAGTTATCTCCCTTCTTACTGTAGATAGGGAAAACCATGAGCACCACACCACCCTTGGAGCAAGACAGACAAACAGAGAATCTCGCCATATTTTGAATCATCATCCTTGGATCCCGGTGGGTGGGGGCGCTGCAGTAGGATTTCTTCTAAGGATATGCCTGTAAAGTTCACTGAGGGTTCTTGGTTGGCAATAACACCAAGATTGCACCATTTGCAGCACTAGAGATCATTTGTTAAGGTGCACTTTGGCCACTTTGCATGGATGCACATGGTAGTGGTGTAAACCACCTTCTAGCCATGCTCATTGAACTTGTATTCAATTATCTTCTTCACATCGTTTTCATCTGGGCTAATGATATTTGGCGGTGGGTGATGAAAATCAAATTCTTTGTTATCCTCCTCTTTAAGCTCCCCCATCACACTCGTTTAGATGCCATTAATGTTTCTATTTTATATCAAGCTAGCCGATAGGCTCTATTTTTTTCCTTGGAATAACATTTATAACAATTTTAAAATGTCATTAACATGTTTCCTATAAAGAGTGCAATATGTAACGCTTGTGTCATTCTCTTTAATCACTCAAATTGTTGGTTATCGCAGTAAAAACCTACAAATAAAAATAAGAATACTTATGCTCGTGTAAAATTCTTTTGATGGTTTTTGAGTTAGTATATTTTTAGGGTTTAAGGGGACTGAGGCCTCTATATTATCTCTGCCACAAAACTTGAACAATTTATGGTTACGGTCCCATCAACTCTTCATATTTTTTTAGATTTAAGTGAATTTAACTAATAAATTACTATTACAAATAAAATTAAACAAACATGTTCATTAAAATGGATACCTATTGAATCTAATCAACAAAGGACAATCTTGTTTGAGAGTGAAGACATATGACATTGCAGGGTTAGTTGATCTCTTCGTGCATGTAGCAAGACACTCTCTTAAGAGAACATGTTTCTTAGAAGAACAAAGAAACCAAATCAAATCCTTTATATCATCATTTACATTAAATTCGGTGGAAGACATCAAACAATACAAAAATTCAACATCTTTCATTGTCTTAAGGGTTAAAAAAGTAGAATACAAATCATCTAGAAAAATACCACAGGAGTGGCCCATTCATCTTTGAGAATAAGATTATCATAACCATAACCATTGATTTTATTGATAGCTCTTTGTGTGTCCTCCATGTTGATGAAATTAACAAAACCAAACCCCCGATAACCCCCATCTTCTGATCCATGGCCACGTAGACATGTGTGATGTGTCCAAACAGCTTGAAAAGCTCATGCATATCAACATCCATCGTGTCCTCGAACAAATTGGTAACTTGATCAGAATTTTCATCATTTTTGTGGTGCATGGTGTCACCGGAGCAGTCCACAACACCAATTAGAATAGGAGGGATGTATTTTTATTGCCCAATAGTGGAATAAGTGGTAGTACCATCAGCCGCTGCTTCCACATGTGGTGAGCCCTCTCGTGGCCTTATCCATTGTTAAGGTGTCTGTGGCACCGGTGGGGGTGAGATCCTTGTAAGTCCATTTTGATGTCCAATGATCTCCTTCTTACCATAGATATGGAAAACCATGAGCACCGCACCACCCTTGGAGCTAGCTAAGATGGAAAACACATCTCCACCATATTTTGAATCATTAGCCTTGGATCTTGGTAGGTGGGGGCACTACAGTATGATTTATTCTAAGGAGATGCTTGTAAAGTTTGCTAAGGGTTCTTGGTTGGAATAAATTCCAAAATTGCACCACTGGTGGCACTAGGGATATCTCTTGTTAAGGCACACTTTGGCCACTTTATGGATGCACATTGTAGTGGTGTGAACCACCTTCTAGTTGTGCTCGTTGAAATTGTATTCCATGATCTTATTCACGTCGTTTTCATCTGGCCCAATGATATTCAATGGTGGCTGATGAAAATCCAAGTCTTCATTATCCTCCTCTTTAAGCTCCCCCATCACACTATGTCGTACGTCATCAATGTTTCTATTTTATATTGGCTAGCAACCACTAGGCTTTATTTGTTGCTTTGGAATAACATTTTTAATAGTTTTAAAATCTCATTAGCATTATGTTTTAAAGTGTATAATTTTTTTCTTGTAAAGATTGGAATATGTAATTCTTGTCTCATTCTCCTTAATCAAAATATAACATGTTTTAAGGGCATGTTTGTGTATCGTTATCCTCGCATTCAAGCTCCCCACATCTCACTCTTTCAGACACAATCACTGTCATCCCTAGCTCAAGAACATGAAAGCAGTGAAATCCTCACGCATCTAGAGAAAAGTTATCGTTGGTTTATAGAAACTCAAATTGTTGGTTATCATAGTAAAACCCTACAAATAAAAATAAGAATACTTATGCTCATATAAAATTCTTGTCTAGGGTGGACAACACATCTCCACCAGATTTAAGATTAAGGTTTTTTTAATAAAAAATAAATGTTTTTAATTTGGTTTAATCCCCACAGATCTGCCAAATCATCAAGTACCGAACAACATAGAATAACATTTGATAGCACAAGTTACTCTCTTAGGAGAACATGTTTCTTAGAATAATAAAGGAACCAAATCAAATTATTTGTATCATCACTTACATTAAAGTCGGTGGAAGACATAAAACAATATATAACTTCAACATCTTGCATTTTCTTAAGGGGTTAAAAAATTAGAATACAAATCATCTAGAAAAATACCACATGAGTGACCCATTTGACTCTATGAATAAGATTATCATAACCATAAATATTGATCTTATTTATAGCTCTCTACGCATCCTCCTCGTTGAAAAATTAACAAAAAAATCACCTAATAACCCCTCTTATGATCCATGGCCATGTAGACCCATGTGATATGTCAGACGGCTTGAAAATCTTGTAAAAATCAACATCCATCATGCCCTTCTACTGCGGATATGGAAAACTATGAGCACCTTTGCACCTTGGAGCCGGCCCAGATGGACAACACATCTCCACTAGATTTTGAATCATCGGCCTTGGATCCCAGCGAGTAAGGGGTACTACAACATGATTTCTTCTAAGGAGATTCCTGTAAATTTTGTTGATGGTTCTTAGATGGAAGAAGTGTCAAACTCGCATCACTCATGGCACTAGAGATCATGCTTGTTAAAGCACACTTTGGCCACTTTGCGGATGTTTGTCGTAGTTGTGTAAACTACCTTCTCATTGTGTTCATTGAACTTGTATTCCACGATCTTCTTCACACCATTTTTCATCTGGCCCAATGATATTCGGTGGTGGATGATAAAAATATAGGTCATATTTATCCTCCTCTTTAAGCTTGCCCTATCACACTCTACCAGATTCCATCACTATTTCTTTTTTATACTAGCTAGTGGTCTGCTAGGCTTTATTTGTTGCTTTGGAATAAAAAATTTAACATTTTAAAATTTCATTCCAAACCTTGTTAAGATTTTTGAGAAATCTATTTTCATTCCTGGATCATCAATAAATGGTTGTTTGGTCACAATGAAATCATCTGTATGATCATGATGCAATTTTCCACACAATAATTAAAAAGAACTTTAAAATAATGATTTGAAAAAAAATAAATAGAAAATGTTTCAGTTTTATACAAGTTAGCGGCTATTAGGATTTATTTTTTCTTTGGAACAAGGTTTTATCATTTTCAAACTGTCATTAAGATTAACATATGAAGATTTGGTAAAAAAATCATTTTATGATTTCAGGGAAGCCTCCATGGATCTGTAAATCAATAAGCATAGGGGAGAGGGGCTAGTAGTGGTACACCCTAAGTTAAGGGGTCCACACAATTAATTATTTATCACATGAGATTGTGATTTTTCACTAATATGTAGTTCAAATTTGTGTTAGCTTATATTTTTCTTTGGAATGTTCAATTGGAGGGAAATCCATATTTTGAATTGATTTAAAATAATAAATTTGAGTTACACTACAACCAAGGTGGAAACCAATACTTGAATATGGGTGAAAATGCTTGAACATTGATTTTTTATACTTGTACATGGGTAAAAGGTCTTACATGTCATGATGTGATTGGCTACTCTACATAATTATTATGTCAAAATAAATAACTACTTGACAATACTATGACAACTATTGGGTATTGTGTGATCAATAGTCATGTCAACTATTGGACCTTGTTCACCTATTGGCCCCTCTCCCCTAACATTTTTCTTATAGGGTTTAGTAGCCGCTAGGATTATTTTTTTCTTGCGAATAAGGTTCCTATTAGTTTGAAATTTCTTTAAGATTAAACCATACATAACTAGGAAACATTGTTTTTTATTTTAGAGAAGCCAACATCGATGTGTGAAACAAAAGTTTAAACTATGTAGATCTGGGAAAACTAATTATTTTATTGGTCCATGATCCACAATTGTCTCTTCACCCAAGTTAGAGAAAAATGTTTTCTTTCTTGAAAAAGAATTAAAAATGATTGCGCACTATGAATCTTTAAGAACCTTAAGGTAGTTACTTTTATCCATAAAAATTCATAATACATTGATGGATTTGGAAGAAAAGTATATAATTCAAATGCTAATTGTGTGTTTGAACGTTTTCAATTATCTACACATGATTTTGTGTTCTCATGCATGTTTCAACCATGTACATAATTCAATATAGATTTTCGAATCAATCTTATAGTTTTCATCAAATATCTAGTATGTTGGGGGTTTGAGAGTAATTTCCTCTTTGACCTCGTGCAACAAGAATCTTGCGTCATCGATCAAAAGTATATTGTTTTCACCATAGACATTACCATAAATTTCTACTATCCATTAGCTTGTATTTGTTTTCAACTTACATTGTTGGCATCCCCAAATGAACCTAAAGTGGGTTTCTCACAGACATCTAAATTTTTGATGAACATGTATTTCATCATTGTTGAATCCATAAATGAAGACCATAAGGTAGTGTCAAAATATTTTGATGTAGTACTTATTAAGTCAACACTAAACTCTTGTTCAAAGTATTCAGTATTCTTAAATCTAAAATATGGAACCATATTACGAGGTATTTTTCGCCAATACTAGAAATTCCAAATAGAAAACCTTCAACTCCTAAAACTAGTAATTTCCAAGGCTTCCCAATAGGATCTATAAAAAAACTCAGAATCAATGTAAGCTTCCAAAAGTGATTAAAAACAAGGCATCAAAGTATTTAATCATAAATAAAAAACAAGTTATAAAACTATAACATCATCTCAATCATAGTGAAGATATAAATACTACCTACTTTTAAATTTGTAATCTCAACATATAAAATAAAGAGTGACCATATGACTGTACAAATGAATATCATTGTAAAAACATTTTGAAATAATTAATAGTTATATATTTTCTATTTTCTATAATTTTTGGATGCCCTCTGCAACACTCAAACCCTGACATAGTATATGTGTTATGTTTATGTAAAAATCATCATCAACCACTTATCTTTGAAACAATTTTATTCATTGGATTTCTTCCCCACCATAAAATTTTCTAGAGGGTTTCCCTTTGGGCCCATTGTAATACACAATGTGTTTCTAAGGCCGAAAACAATACCATCTCTACTCCAAATATTTTGGAGATCTTTTTCTACAATTTCATCTTCTACACAACAATGTTCTTTACCCAAAATAATAAATGGTTTGAATTCAAATACTATTTTTTTCAAATCCTTAATCAACTTTTCAACTTCAGCACAAGAGAGATAGCTAGACCAAAATCCCACTTCACATTTTTTTGTCCAGTATCTTTAAAAATTCTTTAAGCCCACCTCGCAAGTTGAAAGTTTCCTTACCGAACTTGATTGTCAACTCTTTATAGGATTGGTTTTCTCATAGAGAAAACCCTCCAAATATAAAATAATTAAATAATTCTCTTGGCCAACTTCACAGAAGTAATTTTTTCTCAATTGTTTGTAATTTGATATTAACCAATTTAAATAATCAAAATTTCATTATGTTAACACTTACTGATTGAGACTTCATCCTAGATTCCCACGCACTCCTCTCGTAGGTTCTTGTGATGCTTGTTCTATATAAAAAAATAAATCAATTCAAAATAAATTTTAAGTCGATGTAAAAAATATGTGAAACAACTCGCTTTTATACAATATTGCATAGATATAGTTGTATATTAGTGACCAATAGGCGTAAGTCATTAATGCCTGGACTATGTTTGGGTTGATAGTCTATGATGGAATTAGCGACTGCTAAAATCCAACCGTATGTAAGTATTTTTTTCTTGATTGTTCGTAAATAAATATTAACCAATAAACCAAAAATTTACTCAATTAAAAATAAATCTAATTAAAAGATGCATGTTAGTGACCGCTAGGGTAATACATATTACAAATAAACTACTTTGATATAGGTTCCTTCAATTATGAGGGTCTTATAAATGATTTTCTTTATAATTGTATATGACTATCATACCATTTTCTGTCTACAAGTTCGTGTGTGACGTGCCAACAACCTCCCCATTTGGCATCAAATCTGAAAAAAATTGAATTTATTATTAAAAATATGTAAACAATGGTAATTAAAAACATCTTGTAGAGATAAATTTATAAAACAAGTATTTCCCACTCACCTTTTATAGATTCATTGGATGGATGGTCAATGACATATGGGGTAACAAGTTGAATTGCTTGAAACATACTACGAACAACATGGTCCATCTGTTTGTATGTGAAGAGGAAGAGACTATTTTTTCCTCTATTGTTTGGTTGTCTACATAAATATTGTATGTATTAGTTCAAATACATTAAACTAATAGAATTATTTAAAGTGATCTTAATCAATGTACCTTTTTTCAAATGAGAAAATTAATTTTGTAGAAACATTTCTTGATCATGGATTTAGCAATAAAAACCATAGATAGACCTGATTTAACCAAATCATGCAGTGCAACACTACCGCCATACAATAATATAACCAGAGAATTATCATAAGCGAGTCCAACAAAAATATGAGACCAAAACCCATAATATATCTCGTAAATAAAAGGATGTGTATTTCCTCATAGGTCAATTTCACTTGATACTCCAAATCATTTGAGACTCGCATAAGTACATCAATAAAATTGGTATCAATCTAATTTTTGTTTACATCGTTTTATGCTGGAAAATTTTAACAATAACTTCACAAGGAGCATGTGAAGACATAATGTGATCCTTTCTAAACTACATCTTAGTATGTAATGACTTGTATTTGATTTCAGCAAAAAAAACAAATTAGGCACAAATGGTATGTTGGTCGTCAAGAATGTAGAACTGCACTTCATCCCTTTTCAGGTCATCTGGATCCTTGATTTGCACAAGTTCCTTTGTAGAAGGTAAATAGGGAAGAAGAAGTGCATCCCTTAGTGTAGGAATAACATTAATCAACATTGAATAGACAATAAGGTCAACATTCTCATCATGCATAACATGTAATTGATATTTTGGAGGTGCCAAATGACACCTAGAAACTTCAATTGGAAAAGCATCACCATCGAACAAAAAATTAATTGTTTAACATTTTAAGTTTATGTTTGCTCAAATATATTGGTCATTTTCTTCAACAAAAATCTGATTTGTTATTATTTTTAAGCCCTTGAAACTTTGACTTAGATGAATCTATCTCTAATTTAGACAAATAATATCTCCTTAGGGTAGTAAATATCTTTACATGTTTTGGTGGAGAAAGAATTTTTTTCTATTCAATAATGAAAAATAGAAGAGGTATACTCACTTCTATATAATTTTTTGAATACAAAATTCATGTTATTATGAAATTAAAGGGCCTTTCCATAGTCTATTTTTTTTTTCCTGCATGAAATTCCCCAAATTCCAACCATAATTAAGATAATAACACACCTTATTTTCTCTAGAAGCCTTCATTTCTAGTTTCTTGAACAATGAAACTTCCAACTCCATGTCAAGAATAAGGCACTTATTCAGTACGACATCAATGTGTTAAACCTAAATACGCAATGTTTTCTCATCAATAACTTTCAAATTTAGTACCATACTCGACTTCTTTGACAACGTCCTCATCAACAAAAAAATAACCATAGATCAATGTGGTAATTTTCTGGGGAATGCATTTCTATAAACTAGTTATTGTCTCTCTTTTTCCAATCCTTCACTCCTTCAATCAAATTAATTTGCATGAATGGAGTGCAACCAATGGAAGATATATTACATGACAAAAGGAATTAAACAAATTAATATTTCGTAAGTAATTAGAAAGGACAAATATTATTTCTCAACAATGCAATAACAATGAGATGTCGTATCTTAATGTCATTATTTTCATAGATTAGAAGTCAAAAGGAATAAATATTTATAGGATAGCGGTTTCCAGGCATACTTCAACCCGCCTTTAGTTATAAAAAACAAGAAAGCATTAATAAAAAAATTGTTATGTGTTGCACTAAGAAATTTAAAAAACTAGTCACTATTAAATATGGTGTGTGTCAAGTAGTGAATTTTTTACTAGAAGTGAATACTAGTGGTTGCTAGCATCTATATATTCTCATCACCGTAAAAAACATAACACTACATCATTGTGAAAACTTGGAATCCAACATGGGTGATAAGGGTTGAGAATTGATTATTTAATAATAGCAAATCTTACAGTCGTTATTTATTTGGCAATTGTAATTAGGTGCCTTTTATAGTTCTCATAAGATATATCATGTATATCACATAATTGAAATCAATTAGTATAAAGGAAAATATCTAGTTGTCACTATGTTCAATTAGTAATAGAAAGTTATGGTTTCCGTGATCAAACCTTAATATTTTTTATTTTAAAATTAGTGATCAAATAACAAAAAAATCATTGAAAACCCTGACATCTGCTAGGATCCTCATGGTGGCTAATATACCTAACAGGCGTTAGGCTTAAGATTACATGTTTGACTACGTGTATTGTATTATCTTGAATCTACGTTTTGAATCATGTATATTTAGAAAAAGTCATAAAAAAATTTCTTGTCTTGGAGTATTTGTTGTCTTCTCTTGTCTTGGAACATCAAATAAATGTAGTAAGCATCCTCCCTAGTAGTCACTAGTCTTGTAAAATTTAAATACAATAATGGATCATAGTTAGTTTTTAGTGAAGTTGTTACTACTTGTCCCGTATAAAAGACAACAAATATCCTAGCAGCCACCAACATCAAGATAGTATGTTAGGCTAGGAATAACATGTAATAGAATTTGAATATTCTTGTGTTAATTATGTGTATTCAAAAAAGTGGTAAATATTTTTAATTATGTGTATTTAGGAAAGTGGTAAATATCTTTCTTGTCTTTGAATATTAGTTTTCTTCTCTTGTCTTGGAACATCAAAGAAATGAAAATTCTTGGTGACCACTAAGGTATCAATGAAAATTTTTAGCAACCATTAAGTATTTAAGTAATGAAAAATTCATTGTCTACAGTATCGATAAATATAAGTGTTGGAGCATAATAATAAAAGAACATAGTTTAAACCTGAAGACATAGCCTGTTTATCTTGGTCCTGCATATTTTAAGAAATTACCCGTTAAACATAATAGTCTGTAATAATTTACTAAACATCAAGGGAGAATATGTACATGAACCTTTCTCAGGAATAAAGGATCAGAGGTTGTGAAGAGAAATGTTTGTTTTATGTTTACCAATTATTTATTGATGAGAAGGCTAGTAGTCGCTAGCCTCTACAATATCAGGGAATCCATTTTAACGATGCAAAAAACAATCTCAATAGTTTTGTTGTCATTGTTTGTAATTATTTTATATTAGATGGACTATCCCTGGCAGAGCCAAGTCCTTGAATACATACCTTCAAGAAGGTTGACGACTTATGTAGTTCTCATTTGATATTTTATTCATAAAACATAATCCATATATTTTCATATATAAAAAAAATGCTTTGCAACCGGTAAGTGTCATTAGTTAATGAAAGGTAAGCACCATTAGTTAAGGATGGTAATAAAGATAGACACATAGTTAGGTCGGGTTTAGATCATAGTAGAGGAAATGAGCCAGTTATCATGAATCCTAATGTAAGAGGTTTCTAGAGCCACTTAACAATCATAAAAAAATTAAAAATACCCTTTAATAGATCATGGTTTTTTAATATGTCGATTTTCTTTTACACATTTAAATTATGTGGAGAAAATATTTTTAAGGGATTTAAAATAATTACTTTTGAGTACAAAGGAATTTAAGGCAACCCATTACTTGAGAATAAAATCACCTTTTATGGGTTGTTTATGTGGCACCATTTCATTGGATAATTTATTGATGAGACTTGATGTGACTTACTTTATCGGCTAGTTTTTATTTAATTTTTAACTTGAATTCAAGAAATTAATGGATCCACGAAAAAATAATGCATGACTAATGATTATAAATTTAGTAAACTATTAAATATATAAATCATAAGTAATTTGGGTATCTTTGGGAAAATGGGAATTCAAACTAATAATTTTGCTGAAGCATTATCTGCTCTATGGGGCCTGAGAATTGCCCAGACTCAAAATATTCAAAACCTCATTATTGAAGGGGACTCCCTGAATATCATTAATCTTCTTAAACAGTGCTCATCTCCAAGTTGGAGCATCAAGGATTTTATCTCAGAGTCCATAAGTATTAGTCATACTTTCAATAACATCAGGATCATGCATACTTACCGGGAGGGTAATAAATTGGTGGATGCACTGGCTAATTATGGCATTAATGTTAACCTCACTGTTTGGGATAATAATAGCATCCCTAAGCAGCTTCAAAACAACATTCATGCGGATTTCTATACGCAAGCAATATCTAGAGCTGAGTTATGATTTTTGGGTGTGGATCAGCATCAATAATACTCCCACATGTGTTGACTTAAAGAATATGATGATGCAAATCATGTCAAATAAACAAGATAGTGTGAAATATATGGGGAATTCCAAGTGGAGTTACATTGATTTGAAAATCGCGCATGCGGGCTGCACTGCGACTGCTAAAAGCCGAGATACAAAGCTCCATGGAAACCGAAGACAACAGTAATGTGATTGATGACAGGGAGCAGGCTATTCCCACATGTGATTTTCCATAGGCTCAGATCAGCAGACACGCAACCATTCGTGGGAAAAGCAATGGCTCTCATTTCCAATATTGTGTGGATTACAATAGCAAAAAGCGGACTGGCTTCAGCGCTCACAAGAATTTGGGAATTTGTTGCAAACAGTTAAGCACAAAGAAGATGGGGGGTCCCCCTTTCCAAATTGAGCCTAGTGTGGACCCGGACTGGAAGGATAATATTGAGCTATGGAGCATACTCAGCAAGGGTGGCATCACCAACTTCATGGAGAAGGTTCAGGGGCATGATCAAAGCATCTCTATGTGTTTTGCAAAGGATTGGAAGGAGCGGACTATAGAATATGGGGGGTAGAAGATCTTGGTCAATGAAGAACTTATTGCTGAAGCGACCAGCCTTGGCTTGGAGGGCTACCATTTCTTTAACAAAAGGGTCGACAGAGATGTTGAAGAGAGGAGATTTGTGGAGGGATCTGAGAAGCTGATCTACGTTACAGTGGGCACGATTGTTAGCTCGATCCCTCCACCTTATGATGAGGTTACTCGCATGATGATATGGTTCATCTCCTTGGAAGGAAGGTTTGTCACTGTACCTGCTAAGCACCTTATCTTTCTTAACCACTTCCGTAGGAATCGCATGGTTTGTTTTCCCATTACTTGTTGAACTCTCTTGAGCGCTCCATTTTGGAGTATCAAAAGCATACCGGGCAGTTCCTTTATACCAGGGCTTATTTTCTGCTACATAAATGTTGTCTTCTTAAGTATCCTAGTCTCCCATCCTCTCCTAGCTCGGTTCCCCCTCTGCCGGGTTCTGTTGCTGCCAGCCCTGTTTCTCCATTCTCTGCCCCACCACATCTATTGTCACACCCCCCCTACCGGCCATCCAGATTCTTCTTCCATTCCCCCTACTACTGCTCCCACCCCCCACTTTGCCTCCACCTCGAACAGACTGGTTACCAGGGCTTCTAGAAAGCTTAACCTTGAGACTCTTGCTGTGGAGAAGGGTCCTCATGAAATTGAAATTGCACATGACCTCCTGAATATTAGTAGTGCTAGTCCCTGGGATGTGCATATGGAAAGCTCTTCAAAAAGGTTGGAAGCCTTAGAGGCTGATATGAAACTGTTGAAGGATGAGGTTAAGAACTTGGCAAAACAGAAAGGTAAGAGGAAAAAGGAGGAGGAGGTGGATATTGATAGCAACCAGATTGATGATATCTACAAGAAGCTGAACTCCTTAGACTCCCATTTAGGGAAGGCCAAAACTCGACATGATTACAACATGGCCATCTTTAGGGTGATTGAGGAGTTCATTGAGCAACATGTCAAAAGTGTCTCCAACCTCAGCAGAGTTCCAGCAACACTTTGGGGTAATGATAAGGAAAGCAAAAGGACCATTGAGCAGTTGGATAATACTGACGCTGCCCACATGACAACTTTGGGTATGTTCCATTCCTGGAAGAATATCAAGACCAGCATAGACAAAGCTACCAAAAAGTAGTTGTAGATGCTTTAGTTGTTCTTGTATGTTTTTATGTTGTTTTTATGCTTTTTTTTGCGGTCTCTCTACTGCTTTTTTGCAGTATTTTTGTTGTTTTGTCTTGTTTGGGTAGCTATTTTTTGGCTACTTTGAGCTTCATTGTCACATTTGGATTCTGATCCTTTTCTCTCTGGTTCTCATTCCTATTATGGCTCCTAGGCCATCTTTTGTACTAAAGGGTATAGTCCCTTTCAAAAAACTATTTTCCAATAATAAAAAAATAAAAAAATTCAGTAAGTTTAAGCGCTGGAACATTAATTATATAAATAAGAAATTTACTAAATAGCTAGATTTTGTGATAAGATTTCCAATAAATATCTTGATTGGCTAGACTCATCACCTTTCCAATAAACGTTGATATTAAAACCGTTGCCAAGCTTCTCTTAATTTCAAGCATGCGATGGCATATTCACTCCATATATTTATCTTATCGCTCCCCTTATTTTCACACCTTTTGGGTTTCTTTCATGATATTTCATTTATTCTATCATGGCTAGACCAATGTTTCCTTTCATGTAATTTTCCGCATCTGTGAGTGAAATGAGATTTTATACCAAAATTTCACGTCACCGTTTGAAATCCATTTTTGGATTGAATCAAAGCAAGACCTGGTTGTAATTGAGGGAGTTCTTAGAGATGATTATCTTTCTTTAGAGGGATGTCCGAGGGTAAATGTGGAAGTTTCTTTGATGTTTTTTTCATCTTCTTATCATACACTCGGCGAAGGATTAGGATTTGGAGATGGGTTGTCACTGGATCAAGCCAACATATAGGGTTGGCATGGAATCAAAATGGACAAAACCTTGAGTGCATCGTGGCCCTTTATTTCTGATGCTCGCTATAAATAGGAAGGTTTGGTACATGTAGATGTTTTTAGAGAGTTTTTCAAATGGTTTAATGTCCTAAATTGTTTCTTATTTGAAGTGGAAAAATGGGGCAAGACACAGTGACGGGTGGTAGGTTGTTTCACTTGCATGACCTAGATGTTATGTCTTCTCCACTGCAATAGGAACCAACACATTGGGATATTCTTCACTGGAAAGGTCATGAGGTGTACAATTGGTTAAAGAGTCGGGTTGCTACTAGAAAAGAGCATCTTTTCGGAACCACCAAAGTGAAATTGTTTTCACACCGTTCGCTCGTAGAGGTTAGGAATGGTCATGTGTTTTGGATAAATTAGTGCTTCTAAAATATTTCAGGTTGTATCTTTGTTTTGGTTGTTGTATAGCATTTCCATTTCCATTGTTATCGAATCATACTTGTCTGGCTTACTGGTCTAGGGTTTTTGTATTCCCAACCACTTCTTTTCTTAGCATTGGCCCTTACATTTTTTCACCAAATTATTGTTGTATCATTTAGGTTTTTAGACTCGTCCTCTCGTTATATCTATAATGTAAAGGTAAAGGGACCCTTCAACCCTCCTTTAATTATAAAATACAATAAATCATTAGTACAAGTTTATGTTATGCATTGCACTAAGAAATTTAAACAATTACTTGCTATTAAATTTGGTTTGTTTCAAGTTGTCATTTTTTTGGTAGAAGTGAAGATTAGTGGCCACTAGCATCTATATATTCTAGGATATCTTTCCATCAATGTAAAAAAACTTTATATCTTTAGGTTAGAGTGGCCTTAATGCAAGACAATAATGATCCTAGTAGTCACTAATCTTAATATTGTGTTATGTTACACCAATGCCACAAAATAATCTATGACCTTAGCACCCGCTATCCTTCGAATATCATGTGGTGGACTTTGAATAACATATTGAACTCAATGGATATTAGGCTAAAAATTTATTTTTGGAATATGTGTAATCACGAAATTCATTAAAATTTGTTATGTTACATGAAGGGAGTATAATAAGCTTCAATCTTAGGGGCTACGTGTAATTTGGAAAATTGTTAATATATGTCATGTCTTCGAATATTTTTTAGATGATTTAATGCTTTTGACAAGAGCTTCAAATCTGGGGATTGACAGGATCCCACCCAATTACAAACGTGAAATATAATCAATAAACCACATGACCCAAAGAAAAAAACCACAAAAACTAATGGGCTACAAGCCAAGCAAACCCAACATCAATAGAAACAAAATACCCAACCAATGACAACCAGGGATAAGAACTAGACATTAGATACGAGAGGCTAAGATTCTTGGCCACAAAGATATGCTCCTACCCACGAGAGACACCGACATGAGTAATGCGCAACAAGAAGTTTTATATAAATCCCAATTTCTTTCATAGATTGGCCACACCAGTAGAGTCTAGGACAAAGGGATATAAAATACCATGCAAATATAACTTCTCCAGTCCGCATTTTCTAACATTCATTTACTCTTGTTCGGGGATATATCGATTCCTTCACCAAGACCCTCAGAACAATCAACATGAACATCCGAAAAAAACTGCATCAAAATTGTGTTCCTAGAAGAGAGCTTGAATATCACCCTCCTTGTTTCCTCTATGGCCAACCCCTCATGAACAATGTTAGGTAGTATTTGAACCCTACCAAAATCCTCCAACACTTTAACAAAGTTGACTCACTTGGGGATTAATGAAGTGGAGGGAAATATCTCTCACCTTGTCAATATTTTTCCTAACCAGAAGAAGTTAGGACACGAACCAAGAGGTGACTTCCAAATTAACTCGATCTCTAGCTAACTCACCCAAATATTCCTCCCCATAATCCTCATAATTTCCTCATAGACAGAACTCGACACCTCCTTAAAGATAATCCTAATACGAGCCTGAGAAACACTCCCAAAAATGTCATCTCATGCTTCACGCCTTGTAGGAAAAGGAAAGGAAATGGAGGGAACTCCATACTCGTCTATCAAAATCCACACCACCACCAACCACCATAAGAAAATGGAAGAATGAAAAGGAATTCAGGACACTAAAAATTAATAATACCTCACTCCCCCTTCCTGAGATATGATATCTAGGAAATATTCCCACGTGCTAGCTCACCCTGATTTCATCGGGTCATCTCTCTTAATGATGCCTTGGTTAGCTAAGAAATCGGTGGCACAATTTTCTTCTCTATAATTATGGTTTAAAACCCTCTTAGGATTTTTCTCAACCAATGCAAAAAAATTTTATATAATAATCCAACTTCCAGGACAAATATTTTCCCTTTTGAACATCATTTATTACCACTGGGAATCACCTTCAATTTCTAAAGCTTCACAGCCAATGTTGACCGCTAGTTTGAGACCTTCCAACAAAGCTTGAGCCTCTACCTCATTACACATGTCTTCCTTTAAAGGAAAGGACCCATCTATTACTAAACTTCCATCCACATCTCTAATTAAACACCCCACTCCTAATAGGCCCGGGTTACATTTCCAGTGCTTCACAAAGATAAGCTCTCAAAAAGTGGGAGTGGGAGGAAACTTATGGATGGTAAACACTTCTATTATACTCGGATCTATGAACTAGAGTGATGGAGGAGCACTTTCTCTACATGGTACATAGGCGTGGGCTTGGGTCCTTAATCTTTGATGATTGATCCACATTCGAAGTGCCCCATTATGTTCTACTTGGTCCATATGGAGATTTTCAACCCATACCTCAAGGTGTCCCCATGGCCACTTATTGAAAGCATCCAATGATCTCAATGGGAATGGAACTTGGGTTAATGATTACAAACTACTTGTAAATTTTAGAGGGTAAATGCTTCTATTATACTAGAGCTATGCAATGGAGTGGTGGAGGAGCACTTTATCTAAGTGGGAAATGGGGGTGGGATTGGGTCCGTAATTTCCATTTGAGCGATCCACATTTAAATCACCCCACTATGTTCCACTTGGTCCATATGGAGAATTTTGACCCCTACCTCAAGGTTTCCCCATGGCCACTTATTGAAAGAATCCAATGAAATTAATGGGAATGGAACTTGGGTTGATGATTACAAACTACTTGTAACTCACCAATATCCCAAGAACTTGAGTTCATCTTGTCTTTGAATATTTGTTGTCTAGTCATGTATTTGAATATCCATCAAGTCATTACTAATTGTCATGTATGCAAGACAACAATTTTCCTAGTGGTCATTAACCTCAAGCCTCTATGATGTTGCAACAATGCTAATTCGAATAACATATTGAACCCAGCAGCTAATAGGCTTAAAATTGAACATAGCAGCCACTAGGATTAAATTTTTGTTTTGAATTCATGCGATAGACTTTGAATATACTATTGAGCTTTAGTGGTTGTTAGGATTTTTTTTTTTTGGAATCAAGAGTATTCAGGAAAGAAATGTAGTGAGAAACCACCCTAGTGGTCACCAATTGTTAAAAATAGTCTTTTAAAATTGAAATATAATTACGGGAGCATTCAAAGTGCTCCTCTATGTTCCACTTGGTCCATATGGAGAAGTTTGACCCCTACCTTAAGGTGTCCCCATGACCACTTTTTGAAAGCATCTAATGGACTCAATGGGAATGGAACTTAGGTTTATGATTATAAAATACTTGTAAATTTTGGATGGTAAATGCTTCTATTATACCAGAGATGTGAATTGGAGTGGCGGAGGAGCACTTTCTTTAATTGGGACATAGAGGTGGGCTTGGGTCCTTAATTTCTACTGAGTGATCCGCATTCAAAGTACCACACTATGTTCCTCTTGGTCCATATGGAGAAGTTCAACCCCTACCTTAAGGTGTCCCCATGACCACTTATTGAAAGCATCCAATGAACTCAATCAGTAGAACTTAGGTTGATGATTACAAAATCTATAAATTTTGGATGGTAAATGCTTTTATTATACCAGATCTATGAACTGGAGTAGTTGAGGAGAACTTTCTCTAAGCGGGACATGGGGGTGGGCTTGGGTATTTAATGTCCATTCAAAGTGATCCACATTCAAAGTGCCCCACTATGTTCCGCTTGGTCCATATGGAGAAGTTCGATCCCTACCTCAAGGTGTCCCCATGACCACTTATTGAAAATATCCAATGAAATCAATAGAAATTGAGCTTTCGTTGATGATTACAAACTACTTGTAACTCACCAATAGCCCAAGAAATTGATTTCATCATGTCTTTGAATATTTTTTTTCTAGTCATGTATTTGAATATCTACCAAGTCATTACTAATTGTCTTGTATGAAAGACAACAACTATCCTAGCAGCCACTAACCTCAAGCCTCGTGATGTTGCAACAACATTGATTTGAATAACATATTGAACCCAACAACCACTAGGCTTAAAATTGAACACAACGGCCGCTAGGCTTAAATTTTTGTTTGGAATTCATGTGATATAATTTGAATATACTATTGAGCTCAGCGGTTGCTAGGCTTAAATTTTTGTTTGGAATAATGAGTATTTAGGAAATAAATGTAGTACCACCCTACAAGTCACCTAGTTATTAAAAATAATCTTGTAAAATTGACATATAATTTCGGGAGCATTCAAAGTGCCCCGTTATGTTTCTCTTAGTCCATATGGAGAATTTCGACCCCTACCTCAAGGTGTCCCCATGGCCACTTATTGAAAGCATCCAATGAACTCAATGGGAATGGAACTTGGGTTAATGATTAAAAACTACTTGTAAATTTTGGATGGTAAATGCTTTTACTATACCAGAGATATGAATTGGAGTGGTAGAGAAGCACTTTCTCTAAGCAGGACATGGAGGTGGGATTGGGTCCTTAATGTCCACCGAGTGATCTGCATTTGAAGTTCCCACTATGTTCTTCTTGGTCCATATGGAGAAGTTTGACCCCTACCTCAAGGTGTCCCCATGGCCACTTATTGAAAGCATCCAATGAACTCAATGGGAATGGAACTTGGGTTGATGATTACAAACTACTTGTAACTCACCAATAGCCCAAGAACTTGAGTTCATCTTATCTTCAAATATTTTTGTCTAGTCATGTATTTGAATATCCATCAAGTCATTACTAATTGTCATGTATGCAAGACAACAAATATCCTAGTGACTACTAACCTCAAGCCTCTATGATGTTGCAACAACGCTAATTCGAATAACATATTGAACCCAACGGCTGCTAGGCTTAAAATTGAACACAATGACCGCTAGGCTTAAATTTTTGTTTGGAATTCATGCAATAGACTTTGAATATACTATTGATCTCAAGAAGTTGATAGGCTTAAATTTTCATTTGGAATCATGAGTATTCAAGAAATAAATGTAGTGATCAACCACCCTAAGTGGTCGTTAGTCGTTAAAAATAGTATTTTAAAATTAAAATATAATTGTGGGGAGCATTCGAAGCACCCCGTTATGTTCCACTTGGTCCATATGGAGAAGTTTGACCCCTACCTCAAGGTGTCCCCATGGCCACTTATTGAAAGCATCTAATGAACTCAATGGGAATGGAACTTGGGTTGATGATTATAAACTACTTGTAAATTTTGGATGGTAAACACTTTTATTATACCAAAGCTATGAACTAGAGTGGTGGAGGAGCACTTTCTCTAAGCAGGACATGGAGGTGGGCTTGGGTCCTTAATTTCTACCGAGCGATCCACATTTGAAGTGCCCTGCTATGTTCCGTTTGGTCCATATGGAGAATTTTGACCCCTACCTCAAGGTGTCCCCATGGACACTTATTGAAAGCATCCAATGAACTCAATGGGAATAGAACTTGGGTTGATTATTACAAATTACTTGTAATAATTAACCAATAGCCCAAGAACTTGGGTTCATCTTGTCTTCAAATATTTTTTGTCAATTCATGTATTTGAATAATCGTCAAGTCATTACTAATTGTCTTGTATGAAAGAAAACAATTATCCTAGTGGTCGCTAACCTCAAGCCTCTGTGATTTTTAACAACGCTAATTCAAATAAATATTGAACCAAATGGCTGCTAGGCTTAAATTTTTGTTTGGAATCAATGTGATAAACTTGAATACACTATTGAGCTCAAATGACACTAGGCTTGAATTTTCGTTTGGAATCACGAGTATTCAGGAAAGAAATGTAGTGAGAAAACACCATAAGCTGTCTCCATTCGTTAAAAATCATGTTTTAAAATTTAAATATAATTACGGGAGCATAGTTATATTTTCAATCAATTCGTTATAAATTGTCTTGAATGCAAGACAAAAATATCCTAGCAGACCACTAGGAATATCATGTAATAAACTTTGAATAGCATGTTGTACTTAGAGGCCACCTAGATAAAAAATTGGTGTTGGAGTTTAGTTTAGTTTTGAGTTTTTAGTTGGGTCATTAATCAATATCTTGAATGCAAAGACAAGAATTATCCTAGTGACCGCTAATCTTAAGTCTTTATTATGTTACATAAACACAGTGGAATAATCTATGACATTAGCACCACTAGGATTCAAATATCATGTGATATACTTTGAATATCATGTGATAGACTTCAAATATCATGTGATAGACTTCAAATAACATATTGAAATCAATGTCCGCAATGCAAAAAATTTCATTTTGGAATATGTGTATTCTAGAAAAATATTTAAATTAATCTTGTATTTGAATATTTTTTGTCTTGGAACATCAAAGAAAGAAATTAAACATCCACCCTAGTAGTCGCTAGTCTTAGAAGGTAGTAATATAACATCCAAATATAATAAAGGAGCTAGTTAATTTTTTAGTCGGGTCGTTACTAATTGTCCTGTATGTAAGGCAACAAATATCCTAGTGGTCGCTAATCTCAAGTCTTTGTTATGTTGCACCAATGTTATTTACTAATCTTTGACATTAGTGGTCGCTAGGCTTAAAATATCATGGTAGAATTATGATAAATTAATACATAAATCTAAATATAATAATGGTGCTTAGCTCGGTTTTTAGGCAAGCCATCCTAGTTATATTGTATGTCATTCAACTAGAATCTTAGTGGCCGCTAGTCTCCGTTCTTGTTTGAAAAATGTATTTAGGAAACTCTTTAATATTTTTCTTGTCTTGGAATATTTTTTGCCTTGTGTTGTCTTGTAATAGCTAGGAAATGTTGTAAACATCGAGCTTAGTGACCTCTAGTCTTGGAATATGTTATTTTAGAATTTAAAAATTGTTACTTTATATTGGCTCATTTATCAAGTAATTTATTACTAACTGTAAATGAAATATATGTTTGTAAATAGAATGATTAACATTTATATTTAATAATATTTACGAGAACATATAATGTGCTTACCTTTTTCTAAACATAAAAAATTGTAAAGACAATGCATTTAATTATTTCTACGTGGAAAAATATATATTAAAAACTATGTATATCAATGCAGCAATCAATATTAAAGAATTAGTCACAAATATTTATTTCATTTTTAAAAAATATTAAAGAAGTCAAAATGATTACCTAAACTATACAAAAGAATTACGATTTATAAAACAAGAATATGTGACTCATGTTTTGTTACTAGAGATAGATGTCAGCGCTTATGGGAAAAAATAAATGGATGAAGAAGAACAAAAATCAACCAAAAAAACCGAGAGAGATAGATAGAAAGGGAACCCATTTAACATACATGAATACTTGAGTTACGGTTGTGTTGGGGTTAGCACACCAATTGTACAGAAAATAGATCAAATCTAAGCATATATGGAAATAAAAGTGGATATTCTACCAGAAGAATTATACAAAACAAGAGACATAAATCAACACCAGATTTAACATGGTTCACCCTAGTGTGGGCTACGTCCACCAAGAAACAAGCCAATCTATTATCCAAAGCTTTGACAAGATATACAATGAAGATTTACAATCTTCTACACTTCTGAGATGTTCAAGACTTTCTTCTTTCAAGCTTTTTTATTCTTCACCAAGAATTGCCTCTCACATAATTATCTTGTAATTATGATCAATCCTCTCATTCTAAACCGTAGCTTTATGCTTTAAATAGTTGTTTAAGAATTTAGGGCACTTAGCCATGCAATTATATTCATTAAATCTATTCCAATACTAAAAATAGAAATAAATCCCGAGATTTAATTAAAAACTTGTCGCACAGGTAATCGATTCCGATTCTGCCCAACCGTCACCAGTTCCAACTTGCCCTAACCGATTCTGATCACACTCTAATCGATGCCGGTTACTATCAACTTCCAGAAATTTCTATTTACATGCTAAAACATGAGTAATTTAGCTCCATACTCAACAATCTCCCACTTGGAGATTAATTACGCACACTATACCTATATAAAGTGTCATTCTTAGATCCTCCTAAGCTTTGTTTCTTCCTCTTCGATTCTCAAACTCAAGACCAAATAGAAGTGAAGTGTAGCTCCAAATTATCCTTTGCTAATGGATTTGTTAGCATATCCGTAGGGTTCTTACTCATGTGAATTTTTTTAGATTCAATTGTCCATCCTCTAATACTGTCGATGTGAAGTGATACCTCAACTGAATGTGTTTCGTTCTCGAATGAAATGTTGAGTTCTTTTCCAAATGAATTACACTGACATTGTCACTGAACAGTTTACAATTACTTTTCTCCTTTCCCAACTCTTCCATGAACCTACTCATCCATATCATCTCCTTACTAGCCTCTGTAGCTACAACATACTCTGCCTCTGTAGTAGACAAATCCACAACCTTCTACAATCTCAAAATCCAGCTAACTGTCATTCCACCTACTGTGAAAATATATCCAGTAGTGCTCCTCCTACCATCCATATCTCCAACCATATTTGAATCAACATAGCCACGTAATGAAATATCTGAACCTCCATAACATACCTGCATGCTAGATGTCCCTTTCAAATACCTGAGTATCCATTGGATTGCTTTCCAATGATTTTTACCTAGATTAATCATATATCTACTCACAACTCCCACCGCCTTTGCAATGTCTAGTCTTATACATAGCATACATGAGACTTCCAAAGCTGAAGCATATGACACTCATGTCATGTATTTAACCTCCTCTTGTGATGAAGGACACTGATCTTTACTCAATTTGAAGTGTCCAACCATAGGTGTGCTAATAGGTTTTGCATTCTGCATGTTGAACCTTTCTAACACCTTGTAGATATAATCCTCCTGAGACAAATACAATTTCTAGTTTTTCTGTCTATATGTATTTGCATGCCAAGAATTCTTTTTGCAGCTCCCAAATCCTTCATTGCAAACATGTGAGCTAGCTTTCTCTTAAGCTCACCAATGTTCTGCATACTAGATCCTGTAATAAGCATATCATCCACATACAATAACAAAATAATATAGCTCCCATTTTAAGCTTCTTGAAATAAACACAATGGTCAGATTCACATCTCAAGTAACCATGCTCATGCATAAAACTATCAAACCTCATGTACCATTGCCTTGGAGCTTTCTTGAGCCCATATAGGCTCTTTTTCAACCTACACACTAATTTCTCCTTACCCTTGACTTCATACCCAAGTGGTTGTTGCATATAAATATCTTCATCCAAATCACCATGAAGGAAATCCGTCTTCACATCTAGTTTCTCTAAATGTAAATCTTCTACTACAAATAAACTCAATATAGTATGAATAGAAGTCATCTTAACAACAGAGAAAATATTTCACCAAAGTCAATACTTGCCTTTTGTGCAAATCCCTTTACTACAAGTCTTGCCTTGTACCTTTTCATCCACCCATTTCTTCCTTAATTCGTAAACCCACTTGTTCTCGCAATGTTCTCTTTTTCCTATCGGCAATTTAACCAAATTACAAGTTTGGTTCTCTTCCAAATATTTCATCTCCTCGTCCATGTCATGCTCCCATTGAATGTGAGTTTTATCCTATATTGCTTCTTCAAAGCTTTCTGGTTCACCACTATCAGTCAATAATAGATAAAATAGAGAAGGTGAAAATATTTCTGGAAGTTTACTTACCCTTTGTGACCTTCTCACAGGAGTTTGGGGTACCGGAGGCTCAATTTGGACCTCCTGGACATTAGTATCAACTTTTGATAGTGACGACGCTGGGTCACCTCTAACCGACATCGGTTCGGATAGCCGACACCGGTTCAGATTCTCTATAACCATCGGTAGTTCATCTGACCGATGTCGGTCAGGGCCTAACCAACCACAATTGTTGTGTATTTCTCTAGATGTTTCTTTAAAACCCAAGAGTTCATTTTCATCAATAAACTTCTTAATTTTCTCATCCTTGGGTACCAAAATTTGATCCCTGTACATTCTCTTTTCATTCCATTCAATATCACAACTCCTAACAATTTTAGAATTCTCTAAATCCCAAAAATGAAAATTGAAATCACCAGATCCATAACCAATGAAAGTGTACCTCTTGGATTTTGCATCCAACTTTTTCTATTTTCTCTATCAACATGCATAAAATATTCTCGAACCAAAAATTTAAGAAAAAAATATCTACCTCTTTCTCGGTCCATGCTTCCTCTGGTATTCCTCCATCTAGTGAACTTGAAGGGCCACGGTTAATCAAATAAACTATTGTATCAACTACTTCTGCCCAAAACTACAAGGGCAATCCAAAATGTATCCTCATACTTCTAGCACGTTCCATGATTTTCATGTTCATTCTCTCTGCAACACCATTCTCCTGTGGTGTTCTTGGAACCGTTCTTTCTCTATGTATCCCATTTACTGAACAATAATCATTGAAATCCTTGCTACAGTATTCACCACCATTATCAGATCTAAGGCACTTTAACTTAGAATTTGATTCATTCTCAACAAGGGCTTTCCATCTTTTAAAAGTTTCAAAAACATTAGATTTGTGTTTAATACAATAAACCCATACCTTTCTTGTAGCATCATCAATGAAAGTAACATAATACTGGGATCCACCATGAGAGGCTACCTGAGCTGGTCCCCACACATCTGAGTGTACAAGCTCTAATTTTTGCTCCTTCTTAATTGCCCTAACTTTGAGAAATCTCACTCTCTTTTTCTTTCCAAAGATACAATGCTCATAAAATCAAGATCTAAATCTTTCAAATCGATAACTTACCCTTAGCCTTTAAGATCTCGCATTCCTTTTTGACTCATATGACCCAACCGATTAGGCCACATGCATGCATCTAAATCTGAAGTAGATAATGCGAGAAAAGGAATCGATAATACAAAGTATATAAATATAACGTTCCTACAATCTTACCTCTTTCCACAACAAAAACACCCTTGGTGACTTTTCAAGAGTCTCCTGTAAAAGTAACCATGCAACTAGATTCACCTAGTTGCCCTATAGAAATAAGATTCCTCCTAAGGCTTGGCACATGCCTCACATCTTTCAATACCCATTTATTTCCATTCTGTAATTTTAGATGAACTTCCCCTTTACTAGTAATACTACAAGGTTCATCATCACCCAAATAAACATGCCCAAAATTGCCCTAGACATAATTTCTAAAATAACCCTTATTAGGGGTTACATGGAAAGAAGCTCTTGAATCTAAAACTCATGATTCAATTCTACTATCTAAAGAAAGAATAAGATCATCTTGTATTACCTCTGATGCAACAAGATTCACCTCTTTACCTTTGTATGGTTATTGGTTCTCTTTATTCTTTGACCAACAATATTTCTTTGCATGTCCTTTATTTCCACATTTCCAACAAGTAATTCTCTTACTTGGATTTAGATCTGTTATCCCTTGACTTTGATTTCCCATTACTCTTACTCTTGGATCTTTCCTTTTTCCTACCTCTACTTTCTATATTCAAAGCATTTCTAGATGATGTTTCCTCTGTACTTTTCTTGTGAATTTCTTCATTCAATATTATACTAACCACATCATCAAACTTCAAAATATTATTAGAAGATTTTGTATTACTAACAACCATTACCAAGTTGTCCCAACTATCAGGTAAAGAACATAAGAATAAAAGTACTTTTACTTCATCATCAAATGGTATTAAAACTGATTTTAACTGATTTATAATAGATTAGAAATCATTCAAATGACTAGAGGCAGATTCACCTTCATGCATCTTAGAACTAAAAAGTTTCTTCATCAAATAAACTTTATTTGAAGCACTAGGTTTTTCATATAAATTAGCAAGAGATTTCATTAAGTCTACCGTAGAAGTCGCTTCTGTAATATTGGAAGCCACGAATGCTGCTAGGCTCAATATTATAGATCCCAAATCCTTTCTGTCAAGAATCTTCCATTCTTCATCAATCATCTTCATAGGTCTAGACTTCTCATCCAACAATAAGTACAAATCTCTCTGATACAGATAATCCTCAATCTACATCTTCCATAATTGATAATTTCGGCCATCAAACTTCTCTACCTTGTATTTATTATCTTCTATCATTGTTGTAGCTCCCACTTAATCAAAAAACCCTCTGTGAGTAAATATGTCAACACACAAAACCCTCAAACAAAGCTCTGATACTAGTTGTTGGGGTTAGCACACCAGGTTGTACAGACAATATATTAGATCTAAGCATATATGCAAATAAAAGTGGATATTCTACCATAAGAATTATACAAAATAAGAGACATAAATCAACACCAGATTTAACGTGGTTCACCCAGTGTGGGCTACGTCAACCAAGAAACAAGCCAATCTATTATCCAAAGCTTTGACAAGATATACAATGAAGATTTACTAAAAGGAACTATAACCAGATCGTACAAGCCAAGAAAATAGATACTAATCAAACACCACGATCAATAAGATGAAAGTAATTCGCCGAATAACTTTACATAAAAACCTTTGCAAACAAATGAGAAACAATATCATATATTATTATGGAACTCAATGCAATACATAGAGAATGGGCCTTGCTTAAATAGGAAAGGAATAACAATCTAAGAACCACGGTCAAGGTCGTAGATCAAGCCATAAATCAAGGAAATAACTAGTCATCAAAAAATTCTCAAGACCATAGATTTAGGAGATAACTAGATATCAAGGATCTAGTCAATACCGTAGATCTAGGAAAGAACTAGTCAATACCATAGATCAAGGAAAGAACTATACCTAACAACTAGATAATATCTCCTAATATCTAAATAAATAAAATAAATATCCACACACATAAGTGGGTGAGGATAAATACAATAAAGGTAAATAATGTACCTAGGTGAACATGAGCTAAGGTAAATACATACTCTAACACCCCCTCAAGTGAAGCTAGGGGCCAAAATAGAAGTGGCATGTCTACAATGTGATGAGTCCCGACAACTAGGCCTCGATGAGGTACTCATGTATAATAACCGGGAAAATAGACACCGTAAGGTACCCAAAACCAATAACAACAAAGTAAAGATAGTAAAACCCGCTCCAAGGCATCCCAAAAGCTTGGCTCAAAAAATCGTACAATGCTGAAGAAGTTTGGTATGCACTGTGGTCTGAATCCACTGCTTAATCACAAAACTCAAAAACAACTGACACTGGGTTTCACCAGAATAGCTCCATACAAGGAGACTATCAACGGAGTGACGTCAAAAGTGTAAAAAGAAACACCAAACATAATTCGATCAACTACTATAAATAGGTGTGCCACGATCTAAGAACAAAAACCAAAGCAACAAGGTAATGACACAAAATCCAAAGTGTCACGATCCAAGAAAAGCCAAGATAATAAGGCAAGGACACGAAACCCAAAGAAGGGATCAACACCACACCCTCCCATACTACTGAATGGGTGGAGTGATGCTACAAATCTATATGAGTTGCCCAAAATCAACTACTCAAACACTGACAAAATAACACTGGACTTCACCAGAATAGATCCCCCATAAGAGATACTATCAACATGCTAAAAGTGTCGATAATACAGATACAAAATATCTCAATAAACAAGAGAGATAACCTACACCTGCTAAAGAAAAATGCTGAAAACAAGAAGCATCACAATGCAGAAGGTATAGAAAGTGGAGCAAGAGGTTGAATGGTGGAGGAGCCATGCCTATAGAGTCCTCTCAATGAATTCCTATGTCGCCACCATGAGTGATCAGATATCCACCCCAAATCAACACGGATGGATGAAGAAGATGCTTGCATATGACTTGGTGTAAAATGCACATAATGGGTGCATGCAAAAGAACATCAGAATGTGTGTCAAGTTGATCATGTCTGACAATTGAAATCTTAGGTTTCTCAAGCCTAAGTGAAGGTGTAGAACTCATGTGTTGCTCATGATCCTCAAAAAGAGTCAAGTGAATAAAAAAATGAGCTCTATCAATGTGTGATCCCAATGAAGTATCTGCTTGAAAACCAATGTCATGACGAGAATTCCACTTAACATGTGGAATAGAGGAAACAATACCCTATGAATTCTTATCAATGACTCCACTAGTGAGACCCATAGAATGGAGCATGCGAGAACTGAATGCAGTGGTATGCTTCTTAAAAAGTCATGCAGTTGAGTTGAGCGAAGTAGGATACACAACATGTGGTACTATAATAGGCACAAATGTGGAAGAGCATGCAATAACAAGCTTCATAGGTGTATGAGCATCAAGAGTAGGAACAAACTCAAAGACTGATAGATCAATGTTAGTGGGTTCAGGAGCAATAGCTGCAAGTGGACTAGGAGCATGGATATGGTTGTCCATAATATGATGGTGATGTTGTAGGCTAGCAAGTTTGTTTTGCAGGAAGTGTATTATTGTATCCTTATCATGAATGAGTGATTGTAGAAGAGAATTTCACTTCTTGAGTGATCTATTTTCTTCCACAAATTTTACAATATCCTCTTGAAGTCCACATACTTCAGAGAAAAGCATATCATTCTTAGAATCCATGATAGGTACAAACTGTAACTCCCAAAAATTTAGGATGTCGAGCTTAGCCGAAATTGCATCCACAATTGATTACAACAATCCTCTATGTTTATAACTTTATAATTATAGTTCAAGTCTAAACCAATGGAAAGAGCAAAAAAACAAGCACTTTTACAAAAATGGCACTCAAAACCAAGTTACCGATCAAAAGTTACAAGCTTTTTAATATTTTGCTCATCTCGTGGACCTCTACCAAAAAGGAAAGATCCAAAAACCTTCCCGTAAATGTGAACCGAGATAGATACACCGCAATAGAAAAAAATCTAGTACTGAGATCTAGAGAAATCCAACAAACCTGAATAAATAAAATCATGTTTCCTTTTTTCCCTTAGCTTGAATCCCGAGACGTGCCTATGTGCTTCTCTGCAAAAATAAAAAACCCACAAAAACGATCGCCTCAGTAATTAGCCAAGTTTACAATGATCTTAGGGTTTTCATGCCTTCTGGATCCAATGGAAGCCTTTGTTTTGCATAAAAATGCATGTAGCAACAAAATACGACCAAATCCCAAATATATGAATACACAAATAATTTATTTGCAAAATAAAACTTACAGACGGATGTCAATAGCAATCTCCTGCTCTGATACCATGAAAGGAATGATAACCAGATCATACCAAGCCAAGAACACAGATGCTAATCAAACACCACGATCAATAAGATGAAATCAATTCACCATAATAACTTTACATAAAAACATTTGCAAACAAATGAGAAACAATAGCATATAGTATTATGGAACTCAATCCAATACATAGAGAATGGGCCTTGCTTAAATAGGCAAGGAATAACAATCTAAGAACCAGTCAAGGTCATAGATCAAGCCATAAATCAAGGAAATAACTAGTCATCAAAGAATTTCTCAAGACCATAGATTTATGAGAGAACTAGACATCAAGGATCTAGTCAATACCATAGATCTAGGAAAGAACTATTCAATACCATAGATCAAGGAAAGAACTATACCTAACAACTAGATAATATCTCCTAATATCTAAATAAATAAAAAGAAATATCACACACATAAGTGGGTGAGGATAAATACAATAAGGATAAATAATGTACCTAGGTGAACATGAGCTAAGGTAAATACCTACTCTAACATTTACAATCTTCTAAATTCTCAAATGTTCAAGACTTTCTTCTTTAAAGATTTTTGATTCTTCACCAAGAATTCTCTCTCACATAATTATCTTGTAATTATGATCAATCCTCTCATTCTAAACCCTAGATTTATGCTTTAAATAGTTGTTTAATACTTTAGGGCACTTAGCCATGTAATTACATTCATTAAATCTATTCCAATACTAAAAATAGAAATAAATCCCGAGAGTTAATTAAAAATAGTCACACAGTAAATGATGTCGATTTTGCCCAACCATCACCGGTTCCAACTTTCCCTTACCAATATTGGTTACACTCTAACCGATGCCAAGTTCGTCAACTTCCAAAGAAGTTTTCTTTTGCATGCTAAAACATGAGTAATTTAGCTCCATACTCAACAGGTTGAACATAAAAAATGGGTTTTGGGAAGGAATAAGTATTTTAAAGGGATTACAAAATCTTTGGTCATGGGCGGAAAAAATGTGGTTTTAGATAGAGCAACATGTTTTGATAAGAATATTGATTAAAACTAAAAATGCACTAAAGGGAAAGGAAGGGACGAATTGTGGTGCAAAAAAATAACTAGGCAAATACAAAGTTGCTGCAAGTGCCCACCATCAACTACGATACACATACAATAACATAGATGCTTTTGATAAATACTTTTTTTAGTTGTATTTGATATTTTTATGTAATTGATAATGTCTGTTAAAGCTCTGTATTCTCTCTAAAACATAGTATCAACGAGATTCTATCTATAACCTATTTTTCTTGTCTATTTTGATTCCATCCTTTATGGGCCTTCTGATTTACACTCGCACCCATGATCTATCCACTATCACTATTTTCTATCTTGTTTTTTCACCCCCAAAAGCAATTAGGATCACTACCTCAGCTTACCATTCAAGAAAACTTCCAAGAATTGAGCACTTAGACCATTAAATTAGTTCTTGTGCGTGTTGTATTATGATTTCAAGAGCTCATTTTCTATAATTACAAAATAAAAAATAAACCCTAATATATATTTCTCTAGTTTATTTTTTTTTTCCAAATGCATTCAATGAAAGAAATTCTGAAAACTAAAAAAAAAAATGGGAATAGGAAATTTCAAATTTTGAATTTCCCTTCTTAAAACAAAAATGCTAGATTTTGATATTTCAAATATTGGCATTTAATGCGGGGTATTTATCATATCGTATTTTGAATTAACCTATCATTAATATTTGTATTTAATTCGGGGCATATGGCGGGATACAGGGAAATCAAATTCATTAATTTAACCTACTTTAGAAACAAGTGGGACAACATAAAAGTATCTTTTTGATCACTTGGGAAAACCAAAAATATTAATTTAAGCATAATAAAAAACCATTTAGAAAATAGAAGTGAACATTAGAAACAAAAAGATTAATAGAGTGATATACGCCTTGTTAATTATTAATTTTTATTGAGTGCGATTTGATATTTTTAAAATATAATGTGCGTTAATTCAGGGGATAGCGTGGGATTCAGGGGAAATCAAATTTATTAATACTACCTACTTTAGAAACAAGTGGGACATCGACAAAATTTTCTTTATGAACTCATGGAAAATAACAATTGTTAATTTCAGCATAATAAAAACCATTTAGAAAACAAAAGTGAACATTAGGAAACAAAAAAATTAAATTTTAAGAGAGCGACATAAGCCTCATTAATTATTAATTTTTATCTAGTGTGAATTGAGCATTTTATAAAAATAATGCACATTAATTTGAGGGATAACATGAGATTTAGGGAAATCAAATTTATTAATACTACCTATTTTAGAAACATGTGGGACATCGATAAAAGTTTTTGTGTGGACTCATGAGAAAAATGACAATTGTTAATTTCAACATAATAAAAAACCATTTAGAAAGCAGAATTGAACATTAGGAAACAAAAATTTTAAATTTTAAGAGAGCAATATACACCTTGTTAATTATTAATTTTTATCTAGTGTGAATTTGGTATTTTATAAATATAATTCATGTTAATTCGAGTAATAGCGTGGGATACGGGAAATAAAATTTATTAATACTATCTACTATAAACTGTTGGGACAAGCATCAAACGTTTCTTTGTGAACTCTCGGGAAAATGAAAAATACTAATTTAAGCATAATAAAAAACTATTTATAAAATAGAAGTGAACGTTATGAAACAAAAAAATAAATTTTAAGAGAGTAATATATGTCTCATTTGTTATTAATTTTTATCAAGTGCGAATTCGATATTTTTAGCTATCGTCTCCATAACTAAAAACAATCCAATAAATGTAGCATCTTGCAAGTTTAAACCAGATTAATTAAACAATTATATAATTGACACATTTATTAAATAAATTTTTAATTAGTGATAGAATTATCAAATATTTTTAACTATAAAAATTTGTATTATTAAGTTATAATCGTAATCCATTAAAAATTTTGCCACGTGGCACGAAATTTCGATATATGTCATGATTGTCGATATTTTGGAGTTATTAACATTTTACTCTAGAAAAACTAAAACATAATTTTATGCTTCACCAAAATTTGAGAGTACCTTATATATAGGAAAGAAAATAGCAACCACTAAGCTCCATTAGAATGATATTTTTGCAACACCGAATTCAAAATAATAAATACTTAAATTTTATAGGGGATGAGGATATTCTCTTCAGACGTGTTAATGAACAACTTTGCATGTCATATGTTGTCTGTATATTTTTTGAGCAAAAGCCTAGCATTCACTAGCCTCTACAACTCTTAGGTTTCATTTCCAGTAATGTAAATAAATATCTTTACAGTTTTTTATCACTAGTATTTTCATTAACTATAATATTATCTTATTGACTATACATTCCTTCCATAACCAAGTGTTGCACTACATACCATTGAAGGATTTCTCAACTTCTATATTACTCATAAGTTATTTTGTGTCTAACACATAATTTATATCGGTTCGTATCAAGTAAAATACTTAGTGAACGCTAAGCTTCAATACTTACCAAAAGGAATGATTATGCAGAAAATAGGCTAAACAATTTCTTGATAACATAGATGCTTTATGAACAAATCATACTAATAGATATTAGCGGTCGCTAGGAATTTTCCATAATATATTTTGATGGCAAATAAGTGAGATATGGAAAAATTTAAAGTCGGAAGCTATGGAGGTCTTTGTATAATCGGGAAGAAAGATGGTTACTAAATATGTTTTCATGGTGCTCATATAACACCGTAGGGACTATTAGACACACACCTTTGCATATTTTCTTTTTAAAACATCAGTTTACATCAATGAAAATGATTAGTGACCGTTAAGCTTTTTTACTTGTCAGGAGGAGTAGATTAGCAACCACTAGGCTCAACTGATTTTTTATTTTGAATATAGAGATCAAACAACAATTTGTATTAAAGAAAATTCTTAGTGACCACTAAGCTCGATTTCTTTTAGGAAGGAATGATTTTTCGACAACTAGGCTAAACAATATCTTATTTGTACATAGCACTCTAATAACATATCATATTAATAGATATTATTGGGTGCTAGGCATTTTTTGTGAAATTTTTAGATGTAAAATATGTGAGATGTAAAAATTGTTTACTGTCGAAAGCTATGGAGATATTTTTATAAAGTAATAGATTAGCGGCCTCAAGTCTAAACTGTTTATTAATTTCAAAAATAGAGATCAAAAATAGTTCTTATAAAATAAATGCCTAGCAACCTCTAAGCTTGAATACTTATAGAAAAGAGTGCTCTACACTTATTGTATATTGTTAAATGAGAAAGGAATAAATTATTGGCCTCTAGGCTAAACTATTTCTTAATTAAGAAAATAGAAATTAAAAAAATTGTATTACAAAAAAATTGTGGCCGCTAAGCTACGATACTTACAAAACATAGCGCTTGGATAACAAATCATATGAATGGATGAAATGACATCGCAAGGAATTTTTCATGTCGGTTTGTATCAAATAAAATGCATAACGACCACTAAGCTACATTACTTATTGAAAGGAGTGGCTTGGCGCTCACTAGGCTCTATTGTTTCTATTTTTAAAAAATATCAAGCTAATAAAATTCATTGTTTGTCTTTGTGAAAAGATAAGAGTTAGAGCATAATAATAGAAGTACATATTTTAAATGTGAAGACGTATCCTGATCATCTTGGCCCTGCATATTTCTAGAAATAACCCATTAAACAAAATAGTCCTAAATGTTTTACTAAAAATTTAAGGAAAAGATGAACATGGGTCTTGCTCAAGAATGATTGATCGAGTCCAGTGAAGAGCAATGCATGTTTTATGTTTTTCAATTATTCATTGATGAGAAGGCTATTGGCCACTATCCTATATATTGTCGATGAATCTATTTTAACCATGCAAAAAAATAATCTCAACAGGTTTGAAGTCATTATTTATAATTATATTATATTTGATGGACTATCCTTAGCAGAGCCAAGTCCTTGAATACAAACCTTGAGAAGGATGACTAACGATTAGAATTTTTACAACCGATAAGTGTCGTTAGTTAGTGAAAGGGAAGGCTTTGTTATTTCTACGATTGATAATTTCTTATAATTAACATAGCCACGTAGTATGGCAATGTTAGATCATCATAACAGATGTACATAATTTAAACCTAAAGACATGTTCTATCCATCTTGGCCTTGCATATTTTCTTAAAATCATCCTTCAAATAAAATATACCTAAAGGATCAACCACATACGTAGGGAAAAGGTGAACAAGATTTTGACACATTATTAAATGACAAAATTATATTGCATTGATCAAATATTTCTAATATAGTATGCCCAATGGTGTGTTTGATAAAATAAAATAAAAAATTGTAGGCCTAGGAAAATTAAAAAATGGGTCTAAGTGTTATATGAGCATGTCAGACTCTCTCCAATCCTCGAAGCTAGTTTGGAAAGATAGCTATGAAAAAAGGGTGACCTTCTTCTAGATGCTAATCACATAATTAATAACATGACTAACGAAAAAAAAAAAAAAATTGGAATGTGTTTGTTGGATTGATAGAATTTGCTAATGTTGATTGATGTAAGAGAAGTGTGGTTGTGCAGATATGTAGTAAATTTTGAGAATTTGTTTCACAAATGTGGAAGGTGTTATTACAGAGAATGTTGAAGAGGATATTGAGAAAAGAATGTTAGTGGAAAGCGCATTGTGTATAATTTTTGTAGAAGGAATTGTCTATAACCAACCCTGTCGATACAATATTATATCAATCAATTTTTTTCCAATATAGTGGTTCATATTGCCCAGCTATATGATTTGTATCATGAAACAAGATGTAGTATGGAAGTTTTAGACTATTTTCATTAAATTTTAAGTAATGAGTTTTTTTGTTTAATACCACACCGATATTTGTTATTTTGAAGGAAAGCAACATAAGGTATTTTTATATCCTTGAGACTTGTCTGGCTCTTGATGGCATGATCAAGATTTGCACCCTATTGGTTAATAATTCATAGTTGACGCTTTTATTTTTACTTTTTTTTCGTGTGATGTTTTGTAATCAGATGTAATCATAGGCTTTTTTGTCTTCCTAGTTTGAACTTGTGGATTTGGGGAGTGCTTCCATACTACCCATTTTTTTGGTGAATATTCTTATAACATTTTACTTGTTAATAGAATATAAGATGTTATTGATAAATAAAACACACCATCAATCCCAAATTAGTAAATTAAAATTATATGTAAAAATTATTGTGATTACTCAAAGGACCAATATAGAATTTTTATTTTTCAATGATTATTAATAGTTTGAAGATTAAATTGTCTAGTATTATGATATTGATTACCGAGGTTGTCCCCGATTGTAGATTATGAACCCTATTCCCACCTAATGTAAATTAATAAATGTATGAATCAATAAATTAAAGTGCTTTGGAACATTGTTTGTCATTGCTAATTTTTTTATTAAGGGTAAATAGTTTTGAAGGGACTATACCCTGTATACAGAAAGGCTCAAAAGCCAGATATCAAAATAGGTAGAAACAACCCAAAAAGAGAAAAACAACCAACACCAAAGGGCTCAACAACCAGATAAGACAACATAGTAATAAAATAGGATCAAGATGTACAGTGATCTGAAAAGTAGCAGAAGAGACAAAAAACTAACAAGAGACTGGTCATCTCAGCCAAAAAATAGCACCAAAACCGCCAGTCAACAACAACTTCACAGCCAGTAAACAACAACAGAGCGCCACTTCACTTGATAGCCTGGTCAATCTTGGCTTTGATCATTTGAAGCGAGACAAAGAATGCAATGGTGGTGGCCTAGGAAGGGTCTTTCAGATCCGCCTGAGCAATTACAATATCTCTTTTCTCCTTGGAGCCCCAAATGTCCTCAGTAATCCCGCTGAGACTGCAGATACTACGAACGTGTTGTTCGATGAAATTGTAAATACTTTTAAGGGAAGAGAGGATACATTCATTACGTCCTTTTACGTTTCCAAGTCTGCCATCCAGAGATTGAAGCTTCTTGAAAATCTCAGCAGTGACATCCTCTTCTTCATCATTTTGTAGTTTCCTTTTCCCCTTAGCTTTTTCCATATCTCTAATAACACTCTTAAGCTCTTGAATTTCCTTTTCCATCTTTCCCACTCTGATCAACAAGTCCTCATCCTTAGGCTCCTCCACCGGATGGCTAATGTGCAGGAGATTCTCGGCAAGCTCCAGGTCTTTGTGACTTCTAAGAACCCTCTGCGAAGTAGGGACCTTAGTTTTCATCCCCTTCCTTATTTTTCATCCCCTTCCTTAGTGATGAATTAATTATTGGAGGCGATTCTCATATTATTGCTAATGACACCATCAAAAAACTTGTGTGAATAAAATTCCTTTTTACGCTTTCATTAATTATAGATTGGACCTTAAATATTATATATTAGGAGGGTACTAAAAAGGTGGATTTTATATAAAATCACATGATAAGATTGGAAATAAATATGTTGATCACCTAGACTCATAACCTTTTCCAATAAATGTCGATATTAAAGCTCCTAGCCAACTTGTATTAATTATAAGCATGTGATGGCATAGGCACTCAATATATTTACCAATCCACTCTTCCTTATTTTAAAAACCTTTTTTGTTTATTTCATTGGCTTTCATTTCGTCTATCATGGCCTTTCCAATGTTTCCTTTCATGCAATTTTCCGTGTCGGTGCGTGAAATGGCATTTTATACCAAAATTTTACGTCACCGTTTGAAATCCATTTTCAAATTGAAACAGAGAAAGACCGGTTTTTATTGAGGGAGTTCTTGGAGATTATTATCTTTCTCTAGAGGGACATCTGAGGGTAAATGCAAAAGTTTCTTCAACGTTTGTTTTTCATCTTCTTATCATACACCCAATGAAGGATTGGGATTTGGAGATGGGTTGTCACTAGATCAAGCTAGCGTATAGGGTTGGCATGGAAGCATAAATGGAAAAAACCACGAGTGCATCATGGCCCTTGCTATCTGAGGCTTGTTATAAATAAGAAGATTTTTTGGATGTGGTAATTTTTTCAAAGTTGTACAAATAGTTTGACGTCCTAATGTGATTTGTGTCTGGTGTGTCCAAATGGGGTGAGACACTAAGGGCGGGAGATAGTTCTCTCCCCTTTCCTGACCTAGATGATATGTTTGCTCTACTGTAATAGGAACCGACACATTGGGATATTCTTCACTAGGAAGGTCGTGAGGCATACAATTGGTTAAAGAGTCAAGTTGTTGTTGGAAAAGAGCATATTTTTCCAACTTCTGTGGAAACCATTTTCATCCCCATTAAAGTGGAGGTTACAGAGGTGTCATCTGATTCAAATAAATAAGTGCTTCTAAAATCATGTTAGGTTGTAACTTTGTTTTGGTTGTTATATAGCCTTGTCAGTTGCATTGTTACCAAATCATCTTGTCTATCTTATTAGTCTAGGGGTTTTTTTGTATTCCCAACCACTTATGTTTTTGGCATAGGCCCTTAAGTATTTTTTCACCAAAGTATTGTTGGATCATTCAATTTTTTTAGACTGATCCTCTCATTTTATCTATAATGTAAAGGGAAAGGGACCCTTTAACCCTCCTATAGTTATAAAAATCAAGAAATCATTAATAAAAGTTTTTGTTGTGTATTGCACTATGTAATTTCAACAATTAATCACTATTAAATTTGGTTTGTTTGAAGATGTCAATTCATTGCTAGAAGTGAAGACTAGTAGCCACTAGCATCAATATATTATAGAATATCTTTCCATCAATGTAAAAAACAATTTGTACAACTTTAGGATAGAGGAGCTAATAATGGATTGATGGCTATCTTCCCATCACTTTAAAAAAATTGAGTTACACTACATCATTGTGGAAACCTAGAGGTCTTCAAAGGAATAAATTTAATTCTCTTTCCCTAATAATAGAAGATATTGTAAATGGCTCTATTTATTTTATAAAAACCTCTCCTACAACAATTTGTTTAGGGAAATTCTTGTCATTAATTTTTTTCATGTTTTCCTCCATACAGTTGTAGATATAAACACAAATTTTCTCTATGTACCAATTCAGTTTTGTTTCTTATGGTTTTGGATATCACCAATTAACTGATGCAAGAAATAGTAGTTGTCTTTTAAATAGCTCGGGTTCTAGAGACATTCTTCTATTGTTATAAAAAAATTGGAAAACTTGGATATGTATGATGTTGTCTAATAAAATTTTGGCCCAATGTAATGAAAAACATCCATCTCAAAACTGAAAATTGTTTGCATATATTAGGGTTCAATGCTACTATTGTGCATAATTATAGCTTTGTACCATTCAAATCATCCAAAGGTATTTATAAAAGGCTCTGCAAACAACATGGAGCAAGGTGTTAAAACTAACATGGAAAGACATGATTTCATATTGTATAGATTATCAGATGACAAATCAGAAAGCAATATCATATTACAATTTCTTTATTGACACATCTATTTGTTACATTTAGGTTCTCCAAGGTTGGTCATATTGCACATGAACATGGCTCTTTACATGTACAAAGACATAATGACAATCACAAAAAATCTTAAAGAGAAATATGTAATTGGCTATGGTGCTACAAGAAATCTTTATAAATGTGATCTAAAGAATTCTAATCCAATTTATATAAAGAGAATGTACAGTCACTACCCACTAAGATTGCTTGCATTTGAAACTGATGTGGAAATAGTTGGAAGCATCAAGCATCAAAATCTTGAGATTCTACATGGATGTTCACTTTCTCCACTTGGAAACTTGATGTTTTATGATTACATGGTAAACAAAAGTCTGTGAGACATCCTACATGGTGAGTAAAATGATTATGTTATGAAGAAAAATGAATTTGTACATTGTAGATTCAATTTTTGAAATAGAAGTGTCCAATCAACCTCTAACCTTCATAGTAAAATGGATATTTGGAAAATCTAACAAGTGTTTTATTAATTTTTATTTTCGTATAGGATCATCAAAGAAGATTAAGCTAGACTAGAATAATCGGCTAAAGATTGCTCATGGTGTTGAAGAAGGATAGCCATATCTTCATTATGATTTATACCCATGCATTATTTATAGGGATGTGAAGACTTCTAACATTCTTTTGGATTATAATTTTGACATGAAGTTATCATACTTTGGCATTACCAATTGAATTTCTCAGCCAAACACCACATCTCTACCTATGTTATGGGTACCATTTGTTACATGTACCCAAAATATGCAAGAACATCAAGGTTGTATAAGAAATCTGATGTATATAGTTATGGGATTGATCTTACGGTATTGCTAACGGGAAGGAAGTTGTGGCTAATAACTCAAATATTCCAAATTTGGTAAGATTTATGTTTGTTAATTTTCATTTGGATCTTACACTGTATGTTATTTAATTATTTTAAAGGTTTTTTCAGGAGCAATCAAATGTGGATGGAATTGTCTTTGACATTGGCAAGTGAACCTAGATTCTATCAAAAGTAGATTACAACACACTCATCAAAACTGTTGATACAGAATTTGCATAAACCTATAGGGATCTTGGGATTATAAGAAAAAACTTCCAGTTGGCCTTACTTTGTACCAAGAAATGGCCATCTGTTAGACCCACCATGCATGATTTGCCAGAGTTATAAATTTGTTGGCACCAGTTCCTATTCTTAAGTAATTTCCTAGTATCCAAATGAACCAACTAACCCCTAGTAATAATTACAAGAGGTAGTTGTATGGATATGTATATGGTAAGCACAATGATGTTATAGGGAGCACAAGTTGCACTTCTGATAGGCATTTGTTTGTAAGATTTAGTGAGGTGATTTCACAAAAAAAAATGACTGGAATGAGACTTGGATGGTGTTGTGACAAGAAAAAAACATCCCATGGAGTCCTCAATTTCTGGGGTTTTCTTATCTCAATGGTCGAGAAGATTTTCAAATAAACAATTACCGATTTTAAATGTTATACTCCATATTTTTTTCCATAATAATTCAAACCACTTGAACCCTTAAAATAGATAAAAGTGTGCTCAAATTTCTTTTAGAAGGGGTAGTATTGGTTTTGGGAAAATTTTCCTTTTCCACTTTCCGAATATGATTTTTTCATCATAGCTAAATCAATCCACTTCTAATACTAGTAGTAGTACACTCTTCTATTGTTTCCTGCTCGTAAATACTAGTCTCTACTTTGATAGCACCTCCACTACTACTTTACTCAACACTACTTGTATCAAACCGGTAGTCCCATTCTAGAGGAAACAAATGTATTCATGTTTTGTGAAAATAAAATTGTCCACAAAAGGTGATGAATCCTCATATAAGATCTACAACTGTATATGTATGAATTTGTAACAAATTTGAAATGTATAGATAGAACCTTTCAATGTAAAGATGATGACAAATCAATTTTGTTATTCCTTGACTCAAAAAATACAATTTTGGCACAATGAGTTTTTTACTAATGTAAACTATAAAATAATGGTTCAATGTATCTTGTTGGGACTCGAAATATTGGCTAAGTAATAAAAGGCACACACATACGAGGACTAGTAAGAAGAAGGACACACGGGGAGAAGCATGTAGAGTAAGGGTTTAAGAAAGGTTTATGGGAAACGGGTGGTGTGTGTGCAAGGAAATACACAGGGTCTAAGGACTTAGCCATATTTAGTGTTTTGGAGGCACTTGAGGAAAAACATGACCCAACTAGGCATGCCAAGTGGATAAGGTTCCATTCTAGAAGACTTGGTGATCAAGGAAAGAATATTCCATGCATGGAATATTCATAGGAAGACATCATTACAGAAAGTGGAGATCTGGAGAAGAATAAGCATGCACCATTGCGAGGACCACATTGACACTTGGCATCTGATCTACTCCTGAAGAAAGGTATGGTGGTGGGTGTTGGTTTTGTAAAGAGATATGCTTAGAAACAAAGAAGAGAGACCAAGGAAGACATATAATATGAGGAAACTGAAGCTCTGCAAAAATATTAGGCCCTAGGAGCTGGGGTTCTCATTAGAGGATTGTATGAATGTTATCATGTCTAAGGGATGGGTCTTTAAAAATTTTGTAATAAATAAAGCATAGCTAGGACCTCTGATATATGGGTTAGATCCATGTCTTGATAAATTTTGTTGAATACAGCCCTTTTGGATATAATGTGGTTGTTGAGACTATGATCAATATAAATATATGGATTTGTTCTGAATATTTGGTTCAAGGGTGTAAACCTAGTGTTATTTCCTTATATTTTATGGCAGATATGTTCTTTGTATTTCATGCCATGATTTTTCTCTTGTTATTAAATGCTTGGGTATAAGGACATGATAGCTCATGTTGTGATTTTACATGAATATTCACTTCTCTACAACTAATCCTCTAACAATGGAAAGACCTTCTCACAATGCTCACATAAAGGAGGGGTTTGGCAACCGCACATGCCTCTAGTGACACCCAAAGGCCCGCTAGGTGATAGGTTGACACATGGGGTTAGAAGTTAGTATATGAGTAAAAATGACTACATCTTGGTTCCATTACTGGGACCTCTTTTTGAAATTTTTGTGAGAATGATGCGTGATGAAATAGTGCTTGACCTTACACAAAGTGTCAAGCATGGTTTAAGAGCACAGAGGATGATTTTTCTAAGAGATTTAGTACTGGACCTGAGTTTGATGCACTCAAATGGGTAGAAAAACATTTGTATCATGAGCTATATGAACCTTTTTTATTCCTTTCTAGTAGAGTTATATGAATGGATTTCCGCGTATGCATCTAGAATAAGTTGGTACTATAGATCTCACATTTGGACCCCAAGAGAATATCGTAGAGGCTACAGGATGGTGATCGACTTGGATGCATATTGTTGATCATTGGTGGAAGAGAGTGTTGACTAGTTATACCCTGGAATACACTATTTCTATGTATTCTTGTCCTGAGGTTGTTGAGTTTGAGTTCTTAAAGGACCTAGAGGATCATTTTGCATGTTATCCCTTTTTAGCTATGAATATACTCATCATTACCCTAATTTTGGAAGCATTTCCTATGGCGGCTAAGCTTTTTCGAGCATTGGGGAGGAAGTTAGGGTGGAGGAAGATGGGTGAGAAATTGTGGCTGAAAAAGAGAGAGAGGAGAGATAACTCAAGTATAGAAAATCATGTGAAAGGGATTTGGCTAGACAACGTGAGGTTGCGAGAGTGATGGATTTATGGAGGAAGATGTTGCGGGAAGGAATTAAGGTTCACGTGGAGGACATGGAGCCTAAGCAATCTATGCTACCCCATCTTGGAAAGCATAGAAGAGATATCCCTTTAGCTTTTGATGAGATTTCATCACTTGGAGAAAGGAGAGCCATCGACGTGCATCTAAATCTTCTGGTGACCAACCCTTGTGCTACTAAGTCTTCCAAATCAAGAGATAAGTATTCTAACACATTTGGTATCTGGTGGGAGTGACCGATCTGTACCTAGGAGATATAAATTTTCATTTGGTACATCTATGGCTACACAATCATTTCCCTTGTTTGGAGGAATATTGTCTGGAACGACATTTGGACAAAGTGTGGGTACAAAAATTTGGGTATCACATCTGGGAGTGGTGCGGGACACACATCTGGTAGCGGTGCAATATCAAAACTGTTGGAGTGTAGTTTAGTGGAACATTGGGAATGCTAGGCATGACCACTTTAGGTCCATTACCTACTACATGAGGTGGATCTGGTGGTATAGGAGCTAGGAGAGGACCCAGTGGACCGATGGATCTAGGAGGTGGGAGGGAATGAGACCTAGTGGATCTAGTGGATCTGGTGGTGGAGACAACACCAGAGGAAATCAAGGTTCTGGGTTAGGTGGATAAGGGCCTCAACCACCTCAATAAGTGTTTTTTGAAATGTCTTTGCATCTACTAGACTACAAAGGTGTTGAGTATTATGCAAAACATGTAAAAAAGTGTGAACTGCTATGGGCGCATGAAGGGATCACTACCCTGGAGTAAAAGGTAAGTCAATTTTGAAACAATGTCAGTTACAAGGGCACGTGCATAGTTGGTACTGTAAAAGTATGACCCCATCGATGGTGGTAGATTATACCACTATAGAATTCCTTGTTGGCTGAATTTCATATCCCGAGTTTGAACAAAAGAGCATTAGTGCATTGAAGGAGATTCAACAAGGAATGGCAGAGAGAGTGTGTGGGAATATGACGTATGTTTTAAAACTCTCTTATCAAAGTTATCCTATGATATTCACCCCTCTTAGCATGCTCAGTGGTTTTTGGGGGATTGATAACACCATTTAGGAGAGCACTTTCACACAAGACTTTCACAGACCCACGCGAGGCCTTGGAGGCTTCCCTACATGCTAAGGCTATCAGAAGTGTGGATACCGGTGTTAACCCCTTCCTTGAGGCTACAATTACTGTAATGAAAAAGTAGCTAGAAATGTTATCTATGAATTTGGCACATGAGACTCGCAGTGGTCTATGGTGCAAGGATTTTGAGGTAGAGGGGAATACAAAGGATATTTTCCCTCATAGATCGGTACGTGCCATGATGGTGGATTGTGAAATTTTCCATGGAGATCATGATGCAAGTAGATGCCCATTACTGCAACGCATGATCCATAAAATGTGTCTTTTTATTGCCATATTTTCACCTTTAGTACTCATGGCACCAAGGATTAGATTTATTGACTAGGTACATGATGCCATTGATATTGGTGTGCAAAAACTAGCCTCACAAACAATTCCAAGGATAATGGTCATCACTATGAAGGGAAAGAAGATGGAGGCACATGGAAGAAGTCTCTGAGGAGGATTTCATGGTTGGATAATAGTGGAGGAGGAGGAAAAGTGAGTTCCCATGTGGGACGTGTTACAAATGTGGATCTATGGAGCACTACAAGTGTGAGTGCCTTGATCTATTACAATGCTTATGGTGTGGAAAGAAGCAAAAGTATGAGGAGTTCCCAGAGTTATTTGAGCACATGAGCCAGCAACATCAAAATACAAAAGCACCGAAATGGTAAGCGTAAAGAAGGTCAATTCAAGATGGATTCCAAGAGTAGGTGTGATTCATAACTAGAATTGATACTAGTTACAACAAAAGCTAAAGTTGTGCATGTAGGGGAAACACCAAGGAAAAACATTGCTGGTTATTAGAGAAGAGGTGGTGCATGGAAAGTATCCAGACCCTACTCATCAAAAATAAGTGTATCAAGAAACCATGGATGTGATTCAAAGCCTACAAAGAGAGATTCAGTGTCTGAAGGAGAAGTCAAAGTAGTTAGAATAAAGGAAGAATGTGGAGGCTCCATAGAAGGATCTGGATGAGGTTAGAGAAGTATGTAAGATGTTGAGGCAAGATAATATCATCCCTTGCTAGGAGAGAGTGGTTATGAGAAAAGCGTACATGCTAGAGAAGGGTGCAAAAGGATGGTTTTGCATGCTAACCTTCCTCCCCACAACCTTGATTATGACAAGGAGATTACCTTGAATGTTGTTGTAGATGGGTGGCTTCTAAGAAATATTTTGATTGACATAGGTGTAGAAGTCAATGTTTTCACTCTAGATGCATGGCATCAAATGGGAAGGCCCCCATTACATCCATCTTTGAATGTGTTATATATGGCTAACAAGACAAAGGAAATGCCCATTAAGTGTCTTGAAGGATTTTGTTATCACTATCAAGGGGAAAAGTTCACTGGGATTTTGAAGTCTTGGTGCTATCCGAGGAGACAACTTTCCATCATTACTTGGGCACCCATGGTGTTATAAGAATAATGTTGACCTAAGGTTTAATAAGGGATACATAATTTTGAGAATAAGGAAGAGTCGGTCATCATCCCCTTAACCGATGGAAAATCAACACCCTATATTGAGCCTTTGGGAGAATAAGTTCTTGACATGATCTATGTACTCTATCTATTAGGGACCCTGAGGTGATTCACCCTACGAGAGGAGTTATTCAGTTTGAAGATGCTTAGTCCATGAGTGATACAACTAGTGTGACATGTGACAATTGGACACACATGACTTATGAGTTAATTGGGTGATAGCTAAGAGGCTATGTGACAAGGGTAATGCATGCACACTCAGTTAAGTGCCTAAGAGGGAAGAAGCTACCAAGTTTTTTTGGAGGATCCAACCCTGATGATTTCTTATGGGAAATGGAGGCTTAGTGGAAAAATGAGATAAAAAAAAGAGGGATGCTTAGCTATAACTTTCTTGGGACTGCAACGTTGGTGGGAAACACATCATGATAGCCTTCTAGAGTGGTGTGAGGTAAGAATCACATTCTCTATTAGGTTCTCCTAAAGCAATGCACCCACTACAATACAAGACTACCATGGGAAGGAACCCACCTCGTCTCATGTCACATCCAAGCATGTGAGAAATCATGGATGGAAGGTGCAGAGGCCTTGCCACCTTCTTTATGGGTGCATAAGTTATATTCCACCTTACAAGTTGTGTGCACACATGGTATATTCACTCAGAGATGTGCCGTCAGACAAGAAATTGGTAGGAGTTGATGGTTGACCTCCTTCAAGATTTTGAGTATCGGAGTACTAAACCATCGGTGGATAGGGGGTGACAGGTTGTTAAGTGCCTAACGATGGGAGATAGTGTCATGGAAGAAGATAGAATATTGGATTTATTGGGTGAACCTAGCTTGGAACCATGCTTTGATGAGGAAGAGTCAAAAGAGATGCATCTTGAGTGTGCATGCATGGAGAAAGAAAAGGGAAATATGGTCTATGTGATAGATGGTGAAGAGATGGAGAGTTTGGATGTTAACCATACTAAAGTATACATGAAGTTATTGATAGTGTTGATGAGCAAGCATGTGCCTACCATGAACCCTCAAAACAAAGAAGGTTAACATTGGTTCAAAAATAGAACCTAAGGAGGCCACTATTGGAGATTATTGGTTAGAGAAGGAGGTTTCAAAGATCATTGATCTACTGTGCATGAGTTTTAGGACTTATTTCCATGTAGATACCATGAGCTTAAAGGTGTCCACCACTCCTTGGGAGAAATGAAAATAAAGTTAAAAGAAGGTGTGCACCCGATTTAAAAGAGGCCTTATCGAATGAATTTGAATCTTCATGTCAAATTCAAGGAGGAGATAGAAAAATGATCACTTCAGGCATCATTGAAGTTATGGAGGAATCAAAATGGGTAAGCCCATGGTCATCAATATTAAAAAGGATGGAAGGATAAGGATCTATGTTGACTACAAGGACTTAAATGTCGGTATGTGTAATTGATCCTTTTCCAACCCCTTTTATCGAGGAGATCTTGGAAGGAGTGGCTGGGCGTGAAATCTATTCCTTCACGGATGGATTCTCAGGATACCATCAAGTTAGAATTTCTAAAGAAGACCAAGAGAAGACAAATTTTTCCATTGAATGGGGAATTTTTCCTATATGGTCATGCCTTTTGGACTGAAGAATGCACCTTCTATTGTGTTTTCATGCATAGTGGTCTAGGCATTTCAAGATTTTATCCATAAGTTTCTACAAGTCTACCTTGATGACTGGACAAAGTATATGGACTAGTGAAAGACCATTGTGACAATTTGAGACTGATGTTTGAGAGATGTTGGTAGTTGAGGATATCCCTCAACATTAAGAAATGTGTTTTTCTACTCCATTTGGAACCCTTGTTGGGGCATATTATATGTAAGGAAGGTTTTTGGTGGATCCCACCAAAGTTTTCATTATTGTGGGATTGGGGGAGCCTACCAATCAGAGCGCAATGTGTGGATTCCTTGGGCACATAGGGTACTACCAAAAGTTTATCAAGGGGTATGCTAAGATCTCCATGCCATTGGAGAAGTTACTAAAACACAAGAGTTCATTTCACTGGGGAGAGGGCAAGCAGAGACGGTGTTTGACACTTTGAAGGATAGACTTATCACTACACCCATACTATGATTTCCCTCTTGGGATAAACCTTTCCATGTGCATGTTGATGCTTTAGGGATGGAAATGTGAGCAAGTCTTACACACATCCTGAGAAGGGATTGTTGATAACCCCTTGTGTTTTTCTAGTAGGAAGTTAACACCAGCAGAGCATAACTACACCACTACTGAGTGCAAAGCACTATCGATGATCTACATGCTACATAATTTCAGGTAGTATCTGCTGGAAACACCCTTCATATTTTACATGGATCACATGGCATTGAAGTACTTGGTGAAAATCCCATTTTGCAAGGGTGCATATGTGGTGGGTCCTATTGTTTCAAGAATTTGAGTTTACAATTGTTGTGAAACTAGGAAAGAGTAACTAACCATTTTGTCAAGAATTGACTCAAGGGAGGATGCGCAAGAGCATTGAGGATGTTATGCCAGATGCACAACTATTTAGGTTATGGCATGCACCCCTCGACTTAGAATATATTGTTGTGTTTCTCAAAATGGGTGTGGCATAGAAGGAATGAAAACTTTGGAAAGGAAAAAATTAGCTATACGTGCCACACCCTACATGTTAATTAGTGGAGACTTATACAAGTTAGGCCATGATGAGGTTCTACACTGATGCATGTTAGAACATGAGCATGTTGCAATCATGGAAGAAGCACATGGTGGGATTACAGGAGGGAACTATAAGGGAATGCCACACACGGAAGATTCTACTTATAGGATTTGGTGGGAAAGTATCTACCAAGATTGCATTGAATTTTGCAAGGCTTATGACCATTGCCAACACCTTGGCAAGCCAAGAAAAAGAGATGAGATGCCCTTGAGACCTATAGCAGCGCAGAACCATTTGAAAAATGGGCCATTGATTTTGTAGGACCAATTTCACCTACCACACGTGAAGGACTGGTTCATGTTATATCATCACTTGCATTGATTACTTAACAAGGTGGGTGGAGGCAACACCTACAAGGGATTACACAGTAGAACAATACTACTAGATTCTTATGGGAGAACATAATCAACAAGTATGGATGTCCTTTAAGCTTGAATAGTGACAGGGGTACACATTTTTTGAATGAAATAGTCAGGATTTTATTGGCAGAGTTCATGGTGGCCCATCATAAGACCACCCCATATCACCCATACAAGCTAATGGAACTATTGAGGCATTTAACAAAATTTGAGTAACACACGTGACAAAAAATTTGTGATGTGGGAAGACAAGATTGGGATGACAAGGTATTATTTTTCTATGGGCATACAGGACAACCTACAAGAGATTAAACAAGGCCACACCATTTAGTTGGTGTTTTGGAGTGGAGGCTATTTTACTAGTTGAATTTATGCTACCATCATTGTGTATTGCATGCATGCAGGAGGTTAGCTGATGAACAAGAAATTCAAGAGTGCATGGAGAAATTAATGTAGTTGGATGAAAGGTGATCACTTGCTAGATGGAGTTAGAAGACTAAAAAGGCATGAAAAAGCATGGCATGATCACCATATTAAAAAAAACAATTCAAGGTTGGGTAGATGGTTTTTATATGATTCCAAGTTTTTGTGCCATCCTGGGAAACTAAAATTCCATTGGTTAGGGCCATATATCATCTCATACATCCTTGATTTAGGCACTTATCAATTACAAGTGTTGGATGGAACATAGTTACCAGGCCATTTCAATGGGAGTAGGTTAAAGCCCTACTATAAATAAGTCTTCCTTGTGTTTATAAATAAGGCAAGTATTGCCATTTAGCCTAGGATTTCCTTTTATGCATTTATTTTCCTTGTGTTTCCCTTTCTCATTGCTTGTTCCTTTCTTTGTTTGTTGTTGTTTTGCATGCCTTGTGCACTAGTAGCCACTTATTATTTTCAAAAGGTTGTGTATGTACAGAGGACCACACATCTATTTTTGTGTGGGGTGGAGTAATGTGAAGTAAAATGGAAGCTAGTAGTGGAAGTTGTGTTTTGATGGCCTGGATTAAAGGATGAAAAGTGTGAAGTGTAGAAGAGCACGTGCATAGAAAAGGTGGACATAAGGAATTTTGGTGTCATAGGATAGCTTTACAAAGACCACGTACAAAGGATGAGAAGCGTAGGAACAACATGAGGTAGGTAGAGGGAAAAAATCAGGTTAAGGATAGAAGAAGTGCCTTTAGCACCTGCAAGCACACACATGAGGATATTTGGTCAATAAGGATTTTGCACTAGAAGGTTGTAAGGATTTTCACATGCAAGGATTTGGGCATGGGGGGTAAGAGCACTTAAGGTTGGATTTAGTGAAAAATCCACCTTTATTACAAAATTACGTTGGTAGGTGGCATAACATTTATTATGGGAGAGAAGAAAAAGCTATAAGTAGAAGGTTGGGATACATTGTTATTACCTTGCATTTGTGATAAAGAAGAGCTCTTACAAACTAGGGCATCCGTGAAGAAGATTTGTGTGAAGGAAAATTGTGAATCTAAGTGTGTGACTAGTGTGATTTGTGAACCAAAGTGGAAAAAGTACATGGGCGTAGGGAAGAAGGTTTCAGAAGGGTACGTCATCTTATGGAAGGATTTTTCAGGTTAGGGTTCTATAGCTAGGGCATGGGAGTAAAGGGATTTTTCGTGAAGGAAAGCCACAAATTTGAGTAAGATCAAGGAAGAGGAGAAAGGAAGAGTTTTTTTTTAACCCAAAGAAGATGGCACCAAAGAAGGAAAATATTTCACCAAAGAAGGGAAAGGGAAAGGGGAAATAGATTTCACCACCAGCTTCAACAAGGAGTGGTATATGGAGATGCAATACCTAGATGGCATGTTACTCAAAAAAGGAATGGGTATCCCATATAAGGAAGATGGTGGTGAGTGGATTACAACCATCACACAAGCACCATAAAGAAGGAGATGGCATTAGAACTGGTTCACCCGATAGAAAAAGGACACCATAAGGGATGTCAATCTATGATGATGAAGTGAAGGTAAAATTGGAGAAGGTTAGGTTACTATAACTTTATGAGTTTCCCTACTTTGGAAAACCCAAGTGACTGTACCAATGGTTGATGTCATGCATGCATGAGGACCACTTCTACTTTCAGAGTGAAGGATGCACATAACCCCTCAACTAATCTCTAAGTTTATCGGCCTTGTCTCTGCAAAGGGGAGCCACTAGATGATGACTTGGAGGAAAAGGAATCCATTAAGGAGATAGTCAGCTTATGATTATAAAAAGGGCTCACGCTATTTTTATATCTCGACCCAGTGATGAGGATGGCCACACATTTGGTATCCAAGTTGAATGGACAAGAAAGGTGGACACAGATAAACAAGGCTTGGTTGAATGTGTGTCAAAAATATTTCAAAAGGAACCATCTATAACCTATCCTCCTTCATTGTAGAAGAAATCATCAGTACGCATGCATGAAGGAGAAAAGATCATGTTTGGAAATGTCCTCCTCACCATCATTTTCTTAGAAATTGGAGTGCCCATGATGGGCCAAAAAAAGTTTGTATGGGAATATATAGATGAAGATCCTTCCCCCACAAAGATATTTGAAAAATACACTTGTGATACCATGATGGCCACCACAAGGCACACCTAGAGAAATGGTACAAGAGGATGTGTGACACATTTAAGGCTGAATGGAGGATACCAAACAATTTCCAATGCTAGTGCAAGGAGAGAGATGAGTTCACTATTTACTAGCACTTTTGCATTGGAAAGATTCACATTGATCAGATGGGACCAAGAGCCCATGGTGTAAACTACCTTTCTCATTCACCATGCAATATTTCCAAGCAGGGGTCAATCGCTTCAAGGAGGCCAAAATACTAAGGTTTGACCTCAGTGAGGTGGACCAAGACCACCATGACCTATGAAGAAAGCTAGTATACCCCAAGAAGCACACTTATGTGGAGAAGTATGTCTCCCATGAGGTGTGCATGATCAAAACTTGTGATGCTACCAATTTCTAGAAGGACTACAAAGTGAGGGTATACCTATGCATCAGGCCCAAGTATGAGAAGGGTACCTACTTGGAGAATGATGTCTCCATCCCATAAGACCCCCCAATAGAATAAATAATTCCATGCCAAGGAAGAGGGAAAGAGAAGAGGTGCACCAGAGAAGAAGGCACCAAGTGTGCAAAACAACACAATCTATGGGCACACAAGAGTCGGTGCATGAAGCCAAGCACATATGCATGGAGGAAGAAGTCCCCATTAAGGAAAAGGAAAAATCACCTAAGGAAGAGGTGCCAGAGCAAGAAGATCCTCCTGCATAAGAAGAATCACCAAGGAAGGAGTCACTTGTTAAAGAAGAAGAGAAGGAAGAGTCTCCTATACTGGAATCACCAGTTAGGAAGAGGTAAAAGGTAGCGAAGAAGGTGGACTCAGAAGGAATAGAGATCCTGAGAGGCCTACAGAGGTGAGAGAGATGATGATGAGCATGAAGAGGCTCAGGACCATCCTATGTATGATGTGCATGACTCCAAGGATGAGGGAAATGAAGAAAGGATGGGGAAGAGGAAGGTGCTCAAGGAAAAGGGGAGAGTGAGGAAGTGAATACAAAGGATCAAAGGACCCCAAGCCTCACCAAGGAGTAGATAGAAGAGGCCGTGGAAAGAGAAGTAGTGGGCATAATAAAGGATTTGGTGGAGTAGGAGGTGGAGTGAAGCATGACAAATTCTCAAGGAGATAGAGGAGGAAATCATAGGAAAAGAGTATGGGAGCATGGGTGGAGATCCCAACTTAGTGGTAAGATTTCCAAAGGCAATGCATAGGAGGGAAGAGTGTGGTAGTGCATAGAGAACAAGGAATGAGTTATATCAATGATCTAAGTAAGGTACTGTGTGCACACTTCCAAAGTACCATGCCTATAAACCAACTCCTTGCATGGTCTTCATTCAAAGAAGAAGGCATGTACCCATGAACAAGGAAGATGTTATCTTGGGATTTTGAGTCCCATGTTGATGAGCCGAGTTTGAGGTCAGCCAAGGAGCACTGATGAAGGTACCAGAGACCAAAGGGAGTGAACCCCCGATAAATGCTCAACAATTATCTAATGAGCAAGTCTGTAACACCCTCAACAAGGTATCGGTTGAGGTTGAGGTGAGACTCTTTAGAAGGAATGATAGGGTAAGGTTCCTAGAGGAAGACTGGAGAAGAAGGAGGAGGAACTCATTGAGAAGAGAAAGGATCTGAAGCAGGAAGATATGATCAATGCACACAGTTAAGGCGTGAACTAAGGGAGGAAAGGAAAAGGTGCAAGGTGTATAAGAAGATTGAAATGATCATGGATGCCATCACTTTGAAACACCCAGACCTAGCACCACCTAAGAAGAAATACGAGTCAACCTTGCAATGCTTGGAAGACTTAACCCGCATCCTTACCATGGAGAGATGGCCACTCACTCTAGAATCAATAGAAGAGGCATTGGCATGCCAGAAGGAGGAAGAGAAATAGAAGATGGGGAGATAGTGACATGATATTCTAAGCTCCTTTCCACTGTATAGACCACCACACATGGATGGATGAGGTCGTGTATGATAACTGCATTTGATAGAAAAGTAGGTAGCAAGCATACTAGTTTACACATGAGGTGGGTCTGAAGGAATACCAAGAGAAGAATAAAGGGAAATAGGGAAGAGAGGGATAAGATCCTAGCCGAGGTTGAAAATAAGATGAAGGCAATTGAAACCTTGAGGATTCGATCAAAACCTACTTAAGTAATTTTATCCCCATATCACCCGTAGAATGGATGCCTTTAGATGACCTTAACAAGTAGCTAGAAGGGATTGTAGATATGTTGAATGCTAAGGGAAATGAACTAAGTTTTGAGGAGGTAAGTACTCTAGTGGGTGACCTACTTCAAGTAGGCACAGGGTGAAGTGGATGCCTAGGAAAAGATTGAGGTGACAATAAGGAAGGAGTTCCCACTCCTCTTGCAATAATAGAAAGATCTTTGATTCTTTCATTTCTTCTATTCTTCATTCTTCCATTCTTTACTTATTCATTCAATTATCTAGGTTCCACCATTCATTATTCTTTAAAGGAGTAGTATGTTTCCGAGGATGGAGAACAAGCTTAGTGTGGGGTGATGTTGGGCCTCAAAATATTGGATAAGTACCAAAAGGCATGTGCACACAAGGACCAATAAGAAGAAGGGTGTGGGGAGAAGCACACAGACAAGGGTTTAAGAAGGGTTTAGGAGAAACTAGGGCATGTGTGCAAGGAAATACATAGGGTCTAAGGACTTAGCCATATTCAACGTTTTAGAGGCACTTGAGGAAAACATGACCCGACTAGGCATGCCAAGTGGATAAGGTGCCATCCTGAAGACTTGGTGGTCAAGGAAAGAATATTCCATGCATGGAATATTCCTAGGAAGACATCATTATAGAAAGTGGAGAGCTCAGAGTAGAATAAGCATGCACCATTAGAGGACCACATTGACACTTGGCATCTGATCTGCTCTGAAGAAAAGGCATGGTGGTGGGTGTTGATGCTATAAAGAGAGATGCTAAAGAGAGATGCTTGGAAGCAAAGAAGAGAGACCAAGAAGATGGTTAGGATGGAAGACATATAGTATGAGGAAAGCTGAAGCTTTACAAAAAAATATAGGAGGCCCTAGGATTTGGGGTTCTCATTAGAGGACTGTAGGAATGTTATCATGTCTAAGGGATGGGTCTATAAAACTTTTGTAATAAAGAAAGCATATCTAGGACCTCTGATATATGGATTATATCCCTATGTTAATACATTTGGTCTGATACAACCCTTTTGAATGTAATGTGGTTGTTTGAGACTATGATCAATATAAATATATGGCTTTGTTATGAATATCTGGTTTAGGGGTGCAAACCCTAGTGTTATTTCCTTATATTTTATGGCAGATTTGTTCTTTATATTTCATGCCATGATATTTCTCTTGTTATTAAATGCTTGGGTATAAGGACATGATAGCTCATGTTGTGTTTTACATGAATATTCACTTCTCTACAACTAATCCTCTAACAATGGCAAGACCTTCTCACAATGCTCACATAAAGTGGAACAATTTACAAGCATAAATTCTACTATATTTTATAGTAATAGAATTTTTATATACATAAACTCCCAAATTTTTTGTTTTCTTTTAATGATTACTCAAGATATAGTTTATAATAATAAACACTAGTGAACTTGTACAATCTAAAAAAACAATACTTGAGTTGTTACAAGGTATATTTCGGGGTGAGAACGTAATTTTATTGTGAGTTCCACTAGAAGTCAAATAACACCACTAGCATTTAAGACTAGTGTCAAATTTAAGGATATGTGCATACTAAACATTGAAAGTGTATGCCTTACACTTTCAAAGTTTGAGATTCACACTCTAAAAGTGTGAGTGTGATACTTTGCACTTTCAAGGTGTGAATGAAAGTGTGGGGATCACACTTTCAGAGTGCGAGGCTTGGATTCTTTAGAGTGTAGGGATATCACTTCGAAAGTGTGAGGCTCAGACTTTTTATAGTGCAGGGCTTGCACTAAAAAGTGTAGGGATATCATAATTTTAAGATCGTGGGGCTCGCACTTCAAAACTATGAGGCTCTCAGAAATTAAAACTATGAGCCCCACACTTTCAAAGTATGGGGCTTGCACACCTAAATACATAGGGATTATGACTTATAATATTTATTGGCAACTAACCTTACATTGAGTCTTTTTAACGTTTTCATTTAATACAATGGCCTCATGACTTATAAGAGTTAGCAGATGCTCACCTTAGATCGATCCTCATCACTTATAAGAGTTAGAGACTACTCACCTTACATCGAGGATCATGACTTATAATAGTTAGTGACCACTCACCTTAATATAATAGTCTTAACAAATAATAGTTAGCATCCACTCATGACTTTGAATTGGCTCATGCCTTATAATAGTTAGTAGTTACTATCCTTACATACTCTCAACATTGAAAATCTAAAAAATGACAAAATTGGAATCCAATAATAGCCAAATTGGAATTCAATAATAGTGATCTTAGATTCAATAGTAGCGATATTAGAATCCAATAATAGTGATATTAGAATCCAATAATAGTGAAATTGGAACTAGAATAATTCCAATAATGAAAATATTAGAATCCAATATTACTACTAATGGATTCCAATAATAGTAATAATGGAATCTAATATAGACAAAAATAGAATCCAATATACGCAAAAATGGAGATGGATTTCTTCCAATACCAGAATTTAGATTTACCGGAATATGTTCCGCTTTAGTGAAATAAGTGTTCATGGCGAAGAGAAGGGGGAAATTTATTAAAAACAAAACTTGAAATAGTACAACTAGAGTTATAAAAACTAAAACTTCAACAAGAAATCTAGAAGAATGAAGGGATTAGAAATAGTTCACCACCAAGGAGTCATTTAAAGCCAAATATTTTGTGTACATGTATGTCATGTTGTCTTTCAAGGGCATAGTAGAATAGAATTTCCTCACTTGGAGAGAGCAAAAAGATCAACCTGTATTTAGATAAAATTCTTCACAGAGAGCATCTTCTAGTAATATATCCACCTCAGAAATAACACGGTGTAGTATTTACAGAATATGAGACCAACACACACAGGACACATGTCCCTTATTATAAGTAGCACCTCCAACTAATCAATTGATGTATTACACTACATGTGGTTCATACAACCATTACCATCACACTTGCCCCTCTGTAGAGGAACTAGAAGATTTAAAATATTATAATACTAGAAGAGTAATGACCACAACACGGACTACAACATCCAATCCTCCCCATGCAAAGCATAATAAATGCTTACAGTGAACCTGCCACCCTCACAACCAAGTAATAATTGCACCTTAGTACTCAAACCAGCAAGGTGGAAAACCACAGTTCAGAGGTGGCTATCAAGGAAACAATTATAATCCAAATTACCAAGGATATAATGAAGGAGGATGCCATGGGATCTACAAAGGAGGCTATAGGGGAGGTTATAGAGGTGTTTATTGAGGAGGATACAGAGGCGGCTATGACAATTACCAAGGAGGAAGAGGTTATCAAGGTTATAATGATGGAGGTTACCGTGGAGGCTATAGGGATAATCAAGGAGGTGGATATCAAGACAAAATACCACTAAACTACTATAAGTGTGGACAAGATGGACACCTAGCTAGGAAATGCACAAACCTTATCCTTCTCGCTTATGTCCCGATAGAGGGCATGATTCATTTAGTTATGCTAAAGTTGTGTAGTTCTATAGGAGTGGAGGAAAAAAGTTAGAACATTTGTGAAAATATGGTCAAAAGCATATACAACATCTTACCATAATTCAATAGGATGAGGATACAATAGAAATAGATAAATCTGTGAGGGCATCCGGCTCATAAAGTAGATCAACAAAAGAGGATAAAAGAAGAATCCAAATAAAGTTATTTGAGAAGGAAGGCATACAAAACAAGAAAAATCATTGAAGAACCTAGATATAGAGAAACAGTTATTACCAGTAGTTCCGCAAAGAATGAGGCTACACCTAAAAAGAAAAAAATAATCAAGTTACCACAAGAGGAGAATTATTCTAGTGAAGATGAATGGAAATTTAAAGAGATTAGACCAGATCTCTATATGAAAGAAGTTGAGAAAAGTAGGGCATTGGTAAAAGAGGCACAAGCCCAGGAAGAAAAGGAGAAAAATAAATTGGAGGAAGAGATCCTTGCCTTAAAGGAAATAGATAAATTAACAATTAACCATGGTCTGGTAGACAAATTAAAACAATTTAGAAAATACTGGAATAAGGAGGAAAATATTTTTCATGTCCAGGAGAATTAAAGCAGGACATAATAAGAAGAAAAGAAATGTGTTCCATACCTAGTGCACATGGTTCAAATCCTCCATCTACTTCAAAATTGATATATTTGATACCACCATCACCAGATTTCTACTATACCTTCGATGTGGATGTAAACATGATATCAAGAGACTACTTGGGATAAGCTTGGTAGGCCTCCTTTAGAACTAGACAGGTACTTTATTGGCTTAGCAGATGGATCATCCACACAACCATTAGGATCATTCAACAATTTTGAAGTAAACAATATGGGCATAAAGAATCGAGTCAATTTTGAGGTGGTAGAAAATGTATATTTGAATTTGTCTTACAAAGGCTATCTTAGCCTTAGAATAGTTCATGGATTGTAATGGAACACTCAATTCAGAAGAAGAAGAAGTAACACTCCAAGCAGATGGCATATGTGTACATTTACCCCTATATGCATACATTAGTGCCATGTGGGAGGAAGAAGTCCGGCATGATCATCAAGAAGAAGACTTTGATGATATTCAAGGAGTATACGCTTTAAATAAGTTCTCCAAGTATTGATAAGGAATTCAAACCAAATTCAGAGGGTGAAATTTCAGTTAAAAGTGAAGCTAAAAAGTGACACTTTAGATAATGTTATTGAATCTTGGATACATGGATTTTTAGAATCAAGGAAAATAAAATTACATTATGCAAGAAGGATCCCACCATGACTAATCACTTTGGACAATGAGACTGTGGATATTGATTTAGACATTTTCTCTCCCATGTGTGCTAAGTTTGAAGATGATGATGGCTACTACTCTGCATAAGAGAAATTTGGGCTCAAAGACGATGATGGGTATTATTCTACAAGAGAATAAATCAAATAATTTCACATTAAATTCATGTACGTGATTAAGACACGGAGGCGTCCCACCAAACCCTACCAAAATATTTAGGATTTGGGGATTTAGAAGGGTATATTAAGATAATGGAGAGGATATTCCCAAATGAAAAATCCATAATGGAGGCCTTAGATGACACCTTAAAAATAAATTCCATGGGTTAGTGGGTGACTAATAAACTAGAAATATCTCACTGGAACTCATTTACCATGTTTCTCAAAATGAGATATCTAGAGAGTGAGGGTTATTATGTAGTGATACCTGAATATACTGGTGAAACTGATCCACAGATACATATTCAGATTTTGAATGACATTGGCAGATATGTGGAGAGAATTCCCCATTGGTATGGAGCCAACTCTTTTTATGGACTCTAGGACACATACCATGGTCTTGGTACATGCTCCAAGAAGTCAAATGCAAAATAAGGAATTGGGATCAAATCGTCAAATACTTCTGTCATACATTTAATTTTTGGGATGTAGATATGAACATCCTACAAGTTTTATAATAGATCATAACTTTCTTATTTTTTACTCCAAAAGAAGCAACATGACAATACTCAAAAGAAAAAATAGAAACTAAGGCACCAACGAATCAAGAAAGTGTGAACATAATTCTAGAGATGGTATGTTGTTATCTTGTAGAAAAATAAGGAGAGCAAAAAATCTAGAAAATCTAAGGTTAGAACAATAGAGGGGGAAAGAGAAGTGCAAAAACCAAGGAGGAAGGAGAAAAATATTATTATGAGCCTTTGAAGCTCAAAACTAAAAATATTGGCATGAATGGGGATGAAAATGTTTCCAAGATCAGATATTACTAGTCGATGAGGAAGTAGCCAAAGTAGTAGAGTTAGTACAAGAATTTGAACATCACATCTATTGAATATTTAACAAGATGGAAAGAGGAGGTTCCTACCAAATATTACACTCGCTAATACTGTAGCTAGGTTTCTATATGAAAATATCATTACAAGGTTTGGATGTCCATTAAGCATTACCAGTGACCAGGGGAAGCATTTTTTCAATGCCACCATCAAAGAATTGTTGATTCAGTTCATGATCAATCACAACAGGAGCACACCATACCATCCCTAGAAAATGGAATAGTATAATCCTTTAATAAATTTTTGGAGAAGGTTATAACCAATATTTTTCATTACAACATGTAGAATAGGATTTAAAGATACCAACCACTCTATGGGCATACCACACAACATATAAAAGGATCATCAAATACTCTCCTTAAAATTATTCTATGGATTGGAATCGCTGAATTTTGGTACCTATAGAGTTTTTGCTCCCAAGTTTTAGAGTTGTAGTTACCTTTAGAATGAATGAAGATTCATCATTACATGAAAGATTGATTGAATTGGAAAAGCTAGATGAAAAAGATTCAATACCTCCTATAACCAAACACAAGAGAAAAGAAGAAAAAGGCATGGCATGACCACCACATAAAGAAGAAGGAGTTTGATATTGGAGATAAGGTCCTACTATATGATAGAAAATGGAAACATCTGGGTAAGCTCAAGGTGAGATGGCTAGGACCTTACGTTGTCAAAGACATACTATCTTCAAGAGCTACAAAATTGGAAACTTTACAACAAAAGGAATTACCAGGCTTTGTAAATGGAGCCAGATTAAAGAAGTACAATACTTGAAGTAATAAGAACAAAAAAGATAAAAATTAAAATTAAAATTGACCTATCTAAAAACCAGCGAATTGGCGATAGGACGAGGGGTAGGATGAAAACCCGCAAGGGCATCCTCACTCTAAGAAACATAAGAAAAACAAAAATAAGAAAAAGAAAGATCTAAAGAGGAATAATACCCACGCCATAAAGAGAAGAAAGAACCAGGGGAGGAAGAATACCCACGTAATAAAGAGAAGGTAGAGCCACGGAGGAGCATACCCATGCAATAAAGAAAAACAAAAACAAAATACAAATTTGCGGAAAGAAGGAATAAAGAAAAGCACAAAACAAAGAACTAAGGAAAAATCATGACATGAAAAACAGAAAAAAATTACGCAATGAAATAAAAACTAAATGCAAAAAGAGGAAATGAGACAAATAATTCATGTCAAGGAAGAGAAAACCACACAATAAAGACATAACCACAAGCTAAAGAAAAAGCGCCAAATAAAGAAAAACACAAAACACATAAAATATGCGGATAAAAGTCACACCCAAGGTAAAAATTGATCCCACCAAAAATACAATAAATGGGGTAGGTGAAATAAGAAGGTTATAAAAGGTGAATGACAGAGAATAAAATAAGGCACAAAAATATAAACAAGAGATCGAGCAACTCATTAGTGTAAGTATGAAGAAGAAATCTAGGGAAAATTAGGGAAACTTGCAAAACCATGGATAGTGGAGGTCACACAAGCCGAGCTCTCGAAACTGAAATTCATGAAGCATCCAATGAAATCAAACAAGCATGACCCAGAAGGAGTATTTTTGCATATCCCATTCAAAGTTTCCCATACGTGAGATTTACAAAAATACATTCATTATCCAATCAATGAATACAATCACACACTTCTCAAGGTTGACAAAGAATTACTCTTAGAAGAATACCCCCATACGAAGGAGATAGTATACAAAAATAATACTGAAGTAATTAGTGAATTGAAAATTGATGCATGGAGTTGCATTCGATATTTCTCAAAATGGCGGATGATGAAATTAAAGTTATTCCGAGATGATTACATAATCAAATGTTATATTTGGATCAACCATACCTCATTGATACAAAAATTATGGCTAGCGTTATGGGACTGTGGGCATAAAGACACTTGGAAATTACAAAGAACAAGACAACATTAAAAGATATGACACTAGAAATAGGAGTGACAAAATCAAAATGTGGAGTATGCATCATGGATATTGGTAACCATGCACTCAGGTATGCTATTAAGGCTATATACTTAAATATTTACCACACTAATAGAGAATATGGTGCCCATGGACTTAGCGCACAATTAGCCCTAGATATGGTGAATTCGCATTTAGAGTATAACCTAGTTGAACTATTGGCCTCTGAATTTCATGAAAACACAAGGAAAATAAAAGAAGGAAAGCATACATTTTGTTATGGCTCCATACTCATATGCTTAGCGATGTATTTTACAAAAACCCTACCCCATAAAGAAAAATTAGTAGAATGATAGGCAGATAAACTAGTGGCTGAAAAAAATTGGGAACATATGAATAGTTTAGATGCAATCACCCAAATTACTTCATTATTGGGTTGGGTAAAGACGATAAAATATGTAATTGGAAATAGGGCCCCGAATCTCGAGAGAAGGTGGTAGCATGATATGAGAAGTATACTTTATTGCTGACATTGATTATACTTTTATCCAACCTATAAATCCTCGCACAAAACCTATACCACCATTTCAATATGAGGATTACGATGGACTAGTATCCACATCGGTTGAAGTAGTTAGAAATTTACCTATGGATCCTAGGAAGCCAAAGCGCCAAATTTTGATGATGTCATTGAGAAACATTTGAATAGTATAGGTAGAAATATCCTTAAAATTAAAACCATAGTCAAGAAAAGGAGGTCCGAAAACATAAAAAGGAAGAAAGGACCTAGTGCTTTAAAGACCAACCAACGAACGAAAAAATAATTAGCAAAAAAAGGGAAATTAAAACAAGCCACGACTAACATAGAAAAAGAAGAGGTAGAATCTGAGGAGGTAGAAGAAATTTCTGAGTCAAAAGAAGAAGAGACTCTATACACTCCTTCACCTACACATTCACATGAGCAATCAGAACCCAAATTTTCAGAGGAACCAGAGCCATGGATAGAAAAAGAGTTGACAAAAACATCTTATATGTACTATAATAAATTCCTATCCCTTGGAGGTATATCCCAAGTAGCTCAAGAATATGAAGCTAGTACAGAAAGAGAACAAATGGCTATAGTAAAACCCATAAATTACTACCTGGAAAAATTTGGCTTGCTCATAGGTGATATCATTCGATTACTTCCACCTAGATTAGTTAAGGAAATCCAAGAACAAATTCAAGTAGAGGAAACAAGCCACCTAAAAGACTTTTTAAAAGAAACAACAACCTTGAAGCACAAAAAGAAAAGGACTAACACAGATCAAAATGGCATCAAAGAAATAGAATAACTCATTGGAATACTCATCAAATACAAAATAGAGAGGGAAGAAGAAGCTACGGTCCTAATTTTTGAAGATACACAGGTAGTAGTATAAGAAACAAAAAGGAAAAATATAGAAGCAGATCAACAAAAATCTGTAGAGGCCGCCAAATAGAAAAAAATAAAAATAGAAAAATAGAAATATCAGAACAAAACAAAAGGAAGAAGAGGAAATTATAGTTGAGAAAGAATAGAAGAAAAATGTCATATAGGGTATAAAGAAAAATAACAAAGAAGAAACAAAGAAACAAGAGCTATCAAAATAGAAGAAAGCACGCTCCAAAACCTACCTATTTACATCATGTCAATGTTCAAAGATACCAACAAAGAAGTGATGAATAGTATTGAAAAATTCAAAAGCACTTTTATGGCACGGATCGAGGACGGGTTCGAGATATCATCTTGTGGCTTGGGAGTAGGTATATAAACCAAAGAGGCTTGGGGGGTTAGGCATCAAAGATCTCAAACATATGAGTGATGCCCTTATTTCAAAGTTAGGTTGGAGACTTATAAAAGAGCACAAGCCTTGAACAGAGTTGGTTAAGATCAAATACCTTTCAAACCAAAACAAGATTTCCTTCATTTATGATCAGTCTCTTCCGAATGGTTCTATTTTCTGGAACAACCTTCTTCACAAAGCAGACACATCCTTTCTCAGGGGTGTAGCTGGAAGCTTGGGGATGGAAAAACATTAACTTCTGGACTGATAAATGGACTGATTCTAACTAGATTTCTTCTTATGGTCACATTAAAGACAGCTTAATTACAAAGTATGGACACAAAATTTAGGGATACATTGAGAGGGATGGAAACAAAAGAAAATGGAAACACTAAAAGTGGAGAATGATAATGTACAGGCTGATGTTTCATCTTTACAGAATCAACTTTCTCTAATCCATATTAGTAATCAAAATCTTAAGGATGAACTCATCTGGAAAGATTCTTTTGATGGGGAATACTCTGTTAAATCAGGATATAATTCTTTCTTTGTATCTATTGAAAGTGAAATTAAGTGGCACAAGTTGTGGATGTCTGAGTTAACCCCTAGAGTGAACTTCTTTTGGTGGCTCATCATTAATGGAAAGATCCTGACTAACGAAAACCTCATCAAGAAGGGATTCATCATGCCGAATAGATGTTGCATGTGTCAGAAAGAGGCAGAAGATATAAAACATTTATTCCTTCATTGTGAGTATGCTTCCAAAATTTGGCATCTTGTTTTTGCAAAATTTAATCAGAGATGGATTTTTCCCCTTACCTATCTTCAGGCCTGGGAACAATGGGACTCTCTGTATAAGCATTGTGTGGTGAAGAGATTGTGGCAACTTGTTTTACCCCACACTATGTGGAGAGTTTGGAAGGCTCGTAATGATGGCATTTTTAGAAACACTAGAAAGGCATGTAACAAAGTCTACAAGGAAATTATCATTGTTGTGCAGGATAATATTGCTAGATTTAAACCTCCTAAAAATAGACTTTACCCTGAGAAGGAAGAATACATCCTGACTGATTGGAATATTGACACTACCTTCAAAAAGAATAACAATGGTATGGATAGAAACACCATCCGATGGATTAAGCCTCCCACTGATTGGTACAAGTTAAATTTTGATGGGGCCTCAAAAGGCAATCCGGGAGACTCTGGAGGTGGAGGAGTCATCAGAGATCAAAGAGGCTATTTTGTTTCTACTTTTTCTGGGAGAATGGGCAGGCAAACTAACCATTACTCTGAAGCCCTGGCGGCTCTTTGGGGTATAAGACTTACCAGAGATTGTAATATTCTAAATATTATAATTGAGGGTGATTCTCTAAATATCATCAATCTCTTAAACAAAAAGAAACACCCCAGCTGGTCAATTAGAGATTTCATTGGTGAAGCTATTGATATATGCAAGAGCTTTGAAAATGTTAAAATCACCCACACCTATCGGGAAGGAAATAGGGTGTCGAGATAGTTTGGCAAACCTTGGTGTTACTAATACTTTTCAAACTTGGCTTAGGGGGGATGTTCTGCCCACTCAAATCAATAAAGCCATAATCAATGATCTACATGGCGAAAAAATCAACACTAACGGCTGTAATGTGGATGCTAATGTGTGGATCCTCAAGTACAGTATGATGACATCACATAAGATATGTATGATTGATGCGATATGTGCAAACTGGACTATCATCATTTCTTGGCATAGAAAGAAAGCCGAGGAGTGGGACACTAATTACAAGTATGGTATAATAATTAAATATACTTTCACATAAGGGAAAGATTCAAAAACCAACAACAAAGTTCAGCCTACCCCACATAGTGCTAACATTTTTACCGTTGAGAACAAGGACAGAAATAGTGGAAAAATGGGGTCGCCATGCAAAACAGAACCCACCCACAATCCGGCATGGAAAGAGGATACGGTGCTTTGGAACTACCTTCAAATAAGGGGTCTGTCAAATTTAATTGAAAGGATTCAAGGGTTTGATCAAGATATTTCTATTAGATTCACCCAGGGATGGAAGAATTGGGTTGTCAAATACAGCAACATGGAGATTGAGATCACGGAGGAGCTCATCACCCAGATCACGGGACTCAGTCTTGAGGGCACCAAATTCTTCAATAAGAAGGTAGACAGGGAGGTGGAGACTAAGAATTTCTGGATGATGGAGAGAATCTTGAATTTGTGACTATTGGCATCAAGGTGGCATCGATTCCTGAGCCTTTTGCTGAGCTAGCTAGGATGGTTGTTAGGTATGTAACTCTTGAAGGAAGATTTGTGACTATACCTCAAAAACATTTGATATTTCTTAATCACTTTCATAGAAATATTATCATCAACTTCCCTCACTACTTGATAAACTCACTGGAGAAATCAATTAGGGAAGTTCAGAGCCATTCTAGGGCTGTCCCTCTACATCAAGGGCTAATCCTGCTGATCCATCGCCACTGTTCAAACTGCCCCCACATGAATCCTACCCCACCCTCTTCCTCCATACCTCCACCTGCTCACACCACCTTCACTCCCCCCGATGAAAAGGAAGATTGAAGTTGTTGCTTCTAGCAAGAAAAGAAAGAGCATAAAAACTAAAATCCCTACTTCTCAACGGGTCCTCAGAAGTCACAAAGACCTTGAGCTTGCTGAGAACCTCCTGCATATCAGCCAACCGATGGAGGAACCCAAGGAGGAGGACTTGATGGGCAGAGTGGACAGGATGGAAAAGGAAATACAAGAACTCAAAGGGACTATAAAAAATATGGAAAAAGCTAAGGGAAAAGGAATACTTCAAAGTGATGATGAGGAGGGGGTTATTGCTGAAGTTTTCAAGAAGTTACAGTCTTTGGATGGCAGAATGGGAAATGCAAAAATTCGCAATGACTACATACTATCTTCCCTTAAAAGCATTTATAATTTCATTGAACAACATGTTCATAGTGTTTGCAGTTTAAGTGGGATTAATGAAGACATTTGGGGCCCCAAAGAAAAAAGGGATATTTCAATTGCTCAGGCGGATATGAAAGACTCCTCTCAGGCCACTTCCATTGCCTTCTTCATGTCATTGCGCAGTTATCAAAACCAAGATTGATAGGGCTATCAAGTAACGGGTTCTTTGTGATGTTGTTTGTTGGCCGTGAAGTTACCGTTATCCGGCGGTTACGGAGCTATTTTTGGTGGATTTATTATATGATGAATATATTTTGTTTGCTTTTTGATCTATTCTACTACTTTTTGGATCATTGTACATCTGGATCCTTTCTTCTCATGTGTTGTCATATCTGGCTGTTGAGCCCTCTTAGGTTGGCTATTTTGCCCTTCTCTGGGCTGTTTCTCTCACCTATGATATCTGGCTTTTGAGCCCTTTTGTATACTAGGTATAGTCCCTTCAAAACTATTTTCCCTTAATAAAAAAATAGAAGAAAGCACAAGAAGAGGCAACAAAGAAATAGGAGGAAGAAACAAATAAGAAAAAGAAAGAATAAGAAGAACAATACAAATATAAAAAGATAGAGGAAGAAAGAAAATTGAAATAAAGAGAAAGAGAATATAGAAAAGAAGAAGAGAGAGGAAACAGATAAGGAGAAAGAAGAGGTGGACGGGAAGCACAAACAAGAGAAGGAAAAGAAGGATAGAGAAAAGAGATAAAATGAAGGGAAAGAAAAGGAAGAAAAGGAAGTAAAGGATAAGGAAGAGAAATAAGAGAGGGAAAATAAGGGAAAAGAGGAAATTGTAAAGAAATAAAAGGAGGAGAAACACAAGAAGGAGAAGGAATGTAAAGAGGAGGAGAAAGAAAAACAAGAGGAGAAAGTAAGTAAAGAGAAAGAAGAAGAAGAACAAAAGTTGAAAGCTCGGAAAAAGAGAAAAAGGAGAAGGAGGAAAAAGAAAGACAAGAGAGAGAAAAGACAAATAAGGAAGAACAAGAGAAGAAGAAAAAAGAGGCAAGAGGAGAAAAATAAAAATATAGAACTCAAGAAACTAGGAGAACATAAAAGCATAGTACCATATCACTTTTGCACCACCACATAAACATCTTAAAGCATGGTACCACTCAAGAACCCGAGACTCCTTGGCTAGATTTAAATAAGCACCGCAACAAAGGAAGAAGGAATAGTTAATACAATTGCAGCAAATGGTAGTGGAACAAACCACATAAGGATATAAGATAAACTTGGATAAATTCATCCCCTATAAAAAATAATTTATAGCCAAGTACAATAAAAAAGTTCCAAATATGATTGGATGCAACGATGCATTAAGATAGAAGAATCAATGCAAAATATACTATCATCCATTCAAACTGCAAATCCACATATCAGTATTACATCCAATCTACAAATAGAGGTGCAAATAGAGAAGGCAGTCATAGAAATATTGAAAGAAGATACAATTCATTTGGAGACAGAAAAGAAGAAAATCTATGAGGATGTTATGGAAGAGTACAAACAACAAATTCTTAAGCCACGGTAGGTGGAGAACCAACAAAAAGAAAATAAATACAAGCTCCAGTCACCAAATTAGAGACAAAATTACAAAATGTCATGGCCTACTACACATATACAATAGGGTGGCCCAGTGAAACTCAACAAGAGAAAATGGAGCTTGATAAATTGGAAAAACAAATAAATATGCAATCCCCACATATGATATTAGTACAAACAAAGATGAAACTAAAATAACAAATCTTTTTGAACTCACGGAGACATCAGACCAAGCAAAGGATGTAGACAGATAAGATCACAGAGATGCAAGAATACAACAATATGATGGATAGAGCCATAATCAGAATGCAACAAGAGCTCACAATTTCTCACCAAATATGGATTCCAATTCAAGAAAATCCACCACCCTCGGAAATTCTTCCATTGATCCAAGAAAACGCATAGCTACAAGAATGGGTAAATCAAATTAACATTCATCTTGATTTATGGTATAATTTTGAGAAGAATATAACCCACAGATTACAAAGTATATCCCCCAAGCTCCACCATAAAGGAAATTAAGATGAATGGCATCCCATAAGTGCATTCGGGAAAGTCAAGCAAATAACTCTTCCTTATGCTAGATGTATAATCTTTGGGGGTTGATGCATATGGTATCTCAATATGGAATCCCATAAGTCCAATCTGGTGATTTGAGCGAGGCAATACTTCCCTATGTCAGATGTCTAACTATCTAGGAGGTGATTCTCTATTTTGGTTGAAATAACTGGATAGATAAAATTTTGATCAAGGGTTGGAAAACATGGTTCTTCATCCATTTGTTTTCTCAAGGACAAGACAAAGTTTAAGTCGGGAATGATGTTGATGGGGTTATTTATCACATTTTGAGATAGCCCACAGAGTTAAAGAAATATCCGCTAAAATCAGTAAGTTGCCATGGAGATTTGGATCAAGCTACGAAGGAAAGAGGAAAGCCACGAGATAAGGAATAAAGTTGCGGTAAACTAGGTGAAGCCGCAAGATATGGAGAATGCCACGATATACTAGAAAAAGCCATGTTACACTATAGGAATCGAGGAAGTTGACATAAAGTTATAGAATGAAGACAAAAAAGTTAGAACACAACAGAAATTTGAAAGATGCATGAATCAAAAGAAGTGAATTTTGGATGTTATGTATTTTGTATATTTATTGTAATTAATTTTTTTATATATGGGCGTGTGACAAGAAATGAATATGTGAGTGTCATATTAAGAGAATTGTATAAGGAATGAATTATATGAGATAGAATGAGAAGGATATGAATGTAATTGAGACTAATGTAATGATTTTTGAGAAATGAATAAATATTTAAGTTTGGGATGAATTTTGTTATATGTTTCCTATATTTTTAATAGTCTAGATTTGTTTACTTTTCCCATGTACATCCTTAACAAAAGGTTGAATGACCTAAATCCCACACTATTTTCGGGGTTTTAGGTCAACACATGTCAATGCTTCCATAACTCATGATGTGGCCACCAATTCTTCATCCTTTGACATCATTGACCATGTCAAAAAAACCAAAATTCAAATTTCCAAGTCCGAGTACTTGAGAACTCATCCTACGAAATTTGATAAACTTTTCCAGTTTATCAAACGAAGTAATTTAAATTCATGTTCCAATAATTATTCCATCAAAGAATCACTTACCACTACTAGCACCACTCATCAAAACCTTCTTTCCTTAAAATATTATTCTTCTAGGAAAATAGACCTTGTATATGTTACTTTTCTAATCAATGGGTATAAATTACAAAACTATATCATTAAATCTAGTGCATCGACAATGTCATGCCCGCAGAAGTTTCAAAACCCTTGGTCTTACTCCCACCCCTCGCCACTGGCCACTATTACGTCATGGAAACAAATGAAGTACCTCTTTTTGGCTAGGAAAAGGATACTCAAGTAGTATTTTTGTATTTTCCTAACAAGAAACTCATGATGAAAATACTTGTAGAAAACATTCCAACTTCATATGGTATCTTTGTTGAGCTAGATTTTCTTTTGGGATGTTGGTGGAGATGTACGAGATGGATTGGTCGTATGCCACCATACCTTTCAATGGTAAAATGAAGAATCTCCTTCCTATAAGGAAAACAAAATACATTGTTCAAAAATAAAATGACCCAAGGAGGACATCCTATTTCAATATTCAAGGTATGGAAACTTTTGCATAACTTCATAGGAAGATCCTGAGATAACCATGTTGACAGAGGAGTACCCAAGAGTGATAGAGTCAGTGGAGAAACAACATGATCACCTGATGGATCTATAATTGGGTGATGTTTACTTCCCTATGAGAATGAATGCAGGCTATCTATTTGGTGATGATAAGGATTATGGATGTCTTGACATGAAAAAAATCAATCTCAAGATGATAAGTAATATGGGTCATGAAGAAAAAATTACATCAAATAACTTCTTGGAAGGTGAATTTCAAGTTTCCAATCACATTCTCAAAATACAACATGAAGATTTTTCTAATTATCAAGAAGGAATGCATAAATGATAAGGTGTTTGAATCTCATGAGGTTGAATCTACTCAAGAAGGAGGTATCTCCATCATGGAGATGAATTTCAAAGCTCAAGATGGTCAAGATGAGGAAAATGATGATTTCCATATTTCATGGCCAACCTTGTGCTCATTCTCCTTTCATGAGGATGAAGCATTGTGCACATCACACCATAATGTGAAGTAGATCAAAAATCATCTGATGTGTGTGAAGGATAATTTTTTAGAGTAATTGAGAAACATGGAGTACCAAGAAGCTTGTGATGATGTTTAAAATATCAAAATATCTATCGAGAATAAGCTCATAGAGACCAACCATGGTCATGAAGAAAATAAAAATAAAGGTCAAATGACCATCAAATACCATAAGCCTTGGTGTGAAAATGATAAGCTTGGTATGACCAAGAATCATTCTTGTAGCAACAATAGAAAATCAAAAATTGGAATAAATTTGAAAATAGATGAGCAGACGGAAACAAAATGTCATAAAAATAAAGGCACTGAGATATCTAAGTGGACCCTCACTTACAAGAAAAATAATGAAAAATTTCCCAAGAAATTTAGAAAGGGTTCATATTTCATTGAGCTATTGAATGGGTTTACGAGAGAAAAGGCATTCGATGCTACCCATGCATGGGTAAAACATTTAGAAAAAAATCGGTGTTATGTAATGAAAATGGGGTGTCCCCTGCATGTACCATAGGTGATTTAGGAATGTTGTATCATGGTTTCCTTTGTATTGCATGCTTCCATTTCTATTGTTTGTTTACTTTTTCTATTGTGTGTTCATATTGTTTTATCTTGGTTGTGTTGGTAGCTTTATTAGTTGTTCAATATGGTGACTATATGGCCCAATGGATGAGGCACTAGTTTTCTCCTCCACGAGATGGATGAGGTTCTTCATTACCCCCTAACATTTAATGTCCATAAGTTAGAGCCAAATATTTTCATGCTAAATGTATATCATTTGAAATTGAAAATTTTGGTCAAAAACCCAAACCCACCCTTTGAAAACTCCTCTCCCGGTCATTATGAACCCTTCCTCTATCCAACATAACAATCCACACAAAGTAACATTGAGCATGTTTCATCCTCATTCTAGTTGAAAATAACATGATAACATGTTTTTAGGTTTGTTTCATGTGTATTGGAATGTGTACAAGCTGATTTCATGGTGAGACTAAGCTTTGAGGTGGAATAGTGCTCTCCAAAGCACTAAATTAGCTATTTTTAGCCATATTACAACATGAGGACATCCTATAGAAGATTAATGGAAAATATCAACCCATATGGGAGTTTTGAAGGAGAGAAATGAAATTATCCATGAAATTTTAGGGCATATCTATCGAGGCATGTCTTTGTCAAGAAACAGTCCAAGAAAAGCTGGGTCACTTCGGGTGTAGGGAATGAAGGCTTCAATGAAGAAAGTGATATTTTCTAGAGTTTCTGGAAGTTCTAGGAAGAGTTAGGATCTCATAAAGTATTCAATGGAAATATCTTAAATTCCACTGCATTATGGATGCATTATTTTTTATCATTGACCTCACCACTCTCCGTGGTAATTCGAGTCATTGTTACTACTCCTTGTGGCAAAAGGGTGACATATGCCATATATAAATATTAAGTATCAATCAAGTCTTGGAAGTAGTTGGAATGAAATCATGGATTATTTGGAGTTGAAATAATATAAGGTTTCACCTCTAAACTCCAAATTTTTCTCCCGGGGTAGAAAAGGCAAGCTTCATGTTCTAATTTTACATTGGGATGATGACATCAACATAACTTAAAGCCTTGAGCACACTTTTTCACCCTTTCTATCCCTTGTCCCTTTTTCCATGGTGTAAGGATATAATAGGGACAAAAAGTGTGATTACCTTATGCATGTTCTTCTTTCATCACTTACTAACATGTGACTTGTATTAGGTAAGCATAACTCAAAATTAGACCCCTTCCTCATGATGTGGACCCCTTGGCGCATTTTTCAAGGATGATTTTTTCCTTGTCCCTTATTGCATAATGCAAGGGTACAATATGGGAAAAAAATTATCCCCTATGATGGATTTGTTTTTGTCACTTTAAATTCACAACTTGAAGTGTTAGGAGTGTTAGAACATGCAAAATTGAGTTTTAGTCAAATTTTGCCCCCTCCTCATGATGTTACACTCATGGAAAAATTTTCAATGATCTATATCATATTTCCCTTGTATTAACATCTAATTGGACATATGAGACAAAAATTGCACTCCACCTCCTTTTCTTGGCCTTGGATACATGCATGTCCACAATATCTCATTTTTCAGACCCATTCATCTCACTCTCATGAAACCTCTTGCTAAAACTTGACTTGATCTTGTGAAAAGTGCATTTGGGTGCCCCTCTTATCCCCTTACTTCATTTTCCCCAAATTTTTGGTGCAAATCCACTTCAACCCCTTCTGACCTTGGTTAAGCTTAAATGGGTTAAAAGTGAGTTTAAGTGTGCAAATGAGGTAGAAAGGATTTTTATTCAAACAAAACCATTTTTGAATTTTGAATGATTTATTTTTCCCTCCCAAGTTATGTTCCATATTGTTATGCTACTGAAAATATGCCAAAAACCTCAATATCAAAAATGGAAAGCTTCTCGTATCTCCCAAAACCCTATCGGTTTTCCATAAAATTTTAACAACTCATTCTCAAAAACACCCTTTAGATGATTCTAACCTTTCCTCCAATGATGGTCTACATTTCTTATAATATCCAAATGAAGTTTCCATTTACAAAAACTTAGTTTTAAGATCTACGTATTTTGGATATTGAAATCCTCTAAAAATAGGAGCAAAACATCCTTGTGAAATAACAAAACATTTGACACCACTTGATTAACAAAAGTATGATCTAGTGTCCTAAAAGGGGACACTATGGTATTAATTTTAATCTAATTAGGAGGACTAAAACGTTGTAGTAAATAGACTAAAAACAATATGGAATAAATGCAAGTAAATTATTCTAAGTGAAATGAAACCCTAATATGCAAGAGAAAGGAAAGAAATGGCTTAGCTAATTGGAAGTGACTATCACAGGTTGTTGTAGATCTAGAAATGAAATCAGGAAGTGCATATAAACATTCTAGGACCTGTGAAGGATAGATCCGGAGGATCGAGATGACCTGGGGTGCCTAGGAGTGTCTTTGGGGTGCCCCAGGGGTTCCCTAGTCTGTAATATGGGCACTCGATATTTGTAAATGCTCAAACCCTAATTCTAGTATGGTCACAAGGTGTCTTCAAGTGCTTTATGTTTGTTGCACTAGATCTTTTGGATGAGCTGGAAAATGATGTGCAATGCAAAAGGAAGTATCAAACCATAGAAAAATAAAAGATGCAAATGAATGGGTCAGACTGACCTCAACCACATAACTATTGGAATTATTGTTGTGTGATGCACTATGTTTTGGACCCAAATGTAGTTTTGGTGTGTGTGTGCATGTCATGCCCTAGGTGTTAACATGTCGGACACACTTTGTGAAGTAATAAGAAATAGTAGCTATATAAAATGTAAATAGCATGTGTGTATGGAATAGAATAGAATCCATCCCCTATGTAGTAGTGTGTCTCATGCATATCTCATAACCTTAATGTATGGCACTATGTGGATGTAAGTGATGTAATGGATGCAAGTTTAAATGGAGTGATAGTATTATGTGATGCTCGACCTAGGACCCTTATTATGGTCTTATAACTTTATATTTATAGGTATCTCAAGCTGAATTTCGTAATAAATCCCGACAAGGCTAATTGGGAAAAAGATAAAGATAAAAAACGGCTAGAAAGGCCCCAAAAATAAGTGGGAAAGGATGTTCATAGACCAGGCACCCAAGGTGGGACTAGGGTGCCACTGGGGCACCCCAAGACTGTGCTAGGGCACCATGATTTTGGGCTAGAATGATGGGGCAATTACGAAATGGCAGATAAGTGCAATAAAATATGTGGGAATGACGAAATAAAATATAAAATAAATATGGCCAAAAGGTGGGATTAATTAATACTTTATCCACTTGAGAACCTTCTAAATAGTAGTATAAGATTGGGCTAAATAATTTCTAATGTGCATAATTTTGTGTTTACATTTGCCCCCACTTTATGTTGGTGAGTGGAAAGCTAGGTAACATAAAATAGATAAATATGCATACTTGATATCCATGTCGAGTATAAAATAATACGTTCAATGGACTACACTCAAGCGTAAAATGAAAAAAAAGAAAAATGTGGAGAAACGTGGATTCTAAAGATGAAAAATGCACATAAAAAGTGATTAGAGTGAACCTAGAGCATAGCACATGTGTAGCTACTATTGTGTGTAGTGTACCTACATGGTTAGTAAAGGAAAGTGCATATAGTAGTGTGTTGTCATTGTCGGTGTCCTTGTTGTTTTTGTTGTTATTGCCCCTAATTTGATTGCTTGTTTCTCATACGGAGGACTGTAAGGAGAAAATGATCAAGTAGTCAAATATGTATGTATGTAAAAATGTTGTGTAAAATACGCATGTGTAAAGTACACAAATGTAAAATATGCTAAAAAGTGTAAATGGAACATGTGCACTTGATCTATGTCGAGAAAAATGGTGTATAAGGATTTTTATTATTGCGAGTTTTTTACGAAATCTCATGCCACCTTGGTTGAAGAAGTATAGGGAGGAAATGCATTATGTCCTCCAACTTTAACCACTTCTACTAAAATGTGTGAAGAGATCTTTGTATTGTCCTAGTTTTTGGGAAATCGATGCCACTAGATGGAGAAGTGTAGAGAGGCACACCCACTGTAACCCCCAAGCCTATAATTGCTCTGCAAAATTGTCGAAGGACACCATGTCCTGTTAAGGCTGCTATGTATGGAGTTTGTAGACTAGTCTAAACTCACTCATTGTGTCTGAACCGGTGTAAATACATTGTGTTAGTAGAAAAACCACAAAAATTCCCCCTATTTTAGGGTGCATGAAATGACAATGGAAGGAGAATGCCGCTCAAGAAGAGGACCAACCACACTCTAGCCTGTAGAACTCTACCCAAGGGGGAAAGTGAAATGCTTAATAGATACCAAGGTGAACACAAAAGGGGATGGCTAGCCAATACAAGTGTTAGTCCGAAAACACATGCATGTAATAAGACAAATGTAAAATACACAGATAATGTAGAAACTACAAAACAAAGTAGTGTAAACAAGTAAGAAAAAAATTAGATCATATAAAGTGGGTTTCAAACAAGGAACATCACTCATGATGTAGTAAGACACTTATGTCTATCATGTCTACAAATAGCAAACAAGTGTGCACACAAGAAAATGGCAAATCTTGCATACAATGGAAAACAAAATAGACAAGTAGAAACAAAAAAGTAGTCAAGGAAACATGTAATCCTACAAAACAAGTGTTGCACATGAAACACCTGTTAGCATGTTATAATGATATTCAATATGTCAAAGATCATGTATGAGAAAGTAGTATAATATTCTAAGTACAAAATGAAATAATAACACCTAGATAAGATGATTGTGGATGCTCCCAAGTGACCTGGTATAGGAAGGGTAGAAGGTGAGCATCCATATCGTATGTAGAGAGATGTACCTATGATCACACTTAACAAATATGTGAATGTTAATGTGTGTATGATAATGACATATAAGAAAGGAAGATAACATGTGTAGTAAAGTGAGCATGCAAAATACTAACAAGAAAAATTAAATTCCCCAAGATAATGTAGTATGGTGTGGATGGATGGAATGGAATGCAAGATGGAATGATAGAGAAACGTGCCCCTTGAGTGGATGGAAGTGTATATAGTGAGGTTCATTTTTTTCCCCTCAGTAATCAATAATGAACGGTAAATGAGAGTGTGTCATTGGGAAATGGTCGAGTAGGTTTGGTTGTATCTAGAGTGCTACGTTGAGTGTGTCTATGTAGTGATGATGAGATGCTATATGTATAATAAATGTGTGTGACCCTATAGCTAAAGCGTATATCACAACTTGTTTAATGGAGGAGTGATTATTTATCCCTAAGTGTATATCACTATAGGATGAGTGGATTGGGATGAGATATATGGAAATATGTGTGTGGACCCTATAGCCTAAGCATATACCACGACTTGTTGAATGTGTGAGTGATGATTTATCCCTAAGCGTATATCACTATAGAAATAAAAGGTGAGAATGGGTGATGATTTATCCTAAATCTTATGTCATTATGAGATAAATAAGAAGTGAGTGGTGATGTACCCTAAGGTGTAGGCCACTACCAAATGATAGAATGGGGGTGGTGATTTATCCTAAAGCATATACCACCACGTAATTATAGGATGGGTGACAATTTAACCAAATGTGTATGTCACTAAGGCGGGGGTGTTGAATGAGAAATATGACACATGATGAAAGTAAGGTCTATTTGATTGGTAAACCCTCGGCAGTTGAGTATTGAACGAGGAACTAAAGTGGATCATAAGGTAGTGAGTACGGTGTGTAGAAGACAACGTAGGGAAAATGACCAAGTGAGGAATACATGGTGTAAATGTACGGTGTGAATAATGTAATGTAGGATGTGTAGCATGTGTAATGTAGGAAAGGCACTAATAGGTGTATATAGAAATGGAATATGTGATGATGATAGGTAAAGCTAGACCCATGTATAATGTAACCTAGCATAAATATAGAATGTAAGGAAGAGATGAAAAACTAGACGTAGATGAGATGATGACTAGTGTAGCATGTATGAGATAGATGGTGTATAAATGACTAATAGATGAGGTATGTGTAGGATAATGTAGGATGTAGGGTATGTATGGAAATGTGTATATTGTGTAATGTGTAAAATGTGATAATAGGTGTAGATAGAAATGCAATATGTAATGATAAAATGTAAAACTAGACTCGTATGGAATGTAACCTAGCATAGTATGTAGAATATATGTATAAATGCATAGTGTATGATGTGACGATGTATAGGTTATGTGTGGATAGCCTAATAATGTATGTAATGTATATAATGACTAGGATATATGGTACGTAGAATGACCTAGGCATGATGCAAGATGCATGTAGAAGAATGGTATAATGTAGACTAAGTGTATTATGTATTGGTGTATAGCGTGTGATGTGTGATGAAATGTAATGTGTAATGCCTAAGGTGTAGTGTGTGGGGTTTAGTGTAATGGTAATCCCTCAACATTCCAGTGTGAACCGAAGCACAAGAGTGCATCATTGGGTAACGAGGGTGTTGTGACATGTAAGAAACATGCCTATATACAGAGGAATGAATGAAGAAAAGGAAAAGAGTGGAGATGTAGTTATGCTAATATGGGGAAGGGGGAGTGTATAGTGATGATGTCCCCTAGTGATAGTGTGACAAAGGTGACTAGGAAATGTCATCAAGAAAATCATTGTTGTCTTGATCAAAACTAGTGGGAGATATGTTGGAAACTTGGTAGGTGATAGAATGAGGTGGATCGTATAAAGATGCATTACAACAAAGGAGATAAGAATTCATCGCATATTCTTCATCTATAAAAGCAATTGGTGGGCAGCCATGAGCACACCAATGTGAAATGTTAGGTACATATGCAGGAGAAGAATCATTAGCAATGGAGATAGTGCCAAAGGGGAATGAGAGCGAAGAATGAAGCGGGTCAAGTGTGCCACCAATATAATCAAGCCAAGATCATCCAAGTGTAAATGGAAAGCCACGGGTAGTGCATGCAACAAATACTATTAAGTGAAAAACCCGTAAGCCATAAGTTGTTGTAATATGGAAGTAACCATGATAAAGGTGGGGTGAATGGAGTGGTGGAAATATTTCACTAATCGTCATGTTAAACTTGGGTAATAAATCACATGTACGATATAGATAGTATCGAAGCTAGAGGAATGTGTTCCCAAAATGTCTAATTGATATATAAGGTGCGGTGAAAGGGGGTTGTGAAACTACCTCGGGTGGAGAAGAAGATGAAATGGCATCAACACTATTAATAGATCCTTTATATAGTACCATAGCATTAGTGGATGGAGGGTTTTGAACTGATATTCACCTAGGCCATCAAGAAAAATGTTTCGTCAAAATAAGAATTTGCCACACCGAGAGGGGTGAAATCCAGTTGTTGTAGTGACTCATTAGTGATGTCTACAACATCAACTTCATCATCAAATTTGGTGGAAACGTCGGTATGTGTGTCATCAGTTTGGGTAGCACTATCAAGGACATTAGGAGGTAGCACAGGAGTAGAAGGGGGGACTAGAAGCAGAAGATGGTGGAGGTGGAGCACTAGTAGGGACAAATATAGTGGGTAAAATGATAGCCAAAGTGTGAGTAGTAATGGGAGGAGAAGTGATGTCAGGGGTATTGGAGGTGGGTGTACTAGATTGACTAACATCATATTTATCCAGGTTAGCATACAAAATGGGTTGAGGTGGTGGGATAGGCATAGAAGTGGCAGGATCAATGTGACAATATTTGAATGGTTTCGGGTCAATGGTGATAGTATGTTCATAACCATCATGAAGGAATTTGACACATTGATGTATGGTGGAGGGCACAGATTGCATGGCATGGATCCAAGGTCTGCCTAAGAGGATATTAAATTACAAAGAAGCATTGAGGATGTAGAATTTAGTAAGAATTATTTTAGGTCCAATGTAAATATGGAGAGATATAGAGTGAGACATGTGTGAGTGGAAGAATCATAACCATGGATGAGGGTGGAGTTACGAGAGATGAGACTATCATTGATACCTAATTGTTGTAAGAGAGAATGGGCACAAAGGTTATAGTAGACCCATTGTCAATGAGGACACGCTTGATACAAGTAGTGTTAATGATAGTGGTAATGAGAAATGGGGCACAAGGGTTATTTTTGGTGGCGGGTGATATGTCGTCATCTGTAAAGGAGATAGAATGAGGAAAACTACAAAGAGACTGAATGAGATGGGCAAAAGCTTCAGTAGAGTGGTCACGTTCGACATGAATAGCATGAGGGTAGCCTCTAGTGTGGTCCAAAAATCTAGCACATTACGTAATAATTCATAAAGTGATATTTTAGCGGGTGTATTCTTGAGTTGGTCAATAATATCATAACCTTTGGAAGTAGCTAATGGAGTGGTAGGTGTGATGGGTGGAGGCAGAGAAATAGGTGGAGCAACTGGTGGCGTAATGTGAGTGCAGCGGGTAGTAACTACATTGATGGATGGGTCAAAGGTAGGTGTGACAAAGTGAGGGGGGTATTGGTATGTATGCACACACATGAAGTCGGCGGTAGTAGTAACGACATTAGTGATCTTGGTAGGTGTATAGGTAGGATATGAAGATTGGGCCATGACCTGATAAGGAGATGACATGGTGGAAAAATATGGGAATACTAAACCCTAGAAGGGGTAGAAGGGGACGTTGGGTTCACCAAAATGATTAACAAAATTATGATCTAGTGGCCTAAAAGGGGACACTAGGGTATTAATGTTAATCTAATTAGGAGGACTAAAACACTGTAGTAAATAGACTAAAAATAGTATGGAATAAATGCAAGTAAATTATTCTAAGTGAAATGAAACCCTAATATGCAAGAGAAAGGAAATAAATGGCTTAGCTGATTGGAAGTGACTATCGCAAGTTGTCACAAATCTGGAAATGAAATCAGGAAGTGTAGATGAATACTCAAGGACCTTGTGAAGGACAAATCTGGAGGATCGAGATGACTGGGGTGCTTGGGAGTGTATTAGGGTTCCCGGGGCACCCCCGGTCGTAATCTAGGTGTTTTGATCTCTATAAATGCTCAAAACCTGAATTTGATATGGTCACAAGGTGTCTTTGAGTGCTTTCTCTCTATCGTGCTAGATCGACGGATGAGATAGAAAATGACCTGCAATGTAAAAGGAAGTATCAAACCCTAGAAAAATAAAAGATGCAAATGAATGGGTCAGACTGACCTCAACCACCAAACTAGTGGACTTATTGTTGAGCGTTGCACTACATTTCGGACCCGGATGTAGTTTTGGTGTGTGTGTGCATGTCGTGCCCTAGGTGTTCTCATGCCAGTCACACTTTGTGAAGTAGCAAGCAATAGTAACTATATAAAATGTAAATAGCATGTGTGCATGGAATAGAATAGAATCCCTCCCCCTATGCAGTGTGTGTGATGCAGATCTCCTAGCCTTGATGCATGGCACTATGTGGATGCAAGTGATGCAATGGATGCAACTCTAGATAGAGTGATAGTAGTATGTGATGTTATGACCTAGGACCCTTATTATGGTCTTATAGCTTTATATTTATAGGGCTCTCAAGCTTAATTTTATAATTAATCTCGACAAGGCTGACTGGGAAAAAGATAAAGACAACAAATGACTAGAAAGGCCCCAAAAAGAAGCGAGAAAGGATGTGCATAGACCGGGGTGCCCAAGGTGGGATCAGGCACCCTGGGGCACCCTAATATAGGCTAGGGTGCCCTGATTTTGGGCTAGAATGATGGGGAAATTGCAAAATGGGCGGATAAGTGCAATAAAATATGTGGGAATGATGAAATAAAATATAAAATAAATATGGCCAAAAGGTGGGATTAATTAATACTTTATCCACTTGAGAACCTTCTAAATAGTAGTATAAGACCAAGCTAAATAATGTCTAATGTGCATAATTTTGTGTCTACTACTCAAAAGTTCTAAATTGAGGAACTTACTAAAAATAGACACCCTATAATTCTACTTACTAAAAATAGCTAGTGTTGGAATTGTAGTCAAATTATCCATTGACATTCATCCCCGTTTAATCTCACTATCCTTCATCTCCATGGACTCAAACACTTAGGTTCGAGCTAATTACCACATTAAACACTAAGTATCCGATGTGGATGACAATGATGTAACAATCATGAAACATGAAGACTTGAAAAAGGGATGTTGATTGAAAATTGAATAGATACAGAGGGGAATACTTTCTCAATAGTCTATTCAATTAATCTTAGTGGTGTAAGAAGTGGATCATCATGTTTACAAGATCATACATTCATCTTAGCTCCACATGGGGCAAATATCGTAGTAGTGTTTTTGAACACTTGTTTAGTACTTTAGAGTGTGATCACACCTCATAGGCCAAACAAATTACAATCAAATTGTTTCAATTAAACATGATGTCAAAGGTAAAGAACTTCATTCTCATAGAATCCTCAACATATCCATCAAGAACCAGGATCTTCATCAACATAAGATTCCTCATCTCTGGATTTTCACTTCTCTCTTCTTTACCCTCCTCTTTTTTTCTACATTCTATTTATTTAGTAAGAATATAGTTTTGGATTTTTAATCTTATTCAATTAAATGGCTCTATTTTTACATTGTAAAAGTTATTTTTCAAAAATAATAAAATGACTTAATTTCATTCCTAGGGAATATGAAAGGTCATAAGTGGTGGTGAGATGAAAAGTCACAAGGGGGAGGTGAAGAGACATCATTGAAAATATATTAATTGGGATGGCCTCTCCATTCTAAAGGGTTGGTATTTTTCCCTACTATTGCAAGAAATAATCTACATTCTTCTATCTCCTTGTCTATGTTTTTTTGCACCCTCTACTTCCCAACTTTGCAAGCATTGTAATATTGTACAACCAAGAAAGAACTTTGTGTCTTTGATTAACAAATCCATAGAACTTTGTGTATCTGATATGTTAGGCTTGTTATTTATTACACTATTATTCTTATTACTATTGAATTTGGACCTACTCTGGTTAATGTTGGTGAGAATATGCAAGTTCCTACTCACAATCTTAACCCTCTCTCTATTTTCCTACCTCCCTTCACCTCTCTCCAAGAAAATTCCTCCCCTTGTACATTGTAGAAACACTTTGCCACATGTTTAGTGGAGTACTTATGTGTGATCCCTGACCTAATAGCCACCCACAATTTCATTTAGTCCTTACATTTAATAAATGGGAGCCTCCCCATACCCAAGAAGGAGGGACCTAGTCCCAGTGTTGACGAAAACCACTAATTTGTCCCGTGACACTTTATTTTTCAGCACCTTGTTGGGTTCTTGAAAGATACTTTTGGATGACTTGGAATTGGGAGGGGATGGTGACACATGTCACCATCCCATTATATTTTTTATATATACCTTTATCTTATTTAACCCTCCATTTTGGAGAGTATTGGGAGATTCTTGGTTCTTTTTACTTGGAAATTTTAGGAGCTTTTGGAGATTTTGGGAGTAGATATATTTTGGAATTTGGACTTGTAAGCGGGTGTTGTACTCACTTGCTTATGAGGTAGGCCTCATAACTTATTATATGATTATTACTTAAAATGAAATATTGTTTCCATCTTCCTTACTTTTGGGTGTTGGAATGATATATTGAATTTGTTTTAGTTGCTTTTACTTGCTTATTATTGTTCTCCATCCACCCCCTTTGGGAAGTGGATTTTGGAGTTTTGGGGAAGAGGAAAGAATCCCTATTTATCCCATAAGGCTTAATGGGAAATCCTTGTTGGTATTCTTACTAAAATCCCTTCATTTGGTTGAAGTTGGAGATGTATTTCCATATGGTTTGGAAACCATCTCCCATCCTTGCTAAGGAAACCTCCAAGGTTTGAAAAACCTTGAAAAGGAGAAGAAAAGGAGAGATAAGGCCTATGGGATGGATGAGGATTATTTTTATGTCTTTGTGGATACTTTGAAAATCTATATATACGTATTTAAATACTTAAAATTTTGGATAAATGGGACTTCTTACCTCTCTTCCCCACCTATTGAAGCATGGATATTTTTAGGCTTATGTTGGTTATCACCTTAATTTTTTTTCTTGAGTTGTTTTTTTGGATTGTATTCCCTCTTCCCTCATTTTTATTCTTAAAGGCATGCATCTCCTCTCTCCCATGATTTTGGAGGGAGGCTAGTATGTCCTCTTATTCAGAAGTGGTGACATTTTTGAGCTAGATGGTTGTCATTAATGTCAAAGGATGATCTAGGATTGTTAGATGATTCTTTTTATGATGGTTACATAGAAAAACAAGGTGTTTTATGGTTGTACTGATGAAGACAGTGAGAATGGATTGGCCTAAGTAGGCCTACTCAAGTGACCTAGTCAACATAGATGATAGAGTATGATGGTTTGAGGTGCACGGTGGATTGAGGATCATGGTAAAGGCTTGGAGGACATGAGGAGAGTGTTTTGAGACACTCATATGAGTCTCAAAGTGTAGGTACATGTTGAAGACATAGATGCGGTACTCATCTAGACCTACTTTAAGTGCTTAGAGTCCTAATGAGGAATGATCATCAGTTGAAGAGCCATGTGATCCCATATGTTCATGTAAATGAGTGATACATGATGTATTAAGGTTGTTAGGGCCTTTTTAAGGGGTTTCATGATGAGGTATAATGTTCTTCTACTCATCCATGGTCTAAAGTAGAAAAACCCTAAGGAATAATCATGCAAATGAGATGGGGCATGAAGATGCATACCTTTTTATGAGAAGGTGAGAATTTTAGAATTTAGAAGAGGTTTTTCTAGTACTATGGACCAAGTTTCATGTCATTATGAAGAATAAATTGCAATATATGATGTTTTGAGAAAAATTGATCTCTAGAAGGCATTTTTCTTAGCTTGATATGAGAGAAATCAACTCGAATAGAATATGTAAGTTTTTCATGGGATCATGATCCTTTTAGGGACATTGAAACATGTAACTAAGAAGATATTAAAGTTAGAATGAGGTTAAATGAGGTTATATATTTTATAAATGATTGTTAAGAAGGTAAGTTACTTTTTATGGTCTTAAAACCCTAGTTTGATAGTGATAGAGGAAAACTTATTTTTTTGATCCTAGAATGGATTGGATAATAAAAATTTATGATTGGGTGATGGAGAGGACTCTCCCAGATTTTAGATGGTGGTGGTTTGAGGTCATGATAGTTAGTGAAGCCCACCAGATTTTCTAGTTTATAGGAAAGAAGGTTTTACTCCCAGGTTTTCCATTAGACCCTATGACTAAATTTGTGTTCTGAGTTTTATGGGATCTATGATACCTATTTGAATACATTTCAAATCTTGGTGAGGTGTTTTTATGACCTACAGGTAAAAATAGACAGATTAGTTTTGGTCCTAAAGGACAATTTTAACAATCATGGTGACTGAGTGTTCTTTGGCACTTGTGGCATTTTTGTGATTCTAATGGATTTAAAGGTGTTTTATACATCCTATGTGACATTTTCATGTTTTTTTTAATCTATTAAAATTAGTTGAGGTAGCATGGTTGAGGTCACAAGTTGACCTATTTCTACTCTTTGGTTCAGACAATAAGGGTTTGGTATGAAGATTGATCGAAAAACCAATATTTTGGCTTAGTTGATGATGAATATACACTTGAGAGTGAAGAGGGATGAAAATTTATCATATTCAATGAATTTATAGAGCTTGAAAGTTTTATTAAGGGTAATATAAGGTTGAGTTTACAAAATTGGTTTTGTGCGGTATGAGTTATTGAAGAGGAGATGATGTTCTATTTTATTTTTGGTTGATTCATAATATCTAGCATGATTGGTGATGATATTCAGGTTATTTAATCTCCATTGGGTGCTTATATGACGTAATTGTGGTGTTTTTGTGTGATTTTAGACTTCATTATTGAAGATTGGTTCATGGAATTGTTTGATTTGAGTAGGAAACAATCCTACTAGGTGGTGAAGTGAGAAGAATGGATGATGAAAAATATTATGAGATTATGGAAGGTGATAATATGATATCATGGAAATAATTGAAGCATTTGGAGGCATGATAAAGTAGTATGAAGCCTTTGGAGGTCTTAAAGTGCTCGGTGAAGGATAATTGCTTGTTTTAGGTGGAAAGTTGAAGATATATTTCATGTGAGTGAAGGACTAAAGTTTAGGAAAAATCTCCACTAATTCATAAATTCAAAATTTTATTAATGATATGTTTTCTCATTAAAATATTTTCCTTAAAATGTCCCAGTTCATTTATAATAAGATGTGCCTTAAAGGAAATGAACTCCATATAATGGAAACCTTAAAGGACCATACTCCATATAATGGAAACCCTTCTCATATTATGACACCTCAACAAAGGCTATAAATTGAAATATCGATAGAAATAGAATACCAAGATATCTCATAACCATAAATTAAGAGTACAAGGAAAACTATAGGATCATATACTTCAAATATATATTTGATTTTGATGATGTGGTTAAGGATATGAACACTCATAATTTTGTTGTTTTCACAAGATGAAAAAATCAATTATTATATTTAAGAAAGGAAAGGAGAAAAATAAAGGAAAAGATGTTAAAAATTCCAACACAAAGGAGAAGGTGAATAGTAAGGAATCTGCTAGAAATATTGATACATAATATAACAATCATAAAAATGGGGTTATCTCTCCTTTGTCTCATGTTGGAATTTGTTAAAATACCAATCCTTTATAAAATATCAACCAAAACATATATATGAATAATATGGATTTGAAAGCTTCAACTTTATCTAGTTTACCTAGTTTTTAATTTTATTGGGCTTATTACGAGTCTTGGTACATTTCCGGCCTATATGGGTCTACGTTGTGAATTTATATCATTATGTTGGTCTATTTGTGAGTTCTTATGACCGAAATTAAGGGTCATAAAATACCTATTATGTTTGTAACCAAGATTATTGTATTTAAATTCGGTGTAAGTGTTCATTTTGCACTAGTGTTGTGAAAGGGAAAAGGTATGGGATATGTGTGAGTGTGGAAGTGATATGAAGACACCAAATAGAGTTGAGAGTTTGGGTAATGTACAAAGAGTGTACGAGAGCTAGTGTGCAAGGGAAATTGTTTAAATCAGCCCATGAATGAGAAAGATTGAGAGAAGTAGGATAAGGTGAATTTGAAGATGGTTTTGACGTGTATGAGATGAATATTTTATCACTATCATTTGTGTAAGCATCATATCTTTATCTTTATTCTATTCAAAACTTGTGTGATGAGTAATATTCACATAATTCCTTTGTTGTGAGTCATATCAACAAGGGTTTCTAGGGTTTGGTGCTCCTTGTGGGGTTGGTGCCTCACTAAAAATATCTTATGTGATGTGTCATATTCATACAATTCTTTTGGTTTTTGTAATATAATCAAAATTTTCAATGGATTTTCTTCCCCTTAAGGGTTTCCCACTTACATATTATGTTCTTGTGTACTCTCTCTCATTTATGCTCATGTGGATTGTTGTTTCATATTGATTAAGATCACATTAATGCATGGTTGTATGTTAATTTTTCACATAAGATTAATTAAGTGAAGTTAAAGTATTGAAGTACTAATTCACCCCCTCTTAGTCCATTGTGATTCCAATAATTGGTATCGAGCAAGTCTTGTTGAAGAAGTCTAATCACTCAAAGGAGATCCTATGAAATCTTGGTATGGTAGGCAGATTGGTTCATGTTGAATAATTTTCTCTTCTTGGAATGAGAGATTGTTTGAAACCCTTAGGGTTTGAAATATGGGATTCCATCCTTTGATGTATGTTCTCCATCTCCATCTACTTTGAAGGTTGGTGAAGAATGCAAAGAAGATAAGGAGGAGCATGTTTTGGTTTTAAGTCTTGTAGAATCAAGGAAAAAGATTAATATTATCATATTGCTCAAACTACATTTCTGATCAATATGAAAATATGATATGGTATATTAACAATGGGTGTTCTTCTCACATGACTAGTGAAAAATTAAATTCATTTATTTAAAGAAAAATGCATTAGGGTCTGTTAGGTTTGGTGATAACACTGCTATAAAAATTGCAAGAAGAGGCACATTGAGTTTGGATAATGAAAAGACTCACTAAGAATGTCTTGTATGTTGAGGGACTGAAACACAACCTTCTCAATGTGATTCAAATGTGTAAACAAGGGTATATCCTAACCTTTGATGATAAGGGGTGTAAAATCATAAAAATAGAAACAGGTAAGCTTGTTGTCAAATCCAATAGGGCTAAAAATAACATGTACATATTGAAAGAGGTCAACAAAGAAAAATTTCTTATGAAAAATATGAATGATAGTTGGTTGTGGCATAGGATATTAGTCCATGTAAATTTTTATAATCTTGTCAAGATTAGTTCTAACTATTGTGTAAAATAACTTTCCAAGAATTAGCAAAGCCAAAAGATACTATATGCAAAGCATGCCTTCATGGAATGTAGAATAAAATAAAATTCAAGACCAAAGAACATGACTCGACCACTAGACATCTTCAACTGATCCAAACTAATCTCTATGGACCTATGAGAACTGAAATTACATCAGGAGATTATTATTTCATGTTACTAATTAATGACTATACAAGATATACTTGGGTATATTGTTTGAGGAACAAATAAGATGTATTTGAGGTATTCAATTCATTCAAGGATCTTATTGAAAATTATAAAAAAATGGGAGAATCAAAATCATTAGATCATATAATAGAGGTGAGTTTTGGTTTGACTCATTTGATGATTTTTGTATAATTCATGGCATTAGAAGCCAATTTTCAGCTTTTAAAATGCCAAAACAAAATGGTATAGTGGAAAGAAACAACATGGTTTTTAGGAAATGCTAAGGACCATGCTAAATGAACCAAATTTACCTGATGATTATTAGAATGAAGAAATTTTTACAAATATTTATATTCTCAACAAATGTCAAACAAGGGTAAATAGTGATAAAACCCCATATGAATTATGGAAAGGTAGACCAAAAAATGTAGAACACTTTAGATTTTTTGGATGTAGGTGTTTTATCAAGAGGATTGAAGAGAATCTAGGTAAGTTTGACTCTAGGTCTGATGAAGGTATATTCCTTGGATACTCTTTCAAGGAGCTCAACTTACATTTTCTACAATAAAAGGTTATAGACAATATTTGAAAGTGCAAGTGTGAAATTTGATGAATCCTACCCCATGAGGTCCACTCTCAAGATAAAAGAGGAACTAAAAATGAATGATCCTAAAGAAGAAGAAGAGGCTATGCAGATAGGTGAAGAAGAATATGAAGAAGAATAAAGACAAGACACCAAATCTCCATCAAGATAGATCAGAAGAGACCATCCTGAAGATCAAATCCTAGGGAAGAAGGATGTTGGAGTAACAACAAGAAGGAAATTGGTAAGTCTTCAAAACCAAGAAAATACTGCATTTCTATCTAAATTTGAGCCTAAAATGTTGAAGAAGAAAGCAAGGATGACTATTGGGTCAAGGATGTGAAAGAAAAACTTAATAAGATTGAAAGAATGGAACTCGAAATTTCTTCCTAGACCTAAGGATAAGAATGTTATTGGAACTAAATGGGTGTTTAGAAATAAACTCAATCATAATGGAGAAGTCACAAGAATAAAGGATACTTTGGTTTGTAAGAGATATGCAAAATTTGAGGGAGTTGATTTTGATGAAAACTTTTCCTAGTAGCTAGAATGGAAGCCATTAAATTGTTTCTAGCATATGCAAGGTTAAATGATTTAAGGTGTACCAAATGGAATTCATATATGAATTTTTGAATTTAAATCTAGAAGAAGAAGATTACATTGAGAATCCTAATGGATTTTATTTGAAAAATGAGAAATGTTATGTATGCAAACTGAAAAAGGCACTTTATGGATTAAAACAAGCTCCTATGGCCTAGTATGGAAGACTTGAAAAATATATGATTGAACAAGGTTTCAAGAGAGGAGTTTTTATAGTAACTTGTACATCAAAAATGAAGAAGTAAATTTATTAATTGTTGTAGTATATGTGGATGATATCATAATTGGGGGAAACAATGAAATCGTGACTCATATATTCTGAGATCTTTATGAAAAGAGAGTTTGAAATGTCCATGATTAGAGAGTTGTCCTTATTTCTAGGACTACAAGTCAATCATTCTAAGGATGGTATATTCATATCTCAAGATAAATACATAAAGGAGATGTTAAAGAAGTTCCAAATGGAATATTACAATCCTATTATAACCCCCATGCTCATAGGGTTCAAACTAAGTAAGGAGAATGAAACACCTAAAGTAAACCAAACTGAGTACAAATCCATGATTAGAAGTCTATTATATGCTAATTACTCTAGACCAGACATCTTCTGATTTATAGGTATTGTTAGAAGGTTTTAGGGGGATCAAAGGAGACTCACTTGCAAGAAGTGAAGAGAATATTTAGATATCTTAAAGGAACTACTGAGTATGGGCTATGGTATCCAAAGAGTGAAAATTTGAATTGAAGTCTTTTACTAATTCGATTGGGAAGGCAACCTAGATGATAAAAGGAGTACTAGTGGAGGAGAATTTTTTTTTGGTAAGTGTCTTGTTTCTTGGATGAGTAAAAATAATATTTAGTATCTCTCTCCACATGTGAAGCTGAATATGTTGCAATCAACACTATGTTGTGCACAAGTCTTATGGATGAGACAAACTCTAGAAGACTATAAGGTGGAGTGTGATGGGCCTACCCCTATCTATTGTGATAGTAAAAGTTCTATTAGTGTTTCTAAAAACCCTATGTTGCATTCCAAAACTAAGCACATTCCAATCAAATATCATTTCTTGAGAGATCAGGTGAGTGAACAAAGGATCAAATTGGAATATGTATCCACCAAGGAGGAGATAGTTGAAATTCTGACAAAGCCACTTCCAAAACCAACATTTGAACTCCTAAGGCTAATGTTGGGAGTGATTATTACCCTTGGTAGTCATTAAGAGATCAAATAATATGAGAGGGAGAAATAAAAATGAATTATCATCTCCAAGAAACTATGAAGAGGTGAAGAAGTAGAAAATAAGGTATGTGGAAATCATGCAAGTGTTTCAAATTTGAGATATGTTATTTTAGCATGTTTATTGAAGAAATAACATTATTGCAAGTATGTGAGTGATTTAACTGGGTTATTGGTCTTTGACTCATTATTGAAGTGTCTCTAGAGTGATTATGTCTCTTGAAAGAGGTATGGTGTAGCACAAAGCTTGATTAGATTTGTGAGATTCAAAGAGGTGATTCTTTCAGTTGGTAAACATGTTTTCAGGTCTATGTGTGGGCATTTTGGGTCTATAATAGTGTCTCAAAAAATTTTATGAGAAGACAATATGGTTTGCAATGTCCCTTTGGCCTAGAATGAAGATTTAAGACTTGTTGAAGGTCAGTAGAATCATGTCAAGAACATAAAATTCAGATATGCTTCTTGAGTTTATTCCTAAAGTAAGAAGAGTGTTAAAGTGTCAAGCATGTATTGACACAGGATGTACATGAGGTTTCATGTTGTTTTGGTATGGATGCATGAGTTAAGAGGGATATTGAAGTTCTCCTTACCCTTGAAATGAGAGGTGAGGTATGATGTAGGATGTGTATAGTTGATCGCATGTTTTATGAGTAGATGTTGAACTATATCATGGCACTTTGTAGCATGTTTTGTGCTATAATGGTGTGCTACATGACTATGAGGACTTCGTGAAACATGGGGAGTTATCCATTATCTTCATTCAAGTTCATAAGGTATAAAGAAGATATTTTGGAAAATCTATTGAAGTGTATCGGGTATACTCGGTAGGGGAGATTATCATGAGTTCAATTAGTTGTGATAGCATGAAAGAGAGGCAGAGAACACTAAAATGTTACTTTAGGGCTATGGTGGATGTTCTAATCCATCTTCATGGCATGAATGAAAGGTATGTTCTTGTAATCTTATTTTTCAATTAGATATAGGAAGAATGATTCTAGTGTGAGTGATAAAGAGGTGTGTCATATTTTGTATGGGCTTCATGGTTGGTAAAAGTTAGAAAAAATGGCTTGAAAGGATGTTTCAAGGATCTAGGTGCTAAAGTTACAAACAATCCACATATGGCAAAAATTAGGTCTATGAGAAAGATATTAAGCTGAGATAGATTAAGGAGTAGATAAGAATGATGTTTTAGGATATTTCATGCTTAGAATGATTGTTTTCATGAATGTGTGCTTCTACTAGGGTCCTACGTGCTTCAAGTAGGTAAAATAGGTTTGTGTGCTTGATTAATGAATTTGGTTGATGATTCTAACCAAGATATTCTATAAAGAGGCTAAAGAATATCTATATCATGATATGAATTTATGCTTTGTCATTAATGTAAAAAGGGGGAGAAGAACTAGGTTGTTTTCCATCAATGACAAAGGGGGAGATTGTTAGCATGTGTGAGTTAGATGGTTGTCATTGATGAAAAATATCATTAATGACAAAGATGATGATTTATGAGTTCTATAAGATGATTTTTATGATAGTGACATGGAAAAAAAAAGGTGTTGTATGGTTGCAAGGATGAAAACATTGAGAATGGCTTGGCTAAGTAGGCCTAATCGGGTGACCTATTTAACATATGTGATAGAGCATGATTGTTTGAGGTGCATGGTGGCTTTAGGAAAATGGTCAAGGCTTTCTGGACATTAGGAGAGTGTGTTGAGACACTCATATAAGTCTTAGAGTGTAGGTATAGGTTGAAGGCATAGTTACAAGTGCTCATCCAGACCTATTCTATGTGCTTGGAGGCCTAATGAGGCATGATCATCAGTCGCAGAGCTATGTGAGCCCATGATGGAATGAATGTGAGTGAGACATGATGTCTTAATGTTGTTAGAGCCTTTTGAATAGGTTTTATGATTAGGTATAGTGTTCTTCTACTCACCCATGGTCTAAACAATGCAAAGCCCTAAGGCCTAGTCATGCAAATGAGATGGGGTATGGATATGAAAACCTATTTATGAGAACATGATCATTGGAGAAGTTATTATAGATTTTATTAGTGTTATGGACAAGTTTTCAGGTCATTATGAAGAATAAATTGCAAGATATGATGTTTTGATAAAATCAAGCTCTAAAAAGCATGTTTCTTAGCTTGATATGAGAGAAATTGACTTGGATGACATGTGTAAGATTTACATGGGGATGTAACTCTTTTAATGATGTTTAGGAATAGAACTAAGAAGATATTAGAGTTGGAATGATGTTAAATGAGGTTCTATCTTTTATGAATGATTCCTAAGAAGGTAAGTTAATTTTTATGGTCTTGAAACCCTAGTTTGATCGTGATGGAGGAATTTTTTTATTTGATCCTATAATTTATTGAATCATAAAATTTTATGATTAGATGATGGAGAGGACTCTCCCAAATTTCAGATGGTGGTGGTTTGAGGTCATGATAGTCAATGGAGCCCACCCAAATGTGCTAGTTTCTAGGAAAAAGGTTTTATACTTAGCTTTTCCATTATAAACTATGAATAAATTTTTTTATGAGTTTTATGGGAGATACGCTATATTTTTAAGACATTTCAGATCTTGGTGAGGTGTTTTTATGACCTACATAGGTCAAAATAGGTTGACTAGTTTTTGGGCCTAAAGGACAGTTTTAGTGGTCAAGGTCAATGAGTGTTATTGGGAACTTGTGGTATAAGTTGATGATGATAATAAATTTTAAGGTTTTGTATACATCCTATGTGATATTTTTCATTTTTTTAGCTCTCTAAAAATTAGTTGAGGTAGCATGGTTGAGGTCACAAGTTGACCTAGTTTTAATGGTTCAAGACAACAAGGGTTTGGTCTGAAGATTTGTATGAAAGACCAATATTTTAGATTATCTGATGATGGATATCCACTTTAGAGTGAATAGGGGTGAAAATTTATCATATTTCATACATTTATAGAGATTTAAACTTTCGGCAAGGGTGCAATAAGGTTGAGTTTGAAAAACTAGTTTCTAGGTAGTATGAGTTATTGAAGAGGAGAAGTTCTATTTGCTTTGTTGGTTGATTCATGATATCTAAGATGATTAGTGATGATATTAAGGTCATTGTATTTCCATTTAGTGTTTAAATAGAATATTTGAGGTGTTTTGGTGTGATCTTGGACTTCATTTTTGAAGATTGGTTCTTGGAAGTGCCTAATTTGAGTAGGAAACAATCCTATTAGGTGGTGAAGTGGGAAGAATGGATGATGAAAATTATTGTGAGCTAATGTAAGGTGTTGATAGGATATCATGGGAATATTTTAATCCTTTGGAGGCATGAAAAATCATGATGAATCCCTTGGAGGTCTTGAAGTGCTCGGTGAAGGAGAATTACTTGTTTTAAGCCTAGTTAGGCTTGTCATGAGTCTTGGTGCATTTCCAACCTATATGGGTCTATGTTATCAATTTACATGATTATTTGGTCTATTTTTGATTTTTATGACTTACCTTAAGGTTCATGACTGGCCTATTATTTTTGTAAGCAAGTTTTTGTATTTAAAGTGAGTGTATGTGTTCATTTTAAACAAGTGTTGTGAGAGGGAAAAGTGTGAGCTAGGTGTGAGTGTGAAAGTGATATGAGGGAATCAAGATAGATCTGAGAGAGCATGTAAATGCCTTAAGATTTTTAATATCTATAGTGTAAGGGAAATTTTCCAAATCATCCCATGAATGAGAAATATTGAGCGAAGTAGGAGAAGGTGAATTTGAAGAGGGTTTTGAGGTGTATGAGTTAAATCTTTGATCACTACAAATTTTTAAGCATCATATCATCATTGGTATTCTATTCAAAACTTGTTTGATAATTAATATTCACATAATTCCTTTATTTTGAGTCATATCAACAAGGGTTTATATGGGTTGGTGCTCCTTGTGCGGTTGGTGCCTCACTAAACAAATCTTGTGTGATGTGTCATATTTATGCAAGTATTTTTTTATGTAATATAATCAAAAATTTCAATGGGTTGTCTTCCCCTTGAGGGTTTTCCACTTGAATATTGTGTTCTTTTGTACTCTCTCTTATTTTTGTTCATGTGGATGGTTGTTTCATATTTATTAAGCTCACATTAATACATGGTTGAATGTTAATGGTTCACACAAGCTTAAGTAATTGAAGATAAAGTTTTAAAAGGACTGTTTCACCCCCCTCTCAGTCCATTTTGCTTCCAATAAGAAGTGGCATGTGATTACACAATTTGGTTGAATTTACAACCAATCCAAATTTTCTTGTGGTTTTGGAGGTTTGAAAATGGAGACGGAGATTAAAATTCAAAGATTACTTGGAGTTTTTCTTACTTGGAAAATGGATTATTCAACCAAAATTTGTCCATGTCGATCTACTTATTTGGAGGATTATCCTCTTGTATTTTAGCTATTCATTTCTATATTATTTAAGTTAAGAAAGATTTAAATTTTAGTTGCACTGGACTGGAAGTTTCATTCTTATTACATTGTTAAATATTACATTTTGGATATGAAGATATGTGGTTTGATTGGTTCCATTATTGTTGGGAAATCACTTGATACAATGTGTAAATCTTGTACATTGAAAAGATAAAATTTTCATATTTTTGCAATGTCAAAAACATTCATTCATTGATGTTTGTAAAGGAAAATTTAAGCTTGTTAAGAAAAGGGAATTTGCATCTTGTATAGTCATCAAGTTTAGTGGATATTCTTATCAACCATGGTTCTTACAATAAGGAAATCAATTTTTAAAATTACTTTAAGAACTTGGTTGTATATATTTACCCCCCCGGGTAAATATAGATACACAAAGGGAATCGGGTTTACAAGGCGGAGAAACATGGTGGAAAAAATTGAAGGGACATGTAAATCGCTCCAAAACCCGCCAACAAAGAAAATTTGTTGTCGGGTCTCCAAAACCCGATGTAAAGGGAATCAGTTTACTAGGTGGAGAAACATGGTGGAAAAACATGAAGGGACATGTCGGGGTCTCAAATGCCAACAAAGAAAATGTGTCGTCGGGTCTCCAAAACCTGACGCAAAGGAATCGGGTTTTAGTGGCACGGTCATATACACTTGATGTAATTCTTATCTCTCAACATGTGGGGGTCTCCAAAACCCGACATCAAAGGAACATGTCGGGGGGTCTCTAAAACCCGACAACAAAGAAATCAGGTCTCGGCGTCGGGGAAGCACATCGGGAAAACATGAAAAAGAAGCATGTCGAGCACCCCTTCGAATGTCCATATGCGCATGAAAGATATCATCTTCCGCCCCAAAACAAAGGAAATCTTGGAAATATGCAGGGAAGCGGGTTTGGAAAACACAAGCATCAAACACATGTCGAGGCATCCTCTAAACCCGATGCAGATGCAAAGGAGAAACCCGAAGACTATAAAGCAGACACGAGAGCGGGAAATATTCAGATCACCATAACTTTTCACAGGGAGCTCGGATTCACACAAGGTTGGACTTTTCGGAAAGCTCTCGGTGTCCTCTACGCAACTAAGACTAGATATCTTTAATTGGGTGGGAAAAAGTTCTTAAAAATGTAAAATACAATTCGCCACTGTTGGGTTGTTGAGATCCTCACCTACCACCATAATATGATGGGTTAGGTGCAGTCTTGGAGGTGGTTGGGGGCAGAGTTTGAATCATTCTCTTCTCCCTCATTTTTCCTCATATAAATGGTAAAGAGAGGCTCTCTAAAAATGGTTGGGCATTTCTGCTTTGCACCCTCCCTTCTCTCCTGCTTGCAAGAGAATTTGTGGAGTTTTCAAGCCTCCCATATGGATTGTAATGTTGTTTTTTGCCTCTTGGCCATTCAAAATGTATTGAATCGATCCTACAAAGCAATATATGTATGGTGATTGATTTTAAACCCTCTCATATATTCATTGCTGTTTTTTGATCTCTCATTGCATTTTGGTGCACAAAGTGCATGGTGTGGTATTACATCTATGTGAGTAAGTGTTTAATCTTGCAAAACGGGTGTCCAACATTCCTCGGTGCATCACCTCCTTAGCTTACGTTTATTTTTATGCATTTCTCTCTCCTATCTCCTTGGTGGTTAGATTAAGTTTTTGGGTAAACCTCTGCGTTTTATTGGTGCATCTCGAGCAGAGGAATAGGAGCGGCCTTCATCCGGAGAGCTTTTCCGATTTCGCGAGGTCCCACACTTGGGAAAATCTCCATGTTGTGCATTCGCACTAAGACTTTCAACCCGTCATTTAGAGTCCCGGACTTTGCGATTCGACACCAACCAAGAACTTGATTTAACTTAGTATTTCAACCAATCCATGGATAAATATTTTTTTATAAAAGGGAAAAATAGTCTTGGTTTTGTGTTTAACGATGGTTTCCATACAAAATTATTTTGCATGTGTAAATATCTTATCTCCTTCTCAATACTTGGTTAATCTTGGTTGAACTTGTAATCCATTTGACTAGTTAGTGGATTAATTAAATTTAAGTAGATTGTTGATTTTTTGAATGTCTCAATGGAATTATTTTCTATGTTATACAATATATTCAATATAATATAAGTTATTTTCTCTAATAATGAAATAGTCCTTATCTACTTGATGTAATTCTTATCTCTCAGGTTTACTAGAAATTATATTAGTCTTCTAATTAAAATAGGATTAGGATTTTAGAGTTTTAATTATATATATAACCATGTCTTTATAAATTTTTTTATATGTCCATATTTATTGAAAGATATATATTATTGAGATTTGAATAAATAAAATTGCTTTTAAGATACATGAGATTTTAAAGATTTATAGTTGCAGAATAAACAATTTATGGTATTCTTATATCATAAAAAAATAATTAGTGAAGGTGTTTAGAGATATATATATAGTGAGAGTTAATTTAAAATATAAAATAACAAAGTATGCTTTGGAGGGGAGGATGACATGGATGATTCGATACCCTCCCTCAATAACAGTGAATAAGGCTTACCTTGTTTCTAAACATAGTCCCTTCTACATTCATTACTATAGGTTAAACCACCACTCGACATTTTGCCCCTGTGTAGCCTTAACCATTCACATAATCCATAAGGGCCTTAATCCCCACTACTCCTTCATTCCTAGTGCACCTATATTTATCTATGTGTGTGTGAGGCCTCTCATAAATGTATGGTTTATTTGTAATAAAATGAGATATATATGATACATACATAAGAATATGTGTATATATAAATAAAAATACTATACATATTTGGAGATATACATTCTCCTTCAAAACCCTAATGAAATTATTACAAAGGAAATAGATGGAATAAATGAATTTTTAAATTATTTTCCTCCATGGTTTTCTTCATCATAACTTGCAAAATAAAACAAAAGAAAAAAATGAGAGCAAAATGGAGAAAAATAAGAAGTAATAGAAATCACAAGAGAAATTAGGGTTTCTAGATGACCTAGGATTAAGGGTGGATATTCCCTTGATCCAAGGGCTCAAAAGAAAGCCTAGGTTTTACCACTTGATTGGTCATTTAGGGTTGAATTCTCAAGTTGTGAAAGTGAGACACACTTTTCCCTGCCTTAAATTTGGATGAATAAGATGTTTTTAAATGAACTTTATTTGATGCCAGTGTAAATGGGAATGGTTCATTTAGATAGGACTTGTGTACAATTAAACAAACCTAAATCTTGATTAAATTTTTATAATTCCTTTACCTTTCTCAATTGGACCCCTTGATGGGGAAAATTGGATTAAATTAAATTATCATATCTTAATCATAACATTGTAACGTATCTACCATCATCAAAATTAACTAATATTTATTTGGCGTAAATGATAATTGGTGTAAAATTAAAGAGCGTTATTACATAAACTATAGTTTGGCCGATCTTAATTATTTGTAACTTAATTAACTATTTTAGATTATTGATGAATTTCAAATAACCTATCATATAGTTAACTAATACCTTTAACTTGTTTAATCTAGATCCATTCTTGGGGAAATTGGGATTAAAACTAATCAATCATAACTAGCATAAATAACACTTGGATAGTTTATAGTCATCTCTGAAGATAGACTAATTAGTGGGATTAGTAATGGAAGAAATAATCATATGTATTATTTTATTCTTCCTTGACCAAGTTTATCGACTCGAGATCAATTAATTACCAATCTTATAAAACTTAAGTCTTCTCATCTTTAGCTATTAGATTTATGGATTAATTTAATTGAACCCCTTAGAGGAAGGTTCTTTCTAAACCCAAGTGTTGGAAATAGTGAAACTAATGTTTTGGATACCTTATTCATCCTTCATGAGTTTTAGTTTGGATATTAATAATGAGTATGTCTTGGGAACCTTATTTACTAGGAATAAGTTTACATTTATTACCATTATATGTAACCAAACCTTTAAGACTTAGGGTTAATTGATCATAAGTGGCCTTAGTTTTAGTGCAAGTCATAACTAGATTATCCATGGCCATATTTAATTGGATAAGAAAGTTTTCTTAATAATAGTCTAATTAGTGAATACCTAATTAATATTTTAACGAAATAAACAAAAAAATCCCAAATTTAATGGGTATTTGGATGAGTTTTGGGTCGTGAATTTTATGGGCATGACATTGAAAGAACATGAAGTTAAGTTACTACATATGGACAAGCATGAGTATGTTTTGCTTGAGTTATACTTACATATAATGTCAAATTTCTAAGAAATAATACATTCGGAAAGGAAATAATAATGACAATAAAGCTCTATTAAAAGCATTATTAATGCATAACTCAACCTACTAAGTTACTGAGTTAAAACCTACACAAAATAAATTTACATGTTTACCTTGTGCTCCACATATCATGATTAAAAAATTACTCGATTTCAATCTCATGTTTCTCTCCACACGCTTGAGGTTGATGTGAGTGATCCTTATCGAGACATTTTATGTGAATTATTATTGTGACTATCATAGATGTATTGATCAACTCAATAATCAATGTATGAATCTTTCTCATGGTATACACAATTTTATTGATACAAATGCAATCAAATTGGATGAGCCCACTAAACCCTCTAATGCTACTAATGATAATACAAATATTAAAAAAATGTAATGATCCACTTCTTAATCATAACATTGGAAAATATGTGTCATGAATGTATAATTCTCATCATGAAGTACCACCTCCACTCTCTTATGATCACCCCTTGGATGTAATGATTGGAATTTTCATTCATATTTACCTTCTCCACTAGTTATTACTTTTTTTGACTTTGATAGGGATGATAGTCTTGTATCATATACTCTATATATTCACACATTTATTAATCAAGTCCCTATATAAAATATTTTGGTTGATCCACACAATAATCATAATCTATGTACTCTCAAGCTACTTCATTCTATTAGCTATACTGAAAATCTACTCTAGTGTGGGGTAATGTTGAATAGTCGAAATATTATAAGTATTGGTCACGCAAAGATAAGGCTTTGAAAGAGCATGCGGTTTATAATAGGATTGAAGCACCCAAAATCAGGACTAAGTTGTTTTGTAGATAAGGGCTATTTTTAGAGATAGCATGCGACAAGGAGCCACATAGAGATGAAGACTTGCACTCCATGTAATGGTATTTTTGGTAATAAATGGTAGATAAGCACCATGCATAGTTTAAGCTAATAATAGGATTTCTACTTGGAGTTAACTATAGGACATCTATTGATGCAACCTAGAATTGGTTATACAAATCCAATAAAACCCTAGATGCATTGGCACATCACTCAACCAGATCGAGCACTCACCAAGCGTGCAAAGGTATTAGGTCCCTCTCTGTAGGGTTGTTGTTACGAGATGTTAGCATGATCGAGACTTTAACATATATAGTTTTATTACTAACACATCATTCTACAGAGCATACCAGATCTATTCCTAAGGGAGAACAGAATTAAGTACTACCCATGATGAGATCAAAAACATACTAGATTCAAATACACACAAAACTAACACTTAAATTCAGCCAATAACCTCCATTATATTTGCAATGCAATAAGTATATAGAAGATTCATTACAATAATAGTAGTACGTGCATAACAGCACAACTCTTTAAATATCTCCTCTCTCTGTCGTCTCTATATCTCTCTATGTCGATCTCTCTCTATTACATAGTTTACCACTTACTTATAAGGGTGGGGATTTTCCCTTCACCGCTTATCCACTCCAAAAATAGGTTGCATGCTATTATTAGTCACACGCCTTTACAAAACTAGCCACACATGCAAGTGTGCTAACAATAGACTATTGCTACCTAACTAATAATAGTAAATCTAGTTCGGCATGTTTCCATGTAAATTTATTCATATCTAATCCTATATAAATAGCCAATGCATGGTGTGCACATCTCTTCCTCGATTTTGTGCTCTACACGCCATCTCTAAAAATAGACCTTCATGAGCAAAAATGGCTAAGTCTTGAAAAGCTAAAATTTTGTTACGCATGCATGTTTTCCCTATCCATTTGTGCTGTGAATATGACTTGTTTTCCCACACGGACTTCTTGTGTGTTTTTTGTCAAATTTTCTCGATCAACATTACCTCACACTAATCTCATTGTCACCTCGATAATGGGCATCTCCAAAACTGAAGTAAATAATTGAAGAATGTAAAGAAGTAAAGAATAGAAGAATGGAAAGAATGAAATAATGTTTTACTTTGCAATTCCCTCTTCTGCAACCCGAATAACTAATTCGGGATATTTCATTTCATTTCGACTTCGAGGTTTGCCACTCGGCGAGTGCCTCCTCTTCTCTTTTTGGAATGTCCATAGTGATAGACTCCAATTCATATTTCATAATCTCTCCTTTTTCATTCTAGAAGACCAACACAATGCTGGAAATTGCAGTTATCCTTCCCTATAGTAAATCCATATTTTGTATAATGAGCTTCCTAAGCTCTTCTAGCTGATTCTTTTTGGTTCTTGTGCTACTTCCAGGGCCTCGTACTTCTGTTTAACCATTGATAATCTTTTTTGCATGGCCCAATGTTCCATCATTCATCACTTTTTGGACCTCATTGTTCTCTTCCGGGTTTTTATGTCAATGAGTGCCTCTAGAGAGCTATCTGAGATGTTCAAGGCTTGGTCTAATTTCTTGATTCTTCTTACATTGCTTGTAGCATTCCTTCATATGATGTAATCTTCGCATCACTAAATCCTTTGTGTTCTTCCACTTGTGTTTGATCCTTTGGTGGTGGCATGCGCAGAGGTTTATCTTCAAGCACTAGGTCTACCAATGTACCTACATAGTTTATTTCCGAAGGAAATGTATTTGGCACCTTTGGCTCCAAGTGTGGCCTGGATCTTATAATATTATCACCAATTTCCTCTCCGATGCTTTGATAAATATAGTGTTCTTTTTTATGTGCTAAGTCTCTTTCCTCTATTAGGTGCATTATTTCTCCATCATTAGTTTTAATCTCTTCCTAAGCTCCTTAATTATGGCATCCTTGTCCATATTCTACCTTGCCACCTCCATTAAGACTTTCACCAATGCATTACTTACCTATTCATATGACATGACAGTAGGATTTCTTTGTCATGTGTCTAACTTTGAGGTGTCTTCTTTAACCTCCTCTATATGCATGACTCATCATACACATAAAAATTTGGTTCATCCATGTGTGTGTGCATGGACCATGATAACTACTTCCTTGTGCACATTATAGCCATATCTTCATCCATTAACTCCCAGCCATATAAGTCCTTTTGTGATAGTGTGCTCTAGAAACGGGCATGGATAATTTTACCTACATCCTCTGCATAACCCATGGCTGGTGGAATGTGCTCTCCACTTGTTCTTCTAGACCTTGGCTACTTAGGAACTTGAGCCTCCAGATTTGGGACTTGTGTCTCCATGTCCTGAGTAGTCTTTGTAGCTATCTCATATGTTCCCTTTTCCTCCTCTTCTCCTTGCTTCATTTCTTCATCCTTCTATTCTTCTACGTTCTCTAGAGGTGTAGGAGAATTAGGTACACTTTCCTTTGACTCTTCCACCTCCTCATTCAACTTCAGTTTCCTTCTCCTTTTCACGGTTGTCTCCTTCTATGGAGAGATATTGGGTGATTTGTGCATTGTTTATGAAGTAGCACCTAGGTCCTTGTTCCCCGACTAATCTCTTAAACTTGTGCTCTCTTGGACTATATCTAAGTCCTCATCATCCCCCTCTTGTGGTTGAGGTGGTGTAGTCACATGCTCAAAGCTTCACCCTTATTCATAGGATGTCTTCTACCTCTATGCTCCAAACCACCATTATCATCATGCTCATCCTCCTTATCCTCCACTTCAATTGGATTTTGGGCTTATGCACTAGGATGTTCTCCATTGTGTGCTTCCCCTTTGGTGGTGTTGGAAGTGCAAACTCATCTTCCACATACTTGTTATTCTCCAACTTGGGCTTTAGTTGGACATACACCGTCTTTACTCCAACATCTCCCATAACCAAGCTTACTGGTTTAAAGCTCAATACATCGAAATGAGCCTTTCAATATATGTACCCCACCCTAGATACACATATTTCTTCCTTAGCATGTGGTAGTCACAATCTACCTTGTCTGCATTGAACATGAGGCATCACACGTGTTTTTGAACCTATGTAACGATGCCTAGAAGTACCTTATTGTGAAGGCATATGGTAACTTACACCAAGGGCTCCATGTTCCATCCTTCATGGCAAACCGCACTATGCAAAAAATTGGTATACAACGAACTGAACTTCCTTTCCAACCACTAAAGGCAAGTCCTTGGGAATGCGCCATTCTTCTTTAAAGGTTGCATGGAGCCTATCGTACCACTTCTCAGTCCTTTTCTTGACCTGTTCTATCATGGATCCTTCACACAAGTACTTTTTGAAAGTTCTGCAGGTGACTTATGCTCCATGGGATATTCCCATATCTTTTCTTTTGGTCCATTAGGTACTCTGATCTCCATGAACACCGGTGACAATGATAGAATAGCTCCAAATTTGATCCTTCCTCTGTTTGTGCTTCCTCAATGATAGTTTCTATAATGTAATGTGAAATTTTGTAGACTACCCCTTCGAAATCTTTTTAGCAATTTGTAGCCACATGGTATTCACTTGTGACCACCTTTCCTAGTCATTTAAATTTGTAACGAGATGTGTGGCTGCTTACACAACTGGATATTTCTTTAGTTTATCAATTTCCATGCCGCGTGGACCCTTTGTGTACCCCAACTCCTTTTTGGTCTCCAATATTGTGGCCTTGTCTATTAAATCATCTCGTAAACCTTCTCTTGTGCATTTTAAACCCGTTACGTGGAGATGAGTGCGGCTGAAATTTTGGCTCTGCATCCTGCAAAGTAGAAAAAATCTTCGTGCACTCTGCTCATGAAAAACTAGTACAAGGGCTCATATTTCTCAAATTAAGGGAGATCATATAGTTGGTAAACTCCAATCTTCTGTAAGAGCTTTTTGCCAGCATCTTTATACACTAGCATGTCTTTTCGTCGTGTGTTTATTTGTCTTTGTGTTCAATAAGGTATCAATCTCCTTCTTATTCTCTATGTAGTACGGTGGTTGTACTCACTCACCTTGATTTTTATTATGTGAGAATCCCACTCCTGGCATTCGATAACCCACTCTGGATATTACATTTCAGAAAAATTACTTTGAGAGACATCTCCTCTTCTTCTTTGACCACCTTCTTCTTACCCTTCACTCTTGCTACAACTACTTTCTTGGGTGCCATTTTTACCTTACAATCCTTTCCCCGCCTCTTGAATTTTGTAATGTGTGAATAAAACCCTAGGTCAATTCATCATTCCCTAGGTGAAATCACATGCCCTTGCTCCTCTCTATCACCTTACTTTTCTCAAACCCTTCACCGTCGGGGACACAAGCTCTTTCTGCACACAGATCTCTTCATCACGACTGGTTAAACACCTCTCGCACCTCAATTAAATGACTTGGCTCTTCACACTTGGATATTTTTAAAATAATATTAATCACAATGGTAAAAACGAATTTGCATACCATCCTTATATATAAATTTCAATTTTTGATGCATTCATTACTCCTTCACCTACCAAATATCCTCTCATTAATTGACCAATTCCATCCTTTCTACGTGTTACATCTTCACGCCCCAGCTATAACCTTCTAGCACACCTTCCTACCCTCTGGTCATATAATTCTCTTCAGTGTGCTTCCTTGCACCTAAGTACCTTATCACTGCACCTTCTACTGGTAGTTGTTATGGCCTCTACTTACCTCGCGTTATACTATCCCTTCATTCATCTCCATCTTTGGTCACTTTTTAGAAGCAATCCCTTGACTTAAAGAGCAACCATAGAAGTTTATTCCTTTCACCTTTCAATTCCTATGATTTTGTACCTAAATATCAACAATCCACCCCACACTAAAAATATGTGTAGTCTTCTATGCATAAAGATGCTTCATATAGTAATTAGATTCATGCATGCAAGCGTGCTTATTACACGACACACCAACTACATTGATAAAGCATAGCAACAAAGAAGAAACACATTAAGGAAATACATAATTGAAAACCTAATATAAATGGCAATCGCCTTATTACAAACACCAAGAAGACTTATTTATAGTAGGGCTTCATCCTACTCCCATTGAAGTAACTAGGTATCCGTGTTCCATCAAGTGCTTCTAACTAGCAAGTGCCTATTTCAAGGATGTAAGTAATAACATACAGCCCCAACCAATGTACCTTAAGTTTTCCTAGATGGCGTAAAACTTAGAGTCATAGAGAAGTATCATTTTTCCAATCTCAAACTTCTTGTCCCTTATGTTTCTATCATGTCATGCTTTCTACCTGGCCTTTTCTTGCTTTTGACTCCAACATGCTATGGCTCGTCGCTCATCCAACTGAATTGTCTTTTCAATCCATTCTTCTAAATCTTTCTCATCAGCTAGACCTCCAACACACCCAATTCGCAAAGAAGGAAACATAAATTTCATAGGAAGAATGGCTTCTGCACCAAACACTAACTGAAATGGTGTTGCTTTGTTTAACCTTTTATATGTTGTTCAATATGCCCAAAGTACTGTAGATACTTTATCATCCCAATCCTTTCTTCCAACATCACATATTTTTGTCAATGTCTGGCCCAAAATTTTGTTGAAAGCTTTAGCAATTCCATTTTCTTGAGGATGATAGGGTGTAGTCTTATGGTGTGCAATCATGAACTCATCCAATAAAATTTTGATTATCTCATTAAGAAAATGTGTTCCCCTATCACTTTGGGAAAACTCAAAGGACATCCATATTTTGTAATAATATTTTCCATAGAAACCAAGCTGATGTAGCCACTTTGTATAGTCCTTTGTAGGTGTTTCTTCTACCCATCTTGTCAAATATTCTGTGAAATTTATAATGTAGCGTGATCCAGTTATGTGCACAACTGGTGAAATAGGACCCAAAAAATCTATATCCCATTTCTCAAATGGTTCTGCGCTAGTAATAGGTCTTAGAGGTATTTTATCTCACTAACATGGTCTTCTAAGACATTGACAATGGTCACATGCCTTATATAATTCCTTGCAATCTTTATAGAGGGTCTCCCACCATAATCTAGTGAGTAGAATCTTGCGCGTTGTGGCATCACCTGTATAGTGGCCACCTGTAATTCCACCATGAGCTTCTTCCATAATGCATGTGCACTCATGTTCCAATACACAATGGTACAATACCTCATCATGACCCAATTTGTACAAGTCACCACTGATTAACATATAGGGTGCGGTGCATATAGCAAGATGTTTCTTTTCTAAGGATTTCATTCCTTTTGCTGGCATCCCTATGCATAAAAAGATAGCAATGTCCTCTAGTTTTGATGGTGCATATTGTAACCTGTATAACTATGCATCTGACATGGTATCCTCAATTTCCTATGCTTCTTGTCTTGACTGTATTCTTGATAGATGATCTGGTCTAGAATTACTTTTTTGTTTAACCACAATTGTGAAATCAAATTCTTGAAATAAGAGCACCCATCGATATATGTGCCCTTGTAAAACACTATTATTTACCAAATACTTCAATGCCATGTGATATGTATAAAATATGAATGGTGTAGCTAGTAGTAATCTTGATGGAATTTATACAACACATAGATCATTGAAAAATCTTTGCGCTCTGTAGTTGTGTAATTTTGTTCTACATGAGTCAGCTTTCTACTAGCAAAACAGATAGGATGATCTACAATACCTTCTCTAGGTTGGGCCAACACCGTGCCAATGGCCATGCCAGAGGCATCAACATGTACATGAAATGGTTTTTCCCATGAAGGAAAATGTAGAATAGGTGTGGTAGTAAGTTTCTCCTTTAATGTCTCGAATGCGCGTTGTTGTTGTTCTCCCTAGTAGAACATACCTTTCCCTTTCAGTAACTCTTCTAATGGTGTGGAAACTTTGGCATATCCTTTGATAAATTTTATGTAATATCCTGTATGACCCAAAAATCCACGCACCTCACTTTGACTGGTAGGCTCCCTTATACCTATAATAATTACAACCTTTGTTGGATCAACCAACAAACCCTCCTTGTAGATTATGTGTCCTAAAAGTATCCCAAATGGTGTAGTGAATATGCACTTCTTGATGTTCAAAGAAATACTCAACTATCTACACCATTCAAACACTAAGCATGATTGTCACAGTGATCCTTAACTAATCCATACACCATCTAATCGTCTAAATATACTTGTAATAAGTTGTGTTCTTTAAATGCTTGGACAACTATGCGTGAAAATATAGCGGAGTGCATTTTTAAGACCAAAAGGCATGACAAGTATAAGTGAAGCTGCCCCATTCAGTAGTAAATGTAGTCTTTTCTTGATCCTCCTAGGCAATCCAAACTGATGATACCCAGGAGAATCCATCTATAAATGAATAGATTTCACACTTTGCAACTCCTAGTATTTCCTCGAGTGAATGGCATAGGAATGGATCTGCATTACGCATGTAGCATTTAGCTCCTTGTATTCCATGCATATTCTAATCCATCCATCCTTCTTGATATTGATCACCATTGGACTAACCCATTATAACTCATCAAGGGGCTTGATAATTCCATACTTCAACATGTTATCGATCTCTTCTTTGACCTTTTCATGCAAATTGGGGTTCATTTTGTAAGGTATCTTTCTAACTAGGCACGCACCCTCTTTAATCTTTATCTTCATCTCCCCTAACAATTCATGCATGCCTTTAATTTCATGGTACCCCCTAGGAAATAGGTCTGGTAGTCCCTTAGTAACTTTATGATTTTTTCCACTTCAAAGTTTGACCAATAGTATCCAATTATGGCTTCCTTAGGCTCAGTATCTGTTACAATATTCACCCACTTTGTCTTTATAGGTTCATTATAGGCATGTGTAGTCTTATCCACACTTTCCAATAGCTCACGCCTCCTACTAAATAGTTTACATACTGATTATCTACTTCTTCATCATCTACTAAGTAGACCATTTTTCCTTTCTCTCTCTCAAGGAAAGTGCATTGAAGTAATGTTGCATCGACCTCTGGTTCTTTATCAAGACGTGCTCTTGAGTCCTCTTTATCTAATAATTCCTAAAGGATTTCTTCATCCTTGACACTATCCCCCATAGTTAAGTGCTTGATAACTTTTAATGCTTCTTCCACCGGAGGCTTTGTAGAGAAGAAGTCAAACATCTGGACCATTCTTGCAATTAAATTCTGCCAATTTCTAGTTTCTCTATGGAGTTCTCGTATATACATACCAAGCACACGCACATCCTTGTAAAGTGGAATAAAACCAAGTGCATCCATAGTGAAGGTGGTAAAGCTTCCTGCCCTTCTATCCAGATTCTCTCACACTTTTGAACGTGGTGCTAAACAGGTTGATTACCATGATAATTACATATTTGTGTAGGTGCATTGCTCCTATAGAACCTAGTAGTAAGAGAAATCCCAACTTCATTCCATTCGACTAAGATTATCCATGTGGACCACCCACCAGCATGTTGTTGTCCCACGTAGTGTATATGATAGCATATTTCTTCTTTCCAGTGGATCTATCCATTTTTCTTCCATGGCGTGTAGAAATACCATGAGATCCCCTTCTCCTGTGTAACAAGGTGCCGAGTTATTACCTATCCTCCTGACATACTTTGTGGTTTTGTGCCTCAAGGGAATATTCTCTTTACTTCACTCCCTACCAACTCATAAGTGATATGAGCCCAATTATCACATGCAACACTCATAGTATCACTAATAGACTGTGCATCCTCCCACTAAATTAGTCCTTCTTTGGTTGGTTCAATCATCTCTGGATATCGGATGGTGTGTACATAAATCCTATTCATATCTTCTTCACTTAAGGGCTCAACATAGGGCATACTTTCCATCTATTAAAGGGATAATAACCCTTTCCTATTTATTTTCAAAACTGATATAGCCATTTTTGAACCGAAGATCAGCAATATTTACATAGCAGCAAGGATGCCCCAATAGAGCTAGAAATCTATCTGAATCTGCTAGCGCTAAAACTTCAAAGTCTCTAGTGAACTTTTCTCCTTGTATGGTAATGGATGCATCTTTCAAAACTCCAATGGGAGTGGCCTTAGTTTGATTATCAATGAATAATACATTAGAGGATGGCTACAATGGGGGTCTTCTCATTTGTACCCATGCATCCAAGGTAAGAACATTGACCTCCGCACTTGTATCAATCAAGTATATTACTTAATAGCCACCCATCCACAACAAAATTTAGAGTGATTTCCTTGTCATAATCTAGGCTATGAGGAGGAATATTTTCATGCAAGATATGTCGTCCAGTCTCAGTACTTGCGCGTGGAGTGTTCCCTTTTAACCAACTCCCTAACAGTGGAATGATGTTCTCCTGGCGCAAAATTTTACACACTTCTCTCAAGTCATCTATATTAGTTTGGACCATCTCTGATGCTTTCTTCTGCTCCTTTAAGTATTATATCTCACCCTAAATATTCCTTAGAACTTCCATGGTTTCCTAATAAACCTCCTTCTAATAGGCAGGATCTGGGTACCGTGTATGAATAACCTCATCTTTAATGATGGTAGGATTTTGTTGTAATACCTCCCTGCATGTACTGCCTCCACACATGTTGTGATCTTCACTTGTAGTTCCTTGGATTCTACTTCCATCTTGGGCATCCATTGATTGTTCACCGCGCACTATATCCTAACCATCCCTATACCTTTGTTTTCTTGTTTATGTTTCTTACTCAAATGCTTGTATAAGTCAAGGAACTCTTCATAGATATGGTTCTTTCCATAGAAATAACATGTAATATTCTGAGGACATTCGTGCCTATAGTGATTAGGAGATCCGCATGTATAACATATGCCACAAGGAAACTCACTTCTTCCACCACCATGGCCTCATCCTCTGAATCCACTACGGTATCCTCGACCTCTGCCACAACTACCTTCAAAATGCCTCTAGTTTTTATCACAGCATTCCTAATTGTGCTCCCATTCCTGATGCTCATTCTTTCCCTTAGATTTATCTAAAAATCTTGTTTTTCATACACCAATATCTATAGCATCATGGATCTATCCAATCGGTTAGCGAGTCCTAGTGTCATGAGTTTTGGACCTATAACTTTTATAGTAGCTTGAAATGTTCTTCCTTATCATACATTTTAATAATGGGTAGTGGCTAGCATCATGGTTTAGGTGGCATATTTCACAATCCATCAACAATGAGCATACTATTCTGCAACGATGACTATCCTTTGTGTGACCTTATACTTCACATTTTGTGCACCAAATCCTGTACATGTCTCATGAGCTGAATTTTCTGATAGCTTCTCCAATTTTTTTGACATTTTTGTTATTTGTGCTTCTAAAAATGGGCTCACCCCAATATCTATGCTACAAACTTCCTCAATGTGTAAGGCTTCTTAAAGTGCTTTGCATGAGATCAAGTGTATATCTTATGTGATAATTCCCTCCTAAAAGGGGTAATCAAGCCCCCAACAAACCATTGTACATGTTGGCTTGTGTGTATGTCATAAGAAATCTTTGATAACAACATTTTAAATCATGCATCATACTCCCTAACACTTTTAGTAGTGCCTTGCTTAATATCCTTGAGCACACTTATACTCTTCTACTCAAACTCAAGGATATGAAACTCTTTAAGGAATGCATCCTTTAAAGTTATATAATCTACACAAGTCTGATTAGGGTCAAAATTTATGTACCAAGCTGTGTGCACACCCTTGTAACGTAGTAGAAAATTGGCTTGCCCTATGCTCAGAAGCTATGATTCCTTTTGCATGCCACAATATTTCACACATGTGCACATGTTCAACAACATCTTCTATGCCCCTATACTCTGGAAGATGAAGAGATATTTCCATGTAAATATTCTAGGGTTGGTGTGGACCTTACCCACCTGATCCAAAACCTCTTGTGTTTCCCCTACCTCCAAAACCACTAGATCCACCGAACTAGAGCTACCTATGCCTCCTGATCCCAAACCTATAGTTAGAATAGGTCCTATAAACATACTCCCTGTGCTCCAATAGTAGTACTATACTAAACCCCTATAGTCTATGAATTAGTTCCAATTCCAGAGGTGAGTCCAACATTCAACATGCTCATATTATGTGTGGACAATGCACTTGAAAACACACCTCCAAATAACAATGAAGCCATCTACCCTACCATTGATGTGCTTGCTCTCTTACTTCCCAAAATTTCTTGTTGATTACTTTTTGTACTAGATACTGGAAAACCAAGTGCAAGGGCTAGGTTACCATTTGGATTCATATGCACACCCATGGCCTAGGTAGTCTCTACTAGTGTGCTTCGTTGTGAGGCCATAGGGGGATCCCTGTCATGCTTTCCAAGATGGGGAGTTCCTAATGCTTTGGCTCCATGTATTCTACGTGAGCTTAAAATCCTCCATGAGCCATCTCTCTCCTCAATGCCATACTTTTTGCAATGGTACATTGCTTCTCTATCTCCCTCTCACGCGCCTCATTACACTTAAGTCGCCTTTCCTCTCTTTTCCTTTCTGTCGCTAGGTCTACCATCTTTCACCAATCCTATTCCCGACCCCACATGTGGTGGGGTTTAGTTAGCCATCAATTTACTCTCATGATTCAAGGTTACCATAAGGATCTTGGTCACCACAGAATGAATTGTAGGTAATCTCCCTTGGATATCGTAAAAACTAGAATTCAGCTACCTACGGACACGAATAAGTACAAATTGAGTATTCCAAATATAGTTGTTCAAAACACCATGAAACCATGTATCCAAAACTCAAGTCCAAATTAGATCGCATTATAAAGGGCCTCGTAATTCTTCCTGCATCCAAAAAGTGCGTAATACCTCCAATTCTACTTAAATTCATAAGCACTCACTACTCATACGATTCTCTTGGAAAGATAACAAAAATCTCTCATATAAAATGCCATACGATTTTGTTCTACCCACACACATGCATTAAACTCAAATCTAGTGTTGAATCTTCATGTGTATTCTTATTCCAGATCACATATCCATTCTTCAACACTTGCTAAGGTTAACTAGTATGTCTTCATCATGAACCATCCTGAAAACAAATGAAAAAGAGGTCCCGGAAATGGAACCAATGATACAACCTAGAATTCAGTGATACAAAACCAATAAAACCCTAGACGCGTTGGCACATCACTCGGCCAGGGCACTAAGTGCTCACCCGTAGTGCACAAAGGTATTAGGTCCCTCTTTAGGGTTGTTATTGTAGGATGTTAGCATGATGAAGACTTTAACATATGTAGTTCTATTACTAATACATCATTCTACAGAGCATACCAGATCTATTCCTAAGGGAGAATAGAATTAAGTACTACCCATGATGAGATCAAAAACATACTAGATTTAGATACACACAAAACTAACACTTAGCTTCAGCCAATAACCTCCATTATATTCAATGCAATAAGTATACAGAAGCTTCATTACAATAATAGTAGTATGTGCGTAACAACATAACTTTGTATATATCTCCTCTCTGTATGTCTCTATATCTCTATGTCAATCTCTCTATTACACAGTTTACCACTTACTTATAAGGGTGGGGACTTTCCCTTCACCACTTATCCACTCCAAAAATAGGTCACATGTTATTATTAGCCATGCGCCTTTACAAAACTAGCCACACATGCAAGTGCGCTAACAATAGACTATTGCTAGCTAACTGATAGTAGTAGATCTATTTCCATCTTGTGTCCATGCAAAGTGCTTTGTAGCTAATCCTCTAAAAATAGCCAATGCATGGCACGCACATCTCTACCTCGTTTGTGTGCTCTACATGCCATCTCTAAAAATATACCTTCATGAGTGAAAATGGCTAAGTCTGAAAAGCTAAACTTTTGTTCCACGCGTGTTTTCTCCCTATCCATTCATGCCTATGAATATGACTTGTTTTCCCGCGTGGACTTCTTGTGTGATTTTTTCAAGTGTTCTCTCGATAAACATCTATTGTTAGAGCACTTGCATGTTTTACATACTATTGTAAAGGCGCATGGCTATTATCATCATGTGACCTATTTTGAGAAGTTCATGGGTGGTGAAGGGAAAGTCCCCACCCCTATAAATATGTATTGACTTGCGTAGTTTAGTACGTACTGAATTATTGTAGAGTTGTGATGTGGGTTTTTTGACATGCACGTGACTCATGAAGATACTTTACAAAGTGTATGTAGCTTCATGTGTTTTCTGATATTTATGAAATGGATATATTTTTGGGTAATGGTATTAGACATAATTTAAAATGGCTCTTGTATGGTTAATCTTATCATAGTTATTGTTTAGTTCAATTATCCCGATTCTTTAAGATATACATCTAGATTATGCACTATGGAATATTTATGTCTAGTTATAAATCTGAATATATTTAAACACTATCATGATAACATCTTATACAAGAAACTCTAAAGAGGGACTTGGCACCTTTGCGCACTTCGGGTGAGCGCTCAGCTCAAAGCTAAGTGATGTGCCAACGCTTGGGTTATTCACATGATAAATTTTAGGCTACATCATTAGTTTTGTTCACAGGACCTCTTTTTCGATGGTTTCAAGATGTTTCATGATAAAGATGTACTAGTTGACCCTATCAAGTATTGAGGAGTGGATACTAGATATGGAAGAAGAATACGCTAGAGATTAAAGACTTTGGATCTGAGTTTGATGTGTTCGCATGGGTGGAGCATAACTTGTGTATGACTGTTTATATGAGATTTTCTTTGTTATCTTCCAGATAGATCGATCACGATTGGTTGGTTACTTATTCATATAAAATAATCTAGAGGTTTCACACTTGTTTAGATGCGGGAAGAATTTCAGGCCCTCTATGATGTTGATTTGATTTGGACATACGCTATGGACACTTGGTTCCGTGGTGTTCTAAATAGATATATTTTGGAGTAATCAATTTCCACTTATTCTTTCCGAAGGTAGTTGAGTTCTAGTATTTACGTTATCCTGGGGACCCTATCTCGTAAGGCATTCCCTTTGGCGATCAAAATCTTAAAGGTAACTCTAAATTTGGAAGAAAATTCGGTGGCTAGTTAAACCCCACAACACATGGGAGTAGGAGAAGGTTTGGTGAAGGATGGCGAGACCTAGTGGTAGAGAGGAAAAGAGGAAAAAGGTTGATTAAGTACAATAAGGAACATGATATGGAGTTAGGGAAGCGAGTAAGATTACTGAGAATGGATGGCATTAAGGAGAGAGATGGATCATGAAGGATTTGGAGCTCACGTAGAGGGTGTGGAGCCAGAGCATATGGAAATCCCCCATTTGGGAAAGCATGGCGAGGAACCCTTAGTACCCTCTTATGAGAGCATGTTAGTAGAGATGACATGGGCCATGGGTGCACATCTAAATCTACTACAGTAACTCGGCCCTTGTGCTTGGTTTTCCAATTTCTAGTACAACTGAAGTGAGTCGCCAAGCTAGTTTGGGCATTAGAATAACAGGAGTGAATCAAATATCAATTATATCTATGGTCAGGAAAATGTCTTCTTTTTTATTTGGAGGTACCTTTTTAGGCACATAGTCGATTTGAGAACTCAAGCACGTAAAATTTTGGAATCACCTCGGGAGTAGTACCACCTCACAAACTGTAGGAGTTTATTTTAGTATCATTATTAGGACATAGGGTAGTACATCTTTTGGTTCACTTCTGCTATAGAAGGTGGAGGATCGGGGGCATGTGTAGCATTGGTTACAGTAGATCTAGTGAATCGAAGGAGGTAACACAAGAGGTTCTGGATTTAGTGGGCGTGGTCCTCACTAACCCCTTAATATTTACATGGAGATGTTGGTTCATCTCTAGAGAATATGGGAATAGAAGATGTTGTTGAGCATGTGCACATGTATGAGATATTGTGGCATGAAAAATGGATCATGGCTTCTGAGTGCAAGGTAAGTCAATTCAAAACTACCTTGCAAGGATGTGCACACACTTGGTACATGAATTTTTACCCTGATCAGACTCACATAGATTATACAACATTATAGGATGCTTTCCTTAAGGAATTTTATATCCCTAAGTTCGAGAAGAAGAGTATAAGCACGCTCAAGGATATTAAGTAGGGCACTACTAAGAGTGTTTAGGAATATGATTCCTATTTAAAAATGCTTTTGTCTAAACTTTCATATGATATCCATGTAATTCAGCATGCACAAAGTGGTTCATTGGAGGCTTGATCACACCTTTTAGGAGGGCATTGTCACATAAGACATATACGGATCCATGCAAAGTGCTTGAAGCAAAATTGCATGTTGAGGTAGTTGAAAGTATAGACACTAGAGTGAGCCCATTCCTGGAAGCTCATTGCAGCTATGGAAAAGTAGTTGGAGAAACTATCAGCCAATTCAGCGCATGAGACATGCATTGGGATTTGGTGTATATATTGTGAAGTAGAGGGGCATACTAAGGATAGTTGTCCCTGCAGGTCAGTGCATTCATTATTGCTAGACTGCGAGATATGTCATTTAGACCATGATGCAAGCTACTTCCCATTGTTACAACATGCGATAAGGAAGAATGTATCTTGCTACTATAATATTTTCTGGTCCATGAATCACAATACCAAAGATTATAAGTTGATTGATCAGATCCATGATGCCATCGATATTGGTGTATGAAAGACATGAGTATTAGATAACTCTAAAGATAAAAGTGAGCACCATGATCGTGATCACACTTAAGGGTTTATGATCAAAACGAAGGGCGTTTTGAAGGAGGATGTGGAAGAGATGGAGGATACCATAGTGGATTCAAGGGCTAAGTCCTTGGTGGTGGGTGAGGTGAGTTTCCTCGTGGAACATGTTATGTGTGCATATCTCCTGACCACTACAGGCATGAATGCTCTCAAAATATTACTTGTTCTTTTTGTGGAAAGAATCATAACTATGAGGAGTTCCCAGACTTATATGAGTATCTTAGCAAGAAACATAAGAAGGATAACAAGGGTGTAGGGATGGTTAGAATACAACACGCAATGGAAAATCAATGGATGTCAAAGTTGGAACCGGAACCTAAGGTATTAGCTGTGAAAATGACTACACACGTTGAAGTTGCGCATGCCGCAAGAGAAACGTTGGAAAAAAAAATCCTACCATTACTAGGGAAGAGGTCTTGCATGTAAGATACCTAGATCCTACACATCAAAAGGAGGTTTATCAAGAAACCATGGAGGTGCTAGAAATCTTCAGAGTGAGATACAATGTTTTAAGGAATAGTCATGAAAGTTGGAACAAAAGAAGGTAACAGAGATGGTCTAGTCAGATGTTGATGATTTGAAAGAGGTATGAAAGATGCTACACCAAGAGAATATTATTCCATTACTAGGGAATTTGTTGAAGGGAAACACTCCACGCATAGGTATTGAGAATGGACGAAAAATCCTGCATGTTAATCTCCCCCTCATAGATTGGATGATTACAAGGAGATCACTCTCAATGCTACCATGGATGGGTGGTTTTTGAGTGATATATTGATTAATATAGGTGTGGAAGTTAATGTGCTTACTTTAGATGCATGGGTGTAGATGGGTAGAACTTCATTACATCCATCCTTTAATGTACTATTTATGGAAAATCGAACTAAAGCCACCTTGATAGGAGTTTTAAAGGATGCATCCATTAATATACAAGGGCCAAGTTCTTTGGGACTTTGAGGTTTTAACACTTGTAGAATCGAGATAGCTTCCCATCTCGTACTTGGACGCCCTTGGTGTTATACAAATAATATTGATCTATGGTTCAACAAGGGGTATATAAGTTTTGAAAATAGGGAAAATGAATTATTATCCCTTTTGATGATGTGAAATCTACACCTTATGTTTAACCTTTGAGTGAGGAAGACTCGAGAATGAATTTATGTTCATGTCATTCGATATCGAGAAGTACTTGAGCCATATAAGGAAGGAATCCTCCAGTAGGAAGATGCACAGTCTATTAGTGATACTACAAGTGTTGTTTTTGATAATTGGGTGCATGGCACTTACAAGATAGTTGGGAAAAATTAAGAAGAAAATCTACGTGAGAGGTAGGAGGATAAATAATAAATTTGTACCCTGATACACTAGAGAAGGAGACCCTACGGTATTCCTACGCACCATGGAGGAACAATGGAAGGATCAAGTGGATAGAATAAATATGTTAGTGTATACCCTGTGTGGGATAACAATGTGTTGGTGGATGGTTCACAGGGATAATCTCATAGAATGGAATGAAGTAAGAATTGCTCTAAAAACCTAATTCCTCAGAGAAATGTGCCTACTCAAATCTGCATATATCATGGTAATCAACATGTTTAGCACCACATTTAGTAGTGTGAGAGACTCTAGATAGAGGGGCAGAAGCTTTACCACCTTCACTATGGGTGCACAAACTTTATTTCATTTTACATGGTTGTGCACGTGCTTGGTATGTTTATGTGGAACTACATAGGAGGCGGAAATCGGCAAGACTTACCGCATGAATGATCCATACTTTTACTACTTCACTAAACCTCTAGTGAAAGAGGTATTATGAGTTATAGACCTGTTTGATTATGGGAGACGGTGTAAAGGTTAAAGAACTCATTTAGGAGTTATTTGGTGAGGTATACCTGTGGAGTGCATTTCAAAGAAGTAGATGGGACAAATTCCACACTACTTGAGTGTGTTTTCCTTGAGAAGGAGAAAGGAAAGAGAGTCTACATAGTGGATGAGGAAGAAGTAGAAAATTTGGAAATTGATCATTCGGAAGGTATGTGCGATATTTTACACAATGCGGATAAGAATGTGCACGCTTATCATGAACCTATGAAGACCAAGAAAGTGAACATTGGCATGGATGTTGAACCTAAGGAGGCCATTATTAGAGATTATTGGTTTGAATCTGAAGTGGCTAAGATAATTGAGTTACTACGTGATTTTAAGGACTTATTTCCTAGGGGCTACCATGAGTTAAAGGGAGTGCATGAGTCTTTGGGAGAGATGAGGATTAAGCTAAAGGAAGGTGTGTGCCCAGTCAGGAAGAGACCTTAAAGGATGAACCCTAACCTGCGCGTAAAAGTTAAAGAAGAAATTGACAAGATGTTGAAATATTACATCATTAAGCCCCTATAATAATCATAAGAGCAGTTAGCCCCATGATAATCAAAGTATAAAGAAAGATGATTAGATTAGGATTTGTGTGGACTACAAGGAGTTGAATGTTACATGTGTTATTGATCCTTTTCCTACGCCTTTCACCAAGGAAATATTAAAATGTGTTGCAAGTGCAAAATCTACTCTTTTATAGATGGATATCTGGGTATCATCAGGTAAGAATTGCTAAGGAATATCAAGAGAAAACAACATTCATGACTGAATGGGGAAGCTTTGCATATATGGTTATTTTCTTTGGTCTCAAGAAGAATGCGTCTACAATATTTTCACACATTTTGGTTCCAAAGCATTCCAGGATTTTATCCAAAAATTCTTACATGTTTACTTGGATGATTGGACAATATATGGGATTTTCAAGGATCATTGTGACAACTTGTGATTAATGTTTGAGAGGTGAAAATAGTTAAGCATCTCCTTAAACATTAAGAAGTGTGTATTTACTACACCTTTTGGAACTCTGCTAGGGCATATCATCTGCAAGGAAATTTTGTTAGTAGATCCAACTAAAGTGCAGCTTTCATAAGCCCGAAGAGCCTACTATTCAGAGTGATTTGCATCAATTATTGGGACACATAAGGTATTAAAAAATTAATCAAAGGATATGTTAATATTTTCATGCCCTTGGAGGAGTTACTAAAAGGAAAAGGGACATTCTATTGGGGAGAACTCGTAATAGAATGCATTTGAAGCATTGAAGGAGAGGCTAACTACAATGCCTATTCTATTATTTCCCTCATGGAACCAATCTTTTCATGTACATGTGGACACCTATGGCATGGTCATTGGCGCAAGTATTATCTCATCTTGGAGAAGGTATTATAGATCATCCTATCTATTTTTCTAGTAGAAAGTTGACTCCTGCAGAATAAAACTATACAACTACAGAGCATGAGGCCTTGTCAATGATCTATGCACTACATAAGTTTAGATAGTACTTGCTAGCAACACCTTTTTTATTTTATACAGATCACATGACATTGAAATAATTGGTAAATAAGCTCATTTTATAGGGGTGCATATGCCGATGGGTTCTCTTATTCCAAGAATTTGACTTTACAATCGTGGTAAAACTAGGTAAAAGTAATTCTAGCCTAGACCACTTATCAATAATTCAATCAAGAGAGGATGCACAGATAATTGAAGATACAATGCCAAATGCACGATTCTAAAGTTAAATTACACGCCTTAAAAATTAGAGGATATTGTTGTCTTTTTACGCATAGGTATGGTGCCAAAAGGAATGAAATCCTTGGAGAAGAAACAACTTGCAATTCATGTCACACCTTTCATGTTGATCAGTGGTGACTTATACAAACTAGGCCGAGATGAATTATTGCACCGGTGTGTATTGGAACATAAGCACATGGATATCATGGAGGAGGCTTATGGTGGTATTGCAAGTGGCCACTATGCAGGTGATGCCACCATGCGCAAGATTCTACTTGTTTGTTTATGATGGAAGACCATGTAGAAGGATTGTAAAGAGTATTGTAAGGCGTGTGATCACTGCCAATGCCTTGGAAAACTTAGGCAAAGAGATGAAATGCCATTAAGGCCTATTACTAGTACAAAGCCATTTGAAAAATGGGAAATAGACTTTGTGGGTCTAATAAAAGGAACGATAACTAGATCATACCAAGCCAAGAACACATATGCTAATCAAACACCACGATCAATAAGATGAAATTAATTCACTAGAATAACTTTACATAAACCTTTGCAAACAAATGAGCAACAATATCATATATTATTATGGAACTCAATGAATTACAATGAGAATGGGCATTGCTTATATAGGAAAGGAATAACAATCTAAGAACTAGTCAAGGTCATAGATCAAGCCATAAATCAAGGAAATAACTAGTCATCAAAGAACTAGTCAAGACCATAGATTTAGGAGAGAACTAGAAATCAAGGATCTAGTCAATACCATAGATCAAGGAAAGAACTAGTCAATATCATAGATCAATGAAATAACTATACCTAATAACTAGATAATGTCTCTAATATCTAAATAAGATAAAATAAATATCCACACACATAAGTGAGCAAGGATAAATATAATAAAGGTAAATAAAGTACCAAAGTGAACATGAGCTAAGGTAAATACCTACTCTAACATCTTATTTCCGCATCCACGCATAGAACTAGATCGCACTACATCATCACTTGTATAGATTATCTTATAAGGTGGGTAGAAACAACACCTATAAAGGATTGTATAGTGGCTACAAAGAGCAAGGTTCTTATGGGAAAATATTCTTACTAGGTATGGATGTCTATTGAGTTTAACAAGTGATAGGGGCACACACTTCTTGAATGAGACAATCAGGATATTATTAGATGAATTTATGGTCATGCACCACAAGATTACACCTTATCACCCTCAAGAAAATGGGACTTTTGAGAACTTCAATAAGATATTGAGCCATACCTTGACAAAATTTGTGATGTTGGAAGGAAATATTGGGATGATAAAGTTTATGTTGTACTTTGGGCATATAGAACAACCTACTAAAAGGTTGAATAAGGCCACACCCTTTCAGTTGGTGTTTGGCATGAGAAGTAGTTCTTCCCATGGAATTCATGTTACCTTATTTTTATATTATGTGTGTGGGAGGTCTAGCTGATGAGAAAGAATTTGAAGAAAGAATTGAAAAGTTAATACAACTAGATGAGAGGCACGCCATAGCACATTGGATTCAGAAGAAGGAAATGGATAGACAAAAGGCATTGCATGAAAGACACATCAAGGACAAGAAGTTTGAGGTTGGGAAGATGGTACTTCTTTATGATTCAAAGTTTTTGCATGCCATCCAGAGGAAAGTTTAAATTGCATTGGTTAGGACCGTATGTTATCATTCACATACTTGAATCAAGCGCTTGCCATTTAGAGGTGCTTGATGGAACACGGTTACCTAGTTACTTCAACATGAGTAGGTTGAAGTCCTACTATAAATAAGTATTCTTGGTGTTTGTAATAAGGTGGTATTGTCATTTAGATTAGATTTCCTTTACTGTATTTTATTTAATGTATTTCCTTCATTTATCACTATGCTTTGTCAATTTAGTTTAGTGTTATGTGTAATAAGCGCTTTTACACGCCAGAAGCTGATCACAATCTAAAGTGTTTATATGTGCAAAGGATTTAACATACCCTTAGTGTGGGGTAGATAAAGGAGGTATGGGAAAGAAATAAACTCACGAGTAATAACAAAGAGGAAGAAGGAGACAGGTTTCAAAATTCATGAGAACTTTAAAAATTGCTAAAAATTAAGACCATGTGTAAGGCATTGGGAACTCAATATAATCCAAGGAGATTACAACATTGGAGACTACATTTTTGGGTCACATTGGATAAACTAATTCAGCTTAAGGAAGCACGGGTAGAGGATATCTCGTGATATATAAGTAGTGGTGTGCCAGAAATTATGATCGGCGTAAAATTTTGAGTATGCAAGACATTGAAGCATGGGATAATGAGGCATGCAACGCGCACTCAAGAGAAATTAATTTTATGTATAGTGGTAGGTAGAGAAATTAATGAAGGGAATTTTTGAAACTTGGTTTAAAGTCGAGTTCTCAATGTCATTTTCTACCTTATAAAATGAAAAAAATTACAAAGTGTGAGAAGAGTTGGAGACAAAAATAATTTCATAGATTGAGTAATCTTTTCACGTTGTGAAGCACTTGTGTTGAGTACGTAGACATGAAAGCAAGATTTAAGGAGTGGTACATGTGTGTGACATAAGGGTGACTAGGGTTTTCATTTTGTAGCTAGGATTTTTACACATTTTCAAAATCAAAAGGGGCGATGGCACAAGAAAAGCTCCGATAGTGGAGAAAGAGGTTGACGATCTAGGAGGAGTGGCTAGTGGAGATGTTATATCCAGAAGGATTCATTGAAGGGTGGTCATGGACAAAAATATTACTCAATGTAGGGTTTCAGAGATTAACCACCACACTGTAAAATGTATGAAGGACGTCACGATAGAAGTCTACAGAAGGACTAACCAAATGCGTGGTGGACGGAACTAGGGTTTTGGATGCCTCGGTGAAGAAACTACTTGAGAGCATGGGAATAATGTAGATTATAGAGTTTCCCTACTTTGGAAAGCCCAAGAAATTGTACCAATGGCTGATGTTGCATGTCCATGAAATTTTTTTCTACTTTGCAAGAAGGATAATGAGGATAACTCGCCAAATTTATTTGGAAGGTTACCAGTTACACGACACAAGATTAGAGCTTGTTGGAGACCTATTAGATGATGAGGGAATTGATGCCACAACAGCTATATACAATTATAAGAAGGGGGGACAAGATTTCAAGGTCACTAACATTGAAGACATGGCCACCAAAGTTGTAGCGTGGTTAACAAGGAGAAAGCTAGGTGCCACTGAGCGATGGAACGAGGTAAATATGTGTTGGTTTCATATAACAAAAAAATGGCCAACAAGACATACTACAATATCACTAGTTGCATTATAGAGAGCTTGGTGAACAAGATGTGTATCCAAGTAGAAAAAGGTGAGAAGATAACCTAGGGCAAAAATTTGTTATTAATTGTGTTCGGTGAAATGGGGTATCGACTATCCTAGGGAAAAAATATGGGAGTTTCCATTAGATAACAAGTCCGGCAAAAGATATTCTAAGTACACATTGTATGGGTTTGTTTCAATACATCCAAGGAGCACTTAGACAAGTGGTACAGAGACTTCTTGTGCAGGAATTTGAAGGACAATGGCACATTCTACGAGAGTTACCTAAGGTGTTGAATGGGAGGCTAAATTTGTATTCTCTCTGGCATTTCAGCACTGGGAGCTTCCACATGAAGTCTGGAGAGAATATCCCATGGTGTAAGTTTCCCTTTTCATTTACCACAAGATATTTTAAGGACTATAAATAGATTTCATGACGTGCGTCGGCTCTAATTTTATGCGAAAAAAGTGGATGCGAGACATTCACATTCTACGTAAAACATATGTATGGCCGGAGTAAAGAGGCCTATGTCAAAAATGTGGAGTCGATCTTTGTGGACATCATCTTTGGAGAGTTTGTCTATAAGGTAGATCAAATTCTATATATACCTCAGACCAAGGTTCAAGGAAGGAAAAGTGGTGAAGGGTATAGATATGGCTCTTCCAGGACCTCCTAAGAAGAAGAAAACAATGGGGACTTCAAGGAATGTTGCATCTACACCCCTAATCCATAAGACTCTAGAAAATATAGGACTAGAAAACATCCTAGAATAAGAGGAACTTGAAGATAGTGTCGGACTTGTGCATACAAGAAGGATTACGAAGAAGAGATGCACTTCAAGAGACATTGGTAACAAAACTTCACATCTAGTAAGGAGATCACCATGCATGACTCCTATAAAGGATGAAGATAAGGAGAGGAGAAAGTGGAGGAAATATATTCCTATAAAAGATAATGAGGAGGAATCCCCTGACCAAGCACACGGGAAGAAGAGGAAACTCCAAGAATGAGTGGAGATGGAGTCGAGGCCACCCCGGTTTGGAAAGGCAAGATGATGAAGATATTTGAGCATGTATTCTATGAGACTATAGACCTCAAAGTGAGTATTCACAAAGATATCTCTAGTGAAGGGGAGAGAAGAACTGGTGGGGATAAATAATTCCTCATGCACCCCATGTAGAAAGAAGGAAAAGATGAGGTCAAATTTAACCAAGTGGTTGAAGGTGTTGTTCCACAGGATGCAGTGTAGCCAAATAGAAAGAAGATGGTGCATTAGTGCACAAGGATGTTGGTGAGCATGTAGGCATGCATGAAGGAGAAGAAGTGGTAGATATCAAGACTTGGGTTACATGAATGACCCTTCAAAAAAAAATTTAACCCATTTCAAGAGTACACTACCAAACAAATAGTTGTATGGCTAGGATTGGATTGACCTGAAATGGCCAATACATGCACTCGCAAGTAGTTATCTCAAGGCATGCAAACTCACATGGATGAGCCTGATTTTGATGTCCGTGAGCAAGCATGCACTTTCAAGAATATGATGAAGGTGCCTCATATGCGCCATATGATCATTAAGTCAGCCCAATTTTCGAGATGAGTAGGTGAGCAACTCTTTGATTAAGGTGTCCACGTAAGTAGCACACTTTGAAATATGGATAAGGAGGAAAAATTGAGTGTTATTAGAGGATAAAAAGGATAATGACATAGAAATCAAACACCCTACTCAAGAGTGAAATAATGCAATTGTGGAGGCTTGGAATGTAAAGAAGATGACAGAGTAGATTACAGATGATATTTTACTGAAGAGGCTTGAGTTTCAGGAGAAGGTGCCTCAGACTTGTTAGCATATGGATTTGCACACATGCAAATGACATGGAATAGTGTGGGAACGAAGTTCCTCCTCAATGAAGGTGAGACTTACCTTTATTAAAAACCAACACTATATTTACACAATGTACATTCAAAATTGTATGTGGGGAGTGTTTTGGAACATCAATGGAAAGAAAAATGAATGAGGGAGATGGAATGGAATGAAGGAAAGGAATGGAAAGGAATGAATGGAAGGAACATGCAAGAGTTAGGTAAAAGCAGAGCCTAAAATTGCATGGAGAAGAACAAACAATAATTAACACAAATAAAATAGAGTTTGCATTAGCTAAATGAGAATGAGTAAAAGGGAAAACACATGCGTAAGTAAATAGAAGAGCTTGATCACTGTGAACAATAACAATAGCTTAATAACATTGACAATAAGATCAAAGACAATATTTGCATGCAAGATTTAAACATATAACATCTAATGAACATAAGAACATCAAATGTTACAAGAGATAATGAATGAGACACAAAGTTCGTATTTCATTAACTCCAAAATGTCTTCACAAAAGAACACAAAGTTTCTTCCTAAAACAAAGCTTGCACACAAAAGTATTTTCTTCTCCTCTCTCAAATTCCCCTTTACAAATGAGCCCCTAACATCCTTTTATAACCCAAAAGTTGGTTATAAAGTAGTTAGGATTTTAAATGCACATTAAATAGGGCACTTAAGTGACTTTGACTTTTTCAACCAACTTTATTAAAAACATAGCTAAAAATAGAAATCTCATAAGTTTCCTCAAAAGTGAATTCAACAATAACATTATTTAAAATACCACTTTCAAAACATTCAACAAAAAATAGTGTCTTATCCATTGGGGGTGGGGTCCACATATCTCAATCGTATGAGAAATGGACTCTCCAACCCATGGAAAAATATAGGAAATCATCCTACCATATTGTTGGCAAAACAAGGATCCTAATTCTTTGCCAATTCAAAAGATTTGAGCTTTTGCAATGTCTGGTGCATCTTCTCTTCTTCTCGAAAAAACTCGGATGCGAAGCCCAACCTCAAAAAGTACCTACATTTTGAGAATCTTACTGTTATGGTATGTAGTTCTACAACTTTAGATTGGATCTCTTCGCAAAGATGTTTGATTCTAAAACATTGATCCATAGAAGAAGTGGAAAAACATCAATAGGAGTATACATTTCATGTATCAATTTTGTAAACTTCTCCACCAGGTGTTGTACTGAATTCCTTTGGTTGTGTTCGTTGATGAAGGTAGAAGAAATATCTTCGATGAAGACTTGAATGGAAGAGAGTGTGGATTAGGATTCATTATACAAACTATCAAACTGATTTACCAAGTCTTATAGAATCATTTTCTGGCCTTAGCATGATTTAACCATAGAATTCGTGTCATGCGATGATCAAACTCAAGTATCCCCTCTGAGGATAAGAATGTAGATTCCATGTGAGAAATATCCTCAAGACTTGGAAAAATCTGATCAAGTGTGATTAATTTTGTAATATGGCACTCCTTGAATGGAAAACTGGATCAAGGTAGGCATAAATATTCTCGAGATATTTTTATCACCTCGAAAAAAAATTTCAACCCACCACTTTCTATCTCGTAACCCCATGACCTTAGAGTGTGCCCTAGAGTGATCACATCCTTCGGTTGATTTATAATTTCTTGATCCGAGATAGCCACCATCTCTAGAACAGAAATGAAGACTCAATTAGGCTGATCAAATGCTAAACATATGAAATCAACTGATTATTCTCTTCCTTGAGTTGGGAAATTTGAGATTTGTATCTCTCCAACCTTTTAAGCACACTATTCATTGAATCCTTTTCCATAGAAACATCACTTTCAAAAGTGGTCTTACCATGGGCTATCTTGGATACTTCATAGTCGATGAATGTCATGTCCCCATGATCCTTCTCAGTAGTAGGAACTGCAATTTCTACAAACTTATCTCTGCTATCATCAATCGCTACTCTAGAGAAGACCTTAGGATTTTTGGCACAACTTTATTGGAGAGGGTAGAAAGAGACTCCAAATCAATGTTGGCCAATTTGACCAATCTCTTTCTTTTTTATTTCAGATTCAACCCAAGTTGGTGTTTCATTCATTAATTCGACACAAAAATCAAGAATTGGAAGAAAAATCCTCTTTTCCTTTCTCATGACTAAAACTAGTAGGCAGTTGTTCTGTGGCCTCAATCCTTGGTGAAGTAGCATCTGCAACACATTCTTGATTATCCTCATGTTCTTGTGGAATACCCTTATCACCTAGATGTTTAGAAGAATTAGATATCTGTACCATTGGGATTTGTTTGGACTGGTGTATGACATTGATGATTTGGATCTTTGGTAGGCCTATTAGAACTCTCATTGATGTGAATAGATGATTTTGGGGTAGAAATACCTAAAACACATTATTTTCCTTCCCGAAGATGCACACTTTTACCGATCCTTGAGACACCGCTTCTTTATTAGAGATAGGTTTGGGTAACCACCGACTTTGCCTCTGAGATGCATGTGATGATGTCAGTGGGGACTGGTGCAAAGAAGTTTGCACCACCTCTTTCTATGTAAATCTTCCTTTCATTGGAAAACTTTGTATTTCTGACATATGTGTCTAAAATGGGAGAGGATTGGTTATTTGATTATCATACCACATTATAGTTCTTTTTAGCATAGGTTGATTCATGACATCTAGAGAAGTTTCATCTCCTCTACTCTAATAAATACTAGGGAGTGAAGTGAAAACTATCTAATCATAGGCAAGATCCATAATATCAATCTCATTATCAACAAGGGTCAAGGGAGGATCCCTCAATCTATAATTTTCTATTTGAGCCAGTGTGAGATGAGAAAATTTTTGTCATCTTACCTCCCTGTCATTCGCACATTCTACCCAATAGTCTTATATATTTTCCTTGTGCTTATATCTTGCTCCTAGGGCTTTTTCTATGGATCCTTTAATATCGAATTGAGCCCTTCTTGTGAAAGGATGTATAGTTATGAGAGAAAATTATTTTTCCATAAGTTTTGCATTGTGGGAATTTGGACATTTGTATTCCCCAATCTGAATTGGGAAATGAATGCCTCCTTTGCGTTTATCCATTAGTAGGCAATGGATTTTGAAAAGATGACATGAAATTTCCATCAATGTTATTTTATCACTGACATATTTAGGAAGTCGTAAGGAGCTCCCACAAATACATCAACTCGTATATAGGAGTAAGAGGGAAACTAGATAAACCAAGTTCCCCATTTTTTTATCACCATCTTGGCATCTTTGAAAATATTTCCTCTAGGTTTCTCCTTAGTGACCTGGATTATATAGAATAGGAAAGCATCATTTACCCTCCAAAATGGTGAGAACCATTCTTGAATTCCAACTTTGGGTTAAAGTGAAAACACTATTCTTGCCAAGACCCATTTTACCTCTAGTTGTTAACCCTTTAAATATCCTCCTTCTTGCTACAACATAAATCAAATATGAGGTCATGTAAAAATGACCTATCATCCTTACCTCAATCAATTGTTTATGGAGAGTATTGTTAAAGATACTTACCCAATCAATGAACATGTTTACATCAAGAATGATACAAATGAACTTATACATCCAAGTATGAAAATTTCTAGTGGAAGGTAGACCAAAAACCCTATTGAGGAGAGTAATCATGTATCCTATTTCTTCATGAAACTCTACCCGAAACAACTCTTTGGGAATTTTTAAAGTGTGAGTTTTTAGTTTGACCAACCAATTTTTACCAACCATCTTTGACCATCTCAAAGGATTTTCATCCCAGAATTGTTGTGTCGATTCTTGTGAGATGTCAAAGCATTTTCTTCATGAAGTGGCACTCTTAACAAATCCTCCATATGATCTGGAGAATTGAGTAGGAAAGGTTCATCTCTGTCATTAAAAATTCCTCGACGCTCAAGATCATAATGTTTGGCACAAGATAGGACAAATTTAGGGCATTGTATGGCAAATGGAAACATTTTTGCTAGAGGTAAGCTACGCAACGATAAAGCCTTTTTGAAAAAACAGTCCTCCCTTCCCATCTTACCCTGTCATAGAATTGAACCATATCCACGTGACCCATATTAGTATCTAAAATATTATCATACACTGAATTTAAAGATGATGCTAGAACTAATCCTTGGTATGCATATTTTAGTGCCGACTTATTAGAACATTCACCCATTATGATTTTTTTAAAATGGAAAGCGAAAAGAAAACAATACACTAGAAAGGTGTCGGTCTAAGTCTCCAGACCACCGTCGCCGCAAGAATAATATGACTCTTTTTATTATTTTTTTTTTTAATAAATAAAAATAAATTTAATGGTGTCGAATACAAAATGATTATACAAAAAAATACTGAGACAAATCTCAAATCACCATCGAGTTTTAAAATAATACAATTTAAATTACTTTTATTACTTCTGGAATTGCGTGGGCTACACGAGCCTGATATTTTTTTCTTTGGCAGTGAGTGATCTTGTTTCTCCTTCCCTGGCGCATTGATCTTATTTATCCTTCCTAAGCATGCATGGCATTCTTGTTGTTCTCTCTCTCTTCTTTAAAAAAATAATAATAATAAAATAAGACAAATTCCTATGCATGCGTGGGTTTGGAGACTTAGATTTTTTTGTTTTCTTTAGCATGTGTGGGTTTCTGTTTTGGATTTTTGTTCACTTATGCATGCATGGGAAGCTTCCTTATGGCTGTGTGGGTAAAACAAATCAAATTTCTCCTCCTTCCAAGCATGTGTGGAATGTTAAGCATGTTGTTTTGTATTTTCTACAGTAGCAGTGCGTGGAATTTGAAACAGACTTCATTCTTCCTTTCAAGCATGCATGGACACTATCCTTGACTGCTGCGTGGAATTTTACATTCAACCTGCGTGGGAAACTTTGCAATGAAACAACTCAGAAAAGAAAATTCATCACGTGGGCCTTCGGTTTGACTATTGCTTCGTGGATTTTTATTTTGGCTCTTCATTTGGTCTTATTCCTCCTCTCCGAGCATGGCGTGTAAACTTCTTTTTACCTTCTTCCTCACCTGCGTGGATCTTCCTAATTGTTGCATGGAATTTGAGAGAAAAACAAAATGAGAGAGCTTGGTTATTGGCAGATGTCTCCTCCTGGTGCGTGGAAACTATCCTTGGGCTTGCATGGAAATATTGTTCTCTTCTTGAAGGTTGCGTGAAGGATCTTGACTGGCTTCTAGCTGCTGCACAAATCAACAACAAACAAAAACAAACTACCAGACTACATGGAATTTCACCTTTTTTTTGCATATGGGATTTGTTTGGGATTCTAGATCAATCCTTGCACACGCATGAAATTGTATTCACCTTTGCAAGTGTGGATCTCAAAACTTCTTAATATTTCTTCCTTTAAGAATATGATCTCCTAAACTCGTGATCTCGCAATGGAGACAACTACCTAGAACTCTCAAGGTTGTTTGGCTCTAGCTAATGCTCGTGTTAGGTTTCCATGTGAAAGTTGAGTAGTGCCCGTAGAATAGCTTTTCCTTCTTCGGCTCTAGATATATCTATAATATTTATTTTTTCTCCTTCTTCCCAATTTCCTCTACTTCTACAACCTCTTGTAATTGTCTCCTCATCAATTCCCGGATGATAGAAGAAAAATTAAAATTGTCTACGACAATTGGAAGTAGAAGAAAAATTGCCCCGGCACTTGCTGCACAGCAATTATGGCCCAATTAATAAAAAAAAAAAGTTCTTCCAAGTTTGTTGAACAACTTCTATGAGTATTAAATTAATATTTATTAATAAAAAACCCTAAAATTTAATAAATATTAATTTTATTAAATAATAGGATAAATATTAATTAAATAATTAAAAGATGGTTTGTGTCGTATCGGGAGAAGGGCTCATTCAAAATGGATGAAACAAAATCCAAAATGACCATGAGAATAAGACGATTGCGATGAAGGATAAAAATTACGTGAAATAAAACTTTTGAAATTTTTATATATTTTTAAAAAATTTATGCTTATTGATTTTGTGAAGTCAAAATTAGCTGACAATAGGACTTCAAGTCTAAGTTGCACTATCTCGTGTACTGTGATTCGCCTAGTTTTGGAGGAGGGACCAATGAACCTCCCAAGAAAAAGGATACAAGGAAGAAGTAAAGCAAGAGTAAGGGCCACTATTGGTAGAAAAGTTTCAATATATGAGGCATTGTTCCAAACATTAAAGGATGGGCTAAAGAAATCGGTCAAGCTCTTAATTTATGTGTGGCGCAGATGCCATAATAAGGATCAGAACTATAGTAGAGGATAATGAAGTTCTAAAGGCAATGAAAGATGAAACACTTGGGCACGCATAAAGATTAGCACTAGTAAAACAAAAGTGTGAGGCCCTCGCAGCCCAGGATCCACACAAGGATAGAATTGATGAGATTGGGAAACTCATAGCACAGAAGATGGATCTCATGGAGGGAATGTTGTTAGGTATGGCCAATGTTATTCAAGTCTTTCAAGGAATAAGAAAGATAATACCACCTAGGATGAATTGGATGCAATAGCCACAAATATTTTAGAGAAAACAAGGAACGTGCTAAGTGACTGGAAAAATTGGAGGCTAAAATCAAAATTAAATATCCAAAGTTAATCCTTCCAATTGAAGAAGAGGGTGTTGCAGAGTAAATTTCATTCTTTTATATAGTGTTTCATTCATTCTTTCATTACTTATTATTTATTATTGGAGACATCAAAAATAATTCCCATTTTCGGGGGGCAATGTACTCTAGTGTGGGGTAATGTTGAATAGCCAAAAATATTCTAAGTATTGGGTGCACAAAGATAGGGCACCTTGAAAGAGTGTGCAACACTATAATAGGATGAAGCACCCAAAATGAGGACTTATTTTTTTGTAGATAAGGGCTATTTTTGGAGATAGTGTGCAGAGCACACATAGAGATTAAGACTTGTGCTCCATGTAATGGTATTTTGGGAACAAACGACAGATAAGAACCATGCATATTTTAAGCTAATAATATGATTTCTACCTGGATTTAATTATAGGACATCTATTGTTAGAGCACTTGAATGTTGTGTATACTATTGTAAATTCGCATGGCTATTATCAACATGTGACCTATTTTTAGAAGTGCATGGGTGGTGAAGGAAAGTCCACACCCCTATAAATGTGTATTGACTTACGTATTTTAGTAGTCCGAATTATTGTAGAGTTATGTTGAGGTTTTTCGACACGCACATGACTCATGGAGATACTTTATAATGTATGTAGCTTTTGTGTTTTATAGTATTTATGAAATGGAGTATATTGGTTGGGTAATGGTATTAGACATTACTAAATTTGGCTCTTGTATGGTTAATCTTATCATAGTTATTGTTTAGTTCAATTATCATGATTCTCTAAGATATACATCTAGATTATGCACTATGGAATGTTTATGTCTAGTTATGAATCTGAATATATTTAAACACCATCATGTTAACATCCTATACAAGCAACTCTAAAGAGGGACTGGCACCTTTCCACACTTAGGGTGAGCGCTCGGCTCGAGAATGAGTGATGTGCCAAAGCATGCCTAGGTTATTCATAGTAAATTCTAGGATGAATCAATGTTCCATCTATCTTACACTAATGTGGAAAGTTTTTTAGCAACAAGATATCAAAATTTGAGATAATCCCTTTGAAGCTCTCGCTTCCTAGGCTCCTAGTCACACCTCTATAGTTTGTATTCCTACTCCTATGTCTCTAGATAGGCCTTCTACTTCACATGTAATCTATAGTGGCTCTTTCCTTATAGGATTCCTCATAGGTCTTCTAATGCACGCGTTATCTCTAGTGTCTCTCACTCTTCTTGTCCACCCATAGGTATTTTTGGCACACATGGCTTCTCATGAATCTAGTTCACATGGTTCTCCTCTTAAGGCTTCTATGACACATATTATTGCTTCTAACCCATTAACACATGAGCATTATTATTTGATATAGTTGAGTCCCAAGCCTCCCTTTTCTTTTAGATCTAATTCACCCCTCATAAGGATCTCTTTGGGAATATCTTATGTTATCCCTTTCCATATATATATCTAAATTCAAATATTTAAAAACAATCAAATATTTGTAAAAATATAAAACCAAGACCTATACACATAGCTTACATGGTTTGATAGATAACATATATTTTCTATAGAAAATTTACACACATAAATTCACAAGGTATATTGAGATTGATGCGGGACACACACAAAGCATTATAGAATGACAAGTGTCGGCCTAGCCCTTTCCAAATACTAGAATTATTGGGGACATCTCCTATACATATGTTATTATTTCATTATAGTTCCTTTCTACTTCCTCATCATGCTTGATTAAATATATTGTGTACATTCTACCTTTTAAGTTAACATGAATCACACATGTGTTTTTTGTAGTGCTGACATATATTACTTTATGTGCTTCTTTACTAGTTGTTAATATGTTTTTATCACTGTTTAACATCACTTTTTCTATACGTGTTTAATTTTTTTGTCACTAATTGTATTTTATGTGGCCTATGTTCCTTAATTGTCTTGTGAAACCATGTGTTTCCTAGGGTTGTGGTTCTATGTGTTCTAACATGACATTGTTTTCCTATATGCAACCTAAGGGCCTTGATTGCCTTTTGAAAATGTGGGTATCCCATGTTTATGGCTTCATGCCTTTCTTGCATGACATTATATCTCTTATATCCGGCCTAAGAGCCTTGATCTGTTTTTGTGACACCTTGAGTGTCCCATGCTTTTTGGAATTTTTCCTTGATTTGAATTTTTACATACTATTGTTTCTATTTTCTCACTTGACTACTACTATGTCTATATGATTGTTCTATTACACAAGACTTGTTTCTACTACTACTATTATTACTATTTTTTCTATTGTTTCTTATTTATCTATGAGCCATGGTTGCCACCACATACAACCCCTTTTGTAAGTATAGGTTATCAAATGTTTCCACTATTATAATAGTCTATGTGTTCCTACACAAATTATCATACTTATCCGACATGGATACACATCTTTGCTTTTAGGAAGTGCACTCAAATTCTTTATCATACACTCCTCAAAATATGGTGAATTCATTAAGGTATGTTATTGGGATTAAATCCCTCCTCAAAGACAGGTGAGGCTGCCTGTTTATTACTAATCTAAAACACAATAAAAATAATGCGTACAATATTCACACTAATCTAACCATTGGGGTTGGGATAGAATCCCGAAATCCATATCCACACTATGTGAAGATGTTGTTTTATAAATGGACTGGGTCGGAAATTATTATTATGGAAGAAACACAATGGAAAGGAAATGAGAGGAACGTATTTTCTTTCGAGTAAACACAGAGCACGAAATAATCATACGAGCTTTAGATAACAAATGTAATGTTTGAAATGATTAGAATCATCAAGATGCTAAACAAAGAATAGCTTAAGATTATGAACATAAGAACAATATCTTAAGAAAGATACATCTCACAACACAAAGTTTGCAAAAATAGCATCAACTTCTATTCCTCAAATGATTAAAAGAAAACACAAAGTTTTTCTTCTTCACAATAGTTCTCAATATTCCAAAAATCTCAACCCTTTGGAATGTATGTACATCCCTTATTTATAATAAAAATAGTTGAGAGAAAATAGGACAAACCCTATAAAACAGTTTGTTAACAAGAGTCCTATTTTGCTTGACTCTCACACAGGAGACCAAGTCAAAATATGATTCCTATGTGACGAAACAGAAATGAAAAAGACATGTCAATTTCAAGATTGAAATGACATGTTACATCAAGACTTAGTCTGAATCATCATCTTTTTCTTCCTCATCTTTCTCTTCTTCTTCTAATTGAGCTCTGTTTGTTCCAAAATTCTTGGAACTTCCGGATTATACCTTGCATCTCATTTTCATCAAGCGCAAGTGGAATGATCACTCAAGACTTCACATGTTTCGTGAGTGTCACTGGCACTACCGGGAAGCTTTCTCAATCTTTTGTTGAGTTTTCTCAAGGCCTCCAAAGAATGTTCAATCTTTACAAACCTGTCAATGATTTCAATGCCAAATCCATGAGTTGGTTCATGCTGAATTGATTCTTGGATTTGTTTGAAAAGATCATCAGCTGGTAGGATGCCCGAGTTTCCACTGACACTTTTGCACAAATTTTTAGTAGTTCTTCTTCCAGGTCACTTTTGCCATCAATCAATTGATCTCTTGATTCTCTCAATTTACCGCAAGCTTCATTGAGAATTTTTACCCTGAACCTGATGGCTTTGGTCAGCTGGAAATGCTTATCCGCATGTGGGATGACACCTTCTTCTACCAAGATGCGTGATGGAATTTGCTTCAATACCTGGAGAGCTTCAAAAGTCAAATCAAGGTGTCCAATTTCTTGGGAGAAATCATCATCCATCTTTTCCCCATCACTGTATATTCCCAAAGATTGATAGACTTCTACGGTGTCTTGAATCACTTCTTTCCCCTGTTGGAGCAGCCTTTGGGTCCATTCATCGACCACCCTTCCTTTTTCATTAATCTTCTCAATTATAGGCATTGATGAGAAATCGAATCCGATAGGGACAGAGGAAGATGGTATGGATTCAAGGGGTTTTGAGAGCTTAAGTAATACTTTAGTTAACTGCTCCACCTTTTCTTTAAGCTCATCTCTGTTGTCCTTTGTTTCCTTCAATTTCTGGCATAGCACGTTCATAGCATCTCGTGCATCCTGTTGTGCTCCTTCGTTGTCACTTCTCCTAGAGCCACCCTGGTTATCTGATAGTCAGAGGCCGTTATGTCCTCTTTGGTTTTTTCAGTCGCGGGAGTGGCGATCTCTGCAAACTTATGCCCCAAGCATCCACTAAAACCCTTGAAACTATTTTGGGTTTCTTGGCTGATTTAGCAAGTAGAAGCCTTGAGTGAACTAAAATCAAAGGCTGGTATGGGTACAACCACCTTCCTTTTCCTGAGTTTCTCAAGTAACCATTGAGGCATGTCAGAGGGAGTTGCCATTATTGTAGAAGTTGGTATCATACTTTCAGGGGGAGAGGGATCCACTGGTGGAGTGGGGACAATTACCAATGTGGTAGCAGATTCAAGTGAAAAGAGGCGCAGGAGGGGGCATGTTGGTAGTTACTTTGGTCCCAGCAGAGAGGGGTGAGAGTCAGAGAAAATGCTGGCCATGACCGATGAAGTAGATGGGGAAAGAGGAGGTAGAAGTGGTTGTGAAGGAGGAAGCGCAGATCCTGACGCCAAATCCTGGGATGCAAGAGATAAGGTCACTTCAGTTGGGCAGTCAACAAATGGTGAAACTAGGGGCTGGCTTACTTCTCTTTCCAAAGAAATTTCTCCTATTTCTGGTGGTGTTGGTGATTCTGGCACATTCACCATTTCAACTGGAGTAACAATTGAAGAGGTTTCTTGTTCTCTTCTCTTCTTGACAAACTTGACCTTTATAGGTCCCTTAGAAGAGCTTTTGTCCTTTTCCTTTTGGAGGGCCCCGCTCTCGCAAAGAACCAACTTTGAAAAATTATCTTCTTTGAAACTCATTCCCCAAGAGGTGAGCCATGCCTTGGTGCGTGCAAGAATTAGGGCCGATCTATCTGTAATGGAGGCTTTTTCACCGATAGACCAATCAATAGGTGGGAAAACATATTGATCTTCATTCAATCCATCATAGGAAGGATCCAGAACACTTTCATTATCACCAAGTACCTTCTGGTATGTCAGTGAGCTCAAGTGTCTGAATCTCAAGCAAGTGTCAACCTGCTATGATCTTTTCTTCAGACAACAACCTCATCACGTAAATCAATCCAGATGTCTTCTATGCTTGGCACGTGTGGGTGCAGAGTTCCATATGCCTTAAGGACTCCTCGAAAATCAAACCCATCTCGGGCTTCATGTGCTTCTTCAACTTATCTTGAAGCTCATGTACAACGTTCTTGGCTTTCACCACCATTGAACAAGTATACCTTCCAATAGAAATTGGGAAAGATACAATGCCTTGTGTTTACTCTGTTGGAATTTGTGAAAATCCAACAATTGCCTGACCAACTCCATCAAGATTAGTTTGTCCCTGGATATCTGGGCAAATGGAAAGGATCCCCTGGGTACATGACTACTCAAAGATATGTGAACTTCTTAAATTGCAAGAAGACACAACCCCATTTTGAAACTTCAGCCCATGCCTCATCAGAGACTCTCATTTTCCTCAGTTCGGGGTTTAACCTGCAGATGTTCTCGTAAAAGAAGGCATCATTTACCCTTCTGAATTGGTCTTCAGACCCTTTTCTTGTTAGCTGAGGAAAATACCGATAAACATGCTCCACTATCTTGTTCCCCTTGGTGTCCAATCCAGAGATAGTTCCTCATGCCCACTACGCATAGGTGACATACGAGGACATATAAAACTTCCCCGTAGACAAGACTGTTGTCATTTGAGAATCTATCTCATTACTGATAAGAGTACCCCAATCAATTCCCTGTTGATTCTTCTTAATAATGATCATGAATTGGTACATCCATCCTTGGAAAACATTTGATTCGGGGAAACCAAAAACCCGACTCAACAGAGTAATGATATCATTGATTTCTGAATGAAATCACTTCTAGAACAAGTCTTGGGAACCTGGAAACAACCGGTTTGGCTTTGATTAGGAACTTCTTATTCACGTGCTTGATGCAATCCTCCTGATCATTGTCCCAAGATTTTTGGGCTGACTTGAGATCCACATCTCCATATTCCTCAAAATTAGGCAGCTTGAGAAGGTCATCGAAGTAACCTCCGTCCAACTTGATTACAACTTCTCCCCCCGATTTTTCATAGAACGAGAAGCAGAGTCATAGTTCGAAGCACAGGCTAAGATGAACTCGGGGCACTGAGGACATAGGGAAACCTACTGCAAGAGGTAGACCACTACCAACTATTGATTTCATCCATGGAGTCTGGGAAGAGCTCTTGACCCTATTCCAAAAATCCTCCATATCTATGTTTCCGAGCTCTGTATCCCGGATGTCGTAATTACAATCAATGTAGGAGGGAGACTCCACCTTCCTAAATTTGTACTTCATCCTCCCTGATTTTTTAGTCTTATCTTGTGATGAACCAAGGTCCGACATGAGGAATTTCAAAGGAGGAGAGTGTCGGAGATCAGAAGGTGTTGAACACTTTGGAAAACCGACACACTGGAGATGTCGGAAAGATGGAAATGTCCGACACACTGGGAGGATGCCGGAATGTTGGAAATGTCCGACACACTGGGAGGATGCCGGAATGATGGAAATGTCCAACACACTGGGAGGATGCCGGAATGATGGAAATGTCTGACACACTGGGAGGATGCTGGAATGTTGGAAATGCCCGACACCTTAAACTTTTCCGATACACTGTGGGTTTTGAACACTGCAAAGCACCCTGCGAAACCCGAAAAGAGGGAATCGGGTAATTGTTAGGTTGAAACATGCAAGTTCTTCTTCACTGTTGATATCCCAAATATATTTTTAATTACAATGACATTCTAGGGAATAAAACAAAGTGAGCATTCCAAAGGGGGAACCCTAAAACACAAACCTGATAGGAAACAACCCTAAAATGGAAAAGATAAAACCCCAATAACCCCAACAAGAAAAAGATAGAAACTCGAAGAATCCTTTACACAATTATTCCACAAACAAAGAATAAAGGAAAATACCTTTAATCAGAACAAAAATGATCAAAAATGAGCAATGCAATCAGGCACAGAGGTGAGTCGGGTTTCTGGGTCGAAGATGCATGCACGAAAATCCACGAGGTAAAAAGTACGTCTAGTAAAAATGACGTGGAAATCTGAATATTTATAAGAAATTTCACATTTAATACACTTCAGTTGACACGTGTCAACTACCCGACAACTTGGCATTAATGCCATGTCAGCATGCTTGGGATATCCGGAAACCCGACACAAAGGATTTCAGTATTAATTTGGGTTTCAAGTCATGGAAACAAGTGACATGAAGCATGATGCTTGATGGTCCCGAAAAACCGATACAAAGGAGTAAATGGCTTCGGGATCGGAAAACCGACATGAACAAAGGCATGTTTAAATCGAAGGCTGAAACAAAGGAGGGATTGGGATCGGAAGACATGCGACATGAAGCATGTTTTGATGAAGGCATGTTCCGATGCTAAGACCCGCAAACCCGAAACAAAGGAGTAAATCGGGCTTCGGGGATCGGAAGACATGCGACATGAAGCATGTTTTGATGAAGGCATGTTCCGATGCTCGGAAGACCCGCAAACCCGAAAGACTTACTTGATGTGGGTTTTGGGTTTCGGGGAACACACAACATGAAGCATCCAAAACACATGTTGTCTTGCTATTGAAACCCAAAACCCGATTATCTCTCTGAAAGGGCATTCTTAGAAAACCAGCTCAAAAATTTCTTAGGGTTATCTTATTTTTGGCGTAAACTCAAAAATGAGATAACAACTGGCTCTAGTTGGGGACTTTCTTTGTGATATCAAAGGAAGAGAACTCAGAATCTCTGGCTTTATCCATTGGGCTATGGAGTCAGAAAAGAAGAAAACCAAAAAAAACAAAACAAGGAAAGAAAGAAGACTAAAAGCAAACACACGACAGAAAGTAAAGTATGTACAATGCAAAAGAGCATCTTGCATTAATGATGGAACAACTTTAGATGTTGGCCACTGAAAGGCAAAGGGAGTAACTCTCCATCAAGATATGATAGATGGAAACTATTTTCACCACTCAGCTGATGAATCTTAAAAGGTCCTTTCCACAAAGAATCAAACTTTCCGTGCATTCCTTTCTGCTCCCTCCTCTTATCCCAAAGCAACACCAGTCTCCAATTTGGAAATTACGTTGCCTTGATTTCTTGTCAAAAAATTTCTTTACTTTGCTTTGATGATCTGCAATGTGATCAACCACCTTGCTTCCATTCCTCTTCTAGCCTAGCTAGGTACATAACCCTTTTTTCAATAGAATTTTGAAAGGTCACATCTTCGACTGCTTTGGCCAACTGTAAGGCTGGCAACTCTACTGAGATAGGTATCTCAACATCAATCCCATACTAGTACTTGGAAAGGAGACATTCCTATAGCTCACTTTGGGGTAATCCGATCAGCCCACAACGCATCATACAATGCTTTGTGCCATGTCCTCTGGTTTTCATCTACTAGCTTTCTAATTATGGTAACTAGGTTCTTGTTGCTGGACTCAGCTTGCCCATTGCCTTGGGGATAATAATCAGATGAGTGAGCCAGGGTGATGCCGAATCCATAGAAAATTTGTCAACTCATGCGATGAGAAATTGGAGGCATTATCAGCCACAATCTTGTGAGGCACACCGAATCTGACAATTATATTTTCTTTAAGGAACTTGCACACGCTTTCGAGGTTGCTTGCTTGATTGGCGCGGCTTCCACCCACTTGGTAAAATAGTCTGTAGCAGTAAGCACGTAATTGTGTCTGGCACTAGAGGTAGGATTCAACATTCCAATGAAGTCAATTCCCCACTGGTGGAAAGGTTCTTCAATCACTACGGGCTTCAGGGGAAGAGCTGCTAGCTTAGGATGACCAACGAAATGTTGACAAGCTTCACACTTGGACACCCACTCTGCTGAATCCCGAAAGAGAGTAGGCCAATAGTACCTAGCCCGTAGGATCTTATAAGTTATTACAGAGGATGAGAAATGTCCTCCGCATGCTAGGCTATGGAAGGATTCTAACAACTTTAACTGTTGTGATTTATCAACACAGCAAGCAGAATACACCATCAATACCTTTCTTATATATTCCGTTATCCCACAGGAGGTATCTTGCAGATCTTAACTTGACTGTCCTCTTCTCCTTTTGGCTTAAATGTGGGGGCATTCACCATAAGTCAGAAAGAAAGCAATATCTGTGTACCATTCATCAATTGTACTCACGAAAAGCACCATGGGAAACTTTGAAGAGGTATCTTGGTCTTTTTCGCATTTTGTTTCAGCATGGTTTTCCGTGATCAATTGGCACAGGCCCCTTCCTCGTACCAACTTGGTAGGTCTAATGTCCAAGTCATACTCCTGAACTTTAGCTATCCAGGTACCTCGTTGACTCCCCAGCTCTTGTTGAGTCAAAATGGATTTAACGGGTGTCGGGAATGAGAACGAGGGTATGGGAGTTCAAGACATAGTACCTAAAATGTTTCACCACTCGTACCACTGCATAAGCATGCTTTTCAATTTGTGACATTTTTAGCTCATGTTCCTTTAATGGACAGCTCATAAAAGTGATGGGAGCTTCAATGCCCTCCCCGTTCTCCTGCATCAGGATGGCCGACACTGTGTGAGCAGAGGCGTAGCTGTACATGATGAAATCTTTTTGAAATCTGGACATACTAGGATAGGAGCGCAAGCAACTGCCCTTTTGACTTCATCAAATGCAAGCTTCCCTTCAGTACTCCATCGAAATGGAATTTTTCCTTTCATCATCCCAAGGATATCCTTGGTTTTATCAGCAAAATCAGGTATGAACCTTCTTAGGAAATTGACCTTTCCGAAGAAGGAATGAACTCCAGTTTTACTTGTGGGTAGGGTAAGGCTCTGAATGGATTTTACCCTCTCTGGGTCGATTTTGGTTCCTTCTCTAGTCACGATATGACCCAACAACTTTCCTTCGGTCACTCCAAACATGGACTTCTTGGGATTTAATGAAATCCCGTGACGCCTGCATCTCAAGAGTACTTGTTCTAAATGATCATAATGATCACTCCATTTTTTAGAGAAAATGGTCAAGTCATCCAAATATACCACTATGACTTTGCCCATCAGGTCTCTGAATGCCAAGTCCATAGCTCTCTGAAAGGTGGCTCCAAGCGTTGATCAAGCCGAAAGGCATCCTCTTGTAAGCAAAGGTCCCCCATGGGGTTGTGAAGGCCGTCTTGTGTTGATCCTCCGCAGCTACCTCAACTTGATTATATCCTGAAAATCCATCGAGCATGGATAGCATTTCTGATCCAGTAATGGTCTGTAACACCTGATCCATGATAGGCAAGGGATAGTTGTCTTTTAACGAAGACTGATTTAGGTTCCGGAAATCAACACAAATTCAGATTTCACCATTCTTCTTCCTGACAGGGACGATGTTAGCAATCCAGGTGGAGTGATGGATTGGAAAAATAATTCTGGCATCTAACATTTTCTGAATTTCGCAAGGATAGTCCCTGAGATCTTGGGATTGTAATGTCTTTGCTTCTGCCTGTAAGGTTTTACATCAGGCTTCAAAGGAATATTGTGTTGTACACGTCTTTGGGCTTGAAGGATTTTAAATCTGCATAGGACCAGGCTAAGACATCCATGTATCTCTTCAGGAGTGAAGTGAATTTTGCTTTCTCCTCAGGGGAACAACATTTCCCAATATTCACCATCCGAGGTTGATCAGATGAACCTAGATTGACTTGATCTACTTCCGAGGAAGAAGCTCCTTCAACTTGTCTCTTGTTTTGAATAAAACGGTCATGCTTGTCAAACAAACCCTCCAGAGAAACCAGCCTTTAGGTATCTTGTTGCCTTTAAGCTGAATAAACTCACCATCAACCTCTTGATATGGATCTGAGATAGATTCATGGAAAGCTGATTCCAAACCTTCAAAGTACAACTCACTAAAATTGTCAGTTTTTTCTAGAAAAGTCAACACTTGTTGATCATCATTGAACACTTGCCAATGAGCCGCATTATCTGGGATACTGGGATGGTACACAATCTCAATGGTGTATGTATCTTGTTTGAACTGGGGATGAGGGAGAAGGAGGGATGCAGACATGGCCAAAGAATCAGCCTTGTTATAATCTCTCAAAACTGCCTTAATGGAGAATGCATCAAAGCATTCTATATTATCCCAAACTTTATTCCTGTAATGTCTCAAGTGATCATTTTTTACTTGATAGATTCCTTGACCTAGTTGACAATCAGCTCCGCATCCCCTTGAACCTTGAGATTTTGAATTCCCTTCTGTCTGGCCATTTCTAATCCTAGTAACAGAGCTTCATATTCAGCCGTGTTATTAGTATTATCAAACTGCAATTTGAAAGCAGAGGGGAAGATCTCAGAATTAGGAGATATAAGAACTACACCAGCGCCCGATCCGGTGGTTGAATAGCTACCATCAAATTCGAGGGTCCAAATAGCATTAGGATCTTCTTTCTTGACATCTACAGCTGGTATTTCTGATGTCATGAAATAATTTCCAAAACTAGCATCTTCGAAAAGAATTTGAGCCTTAGGGTCATCTGATTTAGTTACCAAATACTTTGCCTGAGGTTCGGGATGGAGAACATGATAAACCCCATTGACTGGAATCCTGGCCTTGGTCCAATCCATATTAATCTCTCCTCCGACGTCTTTACAAAAACCTCTACCCAAGAGGATACCGTAAGCTGCAGGAATGTCAGCAACTAGAATGGTCATTTTCACTCTCTTCTCTGGGAAGGCAACGAATGCAAACTGTGCATCTTTGATTTGACCAATCAAGGGAACTTGTTTGGTTTCCATGGAGTAACACCATCCATATGACTTAGTCAAAGTAAGCCCAAGGGCATGGGCTACTTTTGTGGGCATAACATTGTCGGAGGCCCCTGAGTCGATGATGCAATTGCTGAGTTTAAACCCATTTATTAGCAAAGACAAATAAAATGGTTCAATCTTTCCTGAAGAAGAAGCAGAGGTCAGATTGTTCTGAGGTGGGGGTTGAGTAGGATTTGGAAAAAGACCTTTTGAAGGTGGGGGAATGGTGGCTTTACTTCTAATGAATTTGGTGAGTTTTTCGAACTGTTCAGGATTTGACTGAAGGTATTCTGCTTCTGACATTTGGATCTTGGTTCTTTTTGCATGATCGATAATGTCAAAAGTAGTATAAGAAGGGGTGATGGTAAGTTTGGTTCTAATCTCGTGAGCTTGAGCTGGGGCACTGACCTTAGGAGAAAGAGAATGAGGAGAAGTTGTTACCTTTTTTGTGACTTCTCTTTCAGTTTGCACTGAAATAGGAACACCTCTCTTAACTATGGTGATGGAAGGTTCCTTGTTCTTCTCCTTGGGGTTTCCAAGAGGTTTTCTTGGATTCTGAGATTGGGATCGAGTGAAGATGGAAAATGACTGGCCATCCGTGCACATTCATCTTCTTCATATTCCAAATACCCAATGCTGGAGTCACCAGCTGAATCGTCATAAGACTCATCAGCGTATCCTGAAGCTTCAAAAGCCTCGGGGGAATCTTGTTCTTCTGGTTCTTCCTCTTCTTCAACTATTTCTACTACCATGTTAATGGGAGGAGCTTGATCACAGTCTTGGTTGAGCAGGAGTTAACCGTGGCCTATCTCTTGCAGTGCACCATTGGTGTTATTGAAATTCCATCTAGGGATATCCCGATATGGAACATTGCTCACCTACTGGGACATTTTTTTTTAAAGCAATCAAATCATTAGCCATCTTTTGAATCATAGGGTCAGTATTACCTTGGGAAGAACCTTGATTTTTAGGTTTGGGTACATCTTTCCTGATTCTTCCGCCAAAATGAGATCATCCTCTATTTCAATAGCTGTTGACTGAGCGATAGCCAAATCTGGGATAGCCGACCTTCTTAATAGAAAGCTCACATCGGGAGGCTGAGCATTAATGAAGAAGCATTTCTGATTTTCGGAGTAGGTACAACTATTTCTGGAATCTTTCGGATCAGCTTGTTAAACTTTGCCATGAAGTCCCGCATGGGTTCATGAGATTCCTTCTTCATATGGGTAAGTTGTGCTAACAAAGCATGAGAATTTGGCTGGTTTGAAACGTGCTTCGAATCTGGTCCTCATGGTAGCCTAGTTTGTGATGCATGCATTTGGAAGGTGATAAAACCATTCAGCTGCTGCACCGTGCAACGTTTCAACGAAGAGTCAAACAGAGACATCTTCGTGAGCTACTCCAAGGACACCACATGCTACAAAGAAAGATGCAATGTGTTCATCAGGATGCTGCTTCCCATCCCCATTGAACTTGGGAATGTTTTTACGTGATCCATGTGGTAACTCGTGCAATGGTGGAGTTAAAGAAAGAGGACCAATAATAGCTGCCCTGGTGGCACAAAGTTGTGCTGCCATCTTTCTGACAAGAGTGTGTATGGGGATCCGAGTGTCAGACAAGAATAACGCATGACAAGTTACAGACACGTCTCATTCTACAGGGATCCAGTTTCTCCAAACAGGTGAAGAACTTCTGGTTTGGTTAGAAATAACGTTGTTGGGGGAAAGACTGAAATTGTGTTGTTGTAGTAACTCAAAGAGTGGATCAATTTCACCCCGGGCTCATGGGACCGAGTGAAGATCTTTCCGCCAGCTTGAACCGGGAAAGAGATCTAGTTGAAAATAAGGAAAATACGGAGTCGCAGACACCAAGAGGATAAGCTTTATACTATTAATCCGTATTCCCAGTGGAGTCGCCAAAAACTGTTGGTTGGATATTTTGTCAAGTCAAAATATGAGGTTCAACCACAAGTACATGGGATTAAATCCCTCCTCAAAGATAGGTGAGGCTGCCTGTTTATTACTAATCTAAAACACAATAGAAATAATGCGTACAATATTCACACTAATCTAACCATTGGGGTTGGGATAGAATCCCAAATCCATATCCACACTATGTGAAGATGTTGTCTTTATAAATGGACTGGGTCAGAAATTATTATTATGGAAGAAACACAATGGAAAGGAAATGAGAGGAACGTATTTTCTTTCGAGTAAACACAGAGCACGAAATAATCATACGAGCTTTAGATAACAAATGTAATGTTTGAAATGATTAGAATCATCAAGATGCTAAAAGAATAGCTTAAGATTATGAACATAAGAACAATATCTTAAGAAAGATACATCTCACAACACAAAGTTTGCAAAATAGCATCAACTTCTATTCCTCAAATGATAAAAAGAAAACACAAAGTTTTTCTTCTTCACAATAGTTCTCAATATTCCAAAAATCTCAACCCTTTGGAATGTATGTACATCCCTTATTTATAATAAAAATAGTTGAGAGAAAATAGGACAAACCCTATAAAATAGTTTGTTAACAAGAGTCCTATTTTGCTTGACTCTCACGCAGGAGACCAAGTCAAAATATGATTCCTATGTGATGAAACAGAAATGAAAAAGACATGTCAATTTCAAGATTGAAATGACACGTTACATCAAGACTTAGTCTGAATCATCATCTTTTTCTTCCTCATCTTTCTCTTCTTCTAACTGAGCCTGTTTGTTCCAAATTCTTGGAACTTCCGGATTATACCTTGCATCTCATTTTCATCAGGCGCAGTGGAATGATCACTCAAGACTTCACATGTTTCGTGAGTGTCACTGGCACTACCGGGAAGCTTTCTCAATCTTTTGTTGAGTTTTCTCAAGGCCTCCAAAGAATGTTCAATCTTTACAAACCTGTCAATGATTTCAATGCCAAATCCGTGAGTTGGTTCATGTTGAATTGATTCTTGGATTTGTTTGAAAAGATCATCAGCTGGTAGGATGCCCGAGTTTCCAACTGACACTTTTGCACAAATTTTCAGCAGTTCTTCTTCCAGGTCACTTTTGCCATCAATCAATTGATCTCTTGATTCTCTCAATTTACCGCAAGCTTCGTTGAGAATCTTTACCCTGAACCTGATGGCTTTGGTCAGCTGGAAATGCTTATCCGCATGTGGGATGACACCTTCTTCTACCAAGATGCGTGATGGAATTTTCTTCAATACCTGGAGAGCTTCGAAAGTCAAATCAAGGTGTCCAATTTCTTGGGAGAAATCATCATCCATCTTTTCCCCATCACTCTGTATATTCCCCAAAGATTGATAGACTTCTACGGTGTCTTGAATCACTTCTTTCCCCTGTTGGAGCAGCCTTTGGGTCCATTCATCGACCACCCTTCCTTTTTCATTAATCTTCTCAATTATAGGCACTGATGAGAAATCGAATCCGACAGGGACAGAGGAAGATGGTATGGATTCAAGGGGTTTTGAGAGCTTAAGTAATACTTCAGTTAACTGCTCCACCTTTTCTTTAAGCTCATCTCTGTTGTCCTTTGTTTCCTTCAATTTCTGGCATAGCACGTTCATAGCATCTCATGCATCCTGTTGTGCTCCTTCTGTTGTCACTTCTCCTAGAGCCACCCTGGTTATCTGATAGTCAGAGGCCGTTATGTCCTCTTTGGTTTTTTTCAGTCATGGGAGTGGCGATCTCTGCAAACTTATGCCCCGAAGCGTCCACTAAAACCCTTGAAACTATTTTGGGTTTCTTGGCTGATTTAGCAGTAGAAGCCTTGAGTGAACTAAAATCAAAGGCTGTATGGGTACAACCACCTTCCTTTTCCTCGAGTTTTCTCAAGTAACCATTGAGGTGTGTCAGAGGGAGTTGCCATTATTGTAGAAGTTGGTATCATACTTTCAGGGGGAGAGGGATCCACTGGTGGAGTGGGGACAGTTACCAATGTGGTAGCAGATTCAGTGAAAAGAGGCACAGGAGGGGGCATGTTGGTAGTTACTTTGGTCCCAGCAGAGAGGGGTGAGAGTCCAGAGAAAATGTTGGCCATGACCGATGAAGTAGATGGGGAAAGAGGAGGTAGAAGTGGTTGTGAAGGAGGAAGCGCAGATCCTGACGCCAAAGCCTGGGATGCAAGAGATAAGGTCACTTCAGTTGGGCAGTCAACAAATGGTGAAACTAGGGGCTGGCTTACTTCTCTTTCCAAAGAAATTTCTCCTATTTCTGGTGGTGTTGGTGATTCTAGCACATTCACCATTTCAACTGGAGTAACAATTGAAGAGGTTTCTTGTTCTCTTCTCTTCTTGAAAACTTGACCTTTATAGGTCCCTTAGAAGAGCTTTTGTCCTTTTCCTTTTTGGAGGGCCCCGCCTCTGCAGCAACCAACTTTGAAAAATTATCTTCTTTGAAACTCATTCCCCAAGAGGTGAGCCATGCCTTGGTGCATGCAAGAATCAGGGCCGATCTATCTGTAATGGAGGCTTTTTCACCGATAGACCAATCAATAGGTGGGAAAACATATTGATCTTCATTCAATCCATCATAGGAAGGATCCAGAACACTTTCATTATCACCAGTACCTTCTGGTATGTCAGCGAGCTCAAGTGTCTGAATCTCTAGCAAGTGTCAACCTGCTATGATCTTTTCTTGACAACAACCTCATCACGTAAATCAATCCAGATGTCTTCTATGCTTGGCACGTGTGGGTGCAGAGTTCCATATGCCTTAAGGACTCCTCGAAAATCAAACCCATCTCGGGGCTTCATGTGCTTCTTCAACTTATCTTGAAGCTCATGTACAATGTTCTTGGCTTTCACCACCGTTGAACAAGTATACCTTCCAATAGAAATTGGGAAAGATACAATGGCCTTGTGTTTACTCTGTTGGAATTTGTGAAAATCCAACAATTGCCTGACCAACTCCATCAAGATTAGTTTGTCCCCTGGATATCTGGGAAAATGGAAAGGATCCCCTGGGTACATGACTACTCGAAGATATGTGAACTTCTTAAATTGCAAGAAGACACAACCCCATTTTGAAACTTCAGCCCATGCCTCATCAGAGACTCTCATTTTCCTAGTTTGGGGTTTAACCTGTAGATGTTCTCGTAAAAGAAGGCATCGTTTACCCTTCTGAATTGGTCTTCAGACCCTTTTCTTGTTAGCTGAGGAAAATACCGATAAACATGCTCCACTGTCTTGTTCCCCTTGGTGTCCAATCCAGGATAGTTCCTCATGCCGCCGCTGCATAGGTGACATACGAGGACATATAAAACTTCCCCGTAGACAAGACAGATTGTCATTTGAGAATCTATCTCGTTACTGATAAGAGTACCCCAATCAATCCCCGTTGATTCTTCTTAATAATGATCATGAATTGGTACATCCATCCTTGGAAAACATTTGATTTGGGGAAACCAAAAACCCGACTCAACAGAGTAATGATATCATTGATTTCCTGAATGAAATCACTTCTAGGAACAAGTCTTGGGAACCTGGAAATAGCCGGTCGGCTTGGCTTTGATTAGGAACTTCTTATTCACGTGCTTGATGCAATCCTCCTGATCATTGTCCCAAGATTTTTGGGCTGACTTGAGATCCACATCTCCATATTCCTCAAAATTAGGCAGCTTGAGAAGGTCATCGAAGTAACCTCCATCCAACTTGATTACAACTTCTCCCGCCTGATTTTTCACAGAACGAGAAGCAGAGTCATAGTTCGAAGCACAAGCTAAGATGAACTCGGGGCACTGAGCGGACATAGGGAAACCTGCTGCAAGAGGTAGACCACTGCCAACTATTGATTTCATCCATGGAGTCTGGGAAGAGCTCTTGACCCTATTCCAAAAATCCTCCATATCTATGTTTCCGAGCTCTGTATCCCGGATGTCGTAATTACAATCAATGTAGGAGGGAGACTCCACCTTCCTAAATTTGTACTTCATCCTCCCTGATTTTTTAGTCTTATCTTGTGATGAACTAGGGTCCGACATGAGGAATTTCAAAGGAGGAGAGTGTCGGAGATCAGAAGGTGTTGAACACTTTGGAAAACCCGACACACCGGGAGATGTCGGAAAGATGGAAATGTCTCGACACACACGGGAGGATGTCGAAATGTTGGAAATGTCCGACACACTCGGGAGGAGAGGATGCCATAATCTTTGGAGGATGGAAATGTAAAGATGGAAACACCCGACAGAGGATGCTCGGGGATGTGGAAATTTGAAATGTTTGGAAATGTCTGACACACTGGGAGGATGCCGGAATGTTTGAAATGTCCGACACCTTAAACTTTCCGATACACTGCGGGTTTTGAACACTGCAAAGCACCCTGCGAAACCCGAAAAGAGGGAATCGGGTAATTGTTAGTTGAAACATGCAAGTTCTTCTTCACTGTTGATATCCCAAATATATTTTTAATTACAATGACATTCTAGGAATAAAACAAAGTGAGCATTCCAAAGGGGGAACCCTAAAACACAAACTGATAGAAACAACCCTAAAATGGAAAAGATAAAACCCCAATAACCCCAACAAGAAAAAGATAGAAACTAGAAGAATCCTTTACACAATTATTCCACAAACAAAGAATAAAGGAAAATACCTTTAATCAGAATGAAAAATGATAAAAATGAGCAATGCAATCAGGCACAGAGGTGAGTCGAGGTTTCTGGGTCGAAGATGCATGCACGAAAATCCACGAGGTAAAAAGTACGTCTGGTAAAAATGACGTGGAAATCTGAATATTTATAAGAAATTTCACATTTAATACACTTCAGTTGACACGTGTCAACTACCCGACAACTCGGCATTAATGCCATGTCAGCATGCTTGGGATATCCAGAAACCCGACACAAAGGATTTCATATTAATTCAGGTTTTCGGGTTGTGGGAAACAAGCGACATGAAGCATGATGCTTGATGGTCCCTAAACCCGATACAAAGGAGTAAATTGGGCTTCGGGATCGGAAGACATGCGACATGAAGCATGTTTTGATGAAGGCATGTTCCGATGCTCAAAAGACCCACAAACCCAAACAAAGGAGTAAATCGGGCTTCGGGGATCGGAAGACATGCGACATGAAGCATGTTTTGACGAAGGCATGTTCCGATGCTCGGAAGACCCGTAAACCCAAAACAAAGGAGTAAATCGGGCTTCAGGATCGGAAGACATGCGACATGAAGCATGTTTTGATGAAGGCATGTTCCGATGCTCGGAAGACCCGCAAACCCGAAAGACTTACTTGATGCGGGTTTCGTTTTGGGAACACACAACATGAAGCATCCAAAACACATGTTGTCTTGCTATTGAAACTCGAAAACCCGATTATCTCTCTGAAAGGGCATTCTTAGAAAACCAGCTCAAAAATTTCTTAGGGTTATCTTATTTTTGGCGTAAACTCAAAAATGAGATAACACAAGGGCAAGTAGAACCGACGATGGTTAGGAAGAGCCAAGATCGGTTACTGCACATGCGATGAAGTTTTAATTAACTCTCAAGAATTATATCTATTTTTAGCATTAAAATAGATTTATTGATTGTAATTACATGGCTAAGTGCCCTAAGTATATAAACAACTATATAAGCACAAAATCTAGGGTTTAGAAGATAATGATAAACAATAATTAGAAAGAACTTGAAAAATGTTAGTGATAGAGAATTCTTGGTGGTAGAGCAAAAGCTTGAAGGAAGAAAGTACCGAACATCTGAGAGATGTGGAAGATTGTAAATCTTAATTGTATATCTTGTCAAAGCTTTGGATAATAGATTGGCATGTGTTTCTTGGTGGACGTAGCCCACATTGGGTGAACCAGTTAAATTTGGTGTTGATTTATGTCTCTTATTTTGTATATTTCTTAGATGGTAGAATATCCAATTTCATTTGCATGTATGCTTAGATCTAATATATTTCTGTCTGACAACCGGTGTACTAAGCCCAACAACTGGTATTAGAGATTTGTTTGAGGGTTTTGTGTGTTGACATATTTACTCACAGAGGGTTTTCTGATTGAGTGGGAGCTACAGCAATGGCAGAAGATAATAAATACAAGGTAGAGAAATTTGAAAACCGAAATTATCAATTATGGAAGATGCAGATTAAGGATTATCTCGTATCAAAGAGATTTGTACTTACCGTTGGATGAGAAGTCTAAACCTACAAAGATGACTGATGAAGAATGGAAAATTCTTGGCAGTAAAGGCTTTGGGATCTATAAGACTAAGCCTCGGCAGCATCCGTGGCTTCCAATATTACAAAGTGATTAATGAAATCTCTTATTAATTTATATGAAAACCTAGTGCTTCAAATAAAGTTTATTTGATGAAGAAACTATTTAGTTCTAAGATGCATGAAGGTGAATCTACCTCTAGTCATTTGAATGATTTCGATATATTGTAAATCAGTTAAAATCAATTGTTATACCGTTTGATGATGAAGTAAAATCACTTTTATTCTTATGTTCTTTGCCTAATAGTTGGGACAACTTGGTAATGGTTGTTAGTAATACAACATCTGCTAATAATATTTTGAAGTTTGATGATGTGGTTAGTATAATCTTGAATGAAGAAATTCATAGGAAGAGTACAAAGGAAACATCATTTGGAAATTATTTGAATGTAGAAAGCAGGGGTAGGCAGAAGGAGAGATCCAAGAGTAAGAGCTATGGGAAATCAAAGTCAAGGGAAAGCAGATCCAAATCCAGAAGTAAGGGAATTACTTGTTGGAAATGTGGAAAGAAAGGACATGCAAAGAAAGATTGTTGGTCAAAGGATAAAGAGAATCAACAACCAGACAAAGGTAAAGAGGCGAATCTTGCTTCATCAAAGGTAATGCAAGATGCTCTTATTCTTTCTTTGGATAGTAGAATTGAATCATGGGTTTTAGATTCAGGAGCTTCTTTCCATGCAACCCCTAATAAGGGTTATTTTAGAAATTATGTCCAGGGAAATTTTGGACATGTTTATTTGGGTGATGATGAACCTTGCAATATTACTGGTAATGGGAAATTTCATCTAAAATTGTAGAATAGAAATACATGGGTATTGAAATATGTGAGACATGTGCCAAGCCTCGGGAGGAATCTTATTTCTGCAAGGCAACTAGGTGAATCTAGTTATATGGTTAATTTTATAGGAGACTCTTGGAAAGTCACCAAGGGTGCTTTTGTTGTGGAAATAGGTAATAAGGTAGGAACATTATATTTATCTACTTGTATTACTGATTTATTTTCTGCATTATCTACTTCAGATTCAGATGCATGCATGTGGCATAATCAGCTAGGTCATATGAGTCAAAAAGGAATGCAGATCTTAAAGGCTAAGGGTAAGTTATCATATTTGAAATATTTAGATCTTGATTTTTGTGAGCATTGTATCTTTGGAAAGTAAAAGAGAGTGAGATTTCTCAAAGTTGGGGCAACTAAGAAGGAGTATAAATTAGAGTTTGTACACTCAAATGTGTGGGGACTAACTAGGTAGCTTCTCATGGAGGATCCCAGTATTATGTTACTTTATTGATGATGCTACAAGAAAGGTATGGGTTTATTATATTAAACGTAAATATGATGTTTTTGAGACTTTTAAAAGATGGAAAGCCCTTGTTGAGAATGAATCAAATTCTAAGTTAAAGTGCCTTAGATCTGACAATGGTGGTGAATATTATAGCAAGGCTTTCAATGATTATTGTTTAGTGAATGGGATACATAGAGAAAGAATGGTTCCAAGAACACCACAAGAGAATGGTGTTGTAGAAAGAATGAACAGACAATCATGGAATGTACTAGAAGTATGAGGATACATTTTGGATTGCCCTTGCAGTTTTGGGTAGAAGCAATTGATACAAAGCAGTTTATTTGATTAACCATGGCCCTTAAAGTTCACTAGATGGAGGAATACCAGAGGAAGCTTGGACCGGAAAAAAGGTAGATCTTTATTTTCTTAAAGTTTTTTATTCGTAAGCTTTTGTGCATGTTGATAAGGAAAATAGAAAAATTTTGGATGCAAAATCCAAGAGGTTCACTTTCATTGGTTATGGATCTAGTGATTTGGTTTCTATTTTTGGGATTTACATAATTCTAAAATTATTAGGAGTCATGATGTTGAATGGAATGAAAAGAAAATGTACAGGGATCAAATTTTGGTACCCAAGGATGAGAAAATTGAGAAGTTTATTGATGAAAATGAACTCTCAGGTTTTAAAGAAACACCTACAGAAATACACAGTAACCGTGGTCGGTTAGTCCCTAACCAACATCAGTTAGATGAACCACCAACGGTTACAGAGGATCAGAACTAGTATCGGTTAGCAGAACCGATGTCAGTTAGAGGTGACCGCCTCGTCACTGTCAAAAGTTGATACTAATGTCCAGGAGGCCCAGATTGAGCCTCAGTACCCCAAACTCCTGTGAGAAGGTCACAAAGGGTAAGTAAACTTCCAGAAAGATTTACACCTTCTCTATTTTATTTATTGTTAATTGATAGTGGTGAACCAGAGAGCTTTGAAGAAGCAATGCAGATAAGACTCACATTCAGTGGGAGCATGGCATGGATGAGGAGATGGACTCCTTGGAACATAACCAAACTTGGAATTTTGTTAAGTTGCCACAGGTAAGAGGACATTGCAGAACAAGTGGGTTTATAGGATTAAGGAAGAAGAGGGTGGATAGAAAAGGTACAAGGCAAGGCTTGTAGTAAAGGGATTTTACAGAAAGCAGGTATTGACTTTGGTGAAATATTTTCTCTTGTTGTTAAGATGACTTCTATTTGTACTATATTGAGTTTAGTCATAGTAGAAGATTTGCATTTAGAGCAACTAGATGTGAAGACGGATTTCCTTCATGGTGATTTGGATGAAGAAATTTATATGTAGCAGCCGCTTGGGTATGAAGTCAAGGGTAAGGAGAAACTAGTGTGTAGGTTGAAAAAGAGCCTATATGGGCTCAAGCAAGCTCCAATGCAATGGTACATGAGGTTTGATAGTTATATGCATGAGCATGGTTACTTGAGATGTGAATCTAACCATTGTGTTCATTTCAAGAAGATCGAAAATGGGAGCTATATTATTTTGTTACTATATGTAGATGATATGTTTATTACAGGATCTAGTTTGTAGGACATTGGTGAGCTTAAGAGAAATCTAGCTCACACATTTGCTATGAAGGATTTAAGATCTGCAAAAAGAATCATTGGCATGCAAATACATAGAGACAAGAAAAAAAGAAATTGTATTTATCTCAGGAGGATTATAACTACAAGGTGTTATAAAGGTTAAACATGCATAATGTAAAACCTGTTAGCACACCTATGGCTGGACACTTCAAATTAAGTAAAGATCAGTGTCCTTCATCACATGAGGAGGTCAAATACATGACACGAGTACCATATGCTTTAGCAGTTAGAAGTCTCATGTACGCTATGGTTTGTACCAGACCAGACATTACACAGGTAGTGTGAGTTGTGAGTAGATATATGGCTAATCCAGGTAAAGAGCATCGGAAAGCAGTCCAATGGATACTCAGGTATTTGAAAGGGACATCTAGCATGTAGTTATGTTATGGAGGTTCGGATATTTCATTATGTGGCTATGTTGATTCAGATATGGTTGGAGATCTGGATGGTAGGAGGAGCACTACTAGATATATTTTCACAGTAGGTGAAACGGTAGTTAGCTGGATTTTGAGATTGCAGAAGGTTGTGGATTTGTCTACTACAGAGGTAGAGTATGTTGCAGCTACAGAGGCTAGCAAGGAGATGATATGGATGAGTAGGTTCATGGAAGAGTTGGGAAAGGAGAAAAGTGATTGTAAATTGTTTAGTGATAGTCAGAGTGCAATTCATTTGGCAAGAATTCAAGTGTTTCATTCAAGAATGAAACACATTCAGTTGAGGTATCACTTCATACGGTAGGTATTGGAGGATGGACAGTTGAATCTAGAAAAGATTCATACGAGAAAGAACCATGGATATGCTAACGAATCCATTAGCAAAGGAGAAGTTGGAGCTACACTCCACTTTTGTTGGTCTTCAAGTTTGAGACTTGAAGAGGAAGAAACAAAGCCAAGGAAGGATCCAAGAATGACATTGTATAGGTATGGTGCAATAATTAAAATCCAAGTGGGAGATTGTTGAGTTATGGAGCTCAATTACTTCATTTTAGCATGTAATTGGAACTTGTTGGAAAACACAGAGAATCGCATCGGTTAAGGCCAAACCGCATCGGTTGGCATCATCAAGGCAAGTAGAACCTGGCGATGGTTAGGCGAAACTAGTGTCGATTACTGTGCGACAAAGTTTTAATTAACTCTCGAGAATTATATCTATTTTTAGCATTAAAATAGATTTATTGATTGTAATTGCATGGCTAAGTGCCCTAAGTCTATAAATGACTATATAAGCACAAAAGCTAGGGTTTAGAAGATAATGATAAACAAGAATTAGAAAGAACTTGAAAAAGGTTGGTGAGAGAGAATTCTTGGTGGTAGAGCAAAAGCTTGAAGGAAGAAAGTACTGAACATCTTAGAGGTGTAGAAGATTGTAAATCTTCATTGTATATCTTGTCAAAGCTTTGGATAATAGATTGACTTGTTTCTTGGTGGACGTAGCCCACATTGGGTGAACCACGTTAAATCTAGTGTTGATTTATGTCTCTTATTTTGTATATTTCTTCTGGTAGAATATCCACTTTTATTTGCATGTATGCTTAGATCTGATATATTGTCTGTACAACTAGTGTGCTAACCCCAACACTTTTTATCCTCTTAAAAGGAATGATATCACAGATTATTAAAAACTTTGATACATGGTTTTCTTCCTTCAGGGTGCTTTGGTACATCTCTCATCTTCTCTCTACCTTTTATAACTCCAATTTATCCTTCGAAAAAAATAAGGAATGACTCCCCAATCCTTTGGAAAGTTCTCAAATACAATTCAAACATCTAAGTACAAGTAAATATTGGGAGCTCCTCCTATAGAGAAAAAATAGGTGTATTCCTTCCATGTTTTGCATCTCTTTAAATTTCACTTTGTGCAAATTCAAATTCTACATTTTTATTTGAGTTACTAAAAGTTCAATTTATACTATGGAAATTAAATACATTCTATGTTGCATGTTCCACCATGGAGCATGTCAACACCAACACCTGACAACAACAAAAATAGAGAAAAGAAAAATTATGTCTATATACTTACGTATATTTTTCCTTTAAGCGTGTAATTTTCATTTCATACTTAAAGGGGGAAATGTAGACACTCAAATTTGACAATTTACCCTTTGACACTATTAGTTGTAATAATGATCTTTTATTAAGACAAATGTTAGCATTCTACCCCACTTAGTACATCGTATTGTCTCTCCTAATTTTCTTATTTTCATACATTGACGTGTCATCAAATTCTAATTATAAATGCATAAAATTAAAATTTAACCTCTTCATATCATGATACATATTCATTCACTATCACCTTATCCAAAACCATACAGTTTGCTCAAGATATAATATTTGTTCTAGATGACCTATATAGTCTTGGTCCAACACATCCTCCTACTTTGCTTTCAATTATTTTATCTTTTCTAGATAATTTTATCTTCTTGGGCTAGTCTTGTGAAAATAAATTACCTTTAAAACCTTATTTGAAAAAATTAATACGACTTCATTTACTCACCTAATAATCTTATGATCTCTCCCAAATTGCACTCAAGGCTCCCTAAATCTCCCTAAAGCTAATGAGCATCCATTAGGGAAGTCAATACTAAATTTTTGAAACAATCAATCAGGTCAAGGAGTTCAACTTCCCTTAGTTCCAAAAATCCAAAGATCCCAATACAATGTCTTAGCAAGAGAAAAATCATATTAAACATTGTCAAAGTGGTTTAAGTTGTTAATCTAGCTACATCCATATATTTTTCACATTCTAGGTGGAGAAATACAAGTGTTTTGAGGATTCTTCGGAGTAGTAATCTTGCATGGCAGTGTGCGGATTGCACTTCAACTAAAACACTAATTGGTTTTCAAGGTCTTCCACCCATGGTTACGGTTTGAGTTTGATTCAAATTATTTCAAAGGGTTTGGAAAATTTGTGAAACTTAAGGTTTGATAGTGACACTCATTTCTAGACAAGTGAAGGGCATAAGAAGTTACAAAGACACATTATGAGTAGGTATAAAATTACAATAGGTCTAAGACCATGCAAATGTTCCTTCTAGAATTGTGTGTTTCAAAACCAGGGCATTTTCTCGCTACAATATCATAAATGAAGCATATTCAAGTTTAATACTCTCATTTTATCAAGTCGTCATAAACCCATATCTATCTCATTTCTCTCTGTATAGATATTTACATCCCTCTCTTTGTGTTTTTGAGCTTATAACATATTGTTATCAATAGTCACAAGTATTAATGTATTGTTCTAATATTACATGATTAATGTTGGAAGTTAATTAATCAAAATAACCCCCCGCAATGAATTTTACATCCTCTTTTAATTCATTCTTAACATTTATTAATTTAATTAATGTGTAAATAATATCAAAATATTTTTTTACAATAAAATTGAATGTATTTATAGATGAATGAGACTTAAACATTGCCTCTCGTGTGATTTGAAGCCTCTAGAGAAATAATCTATCAGAAACTAAAGAAGGAAAAGCTAAAATAAAACTAAAGATAAAATTATCATGGTAACATTGTTACATAACTATAATTATTCTCCCTAAAATAGACCCTTTGATTTTAAAAAAATAGTTAAAACATAGTCTAATTAATTAAAAATAGTAGTCTCCTTGTATGGAAAAAGGTTTTAAAACTCAAATCTATTTTTGTCAAAAAAAAAAAAAAAAAAACCCCATGTTGTTTTATCTTTTTGTTTTGTTTGATATGCTTTGTAATTGGATTTATCCTTCTTGTTTATATCTTGTACGCATGATTAACACTCATCCATGCTAAAAGTATCTTGAAATTCTTAGTATTTTAAAGTTTTCCATTTACTTTTGTTTTCGTGTTTTAGCTTACATCCGTTTATTAAAAACTTATGTGTTTAAAATTTTGGACGAACCAAATTTATTAAAACTTCAATTATTTTTCTATTTATTTATTTTGTTTTATTAGAGGAATCATTACATATTACAATTCAAAGAGAGTCTCTACTAGTGTCGGTAAACTTTAGCTTGGCGTGAGGAAGGGACCACCGGGTGCTCAAGTTTCATACACGCTCCGTATAATTGGCACACACTTCATAACGCCTTAAATACGGTCGGCGCACACTCGAGAGACATTGAACAAAGTACTCCAACAATATCAAGTAGGCTGTCGCTTGTCGCGTGAGGACATCAATCAGACTAATCCTCTTGCGAGTGAACATGCCAATGAAAGTTGAACCTTAGACCTCCTCTTAGTAAATACCCAACCTTTACCAGTATTTCTCTATTTTTGACTCTACTTAAAGATTTCAGCTCTCCTCGAATCTCTAACACATGGAAAGCATTAGTTTATACACTTTCAGGAATCTTTGAGATGTATTTGGACCTTCACTTCGTATAGTGTACCAATCAATCAACCCTGTTATACTTAGCGCTCAACCCCCTTCTTAGATGGATCACTGATAATTAGTGTAAACGCTTTCAAATCTTTGGTTTGTAATTCCCCTTTCCTTGATCGGTGCATCGCTTTCCACAAGGTTTTAAAACTTTGGTCTTTGTCTTTGCTTTTCCACTGATCCATCCTTAGAGATGATTTCCTTCGAAAATGACCAATTTCCTAGTTTTTTCTTCTAATTCGATATGCACATGTGACCAGCAATAAAACATACCATGAAAGATTCTTCTTGGTAGATAAAATAATGATTTAATCATTTAAACCATGAGAAAACATGAATCAGTTCACCCTGGCCATCATAATCTCAGTCTGTGCTAAAATAGGAGCCTTGGAAGAGAGTAAAGGCATCCATCAAGCAGGATAGCATGATTGGAGGAGTTTAAAAGGCTTTAGAAACAGGTTGGGTCACCCATCAAAGCTAATGTGGAACCACTGTGAAATGTTTTCCAAAATGCATAATGAAGTTGTTTGCAAATCATGGGCGCATACACAAGGAAAATGGACTATTTAATAAAATGCGTCAAAGAGATGTAGAATGTGTTTATTGCAAGGGTATGCACAAATGGTTTTTCTGAAACAACTATGGAAACTTTCAAGCAAATGCAAATGGCAGGTTAAATTTCCAACTCCTCAACCGTTTTCAGCCACCTCCCAAGTCGTACCAAAATAGGAGTTTTGAAACAAATTTTTGTGCCTCCGAGTTGTTCTAGGCAGTAGATTTCGATCAAGTGATTTTTATTCTGGTGGTGAATTGAATATGATGGATGAAAATTCCATACTTTTTTTTTGAAAAGGCATGTTTTATTTTTGTTTTGAAGGGGGGTGAAAACGTGGTAGCATAGAAGATATTTATTATAGCTATTGTTAGAATCCCTCAGGGTTTAAGTCCATGCACACAATGGATAGGTTGAAAATACTTTATAAACTTTGCAGCAAAAGTAAGAGGCAAGTGTAAAGCCAACCTTTTCCAGCGTGCCCGGGCCCCTCCCTACCTTTGTGATAATGAGAGATGGAATTGACTTGGCTTCGTTTGCTGATTTGACTCGGCCTTTCGTGGTATGGTTGTTTGGGTTTTACGTGGGCATCATATTGACAGATGAGTTGGATGCGTCGTAAGCCTTGGAATTTTGGGTGCACTTGGGTGCTTAGAGGAGTGTGATGTTCATGTTGTTTTGTCGTTGGGTTTTGAGTTCAACATGTCTATCTCAGCTCTAAAATCTTTGATCCTGTTAATTTGATAACATGATTTGATCCTTGGCGGAGCTCAACAACCTTCTCTACATCCATGTAACTTGTGCGTGTTCTACTTGCTCGAGCCACATCACCCATTTCGTTTTCCATATTAGGTATGGTCTTTCCACATTTGTCTTTCATATTTTTAGTTCTTCGTTTGCAACGAAATAAAATTATAAACCCAAGGATTAGTATACAATTGGTTATTTAAAACAAAAACATAGTCCAAAATAATAAAACTTCACCTCGTAACTTACGGAATCTGAATTACCCTTGGTTTTTCAACCATAGTCTTAAACCCTCATTCTGAGATGTTTTGGCAACTTCGTAACCAAACTAGATAGCTGCAACCCCTCTAATTGACAAGTTGATTTTTGAGTTCTCCTTTAAACCTAGCAATCATCTCTTTGTAAAAGTTAGTAAATCATGATTTTTGAAGACTCATAAAACATCCTTCCGAACCCCGGAAATGAAGAGTCATGTTTCATTTGGGTTCCTTGTCATGTGGGGTGTCATATTAAGCCTTTAAACGACCTCAAAAGACTAGTTGTGCTCTCTTCACCACCCCTATAAGATCCATATTAGTCCTTTTCACAATTTTGGGAAGCTATTAAAGCTCAAAAGTTAGGCTTGGTTTTTGGCTTGCCGTTTGGACCATGAGCGAGGAAATGGTTATCCGTCTCCATAAACATCTAGTATTTTTATAAGAAAATTTCTTGCAAACCTTGGTTATGAGAAAAACATCTTGCTAGTAGGTTATAAAAGGGGTTTTGTAGGCCTCTGGTCATTGTTTGACCAGTCAAACTAGTCCAATTATGACCGGTGGCTCTGAAAACTAGTCGTCATTTGTAACCCATTTTCCATTTCTAAGTTCCGTCAACTCCTCTTAATTCTCGGTATATATGAGAGTGTGTAATAATTTCCCCATGTTGTGTGTTTTCTTATATGAAGACATCTTTTGAACACGGTTTTTTAGCCCTCGAGCTAAAATTGGTTGTTTTAGCAAACTAGTAGGAAAATGTGAAAGAAGGTCATAGGAACCTCTTCAAGTCAAATTAACCGATGAGAAATTTGTAGGTAATTACAAATTACTATATATAACTCTATTGTTTGGCTTGTTTTGAGAAATTTGATTGTCGAGGAAAATGGTGTTTTTGTCCCTCCTTTCTCTCTCTTCTCTCTTCTCCTATAGTTAAGAAATGAATTGAAATAAAATTAATGTATCTCCCTTTCTTGTTGTGTGTAAAGAATTATGATTATGTCAATGGAAAACAATAAAAATGTGAATTATGCTCGATTTTAGGAATATGTTATGCCAACATTATGGTGACCATGTGGTAGTTGCAGTACCAGAGACACGGAGAAAGCGAAGTGTACTAGTGATTTCATAGTAACCTATTATTTGGAAAAATGTAATTGTATAGGTTATATCAACAATATTGTTATATATCGAAATGTTTATTATTGAATTTTGTAATGAGTATGAGTTGTTATTGTTTTGGGGTGTTTGGGAAATGGGCATTTAATCATGGGTGTTAAATTGATTCAGGATTATGTATTGTTAAAGGGTTGGATGTTTATACTAACTAAAAATGAATTGATCTTTTACAGTGTGTTTCAGTGTGAAATTAATTATTTAATCTTGTGTATTGTACTATTTACTTGGAATTGTAGGAAAGGAAACTAAATAAATGGTCAAACTCATAGTAAAATTCTTGTGTTGATTTACCCTTTTCGTGTGGTCACCTTCTTAACATAGGAAATTGGAATTGTAAGGTTGAGCCTACTCCCTATACTCGTTGGCACCTCCTATATTAGGGAAAATAAGATCCAAAATTGGATTTATCATCATACCATGTACGCTTAGTGATATTGTCACAAACCCATCTAGTATGAACGATCATGGTTAAACACTATCTAAGTGTGTGGCATTTCTCATATGAATTGGTTACGTGCATGTAACAAGGTGAATAGGTTCTCTTAAGTTAGTACCTCAAGAGAATCCGATTTAAAATCTAATGCAAACCCACTTGAGTGACATGTGAGTAAAATGAAGGATTGTAGGTGACAAAGCTAGAAGATGCTCTTGAAATACATTTGAGGATTTGTGTTATGGATGAATTCCATTGCTAATTTTAGTTATAGTATGGTTTACTATAACACGATATTAAGAGTTAAGTGTGTAAAATGAAAAAAATTGTAACTAATGGTTAGTCTTGGAAAGTGTATCCATGGGATGTTTTTCCAAAAGAAAAATGAATTTTAGATCTTTCTTGTAACTTTTTAGCCTTCTTATGTTGAGAAAAAGGGACTATGTCATCTAAAAGTTAATATGAACCTAATCAATTATTAAAGTATAAATAAAAAGAAAGAATCGTGAACCTTGATCCTTTAAATGACCTACATTTTCCCTCTTGATCTCACACTAGTTCCTATTTTGTAATGAAAGTATGACGCTAAATCAAGTAAACATGTTTCTTAGAAACGAATCCTTAGGACAAGAATTAGTAGCCTCATGTGTGTATAAATGTCCCTATTAACAAATGAGTTATACAAATAATTGCAATAAGGTATGTGAACCAAATTATATGAAACTATTTTAAGTTGAATGTTAAATGATATTAAGGAAATTTAGTTAAAAAGGAATGTATGTCCATGTGTTAAGTTCTCTTCAAATCCTTAAGAGTAATTATTGAAACATGATTGTAATAAATAAGTATCCATGAAAGTGTTGTGTCATGGGTAGTGCCATTTGTAAGTTTGTATTGTAGTTGGATCTTTGTTTGTCCTTTATAATTTGAGAAATGTAGTTATGATGTGCATCATTTGTTTCATGTGGTTATGTTCTCTTCTTGTTGGGGTGAGGTTTCATCATTGATTATTTAGAGAAATAAGGTGTAGCTAGTGAAGGGAGGAATAAGGGAAATGTGTTTTTGTCTTGGAGGAACCAAAGGAATTCGTGGCTAGTCTTAGTGGAGGGATAAGCATGTGTTATAATGGAGGGATATGGGGCCTATCAAAGTTGATGTGTGTAGACACAAAAATTATGCACTTTACACATAATTTGGCTGGCTTATACTATTATTTAGAAGGTTTTTAAGTGTACAAAGTACTAATTCATCCCACCTTTTGGTCATCTTTATTTTATATTTTATATTTTATTTTGTCATTCCTACATATTTTATTGCACTTATCCACCCATTTTGCAATTGCCCCATCATTCTAGCCCAAAATTAGGGTGCCCAACCTACACCGTGGTGCCCTGGTCCCCACTGGGTGCCTAGATATATGCACATCATTTTTCACTTCTTTTAGAGGCCTTTCTAGCCATTTGTTGTCTTTATCTTTTTCTCAATCGGCCTTGTCGGGATTAATTACGAAATTAAGCTTGAGATCCCTATAAATATAAAGTTATAAGACCATAATGAGGGTCCTAGGTCATAGTGTCACACACTACTATCACTCCATCTAGAGTTGCATCCATTGCATCACTTGCATCCATATAGTGTCATGCATCAAGGCTATGAGATCTGCATCACACACACTACATAGGGGGAGGGATTCTATTCTATTCTATTCCATGCATGCATGTTATTTACATTTTCTATAGTTATTATTGCTTCGCTACTTCACAAAGTGCGACTAGCACGAGAGCACCTAGGGCGCGACATGCACACACACACACACACCAGAACTACATCCAAGTCCGAAATGTAGTGTAGCGCTCAGTGATAAGACCAAAATTTTGGTAGATGAGGTTAGTCCAACCCATGCATATGCATCTTTCATTTTTCTAGGGTTTGATACTTCTCTTTGTATTGCAGGTCATTTTCCAGCTCATTTGGAAGATCCAATTTGATAAACAGGAAGGTTCAGAACCAACTTATGACCATACCAGTTGTAGGTTTTGAGCATTTATAGTGATTAGAGCACCTAGATTGTAGACCAGGGGCACCCAGGGCACCCAAGATCACCTCGTGATCTTCCCAATATGCCCTTCGTAGGGTCCCTGAGTGTTCATATGCACTTCCAGATTATATTCTCAGACCTACGACACTATGCGACCATCTACAACAATTAGCTAAGTCATTTCTCTCTACTCTCTTATACATCTAGGGTTTCATTTTACTTAGCATATTTATTTACATCTACTTTATGTTATTTACTACATTTATACAACGTTTTATTCCTCCTAATTAGATTAACTAGGATTACTATTTCCCGTAGATAGTCCCATTTTAGTTAATCATTTTGGTGAACCTAACATCTCTTTCTACCACCTTCTAGGGATTTTCATTCCACCATCATGAATATCTCCATCACTAAATACCTACTTACCCATCCTAATTTGCTTCATCGTGTTCAAACCCTCTTTGCTACTACTAATGTTTCTATTAACATGCATCCAAATTCCCTGTATGACACATTTTTCGAGGCCTTTTCTCAACATATAGAATTCAAGGGTGATCCTCCAACTAACATTCACCCCTTCGACCAATGATGATCATGTCTCGCATCTACAATGTTTTTATCAAGCGTACTCTTATCGATAATGGCTCTGAGCTTAATCTGTACCCTATGTCCTTTCTCCAAGCCTTAGGTTTGTCTGCTCAGTGACATTAGCCCTTCTTCCATTTCACTTTGTGTTTATGATGGTTTTTTTTTCCATGTCTAGGCCACGTTACCTTGCCTTTAACTATAGGTCCTAAGACTCTCCCTACTGTTTTCTTTGTCATTGATTTTCCTGTCTCATATAATTACTTGTTAGGTAGACCATGGCTTCACGCCATGCAAGTTGTTTCTTCTACCGTCCACCGTTGCATCAAATTCTTACATGAGTGTATTGAGTATACTATATTCCGAGATCATGATCCATTCCAATATTATGTCCATGACCCTCATACTAGCATTCCTATTCCTTGCATTGATACTATAGATGAACCTCAACCTATGGATGATCAGCCTCATTTACCACCACTTGAGGGCATTATTTGTTTACTAGATGTTATCCCTTCTACACTATCTCCTACTACCACTATTCTTCCACATCATCCATATGTTCCATCCATACACAATATCCTTCCTTCTTCATCTTCACCATTAGCTCATACCCTTTTTACATGTACACTTTTCATTCATAACTCTTATTGGGAACATGTTCCATTCGACCCCGCATGCGATGAAACCATTTGTTCTCCTGTTGGTCTAGCTCATCTTGGCTTTACTTTTGAGGACCTTCACCTTCTACTCACACCTCTCACCTATATTATGGTTTTGTCACTATCACTGTCATGTATGGCTTGCATGTCTTTGATCTTTTAGTCTATCTCCCGCATACCCCTTGTGCTTCTCTACTCACATTAGGGGACTCTTGGCTTACTTACATCGAAGGTACCTTAGACCCTAGTCACACTAATATTTCATTCCCTATGCCTTTTGGTCATATTTTCATTTGCAATAGTTCCTTTCTTGGCTATTCACCTAATTACACTTGATGGTACGCACATGGTTGCCCACATCCCCCATTCACTAATGAATAATACGCTATGGGCATGTATCATCTACACCTTACCAGCTCATTACATGATCAACCTCATACTATAGCATACCATGTCACCAATCTCAATCCATTTGACTTTGACCCAAAGGATGATGATCTCCTTAACAAGTTCACATAGCCTCTTCCCACACTACTGCTGGGGGCATATCACATGACATACTTCCCCCTCACTTAGCATGGTTGTACCCTTTTACATCCTACACTTCATCTCTATCACTTATTGTCATCTCATATCCACTTCACATATTATAACACCCTCGTTACCCAATGACGCACTCTTGTGCTTCGGTTCACACTGGACTGTTGAGGGATTACCATTACACTAAACCCCACACACTACATGCTAGGTCTACACATTTACATTCTACCATCATTTCTATACATAACCTACATCCTACATTATCCTACACATACCTCATTTATTAGTCATTTATACACCATCTATATCATACACACTACACTAGTCATCATATCATTTGCATCTAGTTTTGCATCTCTTCCTTACATTCTATATTTATGCTAGGTCACATTATCTATGGGTCTAGCTTTACCTATCATCACTACATATTCTATCTACACCTATATCCACATCTTACATTACATTCCAAATACTACACTAGATTCCATTGTATATGGGTCTAGTTCCATCTATCATCCTTACATATTCTATTTTTATATACACCTATTAGTGCATTCCATACATTACACATGCTACATAGCTTACATTGCATTGTTTACATCATACCTTGGTCGTTTATACTACATTGTCTTCTACGCACTGCACTCACCACCCTATGATGCACTCTAGTTCCTTGGTCCATACTCAAATGCTGAGGGTTTACCAATCAAATGGACCTTTCTTTCATCATGCAACATCTTTCTCATTCACCATCCCCGCGTTAGTGACATACACCTTAGGTTAAATGGTCACCCATCCTATCATCTTGTAGTGGTATACATTTTAGGCTATATCACCACTTTCATATTCTATCATCCATCGTGGTATACACCTTAGGTTACATCACCACACCATCCCTCCATCTCATAGTGACATATGTTTTAGGTTACATCGTCACCCACCTTCCTCCTTTATTTTATAGTGATATGTGCTTAGGGCTAAATCATCACTCTCACATTCAACAAGTTGTGGTATATGCTTATGCTATAGGTTCCATGTGCCTCTTTACATATGTCATCCCCACACACTCATTCCATAGTGATATACGATTAGGGCTTAATCATCACTCATCCATTCAACAAGTCGTGGTATATGCTTAGGCTATAGGGTCCATGCGCATCCTTCCCTATGTCTCATTCCCATTCACTCATTCTATAGTGATATATGCTTAGGGATAAATCATCACTCCTCCGTTCAACAAAGTCATGATATACGCTTTGGCTATAGGGTTCACACACATCTCTCCACATGTTGTATGCCATCACCACTACACATACACACTTGTCATCACAACGCACTAGACACAACATATACTACTCGACCATTTCCCGATGATGAACTCTCATTTACGGTTCATTCTTGACTGCTGAGGGGGAAAACAAATGAACCTCACTGCATACACATTCCATCCACTCGGGGGGCACGTTGCTCCTATCATTCCATTCCATCCATCCAGCATATTACATTGTCTTGGTGGCATTTACTCTTTCTTACTAGTGTTTTACATGATCACTTTACTACACATGTTAGATTGCTTTCTTCTATGTCATTATCATACACACATGTGTGTTCACACCTTTTTCTAGTGTGATCACAGATATAAGACATTTACATGTGGCATGGATGCTCACCTTCTACCCTTACTATACTGGTCATTGGGGGAATCCACATTTGTCTCATACAGGTGTTATTGTTTCATTTTGTACTTAGCATCTTATACTACTTGTTCATACATGATTTGACATATTGGTTATCACTCTAACATGCTAATGGGTGTTCCATGTGCAACACTTTTTTTGTAGGTTTACATGTTTCCATGACTACTTGTTTGTTTATAATTGTCTGCTTTGTTTTCCATTATATGCGAGCTTTTCCCTTTACTTGTGTGCACACTAGTTTTTTTTTGGCCATTGATGGCCTTGTGTGTCTTGTGACATCGTGAGTGATGTCCCATGTTTGAAACCCACTTTGTGCGGTCTACTTGTTTTCTTGTGTGTTTACACTACTTTGTTTGGTAGTTTCTACATTTTCTACGTATTTTACACTTGTCTTATTACATGCATGTGTTTTCATACTAACACTTGTATTGGCTAGCCATCCCCTTTTGTGTGTTCCTTGGTATCTATCAATCATTTTCCATTTCCCCATGTAGGGTAGAGTTCTACAGGTCAGAGTGCAATTGGGTCCTCTTTTGGGGTCGCATTCTCCTTCCAGGGTCATCACATGCGCCCCCAAAGAGGGGGTATCATTGAGGATTTTCTACTAACATAGCGTATTTACAATGGTTTAGACACAGCGAGTGAATTCAGAACATTCTATGAACTCCATACACAGCGTCCTTAATAGGACATGGTGTCCTTCGACAATTCTATGGAGGAGTTACAGGCTTAGGGGTTATAGTGGGTGTACCTCTCTACACTTCTCTATCCAAAGTGGAATCGGATCACCCAAAAAACCAAGACAATATAGAGATCTCTTCAACAAATTTCAGCAGAAGCAGTTAGAGTTGGAGGACACAGAGCATTTCCTCCTTGCACTTCTTTAGCCGTGGTAGTGTGAGGTCGCCCAGAAAAACTCGCATGACAGTACATGATATCCTTCTATACCATTTTTCTCGAAATGGATCAAGTGCACATGTTCCATTTACACTTTTATTCTATTGTATTTTACATTTGTGTGCTTTACACATACGTATTTTACATCATTTTTACATACATATATATTTGACTACTTGATCGTTTTCTCCTTGCATGTCCTCCGTATGAGAAAAAAATAGTCAAATTGGGGGCAACAACAACAAAAAATGACAACACACCGCTATAGGGACTTTCCCTACTACCATAGCCATGTAGGCACAATACATACACAATAATTTACACACACGTTCCACCCTAGGTTCACTCTCATCACTTTTTATGCACATTTTTCATCTTTAGAATCCACGCTCCTCCACATTTTTCTTTTTTTCATTCCATGCTTGAGTCTAGTCCATTGGCACATCTTATTCTACACTCTACATGGATATCAGGTACACATCTCTATCTACTTTATGTTACCAAGCTTTCCGCTCACCAACATAAAGTGGGGGCAAAATGTAGACACAAAATTATGCACTTTACACATAATTTGGCCCGATCTTATACTACTATTTAGAAGGTTCTCAAGTGTACAAAGTACTAATTAATCCCACCTTTTGGCCATCTTTATTTTATATTTTATTTTATCATTCCCACATATTTTATTGCACATATCCACCCATTTCGTAACTTCCCCGTCATTCTAGCTCAAAATCAGGGCACCCCAACCTGTACTAGGGCGCCCTGGGGCACCTTGGTCCCACTCTAGGTGCCCCATCTATGCACATCCTTTTTCACTTCTTTTTGGGGCCTTTCTAGCCATTTTTGTCTTTATCTTTTTCTCAGTTGGCCTTTTCGGGATTAATTATGAAATTAAGCTTGAAATCCCTATAAATATAAAGTTATAAGACCATAATGAGGGTCTTAGGTCATAGTGTCACACACTACTATCACTCCATCTAAAGTTGCATCCATTGTATCACTTGCATCCACATAGTGTCATGCATCAAGGCTAGGAGATTTACATCACACACACTGCATAGGGGGATTCTATTATATTCCATACAAACATGTTATTTACATTTTCTATAGTTACTATTGCTCACTACTTCACAAAGTGTGACTGGCACGAGAGCACCTAGGGCACGACATGCACACACACACACAAAACACTACATCCGGGTCTGAAATGTAGTGCAACGCTTAGTGATAAGACCACAAGTTTGGTGGCTGAGGTCATTCCAACCCATTCATATGCATCTTTTAATTTTCTAGGGTTTGATACTTCTCTTTATATTGCAGGTCATCTTGACCTCATCCGGCGAGATCTAGCACGACAAACATGGAACATTTGGAACCAACTTACAACCATACCAGTTACAGGTTTTGAGCATTTACAATGATCAGAGCACCCAGATTGCAGACAAGGCACCTCGGGCGCCCGAGTACACTCCCGGAGTTCCCTTGTCACCTCAGATCTTCCCTTCGCAGGGTCCTTGAGTGTTCATCTGCACTTCCATATTTTATTCTCAGACCTACGACATTGTGCGACCATCTACAACAATCAACTAAGCCATTTCTCTCTACTCTCTTACACATCTAGGGTTTCATTTTACTTAGCATATTTATTTGCATCTACTTTATATTATTTACTGCATTTATATAGTGTTTTAGTCCTCCTAATTAGATTAACTAGGATTACTATTTCCCAGTAGATATTCCCATTTTATTTAATCAATGTGGTGTGTATGTTTTGGAGGAACCAAATTTTAGCTAGGATTCCTTCTTGGAATGATAAGGTGTAGTTGCAATGATGACCTCTTCCTATGCACGATCCTCTTAGATAGGCTTGGTTATGTGTGTCATCTTTCCTTGTGATGTCAATCACTTCTCATCTTGTGGTATGTGGTGTGATGTTGAGTTATCCTAAGTGATGCCCTCTGTGTTGTGTGACAAGTAATGAAAGTTAAAAAAAAATCTGATATTTTTACTATTGTTTTTGTGTGCCCGATTTTGTGGGCATGATACACCTCCTTTTGTAAAATTTTCACATATTTCTTTATTTTTAATTTTCAAGAGAAGCTTCACTTTTGATTTTTAGATTATTATCTATTTTTTTGTTTATTTTGAAACTATTTGAGGGGATGAGAACTAGATTGGACATTTATAATAATGATATTACAAGACATAAGAAGTCAAGACCACTCTTTCATCCATTTTTTATAAGTTTTTAAATTGAAGAAGTTTTTGTGACTCACTTGGGTATAACAATCGTTATCCATTTTTACCCCTTTGGTAAAAATAGACAACTTGGGAGAGGTGAAATTGGACACTTTGGACATAGCTTCATAGAGGAATACGGAGGGATACGGGTAAAATTTTATGATTTGGGAGCATTGCGAGTGATTTTGGGAAGTTGAAGATCATTCAATGAATTTTTTCCTCTTCTAGGTTTTCATACTTAGTCAATTTTGGAGAAAACAGGAAAACGGTGAATTAATAGTCTTGAGGAACTATAATCAGTCTCTCTTAACCCCTTGGCTCGAGAGAATCGGGAAAATCCAAAGAGATTGAAAATTTGGAGAAAATGGAAAGAGATTGAAAATTTGGAAATGGGTAAAATGGGAAATGTTGCACCCCACCTTTGGCATCTCATTATACCCTCGTGACCTTCTAGTTCTAGGAAGTGTTATCGATATTTCACCACATGCCAAATATTGGATCAACCACAATTCCGCATAAGAGGAAAGCAGAATCAAAAGCGGACCATCGAGAAAAAAATTGGTTCTTTTCCCTTTGTTATCTCAAAGGGGGTAAAAGTTACAAAATGGCCTGCAACTCTACCTAAGGAAAAAGTTAGCATCTGGGCCCAGGAGTCAAAGTCAAGATGGAAATCGGAAGAAAGGGGACCCATTTTGAGTTATTTTCCGCCCTCTGTCTGAGACTCGATACAAACTTCAAGGGGCGTATCTTTCGACTCATGGCTCAAAATATTATAAATCTAATGTCGTTGGAAAGATCTCGGCCTCACGCATGCCATGGGGTCTGAAACTTTAATTTTAAGGAGGTTAGGTGAAGAAAATGGAGGAAATGTCTTGAGCCTTCAATGTGGGATCCATCTGTCTCAACAACTAGATCAGATTCAATCTGTTTCCGTCATTTCCTCTTCCTTCAAGGCACCGAACCAAGGATTGATGCAGTAAAGATGGATTTGGGGAGAGATTTCATCAGAGGCATTAACAGTGGTGGTTGAGATTCAACTTTGTTTTCTCGCTTCTCTCTCTTTCCTTCTTTAGGTTGAATCTATAAATATGGGGGAAGGATTCAGTTGTAAAGGGTTGGACATTCTTTGTTTTATAGGCTCCCTCCTCCTTCTAGCAAAGGGATTTGTGGGGTTCAGGCCTTCCACTAAAATTGTAATATGTTTCTGCCTCTTGGCTATTTTGTAATGGACTGTATCAATCTACAGAGCAATAAAACATGTATGTGATCAATTTTAGATCCTCTCTTGTCTCTTTTGCTTTCATTTGGTCTCCCATTACATATCTGGCTATATGTGCATGTTTATTGTATGCATTCCGTTGGTTTGTGTCTATTAGCAAAACAAGTGTTCATCATTCCTTTGGTGCATCACCTCGTAGTTTAGATTTTTTTAATTTATGTATTCCTTCTATCCCTGTCTCCTTGGTAAAGTTTAGATTAGGATTAAGAACAGATCCTCTGCAAGCTCCCATGCATGCACCTGAACAAAGGAATAAGGAACCAACCTTTAATCTGGAGAGCTTTTCCATTTTGTAAGGTCCCACACCTTGGGGAAAGTTCAATGTTATGCAATCACACCAAATGAGTCTACCTTAGAAAAGTAGATCTTTAGAACTCATTTAGGGGTGTTGTGATTTTGCATTAATAGTTTTGGCACACCCGGTGGGACTAAGAAGTCTCCATCTTATTACAGTAGGGATTGATGTACACTTGTTGTGATTCTGGATTTTAAGAAGTCTTAAAATTGTACATCTGGCGACTCTAAAAGAAACAAATCTATTGGTTTCAACAGCCCAAGCTTGGAAGATTCATGAGAAAACCCCAGTCTAGAGCAAGGAAAGAAGGTATATTTGAATACTTGCATTTATCCCCAGGCAAAGAAAGGAGAGGAAGAAGAATTCAGAGGTCTCCATCTACACCAAGAAGAATTCAGAGGTCTCCATCTCCACCAAGAAGAACCTTGTCAACACCTCCACCTAGGAGACCTTTCTTTCAGTCTGCAAGGATTCTTAGGCCAATTAGAATGACACAACCAAATCCATATGTCAACTTCACCTGGCAGTAATCCACTCACCTTGATTACACAAAACCCATTTCTAATTGCAGCATTAAAAAGCATCCCATATTTCACTGGGGAAAATCAAACTTCTCCCAATGACCATGTCCAAGATATTGCAAATGTTTGTACAATCCATGAGATCCATGAGATAGACATTACATTCAAGCTACTCGCATCTTCATTCAAAGGGAAAGCTTCAAAATGGTTCAAGAGTCTTAAAGCATGCTCTATCTAGAATGGAACCGATGTTGTGCATGGCTCTTCATGATCAGTTTGGGGAAAAAAGTGATAACTTGTCTTTGTTAGAGCAATTAACAATGATCAAGAGAGCCCCAAATGATCAGCTGACGGACTTCAACCTCAGATTCCAACAGACCTAAGATAGGATTCCAATAGTAGTAAAACCCACTAATGAAGGTGCCTTCTTATACTTTCTTAGGGCTTTGAATTCTTATATTTCTCTGATGATTCAATCAATGGGGGGCACTACATTACCTGTTACAACCTATAGCCTCTCATAGGGGCTAAGAAGTGTTTGATTCAAGCTGGAAAAATCACTCCTACGCCATCCATGCCTCTGTACCCCGAGCTAGGAAACCCGGATACTAGTCAAGTGCCTACATTAGCTCCTATACCCACCCCCAAGAGTCAAAGCTGAGTTGAAGCTTCCACTTCATCATCTAATACCAATAAAGAGTTTCAAGAAGCAGTAATGAAGCAATTTGAACTTTGGGAATGATCTAGTGACCATTAAAAGACAACAAGCTCGAGTTTCGAGGCATACCAAGCCCTAGGCTCAATATCAAGCAAGACCCAAAGACGGCGAGAATAGTCCACCAACTCGGATCGTAAACCAGAGCGCAGAACCAAGGAGAGCCCCAAGATGCTAGTGTTGTATATATCTTCCCCCTCGGGTAGAAGGCGCAGTAAATGAGTGTCGACACGAAAAATTTCGCACCAAGGTGTAGGTAGAAGGCGCATGTCAAAGAGTGTCGACATGAAAAAGTTCGCGCCAAGACGCAAGTAGAAGGCGCACGTCAAAGAGTGTCGACATGAACATGGATGCGCCCTAGCGCAAGTAAAAGAGTGTCGACATGAAAAAGTTCGCGCCAAGGCGCAGGTAGAAGGCGCACATCAAAGAGTGTCGACATGAACATGGATGCACCTCTGGCACACTTAAGAGTATGATGACACACAAATGGATGCGCCAAGGCACACCTTCAGGAGGCGCAACATTTTGGCCGACAGAAGCAAACCACGACCCGAGATATTGAGATGGTCATAACTTTTCACGTGGAGCTCGATTCATGCAAGGTTGGACTTTTCGAAAATATTACGAGGTCCTCTATCCAACTACGACAAGATATATTTAATTGGGTGGGAAAAGTTCTTAAAAATGCAAAATACAATTCTTCACTTTTTGGGTTTGTTAGGGTTCTCACCTACCACCATAATGAGATGAATTAAATACAACCTAGAGGTGGTTGGGGTAGATTTGGAATTCCTCTCTCTTCCCTCTCTCATTCTTCCTATAAATTGTAAGGAGGGGCTTCTTTCTAAAGGTTGGAAATTCTTGTTTTTCCCCTCCCTTCTTCTCTTTGGTAGGTGAATTTGTGGAGTTCAAACCTCCCATTAAAAATTGTAATGCAACTTTGCTTCTTGGCATTTTGTAGTGTATTGTGTCAATCGTTGGAGCAAATAATGCATGTCTGTGGATGATTCTCAACCCTCTCTATGTTCATTTGCATCCCCTTGATCTTTCACTTTGCATATCTACGGTTATATGTGCATGATCTTGCATTGCATTTTAATGGTTTGTGTTTATAGGCAAGATAGGTGTTTCTTCATTCCTCGGTGTATCACCTTTGTTAGTTTAGGTTTATTTTTATGCATCTTCTTACCTGTCTCCTTGGCAAGTTAGATTAGGTTTTTGAGTAAACCCTCTTGCATTTTATGTGTGCATCCGAATAGAGGAATAGGAACCGGCCTTCATCTTGGAGATATTTTCCCGATTCACAAGGTCCCACACTTGGGAAAAGCTCCATGTTATGTAATTGTGCTCGAGTCTCAACCCATCGAGTTGCGAGACATTCGGGGTGTTGTGATTCACCCTCAACAATTTTGGCATGCCCAGTGGGACCAAGAGGTCATTCCACAGATTTGAAGGAATTTTCAAGAAATTTGGACTAAAATTAGGTTTTATGATTTCAGATTTTTCACCTTCAGAGCTGAACTTTGAAATTGATTTTCAAGGGCTTAACTTGCTAAAAACAAGTCAAAATTTCACCAATTTAATAGATCGGGGATAATCTTCAAAAGGGTATTCTTACATTTTTGAGATTTTGACTTTCAAAATTTCATAGTTTTTAGTATTTCAGGTTTTCCCAGGTGTTGAGCATGTCCCAAGTTCCAACACAGTGCATTTCAGGTTTTGTAAGTTGCCTTGCATGACCTAAGTATCACCTATACCTTTCACGGATTACTAGTTGCACAACAAGACCCGATAACGAATGAAGAACTGTATCTTTCGGGTCCTTCAAAGTTTTAAATTCTATTTTTAATATTGTCAGGTTTGGTGTGTAACTTGGCAGATCTAGCATTTTGAGGCTCATTCTCTAACACATCTGGTGACTCCGAAGGGATAGAATTCAGTGGTGTAGCAACAAAATTTTCCCAGGCACATGAGAAGAATTCGAACCAGGTCTGATACTCGAGAAGAGGGGCTATTTGTCCACTTGCAACTATCACCAGGCAGAGGAAGGAGAGGAAGAGGACCATGAAGATCACCATCTCCACCTAACTAGACTTTGTCTACACCTCCACCTAGTAGACCTTTTCTCACATCAACCAAAGTTCTTAGGCCAATCATAATGGCACATCTACCACCGAATCCCTTTGTCAATTTCACTAGCAGTAGCCCACTTGCCCTCAATGCATAGAATCCAGTTCCAATTGCAGCATTGAAGAACATTCCATTTTTCACTGGAGAAAATCATACCACTCTTGGTGATCATGTCAAAGACATCGCCAACGTTTGTGTAATCCATGAGATAAATGAAATGGATGTTGCTGTCAAATTGCTGGCATCTTCATTCAAAGGGAAGGCATTGCAATGGTTTAGGAGCCTTGGAGCCGGTTCTATCCAAAATTGGAATCAGTTATGCATAGTTCTCCATGAGCAGTTTGGGGAAAAGGGAGACAATTTGTCTCTACTAGAACAATTGACAACTATCAAGAGAGCTCCCAATGAGTAGCTGACTGACTTCAACTTCAGATTTCAAAGGTCTTGGGATAGAATTCCAGTGGCCGTTAGGCCAACAGCTGAAGGTGCTTTTCTATACTATCTTAAGGATTTGAATTCTGATATTTCTATGTTAATTCAATCTATGGGAGGCACAACCTTACCTGCTGCTTATAGCATTGCCATTAGGGCTGAAAGCTGTCTTATTCAAGCTAGTAAGGCGGCTCCTTGGCCTCCCATTCCTTGTATCCAAACTTAGAAAATCCAAGCACTAGTCAAGCACCCACTTTGGCTCCTATTCCCACTCCTAGAAATCAAAGTTCAAATGAAACTTCTACTTCATCCTCTAGTGCTTCAAATGAACTCCAAGAGGTCATGAAACAATTGCAAAATTTGGGAAATGAGTTGGTTACACTCAAGAGGTAGTAGGCCCAAGGTTTTAGACCTTCTTATCAGCCTCAAGCTCAACCTAATAGGCAACCATACCAGCCCAATAGGCCACCCAATCCAGCTGCAAATCAAAGCCAAGTAAGGCCTCCCGCCAATAGACCATTTCAGCCCTATAACCCCAATGTTGCATCTACTTCTAAAGCATTAGTGCCAGTGCAAAACAATATAGCTCAAGAGTATGATTGGTGTTTCCCATGTAATGAACCTCACAACCAATCTATGTGCTTCAATGGTGCTTTGAACCAAGCCTTGATGGTGACAACTACTAGCGTAGAGGGTGAAGTGAGTCAAGAAACAAATCAGCAACAAGGGACATCTTAGCAAAACACACTCCAAATGATACCACACTTGTGAATTGGCAAGCTGAGGATTTTTGTGGCATGAATCAAACAATTTCTCAGAGTGTAGCAGCTAACACAAGATCAAAGAAGAGGAATATTGGTGAAGGGCAGTCATTGGCTCCAAGTGATCTACAACCTTCCATCACTCCACAAGGTGTTGGTAAGCAAAATATAGTTCCAAACACGCAAGGACAGCCCAAACCACCTTCTAAACCAACTCAAATGCCAGTTGTTGCTGCCCATGCACAAGAAAGGAATGTGCAACCTAAAGGACAGCAAAGAGATCTTTCATCCCCATTTAGCATCATTGATCAAATGAAGAAGACAAATGTGAATATATCAATGTGGGAATCTTTATCCATCCCAGGCCAAAGAGATCTTCTACAAGCTGCCATGAAGAATTGGTCAACTTCGAACCAGCAAGTCCATATGTGAGAGAATGTCCTCACAAATGTTGCTCAGCCTGAAGGGAGTCATGGAGGACAACAAGGTAAAGTTTTGAAGCCCCCTCCATTCTATGTTTCATTAATCATTGGCAATAAACTAGTACACAATTGCATGATTGATTATGGGGCAAGTAGTTTTGTCATGCCCAAGCAAATAGCTGATCAGTTGGGTCTCCAATATGAAGTCATATCAAAGGGGGTAGTGTAATTGGATGGGACAGTAGTAGTAATGGTGGGAGTGATTAAAAGTTTGAATCTTACCTTGCATGCATGCCCCAATGTTACCATTTTACAAGATGTGTCAGTGATAGATTTTCCACCACTCTTTTCCCTATGCTTATCAAGGGATTTCACAACTAGAATTGGAGGCTACTTATCTACTGATTGGTCACACATGTTGTTCAGAACAAGATATGGTACTAAGGTCATAATCAGATCCGAACCAATTGCAAACTTTCATATTGAGCCTCATACTCCAAGCCAAATCAATGCCAACTGTTCAACATTTGATCAAGAAGATTATCCAAGCATAGATGAAGCTGACACCAAAGTTGGAAGCATCCTAGATTTTACTCTTGATGAATGGGCAAGCAAGGTACATGATTTTGATCCCTACCAAGAAATAGAAGAATCTGAGCTAGGAGTCTATTGCATACATGAAGAAAACCGGCCTATTTCTAGCATGACCAAACCAGGACCATAAGGATGACAATGAGGTATGGTAGTTATTTTTGATGGATCAAGGAGTAGGCAAGGTGCGAGAGGAGGAGCTATGCTTTTTTCACCTCAAGGCATCAAATATTATTTATCTTTTCATTTCCATTTTTCCTGTTCAAACAACACAGCTGAATATGAGGCCTTGATTCATGGACTTCATTGGGCCAGGAAAAAGGGCATAAAGAACTTGCAGGTGTTTGGAGATAGTGAGCTAATCATCAATCAAGTCAGGGGACAACATGCTACAAAGAATGAACTGCTGAAGAACTACAAGAACAGGGTGTGGGACCTCGTTGAGGATTTCGAAGCTTTCAATATCATGTCCATACCCAGGAAGAAAAATGAAGCAGTGGATAGGCTCGCAGCAGTTGGAGCAACATTTGATGTGGTTGACAACATCAAAAGGGAAAAAACACAACCACGTATCCATGTGATTGTGAGGCCAGTAGTTCCAGATAATAACACAAGTTGGCGGTGTTTGAGAACGATCAACAGATCATTAATTTCTTACAAGAAGAGGTTGAATTCTTAGCTAGGAATCAAGACAAATTAGAGCAGCAGTATGGGGATCAAGTAGTATAGCTGCGGACAAACAAGCTTCCCAAGGGTTTAGTAACATTGCGAGTCTATCTTCAACCCTAACGACCGGTTCCGTAAGGAAAATGCTAACATCTGAGTCAAGAGAGAAGATTGAGCCAATTTCGGTTGGGGAAGGCAAAACACTTCAAATTGGCAAAGTGGCCCCTTTGAGTAGAGAAATCAGATTTCATACAACTTTGCCAAGAATTTCCAGATGTCTTCGCTTGGAGCTATGAAGACTTGAGAGGTTTCAATCGAAGTTGGCACAACATACCATAGAACGGATCAAATATTAAGCCCATCGGGCAGAAGTAGAGACTAGTCAACCCTCACATTGAGCCTCTAATGAAGAAAGAGTTAAACAACCTAATAGAGGCAAGCATTATATTTCCGATCAAGCACTCAAGATGGGTTGCAAACTTGGTTCCGGGGGAAGAAGAGCGGAGAAATCAGGTTGTGTGTAGACTTCGAGACCTCAACAGTGGCATCTCTTAAAGACCATTACCCACTTCCTTCAATGGAACAAATATTACAAGTGGTATCCGGTTTGAGAGATTCTCTCTTCTAGATGGCTACTCGAGGGTATAATCAGGTTATGGTGAAAGAAGATGACTAGTTCAAGATGGCTTTCACCACCAAATGAGGCACCTATGCCTACAAGAAGATGCCATTTGGGCTATCAAATGCTGGAGCCACTTTCAAAGGGAAATGGATATGGCATTCAAGGGTTGATCAATAAAATAGTTCGATATATCTTGATGACATCACTGTATTCTCCTAAAAATGCAGTGGATCACCTCTTTCATCTAAGGCGGTATTTTCGGAGGTGTAGAAGATTTGGGGTATCATTGAATCCCAAAAAATGCATATTCTTGGCTCACGAAGGAAAAATTCTAGGCCATATTGTTTCAAAGGAGGGATTGACGATTGACCCAGAAAGAGTTGAAGCAATTCGAGTGTTGCCATTGCCAAGTCATAAGAAGGCTCTTCAAAGCTTCTTGGGAAGGATCAATTTTGTCCGCAGGTTTGTTCCAAACTTTGCAGCTCTCGTAAAGCCAATAACGCTGATGTTGAAAAAGAGCATGACATTTAAGTGGACATCTGAAGGCAAGGCAAGTTTTGAGGCAATAAAAGAGGCTATATCTCAAGCTCCGACTCTCGTCAATCCAGACTTCTCCAAGGATTTCATGCTATATGCCTTTGGTGGTGGAGACACAATTTCTGCAATCCTAGTATAGCAAAACAAAGAAGGATTAGAACAACTAGTTGCTTTCTTCAGTCAAGGCTTGGAGGAATACGAAACTAGGTACTCTTTCATTGAAAAGCATGTCCTTGCAGTGATCAGGAGCTTAAAGAAATTCAAGCACCTAGTCTCAAACAATAAGATCCAATTATTGGTCTCTCATGCGGGAGTCAAGGACTTCCTTCTAAACAAGGATCTAAATGAGAAACGTGCAGGATGGATCACCCGTGTCATGGAATATGACATCGAGATCAAGGTCACAAAACTAGTATGTGGAAAAGGACTATGTGAACAGCTAGCTTTGAGTCGGCAAGTTAAAGCAGGTGATGAAAAAGAGGTTGTCTTGGTACTACAGGATGGTCAAGAACAGGAAAATGATGATGTGCCCACTCCTTGTTGGACTCAGAATATGATACACTTCCTACAGGTAGGCCTATGCCCTCTAGAATTGAGTAAAGCAAAAAGGAGATACTTCAGATTACAAGCCATTCCATATGTGCTTGTTGATGGTGTTTTGTTTAAAAAGGACATCAATGGAGTTCTATTGAGGTGCATTGGGACAGGTCAAATTGAGAGGGTGTTACAATATTTTCATGATGGAGATTCTGGAGGACATTTTTCCCCATGGATAATAGCTCTCAAGATAATGAAGGCAGGGTATTATTGGCCCACAATGTTCAGCGACTGCTATACATGGATAAGAAAGTGTAAGAAATGTGCACTCTTCACAGGCAAAGAAAGACTAGTAGCACTTCCATTGCACCCAATTTTGGTTGACCAACCATTTATGCAATGGGGATTGGACTTCATTGGGGTCATAAATCCAAACTCAAGCCAAGGCCACAAGTGGATTCTCACGGCAACGGACTATTTCACCAAGTGGACCGAAGCAATAGTGCTCAAAGAAGCAAATGAGTCTAACATACTAGAATTTTATGAAGGAATAGTGACCAGGTTCGGTGTGCCAGCCACTATCATATCAGATCAATGCATTGGCATTCATAGGTTCCAAGATTATAGAATGGGTTGTCAAGAATGGAATCTATTTGAGCACCTCTTCAAATTATTACCCGCAGGGTAATGGACAAGCAGAGTCCACGAACAAGAATTTCTTAAGAATCATCGAGAAGAACACTGGATGAAAACCAAAGGACATGGCATACCAAGCTAAAATCAGCATTATACGATGTGACAGGATGCCTATATCATTACGGGAATTATCCCTACAAGTTGGAGCTCAATATTGCCTATATCATTAGAAATTGGAGCTCAAGGTTGGAGTTGTGCGAGTTCGAACCAATGGAGGCTGTATGTAGAGTTGATGGAATTGGAAGAAATAAGAGAACATGCAATTCTGATGATTGAAAAGGATCAAGCCTTAGTAAAAAGATGGTTTGATAAGAAGGCAAGAGAAAGGACCTTCCAGGAAGGGGACCTAGTTCTGAAATGGGATGCAGATCGGGAAAAACTAGGAAGGCATTCCAAGTTTGATGCCATTTGGAGTGGCCCCTACATGGTCACGGGATGTAAAAGTAGTAATGCCTTCTAATTGTCTACATTGGATGGAGAAGAACTCCCGATTCCGGTTAACGGAATCTATCTTAAACATTGTTACTAAAAGGAAAGGGTTTACCCTTGTAAATATTAGCCTAGATTTCAATTCCTCTAAGTGTGTATGCACATTGTCTTGTTGTAGTTAGGTTTCAATTTCCCTAAGTGCTCCGACACAGGTTTTGTTGCTCTTAGGTTGAATTTCTACAGTTCAACATGCTCTCGAAGAAGGAGTTACGGTATCAGGCTCGGGATCAGAGATCAAGTTGGTTTCAGGTTATTGCTTATGACTCCATGCCCAATGGATTGCTAAAAGGCCACTGATCTTCTACCTAGCAGGCAAGCGACCCCGTTGAGTCACCAAATTGTTGTATATATCTTCCCCCTCGGGTAGAAAGCACAGGTAAAAGAGTGTCGACATGAAAAATTTCATGCCAAGGCGCAGTAGAAGCGCACGTCAAAGAGTGTCGACACGAAAAAGTTCGCTCCAAGCGCGGGAGAAGGTGCACGTCAAAGAGTGTCGACATGAACATGGATGCACCCTAGTGCAGGTAAAAGAGTGTCGACACGAAAAAGTTAGCGCCAAGGCACAGGTAGAAGCGCACATCAAAGAGTGTCGACATGAACATGGATGCACCTCTGGTGCACTTAAGAGTATGACGACACGCAAATGGATGCGCCAAGGCGCACCTTCAGGAGGCGCAACATTTTGAGCACTAACAGAAGCAAACCACGAACCGGATATTCAAATGGCCATAAATTTTCACAGGATCTCAGATTCATGCAAGGTTGGAATTTTCGGAAAGCTTACGAGGTCCTCTATCCAATTACAACTAGATATCTTTAATTGGGTGGGAAATATTGTTGCAAATCAGCAGCACCCCCTGGATGTTGATCAGGCTTCTAATTTGATCATTCTAAGCATCCAGTGTGATTGCACAACATTGAATCCTCTTCCCAAGTGTGGGACTTGCAAAAATGGAAGAGGAATCTCTAGATTAGAGGTTGGTTCCTCAACTCCTCTGATCAGCTATTTCACTTGCACAATTGCAGAGGTTTAAACTCCTAAATCTACTCTAAATTCCAAAGGGACAAGGATAGAAAATGCAAAAAGAAAGAACTAATGCTAATAGGTGATGCACCAAAGGAGTTGTAGACACCTGATGCTGCATGAAATACACAATCCACAAGGAAACACAAGCACAAAACATGCACAAATGCTCAAAATGTAATGAAAGATCAAGAAAGCAATGATAGATATATGAAAGGATTGAGGGATTTTAATCACAGAACATATATCAACATCTCAGATCCAATACAGTACATTACAGTGATCCAGAGGCAAGAAAAGGTGCTGCATTACATGGAAAGGTAAAATTTCTTCACAAATTCTACCAAGGAGGAAGAAAAAGGAAGTTGCAGAGCTGAAAAAAGTCTCTCCTTGCAAAATGAACTCATTCTGGCTTTTACAGTGCAAACCACGACCCCAGGAGAGAGAAACATGGGAAAACATGCAAGGGGTTCAACCATTGACCAAAATGCCATCAAAACAAAGCATGGGCACCCCTGAAAACCCATTCCCTGACATTTTTAACCATGCTGGGAGAGAATGCGAGCCATTCTTCATTAAAAACGGTGGTTGAAACGTCATTTCTGTCCATGACCACGTGCCAGAGGTGTTTCTTGATTTTCTCTCTCCAAACTCCACCAAAATGAAAAATAACCCTGGAATCTTGTAGATAATTTCACCAGATTTCCATTGATATAAAGAACGTGAAAAACCGAGCTCTGGATCGAAAGATATGGCGATTTGAAGTTTTAGGGCAAAACAGGGCCAAATCGGGTCGGTGGGAAAAAATTCAAATTTTTGCACCTTTTTGGTCATTTGGAAAATTTTCCAAAATTTCCCCACGCTCCACCACTCTAGGTGCCACGTGGCGGCATCTCATTGGCCGCGGGCCTTTCAGGGGAAATTTTTCCAAAAACTCCGCCGAGCCATAACTTCAAAAATACATGGAGTTAGGAGGAAAACTTTACCTTTCTGGAAAGCTGAGAAAGAGCTCTATCCAATGGTGCCATTTCTAGAAGGTTTTGAGTGCCGAAAAGAAAAATTTTGTGACTGAGGCACAAGAGAGGGAAGAATGAGAGGAGTTAGCCACAAAATGAGCAAGGGGGCACATTTTGGATAACAATTTTGGCGACTCAGAGGGGTCATCTGCCTGCTGGATGAAGTTACCAGTTGCCTTTTAGCAATCCATTGGGTATGGAGTCATAAGAAATAACCTGAAACCAACCTGATATCTTGAAAAATTCCCTCTGAGCCACTTGAAACCCATTGAACTTAGAGTTGTTCTCACCAAAATGCCACTTAAAAACAGTATGCAAGAGCAAAACCAACAGCACCAAAACTATTTACAAAACTGAAAATCATACATGCTCCAAATGGAACATGCAGAGTGTGCACAAGCACTTCTTTTACTGAAAGCAAACCTACCTACTCTATTCTAACTAGAAGCAAAGGTAAGCTAAACAAACCCTGCAACTGGTTGTGTAAAATAGCTTCCTTTCTTCAAAATTGGCAACCATGCAACTGATTTGGCATTGAACATGGCTGATTGGATGAATGGAAAATCAACAAGAAGCTGGTCTTCCACCCAAATCATCAAGGTATCAGGTGAAGGCAAATTCAATACCTCTTTTAGTTGTTCTGCATTTGGATTGGAGAGGTATGACAGCTGATCCTTGGTTCTTTGTAGCTCATCCTCATGCTTAGGAGCAAGCATGACTGGTTGTGACTTCTCCTTTGGTTCCAATGAAGCCAGATACCTGATTGGGCAAGGTATGGTCCTTTGAGTATACCCATTGCCCTGATTTTCAACTCCAAGAATGGAGTTCTCTTGTAAACCCTTTTGAATGGATGGTGCAGAAGCAAAGGTAGAACCTTTTTGCCCTTTCTCTTCCTCCAATGAAGGACATGAAAGATTAAAATCTTCCAATCTTGGTTCCAAAGAGCTGCTATAAGATGCAAGGCTACTGCAAATGGGTGCTCTCCTTCATGACAGTAGGCTCAGGTGTTTGGAACATGGATGATGAAAGAGAGAATGGTAGGAACTCAACCGGTTCTTCTTCATCAAAACAGTCCTCCAAATCTGACAGATAAACTACCTCATTGTTGTCCTGCTGCAAATGCTCAACTTCCTCCATGGTATCCTCTTGATCTGTAACTTGATCATCATGGTTTCTTTCATCCTCCAACATTGAGTTTGAGAGATCAAACTCTTCTTTAGCACTAGAACTCGAGAGAGATGAAGTAGAAAGAAGAATTGAAGGTTCTCTTGTAGCCTGCTTTGTGCTCAAAGCCCTTGGATCTGTAATTTTCTCCTCCACAACTAGAATGTGCTCCTCTTCTTTTGGATTTGGAGCAGCTTCTCCCTCTTCTACTACTTGAAGACAATCTTGTTCTTGATAGAACTCTTCCTCTAGCATGAAGTTCGTTAAGTCAAACTCTTCGATCTACTGCTCTAGAGGACAAGTTGGGACTGTAGGATCTTCTTCAGAGCTTTCTTCCTCCATGGCTGATTGTGCAACTTGAATTGAATCAGCATTCTCTTCAAATAGAATGCTAACATGGACACTACTTTTTGAGCAAACTGATTGTTGATCTGCTTCTTCTTTTTGCTCTTCTCCTGCTGCAGCAAATTCAGTCCTAACCACCACTTGTTTTCCAACTCCAACCTCTTCTAAAGGCTTAACCATCAAGGGGATCTTTGTCATCCCAAATTTAAGAGCCCAACTCTTGAGACTTTGAATTTCTTCATCCTTGTTTGGCTTTTCTTTTTGTTGTTGTTTTCCTTGACTAGAATTCTGATTTTTATCCTCCCAACATGGATTTGGGAATGCAAGAGGAGAAGTGGATTGTAACTCAAATGGCTTGGAAATTTTTGTGGTGGTGGAGGAGGTAGAAACTCTTGTTTCTTTGGAGGAGAGGGTATTTTTGTTAGCTTTTGTGGAGGGGATGACTGTTTGGAAGGAAAGGGGAAGGAAGAATTGAGATGTGGTGGAAGACTAGGGAATGGAGAAATGGAATTAACTCCTGGGGCAGCATTGACTGGATTTAGAATTTGAAATTCCAAATGAGATGATGCTACTTGAGTAATGGGAAGAGAAAAACAGATGATGGTGTAGAACTTACCCATTGACAAGGTTGTTCAACACCAAGTGTATAGGCCTCTATTTCTATTGTCCATTGTGCAAGTTGGGGCAGCATCTTCATCATGAAGTCCAGCTTCTCCTGAGGGCTGAAGTGTCTTGGAAAAGGGCCTCCCCATGGACAAGGAGTCCTGCAACCAATTCTGAAAGCTTTCATTTGTGCTTGAGCCCTGGATAGCACCATGTTTACCTCCATCTTTTGGATTTGTTCCAGCAGATCTGCATTTTCTTCTTGACTGCCCTCACAACCAACATACCCTTGTGCTTGACATGCTTCATATCCAAACTGACTTTGGCACTGCTGCTCATATGGGTAGACATGCTGATTTTGAATTTGATCAAAATGTTGATTTGGAGGATTTGTAAAACATGTTGGAGGTGTGATATACTGCTGTTGTAAATGTGAATTCCATGATGGAAATGAAGTCATGATTGCACAACTTCATGGAATGGAAAAGAATGAAAATGATGGAAAGAAGAATGGATGGAAATGAATGGAAAACAGGTCTGCAACTTAGAGAATGAGTTGTTTACCAGATGGAGTCGCCAGATGTGCTTTTGAAAGTGCCTCCAAAAGGTTGAATCTTTAACAGGAACACACCAACCTATCAAAGATAAAGTGAAAGACCTCTAAGGTCCCACCGGGCATGCCAAAACTATTGTTGCAAATCAGCAGCACCCCCTGGATGTTGATCAGGCTTCTAATTTGATCATTCTAAGCATCCAGTGTGATTGCACAACATTGAATCCTCTTCCCAAGTGTGGGACTTGCAAAAATGGAAGAGGAATCTCCAGATTAGAGGCTGGTTCCTCAACTCCTCTGATCAGCTATTTCACTTGCACAATTGCAGAGGTTTAAACTCCTAAATCTACTCTAAATTCCAAAGGGACAAGGATAGAAAATGCAAAAAAAGAAAGAACTAATGCTAATAGGTGATGCACCAAAGGAGTTGTAGACACCTGATGCTGCATGAAATACACAATCCACAAGGAAACACAACACAAAACATGCACAAATGCTCAAAATGTAATGAAAGATCAAGAAAGCAATGATAGATATATGAAAGGATTGAGGGATTTTAATCACAGAACATATATCAACATCTCAGATCCAATACAGTACATTACAGTGATCCAGAGGCAAGAAAAGGTGCTGCATTACATGGAAAGGTAAAATTTCTTCACAAATTCTACCAAGGAGGAAGAAAAAGGAAGTTGCAGAGCTGAAAAGTGTCTCCCTTGCAAAATGAACTCATTCTGGCTTTTACAGTGCAAACCACGACCCCAGGAGAGAGAAACACGGGAAAACATGCAAGGGGTTCAACCATTGACCAAAATGCCATCAAAATAGCATGGGTGCCTGACAGACCCATTCCCTGACATTTTTAACCATGCTGGGAGAGAATGCGAGCCATTCTTCATTAAAACGGTGGTTGAAACGTCATTTCTATCCATGACCACGTGCCAGAGGAATTTCTTGATTTTATCTCTCCAAACTCCACCAAAATTCAAAAATAACCCTAGAATCTTGTAGATAATTTCACCAGCTTTCCATTGATATAAAGAATGCAAAAACCAAGCTCTGGATCGAAAGATATGGCGATTTGAAGTTTTAGGGCAAAACAAGGCCAAATCGGGTCGGTGGGAAAAAATTGAATTTTTGCACCTTTTTGGTCATTTGGAAAATTTCAAAATTTCCCCACGCTCCACCACTCTAGGTGCCCATGTGGTGGCATCTCATTGGCATGGGCCTTTCAGGGAAAATTTTTCCAAAAAACTCCGCCGAGCCATAACTTCAAAAATACATGGAGTTAGGAGGAAAACTTTACCTTTCTGGAAAGCTGAGAAAGAGCTCTATCCAATGGTTCCATTTCTAGAAGGTTTTGAGTGCTCTGAAAAGAAAAAACCGAGGCACAAGAGAGGGAAGAATGAGAGGAGTTAGCCACAAAATGAGCAGTGGGGCACATTTTGGATAACAGGAACAAGTTCTTAAAAATGCAAAATACAGTTCGCCACTTTTTGGGTTTGCTAGGGTTCTCACCTACCACCATAATGAGATGAATTAAATACAACCTAGAGGTGGTTGGGGTAGATTTGGAATTCCTCTCTCTTCCCTCTCTCATTCTTCCTATAAATTGTAAGGAGGGGCTTCTTTCTAAAGGTTGGACAATGTGAATTTGTGGAGTTCAAACCTCCCATTAAAAATTGTAATGAAACTTTGCCTCTTAGCATTTTGTAGTGTATTGTGTCAATCGTTGGATAAATAATGCATATCCGTGGATGATTCTCAACCCTCTCGTGTTTATTTGCATCCCTTGATCTTTCACTTGCATATCTAGTTATCTGTGCATGATCTTGCATTGCATTTTAATGGTTTGTGTTTATTGGCAAGACAGGTGTTTCTTCATTCCTCGGTGCATCACCTTTGTTAGTTTAGGTTTATTTTTATGCATCTTCTTACCTTGTCTCCTTGGCAAGTTAGATTAGGTTTTTGAGTAAACCCTCTACATTTTATGTGTGCATCTGAATAGAGGAATAGGAACCGGCCTTCATCCGGAGAGCTTTCCTAATTCACAAGGTCCCACACTTGGGAAAAGCTCCATGTTATGTAATCACACTAAGAGTCTCAACCCATCGAGTTGCATACATTCAAAGTCTTTGTGATTCACCCTCAACAGCTAGACCTTTTAGACCGTATGATCCTAACACAACTTCAACATCTAGGGCATTGGTTCCTACATAGAACAATATGGCACAGGAATATGATTGGTGTTTTCCATGCAGATAACCACATAACCAATCAACATGCTTTAATGGTGCTCTAAATCAGGCCTTGATGGTGCAAACCAGTGTGGCGCCACAAGAACTTGACCAAGAGGAAGATCAGTAGCAAGGTGGCCCCCAAACGAGACTATGCTTGTCAACTGGCAGGCCGAAGACTTATGTGGGATGAATCAGTCCCCTCCTCAAAGTGTAGCTGCCAATACATGGTCCAAAAAGAGAAATATTGGAGAGGGCCAACCACTAAGCTCAGGTGACCCTCAACCTTCCATCGCTCCACAAGGTCTTGGTGCTCCAAGTACAACTCCCAACATGTTGAACCAATCCAGAGCACCTCCCAAACCCAGTCAAGCACCGGTTGTAATAGCCCATGTGCAAGAAAGAAATGTGTCTAGGAAGGGGCAGCAAAAAGATAGCTCATTCAATATTATTGAGCAGATGAAAAGGAAAAGTGTGAACATTTCACTATGGGAGTCACTGGCCATTCTAGGGCAGAGGGATCTATTATAGACTACCATTCAAAATTGGTCAAGTTCAAATCACCCCCAACTAGCAAGAAAGAGTGCTTGCCAATGTAGTTCAGCCTGGGAGGAACCATGGAGAACAAGGTAAAAACTTGAGACCTCCTCCCTTCTATGTCTCATTGATTATTGGAGACAAGTTGGTGCACAATTATATGATTGATTCGGGCCAGTAGTTCTATGATGCCCAAACAAATAGCTAATCAGTTGGGTCTCCAATATGAGGTCATCTCTAGAGGAGTAGTCCAATTAGATGGGATAGTAGTGACTACTGTGGGAATCATCAAGGATCTGAGTCTCACTCTACACGCTTGCCCTAATGTGACTGTTTTATAAAATGTGTCAATCATAGACCTGCCACCACATTTTGCTTTGTGTTTGTCCAGAGACTTCACTGCCAAAATTAGAGGCTACCTGTCTACTGATTGGTCACATATGCTCTTTAGAACAAGGTATGGAGCGAAGGCCACAATCAGATATGAACCTATTGTTGAATATCATATTGAATCCTATATGCCTAGCCCAATCAATGCCAACTACTCAGCTTTTGATCAAGAGGACCTCCTAAGCACTTCTAAAGCAAATACCAAGGTGGGATATATCCCAGACTTAACTCTCGATGATTGGGCCAACAAAATCCATGATTTTGACCCCTATAGGGAGATGGAAGAATCTGAGCTAGGTGTATACTGCCTACATGAAGAGAACCAGTCTCTTCCTGACCTAATCAAGCTAGAATACAAGGACGACAATGAGGTATGGCAATTTTTCTTTGATGGTTCAAGGAGTAGACAAGGAGTTGGAGGAGGAGCCATGATTATGTCCCCAGAGGTATGAGATATTATTCAACCTTTAGATTCTAGTTCACTTGCTCAAATAACACTGTTGAATATGAGGCTTTAGTCCAAGGTCTTCATTGGGAAAGGAAGCTAGGAATTAAGAACTTGCAAGTATTTGGTGACAAGTGAACTAGTTGCCAATCAAGTCAGAGGACTTAATGTTGTCAAAAATGACCTGCTCAAAAACTACAAGAGTAGGGTATGGGATCTCATGGAGGATTTCGAGGCCTTCAGTATTGTGTCCATACCTAGGAAGGAGAATGAAGTTGATAGACTTGTAGTGGTTGGAGCAATGTTTGATGTGGTTGACAGCATCAAGAGGGACAGAGAACAACCGCATATCCATGTGGTTGTGAGACCCAGTAGTGCCAGATAATAATACATGTTGGCAGGTGTTTGAGAATGATCAGCAGATCATTAACTTTCTACAAGAAGAAGCTAAATTCTTAGCTATAAACTAGAGAATACTAGAGTAGCAAGTATGGGAATCAGATAGTACAACTACATACAAACAAGCTTCCCAAAGGATTAGTGACACTGGAATCTATTTTCAATCCTAATGATTAGTTTAGAAAAGAGAAGGCTAACATGCAGATCAAAGGAGAAGATTCAGAGTCGATCCTAGTTGGAGAGGACAAAACACTTCAAATTGGCAAAGTGGCCACCAAACAAGAAAGGTATGAATTCATACAACTTTGCCAAGAATTCCCTGATGTGTTTGCTTAGAGTTATGAGGACCTAAGAGGATTCAATCCAAAACTAGCACAACACACAATCGAATTGGATCCAAGCTGCTCGGCCCATCAGGCAGAAGCAAAGACCAGTCAACCCACGTATTGAGCCTCTGATGAAGAAGGAGTTGAACAAGCTGATAGAGGCAATCATCATATTTCCTAATTAAACACTCAAGTTGGGTTGTAAATCTAGTCCCAGTCAGGAAGAAAAATGGAGAAATCAGGTTGTGTGTTGACTTTAGGGATTTGAACAGAGCCTCCCTCAAAGACCACTACCCACTCCCTTCAATGGAGCAGATCTTGCAAGTAGTGTCTAGGTCAGAAAGGTTCTCCCTCCTAGATGGCTACTCAGGGTACAACCAGATCATGGTGAAAGAAGATCAATTCAAAACAACTTTCGCCACCAAGTGGGGCACCTATGCATACAAGAAAATTCCATTTGGATTATCCAATGCCGAGCCACTTTTCAAAGGGAAATGGATATGGCATTCAAGGGGCTGATTAATCAAATAGTGTTGATCTATTTAGATGACATCACTATTTTTTCCAAGAATGCAATGATCATCTCTTCCATCTGAGGCAAGTTTTTTAGAGATGTAGGAGATTTGGGGTGTCACTGAACCCCCAAAAATGCATATTCTTGGCCCATGAAGGTAAGCTTCTAGGCCATATCATATCAAAGGAAGGATTGGCAATTGACGGAAAGAGTTCAAGCAATAAGAGCATTGCCATTGCCAAGTCACAAGAAGGCTCTTCAAAGCTTCTTGGGAAAAATCAATTTTGTCCGCAGGTTTGTTCCAAACTTTGTTGCCCTTGTTAAGCCAATAACGTTGATGTTGAAGAAGAGCTTAACATTCAGGTGGACAGCTAAAGGAAAAGAAAGTTTTGAGGCCATCAAAGAAGCCATATCACAAGCCCCAACTCTTGTGAACCCATATTTTTCCAAAGACTTCATATTGTACGCCTTTGGTGGTAGCGACACAATTTCTACAATCTTGGTGTAGTAGAACAAAGAAAGTATAGAACAGCCAATTGCTTTCTTCATCAGAGCCTAGAATATTATGAGGTGAGGTACTCCTTCATTGAGAGGCAAGTCCTGGCGGTAATCAGAGGATTGAAGAATTTTAAGCATTTGGTTTCAAATAACAAAATCCAACTATTGGTCTCCCATGTGGGAGTTAAAGAATTCCTTCTCAACAAGGACCTGAATGAGAAGCATGCAAGATGGATCACTCATGTCATGGAATATGACATTGAGATCAAGGTCACCAAGCTGGTCCATGGGAAGGGGTTATGTGAACAACTAGCCTCAGGTCAACAAGATGAAATAGACAGTGAAAAGGAGGTTGTTTTTGTTCTATAAGATGATCAAGAAGAAGGGAGAGATGATGTACCTGCTCCTTGTTGGACCCAAGATATGGTGCACTTCCTTCGAATAGGCATGTGTCCTCATGGGATGAGTAAAGCAAAAAGAAGGAATTTCAAGCTACAGGCCATCCCATATGTTCTTATTGATGGTGTCTTATTCAAGAGGGACATCAATGGAATTTGTTGAGATGCATTAGAGTAGATCAGGTGGAGAGAGTGCTACAATAATTCCATGTTGAAGCAAACTGAGGCCATTTTACTCCAAGAGTGACAAAGCACTCAAAATCATGAAAGTAGTATATTATTGGCCCAGAGTGTTTAGTGATTACTACACATGGATCAAAAGGTGCAACAATTATGCATTCTTCAAAGGCAAGGAAAGGCTAACAGCATTTACTTTGCACCCAATCTCAGTCGACCAACCTTTCATACAATGGGGATTGGACTTCATTGGAGTCATCAATCCAAACTCAAGCCAAGGTCACAAATGGATCCTGACAGTGACATATTATTTCACCAAATGGACCGAGGTAGTGGCACTCAAGGAAGCAAACGAGTCTAGTATCCTGGATTTCTATGAAGGGATAGTGACCATATTTGGAGTGCCAACCACCATCATATCAGATAATGCATTAGCATTTATAGGCTCCAAGATCATAGGATGGGCCATCAAGAATGGGACTTATTTGATTACTTCATCAAACTATTACCCTTAAGGTAATGGCAGTGAGTCCACAAACAAGAACCTGCTAAATATCATCAAAAGAACTCTTGATGAGAATCAGAGGACCTAGCACACAAAGCTCAAAATGGCCTTATGGGCTGATAGAATAACGCCAAGGGATCTACAAGCATCTCTCCATTCAAGGTCATCTATGGGAAAGAGGTAGTGTTGCCTATATCACTTGAGTTGCCAGCATTGGAGCTCATGAAGCAACTAGAGATGTTTGAATTTGGACCAATGGAGGCCAAGTATGTAGAGCTGATGGAATTAGAAGAAATCAGAGAGCATGCTCTCCAAGTAATAGAGAAGAATCAGGCTTCAATCAAGAAATGTTTTGACAAGAAGACAAAGGCAAGGACCTTCCAAGAAGGAGACCTGGTTTTGAAATGGGATGCAGATCGAGCAAAACCAGGAAGGCATTCCAAATTTGATGCCATCTGGAGTGGCCCCTATATGATCACAAGATGTAAAAGTAGCAATGCTTTCCAATTATCTACATTGGAGGGTGAAGAGTTGCAGATTCCAGTAAATGGGATCTATATTAAGCTAATCGCTACTTAAAGGGGAGTTCTCACCCTATACATATTAGTTTATTTTTCTCTTTCCTCTAAGTACTTATGCACATTGTCTCATTGTAGTGTAGATTGATTTTCTCCTAAGTGCTTTGCATGCTCTGCATGTTCCATTTGAAGCATGTATGATTTCAAATTTTGTATATAGTGTGGCATTGTTTTGTTGCTCTCATAGAGTGTTTGGACTCGGCATTTGGTCAAGATCAGTTTTGGTTCTAATGGGTTTCCAAGTGGTCCAAGGGTTAGTTTTCAAAGTTTAGATTAGTAGTAGGCTATCACCCATGACTCCATGCCCAATGGATATGACAAGGCAATTGGTCTTTTCATCTAGCAGGAAGATACCCCTGTGAGTCACCAAATTGTTATCCATATTTCACCCCATGCCAAATATTGGATCAACCGTGATCCCACATAAGAGGAAATAGAATCAAAAGTGGACGTCAAGGAAAATTTTGGTTTTTTGCCCCTTGTTATCTCAAAGGGGGTAAAAGTTACAAAATGGCCCGCAACTCTGCCCAAGGAAAAAGTCAGCATCTAGGCCCGAGTCAAAGCTAAGGAGGGAATCAGAAGAAAGGGGACCCATTTTGAGTTGTTTTCCCACCCTCTTATACAGACCCAATAAAAATTCAAGGGGTGTATCTTTCGATTCATGGCTCGAAATATTGCAAATCTGATGTCGTTGGAAAGATCTCGGCCTCATACGCATGCCATGGGGTCTGAAACTTTAATTTTGAGGAGGCTAGGTGAAGAAAATGGAGGAAACATCTTTAGGCCTTCAATGCAGGATCCATCTATCTCAACAACTAGATCGGATTCAATCTGTTTCCGTCATTTCCTCTTCCTTCAAGGTGCCGAACCAAGGATTGATGTAGTAAAGATGGATTTGGGGAGAGATTTCATCAGAGGCATTAACAACGGTGGTTGAGCTTCAACCTTTGTTTTCCGCTTCTCTCTCTTTCCTTCTTTCAGGTTGAATCTATAAATACGGGGAAGGATTCATTGTAAAGGGTTGGACGTTCTTTGTTTCACATGTGCTCCCTCCTCTTTCTATCAAAGGGATCGTGGGGTTCGAGCCTTCCACTAAAATTGTAATACGTTTCTGCCTCTTGGCTATTTTGTAATGGACTGTATCAATCTACAGAGCAATAAAACACGTCTGTGATCAATTTTAGATCCTCTCTTGTCTATTTTGCTTTCATCTAGTCTCCCATTACATATGTGGCTATCTGTGCATATTTATTGTATGCATTCTATTGGTTTGTGTCTATTAGCAAAACAAGTGTTCATCATTCCTTTGGTGCATCACCTCGTAGTTTAGATTTGTTTTAATTTCGTATTCATTCTATCCATGTCTCCTTGGTAAAGTTTAGATTAGGATTAAGAAAAGATCCTCTACAAGCTCCACGCATGCACTGGATAGATGAATAAGGAACCAACCATTAATTTGGATAGCTTTTCCATTTTGCAAGGTCCCACACCTTGGGAAAGTTCAATGTTATGCAATCACACCGAATGAGTCGCCTTAGAAAAGTAAATCTTTAGAACTCATCTGGGGGTCTTTGTGATTTTGCATTAACGGGAAGATTTTAAGATCCGTCTCGAAATTGGAAATCAGCATTAAAATCCAAAAAAATAGAGAAAATTGGGGAAATGCCAAAATGTCTTAGGAGTACAAAAGCAACTCACCGAGTTGTTTGGCGAAGTCGATATCGACAAGCGAGCTAGTTAGATGCATCAAGATATGCATGATCTCGAGTTGTGTTGTAACAAGTTGAATGGTGTGTCAGTCCATGAGTATCTCTTTAATATATGTGGATGAGACATGTTTAGCATTGCACCATGGCGTGGATAAGATGGCTCATTGAGCTAGCTCGAAAAGCTCGAGGTTCGTAACAATGTCGACGAGGTTGGAGGTGGAAAGCAGATTCTACGCGTAGGAACTCATTTCGGCATGTTCAATGATGATTGCATGTGTCTTCCACAACCCACATACATCAGTGAATTTCTCGAGTGTCAACGCATAGTATTGGGTGAAATTTGATGTCGGGCATGCACGTTGGGAATGCAAGTGGGGTTAGCACCACGATGAGTTATGCATTGTGTGTTGGGCAGAGCCCGAACCCCGAGAAGCATGTCGCTAATGTCGAGAAAGTGAAATTAGAAGAAAATGAGTATAAAGCATGTCGGTGAGTTAGTGTTATGTGCATATGGGTTCCGTAACTTGTAGGCATCAATGAGTTGCTTGGGGGTCAACGTATGCATCGTGCAAGTCACCGAGTATCGGGTCGACGCGAACGCGGAGGAAATGTTTCGGGTTTCGTGTTGGTAATACATGGTGGCCAAGAAAATATGTGGATGTTATGAGGTGTTAGGAGGTTTCGCATCCACAATGCACATTAAAGGGTCATGAGCCAAATAGGAAGCGGGGCTGCGGCGTAGGAGCATGGGGGAGCGCAGTGAATTTTGTGACATGTCAAGTGAGTCCCGAGCCCATGGAGCAAGGGATAAGGCACCGAGTTATTCAATTAAAATGTAAATTGGATCCCACCCCACCATGTATGATCTAAATGGCAAGTCATAGGGTGAGCTTTCCAAACCAACATTGAATGCAAGGGGCTCATGTAGGTGGAAGGAGACCCAAAAAGTGACCTAGACCAAAAATGTGATAACTTCCATTGTACTCCATTGTTTTTCACAAAATTATAGTCATTGAAAAGGTGATTCATACCCCCATCTCATGGAATGATAAAAAATTGAGATTTGGTGGGTTTGGTGAGAGAAAAAGTAGGGATGAAGTTCCAGGACAAGTTAACCATACCCATGTACCAAAATGGAGTTAATGAAGGCATGGAGGCCCATTTTCTTCTCCCACAAGCTAGAGTATATGGTGGTATGGTTTTTTCAAGTTAGACCATCCTTTTTGCAGGTGAAATGATTGTTTTTTTAGGTGGTGTAAACAATATTTTGGGTTCCTATCCTTCTCTCTCATCCATTCTTCTTATATATTGTAAAGAGGGGCATTTTTCAAAGAGTTGGACATTTTTCTCAATGTTTCTCTCTTCTTCTTCTCCTCTAGATGGGAATAGAGCTTCAAGACTTCACTTTTGGGCCTTGTAATGGTGAATCATGCCTCCTATCTAAATTTTTATGTATTTTGCAAACTATAGGAGCAATAAAACTTGTGTTTTGTGATAATCTCTTTATCCTTGCATGGTTTTTGTTGTTCTATCTTGCCTTTCTTCATATTACAGGTATGTTGTGCATTTCTTTATTCCCATTACATGATCAAATGTTTTTGTGTTTAAATGAAATGGTGTATTGTGTGTAATCTTGGTTTGTGATGCTTGTTCATCCTCTCCATGCTCACCTTTCTCCATTCTCATGCATTGTGGATTGTTCAACACCCCATTTTCCTAGTGCTATCACCTCTATAGTGTAGGATTTATCTCTTTCACCCTTTCTCCTTTTCCCCAGTCCTTGGAAATCATAGATTAGGATTAGATAGGTTTTTTTTTACATTAGGAGTAGTTTAGTGCTAGGATTAGGTAGAGGAACCAACCTTCTCTGGAGGGCCATCTCAAGTTCACAAGTCCCACAACTTGAGAGATGGTCTAATGTTAGCAAGAAGTAGGGATCTATCATTACCATATATCATGGTGTTATTTATTTGTTATAATAATATTTTTGAGTGTGGACTTAGTTTTCAATGCAAAAATTTTCAATTTTTCATGCTAGACATTAAAGATGACAACAAACACATATACATGTATGAAGCAAGCTAAACCAAATTCAAAGCCATGTCTCTCATTTTATAGACCTTTCTAGTCAAGCCAAGCCAAGCCAAGCCAAAGAAAAACATTGCCAAATTTTTTAAGGGACAAAAAGAACCAACTAACATTTCCAAGCACAACACAATATATCACAATAATGAAGGGTACATTCTACCATATTTATAGTTATTTTTGCGATCTTTTTGTCTAGAGATATGGGGGCAAGATAGCGGTTGGATTAGATTTGTAAACATGATCGCACATACACTAAGAGAGATACATTACATTTTCTCCTATCATCGAGGGGATGTAGTGTAATGCATGGATCAAATCAAAATGGGTTGACTCACCAAGTTTAGTCCAACTCCACCACACAAGTTTATCTCCTTTTGTTATCTAATTATGTTCATGCAATGGTAGTGCATGAATATATAGTTTCCATCTATTATAGGTCACTATAGGGGTGTCACACATTTGTAAACCCTAGAATCAAACAATGAAACACATTTCCATGCCAACGATGATCATTAGAAGTTGTAGAGTGAAGAGCACCGCTCATTTTTTTCTGTAACAACAATCAATCTTCTTAATAATTCATATGTAAATCATACACATATATATAGGAATATGGTTCCTATAATATAGGAAACATTCTGTAAAAATACCCTATTAAGTAGGTTATTTAAAAAACCTACGTAACAAGCAAGAATATCTAACTATGATATATTGAGTTGTTTACAAAAACTCGTCATATTATTTTACTAATATGATTTACACAATTACTCCATGTGAGTATGAACATGGGGAAAACAACATTTCAACCAAGAATTATGTTGTTCCATAGCTTGCACATGGTATTGATACTCAACACTGACTATGGGAACAAAATCATCCATGAATAGGGGCCCATCAACCTATCCAAGTGAATACATGAATTAGGACCCATCAACCAATTCACATCAACCATTAAGTCAATTTTATCAAGAACACTTCCTGTTATAGTATCAATGGTACAAATCTCCACATCATCATCATAGGGGAAACAAAAACACTATACTGCACATAGGAATAAGGATGCTCATCTTTTCTTATTCATCACACACATCAAAAGGTGTCACTAAAGCAGTTTGTGGCCTCTGAGGTAGTGATGAACTTGAGGATGTTGATTGTCCTCTTGCCTCTGTCGCATCCATCCTCCAATAGCATTTCTAACTCATCTTGATCTGGCTTTGAGGATCAATTACAACTCATACATCGATTCCACCGAAAATGCATCCATAAGGCATTTTTTTAATAATGTTTGAATCCATAAGACAACTATACTTAAACGACATGAAAATGTGACTATTACAATTTTGACAACTTTAACGTTGAGACTTAATGATTTTTAAAAATAATTCACAAACTTAAATAATTAATGACATAAATAATATTTCAAAAATAAAAGTGACAATTATTTTATGAAAAATGTGTCCTAGAGACTTAATTAGACAAATAACAAACTCTAGACATAAAAATGACATAAATATTATAATTTAGTCACTTTTAATGACTTTCAACAAACTATGGACTGACATCTAAACACATAACAACAAAGAAACTAAAACCACATATAATGATTTATCAATTATCAAACTTATGAGTGACCTAACCTATAAAAAATATAACATTGACAAAGTTGACATCCATTATTTTATTACCACTTTTTACACCTCGGACTTTCCAATCCACGTGTAATGGAGACTTATGCAAATGAGTATGCCTGTCATCCAAATCTCAATGCAACTGTCTTTGAGGAGAAGGCTATGAAATTGCCAAATGGATTTAAGGTTCTAATTGTGAGGATCTTGGCATTATTGAGGAGCATCAAATAGAGAAAGATCTCAAGGCAATGAATGGTGATCTCATGAGAGCGTCAATGCAAAGTACTCTAGAAACAATTAGATATAAAATTATCTGAAGTATTGAATACCATTGTAGAAAATGAACAAGATGGCCCCAATAATATATCTATTTTACTACCTCTGTTGACCAACGTGATCAGATGCTTAGGAGGTGGAAGCGCTAAATATCCCCTCATTTGATAAATGTAGTGGACGGACCCAGTTTGGTCAAACCACCATCATAATGTGGATATAATGTAATGCATTCCCAAATTATGTGTGGACCAAGCTCCTGGGATATCTAACCACATTTGACAGTGTAGAGTTGGGACGATCACGTCATAGATGGAGAATGCAAGCACCGGGAGGGATTGAATTTGACTAGGGCTTGGTGTATCACGATCCACAATCCTCTCGTAATGTTCATAAACAACTTTGTAATTTTCTCAAACTTTGTAAATTGTTCAAATTATGTAGACGACCATGAGTCACCTATACACGAAGTGGAAATATTCACGAACCACGACATATATGTTAGATATTTCGCAACAAATTTGACAACATCCATCCTTATTCACATGCACGAGAACAATTCATTGCTCTAATACCAAATGAAGAGCACCACTCATATTTTTACAGAACAAAAATCATTATTCTTAATAATTCATATATAAATCACACACACACACACACACACACACACACACACACACACACACACACACACACACACACACATGAATATGGTTCCTATAATATAGGAAACATCCTCTAATGAATTACACTATTAAGTAGGTTGTTTAAACAACCTACGTAACAATAAAGAATATCTAACTATGATATTCATCTTTTGAGGAAAATTAATAACACTTTCTTGGTCCTAGTGCCGAAAATTACTGGAGCTAAAGAAGTTAAGGATTTTAGACCAATAAGTCTTTGTAACACCAGTTATAAATTATTGACTAAAATCATAGTTGGTAGGATTATAATGGTTCTTTCAAACTTCATCTCGGGAAATCAAGGGGATTTTGTTCCAAGAAGGAAAATCATTGACAACATTATTGTGATTCAAGAAGCCATCCATTCCATTGAAATATCTAGTAGATCAGCTATGTTTCTTAAGTTGGATATGCATAAAGCCTATGATAGGATTACGTGGTCTTTCCTCCAGGATATCCTATTAAAGGTTGGTTTTGATAACATTCTAGTAAATATGATAATGACATGTATATCCACTGCTAGTTATTTAGTTTTGGTGAATGGTAAACCGGAGGGTTTTTTCCAAGCGGTAGAGGTTTGAGACAAGGTGATCCTCTTTCACCTTTCCTTTATGTTATAATGGATGAATCTTTGAGTAGAATATGTCAACATGCTATGCTTTCTAACTGTATCCAGGGTATAAAAATCTATAATGGTCTCCCCTCTATCTATCTCAATCAGTTTGTGGATGATAATTTTATGATGGGTAAGGCCTTTGTCCATGAAGCCTCCAATTTTAAGGTGGCTCTTAATGATTATGAATTGGTTTCAGGACAGATGGTTAACTTCCATAAAAGTGTTGTTTTTTTCATCAATGTGGAGAATCAAGTTCAATCCAGATTAGCATGTATCTAGGGTGTAGGATTAAGCATTTTCCAGATTCTTATTTGGGTATGCCCCTGATCCAAAAGAAGCCTGACATTTCGGTTTTGAATACTCACTATTTGGAAAGAGTAAATAGTAAACTTTTATCTTGGAAAGGTCTCTTTCTTTCTCAGCTAGTAAGATTCAATTGCTTCAAAGCTCCCTTCAAGGTATACCCATTTATGTGATGTCACTTTTCAATCTCCTGCTAAAATTATTGGGTCCTTGGAGAAAATCTAGAAGAGATTCCTTTGGATGGGTGTTGTGGAGAAGTTTAAATTCCCTCTTGTGGCTTGGGAAAAATTCACTAAACCAAAGCTTTGTGGGGGTTTGGGGTTAAAAATATATCTCTTATGAATGAGGCCTTGATTGCTAAAGTTGGTTGGAGGATTGCTAGAGAGGAAGGTCTCTGGGTGGAAATCATAAAGATGAAATATTTATGGAATATAGGTAGAATGGAGTCCTTTTTTAATCAAGACAATATTCCTAGAGGGTCTTCTTTTTGGAACTCTTTTGTGGCCTCTAAATAAATCTTAACCAAAGGTACTTTGTGGGAGATAGGAAAAGGTAATAGAATCAATTTCTAGTATGATAGTTGGATTGAGGATTTCCCCTTAGCTAACCTAGAAATATGGAAAAGGGTTGCTTAGTTCTATGAGGAAAAAGGAAAATTTTGGATAAGAGACTTTTGGATTTAGGAGGATACTGTTAGGTGGGAAACCATTGATCCTCCTCCAGAATTTGATGGAGATATCCAACCCTTTTGGGTTCTCAACAAGAAATTAAGGGATTTCCATATCCCCATTTTTCAGACCAAGGAGGACTCCATTAAATGGAAAGAGGAAGATTCGGGAATTTTCTCTGTCAAATCTACCTATATGTTAAATTTCAAGGATGATCTACAAAAATACTATTGGGGTAAGATTTGGGTGAAGGATCTTATCCCTAAGGTTAATATATTTTACTGGTTGGTTGTCCAAAATAGAATTCTGACTGTGGATAATCTCAGGAAAAGGGAATGAAGCTACCCAATAGATGTTCTCTTTGCAGGAAAGAGGAGGAAAATGTCAACCATCTTCTCCTTCACTGCTCCTTCTCCCATGATGTTTTTGCTTCCATTCTGGATCTGTTCAATATCCAATGGATTTTTCCTTTGACTATTGAGGACTGTTGTTTTCAATGGGAGAGTCCCTTCTGCTTTCCCATCTTGGTCTGGGCCTGGAATATTTCCCTCCCTCACTTTTTTTGGGGTTTATGGAAGGCTAGGAATGATTGTATCTTTTGGGACCAGAAAGCTCTTCTCTTGAAAGTTAAAAGAAAATTTTTGGCAGCCATCAAGGAAAATATCAAACTCTTTAAAGGTAAGACAAAGAAACCCTGCCTGAAAGGGGAGCAGAAAGTTCTTGATAAGTTCCTTGGACCGGTGGAATTACACAATCCTAGAAAGAGCTCCATTTGGATCAGCCTAAGAAAAATGTTGTTAAGATAAATTTTGATGGGGCATCTAAAGGGAATCTAGGTCAAGCTGGGGGAGGTGGAATTTTAAGAAACAGTGAAGGTGAATGGTTGTTTGTTTATGCTAGGCCATTAGGACGGAAAACAAACAATATGGCAGAAGCTAGAGATCTCCTTTGAGGGTTTTGTTGGCCAAAGAAAAAGGTTTCAAGGACATCCAGATTGAGGGTGATTCACTCATCATTATTAATGCTCTTAACAATAAGGGATCCATTAATTGGCCCTTAAGAAATATCCTCAATGATGTTAAGGAAACTTTAAAATGTTTTGTAAAGGTTTCTTTTAATCACACTTTACGTCAAGGAAATAAGTGTGCGGATAAGATGGATAATTACAGAGTTCATAGTCATGATTATAATATCTGTTGTAAAGGAGATTATTTGCCCATGGACATTAATGAATTCATTATTAGAGATAGAGGGCACTAAGTTTGATGATGTTGACACAAGTGATCTCGATACTATGATAGCTTACGGATTAAGATCTATTTCTCGGGTTTTGTTGGCGTGAAAGGAGGTCTCCGAATTTTAGAAGTGTTAGAAACGGGGAAGTTAGGTTTTGTAAAGATGGGTGGTGATAGAATCACGGTTGAAGAACCCAAGCAAAAACATTGAAGCTTTTAATCAACATTTGTGGAACAAGATTAAGAATGGGGTTTCAATAATTTCATTGCTAAATTTCATGGCCATGACCCTTCCCTAATAAAGGACTTTGGCAGAGCTTGGAAAGAGGAAAATTTCAAGGTCAGAGGAATGGAAATTGAGGTTTCAGAGTCCACCATTGCCCTTCATGACCGAGATGAAAATGTACGGGCTCAAAAATTTTAAGGATAGAACCTACAGAGAGCATGAAATTCAAGTCATGGGTAAGGAAAGGTGTTCTTTCTTTCTTGATGGTATTTCTAGGTCATGTGTCCCAATAATATGGAGAGAAGTGTGCCATCAAATCATGAAATATATCACTCTGGAAGGTAAATATGAAAAATCTATACTCATCATATGACCCTTCGAATATGTTTCATCATAAGGTCATGGTGAGCATTCCTTTTTCATGTTTATGTCTTTGAACAATTCTCATGGCGTTAAAGAAAGAGAAGGCAAAGATTCCTTTGCATGAAGGGCTCATCCTCGTATTTTTAAAATGGGAAACCTATTCGAACTCTTCACTAGAAGATAAGGTGGAGGATGATAATATTACTCTTGTGGAATGCCTTACGTAACGGGAAATCTGATTAAAGAGCTTAATAATACTCACATTGTGCTTGCCCCAAAAAATTTGGATGCAAAAGACTTCAAAGATTTCAGGCCTATCAGTTTGGTGAATGTCATTTATAGGATTTTCACAAAGATTCTCACCACTCAAATGCAACCTATTCTCAAGGAGATCATTTCACAGCAGCAGAGCGGATTCATTCAAGGAAGAATTATCCAAGATGGGATTATCATGGTGCATGAAACTATACATTCTATGGATAAAAGTAAAAAGGTGGGGATGGCCATCAAACTTGACATGCATAAAGCTTTTGACAGGGTCTCCTGGAGATTCATGGATGAGGTCCTATCCAAATTTGGTTTTCAAGGCAAATTCAGAAAAATCATCCACTCTTGCATCTCTACCTCTAGATTCTCTGTGGTTGTTAACGGGGAACCTGTGGGTTTTTTTGCCAGTAATAGAGGTATACGACAAGGCGACCCAATCTCCCCTCTTTTATTCATTATTATGGCTGACAGTTTAAGCAGATCTATATCCAAAGCTATTGACATTGGCATGTTAAAAGGCTTTCCTCCAACTACTGGAAATCAGCCCTCCTCTCATCAGCAGTTTGCTGATGACACTCTGCTGCTTCTAATGGCTTCTATTATTGAAGCAAAGGCCATTAAAACTATCCTTAGATTTTATGAGGAAGCCTCAGGACAGAAAGTTAATTTTGACAAAAGCTCTATTTACTTCTTCAATACTCCTGAGGAGAGGCAAAGAAAGATTGCTAATATTCTTGGATGTACCATTAATTCCCTACCAGCTACTTATTTAGGGTTACCTTTAAGTATTGGCAAGATTTCTATGGAAGTATGGAATGATCTTATTAAGAGATTTCAAAGAAATTTGGCAGGATGGAAAGGAGCCGTTCTTTCAAGTGCAGGTAAATGCCTTTTGGTTAAAAGCACGCTCCAAAACTTGCCTATTTACATATTATCTATGTTCAACATGCCTACACTGTTTGTGTGAACAAAAGTATTGAGAAGATTCAAAAACACTTTCGTGGCACGTGATCGAGGAAAGATTCAGATATCATCTTGTGGCTTGGGAACAAGTTTGTAAACCTAAGAGTGGGGGTTAGACATCAAAGATATCAAGCATATGAGTCGCCTCTTTACCGCAAAATTAGGATGGAGATTGATAAAAGAGAACAGACCTTGGACAGAGCTGATTAAGATCAAATATCTTTCAAATCAGAACAAAATTTCCTTCATTTATGATCAGTCCCTTCCGAATGGTTCCATTTTCTGGAACAACCTTCTTCGCAGCAGACACATTCTCTTTCAGGGATGCAGCTGGAAGCTTGGAGATGGGCAAAGCATAAACTTCTGGACCGATAAGTGGACTGATTCTAACTGGATTTCTGCTTATGATCATATGAAGGACAACTTAATTGCAAAATATGGTCACAAAATCCAGGGATACATTGAGAGGGATGGAAACAAAAGAAAATGGAAGCAGCTAAAAGTGGAGAATGATAGTATCCAGGCTGATATTATATCTCTCCAGAATCAACTTGCCCTAATCCATCTAAGTAATCAAAATCTTAAAGATGAGCTCATCTGGAAGGATTCTTTTGATGGGGATTACACTGTTAAATCAGGATATAATTCTGTCTTTGCATCCATGGAAAGCGAAATCAAGTGGCACAAGTTATGGATGCCGGAGCTAACCCCTAGAGTGAACTTCTTTTGGTGGCTAGTTATTAATGGCAAGATCCTAACTAATGATAACCTCATCAAGAAGGGATTCATCATGCCAAATAGATGTTGCATGTGTCAGCAAGAGGCTGAAGATATAAAACACTTATTCCTCCATTGTGAGATTGCTTCCAAAATTTGGCAGCTTGTTTTTGCAAAATTCAATCTGAAATGGATTTTTCCCCTTACCTGCCTTCAGACTTGGGAGCAATGGAGCTCTCCATTTAAACATTGCATGGTGAAAAGACTATGGCAACTTGTTCTGCCACACACTATGTGGAGAATTTGGAAGGCTCGTAATGATAGTATTTTCAGAAGCAATAGACAAGCTTGTAACAAAGTTTATAAGGAAATAATCATTGTTGTGCAAGATAATATTGCTAGATTCAATCCCCCTAAAAATAGACTCTACCCGGAGAATGAAGAATGCATCCTAACTGATTGGAATATAGCCACTATCAGTAGAAATAAAAATGGTACTGACAGAAACAAAGTCCGATGGATTAAACCCCCCAATGATTGGCACAAATTAAATTTTGATGGGGCCTCAAAAGGCAATCCAGGCGATTCTGGTGGTGGGGGAATCATCAGGGATCAAAGAGGCTGCTATGTTGCTACTTTTTCTAGGAGAATGGGAAGACAGACTAACCATTATTCCGAAGCCATGGCGGCTCTTTGGGGTATTAGACTTGCCAGAGATTGCAATATTCAAAATATCATAATTGAAGGTGATTCTCTAAATATTATAAATCTTCTGAATAAAAAACAACAGCCCAGTTGGTCTATCAGGGATTATATTGAAGAAGCTATAGAAATATGCAAAAGCTTTGTTAATGTCCACATCACCCATACTTATCGGGAAGGAAACAGGGTTGCCAACAGCTTGGCTAACTTAGGAGTGAATAATTCCTTTCAAACTTGGATGGCGCAGGATGTTCACCCGCACATGTCAATAAAGCCATCATCATTGATCTTCATGGCTGTGAAAATTATGAATAACGGTTGTTTTATGGATGCTAATGAGCAGATCCCCAAGTACATGATGATGACATCACAAAAGATTTGGATGATTGCTGCGATGTGTGCGGATTGGATTGCCATCATTTCTTGGCATGGGAGGAAAGCGGGGGAGAAGGGCAATAATAACAAATGCTACATTATTATTAAGTCGAGCTTTCACGGGAGGAACAGATTCAAAAACCAAAAGCACCGCTTGGCCTATCCCGCACATTGCAAGTTTTTTTACCGTTAAAAATAGGAATAGTAACAGAGTAAACATGGGGGGTCCGCCATGCAAGACCGAGCCGACCCACAACCCTGAGTGGAAAGAGAACATGAAGCTTTGGGAGTACCTGCAAATCGGGGGCTGTTGAATTTCATTGAGAGGATCCAAGGCTTCGATCAAGACGTCTCCATCAAATTCGCCAAGGGTTGGAAGAACAGAATTGTCAAGTACAATAACATGAAAATGGAAATTACAGAAGAGCTCATAGCTCAGGTCACTGGTCTCAGCTTGGAAGGTGCAAAATTTTTCAACAAGAAAGTCGACAGGGAGGTTAAAACCAAGAAATTTCTGGAAGAGGGAGAGAACCTTGAGTTTGTAACTGCTGGCCTCAAGGTGGAGTCGATCCCTGCACCTTTTGATGAACTTGCCAAAATGGTGGTAAGGTATGTTACCTTAGAAGGAAGATATGTGACTATCCCACACAAGCATCTGATTTTTCTGAATCATTTTCGTAGAAATAACATTATTAGTTTTCCTCATTATCTGATCAACTCCCTGGAGAAGTCTATAAGGGAGGTGCAAAATCACTCTAGGGTTGTCCCCCTGCACCAGGGCCTTATACTCCTCATTCACCGCCACTTTTCCAGTTGCCCTCCCATGAACCCCATCCCACCTCCCTCCTCCACACCCCCACCTACCCATACTGCTCCCACTCCACCCCTGCCAAAAAGAAAGCATGATGATGTGGGCTCCAGCAAGAAAAGCAAGAGCCTAAAAACTAGAATCCCTGCCTCCCAACGTGTCCTTAGGAGCCACAAGGACTTAGAACTTGCTGAAAGCCTCCTGCATATCAGCATGCCTGTGGAGAAGCCCAAGGAGGAGGATTTGCTGGAGAAGGTTGACAGATTGGAGAAGGAGATTCAAGAGCTCAAAGGGGCTCTTAAGAACATGGAGAAAGCCAAAGGTAAAAGGATCCTGCAAGGTGAGGAGGAAGAGGGGGTCATTGATGAAGTCTTCAAGAAGCTGCAGTCCCTTGATGGCAGATTGGGGAATGCCAAAAGCCGCAATGACTGTATTTTGTTTCTGCCCTAAAAAGCATCTATAACTTCATTGAACAACACGTCCACAGTGTTTGCAGCTTAAGTGGAATCAATGAAGATATATGGGGCCCTAAAGAAAATAGGGACATTGCAATCTCCCAAGCAGACATGAAGGACCCCTCTCAGGCCACAGCCATTGCCTTTTTCATGTCACTGTAGGCCATCAAGGCCAAGATTGTGAGCCCTCAAGTAACTGGCCGATGTGCTATTGTTTTTTTGGCCGTGATCGCCGCATCATAGTGGTTCTTGAGTTGTTTTTGAATGGAGCTTGTATTTTATTTCTCTTTTGGTTTCTTTTTGAACTTGTCTCTTTGCTCTGGATCTTTTACATTTAGATCCACTCTTCACCTTTATTGTAATATCTGGTTGGTTGAGCCTTTCTTAGTTGACTGTTTTGCCCTTCTCTGGGCTGCTTTTCTCATGTTTATTATCTGGCTTTTGAGCCCTTTTGTACACAGGGTATAGTCCCTTCAAAACTATTTTCCCTTAAAAAAAAAAAAAGATGAAGGCTGGAAATGTAAAAATATGGGGGAGGACTCTAAAAAGGAGAAGAGTGAGGAAGGTAGTGGTGAAGCGAGCACCTCGAGAAAGATGGGTTGTGATGGAAATTTTAAGGACTTCGAGGAGTGGAGTAGAAAGGTGGAGTATTTAGAGGGGGTGATTCAGGTGATGGAGGAAACCAATGTTGGTCAAAAGGAAACCATGTTGGATTTCATTAATGTTTCTAAGAAAATTGTCACATGCCCGGTGAAGTCCAAATAAAAGGTTCGGAGCTGTAATTTGTGTCAAAAATTGAGTGATAGGTTGGAAGGGATGGAGGAAGGCACTAAAAGGAGGAATTTCAATTTGTGCATCAGTAGTTCTGAGGACAAGATGGAGGAAGACATGAATGACAAGGGTACTGAGGGTGTTGTGATCAAAGAAAGTCATGCTGGAAGTAGTGAAGTTTTTCCTAAAAATTAGCTGGGTATTTCTGGATTGTTGGAAGAATTTTGGTGAACTTTTGCAGCTTGATGTTTTAGGGATGGTTTTTTTTCTCTGTTTTACTCTCTGTCCTTTTTGGTTTAAAGTCTTGATCTTCATTGTCTGAGTTAAGCATGTTTAACTCCTTTTGAGGAATTTTTGTTTCTTTCTAGCTCGTTGGTTCTTGTTCCTCTTTTAGAAGGCCCATGGGAGCTGATCCCTATTTTTACCTTATCTAATAAAAATATCTAACTATGATATAATGAGTTATTTACTTACAACTCGTCATATAATTTTATTAATATGACTTACACAATTACTCCATTTGAGTATTAAAATAGATAATTCCTACCACAGAGCATCAAAATTCCCCAATCCAAAATTGTACAACTTGAGACTAAACCGTATTATGCTCTAAGACAAGCCATATGGTTCCATACCAACTTATTTTGTAGTCACAATTCTAGATAGATTCACTTCCAAGTCCTTTAGAATTAAAATTTATAATATAGTTTAAATTAAAGGTTTCCAAAAATTAGAGAAAATACAAGTTTTAGAGAATTCAAGAGCATGGGAGATGCTAAAAGCATATGCATGTTAGAAGAGAATAGACAATTTGTAACCATGTAAATACCGACATTGTTAGAATTAGTATCAAAGGAGAGACCAAAGTTGTTGAACCTTGTATGTGTATAATAAAGGTACTAGTATTAGCAATTAGAATTAACATGTAAAGGTTCTTAGGAATCAAAGTGATAGGAACCCGTATTTAGAATTCTATTAGTTGCATCGCTCATGGAATTATTTATAATGTATAAGTGTGTATGGTCGGACCAATAGGCTTACAAATACAAAGGCCTATCTTTCATTCACAAGCATGTTCATTCTATTTTTTAGAAAAAGAAAAAAATCCACCCAATGAAACCTCAAAAATTTAATATCAACTTTTTTCAATTAATGAAAATGAACCATTTTAAATTCATGTGGTCTAGACAACTAGTTTAGAATGTATGTGTGTGTGCATGTATATATGTTTATATATATGTACACATACATACACTTATACACACACATATGTGTATGTGTGTATATATGTATATATGTGCGTGCACACACACACATGCAGCACACATGCATGCACGTGTGTGTGTGTGTGTGCATGTGCGTGGATATATTATAAATTGTGTGTGTGTGTGTGTGTGTGTGTGTGTGTGTGTGTGTGTGTGTGTGTGTGTGTGTGTGTGTGTGTGTGTGTGTGTGTGTGTGTGTGTGTGTGTTTCTCTTTTCAAAATATTTTTTGTAAACTAAATAAAAATATTATTTAACACTTAGTTATTCATAAGGATTAGTTTTTTATCCTCTAATCATTTTGATTCATAATAAATTTGTAAATTTTTGGTCAATTAGATAAAACATTTTGACTTTCTTATTGAATACAACTATGTCATAACTTTGGCATTACCCATCACTTCTCTCACAAAAATAAACAAATGATAAACCGCTACTATCATTAAAAACCCTTGTTGTGAGGCTTGGAATTTGACAATCACTCTTACGTGTCAAAAGGAAAATTGATGACAAATTAATTATTTAGCTATTTTTAAAAAAAGTTACAATTTACTTAACATGATATTTTTCAAAACTTCATAATAATAATTTTTGTGTTCTATTTATAGCTACATCCATCTCAAATAATATGCATTCCAACTCAAATACCCATAACTAATTACACATATCCCAATATATCTCCACAAACAAATGAATTCTAAGTTATAATGAAATCAATACAAAAAGAGAAGAAGACAACAATTAGATATACAAACAAAGGAGATGCAAACTAAAAACCAATGAGATTTTTATGAAAATATAGAAGATAATAGAAAAATATTGTGACGAATGAAGAAAAATAATATATTTTGAAAAATTCAAAAGAAACAAAATATTCTAAAATTTACTCTTACAACTAATAACAAGTTCTTGACATTTATGGGTTAATTTTTTTCTAAAAACTCTTTTATTTCAAGTATTAAAAAAATTATGAAAAATATCACTCTATTTTTTAATATTTTAAATGTAAAAATATAAAAAATATTTGAAATCAAATAATTATCATGAATGTAATTTTTAATATTTTTTAACTTCTTATAATATTATATTTGAATATTTAAAAAATAATATTTACATACATTGTTAATTGTCGATATGAACTATAAACTAAGTAGTTTGAATAAGTGTTTATTGATTAAATCCATTCCACCAAATTTGTTATGCCCGATCTCCACTTCATCCTTTGTTATTTCGTATCTGTTTCACAAACCAAAAACTAGCGTGCATAAATTGTCCCTCAATCGCCTAACAATAACATATTGAATATGTGTTTATTAGGGTTTAGAAGAAAAAAATGGAAGACAATACATCAAGAGAAGTAGGGAAGAGGAGGAGGAGGTGGTGGTGGTGGTGGTGGAGGCAGAGGAGGATGAGGAAGAAAAATACAATGATGTAGGTTTTGCAAGCATTTATGAGCCTTTCATCACTACAAATGGTGCTTTCAATAAAATTGAGCAAAGACTTTGACCCTAACATGACACTAATCTCCGCACAAACACATCGTCGGTTGTATCCCTAACCTTTTGAAACTTTTTCTTGTTATGGTGGCCAAAAAAGTAAAATAACAAAATATAAAAGCTCACTCAATTATTGACGAGTGTTCTTGCATTGCTTGTTTTCCCCCTTTAAGATCAAATTTCACTCACATGAATAATATGCACAAACTTAAGACGATTAAGTGGATCACAAATAGTAGTTATTATTTGGGTAGGAATAATCTACAGATGTTTTTTGGTTGGGAACAATTTGAGACGTGGAAAAGGTGTGGGCCATGCAAGGTTTTAATTCACACATTTTTATTCCTGACTTTCCATTCATTCCTTCACCTTATCTCGCAAATAAAATGTTGTGCACATAAAACACTTGATGCCATAAAGAGTAAAATAGCAAAATAGAAAAGATCAATCGATGGATAAAATCTTCCTTTCATTCCTATGTCGAATCCCTGAGGGGATCAATTATTGATGGGTGGTCTAGGGTCACCTATTTTTTCTACAATAATGTATGTTGTATTTAGATTTTTGGAATGATTTTATTGTATTTGTTGTATCATTGTCGATAATGCTTCTTGACGGACCTAGAGATAAACCCTAATCCCAAAAATATGAGAAATTGCTACCTTTCAATTATACACCCACTACACATCTTCTTGTCTATGTTATGTCCCATGAAACGTGTTGATCCAAATATGGATTTGAAGATACCCATTTCTATGTATTCTCCATATTTAATACTTGCTCTATAGATTCTCAACTAGTTCTTTCTTCAGGAGATGGTCTAGTCAGGTTGGGGTCATTCGGACGCCTTCAAATGGTGTCTCGAGGCCATCGTTGTTCACATTGTGGAATTTTCGAGGGTGTGACGGTTACATGAAACTTATCTAGTGGTTACGTAACCACCACTCTTCACAGAGAGATGGTTTCTGACAACCGCTGGTCATATGTCAACGATGGTCCGTCCATGATGGTTCCTTAATTTGTGATCACAACAATTGAAAATGTTTGAGCTTCCAAAACAATTTTTTCATCTTTCCAAGCATCATGGGCAAAGCAACTATAAATACAAGTTCAATTCTTCATTCTAGCAAGTTATTTTGAGTGAATTCTAGTGTGAGAAAAGAGGAGAAGTTGGGATTTTTTTTTTTTTTGTTCATTGAGAGTGAGTTCTTCATTGTTGAGAAGTTGTGAGCAAGAAAATAAAATTAGGAGTGTGAATCCTTCTTGAATGCCAATTATTGGCAGTACTTTGTATTTTTGGATAATTACATAGTGGAAGGGAAGCAAATTTACTTAACCACCTTTGGATTTTTCTCGATTGAGTTTCTCCGGATTAATCTTGTCTCCTTCTCTCTCTTTTCTCAATTTTGCAAAGTATAGTTGTGTTTAATTATGCACATTATATTGGCTAAAAAAGAACTTAATGAATCTTACATTAATTTTCACAAGCACAAGATCTGTTTATTGTAAGAAATCAATAGGTTTTGAATCAGATTGGTATCAATGTAGTTAATATTTCAGTTTTTGTGTGGTTAACTTGTGTTGAGATTGCAATTAGATGCCCCTTACCTAGAAGGGAAAAGAAAGTGGTGAAGGTATCCTTATTCTTTTTAAGTAGAGATTTCCACAAGGAAGTGGAAGTAAGGAATCGAGACATGGCTCGTAGAGATGATGCGGAAATTTACAAGACCACACAAAATATTTTTCTACTTTCAATTTACAAGACCACACAAAATATTGTTCTACTTTCAATTTGAAAATGACAGAACATGAAGTTAGTGACTGATTCTTTGGTGCTTAGAATTATTTGTAGAGAGAGATAAAGAATTCAAAACCAAGGAAACACACATAATTTTTATCCTAGAAACCCCCAATTTGAGGGAAAACCAGTCGGGAAGGGAAATTGCTCTTTCTTCCCACTTATGTATTGGCCAATTTAAATAATAAGATACAAATTACAATAAGCTGAAGGGAAATCAACAATGTCAACACTTCCCTTCGTACTTTCTTTCTCTGTTCTCACACACACCTTGCTCCTATAATCCAATTCCAACATTGAAGACTTCTTGCTCACTTCTCCCATGAATTGATATCAAACTCCACTTTCTCTCCATGTATTTATAGTTGCTTCTCATGTCCTCTCATGCACTGGAGAATGAGAAGGGTCGTACAGAGGAAGAGACATAGTCTGGACACTCCAAATCCGTGATTATTCGTGGATCTTTTATTTTTCCGTCCATTAGTGACAGGATCGGCTTTGGTGTATGCGGACCAACAAGATTACGCAATTGTCGAGGTGGTTACTATTGGCATAGCAGCTTGTTTAACACAATGAGATCCCTCTCCACCATCAGTTCGAGCTTTTGGTGTGACCAGTTAAGCGCTTGGCAACCCCACACAAAGTAGTGTTGGGATGGGTGACCTCTCGGGAAATTTCCTGTCATTGCCTCCTAATGTTGTTGGGCCTGATTGGGTGTATACCTAGCTCCATCGTGTGGGAGGGTGTTGGCGTAGCAGCTAAATAACATGATGAGATCCCTCTCCACCATCAGTTTGAGCTTTTGGTGTGACGGCAAGTCGTGCGGCTACGATACAGCCAGCGCTTAAGCGTTGCCCCTGAGTAGTTCTAGGATGGGTGACCTCCCAAGAAATTCTCGGTGTCACTTCCTCCTAATGTTGTTGGGCCTGATTGGGTGTATACCCGGCTCCATCATGCGAGAGGGTATTGGCATAGCAATTGATTAACACGATGAGATCCCTCTCCACCATAAGTTTGAGCTTTTGGTGTGACGGCGCAAGTCGTGCGGCTTCGATACTGATAAGTAATTAAGCGCACCATCTCCAGAGTAGTTCTGGGATGGGTGACCTCCTAGGGAAATTTCAGTGTCACTCCTCCTAATGTTGTTGGGCCGATTGGGTGTATACCCGGCTCCATCGTGCGGGAGGGTATTGGTGTAGCAACTAATTAACACGATGAGATCCCTCTCCACCATCAATTCGAGATTTTGGTGTGACGAAAGTCGTGTGGTATCTCATCGTGTTAAATAGCTGCTTATACGCAATACCCTCCCGCACGATGGAGTCGGTATTCACCCAATCAAGCCCAACAACATTAGGAGGAAGTGACACCAAAATTTCCCGAGAGGTCACCCATCCGTAACTACTCTAGAGTGGCACGCTTAACTACCCGGATCTCGATACCAAATGACTTGCCATCACACCAAAAGCTCAAACTTGTGGAGAGGGATCTCATCATGTTAAACATCTGCTACACCAATAGTTAATAATCATCGTTCTATGTAGAGGTGGTTACACAACCGCCTCTCTACATAGAGGGATAATTCTATAACTCTATAGTCTTCTTCTTCGTTCTTCTAACTTTCCTTCTGGTACTGGTTTGTTTTGATGAAGTAGTGTTATTTTAGATCCCTATGGATCACACCTCCCTTACTCAAGAGGATTTTTGTCCCACAAAATCTTAGTGGGGGAGTAGAAGAGGAAACAATTCCCTCACTTGTTCCTTCTAGTACCATCGAGTCGGCCTTGGTGTCTCCCCTTTTAGTCGACCTACCAAGACTCATGTGGATCTCTCATTGTCTCTCTCGGCCTGCACAGAAGCACTACGTCCTCCTCCAATTCGCCTCATGAATCCAAAATGTAATCTTCTATGGAAGGTAGAAACTGAAACTCTTCTTCTTCATCAAGCATGGATGGCTCATATAGGTGCAAGTTCTCACAATTTACTACTGAGTACATCCACATGAATGGTGGCAAATCAAGCCTGAAGGCATTTTCTCCAACTTGCTCCAATATGGTGAAGGGTCCATATCGTAGTGGCTTGAGTTTCCTTGTTTGGCCTTGTAGTCTCTCCTTTCTCAAGTAAAGCCAAAATTTATCTCCAACATGAAGTTTGTGTTCCCTCCGATGTTGATCGTGTCTAGCCTTATACTTGGATTGAGATTTCTCTAATTGTTCTTTCACCTTGAGATGGATTTTCCGGATCCTCTCAATAAATTTCGTTGCTCTAGTCACCTTTGAATCATGTATCTCCCCTTCTTCATGTTTCCCAACTGTTATGTCCAGTGGATTCGTAGGTAGATATCCTAAGCATGCTTCAAATGGTGACTTCATAGTGGATGTGTAAATGTAGGAATGTTGAATGTAGGCTAAGGACTCATCCCAAGTTCATGGATATTTGTTATTATATCCTCTAATCAACTGCACCAAAGTCTTGTTCACCACCTCTGTTTGCCCATCGTATGTGGATGGAAGGTCATGCTCCTTTGTAACTTGGTGTCCATCTTGTCCCACAAAGTAGTCCAAAACTTCCCCAAGAACTTGGAATCTCTGTCAGAAACAATAGACTTTGGCAAGTAAAAATGCACCCATACATTAGCAAAGAAAATTTCAGCTACCTCATATGCTTTTATTGTCTTTTTACATGCCATAAGAACACACATCTTATTGAATATATCTACAACAACATATAGATAATCATGGCCATGTTTAGACATAGGTAGTCCTCCTACAAAATCCATAGAAATATCCTCCCACGGATGAGTAGGGACTAGTAAAGGCATATACAAACCTTCCTTCCTGATTTTAGGCTTGTTCATACAACAAAGTTTACATCCTCTTATGAATTTAGATACTTCTTCTTGCATATTGGGCCAATACATGTACCTTTGCAAGTGGGCCATGGTCTTGCCAACACCAAAATGTCCTGCTACTTTTGAGGTATGTGTTTCCCTCATCAATAAAATCCTTTCTTATTTTGGCACACAAAGCTTCCCCATTGGTAGAGCAACCCATCTTTGAGATAACAATATTCAATACCCATCCTTTCAACCCTTGAGGTCTGCAATTGTTTATATGTCACCCCAAAATATTTGTCTTGAGCATATGCCTCTCTGTAAGCTTCCTTCATGAAGGGCTTAATCTTAGAGATAGTGGCCAAACTGGAGATTTTATCATGTGTGGGCGGCCTAGAAAACATGTCTACCACCAATTATGTGCTAAATTTCTTGTACTTGATCACCAAATGGAATTGTTGAAGGAATCCCATCCATTTGTAGTGCCTTGCCTCTTACTGCAATTTAGACTATGCTTGCAAATATTGGAGAGGTTTTGGTCAATGTGCACAATAGTTTCTTTTCCCAACAAATAATGTTTCCATTTCTTTATTGCCTGAACTAGTGCATACATTTCTTTATCATATACTGAATATCCCTTAACTGCTGAAGTGAAAGTTTCAGAATGATAACATACTAGTTTACCCCTCTGAAGAACACTACTCCCATAACATAATCATTGGCATTTGTCTCTACTTCAAAGGGATGCTGCAAATTAGGAAGAGCAAGTACTGGAGCATGACTAATTTTGTATTTTAATAACTCAAAAGCCTTATCTTGTTCCTTACCCCATTCAAAACCCTTACTCTTTGCAAATGTTGTGTGTAGAGGTGTTGCAATAGTGGAGAAGCCCAGAATGAACTTCCTCATGTATTATATTGCTCCCACAAAACTTCTAGTCTATGTGGCTCCTGTTGGTGTTGGCCAATTGGTGATGGCTTCCACCTTCTTTGGATCCACTCATAGCTCTCCTCCTCCAATCACGTGCCCAAGATAGACAAGTGATTGTTTGGAAAATTCACACTTCTTCATGTTGCATAATGTGATTGTTTCTCTTTGAGAACTGCGTAAGACTTGTTGCAAATATGTTAGATGTTCCTTCCATATGGCACTAAAAATAAGAATATCATCCAGATATACAATGACACATGAATCTATGAATTCCCACAATACATCATTCATTAATATCATAAATGTAGTGGGTGCATTACATAAACGAATGGAAGTACTAACCACTCATACAAACCCTATTTTATGTTGAAGGAAATCTTCCACATATCCTCCTCCTTCATCTTGACTTGGTGATAAACCGACTTGAGATCCAACTTCATGAAGAAATTTTCATGTTGAAGCTATTCCAAGAGATCATCAATATGTGGGAGTGGATATCTGTTATTTATGGTAATATTATTCAAAGCATGGTAGTCGATGCACATCCTCCAAGAACCATCCTTCTTTGGCACCATCACAATAGGAAAACCACATGGCGAGGTGTTTGGGCATATTACCCCTTGGTCCAATAGCTCCTAGAGTTGTTTCTTTACCTTTGTACTCTCCAACAAGGATTGCATATACAACTTGATATTTGGTAGAGGACACTCGACAACTAGTTGAATCTCATGCTCTACCTCCCATTTTGGTGGTAACCCATTAGAGTCTAGAATACTTCTTGAAAATACTGAATAATGCTATCCAAATCCTTCATCCCTTGGTTAGAAATATCTAAAACTTCTACCCCATCTTATTTATCCTTTAATAAAAGTAAACAAAACTGATTATGATTTGCCTGAATCGAGTCTCTTTGCTTGGTTAGCACTTATTATAGAATTTTTGTCTTATGTTATTGTGCTTGGATGTTGTAACTGATTCCATCCTTGACCCATCTATATCGGTTCTCCCTTCTCATGAATGTGGCATCCTTGATATACAAGTAAGAAATCTTGAAAACAACATCAAATGCATCAAGTGGAATTACATCAACTTCCATCACATCTATATAATCAAAATTTATCCCAAACTTGAACTTACATCTTATTGTTAATTGAATTTCTACACCCTTCTTCACCCATCCCAAAGGATAAGGATGTGGATGCTCATAAGTTTCAAGACCAAGATTCTTTACAACTACATCATAAATCAAATTATATTGAGAACCAATATCAACCAAAGCATTTACCTTAGTTCTCTTGATTTGGATTTTGATATGAAATAGCTTACTCATCTCTTCCTCTTGCTCTTGGTTGTTCATGTTGGTGATCGTGCATCCAAGTGTTAGGTTGTGGAACCCTGTTTTCGTGTGTGAAAGTGTTGAAGACTGTACACTAAGAGTACTGTACACTTTCCATAGTTGTCTTGTCGAACAGGGGTCTAGGGGTGGTAGTCCACGAGAAAAAAAAATTGGCCTCAAAAATGTGCATGATATACCGGGAAACGTGATTTTCTCATATGGGTGGGATTTTTGACCCATATGTTTATGGGACGGTTTTGGCCCATGGTTTTGATACCCACAATTTTGTAAAACTACTTAAGCAATTGTCTACTTATGTGGTTTTGTGCATATGGTAGGGTTGATGTAACATTGTAGATGTGTATGAATTCGGGTGTGAATTCTATAGAGTTTGTTGAGCATAGCTCCAAATAGATATGGGTATTGTATTGAGAGAGCGGTGACTTGTAATAAAATATGAGCAAGTGATTCTTGGTGGACGTAGCCCAAATTGGGTGAACCACATTAAATACTATCTCTTTGTGTTGTGTTATTTTTATTCTACACTTTTATTTGAGATCTATAATATTTTTTGCATATTAGTTTCTACTATTGCGATTCTATGAGGGATTGTTCGCATATTTTATCCCTTATTTCCTAACACCAAGCCTCTCGTCTACCTCTAAATCATCCTCTATTTCCACCTCCCGTATGTCTTTACAACTATCATGGATTTTTTGAATCCTTGGTTTGGTTCTTTAGATGCAATTCCAGATGTAACTTCCAACATGTAGTATCAGTATGACCATTGATATCACAATTCTTACAAAAATTCTTAGGATCTTTACAAGTATTCAAAGTAGTGGTAGTTTGTTTACCTTTCCCTTTCCATTTACCTTTGTTACTTGTTTGTCCATGTTCTTTCTTTGGCTGATTTTTTGACTACTTTGCCCTCGACTCTGTTTCTCCTTGCTTATTTTTGTCATCAATATAGTAGGCTTGCACACATGCTTCATTGATATCATTGGGCTTTGTGGAGATAACCTTCCTTCAAAGGTGAGTGTGAAGTCCTCCCAAATACTTGGTCAGAATATCCTCATCCTCCAAGTCCATATTAAACAACATGGCTTGTCTCCAAAACTCTATAGTATAATCATGCACACTTTGACCACTGCCTTGTCTAAAATAATGCCATTTAATCATCTAGTTAGTCTTATGGCCAATAGGATAAAAGTTATCTCTAAGTAATTCTTTAAATTCCTCCCAAGATCTTATAATAGGATGACGTTTCTTCTTTTCACAAGTGGCTAGATGGTTTTCCCACCAAATCAAAGCATGTCCTTCCATTTTGAGACGTGCAAAGGTGATCCTTTATGCCTCAAGTAACATCATGAACACTAAAGTAAACCTCTAATTGTTTTAACCATTTATCAAGCAACTCTGCATCTACTTGTCCTTCAAAGCTTTTTATCTCAACCTTAGTTTCAACTTTAAAAGGAGCATGATCATATTTTACCTTCTCTTTTACAATTGGAGTTTCTTCTTCACGCTCTTCCACATCTTCTTCCTCATCGTGGCTCTTTCCTATGCCAAAATTTTCGGCCAAAGCTCAAACCATTGATTCCATGGAATCTTGATTAACTGAAGCCGTCTTTTTCAGATCTAAAAGTTCTTGTTGGTGTCTATACAACCTATCCATCATGGTTTCCAAAGCATCTCAATTCTACGGACCAAGTTATCTTCCTCCATTTGATCTTGGACCCTTTGTTTCCACTTCTTCATAGATATGTCTAGATCGCAAGGTAAAACTTCTTCACCTTTAGACCTTTTCACTGTCATACAAATCAAAAGAATGAATACCACATTCTGGATAATAATCAGCTCTGATACCAAAATGATTTGTAAACCTCAAGCTTTGGAAATTTACAAGACCACACAAAATATTGTTCTAATTTCAATTTGAAAATGATAAAACATGAAGTTAGTGATTGATTCTTTGGTGCTTAGAATTATTTGCAGAGAGAGATAAAGAATTCAAAACCAAGGCAACACACATATTTTTTTATACCCCCAATTTGAGGGAAAACTAGTCGGGAAGGGAAATTGCTCTTTCTTCCCACTTATGTATTGGCCAATTTAAATAATAAGATACATATTACAATAAGTTGAAGGAAATCAACAATGTCAACACTTCCCTTCTATACTTTCTTTCTTTGTTCTCACACACACCTTGCTTCTACAATCCAATTCCAACACTGAAGACTTCTTGCTCACTTCTCCCATGAATCGATATCCAACTCCACTTTCTCTCCATGTATTTATAGTTGCTTCTCATGTCCTCCTATGCACTAGAGAATGAGAAGGGTCATACAGAGGAAGAGACACAGTCCGGATGCTCCAAATCCATAGTTGTTTGTGGCTATTTTATTTATCCATCCATTAGTGACATGACTATCGGTGTATGCGAGACCAACGGTTACACAACCACCTCTCTCGCACGAAGGGTTGTCACGTAACTCTACACTCTACTCTTCATTCTTCTAACTTTTCCTTCTCAGTAATCTTGGTTTGTTTTGATGAAGTAGTGTTCTTATAGATCCCTATGGATCAACCGGAGAAGAGTGTTATTATAAGTTGCAGTGAATGTGGAAATTTTGTCTAAGGATGTGGGCGGTATTTCCTTGTCCATAGGGAAATTAGAGTCCATCACGGGGTTACTCATGGAGAAACTTGGTGTTCCAAATGAGACATCGAAAGCTTTGTGAAGAAGATTTTGTGAGTATGAAGAAGAAGAGGCTGTTAGGTTGTGGAGCCTATTTTCATGTGAGGAAGTGTTGAAGACTTTACACTAAGAGTAATGTATACTTTCCCACGGTTGTCACGTGTGCGATATATCAGAAACATGCTTTTCTCATATGGGCGGGATTTTTGACCCATAGGTTTATGGGACAGTTTTGGCCCATGGTTTTAATAACCATGGTTTTAAGTAGTTGTCTACATTTATATGGTTTTGTGCATATGGTAGATATAATATAACATTGCAGATGTGTTTTGAATTCGGGTGTGAATTCTGTAGAGTTTGTTGAGCATAGCTCCAAATCAGATCTGGGTATTGTATTGAGAGAGCGGTGGCTTGTAATAAAATTTGAGCAAGTGATTCTTGGTGGACGTAGCCCAAATTGGGTGAACCACGTTAAATACTATCTATTTGTGTTGTTATTTTATTCTGCACTTTTATTTGAGATCTGTAATAATTTCTGCATATTAGTTTCTCATTGTTGTGATTATGTGAGGGATTATTCTGCATATTTTATCCCTTATTTCTTAACACATCCCTATGACATCCCTACATCTCCTCCATTCAAATTAGAGGCCAAGATAGAGATTCAACCTTATGATGGAGACATGAATGTTGAGAAGCTAGACCATTGGCTAGCCCAACTGGAGGTATATTTCAGTTTGCATCAAATTAATGAGAGTTAACAAAAAAAAATTGTTCGGTTAAAATTAACCAATCATGCTTTAACTTGGTTTGAAATTTATGTTCATTCATTGGTTGTTAAGAAGATTCCTCCAATTACTAAGTGGGATGATTTTAAAAGGCTAATCAAAAACAATTTTATCCTATTTGTTATGAGGAAGAGAGGTCCATGTATTGGCAGTATCTTAGGCAGAAACAAGGCTAGAATGTGCAGGAGTATACTAGTGAGTTCCGGAAGAAATTTATCCATATGGGAAAAGATGTAGTGGATCGGGACCTATTGATGAAGTATATTGGTGGACTCCATAGCCACTTGAGGAGACCAGTTCTCTTGGCCAAGCCGATGGATGTAGACGAGGCTTGTACACAAGCTCACTACTTAGAGATGGACAAGAAGAAGAGTTCATCTACCTCTCAACATGCTTCAAAAAATAGGTGACACCAAGCAGAAGGATAAAGGAAAAGGAAAGGGTAAGAAAAATGCTACTTCCATTTCTAAAAAGGATACTAAAGTTCATTATGGGCATTGTGATGTTGACACTCATTTCGAGGAAAAATGTTAGAAGCTCCACTGGAATTACATCCCTTCAAGAACAAGAAAAATAAGAAGAAGGCCATGGATGCCCTCCAAGGAGAGGAAGTATTTTTCAGCGAAGAGGTGGATGAGACTATGTGTTGTACCTCTGTCCGTAAAGAGGTATGTTTTGGTAGTAACAATGTTGTTCATGCAAAGGAACTAACTAATCTTTTCATTTAAAAATTCAAGTGAAGAAAACTAAGGTGAATGTTCTTTTTTATACATGTTCTCAAGATAATTTGATTAGTAAAGAGCTAGTGGACATGCTAAAGTTAGAAAATTGCAATCACCCAGGATCCGTATTCTTTGGGTTGGGTAAAGAAAGGTGTAGACATCAAGGTTACTAAGCAATGTAAGATCACTTTTGGTATTGATAAGAAGTTTATTGATGAAGTCACTGTGGATGTTGTGTAGACGCCTAAAATTGGTTTCTCAATTTAGTGTCCTCACATTCGTTTACCTCCGCTTAGGTAAATTGGGGAACGTCACCAACTATCCCCTGGGATATTATCCAATTTGTGATTTAATCACTTATTCCAAATTTAATTCATCCCATCACATCTTGCCCATGAGTGATTAAATATTAAATATTTAATTACGCTTCTTCCCATGCATCTTAATCACTTATCCACCCCAAATTTATTCTATCCATGTATCATCTATCTTTAATCTTCCTAAGCGGGATATTTTCCCATAGTCGGGATAGGTCTTGTCTTTCTCGAATCGATCATTTTTAGCCATCTCGGGAGTCTTCTCTCCGCGATCGGCGCCGACCCATATGGTGGCGCCGATTTTCAGAGCAGCGCCGATTATCAAAAAAGCAAGCCTTAACTCGGTTCTAGTGGACCGAAAGAGGACTGAAAGAGACTAACGAGCGAAAGAAAGCACTTAAGAGAGGAGAAAGATTTCGGGTTGAAAGAGAGATCTTTTTAGCATCAATTGTCTCGGTTAGGCGATCCTGAGCCCATCAATCCCCGAGAGGAATTTACTCCGCCCGTATCATATCAACATCATACACCACCATTATCATGACTCTGCTTCAAAATCTCTCCATCTTCGGCACATCTGCAGACTCACATTCACCTTCCAATCCCGAATCTTCGATTCGATTGGTGATGCTCTTGATTGACACCGATCTTATCCGGACGCCCGATCGGTCGATCAAGACGCTTATCGGGCCGTCGATTATACCCGATGAGCGCCGATTTCTTTGCAGAAGGTAAAGGTCACAAGTAACACAAATAGACATTATTTCGCAGAGTTCCTGTTTGATCCGTATAGAGTTTTTTTTACTTTCAGAAAATCTAGTCTTTATTTACATCTTTTATCATGATGCTTCTTTTCTTTATTGAAAACGTGATGACATCCGCCAAGGAAGCTCAGGACCGCTTCTTGGGCGCCCACTTAAAATCTTTAACGTGGTCACAAGATCGGTGTTTTCAGTTATTCGGATCTATTGGCAAATTGCTCGTTGCGCCCGATGTCTACAGCTTCCTCAAATCTACATCTTCATCAGATCGATTTCATTGGAGTTTTTCGTGGTTTTTGTGTTTAGTTTGGTACATTAATGGACAGTAACAAGCACAAAATTCTTGATCTACATGTTGTTCCCCTTGATGTGTGTGGTGTAGTATTTAGCAACCCATATTTGTATATCAGGGATGTTATCTTCATGAGGAGAGCCAACCAAGTACCATTTGGTGAAGGATGGTAAGAGCTACATCATTTCATCCTTTTAGGAGATTTGAAGATCTCTTTGGTAAGTGTCACCGAAGCCCAGAAGCTTATTAATGCTAGTGGTAAATTTGCATTACTTCTTTTGAGGGATATGCCAGAGGATGAGATTGTTACATCTAAAACCACTTGTATCATGTTTTCTAACAAAGAGCAGACATAGATAACAGAGTTGGTTCAGCAGATTCAGAGAGGTCTTTCAGAACCTATAGGGCTACCCCTAGTCAAGGAAATTGAGCATGAGATCCATTTACTACCCAATAGTCCACTTCCAAACTTGGGATTATACATGCAATATTTGAAAGATGTCAATGAGGTAAACAATATTCAATATTTGATTAAACAAGGTATAATATGTCCTAGCACTTCTCCATGTGGTTCTCCTATTGTTTTAGTACCTAAGAAAGATGGTTCATGGAGAATGTGTGTTGATTATAGAGCTTTAAATAAAATAACCATCAAGAATAGGTACCCTCTTCCTTGCATTGATGATTTATTAGATCAGTTACAACATGTTAAATATTTTACTAAGCTTGATTTGAAGTGTCGTATCATCACCTACGAAACAAGGAAGAGGAAATCGGAAAACAAAGTTCAAGACTAGGAAAGGGTTATATGAATGGTTGGTATTACCATTCGGGCTATACAATGCACTAATGACCTTCATGAGATTGATGAATGAGGCCATTTATTGATTCCTTTGTTATTGTGTACTTGGATGACATTCTAGTTTTTAGTAGAACTTTTGAGGAACATATTGACCATTTACATCAAGTTTTGCAAGTTCTTAAGGAGAACTAACTTGTGTTGAATGAAAATAAGTGTGAGTTTGCACAATAGTTGTTTGTCTTTTTGGGACATGTGGTTGGAGATGGAGAGTTGAGGATTGATCCGGCTAAGATAGAGGCCATTCAAAATTGGCCTACACCATCCAATTTGACCGAGACCAAGAGCTTTTGTTGGTGCAATTCAGTATTTGAGGAAGTTCATTAAGAACTTTTCATCCATAGTAATGCCACTACATTTAGTGATAACATGGGGGTAGGCTTTTGATTGGGGTAAGAAACAACAAATTTCTTTTGAGTCATTTAAATATAAGATTAGTCATGCTCCAATTTTGGCATTACCTAACTTACAACTACCATTTGAAGTGGAAACCAATGCTAGTGACTATGCTTTATGGGGGATGTCCTTCTTTAGGGGTAGGCCCGTATGTTATCACTCTGAATTGTTTCACGATGTAATTCTAAATTATTGTACATATGACAAAGAATTGTATGCTCTTGTTCAAGCAGTCAAGAAATGGAAACATTATTTAATGGGTAAGGAAACTATCATTCACACGGATCATCAACCTCTCCAATATCTGCAGGTCAAAAAAAACTTCAACAGGCTAGACATTATAAATGGATGGTTTTTTAGCAATTTCATTTGATTATCAAATATAAGAAAGGTGTGACTAACAAGTTAGCGATATGTTATCTAGACCTCATTTGCTTTCAATTATGGGAACATTAACTCTTCTTGAGCCTTTTTTATGTGAAGCATATCAGGAAGGTTATAAGTAAGATCGGATTTTGTAGTAGAAACCTCTAAGCGAGGGATTTACACCTAGAGGAGAATACTACTTCTAGGATGGTTTGCTCTATAAGAACGAGAAAATTTGTGTGCCTAAGGGGGAAAGAGTGTAGTTGATGAGAGAAATACACACTCCTAGGGTAGTTGGTTACTTTGGTGTGACAAAGACTGTGACGCACTTACATAGGTGTGCTTATTGGCCAAACATGTAATTTTTTTTTGCTAAATTCATTAAGGGTTGTTTTTTGTGCAATACAAGAAAACCTAATAATAATAAGTTGCAATTATATATGTCGTTATCAGTTCCTTCCCGACCCTGAGAGATTATTTCCATGGATTTTTGGGCGGTTTTCCTACTTCCAAGAAAGGTCATGATTACATTTTTGTGATAATAGACTAATTTAGCAAGATGTGTATTCTAATTCCTTGTAAGAAGACCATTAAGGCCAGTGATACAACTGAGTTAGTTTTTACTAATGTGTGGGTTCACTTTGGTTTTCCGATTCTATTGTGTCAGATTAGAACTCACGGTTTGTGGGAAAATTTTGGTCTACATTGTGGGAAAAGATGGATATGAAGTTGAAGAGGTCTACCTCTTTTCATCCGCATATAGATGGGAAAATAGGAAGCGGTAAACCATACCTTGGTCTAACTCTTAAGAGGGTACAACAGAAACATCCGAGGACTTGGGATGAGAACTTGGTGTATATCCAACATTCTTATAATAGGGCAGTTCATGCTTCAACTAGTAAAACTCCTTTTGAAACATGTTTTGGTTATTTTTCTAAGAGTGCTTTTGATGTTGTTTTGAGATTACCATGTAGAGACACCATAAAAGGAACTAAAGGTTTACAAACCTGAGAAGTTCATTGAGAAAATTTAGCAGATACACCTTCAGGTACAAGAGAGGTTGGCAAAGTCACAAGGCCAAGTACAAAGCACGACATGATCAACACAGGTGATTATTCCTTCCTTGTTGGAGACAAGGTATGGTTGTACTTGAGTAGGGATAGGCTATAGGGAAAAGCTAAGAAACTCAAGCCTCTTCGGTATGGCCCATTTGAGATTCTAGAACAAGTGGGTAAGAATGCATTTCGCTTGGATTTGCCTCCTTATATGAGGATTTACTCAGTTGTGAATGTTGAAAATTTACATCTCTTTGAGCCCTCCATGTTAGATGAAGAAGAAGAGGGAATATTGCTTCCATATATTGAGGATCTTGCTCCAGACAATCAACTAGCATTAGAGGAAGATGTGGTTTTGCAGTGGAAAGAGAGGACAACATAGAGAGGAGTGCAGGACAGGTGGTTGATTGGGTTGAAAGGCCAGTTGCCTACCAGAGCTAAGTGGTATTCTAGAAAGGATGCGGGAAGAAATTTCCTCACATCATTAGTCCTTGAAGCTTTTAGGGACTTAAAAGCCTCAAATTGGGGAGGTATGATAAAAAAATGGATATGAAAATACCCAATTCTATGTATTCTCCATATTTGATACTTGCTCTATAGATTCTCAACTTATTATTTCTTCAGGAGATGGTCCAATCAGGCTGGGGGTGATCTGAACACCTTTGAATGACATTTCGGGCATTCGTTGTTTTGTTTAGGGGATTTATAGGTGACAGCATGCAACCACCCGCGGTGGTTATGTAATTGTCGCCCTTCACAAAGTGGTGGCTGCGCAACCGCCGCGATGCGGTTATGTCTCGGTTTGCGTTCAACAACAATCCTATCCACGACGGTTCTAGAATTTGGGATCTCAACAGTTGGAAATGTTTGAGCTTCCAAAATGATTCGTTTCATCTTCCTAAGGGCGTCCTGGGCAGAGCAATTATAAATACAAGTTCAATTCTTCATTCTAGCAAGTGATTTTGAGTGAATTCTAGTGTGAGCAAAGAGGAGAAGTTGGAGTTCTTTCTTGTTTTGTTCATTGAGAGTGAGTTCTTCATTGTTGAGAAGTTGTGAGCAAAATACAATTAGGAGTGTGAATCCTTCTTGAAGGCCAATTATTGGCGTACTTTGTATTTTTGGAGAATTACATAGTGGAAGGGAAGCAAATTTTCTTACCCACTAGAGTTTTTCCCACATTGGGTTTCTCTAGGATAAATCTTGTCTCCTTGTCTCTCTTTTCTCAATTTTGCATAGTATAGTTGTGTTTAATTCTTGCACATTATATTGGTTAACAAAGAACTTAATAAATCTTTCATTCATTTTCACAAGCACATGATACGTGTAATGAAATGAAATGAAAGATTTTAATAACGTCCACGAGACTGAAGAGTCTATGGGACCACAAAAATTGAGATTTTAATCATATTTCAGACTCCTTTCAATATCCGCTCTTCGGCTGTGAATCTTGAGGATGAACCCCGCGGTCGCTTGAAGCTTTGTTCCTTTGAAGAGTTCCTCTAGTCTGTCCACCTTCAAGTTGTTTTCATACTGAATACGAATATCATCATATGCTGAACACTCCATGATGAAATGCCATTCTGTCTCGACGACCCCTTTGCTGCAGAAAAGACAAATTCTCCTTTCCCAATCAATAGTTTAGGAATCACGTGCACTCGATATCCCCTTACATATATGTGTGGTCAACTAATGAATACATGCAAGAACCCACTTTGACTTCTTCACAATGTACTTCCATGCTACATTTTTCGTGCGATTGCTAGTATTTACCAACTGATAGTATACACCGTTAATCGTTGATATCAACTCTGAACTAAGTAGTTTGTTTATTGATTGAATCCATTCCGATTCCGCCAAATTCGTTCTGCGCGATCTCCATTTCATCCCTTGTTATTTGTATCAACTGACGTGCATAAATTGTTCACTCAATCAGCTAACAATAACATACTGAATCTGCGTTCATTAGGGTTTTAGAAGAAAAAAATGGAAGACAATACACTGAAGAGAAGTAGGAGGAGGAGGAGGAGGAGGAGGAGGAGGAGGAGGCGGAGGCGGAGGAGGACGAGGACGAGGAAGAAGAAGACAATGGCGTAGGTTTGCAAACATTCATGAGCCTTTCATCACTGCAGACAGTGGTTTCAATGGAACTGTGCAAAGACTTCAGACCCTGGCATGACACTGCTCTCCACACAGACACATCGCCGATCATATCCGTAGCCTTTTTGAAACTAGTTCTTGTTGCGGCGGCCTCATTGTACGGGCCTTGTTATGTACCTTTGGAGGAAGAGGAGGGTTATAAGTATAAGAAGGTGCATCGGCAGTGCTGGAAGCTGCCGCGGGGAGGGTCGGAATGGAGCCGGATCAACCGCGGTGCCGCTATCCGTCTTGACTCTGCCGCCCGAGATAATCTTTTCCGGTGTAAATACAGCATGTCTTATGCATGCTTTATTTATGTGGTAGAGGAGCTGAGGCCGTTTATAGAATCAGAGTGCAGCGTTTTCATCCGGGCGCCGCTTGAGGTGGAGCGTGCTGTGGCGCTTGTCATCTTCCGCCTTGCCCACGGCCTCAGCGCTAGACAGGTAGCGGAAAAGTATAATGTCGGTGCTTCTACCGTGGGGAAGTACACGCTCATTGTTACTGCTGCCCTTGCCGATATCAACAAACTCTACTCCAGGTAGGGTTTGAAATTTCTAGGAATTCTACCTTTTACAAGTTTAGAAATATATTCTCAATTTCTCATAATTGCAGTTTCCTTGAGTTTTTTTAATTTTAGACAATTCTCGTGAATGTTGAGAGAAACAGTTCTTCTAGAAATTGATATTGGATTTTCATTTACAATTGAATCCAATTTTAATTTTCATTCTTTTTCCGAGTAGTTACACAAAAATCTTCGTTTTCAAAAGTTTCAATTTGAAAATTGAGGCGAATTATTATTTTCAGTTCTTTTTTGAGGGTAATCTTCATATTCAATTTTTATGGGGAAGCTATAATTAAAACATTCAGTTCTTTTTGAAGGGAATCTTTATATGTAAAATCTTTCGAGGGGAATCATCATTTCAGTTCTTAATGATGGGAATTTTCATATTCAATTCCTTTTGATGGAAATCTTCATATCCAGTTCTTTCTGAGGTGAACGTCCATTAGGAGTTCTTTCTGAGAAGAACCTCCATTTTCAGTTTTTTCTGAGGCCAACCTCCATTTTTAGTTCTTTCCAGGCCAAATCTTCATTTTCTGTACTTACACAGACAAGTTTTGATTTTTTTAGAAGGGGAATCTCTATTCTGAATTCTTTTTCAGAGGAATCTCCGTTGTGAATTCTTTTAACAGGAATCTCCATTTTCAATTCTTTTGCAAATTTAGACGTATCTTCATTGTCTTTCTATTGTATAGACATTGAGGTCAATCTTTGTTTTCAAAATTTTAACTAGAAACTGAGAAGAATCTTTATGTTCAGTTCATCTTCTACACAGTTTTTCCAGCAGATGGGTTACATCAATAATCTTCATTTTCAATTTTTTGGAATAGAAATCGAGGCAAATCTTCATTTTAGAAATTGAGATGGACCTTCATTTTTATTTTATTATTTATATGTTAAGGTCGATCTTTATTTCAAAAATTTTAAATCAAATTTGAGATGAATCTTCATTTTCAATTCCTTATTTCTAGAATTTGAGGTGGATTTTAATTTTCAATTATTTTTGGAGAAATTGAAGCAAGACTTCATTTTCAAAATTTTCAAATATAATTTCCGGTGAACTTTTATTTTCAAAATTTTTATAGATATTGAGGCAAATTTCTATTTACAAAATTTAAACAGAAACCGAAGTAAATTTCATTTTCTATTTTTTAAAACAAATCGGTAGATATTTTGATCTCATTCAGCATTCAGCAGCAGAATTGTTTAGCAAAAAATTGAGAAAAATTATGAATTTGCAAAAATATTGACCACTAAAATTATCCTTTCTCTACTCCAGGTATGTGGCCATTCCAACGGGAGATCGCTTGGCCCGGATCATGTCCGGATTTGAACACCTGACCAGCCTCCCCAACCTCTGTGGTGCCCTCGATGGCACCCACCTCAAGCTATACTTCAAGCCTGCTCGCCATTACTACTCTTCCTCTTCCTATTCTGCCCCTTCGTACAAATTCCACTCAGTATTCCTTCAGGCTGTTTGTGACACTGACAGGGTTTTCTGGCACATCTCCTGTGGTGGTGGTGATGGTGATGGGAGCCTTCACCAGAAAATCCGTGATGGTGTTGCTCTGCAGGAGCCAGTGCTGCCTGTTGGTGGCATTGGGGTGCCGGTCAAACCCTTCGTTGTTTCCTGGAAGGGGCGCCCAATAGAGCCGTTCTGTATTACACCCTTTGGGACTGGAGATGGGCTGAGGAGGGCCTTTGACGAGCAGCTACTAAAGGGGTTTTCATGTGTTCAGGAGGCATTTAAGCTATTGAAGACAAGGTGGAAGATTCTGAGGTGTATGAACGTTGCATTTGATTCATGCTTCTCAGCTTGCTATTGCTTGCTGTGTGCTGCATAATATTTGTCAGCTTTGGGGGAGCCTGATCCAGAAGAGATGCAGAGTGAGAGTTATAATGGTGGTGGTAGACTGATACCTGGTTTGCACAGAGCTGATGAGCAATCCAGGATTGCAGGAGAAGAAATCAGGAAGCTCTTTTCAGGGATTGGGTGAGGAGAAGCTTGGAAGAACATTCTCCTATGCTTTCAGAACAGAAGTAATTGCCCATGTTAGGGTTTTGGTGTAATCATTTGAGATCAAGATGTAAAGGTTGAAAATTATGTTGCAACATTCTTCCCTCCTTATTGTTCTATAGTTTTTCAGAATTTCCAATTGGAAACACTAATTGTTACAGGCAGAAAATAGAATGCTTGCAACTAAATTGAAAGAATATTCACAATTTTCAGTAAGCATTTTCAGAACTACTTGTATTTGTATCAAGGCCAAATCGTGCATCCCGTTAAATTAACACAAATGGTGGGGAATGCTTATTTTATTTTGCTCCGAGTCCCGTTACAGGTTTCTGTTTAGCCTGTTGCAAGTGCACAGAAATGTACTGTATGCAAATAGCATCTCTTTAGAGGCAAACATGGCTGACAGCCACTAACACTTTTTTCATATTGCCAGACCGTAGTCTCTTTAAAGAACATGACAGCCTAATTCAATACTTTTAATTACCCTTTATGTAAAATGTTTTGCAAGATTTGTCACAGTTAAATATAAGACCGTGTCATGTCAGTATGAAAGGGCCCATTAGAACTTTGAGTTATTTGATACCAGTCCATCTATTTAAGTGAAGTAGATTTAAGAAACCACAGGAATTCACTTTTATGTTGGCGTTTCTTACTTATAAATGTCTAGTTGATATTTTTTTTTATACTTAAAGAAACTAGCTATGAACTTAAAAGTGCTTTGTGTCCTATTTTAGGCTGTATTCAGAATGGCCTGTCCACCATGTCCAAGGGAATTCAACAAATTTACCCATGCCTATGACAGCCAGTATTGATAATTTTAATCCATACCTGGCAAGAGTCAATTTAATGTCACATATTACATATAGCCATTTAATCCAGGCCACAGTTTCAGCCTGAACAAATACATTTCCATCTTGCTAGGATAAACTAAGCATCAACTTTAAGTAAACCGCACTCTATTGTAGGTAAAGTTCAGAATGGCTGTCATCTGTATCCAAATGAAGTTGTGTGATTGTATAAAAGCACAGCAATACCATTTGGAAAGCACTTTGTTTGTATTGGGAAATAAAGCCAAAGACTAAATAAAAGCTTGGCCTATAGCCACCAAGAAGAACACCAAATCCAAAGTCAGAATTCACTTTGAGCAAAGACCATAGGTTTAGAAAGTACCCGACTACCAGCTTCAAGAAAATATGTTACCTTTTTTTTCTAATTTTCTTGGCAAGTATTGTTTGAATTTGCATTTAATGCTGCATATCACGCAGTGTTAAAAGACCCTAAAATCTATTTGATAAGTGATTTTGCATCAACAGGAATTCGCTGTTGCATCAGCATTTTTTATTCAAGATTTCTTGTATTTTGAGAAGTTTAGAAACATCTCATTGAGTTTTCTTGAACTTGGTCAAACCACATATTAATTTAAAATAGCTGCTACACTATTTATGCTATATTGAATATATTCAGAATAACCATTTGCCATCTCTGGGAATATTATGAGTTTTATCCAGATCTGTGATAATTATGCATATTTTTATGCATATTCTGCAAAGTAAAATTAATTGAATATCACATTCCAGGAAATGTGTGAGGGGTCTTATGTGCATTTGATATGGTGCCCGTAGATAAAGTAAAACTAAAATCTTTAGGATTGATGTTTGCATCACCATTTTTAATTATAAAATCTATTTGTGATTTATCACTGTTAGATATATTAGATACTAAACAATATTGTAGCTTAGTATTAGCTAGCAGTTAGTTTGTTACGACTAGGCTATTCTATATTTTGGGTTGTTCCGTGATGTACTATTTGCCTTTGCCTGGTTATAAGTACAGGCCATTGTAATGTAATAGAAATGGCCCATGATATTTAGAAAGATTAATTGCTTAGTTATATTCTACCTGTGATTTATTGTATCTAGAGAAACCAAGAATCATTTTAAAGAACTTGGTGCCTTATTAGGCCATATTCAGAATGTCTGGGACATTCATAATTTTTGTCCAGATCTATGTCAGTGCAAAAAGTTTTGTTTCTGTGAATATTGTTGAGACCTCTACAAAACATAACTTTTCATGATTTTTATGTTGACTTTGTCTGTTCAATAAAGTGTCATATATTCATCTACTGTTTATAATCTTTTAACATTTCATGTTTTGGGTGGATTGGTGGGAACATCTCCGATTACCCTCCAAATCTTGGTTGACTCAATAAGAGATGGAATCTGAATGAAATTGCAGAATTCTTACTTATAGGTCGCACAATGGGGAGCTAATTATTGATAGAAGAAGTGGACAAACTGGCATGATAGCTACTGTCCATTTATTGTTATTTTGATAATTTAATTTCACTCACATTTGTTCTTACCTTGTGCTTGACAATTTTAATAACCATTCCCATACTCTTCGAAGATGTAGAGGACAAGTCAAGAGGCCTCTAAATAGATGAGATGGTGAAGACTCCCCCTGCACATCTAGCCCTTGACTAAATGACTTCATGCATCCATAATATGTCCCATGGATTTGCACGTCATTTTTAACTCACATAATTGAACTTATAATATCCATGATTTTGTGCTTGTACTTGGTTCTCAAAGTATTTATGCAAAGGAAGATGGCTGCAATGGTGGCATTTTGCAAGTAGTGAGATTGCCAGTGTAGACAACTGCCTTGGTAAGTTTGCTGCGAAAACCCCGCAATGACTATTTATTGTATGATTGTGAATATGGAAAGTGATTTTGCATCAATAATGCACTACAACTAATTACATACATTCCATTTCAGATCCAAACATGCCTAATTGCAGAGAAGGAGCTATTTCATTTCATTTATTTCAGATCCAAAGAAATGGTGTGTCCCCACTAAGACCTGCCAAAGTCAGTGGGAATGGGTTTCCCACAACACCCAAAGCATCACCCAAGAGCAGACGAGAGATATTATCATCCTCACACTTGGCTGGACATAGTTGACAAGGTTTGCCTTTGCCATGGCTGCAATGATTGACATTTCTGCCCATTTTCTTAGCCTTGCAGTCCAACTTTTCAACAATGTCCTCCCGAAGGATGAGATTGCAAGATCTCGAGCTTCATCACCTGCCACACAAAAGGAGCCATCATCAAAGTTATCCCCTGTTTTTTCTTCATTCAAACCATACTTTCTCCCAGGAGGTTACAGCTGTACTTGCCCGCTATTTTCGAATCAGACCTAGCAACACAGAATCGTTGAACACAAACTCAAGGTGTGAAGGCAGAAGTGATTCATGAGCACAAAGAACTTGAACAAATTTATTATGCGAGGATATATGAACTTGAACAAGTTTATTATGCGAGGATATATGTTTGATAAACATGTGATGTTTAATTCAAGGGAGAGAGTCCTAGATTTTATGGTCTTTATTGTGATCGGAGCACAAAAATTAGTCACCTTTGTCACAACTCGGCAGAAACAAAAGGAAAGCATTAGAAATGCTCGATGCATTCTTTTGGCCGTATTTAAGGCTAAATTTCTGCTTACACCTTACAATTAAATTTGTTCAACTGTCATGAAATGTACACTGCTAGGCAAACTAGCACATGCAACCTGTCAAGGTCAAGGTGAGTGCAGTGAAGGTGTCCATTGAATGAATGAAAGGTTTTAATAATGTCCATGAGACCAAACAGTCTATGGGACCAAAAGTAGTCATTGAAAAGTGTCATGCAAGGGCAGCCCCTTGAAACATGGGCTGACTCACGAAGCTTGCTAAATATCCATTCCATTTTTGATGTTGTATCTTCTACCATGAATCTTGATAAGATTTTTTACTGTTTTTTCAAGTTTAGTCTCTTCGAATAAGGTGGCCAGATTGACACTTTCAAGTTGTTGTATTTGATTCGGATGTCACTAATCACTATAAGCTGAGCACTTCATGATGTAATGTCATTATGTTTCCACCACCTTTAACGTACAAAATAGGCATTCTCTTTTCGCCACTCTTCTTAGGCATTGTCCACCTGCCTCAAAGATGATGCGAGCTACTTCGATGTTAAACTATCAACATTTTTGCCTTCCACTTGATTTTTGCTCCCATGTAGGCTTTTTTGTCCTGATCACATGTGGGATTAAATTCTTTGATACAGTATTTTGTCTTCTGCCCAAGTTATTTTGTCCACATGGTTACTTGCAACTTTTATCTCACATAATTTTTATATCATCATTGGTGTTTGAGCATTCTTGCATTCTTGCATGCCAATGTGTTCTTCCTTTCGCCTAACTCTACGGACTACCATTCCGGACTGCCGTTGAGTCTCCATGCTTTTTATTTTTGAAGTAACTTTAAAATTTGAATCTTTGTTGAAGCCTCTAGCAGGAAAGCATCTGTTTTAGCTATTAAAATGTAATTTCCCCTTTTTTGAACTAATCCATGTAGAAGGCTTCTTTCCCTTTCTTCTTCTCGTGGGCAAGAAAAAGATGAACAAAGGAAGCCCTTGGATTATATTTTAGTCTTTCTTTAATTAATAATTATATTTTTGTATTTTTCCTATGAAGCAGGTCGGCTGGGTTGGAGAGCTTTTAATACAAGCTTAAAGATGAAATAAGCTTCTAAAAGAGGTTGGTCTTGGGGAATTCTTCCCTAAAGACTCTTGGTGCCACCATAAGGATATATAAGGGGTCACATAGGCTCATTTTGGGCATGTTTTGACTATTATAACTTTATCTATTTGGTTCTAGCGTCTGGTTGCTCTATTCCAATCCACTAAGGGGAGAAAATCCTTTGGTGTGACAAGCAAGGAAGACGGAAGCCTTTCTTGTTGAAGGTTGGAGAACAAAAACTCTTCAATTTGGTGGTTCTAAGGACTTCTAAGAAGACTATCTTGTTGGTTGGGCAGCTAGGGCATTGAAGGAGAAGAGATTTCAAGGGTTCTACATCATTTTGGCACCCTCTCCTAGGGTGGCGACTTGGGTAGAAGAGTATTTCGGTGCCTTCTAGGGCACATTTTGGTGTCTCAAGTGAATATTCAGATTTCTCCTAATTTATAAGGCTGATCTATCACTTCTTGGTATTTTATTGGGGTTTGGAGACCTCATTTTTAGCTAATTTTGTGGACTGTACTTCTGCTGATTATTTTAATAATTACAACTATGTGTTGGCACTTATTTCTCTCGTAATTTGTGAAGTATATTGGCTGGAATAATTTCTACTTGGTTGATTAAATTATTTGGGATCATTCTATATCATTTTGGCTAGATTTTGCATGTGAATGGTTTCTCCTAAGTGCTGGTACAGTTTGCTACTCTAAAGGGATATTAATTAATTTTCTAAGTTGATTTTGATAACCTAAGTGTGGTTTTAGTTGGCTGTTAGGGTTTTGAACTTCGTCATTACAAAAATATGAGTTTTTGCCTTTGGGTTTGTGGCAAACCCTCAGTTTCCAGATCAGCCCTAGAAAGGGACATTACATAAAATCTTGTGCAACCAGTGTTATAATTTTGAGGTTGCGTGTTATTAGGTGTTTTTGAATTCTTTCTATATGTTTTCATTTTTAAGTGAAACATTGCAGCTCCAAACTTCCCATCCGTAAAGTACCACCGGTGTGACAAGTAATCGACACAAGGTCCTCTTGGATTTCCAATCCCATAACTATGCATTCTTGCATCTATTTTGTAGTGACTATAATTCCTTCCACCCACCTTGGATTCTTTTTATTTTACAAGTTTCACACTTGAGCTTGTTGTGGGAATAAAGATCAAGGTACTTGTATTCTTCTATCACCTCCAAAGGGTTTCTTTCAAAAAGGAAGTTAATTTACTTTTTATTTCTAAGCAATGAAATATCATGATTTTGGTTTTGTTGGTATTCACTTGCATCCCTTCCTTTAGACTAAACAATTCTAGGGCCTTCAAGTGTTCTCTCAAAATATTTTTTGTTTTTCCATTAGAATAACATTGTCATCATATGAGAGCAACTTTATTACATAGCTAGCTAGTTGAACCTCTCTCTCCCAACCTGGTCACCAAATTTGTTTATCCACTCCTCTAATTTATCTATGTATAACCCAAATAATGTAGGGATCTTGAACAACCTTGTTTGACACCAATGTTGATTCTCAAACATTTTGACATTCCTTTATCTGTTTGATTTGGCTCACCCTTGATCATAACATATGTATTGCCATTATATTCATCCAAAACTTTGAGCTTCGCAATCTTCTCAAGAATTTGCTTCTAGGTATCATGTCAAATGCTTTTTTGAATTCAACATTTTTTTTCACCTTGATTATTCCAAAAATTTTCAATCAAGTTCCTAAGAGTAGCACATTGATCGATTATAGAGTGTTTTGGTCTGAAACTTGCATGCCCTTTCACTCGTTTCCGTCTTCTTCAGCTCAATTGCTAATTCTATGCTTCATCATGCTCCTAAATAGTTTTCCAAAAAGTGGGTTAACCAAGATGGCAGCTTAACATGTTATTGACATCCCTGCTTTTGTTGAGAGGAATGATGAAAATGGCTATCCAATTTGTCGGGAAGTCTTCATGAATTACAAAACTGAATATGCCTTTGATCTGAGGTGTGAGAACTTCCAAACTCCATTTTCTATATTCTGTTTGCAACACCTCTATGTCTTGTGCTTTACCTCTTGATAGCTTCTTTATACTTTGTTTAATGCCCCTTGTAAAGAAGAGCTCAATTTTGTGTTGATTATGGAGAGGGGAATGCCTTTATGTTGATCTTGTCCATAAAGTAATTCCACATATTCTAACCATTGGATATAAATAATGTTATTTTCCATTTGCTTTCGATTTTGTTATAGTTCTCTCCAAAATGCTTTGGGTTTGTGCTTCCCAAGAAAATCAAAATTTTCTCCTTGTGCTCATATAGCCTTCTTTTTTAGACCATATTAATTTTTCATAGGCCTCCTTATTTTTGTCCATCCCATTTTCCCTCAAATTTCTCTTCGTTGCTTTGCAATCTTTGTCTTACCACAGATTTACCAGAAGCTACTCTTGTTTTATCTCCTAGGTCTTGATCATTTGCATGCATTTTGTGCTTTGTGAATTATAGGTATCAACATATTGTTGTTTATGGGGTAGATAAACATACGTGACATACTATTTCTCTGCTTCTTACATGTGTTTTTAAAGGGCGAGTTTAAGTAGTTCCCTATTGTCACAAGTCACAAGGATATGAGCATGATGATGCATCTTTTTATTGTGTTGGTCGTGTTTTCCTTGCTGATTATTTATTTGTATGTAAATCTTTACATAAATTGGACTATGATTGGATTCCAATTTTATAAAACGGTTTCAGCATCCATCTCCATCAATATCAACATAGAGTTTCAAAAACAAATAACATAATCCACTTCATTTTGACCATTATACATTTTATAAGTGATGTTACATGAATTCAACGATGTTCTTATGTTGTTGCATATAACCAGGTCATAAAGATTACATAGCCCCAAAAATTCTAATTTGAAGTGTTGTAGATAATCATGGCCTTGTCTTAATCAACACCCCTTTGAAGAAATAGTCTTGAAATCAACATCCATGTAAGTTAGCAAGCAATCCGGTGTATGCAAGTATCCCAACTCTTGTCTTTTAAAATGGAGGCAACTAGTAGTAAATGCTAGATGCACTATAAATGCTCAAATTTCTCTTTTGGAATGGGGATGCTTCAAAAATATAATAGATTGAAACTTTTACGACTTCAATATCACTTTCTTATGATCTTTTTGTGTCCTTAAATGCACACGTGTGTACATTTGTATGTATAGACTTATTGAATTCAAATTAGAATCCTATTGGCATGTAAACACACACATGATGGGATAAAAGGCTGGAAAAAGGTACAAAACTATGAGGCACCCAGATCATGGATGGGTAAAAAGATATCACAATACAAATGACCATCTCTATATAGAGAATGAAAATGACATGACCAGTTCCATACAATCCTTAACCATCAAAATGCCCAAAACAATGGAAAACAATGTTATTGACATTTCAAGAGCACCAAGAGTCATACAAGAGCAAACAAATATTAGTTTTGTAGGTCTTTGGGTGTTTTGAGTTGATTGGTTATATTTTCAAGGGCGAGGATAAACAATAAGTGTGGTTTAAAAGATGATCAATGCAAAAAGAGAAACAAGGGGAAGTGGAAGTCGAGAAGGTCAACAATAGAAGAATAGAGAGTTGACAAGTAGGAGATAGAGTTGCGCAAGGAACAATGTCAAATGTTTTCCACAACACAAGGGGAACATATTGAAAGTCGAACAACACAACGAGAACATCTTGAAAGTTGAACACCACAAGGAACATGTATCAAGAGCGTAACTTTGACCAATCATCAATTATAAACACACAAACAAACTAGCACCATAGCAATTAATTATCTATGTACCAAATTAGGTGCCTATATAATGCCCCACTTCGATGTTTGTGTCTAAATACATATCAAGGTAAAGCAAAGAAGCACTTGAGAATGTCTTGTTGCGGTTGACTTGCCATATGTTGATTGTTCTTGAGGTTAGTAAAAGAATAATGGCAAGTTAATAAAAATAAAGAGAGATCCCTTGGTCTCCATAGTGGAGGAATGCGAAGATCCTGGGGCTAGTATTCGTGCTCTACTATATGGAAACTTGTGATTTTGTATATATATAGAAAGAGGTATGCTTGTGAATATGTGTCTACATGTATAAATATGTAATCAAAAGCATTGTTGACACCTAGGAAAGATAATACAATGGGTATGGATTAACTGGTCATGTTGAAGAGTATGAAGACGCCCTTGTCAAATCATGTCTCAAAATTTGTGCATGTTAAGTGATGAGATCAAGTAAAGTGTGTCGTGTATCTTTATTGTTTCTTCAATATATAAAGTGAGAATATCTTGGAGGTTTGAGATAAAATAAGCGGGATATATTCCCCCTTTCGAGGTGTGGGATGAACTTGTGAATCGTAGCTAAAAAAAGGGATTATGTGCACTATGTGTATGATAGGAAAAATAAAGCTTTGATGTAAACACAATAAAATTCCATTGTGCAAGCATTTACGTAAAAAGAAAATTGTCCCTATACAAGGCCTTAATAAAAATAATATAAGCACAATAGTAGAGTCATGCCCTAAGTGGGTGGATGTAATCTATAAATCTCAATGGTGATAAGGCCCCAAGAGGACACGATATAATCGGTGTAAGCGTAAAATAGGATCATGCCCCTAGGTGGGGCATGATATTATCAATGTAAGAATATAATGGGATGTGCTTTAAAATAGAAAAATGTGACCAATGTCTTATCAAATATATCACCGCCAAAGTATAATGTGTCCCAAATAGATGCATAATACTAATTATGGCAACATAGGAAAGTAGTAACACAAATGGGCATGATATAGATTATGGAACCACAAGACATAGCACATGCATGATAAATCTAAGCATAATCGAGCATATCATGTTTATAAAATATGAAGGAAATATCACAACAACATCAATAAAAGCAGGGGCACTAAAAAAACACACACCAATCATAGAAATTATAGATAATAATGAAAACACACGAGATTCAAGAAAATAAAAGAAAGCACACTTTGAAGCATATCAAACACATGATAAAGCCAAGAATGATATGAAATACACCTCATACATAAGCACACATATGTAACAAACATCCTTCAAACATTAGTCATGGAGTAGGAACATAAGACAAAATATGCGCGATGATTAAGAAACATATAAATTAATTAATATATCCCAGTGCCTAGAGAAAGCAAAGGAAATATACTAAAGCATATCAAATATACTAGAAGCACACCAAACAAGGAGAAAACATGCCAAATAATGACCGAGCATATAAAACAAGGCTCGAGCACGTGAATCATGAATATGAGTCATATAACAAGCATAATGAAGATATACAATATAATGTCAAACACACTAGGAACACAGATTACATAGTAAGTAAATGCTTAGTAGATACATAAGAGTAAACATCAATCATATGGATACATACAAGAACATAAGGTCAATAAGCATAAGATATCATACGTGGCATGTGACACATACTAAATCATAAAGGATAGACACCATATGTATATAACAGAACTAGGACAAAGTGATATGAATATTTTTATGATGTAGAACCTTAAGTGGTGCTAGAGGATGCCCCCAAAGCGAGCATGGGGCATGCCCCTAGCATATTTTTAATGTGCCCTCATTTTTGTCATTGTTGCATCTATAATGTGTATTCTAAATAAGCCAACAATATTAAGAAATCATGCATTGTCAAGAGAAAATGTGGTTAGTAAAACTAATTAATAATATTACGAGGCCTAGTGGAATAATTATACAACATGGTTGTTGAAGCACGAGGCCTATTAGAAACTTTATGAGTCCAAATTTAACAAGTAATCATGTCAAATTCATAATTGTCAAAGTCATGGTCGAGTGTCTTTTGTACATTGATATTCATTGTTACTATATATAGATTGTCAGGAGACACATTGTTGGATTCCTGTATCTTGATTGGATTTGATTTATACATTTGTATTGGATGCACCTTATTCTTAAGTACCCCAATTTAATACTTTCCTTAACCTTTCTTTATGTTTTACTTGGATCTTGGGTTTCGATTTTGAAGATGTATTTATTTGAATAGTAATGATTTGAGTTAGATATACAAATTTTACGTATTGATGTATTATAGAAGGAATAACTGTCATCCGATGTATCTATGTTCATCCAAGTAAGCCATTATATATACATGTAGTAGGCACCACATGAAATAAGACTAGAATAACCATTAATCCCCTTCTAACATGTAATATAATACACTTTAAAGGTTCCCCGGTGGTATTGTATCTAGGTGTGGATAAAGAAGAATAAACTAGCTTATCCAAGCTATATATGAGGTCATTAAGGAATTGTGCACATACATTCAATCGAGGGCTAATATTTATTAATATTCCATGCATTTTTTACCTTCAATGATGCTTGAATAACTAAAGGTTGGTTGTATGATTCATCTTGTGATATACCTTCTTTAGTAAATGTACATGAAATAATTTTGGATTTCTTCTTGTAAACATTGATGACTACAATAAACCCTTCATGAATGTGATGCATATTTCATAGTCACACAATTGTACCTTGAGTCTGGTTTGTCTACCATATGGATATTATTAGTATTAGTTTATGAATCCTTATTAGTACCATATGGATATTGTTGCATTTGAACTAGGATGTGTACCATCCACTTGAATGTGACCACTATCAATCAAATTTTAAATCTCGTGCTTTAAAGTAATACATCAATTTGTAGATTGAACTTATGGTAATCACACTATCCATTGACATCAAAGTATTTGGGCATTGTTCTTGAAGTGTCAAATTCCCTTATTGGTGGTAATCATATGACATACAAGTAACTTATTCAAGACATTTTCCAGGCTTACATCCAATTTTGTAAATTGCCTTCACTCCTTTTGAGGTATCACAAGCTTCTTAATTGATATCTCTATAGTGTTGATCATGTTAGCTGCATCATTCTTATGTTGAAACGGATGACCATTGCTTTTAGCCTTGAAACATGGTTTATTTTGAAATTTTGCACTAATTGGAGCATTAGCCTTGTGTGCAAGCAGATTTACCTCTTGAAGCTTGACTTCAAGGCCTTGACCACATGCCAAAGTTCATTGAAGAATTGGTAAGTGTTGAAAACTAATTTTTCTTTGAGAAATGGTAGTAGGATATTTATAATTGTTTTGGAAGCTCACTATGTGGCGGTTGATAAGTCATCTTCGTGACCGTTATGTTTCCGCCATGAACATACTCACTAATGTTCTCATTGGATGTTTTCCTATGTTAAGATAATTCCACATATTTAATTTTCCTAGCTATATTGATTTGGAAGTGAGCCAAGAAGTCATCAACTAGAGATGCAAATGAATGTATGGACCCACTTAGTAGGGATTATAACCAATCAAGTACATAGTCCCCAAGCCTATTGAAAATAACTTAACAACTTGTCATCATAAGTGATGTTTAAATCAAGAAGTATGAAATAAATTAATATGTTGAGCATGGTCTCTCTTTCCATTACATAGTCCAAATTGGGGAGCAATAAAACTAAACGGAAATGGATAAGCAAAATGCTCTCTTTCCATTGCACCATCCAAATTGGGGAGCAATAAAACCAAACAGAAATGGATAAGAAAGTATATCATGAGTTGAAGGGTTTATAAGTACATCATGATACGTAACCCTAACAATTCGATTTTGAGACCTCCGAGAGAGAATTTGAACTTACCTTTGTAAATCACCAAATGCATTCATCATAATGGTAATTTTGGATATTTGCATTGGCTTAGGAGCAATGGTATATGTAATTGGAGTAGGAGTAAAAGGAGGATGAACACTCTAAGTAGGTACTAAAGAAACCCTAGATGGTTGGGTTTGAGGAATTTGGGAATTTTGTTGAATAGATAACATCCGAGAAGGCACACAATTATTTTAGATCTTTGGAGGAATCTCACTAGGATAAAAAATAGAAGAATTTTAATCATTTGACATTTTAAGGTTTTTGGGAAGAACAAAGGGTAAGGAGATCTTGACAAGTAACTTATTTAGCTACGTTCATAATTATAAAGATATATGCAAGATTTTGTATAACATATTTCTTAGTATTAGTAATGTGTTTATCTCTATTTTCTCTTCTAATTTAGCCTCACAATCATAATCAGTATCATTTGCATTCCAATGGTCCTCTTTGGGGCTATAACATTCACATATTAAGCATGAAAACAAGCATCAAACTCTACATCATCCCTTTGTGGTAGGGTATTCTCATGTTCTACCAAGGAAGCAATTGGTTATGCACATCTTGGACCGAATCCATACTTGCTCTAGCTTATTTTGTGTGAGGATAAAGACTTTTTCCTTAGTATTTGGATATTTATATCAAAGTTTAGCACTCCATAATCATGAGGGATTTTACAAAGGGAACCATAATCTTGAAGCATAATATTTGGGAGATGATCACAAGTTGATTAGGTTTTGGAATGTAAAGAAAAAAGCTAGGGATGGAACCAATTAATGAAACAAGCCTCAACACAAACAAATTTATCACCACAAAAGCGATTTCTAGCCATAGAAGGCAACAAAGAATGTAAGACAATGTGGGTTCACATGAGTGCGAATATGGAAAGTGGATTTATATCAATAACACACTACAACTAACCACATACATTTCCATTTAGATTTAATAACATTTACTACAAATAATATACCTAGTTGTAGAAAACAAGCTATCTAGAAGATAAGATAATCTTAAAAATACATGAAATAATTCAAACACTTGAAAACTTTAGAGAAATAGGGTTTAATAGAATTATACTTGATTTCAGTGAAGTGAGTGGCGATATTCATCACTAATAGACAACAAGATGTGTGAACAACAAGGCAAATTGTACCCAAAAACTTGAATTCCATAGTCAACCCAACTATTTGAGTGCATACAATGGAAATGGAAAACCAATTATGTACAAGGTACGTAAATGACACCTACAATAGTGTGGAAAGAAATCCATGATTGTGATCAACTAGTTTTAGTCTTTGAAAACCTTGCTCACTCTTCATAGTCTCCCTATAGATATGATCTAGATCCAAGTGTGTGGAGGGGGAAAGGTTTCTAGATGAGGATGTAATGTGTTGTAAGCGCATGCAAAAGTTTTAGAATTAAGTGAATCAAAGGAGAGATATAGAAGTAGACTAGTAAATGTATATATTTATTTGTGCATTATGTACATGGTGTACTCTTGCAAAAGATGTATAATTGCTTATCTTCTATCTATCCACTTGCTATCTAAGTTCACAAAGTTGTACAAAAGGGTGAACCCTTATGGAATTTGACCTACTTGGAATTCCATGTGTGACTCTTTATTGATCGTTACATGGTTGGACTACCAAGTGTGTGTAGGAAGTTGTCGGATGTGCTGGTGTAACACATACCTTTAAGGTAGGCCACTACGTGGTGTGGAGTGTACTTGTGGCTAATGTCTAATTTTTGGCCCTGTGTATTGAGCTATGCAATATGTCTAGATATGCTTCCCAAGTTGTCTAGGATGGACTGATGTTGTGTACATGGCATGGCTTGTCACAATGTAGTGTTGTGAAAATTTCACAATGTTGTGAGCATAGTGTGATGTTGTAAGCATGGTGGTGTTGCATACAATGTGTTATTGTGTAATGCTGCGAGAAGTACTACGAGTGTAGTGCATGAATAATGATGCAAACACAATGAAGTTTTGCAAGTAAATTCTATCTTTATAGATCTCGCGGCATGTTCTTTGGCAATGTATAGGAAGCACATGATGTAAAGGGCTGCTTGCAGGAGCTCGAAGTGTATACTTGCACATGTTTTCACGAGTTGAGAAGACACTTAGGGAAAGAAGTGTATGGGTACGTAGTTGTGCGTGGATCCTTCAAAATTCCTTGAAAAACAATTGTCCTTATTGTGTTAATTCTTGGATAAGGTGGGGGTTCAATAATCTTAGAAGTTTGGGGATCGTCCGAGTGTGGAATCACTTTAAGAATCTAATACCTCCACCTATCAATGAAGATGACGGTGCCTTGAGATTTGGATGTTGACACACCATGATGGATACACATGTATGCATGCCCAACGACGATATCTCAAGCATCAATTGGCCCTACATCACAAACTAGCTATTATTTGAAAGCATGGATAATATATGGTAAGAGACATTGTTGCACGAGGTGTATACCCATGGTGTTGTAGGAATCAATCCATCCCAAACGGTATGGACATGGATGTGGCATGGTTGGAAAATTCAATCGCTTGATAGTTGCTTCGGAGATGAGATTCTTCATGCTTCCTCAATTAGGAGTTTTTGCCCTTATATCCACATCCTGTGAATGGAACATGCATTTTGTATCAACATTGTGCAATCGATAGAGTGGTTGTTTGTAATGTCCCCTTTTTAAAAATAAAATAATAACTAGGGCCCAGTCATTTCCAAATCTTGAGTAACTTAATAATATCATTAAAATAAAAGGTATTTAGTATTTAGAGTGTTCATTATTATATGTTGGCTAAAGGGATGAAAAGGAAGGGACTATGGAATACAGTGAAAACATAAAAAGGATAAAAGTATTAAAATATTAATTTATTTTAAATGCTAAAGTGGTCGACCCAAGGTGAAGAAAGAAACTGGAGGGAAAAGGCTATAACTAGATCAAATTAATTCTCCAAGTGGTCGACCCATTTTGGAATTTGTTCTAGAGGTTTATGCCATCATTTGTGTATAAAAGGAGGTCACTTGGCTTGTTTGAGGATCATCTATCCCTTATCATAATTTTCATGAGATTTTTGGGCTTATGCTAATTCATTTCCACTTGAGGATGAAAATGCTCCTTGTTACTAATTAAAGGATGAAAACTCTTCAATCCCGAGGATTCTATTTTCAGGGGTTTCCACGGGGCTTTGATAAATTGATTTAGTGATTTCAGCAAGGGTTCTTGTGATGAAGGGCTGCTAGGACATTTTTGGGAGCTTTTAGACCCTCTCCTATGTTATAAAATGAAAGAGAATAGATAAAAATGAACACCGAATAATATTATTCATTCAACATCCGGGATATGATATAAGTGAGAGATTACAATTATTTATAAGGATTTTCTCCCTACAATGGTGGAGTCAAATCCTATCAACAACTCATCTTATCTCTCCATGATCCTCTCTTATAATCCCTATTATTTCTCTTACAAACAATCACATATACGTGAGTTGTTATTCCCTAAATCTCTCCCATTATATTTATCTAATATAAATATAACTCACACAACTCTAATGTTCACAATAATATTTATAAATTCCTAACATTCACCCCCTTAGTGTGAACATGGGGAGAATCTACCTTATACTTGCACCTGCTCACGATCTGGTGATTTTCACAGGATGATCACAAACATCAAGTATGGTTTTACAAACGGTTGACCACAAACCAAGAATGGTGGTTTTGCAATTGGTTTACCACAAACCACAAAGTGATGGTTTTGCAATTGGTTTACCACAAACCACAAACGAAGGTTTTCAGGTGGTTTACCTTCAACCACATCATGATGTGCCAAGTCATATTATGAATCCTCATCAATATCTCACTACAGGGAATAACATAAGAAATTTTGCTTCTCATACACACAAACTGAAAAACTTGGAAATGGAACATTTGTGTCATGTTCCCCCCAGAATGTGAAATTTCCACTTATTTTGTAAACCAATGCTGAAAACATAACTGAAAGCAAACACATTGAAAAGCATATAATAAACTATATTTATGTCACCACAAAGCAGATAGGCGGCCCCGTCGTTGATTGGTGACTGATGAGAGGTCGCTGATTGACCTCCAACCTCCGTGTATCCTCCAACCTCCAGTAAGTGGCTGAAGTTATTTAGTATAAGAAGTCATCAGACACGTATCCACATTCCTCTTGTTTTGCTTCTTCTTCACTATCTGATTCTTCTTCCATGGTTATATTGGCCTCATGTTTCTTGAGTTTTCCATTAAGTATATCTTGAGCTCGAATTCTACAAAAGGAAGATGTATGTCCCTTTTTCTTGCAGTAGAAGCATTCCCTTTCTGCTTTATTTTGAGAGAAACTTTTGTATTTCCTATTTACATACATTGTTGTTTCTTCTACAACATCTTCTTTGGTCCTTTTTTCCTCAGCTAGAAGAGCTGCTATCATATCTTCCAATGAGTTGGAAGGCATCTGACCAAGAGTGAAAATAACATTACTATATTTTGTTGGCAAACTATTCAGAAGAATAGCTTTTGCATCCTCATCATCTACTGGAGCTTTGACTTCTGCAAGTTGTCAAAGAAGAGCTCATAAGTCATTAATATGACTGGACATCATAGCTCCTTCACTCATCTTTAGTTTGAATAGCTACAACTTTAGAGAAAACTTTGCGTTCACTGCCTTAGCACCAAAAGTTTTGTTAAGGTTTTCCCACATGTCATGAGATGACTTCTCAAGATCGACATAATGTAACTCTGAATCTGAAAGATCTAGACCAATAATAGCTTTGGCTTTTTTGTCTTTGCTTTCCCATTCCGCAATTTTACTAGCATCTGAAGGGGCTAGTTCTTTTCCATTTGCTATCCTCTAGAGATTTTTATTCATCAACTGCATTTGGATCTTGACTTTCCAGTGTGAAAGTTGAGACCATTGAATTTTTCTAATGGTATTTCCATTGTAAAACAAAACAAATGATACAACCTATGACAAATGTAAATGACAATGAAAAGACGATAACATTGAATTACGACGACAATGAAAAGTAATTAAAGATTACTTTTCAAAAATAGCGACACGCACAATAATAATTGACTTTTTTAATGAGGATAATTATATTGTGAACTAACAATTTGAACAAGGAATCACACATGAAAGACTATTTAAATACAAGATGATAAACCTTTAAACTAAATTTAAAAATGAGATTACTTGACTTCCACGTTACTTAACATGATGGTGCTTGGAGAGACAGGAAGATATATCAGACTTTTTTATTTTTTTTTTGATGTTGATCTTCATCAAGATAGCATGCGCTTGCTTGGACTGTACATTGGATCTTTACACCGTATTGGCTGGACGTTTAGAGGAGGAGGACATATTCACTCGGTGGAGATCCGCTTTGGCTCGTGAAGATCTAGATCGGTGATAAATAAAATAAAGGCTCCAATGTAAATGAACACGACACAGGTCTGCAACATGTAAATGGTTCGTTGTGGAGGTAGGAGTCAATATGGAGGTTTGATTGGTATCTAGTTTGTTTCTCAAGCTCGGATCTAGAGAGGCTTGGTTCATTGTGGAGGTAGCAGTCAATATGGAGCTCGACTCGGGTAGACAGTGCCACCAAATCAATATGCTTCTCCTTTATGCAGGAACACAGAGCTTGGATTCAAAAAGGAATACGCCTAGATATTCACTAATATATGCTTGGTTAGATGTCAATGGTAGAGAATATGGCTAACACATCCCAAGATTTTTGGCATGCTAATTCCTTTCTCTGCGTATTATTCCAGCAAACACATAATTTGTGACTCTCATTCCATCAAATATTTATTTTCTTTTCACCAACTCAATGGCCTGCTCTGATACCACTGTTATAAAATGAAAGAGATTAGATAAAAATGAACACCTGAATAATATTATTAATTCAAACATTCAGGATATGATATAAATGAGAGATTACAATTATTTATAAGGATTTTCTCCCTACAATGGTGGAGTCAAATCCTATCAACAACTCATCTTATCTCTCCATGATCCTCTCTTATAATCCCTATTATTTCTCTTACAAACAATCACATATACGTGAGTTGTTATTCCCTAAATCTCTCCCATTATATTTATCTAATATAAATATAACTCACACAACTCTAATGTTCACAATAATATTTATAAATTCCTAACATCCTAAGGTGGAAACCCTTCTTAGGGTGAAGTTTGTTGGCTTCTAGGGCACGACAACTCACTTTCTATTGATAATTGGGTTCCTCATATTTTTAGAGGCTGATTGCACTTTCCAGACTTGTATTTGGGCTTTGGAATCATTATTTCCAGCCATATTTGTGAAGTGTATTTGCTGTTGTCATTCATTTATTCCAGCTGGTCCAAAAATACAAAAAATATATTTTTCCAGTGGGCTCTTGTCTTATAATTGTTTCGATCATGAATAAAATATTTTGAAGGGTTTCTATATTTATTTCCAGCTGTTTTGTGTATGTGAGCTGCCATAAATTAATAAAAATCAGTCGCTGCTAGGGTTTGAAAATTTATTTCAGTTTTCTATCATTGGGGTCTTCTGCAATTTCCGTATCTTTAAGATTTGAGCCTAAAAGGGACATTATAATGGTATCAGAGCACTTGATCTTACCAACTTGTGATTCAGAAGAAGAAGATAAAATGACAGACATAATTTTTTATGATGCTAGGTTTGAGAGGTTTTCCCAAGGGAAAGAGAGATTGGCTAATATGATGGCATAATTGATCCATACCATGCAACATCCAAATGGTGAAGGAAGCTCTTCAAGGAAAACAATAAAATCCAACCACCAAGAACCGTGAGTGATTCTTCATCTAGGTCATTCTGTCCTACTTTCCTTTCAAAAGAAGAAACCATTCTGGTGGGGGAACTCAACCCTCCATGATGGATGAAATTGTTTCCAACCACACAGAATATAGAGCCCTTCTAGTTGAGATCCGAAAATAACTAGCACTTTCCAAATTCATGGGATTGAAGAAAGATTGAGTTGGAATTTGACTAAGATCTAAACCACAAACTACATAAGGATATTTGCAGCATGTCTTGAGGAAGGAAGAGGAAAATAATTTCCAAATGGTAATGGTGGAGCAAGAAGAACAATCAAAGCTGCTAGACATTGAGAAGGAGCAACCGATAAAATCCCTGAAGCACCTATCACTCCTCCAAAGATTGAGTCATTACCCTATGAGGTGGATTTTCAGGACAACTCGGGAAGATACTTGACACGAGCAATAGTGTGAAGGAAAATCTATCAAAGGCTCCTACTTCAGCCCAAGGAGGTGAGCATTCTAATGACATCCCAACAAATACTCATCCGAAAAAGAAGGTAAACACTTAGAGGACAACCAAAGGTATGAAAAGAATGTTTCTAAAATGTGGCATGGAGCTGAAGTTTTTGATAAACATCTTCAAGGTAGTACATTGAATAAGAATAACATTCCTTGCATTGAAAAGAAATATGTTGTGAGTACTAGCCAGATCATAGAAGTTCAGTGGTTGCAGCCCATGGGACATATGCAAGGTCAAAAGACATGTCACTCCACATCCGGAAGTGTTCTCCACACAACTGCAAGGGGGCAGCCTAGGACTGCACTTTTGGACAGCAAAGAAGGCCATTCCAGCTGAGTGGATTTTTGCAAAAAGAGCTGCCAAAAACAAGTAAGGATTCTTGTCAACATGGGAAATATTTTAAGAAGCATGTTAGGTTCAAAGACACAACTTGCAGCTGTGGGCATGTTGCTTCTTCAATTCAAGTCCAAGATTGTTTTGGCATGGGGAGCCTAAATGATCTTTTGAGGATCAAGGTAGATGTCACTATTGAGTTCTCCATCTCTTGCGCTTGGAATGAAAGAAAATTTATAGAGTTTGTTGTGCATTCGAACCTCATTGTGAAGGATGAGTTCAATATTGCTAGTGAGTTCTTTATTCCATGCATGTGGTTAGAAAAGAAGTTCATAAGGAGTCCTATAAGGTATGCTATGCATTCTAATGAAGCGGTGGAAAATCAATGCTCACAATTCATAGGTCACTCCTTGGAACCAAATCCTACACTTGGAGACAAGACTATGGAGGAAGTCACCATTGTTGGGGCAGGAGATACTTGATGTGGAAAATGGATAAGCCATATGATCTTTATGTTGATTTTCAAACACTTCCCATACAACATAGTTGGGTGCTCAATAATATAACTCAAGGATCGTGAGGGGATAGTGGTGTCCAACATGCCATGGAGTTGAACATTGGCTGTCATTTCTCAAGGACTGATGGGAGATCAATCTACAAGCAGATTTTTGTTGCCATGCACGTAGTTTCAGTCATTGAATTGAGTAGTTTTCAGTTTATGGCTGTTGTTGAAGAATTTTCAGTCAGTATATGGTTGATTCCAACCCCTATATTATTGCCATTGATGAATTTTGTGAAGAATTTACAGTATGACAACTGCTGTCCTATTTTTTCTGTTGTTTGCAATAGATCCAGCCTCCTAACACTTTTTATGACAGTCATAAAAGGTTTTTAGTTACATGGGGAAAGGAATTCTAGCCTACTACCATGGTTGGGGTATTTGCAGCTGTTACAGGGTGGTTTCCAGCCACTAAAATTCTATTTGTGAGCGAGAAAAGACACAGCTACGGCTACAACCATGCTTGGGGCAGCAAGGATGGACCTTTGGAAGTCCATCATGGGAAGGAAAGATATGAGGGAAAGGCAAGCAATAGAAGAGAGTTGAACAACATGCCTATGAGGCATGATGAAGTGGTTGAAGGAGTGATGTTGGGAACTCTTGACTTCATTAATATGTTTGTTCTATGTGCGGGTCCAAAAATGGAGATGATAGAAAAGAAGGTACATAAGTGTGGTTCAGTCCAACATTCTCATATGTATAAGAAGCAAAGTAAAGAAGTGAGCCTAATGAGTGGCATACATATGAGGAGAACAAGGGACGATGATATCCTCCGACCCAAAAATGGAAGGGACACAATTGGGACAGCCATGCACCAAATTTCCAATCTCAATGTTGTTGTCATAAGCATTATCAGCCCCTACAACACTTCTATTTCATTAACACACTTACTCCCAATAGCATTTTCAGCTCCTACATGGCTCACACCCTTGATTGGGGCAAAAGGATGTCAATTTTGCTGTTGTTATGACATTTTCAGAGTGCTGGAACCACTGTTATCAGTCATGTACAACTGTATGTTGGCACACTTTAGGGGAGCTTTTCAGATGGAAGAAGTTTGGGAAGGGGTTCAGCTGAAGCAAATCATCATGGCAACCACTTTGGCATCATGGCAACACCTTGCACATGTGGGAACAACCCATATAAGTGTTGGTGAAGAGACTCTTATGAGTCAAGGAATGCATAGTTTTCACATGACCAAGGAGAGTGCAAGGTTCCTGGCACTTGACAAGCATGAGAAGGAGCAGCTGAGTTTATTATCAGCCCAAGCAAATGATGAAGAGTTGTTTGCCCTATCAATGGGGACAACAAGAGATGAGGAAGGTAAGACTTCCCTTGAGGTAGTAGTAGAGGCTTTGGGTGATCATTTGGAGGCCCAAAGGTATGTTGAGCTTGTTGGCATGATATTGGTGATGAAAAGAAGGGTGGAAGAGGTTGCTGAAATTTTCTACACTTCGAAGAGTTTTAGAGGTTAATTTGGGATCGTGGTGTTAGAACAAGGATTCAAATAGCGAAGTTTGCATTTTCTTGAGTGCAAACACATTTGGGAAGGAGGACTGTAATGTCCCCTTTTCTAAAATAAATAATTAATAATGTTTTAAGTTAGGCCTGGTCATTTCCAAATCTTGAGTAACTTAATAATATCATTAAAATAAAAGGTATTTTAAATACTTAAAATATTTAGCCTATTCATTATTATATGTTGGCTAAAGGGATGAAAAGGAAGGGACTTTATGGAATAAAGTGAAAACATAAAAAGGAGAAAAGTATTAAAAGATTAATTTATTTTAAATGCTAAAGTGGCTGACCCAAGGTGAAGAAAGAAATTGGAGGGAAAAGACAATAATTAAATCAAATTAATTATCCAAGTGGGGTGACCCCTTTTGGAGATTTTTTCAGAGGTTTGTGCCATTATTTATGTATAAAAGGAGGTTGCTTGGCTTGTTTGAAGATCATGTATCCCTTATCATAATTTTCATGAGGTTTTTGGGTTGTTGCTCATTCCTTTCCACTTGAGGACGGAAACCCTCTTGTGGGGCTGCAAGTGAGGACAAACCCTCCTTGTTCCCTAATTGAAGGACAAAAACCCTTCAATCCTCGTGGATTCGATTTTCAGGGGTTTCCATTGTGATTCAATAAATTGATTTAGTGGTTTCAACGATGGTTCTTGTGATGAAGGATTTCTAGGGAATTTTGGGAATTTTTAGACCCTCTCCTAGGGTGGCAACCCCTCCTAGGGTGAAGTTTGTTGGCTTCTAGGGCACAACAACTCACTTTCTATCGGTAATTGGGCTCCTCATATTTTTATAGGCTGATTGCACTTTCGGACTTGTATTTGAGCTTTGGAATCATTATTTCCAACCATATTTGTGAAGTGTATTTGCTGTTATCATTCATTTATTCCAACTGGTCCAAACATACAAAAATATATTTTCTAATATGCTCGTCTTATAATATTTTCAGCTCATGAATAAAATACTTTGAAGGGTTTCTATATTTATTTCCATCTTTTTCGTGTATGTTAGCTGCCATAAATTAATAAAAATTAGTTGTTTCTAGGGTTTGAAATCTATTTCAATTTGCCATCATTGGGTCTTCTACAAATTATGCATCCTTGATTTGAGCCGAAAAGGGACATTACATTATTTTTTGAAGACACATAACTTCAAAGTTATGTGATCTCCACTTCTATGAGTGACTTGTTTACAAGAACTTGATTCCTATGCATACAAACAAGTTATTTTGTGCATGACACTCTACATTGGCGTGGCTATAACTTTTTTGTTTGTTGCATTGTCTATCTTAGATGGTTGGCTATTTCCTGAAGCAGGTGTCTTCCTTAATGAAAATAATGCAAATCTTCATCTTATAATCTTTCTCAAGGACCAATGCAAAGTGATAGGATTTTTCACATGTTTTGACTTGATAAGCTTCAACATGGATTGAAGGAATGGTTACACGTTGTTGCAATAATCTAAAACTCTATGCATCTTAGACTTGAAGGAATCCAACATCACATGGGGTTGTGAAAGGTATCGATGTAGGCTTGGACAAATTGGCCTTACTCTTGTTGGATATGTGATCTACCGAATGTATCCTAAGTTGGATCAAACCTTTTAACTATATGTTATTTGTCCCCAAGTGCGCTTCGAATGCATCCACTTCTTTATGGGTGAAAAAACTTTCAATAGTGCATTTTTGATCTTCTCCTCATCAAAAAAGTCATCCATAGAGAAGTAGGTGTTTAATTTATCTATCCTATTGTTTATTGCATTTGCATTTATCTTTCCTTCAAACATTGTAATGTATAGGTTTACTTGAAACCTAGGGGACTCAACCACCAAAAGTTTTTCTTGATGATGAGGTGAGGACTTATATGAATTGAATAAACAAATTTTTTGTTGCTTTGAGTGCTTCTTTGATTTCATTCTTGATCATTTCATGATTCTCATCTTGTGGGGTTTCACCATTTTATTTTGAAATGCCACAATAAGTAGTCCGATGGTTCTTGTGGTTTGACATTGAGGCTTAGATACTCGGATTGCATTTGATCATACATGCAAGGGGACCCACTTGCATACCTTTGATCCAGATAATAGTTTTTTTGGGGAAAAATTCTAAATGATTATTTAGATATGTTGTAAGCATATACAAAATTTTTAACATAAAGTGAAACCGAGATCAAACAAAGGTCCCCAAATCAAAACCATGTTTTGCAAAATGTTGATACCAGAAAAGGTTTTAGAGCAAGGAAAATTTCCAATGGTCTTGATATGTGCAAAAATTTGCACCCGCGCACTCTTTCCATGAGTTCCTTCTTGAGTTTTGCTAAGATATAGAAGATTCCTAAAAATCGTGGTTTCAACCCTACTAGAAACTCGAGATTGGCCAAAGGCATTGTGAAAAATATTTCCACAAAGGTGGGTGATTTGACACTTGTGGGAAGAGAAGAAAACTATTTCAATTGATCAGTATGTTTCTCCATAGTGTTGAAGTGATTCTTCATATAGTTGTGAATGGCATCTACTGCGACCCTCAGTAGCATGTGCATTGTCTAGACCAATCATGTTGTTGATCTCACTGTTGTAGGCTAGAAATAGAAAGGTTTGTCAAATGGTGTTTCCTCACTAAGATTTTCCAAAGTCAGTGGGAAAAAGTTTCCCACACCACCACAAGCATCACCCAAGAGGATGAGAGATATTATCATCCTCACACTTGATTGGATTTAGTTGATGAGGCTTGACATTGTTGTGGCTTCAATGACTGACATTTCTGCACATTTTCTTAGCCTTTTGGTCCTTCAGCAACTTTTTAACAATGTCCTATTGAGGGATGAGATGGAAAGATATTGGGCTTCATCACTGCCACACCAAAGGAGCCATCATCAAATTTATCCCTAATTTTTTTCTTCATTCAAACCATACTTACTCCGAGGAGGCTGCATGGGACTTTTCCGTTATTTCGAATCAGACTTAGGAACATGAAATTGTTTGATGTAAACATTAGATGCAAAGACAAAATTTTATTGTGCGAGAATGAATGTTTGATAAAAATGTGATGTTTAAATCAAGGGGTGGTCCTATATTTATTGGTATTTATTGTGATTAGAGCACAAGCAATCATCCACCTCTGTCAAAACTTGGTAGAAGAAATAAAAATGCTTGAAGCATTCCTTTGGACATATTTAAGGAGAGATTGCTACTTACACCCAACAATAATATTTGTTCACTTGTCATGAATGTGCTCGCATGTGCTAGCTATCAAGGTCTAGGTGATTTCGGTGAAGGTGTCCATTGAATGAATGAAATATTTAATAATGTCCATGAGACCAAACAATCTATGGGACCCAAAGTAGTAGCTAAAAAGCATCATGTGAGGGAAGCCCCTTGAAACGTGAGATGACTCACTAATCTTGCTAAATATCCATTTCCTTTTTGATGTTGGATCTTGTACTATCAACCTAGGTCAGAATTTTTGTTATTTTTTCAAGCCTAGTCTCTTCAAATAAGGTTGATAGATGGTCCACTTTCAAGTTTTCATGTTTAATTCAAATGGCACTATAAGCCAAGCACTCCATGATGAGGAGCCATTTTGTTTCACTACCTTCAATTTACAAAATAGACATTCTCTTTTCCCACTCTTCTTTAGACATTACCCACATGTCGGTTTCACATCTAAGATGATGCAAGCTAGTTTGAAGTTGAGAAATCAACATTTTTTCCATCTACTTGAGTTTTGCTCCTATGTAGGCTTTTTTGGTATTATCATATGCGAAATTAGATTCTTTGATATAGTACTCTTTCTTCCGCCCAAGTTGCTTTGTCTACATTGTTACTTGTAACTTTTCTCTCACATAATTTTTATCTCCTCATTAGTGTTTGGGAATTATTGCATTACCAATGCTTTATCGATCATCTACTTGCTGTTTTGTTTCATCCACATGTTCTTCCTCTTTCCCGAATCTTCCTTTGCTACCATTTTGGACCATTGTTGAGTTACCACATTTTTGTTTTTTAAGTAACTTAGAATCCAAATCATTGTTGAAACCTCTAGCAGGAAAATACCTAGTTTAGCTAGTAGAATCTCATGTGTAATTGGCGTCTTAATTTAGAGGATGTGTGTTATTAGGTGTTTTGAATTCTTTATATCTTTTTCATTTTTTAGTTTGAAATATTGCAGCCCCAAACTTCACATTCATAAAGTATCACCGACGTGACATGAAACCCAAACAAGTTCCTCTTTCTTTCCAATCCCATACCTTTGCATTCTTGTAGACTATAAAGCTTTCCACCCCCTTGGATATTTTTTGTTTTGCAAGTTTCCACTTGAGCTGCTTGTGGAAATCAAGGTCGAGGTATTGTATTATTCTACCACCTCTAAAGGGTTTCCTTCATAAAGGAAGTTAATTTTCTTATATTTTTATCACCAAAGAAAATATCACAATTTTGGTTTTGCTAGAATTCACTTGCATCCCAACCTTTGGAAAAACAATTCTAGGGCCTCAAGTTTTCTTTCAAATTATGAGTTGTTTTTCCATTAGAATAAGACCGTCCTCATATAGGAACAACTTTATTAAATAGCTAGCTAGTTTAACACCTCTCCCAACTTGCCCTCCAAATTTGTATATTCACTCCTTTGGTTAATCTATGTATAGTCCAAACATTATAGGGATAGCAGAGACAACATTTTTGACACCAATGGCGCTGATAAAACATTATGATATTCCTTTATCTATTTTGATTTGGCTCAAAATTGATTATAAAACATATGTACCGTTGCACTATATTCATTCAAAATATGAGCTCCTCCATCTCTTTGGAGAGTTTGCTTTTAGGTACCATGTCGGATGCTTTTTGAAGTCGAAAAGCAACAATTTTTTTATTTTCACCTTGATTATTCCAAAAATCCAATCCAATGCCTAAGAGTAACACATCGATCAATTGTGGAGTGTTTTGGTCTAAAACTTGCACCCTCTTTAACTCTTTTCCCCTCTTCTTCAACCCAATTGCTAATCTACGCTCTATTATGCTCCCAAATACTTTTCCAAAAAGTGGGTTAACCATGATGGTATTTTGATGGGTTATTAACCTCCTCGTTTTTGTAGAGAGGAATGATGGTATTGGTTGTCTAGTATGTCGGGAATGCTTCCTAAACTACACCCTTGAATATTCCTTTAATGTGAGGTGTGAGAACTTCCAAACCCCATTTTAGATATTAAGTTGCACCCCCTCTATGTCTTGTGCCTTACCTCTTGCTTGCTTCTTTATACCTTGTTTAATGTCCCTTGATGAGAAGAGCTTAATTTTTGTGCTGATTATGGGGAGGGGAATTTTCTCTTGATCTCGTTCAAAAAGTAATTTTGCATATTCTAACCATTGGATTTGTTAATAATTAAGGGATAAAATATGTGGAACAACCCCACACAAAATTGCAATAGTAGAAAATAATGTGCAAAATAATATCACAAATATGAAATAAAAGTGCAGAAAAATAAAAGAACACAACACAAACATTATTTAACGTGGTTCACCCAATTTGGGCTACGTCCACTAAGAATCACTTGTTCAAATTTTATTACATGCCACCTCCGTCTCTCAATACAATACCTAGATCTATTTGGATCTACGCTCAATAAACTCTCTTGGATTCACACTTGAACTCACACATATAGAATGTTACCTCTCACCTACCATATGCACAATAACACATCAATAGGAAGCTGCAAGCAGTTTTAAAATATCGTGGGTATCAAAACCATGGGCAAAAACCGCCCCATAAACCTATGGGTCAAAATTCACCCCCCCATGATGCAAGAGCATGAAAGTTGTTACTACTTCATGTATTATGGTTGTAATGGGTGTGTGAGGAGTCTAGTCACAAAGTAATAGGTCATAGGAAAGAGTAATTGAAATGTTTAGAATAATGTAAAAATGGTCATAATATGTGAAAAAGGCATATGGGAAGCTCAAGAGTCATAAAAGGGAAGATGAAAGGTCTTATTCAATTGGGAAATGAAATGATGGTCTATAAATGCTAAAATTTTACTGAATTTCCTCATTCCCATTTGAATTTGGAATTAAAGAAGCTTTAGGGAGAGTGATGAATAAGGTTTCTTGTTGTGTATTCATGTTGTAACAGTTTTCTCTTTGCATTCTTTTGAGATTGCTAAACATTTGAATATTGTGCATGCACATGAAGAGTGAGTTAGGACTAGTAAGAACTTATCCTTGTGTATTTACATGGTTTTGCATGATTCATTGTTTGAGAGAGAGGTATTTGCATTTGAACAAAACTCGTAAACCATGTAGCAGGAACTTGATTATGAAATGTATGTTATATAAGTTGTCTTGGGAGAGTCATAACTTTTTCATTTCAACTTTAAATGACTCAAAATTTGGGATTTAGGTGGAAACATTCATTATCAATATGAGTTTTCAACTGTTTTTATTGATGATTAGTAAATTGTGAGTTATGACACGTTTTTATAGTTATACCGAGGATGCACAAATACCATTTAACAAAATGTCTGTCATGGTAAAGTGAGAATAAATCACGTGTTTTGAGGAGTTAGGTGCTAAAATTTGGAGGGTATAATATTTAGGAAAATTTTCAAGCGGGTTTTAAGAATTTTTGTATTTAAAAACCTTACAAGAAGTTATTCGCGACATAAGTTTGTTGCAGATCGTTGGTTTTAAGAGCACAAAAAGGCGGTAGATGATTCTCATTACGAGAGAGAGGTTGAAGTTGTTATATGAAACCTTATTTATTGGTTGAATGCATGTTTGTTTTATAATATCTTTGCATCATTTGGTATCAAATCATGGATTTGTGTGGTGTTTTATTTGAGTTTTGAATATATGTACTTTTGTGTTAATAATGTGTTATGGAAGTGTGAAGGTGAAAGAGAGATAGTGAAGACACCAAAAGACCTGGTGAGGCCAAGGTGAGGTGTAGAGGATTAAAAGGTGAAAAAGACTTGTTAGAGAGAGAATATGGACAAAGAAGAGTTGGTAAGAGAGTTAGTAAAGTTTTTAGCCACAAGAAGAAACAAGAAGAGATAGAGAGAAAGAAGAAGCCAATAAGAGAGAACAAATAAGAAAGCAAGAGGAATGGATGCAAAGATAATTAACGAGTCAAGAGAGATATGGAGAAACTTTAAGAGTTATTAAGAGATAAGGGTGAGATGAGAGGAATTTATTTTGTGACGAGAAAGAAGGTGAAGTGGCCTTTAAAGTTGATTGTAAGGAGAAATTAAAGAGTGTAGTCGAGAAATAGGATCAAAGGTGAAGAGAAGAAGCTGAGGCAAGTGGAAAAGAAAGATAAATAAGTTGTAAAAGAGGTGAATGAAGAAAAGAGCCATGAAAAGATCTCAAAACTAGTCTAGAACCATGGGTACATAGTGCCTAAATGGATGAAAAAGCCAACAACAAGAGAGAGAAGAGAACAAATCAAAGCTAGAGAATGAAAGACCAAGAGAACAACGACAACGTAAACAAGAGAAACCAGGTCTTATGAAGACACAAACAATGCGCAAAGCAAAAATGATGGTATAGAAAATAAAATAAACAAGACATGTACAAAAAAAGAAGATGAAGTGAAGAACAAAGAGGACAGACTCTTGAAGAACAAGCAGATTTCAGAGGTCAAAGAAGAGAAGAAAGAAAAATATGAAAGCAAGGTAAGCAAGATTGATGATTTGTTACTTGATATTGGTGTTTGTGTGAGTGAATTCCTTGAAATTTTACAATTTGACTCCATTTGTGCATTTAAAAAGCATGATGATAGGCAAGGTTATAAAGAGTCCTTCATGGATGATGTTGATGATCTATTAAGAATGTTTGGATGGGATAGATGAAGGAAAGAGTGCAGGTACAAGAAATAGAGATATGAATTCTTGGGCAAGTAATGATCAAAATGAAGACAAGGAAGATGTAGGTACAAAGTTAGATCAGTTTAGTATGGTGGTGAATGTGAATGAGAAAGAAAATGAGTGAGAAAATGCAACTTATGGCAAGGATAATGATGGATACATGGCGGATATGAGATATACAAAGATGAAGGAGGTGATAAAATATGAAGAAGAGTATGTATTTTCTGTTATTGTGTTTGTGTGTGCAGGTACAAAGAGTGAAATCTTGAAAATAATGGAGATGAAGATGAAGATCAAGAAATAAAGAAGAAAAATGAAAGCAAATGGAAGGAAAAAAAGACAAAGTATGGGACCTAGGTGGATATGAGGTAGATAAATACAATGGGAGCAAGGAAAGAAGACTAAGGACCAACAAGGAAGATGAAGACATGATCAAGAAAGAAAACTATATTCAAAGGCTTTTCTCCACCTTGGGAGTATGATGCAGGAGCATCATGGGAAGATCATCAAAGTTATTCATTACTTCATTTATTATGGTTGTAATGGGTGTGTGAGGAGTCTAGTCACAAAGTAATAGGTCATAGGAAAGAGTCATTGAAATGTTTAAAATAATGTAAAAATGGTCATAATATGTGAAAAAGGCATATGGAAAGCTCAAGATTCATAAAAAGGGAAGATGAAAGGTCTTATTTAGTTGGGAAATGAAATGATGGAATATAAATGCTAAAATGTTACTAAATTTCCTCATTCCCATTCGAATTTGGAATCAAAGAAGCTTCATGGAGAGTGATGAATAAGGTTTCTTGTTGTGTATTCATGTTGTAACAGTTTCTCTTTGCATTCTTTCGAGATTGCTAAACATTTGAATATTATGCATGCACATGAAGAGTGAGTTAGGACTGGTAAGAACCTATCCTTGTGTATTTACATGGTTTTTGCATGATTCATTGTTTGAGAGAGAGGTATTTTCATTTGAACAAGATTGTACAATCTTGTAGCAGGGAACTTGATTGTGAAATGCATGTTATATAAGTTGTCTTGGGAGATTCATAAATTTTTCATTTCAACTTTAAATGACTTTTAATTTGGGATTTAGGTGGAAAAGTTCATTATCTAGATGGGTTTTCAACCGGTTTTCTTGATGGTTAACAAATTATGAGTTGTGACATGTTTTCCTAGCTATACTAAGGACACACAAACACCGTTTAACAAAATGTATGTTATGGTAAGGTGTGAATAAATCTCATGTTTTGAGGAGTTAGGTGCCAAAACTTTGAAGGTATATTATTAAGGACATTTTTCAAGTGGGGTTTTAATATTTTTGGTATTTGAAAACCTTACAAGAAGTTATTCATAACAAAATTTTGTTGTAAATTGTTGGTTTTGAGAGCACAAAAAAGGTAGTATGATCCTCAATGTGGAGAGAGGTTGAAGTTGTTATATGAAACCTTATTTATTGGTTGAATGCATGGTTTTTTTATAATCTCTCTACATTACCTCGCACCCCTGCTCGCCGCCAGGCCCGACCCCGAATCTCGATGAGAAAACTATGGAGAGTGTATAATAATTTTAGTGTATGAAAAAAAAACCAAGATACACAATATCAAACTTCACACATACAATAATATTGATATTTCTTCATTGATATTGAACAATATAGGTTACAAATATATAGGAGATAAAAATCCTATAAATAAGGTGAAGGTTGTTAACAACCTCAACCAACCTAAAACAATATTCTCGTAATATATATTGTTATAACAATATATATATGATCTAATCACTTACTTACATATTAACAATAACCATAATAATTACCAATGTGATTATCATTTACATGTGGAGAACTATAGATTTCCTAATAGTGTACAGTCTTCAACACTTCCACACATGAAAACAGGTCCACAACATAACAATATCCCACTTGGAGACTATTTTTCCTCTGAGAAAGCTTCAAAACCCTTCACTGTCATTCGTGAAGACCAACTAAAGCTGAACATAGCTTAGTTTCGCTTCTTGTGACCACCTTGGTCATCATGTTCGCAAGATTCGATTGGTATAAATATTCTCCAACTTCAACTTCTCTTCCTCCAAATTTGTTCTAATGAAATGGTACCTTAATTGTTTATGCTTTGTCCTAGAGTGGAAAGAAGAGTTCTTAGCTAGGTGTATAACACTCTAACTATCACTATGCAACTTCCCTTTCTCCTACTTATGCCCCAAATCCTCAATTAATTGTTGTAACCAAATCATCTATTTGCTTGTTTTTGTGGCAGCAATATACTCAACCTATGTGGTTGACAAAGCCATTAGCTTTTTTAGTTGTGAAATCCAGCTCATTGTTGTCCCACCTATAGTGAAAATATAACCTGTGTGTTCCTCATATCTACATCTCCAATCATGTTTGAATTTACATAACCACTCAAAGTGGTGTCTCCGATCCACTTTAGCATAAAACCTGTCCCCATAGTCCCTCTCAAGTGCCAAAGGATCCACTTTACTACCTTCCAAAGAGTGATTTTTACCTCGATCACTCATAAATCTACTCATTGATCCCATTGCATGAGAAATATTAGGCCTAGTGCACACCATGAAATACATCAAACCGCCAACCGATGATGAGTAAGCTACCTGGACATTTGGTTTTTTTCTTGCTCTATCTTAGGACACAAATCCTTTGATAATTTGAAATGGCTTACCAAAGGAGTCCCAACCGGTTTAACATCATGCATATTAAACCTCTCCAAGACCTTCTTAATGTACCCTCCCGAGATAAAGTTAGCTTTTGCTCCTTCCTATCCCGAGATATCCTCATACTAAGGATTTGTTTGGCTACTCCCAAATCCTTCATAGGAAAGGATTCACTTAGCTACTTCTTGAGTACTCTGATCTCCTGCATGTTTTTTCCTGAAACCAACATGTCATCCACATACAAGCTCATGATAATGTAACTGCCATTCTAAAATTTCTTTATATACCCGCAATGGTTAGAATGACATCTAATATAACCTTTCTCCATCATAAAGCTATCAAATTTCTTATACCATTGACACGGAGCTTGTTTCAGACCATACAAGCTCTTCTTCGCCAGCACACCATCTTCTCTTTACCTTTGACCTCAAAGCTCTCTCGACACCGCATATATAGATTGTCCTCTAAATCACCATGGAGAAATGCAATATTTACATCTAGCTGATCTAAGTGTAATTATTCTCGCTCCCACTATTCCAAGAACATTTCTAATAAAAGTCATTTTTACTATAGGAGAAAAAATCTCTCATCAAAATCTATACCTTTTTTTCTATGTAAAACCCTTAACCACCAATTAGGCCTTATATCTTTTCTTGCCTCCTTATTCCTATTTAACTCTGTACACCCACTTGTTTTGCAATCTCTTTTGCCTTCAAGTAGCTTCGCCAAATCCCAAGTCTGGTTCTCAATGAGATCCAGATGATCCTCATCCATGGCTTGCTCCCAATTCTTCTTGGCATCTACCTACATTGCTTCGTCAAAGCTCTCTGGCTCTCCACTGTAAGTGAGTAATAAATAATAAAGAGAAGGAGAAAAAAATCTAGGTGCTCTTCTTTCCCTACAAGACCTCCTCAATATAGGAGTTTGGGGTTCTTATTGAGAATGTTCCTAAACTGATTCATGTGTCACTTTCCCATCCGGAAAATCCTCTACCACCGCATATTCTTTCTTAGATTCTTCCTTGTTTTTTCAGTAACTATTGCTTATACACAAATTTCTCATTAAATACCAAATCCCTAGATCAGATGATTTTTTTCCTTAATACTCCAACATTTATATCCAAAGTCATTAACACTATAAATAATTAAAGTGCATTTATCTAATTTAGCCTTTAACTTGGTCCTACCATCCTTATCAATGTGGAAAACACCTCACATCCGAAGAATATAAGAAAAGAATAATCAACCTTCTTACCAAACCAAGCCTCTCGGGTATGCCTTCATCTAAGGCACTTGAGGGTCCTTTATTTATCAAGTACACAACTTTGTGCTCACCGCTTATTCCCTAAAAATAAAGAGGCAATCCTACATGTAATCTCATGCTCCTAGCTCGTTCTATTATTGTGTTCATCCTTTCTCGACACCCATTTTACCGTGGAGTTCCCAAAACCGTATTTTACTGCGGATTCCATTTTTAGAACAATAATCATCAAAATCATTGTTGCAATATTCCCTCCATTATGTGACCTAAGAAATGTTACCTTAAGACCAATTTCATTCTCTACAAGACTTTCCATTTAACAAAAGTGTCAAATACATCGATTTATTTCTAATACAATATACCAAAACTTTCTTTGTTACATCATCAATAAAAGTATCATAATAATATTAACTCCCAAGATATGATACTAGAGCCGACCCCCACATATCGAATGTACCAACTCTAACTTACTCTCTCTTTCTTTGTAGGTCCAACCTTGAGAAACTTTACTCGCTTATGTTTCCCATATACACATTTCTCACGTAAATCCAAACCTATTTATGTATATCCATGTGAATTATTCTTTATGGTCTCAGATGCCCTTGTGGCTCATATGATCGAGCCTATAGTGCCACAATGTTGTAAATAAGTCCAAAGCCACAAGATTACAAGCATTAATACTACCAGTGGTTAAATAAAAGGTTCCAACATTCTTACCTCTTACCACCACAAGAGCAACCTTGGTATCCTTCCAAGATTTTGTTGTAAATATCAAAGTACAACCTTCATTTTCTAACCGCCTCGCCGATACCAAGTTTCATCTTAATGTAGGTACATGTCCGACATCCTTCAATAGTTATGTATTCCAATTCTCCTCTTAACCCGAACACAACCTTTTCCAACTATTCTGCCGCAAGGCTCATCATCACCATGATAAACATGCCCAAAAATCCCCTTGAACATAATCAACAAAATAATGCCTATGTGGAGTAGCATGAATAGAATCCCCTGAATATAAAACCCAAGATTTAACAATATTATCCAAGGAGAGAATCAAAGCTTCCTAAAAACATTACCTATTGCCACATTCACCTCTTTGTTTTCTTTCTGTTATTTCTTCTCATCCTAAAGATCCCAATAGTCCTTTTGCATGCCCTGTGCTTTCTACAAAGTGCCAACATACCATCTTCCTTTTGGATATTGACCTTGCTCAATCTTTCGATTTTCCACGGATCCCTCTATTCTTATGTCTCCCTCTAGTTTCCACTGTCAAAGCATTCCATGAAGTAGAATATTCCTCGAAGTTTTTCTTTGCATTTCCTCACTTAGAATCACCCCTACAACATCCTCAAAATTTAAATTTGAATTAGCTAGAACCGAGTTGCTTACCGCCATTACCGACTATTCTAACTCTTAAATAAGGAGCACAAAATTAATAAGCCCTAACTTCTTCATCAAATTCTATTGTAACCAAAGCTAACATATTCACAATCGTATTAAAATCATTCGAATGATCTATTACTAAAATATTCTTAGACATCTTCATATTAAACAAATTTTTCATTAAAAATATCTTATTAGAGGCAAAGGTTTTTCATATAACTTCCTAATGCATCCATAAGTTATTTTATAGTATTTTCATTTCAAACATTAAATAATACCATAGATGTAAGTCATAGCCGAATTGTTCCAAGTGCCTTCCTATCCAAAGAAATCCCACTTCACATCCGTCATGCTCGAGGTTTGTTCCCTTTCTCGAGACAACGGAACATAAATATCCTTCCGATAAAGGTAATCTTCCATCCGCATCTTCCAAAGACTAAAATTCTACCCGTTGATTTTATCAACCTTTGATCTTCCATTATCTGTCATATCTCCCACTCAAGCTAAAAATTTCCTTGTGATTCAACACTTCAAAGAAACCAATCTAAGCTCTAATACCAATTGTTAAGAAATAATGGATAAAATATGCGAACGATCCCACAGTAATCACAATAGTAAAAATAACACAACATAGAGACAATATGTAACTTGGTTCACACAATTTGCTACGTCCACCAAGAATCATTTGCTAAAATTTTATTACAAGGCCACCTTTTTCTCTCAATACAATACCTAGATATGTTTGGAGCTATGTTCAACAAATTCTCTCAAATTCATACTTGAACTCACACATCTACAATGTTACCTCTCCCCTACCATATGCACAAAAGCACATCAATAGGCATATGCTTAAGCAATTTTACAATACCATGGGTATCAAAACCATGGGCCAAAACCACCCCATAAACCTATGGGTAAAAATACCTCCCATATGATAAGATCACATTTTTCGAGGTGTTGGGCACATCTTTCAAGGCCAATTTTTTTAGTGTACAGCCTTCAAAACTGTGGAGAGTGTACAATACTTTTAGTGTACAAAGATTCAACACTTCACGCATGAAAACAAACTCCACAACATAACATGATTTTAGTAAAATTGTTCTCCATTTACTTTCTATTTTGTTATAGTTCTCTCCAAAATCCTTTGGGGTTGTGTTTTTGTTGGCACCCAAAATTTTTCCGTAGTACAATTTTGGAGCCATAAAGTTAATTTTTGAAGCTATGGACGAATTGAGATGTTCTCAATGTGCTTCAGTAGTTGGTAAGGAGATCAATTGTGTCACCAAATTTATCATCTCACTCCGTTTTGATCAACTATAACAAGGTGCACTTGTTTTTGTCAAGTTTTAATGCTTGTTTGGTCTCTCCTTGGGTGTTTCATGGTCGAAAAATGTTCTAATGGTATATATGTTGGTGTTGTGGGGGATCTAAGTTTTTATTTTATCTTGGAATCAATTTTAATTTCCTACACATCTTCACAACTCGTATCAACATGTTCATGACTTACAGGGGTTTCTAATTAATTCTATGATGGGTTTGGGGAGGATGCAACTATGTAGAGTGTTTGTACTTTTATTGGGGATGGTTTAGAGCTATTTTTTCCATTTATAATTAACTTTGATGTCATCGATCCTCTACAATGCCTTACTAGTTGAGATCTGAGTTGTGGAGAAGTTGTGCGTGTTGCCATAGACTGCCAAACCATTGTTTAGAGATTCAATAATGACGGCTGCCCCTATTTGCACTTTGAAGTTTAGTCCCATAGTGGATGTGGATGGGTTAATGGATGGGTTTAAATGTAAAGGCGGTTAGTTGTTATGTGGGAGATAAGGCTCCACATATTCAATGATTTTGCAAAACACAATAGTGAATAAGTGTTAGGTCAAGTTATGACGTGGCACATGAGGTGAACACGTGTCACAAAGTTTGAAACTTGAGAGAATGAAGATAGAGTCAGGTGTGTAGGTCAAATGGCCAAGAAATAGAGGTTTGCAATTGGGCCATGTGGACCAACCGTGGGTCATTTGTGTGAACTAATGGATGCCCGATATGTGGCAAAATCCCTTGCATCCAAATGGAGAAAAAAAGAGAAGAGGCTTGAGAGATTAAGAGAAGTGATTGGGCCACATGGGCAAATGACAAAGATCAATACAAACCCAATCAAAATGTGATAAGTGGCCTAGTAAAAAAATAACACTAGGAACTATAGTTGAAAAACCATTTTTTTGCACAATTTTAATGAAGATGGTAACAAACAGAGCTCTAGTTTTTTTGCCATAACTTTTAATTAGGGACTAAAATTTACTAATAGTTGGTTCCATTGGAAATCTCTCTTCAAGAGATTTGTTATGGTTTGAGTTCCCGACATCCAAGTACATACAATGGGAAATGGAGAAAACAAAGAGAAGAGTCTTGAGAGATGAAGAGAAGTGATTGGGCCATGTGGCCCAATCATTCGAGAACAATACAAACCAAATCAAAATATGTCAAGTGGCATAATAAAAAAATCACAATGGGGACTATAGTTGCAAAACCATTTTTTTGTACAACTTTAATGAAGTAGGTGACAAATAGAACTCTTTTTTTTGCCATAACTTTTGATTGGGGGTTGCGCTTTATAAATGGTTAGTATGATTAGAAATCTCTTCAATATATTTTAAATGGTTATGAATTTGAGGATAAATTCATAGTGATTGAAAAGTAGCTTGTGACAGAGTTCTTGGTAGTTGTAATTAAATTTGTGATCATTCAACAAGGTGTACGATTGGTATAAAGCTATATGATGACCACTCAAGAAATATTTTGGGCAGAGCCACATGGACAAATGAGAACCTTTGGTGTCTTTGGTCTTCTTGATTTCATGGATGTGCATGTTCTCCTTTCCTTAAAAATTCACTTGTGCTTTCTTAGGATTTATTTTATGTTGAATCTTGTTTTTTTCCAAGTAATATTTATGTTTCCATCCACTTTGATTTGGTATGAGTGATCCGGATATGTTCTATTCTCTTCATTCATTGTTTGATGGGTTAATTTCCCCTAGTGTTGAAAATTGACTCCTCTCAACCTTTGATTTCTCCATGAGGAGTATTCCGAGTACCTATGCTTTCCATTTCTACCAAGGGATTGCTATAAATTGTAGGACAACTCCATTGGAGTCTTTTGCTTTATGAGTAAAATTTGTTTCATAATTAACTTTTTTGTTTCTTGCAAGTCTAGGAAATTGTTAACAATAGTTATCTTGATGTAAATAATTATTTCCATAGGGGATTGAACAAGTGTTGTAGTCTTATTGAAGATCATAAAATGTGCATATCACAGTTTGGTGATGAAGTAGTTTCCTGTGGCGTCTAGAAATTTTGCAGCTGCTGATTTGTAAAATCCTTGTTTGGACTCATCTCTTTGTATTTCTTGTAATTCATTTCAATATAAATATTTTGATGCTTTGTGACATGCTATTCTGATGCATAATAAGTGGTTTGTGTAAAATCAACTTGTAAGTTTGAGTTGGGGAAGAGAGTAATAATTGTGTAAATTGTTGTCCTCTTTTGACTATTGGTGGTTTAATTGGTTAATTTATAGAGACTCCTTGCCCAATGGACCCTATACATTGGTCATGGTTCATCTGATCAAATTATTATACAATATTTTTAATAAGATCTTGAGTACTATTGAGATCAATTCTTCGAGGTGTCTATTGTTATAACTGAGGATTTAGGTCTATAATCTCTCTCATGCTTACTATGATTGAAATAAGTGTAATTAGTTTATAAATCATGGATAAATTTTCTATAATAATCTATTTATTTGCAACCTTTACCCAATATTAACCTGTTGATTCTTTTTGCTAGTGACAACAAATTAGGTGGGAAATCATAGTTGGTAGGGTGCTTAGGTAGGTCTTCTGCACCGTTCTTATAAATATTGTGTTATTTTACACATTCTGGTTGTTAAAGGGTCTCTCCTCAGGTTTCAAAGAGCCCAAATATTGGGAGGTTAACTACCTTCTCATTTGGTGCCTTGAATCTGCCCCCAATTTGTGAAGAAGCATTACATTACCTTACTTCACTACCTTCTCCTCGCCCCTTCACACAGTGGAACAGATTTGAGTGCCAACAAATTGGTGCTGTTGATGGGGAGTATTGTTCACAAGTTTATTCACATATACTCCTCACCTTTACAAGACTTTTGTTGGAGTTCTTTGTGCTTCATTTTCATTTTTAGAAAATCCTGATTTATTTTTTCAGTATTGTTCTATATGCAGTTTATTTGCATTGCAAGATGGTTAAATCACAATTGGCCCACCAACTTTGCCAAAAAATTGGTGCTGTTTCTGAGGAGTATTTTTTCACAGGTTTACCTTACTCCTCGCTTATTCTGCTGTGTTTCATAAGAACTATGGTATTGTTTGTGATCTCTATGGTTTTAGTCATTGTATAGTAAATTTAGTTAAGATAGTATGTTATGTTAATATTTTCACAAATACCTCAGATCTAGAGTCTGTGTCTAATTTGTGTATACCTTTGAGATATTGATGAATCCTTTGAGTTTAAAAACTAGTTCAACATGTATATTTGTTAAATTTCAGTCAATTTATCATCTATTTGCCTTGTGTTGCTTCTTGTGACTAAAAATTTGCAAAGTTGGAGGTCCTGCGTTCTATTTTCAAGGAATATTCATATAAGAAGTTGCATTCAAAACTACAGCTCATAAAATTAGTGTCCAATGGTAAGTGAATTTGGAAGTCTATGGAGGGATAAGGTATTTCTCCTATTCAAATTTCTGCTTCATGTACCACTACTTCTCTTTTGAATTATTATGGTGAAAAAATATTAATTGAAGACGTTCCTGAAGATCATAATTCTAAAATTAATTGTTCCAAGTCTTCAAGTAGATAAATCAATTCCAAAATTACTTTCACTTTTGTTTTTGGATGTACTATAAAATCCTAGCCTCAGATGAAGATCCCAGTGCCTTCTATTGTCCATTATTTAAAAATCCAAGAGGGTGTCAGTCACACCTTTTATTAAAGAGTGTGCTGCCCTTAATACCCCACATTCAACCAATAATTTTTTTGGGAAATTAAGAGTACAAGATATAGAATAACCCTTTGATCATAATGTTGTTCCTAATTCGGTTCATTCAATCTAGGCTCTACCTTTGAATCTTAATAGTTCAATCATAATGCAAAATCATCCTAGAGTGAATAGTAAAATGACTGTGAATAATCTTGATTTGAATGTCTTTGTACATAATATAAGAGTTCCTCTCCCTTTGTTGGGAGAAAATAGATATAAGCAGATTAATTTCTCCAAGATGCAAGGTTTCCCAATGAAGTACCAACATATATTAGAAGGATATTGCCCATATTTTAAGGAAAAAATACAGTCCCAAATGATCAACATTTGAGGATTTTTTAGTAATTGGATTGATGATCATGATAGTATATATGAGAATGTAGTGATCAAGTTGTTTATTCACACATTGGACGAAAATACCCATGACTAGTTTGATGCATTGTTGGATGGTAGTATTGACTCTTGGCATGAGATGAAAAGAGCATTTAAACTTCAGTTTGGTGATAGGATTGATCCCAAGTTTTTGATTAATGAATTTGAAAGTATTAAAAAACATCCCAATGAATGTGCATAGGATTTGAATTATAGATTTAATAAATCTTTGATGATATTTCCTGAAAATGTCAGACCCAAGGATGATGCATGTTTGATAAAGTATTGTGAAGCATTTGATGCCAAGGCTGGGTTTCATCTGAGAGATAAAGGACAAGCTAATATTAAATAGTCTTATGCCATAACAATTAACATTGAGAATAATATCAGAGCCACCGAAAAACCTACAAAGTAAGGTGATGTAAAACAAATTCCTCCATGTGAAAATAAATCTCCAAGTGTTTCATTAAGTGTTGATGAAAAATTGGATAAAATGATGGGAGATTTGAAAGAGCTATCTTATAGAGTGGTTTGTAATGAGAAATGATCGCCTCTAATACATAACAAGAAATATAGTAATGATAGACCACATGGTCAAAGATAAGAGGTTTACACATGAGAAGCCATATGATAAAGGGAAGAGGCCATTTGATAAAGATATAAAGATTGAGGATAAAAATAGTAAAAGAAAATGTTTGATCCACTTGTTTCCAGCATGGATGAAATAAATCAAATTGAATAGTCTATATAGTGTGAGGAGTGTTTCATGCCCCAACCTTCTTGTGTTGTTATTGTAGTTGCTTCTTGTTTTGATGATGTTGACAATGATCATGAGAGCTTGGAATTTGTTTGTGTTAGATTTCAAAGAAGACCCAATCAATGTGTTGTAGACTTATGAGCTGCTCGCTCATGACTTTAAATATTTGATAGCTCAAATGATTAAGAAGTACAATGGTGGGAGACCATCCAATGAAGACACCCTTCCTCTCACGAATGCTGCAAAATCTTAATTGAAAAGCGATTACAATTATGGAGTAAAAGGATTCAAACTCAACATAGGTTCCCAAGGATGGCCCATTTGAGAGGAATGATAAGAAAAGTGACAACATTATTAAGAAGATTGTTGCTATTCTAGAAAATAAATTAATTCCACCTCAACCCACCAAGCAATGGAATTTGTGTAACTAAAAGGTAAACTGCCCTACTCACTAGTGAGAATAAGGAATCTCATTATTCTAAGAGTCTTGCCAATAATTAAAGGCAGAGAGTGGAAGTTGAGTTTTCTTACCTAAGTATAACTACGGCGTCTATGTCATGTGATTTGGGAAATTAATTTGCACAAGCTCTCATTTCATGCATCCCTAATGTTAATACCACTACATTGCCCTTCACCCATACCCAAGTATAGTGCATGTGATGTGGTTACGGTCCTAAACCAATTTAAAATCACAACCCCACCACTTGAATTGTTGTGCATTCATAAGCATAAAAATAGTTTTGGCCTTACTTGGGGACAAAATTTCTAGTCCATACATTGTTGTTGTAGAAGTCAAAGAAATAGGTGAAGAACTAGAGGAGGTTCTTGAAATTTATTTAGGAACAAAACTTGTTGAAAATCAGTTGGATGTAGATGCATTTTATACCACATTGTTTGTGAATGGATGGTTGTTACACAATTGAATACTAGACTTAAGGGCCTCTTCTAATATAATGTTGTTGGCTATCATGAATGAGTTGGGTATAAGGATTTCAAGAATGCATGGTAAATGTTATGCTATGAATTCTAGAGAGGTGCATGTCGTGGGATGTGTCGTGGGTTTATTGGTTTAACTTGTAACTTACCATAATAAATTCATGGATATTGATGTTATGGTGGTAGATTGCACTCCTAAATGGTGTATGTTATTATCACATGAGTGGGTTGCTTAAATAGGAGGCAATATTCATAAGTATATGTCTTTTTGCTACCATCCTTCTTCAAGGAGAACAAGTTAATATTTATAGGGAGCAAAGGATGCCACATTTGATTGAGGATTCACAAAGGAATTTTAATGGAGTGCTATAAACTAAGGTGGATGTGGAGAAATCATGGGAAATACTTATTTGATTGAGAATCAAATTGATCCTAGTTTTTTTTTCCGCAGATTAATAATGCTGATTTCAATGACTTATGGATAATGAGTTTTGATGAAGCATGTTTAAAAGAAGGGTCATGGGATGGAGTTTGTTGTGTAACCCAAAAGAATCCACATCTAAATTTTCATACAAGTTGAATTTTTAGTGCACAAATAATGTGGCCGAGTATGAGGCCTTGTTGATTGGTTCGAATATGACATCTAAATTTAATATCAAGGACATTGTTGTTAAGGGATATTCTGTAATGATTGTACAAAAATAAGAAAAGTGTATGCAAAAATGTAAATTTCAAAAATATAGAAATGATGTCTAGGATTCAATTGATTTTTTCAATTCATTTAATCTGAGTGCATACAAAGTGGTCACTCAATATTCGTGAAGATCAACTTATTGTCCATGCTTCTCTTTATCAAAATGAGAATATTTCCGCATTTTGTATGTATGATGTAGAATTTTTGGTGAGGCCATCAAGACAAAACAATTTTCATCAGTGAAAATATTTGAAGATGTCAATCAAATTATTAAGTTTATGAATAACATAGTTGAGCTTGAATAAGAACTTATTGATATACAATTGTTTTTGAAAACAACGATGAAAAATAAGTACTCTTGGGACAATAAGTGATTTAGTTGAAGACAGATAAAATTCCTAAGGGATTGGTGATGCTTGAAAGAGATTTTGATAGAACCTCGATAGGGTGAAAAAAATGGAAAGTGAGTTAAGAAATTTGAAGGAAAGTGAAATCATTCACCTATCAAATTCTCCTCATGGGTTGAAAACTTGGTTCTAGTATGAAAAAATGGAAACATCCAGTTGTGTGTGTTTTTAGAAATTTGAACAAATGTATTTGAAAGACAACTATCCACCGCTCAACATGGATCACTTGTTGCAGAAGGTCTATGGATCAGATTTGATGTCCATATAATATGGATTATTTGAATGTAATCAAGTTGTGATCAAAGAATCAAAGAGATTTAAAACAACATTTATCATCCCTTGGGGAACTTATGTGTATGCACGCATGCCATTTGGTCTCATTAATGTTGGAGCCACATTTGAGAGAGCCTTGTATTTTTTGGCCATTATGTGTTAATGTTATCATTGATGTCAAGTCCATTGATGGAAAATGGTTTCATGAGGTCAAGTGACTCTTCATGAGGTGTCTTTCAATGTTAAGTATGAAAGCTGATTGGTACGACAGATTTGGTAAGTTTTCATGTTGTCTTGACATGGTTCTATCCTACATGGTCATGGTATGTGATCTATAGAGTTGGTTGAATGTTTTCATGAGGTCAAACATGGTTGGTGTGATGAGTCAAGAGTGTTTAAGAGTCAGCATGAGATCAACAAGGTTAGTACATGTGAAGTCATGGTTGAGTCAGGTAATTCCATGACTATTCCTAGCCCTAGAACATGCGTAATGGTATGAAATTTAGAGCTGATCATTCATAACCAAGCATGTTAACAACATGGTGGCAATGCATATGAGGTTTATGATGAGTTTTAGGTCGCTTATCGAGGTTTATTGTATGTATGAGCTCATTAGGAAGCAAGATAGTGAAGAACAAATAAGATAACACAACTAAGTCTTAATGGATGGAGAGTTTCAAATGTATTTGAGATAGATGGTGAGTATGGATAGCTATAGGATGTTGTCATGATGCTTCATGACAAGTTTCAGGTCATTTTGAAGAAGGAATTGAAAGATATGTCAGTTTTGGTAAAATCGGGTATTCTAGTGTGTTTTTGAAGCAAAAATGAACCTTTCTGATTATCATTGTGGACTATGTAATTTTCACGAGGACCTGATAAATTTGGCATATCTTTTTAGGTGATTTATAGAGGCTTAAAAAAAATAATGATGTGGTTTGATCGTCTTGTTTTTATGAACGATCATTTAGAAGATAAGTTGCTTTGAAACCCTAGCTAAAAGAGACTTGGAGAAAAATGAGTGTATTGAGCCGTATTTATTCCATTTTCCAAATTGGTGATTTTAGGTTGTAGAGGACTCCCCAATATTTCCAAAATGTGTATTAGAGCATGTGACAATATGTGGGCCTCACCTAAAAATGTAAGTTTCAAAGAAGTTAAGTTTGAGAAGAAGTTGTATAAAGAAGGTGATAAATATATTGACATTATTTTTAGTCTAGGAGTTGTTCTATATTTCCATGATAGTTTTAGATCATGGTTGAGATTCTAAATGGAAAAGTGTGCCCTATTTATGAAGACTATTTTTTGGGGTAGTTTGGAGCAGCTTGTGGTAAAAGTGGAATTGCAGGAGCTACAGGTGGATTTAGGACTCCATTAATTTTTTTGTGATCCTAGTTCATATATATTTATAGTGATATATCAAAATTGTGTTTTGATATGGTATGAAGAAGTTATGACCTATTCTTTGAGGGTCAAATCTGGAGGATGCTTGGTCTAAGCAGGGTCTCAAGTAGCTTCATGAGGTAAAGTGATAGTTATGAGTTTTTCATGCTTGTTAAAGGTTGTTGAGTGCTTAGAAATAATTTATAAGGATTTTTCATGCTTTGGTTAAGTGTGGAAGTGAGTTTTGAGGCGATGAAGCATGTTGATCTCAAGCCTAGTTCTTGATTCCTAGAAGGTCAAAAGAGAAGTGTTAGAGATAGACTTGGTCAAGGCCTTCCACTTAGAGTTAGAAGGAAATATAAGATGTTATATAAATTAGATTCAAAAGTATGCATAATGGTGTATTTTTTTGTCTCATGATGATGCGATTTGATGGGTCATCCATTTCAATTTGTAGAGAATAAGGTTGCTGATTTTCAAGATGAGATATATCGTGGTGAAAGATTAAGGTAGATGATGCATGTTTTGGATTGATTGATTCTTGCTATAAGTTGGAGAGTGAAGAGGGATGAATTTTCTTATTATTGAAGGAATTTGGAGGTCTTGAAAGTTACTAAAGGGTGAAAACCAATTGAGTTTGTAAAATTGCTTTTTTGGCAAACTTATTTTTGTGAAGAGGAAAGTTGGTGTTGTTTGTAAATATCGATGTTTCATGATCTATGAAAGCATCTATGTGATCTATAGGTCCATGGAATTCCAATTAGTTGTTACATTCCATAGTTGATGTGTTCTTGGATGGTCTTGAGGCCCAAAGGTGAAGACACCCTCACGGAAACATATGTTTTTGAAGGATATGAGCCTTCTTGGTTGTGTTATGTGAAATTTGATTGGTGAAAGATTATGTACAACCATGAATGATGTTGATATGTTATATTTCACATGTATGAGGAATTTAGAAGCTTGAAAAATCATGGTTATGGTGTTTTTGGTTTTTGCTCATCTAGGTGATGGGGTTTTGAGTTGTTTTTGTGCTAGTTTGGTGCATTTGGGCATGGCCGACCTACATGGGTCCACTTGATGAATGTTTATAAGTGTGTGGTTATATTTTTATGTTTTATTGGTCGAGATAAAGTATTAGGATGACCTAACTTGTGTTTATGAGAAGAGAAGCATGTAAAAGTAATGTTTTGAGTTCATTTTTGAACTAGTGCTCTAAGGGGAAAGTGCGACCCAAGTAGAAGTGTGTAACATGTATGATTGCATGATTTGAAAGATGAGTAATTGTGTTACAAGTTGAGGAGTGATAGAGAGCATGTTAGTAAGGGTTTGAAGCCAGTACATGCCATGGAAGAAGAAGAAATAATGAGTTGAAGGAATGAGGGGTTAAAGGTGTGAGTTTGAGATGAAATTGTGATCACCATCAATTTTGGAAGCAAAAAAATTAAATATATTCATCTACATGTGGTTGAGTTGGTGCTTGATAATCTTAGGGGGCTATATCCTCCTTGTGGAGTGGGTGTTTCACTAAATTAGGGGTTGGTTCTCCTTGTAGGGTTTGTGCTCCTTATGGGGTTGGTGCCTCACTAAATAAGTAGTTGGTGCTCCTTGTAGGGTTGGTGCTATACTAAACTAGGGGTCGGTTCTCCTTGTGGGGTTGGTGCCTCACTAAATCAAGGGTTGGTGCTTCTTATAGTATTGGTGCTCTAATAAACTAGGGGTTGATGCTCCTGTGGAGTTGGTGCCTCACTAAATTTGAAACATGACTATATAAAGTTTGTGTTTCAAGATATTTTCTTCCCCTTCGTGGTTTCCCACTTATATATGGTGTTTATGTGTTGTGTATTTTGTTTCATGCTCTCATGATTGAATGTTGCACATATTAATAAGCTCACATGGTTAATGTATGATGAATGGACAACTAAATTGATGAATGCATGGTTCGGTAAATGAAATAATTTTTTTATAAATGATTCACCCCCATCTTAGTCACTATTATTTCAATAGGATTATATTTTCGCAGGTTTAATAAATTATATCATGGCAATTTATTAGGGTGACATTACTGTGTTTTCAAAGAAATGGGTAGACTATGCAGATCTTTGAAAAAATATTTTCAGAAGTTCGGGGAGTTTGATATTTTCCTCAATCCTAAAAATATATATTAGGAGTAGAAAGAGGAAAATTGCTTGGCCATATTATGTCCAAGGAGGGTGTTATGATTGATTTGGAAAGAGTAAAATCCATTGATAACATTCCTCTTCCACACTCGAAAAATGTTGTTTAATCAGTTTTTAGGAAAATTAATTTTGTTAGATGTTATGTGTATAATTTTGCTGAGATCACAATCCTAATTACCAACATGTTAAAGGACCAAGTAATTAAATTGATCTGCTGAAATGGAACACTCATTTGATGACGTGAAAGAAGCTATTAAAAACACTAATGGTGGCTAGTCTTGATTTTAGTAAGGAGTTTCATTTATTTTTCTTCCCAACATAAATTAACATTGTGTTGTTGCAGCAGAAGAACATGGAAGGACATGAGTAACCCATAATATTTTTTAGCAAAACATTACAAAAGGCTGAGCTAAATTACACTCTCATGGAAAAACAAACATATGTTTTGATCAAAGTGGTGAATACTTTTAGATCATCCATACTCAACTCAACCATACAAGCTTATGTGCCCCATACCATGGTAAAAGACACCGTGACTCAGCTTGGAAACTTCTAGGAAGTGATGCAGATCGGTGAATAAATTAGAAGAATTTGACATCAAGTGAACACTAAAAATCTTGTGAGAGGGAAAGGTTGACTATGTTGATGGAAAGGTCAAATTTAGATGCCTTTGAAGTTAAATATGCAAAATGAAAATATTTTATCACCTAGAAATAACTTGATCATGTCCAACTGGTATAAAGACATTAATTATTTTTGGCAAAATTTGAGTTCTCACAATTTGGATAAAATACAATGCAAATCTCTATAGTTGACTACTTTGAAATATGTGATAACTCGAAAAGGATTAGCCTAGAGATATCCATAAGGTATTCTCATGCAAAGTGCGTAAATGAAGAAGCTATGAAATTAATTAAAGAGTTGCATAGTGGGTTATGTAGAGGCCATTATGCAACAAACATAACCACACATAAAATTATTAGAGTTGGTTATTGGTGGTATTCATTGTTCAAAGATGTTGCAAAGGTAGTTATAAGGTGTGAACATTGTTAGTGCCTTACAAGAAGATTACAAGATTCGGTGTTCTCTTTTTGTTCCGTGATTGTTGATGGCGAAGTCAAATTTAGATGTCAATGAAGTTAAATGTGCAAAATGACAATATTTTATTAGCTGAAAATAACTTGATCATGTCCAATTGGTACAAATAAATTATTTTTTTTTGGAAAAATTTGAATTGTTTTCACAATTTGGATAAAATACAACACAATTCTCTCTGGTGATTGATTAGAAATATGTGATAATTAAAAAGGATTATCCTAGAGAAATCAAGAAGATATTATCATGTGGTGGGTAAATGAAGAAGCTATAAAATTGATTAAAGATTTGCATAATGGGTTGTGTAGAGGCCATTATGCGTGAAACATAACAACACATTAAATTATTAGAGCCGCTTATTCGTGGTCTTCATTGTTCAAAGATGTTGTAAAGTTAGTTAGAAGGTGTGAACATTATCAACACTTTATGGAAGATTACAAGAGTTTGGTGCTCTACCTCTTGTTACTGAGAGATCAATGTAGCTCCATTTCAACAATGTAAAATCGATTTTATTGGATAAATCGGCCGACTAGTCCATTTGAGGTCATAGATGGATTTTTGTTAATCGATTATTTTACAAAGTGGGTTGAAGTTATCCCAATGAAGAATACAAATCACAAAGTGGTGATGGATTTTTTAGAAAAAACATAATCACTAAATTTGATGTGCCTAGTAAGATTTTAAAAATAATGGCATGTTCTTCATAATTGCCCCTTTTCCGACAATGTGTGATCAATTTGGGATCAATTTGACATATTCTTCGAATTACTATCCATAAAGGAATAGACAAGTGAGTCCACCTATAAGAATTTGATAAGAATTGTTAGGACTTTAGATTTGAACAAGATAAAGTGGAAATAAAATTTAAATTTATACCATTTGACAGATAGGATCACTCCAAAGAAAGCCACATGTAAGAGTCCTTTTCAATTAGTCTATGTCATAAATGCTACATTTCTTGCAAATTTGGGGCTCCCCACTTTCAGGTGTTGTAAGAGGTAAATTTGTATGATATTGATCCATATATTGAGATAATCAATCAAATTATCTAGCTAGATGAAGTTATAAGGAAGTCACATCGACATGCATGGGTTTTAAAAGCAAAATGAAAATTGTTTTGGAAAAACTATACAAGGTATTTTGAGGTGGGTGATAACGTCTTGCTTTGGGATAGTAGACATGAAGACAAAGGAAAGTATGGGAAATTTGATTCGCTTATGGACTAGACCATATGTGGTTAACATACACATTGGAGATAACACCTATTTCTTACAGGACCTTCATGGTGAGGTGTTAGAAATTCTGTCAATGATAAACACCTTAAAATTTTCTTCACCTAAGTGCAAAAAAATTCCGAGTCCTGCGTACAATGTACATATGTGTGTGTACTTCCTTTTTACTTATATTTTGTTTGTTGGTTTGGGTGTTGGTGCCCGGATTTTGTTAGCTCATGGAATCAATTTGTAGCCCTTGTTGCTAACATTGTTATTTTGAGAAAGTTCATTTTCCCAAGTTGCTTGTTGAAGCCCTCTTCTCCATGTACACATTTCTAAACACATTATCCCATCTAGTTCCCTTTGTTTAAACCATGAGTTTTAGGATATTTGGATACTTGTAAGGGGTAATTTTCCCCAACCAGAGCCAATATTGGTACCCAAAATTGCCCCACTACAATTTTGGGGCCTTAGAGTAAAATTTTGATGTTGTAGACAAATTTAATGCTTCCCAGTGTGCTTGCGCAGTTAGATAAGAGATCAATTGTGTCACCAAAATGAACCTCCCGCTCATTTTTGATCACTATAACAAGATACACCTATTTTCTCTAGGATTTAATGCTTTCTTGGTCTTTTCTGGACATTTCATGGGTTCTGAGCTTCTATCGGTATATACATTGGTGTTGTGGGGTTCCAAGTTTTTCATTTCTCTTGCAATTGTTTTTTGAAAACCTCCACATATTCACATCTCTGTGTCAAAGCATGGTCATGATTTGAAAAGGTCTCTAATGACTCACAGTAAGTTTCTGTGGGCCCCATACAACTATGTAGAGTGTTTGTAGTTTGTGGGGATGGTTTAGAGCCTTTCTTGAATATACATCCATTATGTTCTTGATCCTCTACAATGCCTTATCGTTAAGATTTGAGTTGTGGAGAAGTTATGCATGCCACTGGACCACCTCACAATCATTTATAGCTTACAATGGAAATCACCCCTATCTACACTTTAAAGGTTAGTCCCACATTAGATAGGTGGAGAATAATGGATGAGTTTAAATATAAAAGCATTTAATTGTTATATTAGAGATAAGGCTCCACATATTCAATGATTTTACAAAACAGAAAATCAACTGTGTTAGGCCAAGTTATGATGTGGCATAAGGGGTAAACACATGTCATAAAGTTTGAAACTTGTGGGTCACAAAGTTTCAAGACGAAGCCATGGGTTGAAGGAACCCATATACACGAGTACACAAAATTACACCACGTGGCATGATTCGAATACTCACGCACTCCGAGAGATATGAAACATAAACACTATATAAAGCTTGAGATGAGCTTGGAAAGAGGGGAGTCATTAGTGGTGCCATGAAGCCCAATCATAGGTGAAGAATCAAAAGAATGTGATTGGGCCACATTGTTGGTACCTAAGAGAATTTAGGATATAACCAAGTGTAATTCGAAGGAAACAAAGGCTCGTGAGTGGACCATATGGCCCAAACATGGGTAAAATTGTGCATGAACAGATAGAGGCCAAACATGTAGCAAGTTTCTTGGCATCCGAGCACATATGATGGGAAATGGAAAAAATAGATAGAGTATGCCCGAGAGATGAAGAGAATTTATTGGGCCATATTACCCAAACATGAAGAACAATAAAGACCCAATCGAAATGTGACAAGTGGAATAATAAAAAAATCACACTAGGACAATAGTTGAAAAAGCTAAATTTTTGCACAATTTTAATGAAGCGGGTAATAAACATATCTTTGATCTTTCTACCATAAATTTTGATTGGGGATATGTTTTACAAATGGTTGATACTTGTGAGAAGAATATAAAGATATGTTAAGCTTGTATCCCATAGAAAAGCTCTAGAGAAACAATTCAATAGCTAGATTGGGATATTTGCATTGAGGAAATCATCCACATCATCGATGAATTAAATATTGCTAAGTCTCCAGGTGTGGATGGATTCTCGAAAACTCTACAAAGATTCTAAGGATCGGATCGGTGGTAAGCTACCGTGTGTCTTTTAAGAGGTTATACAAGAAGGTAGACCGAGGCACCATATCAATCAAGGTGTCATTAAACTCATCCCTAAGGAAAGTGATAACTCACAAGTGAAAATATAGAGGCCAATCAATTTTCTAAATGTATCCTACAAAATAATGGCCAAAATTCTTTCCTTAAGAATCTCTAGAATCATGTCGAAGATTGTCTTAGCCACTCAAAACGATTTTTTAAAAGATAGATATATTCTTGATAACCTCACAACTAGCCGGGAGTGAATGGAGTGGGATAAAACTTGGTCAAAAGGTGTGCATGACATTGCTATATTTTGAAAAATCTTATGACATGATTGAACGGTCGTTTATCAACCTAACAATGGGTACTCTTGAAATTGGTGACAAGTTTAGAAAAATAGTGCCGGTTTTTTTTCATCATGCCTCGACACAAGTGGAAATCAATGGGGAATATCGAGACTCGTGTCCTTCATATATCCATATGGAAAGGATTCCCTCTTGCCTCTCCCTTTTGTAATGGTAATTGAAGCCTTCCACTACTTGTTGAGATACTCTTCCCTAGGATCCCAGTGAGAATGATTTTGCTTCCTAATGCAAAAGAATTATTTGATGTACAATTTTCCGATGTCACTTTCCTCTTTTTGGAGATGGATGAAGACAAATTTCATGTGCTTAAGGATAGGATTAAAGTATACTTATTTGCTCTACTTTTGGTCTAAAATATTTGTTACTAAACCCTTGCTTCTTAGGTGAGATGAGACTCCCCGAGTGAGTAAACAATATTAGTTGTTCTTGGGGTGGTCCCCATCAATAGGTAAGATTTCTATGGATTCTAATTTCTCTTGAACCCTTTTAAATAATATGTGGTAGTGGGTTTTTAGTAAGATCTCAAAGAAATTTACTAAGTGGTAAGGACATGTCCCGTCTCTTCTGACAGGGTATCGGTTTGTCAAAAATTATTGCCATCTTTTTCTATCTATTACTTCTCTTGTTGGTTTTTTCCTAACTCCCAATTTGAAAATTTTCATAGATTGATAAGATATTTCTTATGGTTTGATGGTAAAGGTTGTCAGAAGAAGAGACATGCAAGAAAATGGGATGTTTTTTGTAAGCCTAAGGTTTTGGAAGGACTTGCGTAATTAAAGATATAAGGGGGTAGCCTTGACCTCTAAATGGATTTTCAAATCTCTGAATTGTGATGAGCCATGAAAAGTGTTAGTCATGTTCAATATTAGTAATTGATATCCTCAAGGGATCAAGAATTAGAAAGCACATGGTTGACTTGATGTTTGGTTCCTTCTCTATGAAGCCATTTACACCCTTTTTAACTTTATATTGTTATGGAAATGCACAACAAATAAAAAAGAATGTCAGTTTTGTTACAAGGGGTTATTCTAATTAATTAACTTCCAACATTAATACTTGCAACTAGTGATAATAATATGTTATAATTTCAAAAACACAAGAGGAGAGATGCACTTTATCATGTCCCTTTTTGGAGACTAGCAAATATAAAGACCTTAACCCTTTTTCCTCCCGTGGTTTTAAGGAAGGGAGCAAGAAAAGCAAGGGGAAGGCTTGAATGACATTTTTATTATTATCTAAGAAGAATTTTTTTATTATTATCATGTATTCCTATTGGGAATCCTAGTGCTCCAATTGATGAACTTTAATTAGAAAATAAAGCATTTTGAGCATGTAGGCTCTAAATATAAATTAGATGATTAAATTGTAATTATTATAAAGTTGGTCATAAGTAATGATATATCACCCTTGTGTTATAAATGGAGGATGCTTGACCATTATGTCATATGTTGAATCTTATTATTAATTTTTGGGTAAAAGTTGTACCTTTCCCTTCTCTCTCATCAAGGATGGAAACCCTTGTTTGAGCCCACTTTAAGGGAAAAAACCCATGATAGTGAAACTTGTCTTCGGGACAAAAACCCTCTAACAAGGATATTTGGAATTATTGAATATCTTAAGGTATTTGGAGTTGGTATCTTTCTATCTATTCCTAGGTGACATGCATCATGAGCATTTTAGAGGAGTTTTGATGGATGTATGGTATAATTATTGCATGGGTGGACTTGTACTAATTTTTAAAGGTGAAAGCAATCATTTCTTTGCATGTTTGAGCCACTAATTCAACATTTCCAAGAGGGCAAATTGCTTGTAAAGCAGGTTTGGCATGTTTGGAGGGATGTTTGGGCAAACTGATTTGATATTTACATTCTTTATATTTTAAAATCCCAAGATCCCAAGTTTCATGAATTTTGGAGCTTCCTAGGTAAAGTTATAGATTTTGAACTAATGTATAAATTATGTAGATAAAGAGTTTATAGAAAATTCATATCTTCATTTTTGGGGCATTAAAAATTAGTTTTCCTTCACAATTTGGTTGTTAGTAATTAATCATAAATTTTGAGCTTGATTGGGCACACTTTCGGTGATTTTAGGGCATCCCAAAATGAATGGGAGTTTTCAAAAAATAGGTCGCTACCCTAGGAAGGAAAAAAATTCCAAGTTTTTGTGTCCATTTTTAGTCATATCCAACCCTCTGCAAACATAATGACGCCTTAAGTAAATTTGATTACAACCTAAAAATTAATTTAAGTCATCTCACTTTCAACCCTAGGCTCTAGCTATTTTTAGGTCAAAGCATATAATTTTGCGTGTCCCACTTTTTTTACTTTTGTGCCTTTGCAGAAAAATAGTTTCCCATATTCCCATGAAACACATGTAAAATGGAACAAACAAATTTAAGAGCTTAAATATACCATAGTGCGAGGTGTTTACAATTTACCTCAAAATTTTAAATTTTCATAGTATTTTTAAAGATTTATTTCTGGTCATATTTGAAAATTATTTTCAGCTACCAAGTGGGATATGATTATATTATTTAACCATTTCGTAAGTCCCCCTAAAAGGGACATTACACACTTAACTGTACAAAGTAAAACATGAGAGATCCGTTGCACAAAGAAATGGATAAATCGGGAGGCCGAGATTCAAGATGTGCTCTTCTTCCGTGATCAGAGATAAAAATCAACTTAGTTGGGAATTGTTGTATGGTATTGGACCCTATGGGAATGAGGATATGTAACTTTAAGTGCCCTTCGCTTACTCGGAAATGTGTGTCATCAGAAACCCTAAGTGTCAAACAATTACAAAACCCTCCGAATAATTTGAAGTAAAATTTAAACCCTAATCATGGGTGGAAGACCCTATATCAACACTACTATGAAGAATCCTCAAACCATAAATCACACGTAGTTCACCACCTAACAAGTGATATCTATATGGATGCAACTAGATTGACAATTTGAACCACTTTGACAATGCTTGAGATGATCTTGTTCTTACTAAGACAATGGATTGAGATCTTTGGGTGCTTGTAAATGAGGGAAGTTGAACTCCTTGACTTGGTTGAGTGCTTCAAAATTGTAGTAGTGACTTCCCGATGGATGTCCATCAATGTTGGGAGGATTTAGGGAGTCTTGAGTGCCTTTTGTGTTAGTATTTGCAATGAGAGCTCATGAGAGTGCAGTAATATCCTTTTCACCTTATTTGATTCTTCATGTATTGACTCAACAAGTGAGTAAATGAAGTGATATGGGCTTGCTTATATATGGGTTTAAAGGTAAAACATTGTGAAAAAGGATTTTAGGAGGATAAAAAGACCCAAAAAAATATAATATAATTGAAATAAAATTTGGAGGATGTGTCACCTTCAGTGATCGTATAAGTTGGCAAGACCGGGAATTACATTATGACCATATGGTGAGGTTTTGGACAAGGAGCCTATAAGTGTAATATGAAAGATGTATCATGATAAGTAGAGGTTTGATACTAATTGTATGCATTTATATTCAAAATGTGACGACATCATGTGAGAAATAAACAAGTTGGGAGAGAGATAATAAGATGTAGAAATAAACAATGGTGGATATTTGAAGAGATCATAAGATGTATAGTTAACTTAGACTCCATCTTTTCGAGCGGATATTCATAGATGATGGATATTTGATGATTCAAATGCAGATGGAATGATATTTGACTTAGCTTCCCTATCAAAAGGAGCATTGTCACAATGAACAATGTCAAAAGGTAAATTGATGAATTTGAGTGTCTACATTTTCCCTCTTTAAGTATGAAATCAAATTTACACGCTTAAAGGAAAAGATACCTGAGTGTGTAGACACACTTTGTCTTTTCTCAAAGTTTTTGCGGTGCATATGCATTGGTGTTGGCATGCTCCATGGTGAAAACCGCAACATAGAGTGAATTCAATGTCCATAGTAGAAATTGAACTATAACTTAAATGTAAATATAGAATTTTAGCTTGTAGAAAGTGAAATAAAGAGATGCAAAACATACAAGGATTACACATGTTTGTTCTGTAGAGGGAAGAGCTCCCGTTATTTACTTGCATTCAAATATTTGGATTGTATTTTCTGAAATTTCCAATGAATTAGGGGTGATAAGTCCCTAGTTGTTCGAAGGAGAAATCCAAGCATTGGGTGCATGCTACCCAATATCGAATAGTAGATAAAGAGAGGTACCAAAGTACTTGTGAAGGAATAAGACCATGTACTAAAGTTTTTAGTAACCATGATATCTTCCCCTTTGAAATAGGATAGAAAATACTACATTTGAAGAACTTAGTTGCTTTGATAATTTCCATAACTCCATGGACCACACCGTTGCAGATGAATCTAGGCCCAATTTTGTATATATAGACACAAAGTATAAAAGAGAATGGGTGCCCCATGCCATCCTCATGTGTCACATAACTAAGTAGGGTTATGTAATATGCCGAGATTAGTTGGAGAATGAGACCCATGCCCTTAAAACCTGCCGTATTTGTAATTATAAGCGAGTATGAAGTGGAGTGAAATATTCATGCCCCTTGTAAACTTATCTAAATTGTGTTAACCAAGTCTAAAATTATGCTAATATCCTATGTCCTGTGATTAAAAATATGAAACCGTAGAAAAATCTAGTGTAATTTCCCTAGGAAAAAAATGTATAACCACCCCAGGAAAAATGTATGACGTTATTGTATATATATAGACACAAAGACAGGTTAGGAAAATCCATATGGTCATGACCGTTCTATACGATTTTGAACCTATGCAAGTTTTTCCCAAATTTTGCTTGAAGATGTTTTTGAGAACCAATTCTCAAACTCCGTGCTTGAACTTAGAAATATTTTTGTAGATATATAATATGCCCAATGAATTCCCCCTCTTTGAGGTGCATGTGATAAAGCATTCGAGAATGTGGCTCAAAAGAAAATATGTGTTCCCATGTACTATATATTTGATAATTTGTAAGAGAATGTGGTATGTCAAGCGGTGTCCATATTTGATAACTCGTACTGTAAAATGGGTTGTGCATGCGAGAGACCATGGAACAAAGGTTAATGATAGGAATCCATTAATGTGCCCATAAAGAGAAGAAGGAATCGTAGTAAAATGAAAAGCACTATACATCAAGATAGTAGGAGAAGCCTCCTGTGGAAGCTAGGGTTTGAGTCAAAATTTTTGATTCAAGAGTCTATTTTACCAAATGTTTACACCCCTTTTAACTTTATATTGTGTTAGGGAATGCACACCACATAAAAAAGAATGTAAATTTGTTAAAGGGGTTATTATGTGTAAAGTAACTTTTTGGGCTTTGAATGGAGGAAAATGGTTTACCGGTTTTCACCACAAGATACGATATGAAAATACCTTCAATCACACACAAAAAAATAAAAATAGTTAAGAATATCTTATAATAATAAACCAATTCAAACTATGCATTCTCCTAGGGTAATGAACGAACCTATGAGATTCAAATCCACTTTTCGCTATGTAAATCAATGTAGAATGCCATGAAATAATTTATCGATCCATGACAATATTTATGCATCACAAATAAATCAATTATTGAAGAAATATATGATAACACAAATAGAATTAAATATTTATGATAACTGTAGTTGAGCCCAAACCGAGGGCTAGAAAAAATGGCAGATCCTCACATAAATTCTCCGAAGTTCATATTACGGCCTTATAAATTATGTCGAATAAGAATATCAAACTAAAATAGTGAAATCAGCCCTATAACATATCAAAATCTCCACCCATGCAAGTCACCTAGGGTGATAAGGGGAAAAAACTAACAATAAACCACTTTGGAAACCCGTATATGGCATTCCCCTCAAGCTTGAGGAGTTTTCGTTCCTCAAGCTTCCAACAATAGAGATTTTCATCCCCAAAGTTGAGCCACACTAAAGGTTTCATCTTTAGTGGAGAGTAAGACACACTATGCACAAACTCAAGATGTCAGAATAAACATGCATAACCTTTTAAAATGAACCTTCATGTCTTTATATATCCTCAACTGGCGCAAACATCCAATTAGAAGCCCGATGCATAGGCCGAACTTCAAGTAATTCTATTGCTTCATTAACCTCTATGTAGGCTCATTAACCTCTATGTAGGCTCTCCAATCAAGGCCGAACCATAAGGATAAAAAGTCTTTAAACCAAATAAGAGGCCTTCATGCCCAAATCACCATTAAAATGATTTAAAAATGATTTTATGCCATTACATCAAGTATAATTCATCATCCATTGAGCCAATATTGACTCAAACAAAGACATAATGGGAACCACAAGAAATATGAATGCAATTCTTATTATGTCCCATTTAGGGGACATTACAATTCTCCCCAATAAAAATTTCTTGTCCTCAAGCTATTGTAAGTGTCCTGGATCCCAAATAATTCTTATCTTATCCTTTGGATTCATGTTTGTACCTAAACATGAACAAACTCATTAAAGAAAACCAAGGGTTTCAACATCCTTGCTTCCTCATATCTCATGGACATGATGGTAAGTCTCGCTTTATTTCCTTTAAAAAATTGTAAACTCCCTCAAGGATTTAATTCTCATATTTTTCTTTTGGATGTACCAAACATATTTGTACCCATGCATTTCACTTTTGGAAATCATGATGTTAGGGGCTGAAAATGTTATTATAGCTGATAAAAACATGAAGAAGGGGATGGATGTGTTTTAGAAAGTCACATAGAAGCTTATGACAACATGTTTGAATGCCCAAAATTGAATATTCTTACTACTTCGATTCATACCAATAAATTCCAGCTAAGATAAAATATCCATAACTATTAGATAGTACACAAAATTTGTGAACTTGGCCTCTTCTCTTAGTGGAGTACTTACTTCAAGAGTATGCTTATCATTTTTCCCTTTTTGATGCATCCTCAAGTCCTTCTATTATTGATAAATGTACAACTGAAAATTCATCATAATTGCTTCCTTTTTCCATATTTCTTCTAGTTCTTTCATGGATCCAAGGGTTAACAATACATAGATCAAAAAATCAGAATTACAATTCTTACCTAGATGAGCCAAACATAACAATTGTATGGTATAAAAATGATGCAAACATTATCCTCTATGAAGATGATCATATTTATTGTATTTCATTAGGATCATTTGATTTTTCCCTTATCCGACACTATAATGATAAAATTATTATTAGTACCGATCTTGAAACCAAAAGTTTCTTGTTTTGCAATACTCACAAAACACCCATATCCCATATGCGAAAACAAACCTGAAATTGAATCAAATATGTGCCTATCACCCCATATTTACTTGGGGTATGAGATGAATGATAATATCCATACAACAGTGATATAGGAGTTGGAAATGATCCTACATTGATTGTAAAAAATGCTATAAATTGAAAACCAAACACTTCACATGACTGAATCCACCTATATGCTTACAAGTGTGCCACTGTGCAAGCTGAAAATGCGTATGACATCGTTGTTATTATCAAAATTAGTGAATCCATTACATAAAAACATATAATCCTTGGCTTCTTCTTTACATACTGAAAGTAGTAGATCTCTGTAATGCAACTCCAACAAAACCATGCTATGTTGAATCCAAACATTATGATCAACAACAAGATGATTTTTACTATGTCTGACCATATTTCCATATCAAACACCATGTTGGCTTTACAATGATGATTGAGGTGAGAAGGGACCAATCCTTGGTGGCTCAAAATGCTTTGGAAGTTTGAAAACTATCTCCTCTCATGGTTGTCCTCTTAATGATGATAAAAACATATTTTCGGGAAAACTGAAATAGTTAATAACAAACATCTCAAAATCCCGAAAATTAATTTTTGTAACCTTCACAATCATACCTTCTTGGCTATGGGCAGCAAGATTGAACCCCATTGGTTCAAGTCTCAACATATAACACATAAATTCGACTTCTATCTTTGGAATATTTCCTCCAGGATCATGTGCAAGCCTTAAAATATGAAGATACTCAAGATGAGATGGTTGTCTAGAAATAGTGATTTTCTTACCATGAGTTACTTCTCATCTTCAAAATCACTTCTCATCATTTTGACTATAGCAATGGGTGGAATTCCTTTTGTCATGCCAATATTTTCCTTATGTTCTTCAAGGACCAATTATGAATTCTTTCCTTCCCATTGGTATGAGATGACGAAGGAACTATCAAGAGTAGCTTCAATGTTAGAAACTCTATTCTTCAAAATATTACCAAGATCTCATACCCTTATGCACAAAAATATGAATTTGCATCAAGAGGTCTACATGCCTTATGTTGCAAGTTACATCCATCATTCTAGCATGCTTTCCATAATGACCCCTATCTTGATATGACATAAATGGAAGCAACAAATATGAAGTATACCCATACCTTGGACACAAATATAAAAAATGTTTGAGTATGGAGCATTGCATATGGAGAATGATCATCATACGTTTGGCTACCATGAAAATCCAACTTATAGGAAATTATTAGAAGGTCCTCTTCACATTTACTTTCCTTCATCTTCTAGTCATTGTTAGAATAGCCCTCATGATGACCAAAACAATGTAGTAACCTAGTGTGATGCTATATACTCATGTTATGATCATAAAATAAATAAAGCGACTTACCTTCAACTACTGTTTTGGAATTTATAGCAGGCTAAAAATCCACACAAGTTTTTGGTGAGGTTCCTTCCTCATCAAGTTTCTACTAATATGATTTTTCTCTTTAATTAGGGGCTAGTCTATTTTGTCGACAATTGGATTACCTTCTTCAATGCCTATTCTTTGCCCTTATGCAAATCTGATTTCTTCTCAACATTTAGCCACACATACCCATTAGAAACCAATGAAACATCATTAAATATTAAGAAACTTTTACCTTGGGACTCATGCTCCATGATTTCCCTTTCCTTTCTAGGATCATGCTTCAGAATTTCATCACACCTTGGTGCCTTCACACCGTTGTTTTGAAAATTAGTCAAGATCTCTATATTGGTAATGGTGAAGGGGATTCTAGGGATTCAATGGGTTGTTCCCTCTCAATTCCCAACAAATTTGGTTGTTCTTCTTCCTTCTTTGGCTCAAGCTCCATGATTTTTCCTTCTTCAACTTGCACCGTGGGTTCCTCTATGGGTTGTTTCTTCTCCATTACTTGCAGCCCTATTTTTTCTTCTTGTGTAGCTTGTGACCTAGGATTGGGCCTTGATCTTCCCTTGCTTACTCCCATGAACTCATAAAATGACATGGCATCACAAATATTCTTCGAAAAAGGCCCTATATTCCTCATACCATGTAGCAATGTTGTCCACTTTGGATGGTTGAGTATTATTGTCTTCCTTTGAAGAGATCTTTCCACCATTTAGATTTTGAATTTTGAAGGGTATGGATGAAATGAGCCATTGTATTGGCCAATAATTCTCTCCCTAGGGAAAGATTTTCAAGTCTCACCAAAAATTATATCTTCCATTTGATCTTCTTGCAAGAAAACCCTCAGGCTGGGAAGACCAAAGCTATGATACCACTGTGATGTCCCTTTTTAGGCTACAAATGGAGAAATAGGGTTTACGAATATCACCACAAGATCTGATCTTAAAATACCTTCAAGCACACACAAAAAAAACTAAAAATAGCTGAGAATATATGAGAACAATTAACCAATACAAAATTTGTAGTATCCTAGGGAAAAAAACTTCCTACGAGATTCGATTCCAGTTTTCACTTTGTAAATCAATGTAGAGTTCCAAAAATAATTTATCTTAGGAACGAGAATATTTATGCATCACAAATACATCAATTATTGAAAATATCGATAATAAACACAACTAGAATTAAATATTTATGACAACAACAATTAAGCCCAAACCAAGGGCTAGAAAAATATCGATCCTTTTATAAATTCTCCAAAGTTAAGATAACGACCTTATTAATTATGCCAAACAATAATATCAAACCAAAATAGTGATATCAACCCTATAACATATCAAATCCTCCACACATGTAGGTTTCCTAGGATAAGAAGGGGGAAAATCAATAATAAACTATTTTGAAGAACTTTGGAAACACCTATATAGGATTCCCCTTAAGATTGAGGAGTTTTCGTTCCTCAATATTCCAACTATAGAGGTTTTCATCCCCAAAGTTGAGCCACACTAAAGGTTTCGTCTATAGTGGAGAGTAGGGCACACTGTGCACAAAATCATGATATCAATCATTAGAATAAAAATGTATAACCTTTTCAAAATAACCTTCATGTCTTTATATATCCTCAAGTGGTGCCAACATCCAATTAGAATCCCAATGCATATGCCGACCTTCAAGTAATTATATTGCTCCATTAACCTCTATGTAGGTTCTCCAATTAAGAGTTCAACATGAGACAAGAAGATGTACTGAGTGGGGATAGAATGTGGATATTTGTTTTAGCAAAGGAACATTGTCACAACTAACAATGTCAAAATGTAAATTGCAAAATTTGAGTGTCTATAAAAGCGAACGAGATCTATTGTGTTCTCATCGATTTGGAGAGCTTGGGATCGGTGAAAACATTGATTGTGACTCAACCCATCTTCTCATGGTTTGACACTAGATGTAAAGGATTTAGATATCTTTGGTGGAATCTTAGGTATCAAGGTAAACCCCGGCTTTGACTCAAAATTGCTCCACCTAGAGTTGGTTTTCCAAAGGCTTGAAAACATTTAGTGATTTATATAGGGAATGATTCCCCATTTATGATCCCCATTTAGGGATGACCTAGGAGGATGTTAAAGATACCTATATGATTCCCCAATCACATGCTAAGACCTACACTATGTTGTTTAAATGTTTAAAATGCCCGTTTTCTACTTTATTGATGGAGGATGGGTGGGATTTCTCGGAGAATGCTAAATGGCTTAAAGGTCCTTATTTTCTGGATGTGACCACTAAGGAAATTTATGAAAAGTTTGTTTTTAATTATAATATTTTACTTGACCTTCACAATAAGTGGAGCTTGTGTGACCACCTAGAGCTTGGATGTTCGGTGTTTTATATCATATGTTCGCCTTGTATTGAACCCAAGAAGTCATGCTTTAAGTGGATCCTTATCCATACTAGGCTTGTTGTTGGTGAGGTCTTGGCCAAATTGTGTATTGGTAGTGAGCTTTGTTGGTTTGTCAATGTATTGAAAATGTTAACCATGCTTTCTTTAATTTTCCTTTTGCTCAATCTATTTGGAGAAAAGTTTTGTGGGTTTGTGATCTTGTGGCACACAAGTCTATTAAGTGGTATACAATTCTCTTAGGTATCTTAAGATATGATGTTATATTACACATTTTGATAAATTATGGTTCCTTATGTATACCGAGGAGATTTGGTTTATTCGGAAAGATAGAAATAACAAAGTTTTAAGAAAATTAGAAGGGTTCTTATTAAATTGAATAGTGAATTCATAGTACATTTTTGTGTGTGTGTGTGTGTGTGTGTAAATTTGGAAATGAAGGTCCCTAGAGAAAACCTCTATAAGTTTTTCGCAATGAAGGTTGTTGGGAATTGATCCTATTTTTTTAAGGAGATTGGGTATTTCTTGAATGTGAAGTGTTTTTCTAACTAGGCGGAGAGCCCAAAGGATGATAGTGATGAATATTTCATTCCAAGGTGGGACCTTGTAAAAAAAAATTTCCACCTATATATTGAGTTGGATACAAAGGAGCATAACATGGAGCAGAGAGAGGAGAGAATATAATACTATTCGAAAAGGGGGTGCACAATTATTTTCCCAAGGCATGTTGTTAGAAGCATTTATGAATCCTTAGCCATATTGGAAATTTCACAAGATAATACTAATGCAACTCATGTTATGCAAAGTCTATTTGGAGTTGAGATGGAAATTGATAGAGGTAAAGATGAGGGTGAAAATAAATAAAAAAGGAAAGCCCATGAAAGAGTTGGAAAGGTTTCTACTATGACACATCAATGAAATTGTGGATGAAGTGCAGGAGAAAGGTATTGTGGACATTGACAAGTTGAAACTGGAGGAATCGATAGGTAGAGACCGCATTGCATGGATTGAGTTGGTTAAATTATTTTTGGATCACACAAGTGTTAACAAAAACAACTCTATGAGTGGCTCCTCCGAGTCTATTTGAAGTAAACTATTTTACTACTATTTTTGTAATATTGTTTGGATACTATTGTATTTTTGTATGCTAGTTTGCACCCCATTTGGGATGAATTCTTCCCAATTGGGTTTCTTTGATTATTGTTTTTTCATTGTGCTAGACACGTGGTTCTTAATGTTGACCCGTTGATCATAAATATTTGGTAAACGTTATCAATATATATGTATATATTTATATATAAATGGTTTGTACCATTGAAAGCTATTTTGGTAAGAACTTTGTAGTGATTGAAGAGTAGCTTGTGAAAAAGTATTTAGTAGGCCATTTGTCTATTGAAACAAATTTGCAATCATTCACCAAGTTGTACAATTGGTTAAAGTTATATGATGACTCCTCAAGAGATATTTTGGGCATAGCCAAATCTAATTAGACAAATGGTAGCCTCTGGTGTCTCTAGTCTTCTTGTTTTCATGGATGTGAATGTGCTTGTTTATTTGAAACTTCACTCATGATTTCAAAGGGATCAATTATGTTGAATCTTTTTTGTTTCCAAGCATTATTTGTGTTTCCCTCCATTTCGATCCAGCATAAGTGATCCGGTCATGCTCTATTCTCTTCATTCATTGGTTGATAGTTGGATCTCCCTTGGTGTGACGATCGATCCCTCTCAACCTCGATTTCTCCAAGAGGAATATTATGAGTACCTTTGATTTCCACTTTTGCAAAGGGATTGTTATAAATTGAAGGAAAAATCCTTCATCCAGCATTTTTGGCTCATGAGTAGACTTTTTTTCCAAAATCAATTTTTTTTCTTGTAACTTTAAGAAATTGTTAGTAGTAGTTATCTTGATTCAAAGAGCAACTATTATAGGGGATTGAAAAAGTGTTATATTCCTTTTGAGGATCATATAATGTGAAGATCACAATTTGGTGATGATGTAGTTTCATGTAGTGATTGAAGAGAAACTTGTCACAAATTCTTTAGTAGGCCATTTTTCTATTGAAACAAATTTGTAATCATTCACCAAGGTGCACAGTTGGTATAAAGCTATATGACGAATCCTCATATCACACCCCAAACTTAATGTATTTTTTTCGTAAGGTTGTTAAATGTTAAAGTTAAGATGATGCTTGATAAGAGCAAGGTGATGCAACAAGTGGCAAATGATATTGATAACTAATTTGATATTTGATGGATAAAGACTTATATAATTAAAAATGTTTATTTACATATATATATATATATATATATATATATATATATATATATATATATATATAAAATGTTTGTAGGATTTGTTATTTTGGACCACCTTCAGTTGCATTGTTACAAGGAATTGGTTTGTTTGAACTCCACCGGTGTTTGCATTGGTTATGGATGATTGACATTGTTTAAGGTTTATATTGCTTGGGATTGGTCTTAGATCACTAAACAATTAAATTGTTTAAAGTTTAAATTATATGGAGATTGGTCTTAGACCACTTGGTGAGGAATTGATTAATGTTTAAAATAATGGTCATTGACCACATTGCATTAGATTGTTTAAAGTTTGGATAGAACTTGGTTATCAACCCATTGACATTAATAATGTGTGATTATTGTTTAAATGAATTGGTCTTAGACCACTTAGAAAATAATTCCGATGTTTAAATCTTGGTTATTGACCATTTGGCAAGGATATTGTTATTGTTTGAAGGTTGGTCAATGACCACATGACATATAACAAAGGTTATTGTTTATTGTTTAATGTTTTGTTTGGTCATAGACCATATGGTGTAGAACTTGGTGAATGGAAACCGTGGCTTGAAAAGGTTTTGGGTTTAATTTTAGAGGCCATGATGTGGCATCGTATGTTTTTAATGGTAATAAATGAATACAGTTCCTTGGGAACCAGTAGCTTGCTTAGGAAGCTAAAACATGCAAGTCCTTCACCCATTCACATTTTATTTTTGCATTGCTATTTGGTTTTGGTCTTGAGCTGAGCATGGAGGTTTTTGTGGAGGTGTTTTTGGAAATCTATTTTTGGTGTATGCATGCAACTGCAAAGATATTTTCAATGGCGTATTTTGTATTTAAAATTTTGTCCTGGGAGTTTATGTGGGCATTAGAATTGCATATTTTAATGGAAGTTTAGAAGAAAACAAAGGCAAACCACGCATGGGTTTTCTCTCTCTTGTTTTTTGTTTTTAATATGAAATCTAGAATACGTTTCAAATTTTCAAATCGGTTTTTAAATCTAGAAATGGATGTTAATATTTGTTGAAAACTATTCTCCTTCTTGTTGGGTTAGTATGGAAATCTAGAAAGGATGTTTTTAAAGTAGTGCAACTCTTTATAGCTTATTGTTAAACATTTTCTTTTTCTGAATAACTTGATGTTTTAAAACTAGGACGTTTCCTTATTTTTGACATGAAATTTTGTAAAGGAAATCAAAGCAAAGTCTGAAAATCGATATGGGTTTGTTGGAAAATGTGAGATTTGTATTTACTGTCATTTTGGTGAAATGGGTTTGTTTGGTAATAAGATCTGAAACAATTATGTGTTTTTGTTGAAAAATTAAATTTGAGTTTATGATGGAAGTTTGAGATTGATAAATAATGGATATCTATTTTAGCTCATATTCGAGCTCACCGCTTTGGATGGGTTTAATACGTTTCATGTGTAATCTCTTTAGGATCTTTCTATTTTTAACTCGGCTCTTGAAGAGCTTGTATGTATTTTCGAGGTGAAAGCTCATATCGAGCTTGTTTTTACTCCATATGTGTAAACATGTTTCCTTGATGTATGGTTGAATGCACCATTATCTTTTAACTTGAAGAAAATCTTGAATGTTTGTGGGTATTTGATCATTTTGGATTTGATGAGTGAGAATTTTTAGCTCATTATTGAGCATGTTATCATCTACTTTTAAATTTTGTGTTGTAGTGGGTTCGAATGTGATATATTATGAAAATAACCATTTTCGATGTTGTAGTCATTATTTCCATATAGTTATCATTGGGTTTCGTATGTGTGTATTAGAGCTCATTCATAACTTGATGTTATGGTTGTTACTAAGTTTCTTAAACATGGATTTTTGATCTCTCTCTCTCTCTCTCTTGACTACTGGTTGGTGAAGATAACCATTGAGAAGTAGATACTATTAGTATATTAAAGTGTTTGATATTAAATTCATTAATGCACTTTATTAATAACAACCATTTGGTTCCTCATAAGTAGGGTTGTTTGACTTATTTCTTAAAAGGATGAAATTTAGGAAGGTATTTGGTATTGTATGATTTTGTTATAAAATTTGGATGATATTTCTTACTTATGTATTCAATACAGAATATAAATTATGGAGTAAGAAATTGAAATGCATATACTATTTTGATTATTGACTGAAAAGGTATATGATCCATTTTTTTAGTCATATGTAAATACGAGAATGGGTAATGAGTTAGATTATGATCATTCATTTGAACATAGGAGTTATACATTGTTAAAAGCTACATTGTTGATATTATTCTTTGTGGAATATTTAAAAGGAATTGAAGGATGCTTATATATATTCTATTATCTGATTTATTGTATTAAACAATTGCAATATTATGTCACTTATTCAATCTAAAAGGATTAGTTTATCAGTTTGAATTCTTGTATTGTTTGTAAACATATCATACAATATGAAGTATCATTTCATTTGTGCATGATATAGTTATCTTATAAATAAACTAGGAAGTTTATTTGTTTTCAGTTAAGTTAACCTTAACTTATTCTATTATTTCATTTAAATACAACAAGAATATGAGTTAGTAAACTCATGTCAGTTCTTTGAACTAACCCATATATACATTTTCTCTCTCCTATAGTTTGCAAGAAGGAATGACATTCATGAAGTGATTGTTTGGGATTGTTCACACATGATTTATGTCATAAGTTATTTGTTATAAATCTAAAAAGGATTGTTGTATTTAATTGATAAATGTGAATGAATTATCTTTACAATTTGTTATGGACATTTTCCTAATGTATTATCATGATGAATTGTATATCATTATTTATAAAAATAAGGGATTATCCTTATTAAGTTTGAATAAATTACTTGGTTGTTTTGTAACTTATCATGATGGATATGAAAGAATTCATATGTTGTTATACAACTGAGTATAAATAAAGTTGATTAAAATTATGTTATACCTTTATTGCCGATTTCATTGATTCATTTGAAATGAACAAATATGTTGAATGATGACACATAGAATGATAAGAACAACAATATAACAAAAACAAAGTAAAGTTATCATTGTACCTTTATGAAAATAAAATGGGATATTCATGTTAATTAATGAACTTATGAGATTAAGGACTATCCTTAACAAGTAATGTAATGGAATAACTCAATGCGAAACATGATTAGTAAACCTATACTTAACGATGAACACTACGTTGTGTAAGTTCGATAAGAGGAACTAATGAAAGATAGTAACTCATAGAGTTACTATAACCATATTTTGATAACAATACATTATAATCTATGGTAAATATGAACTTATTTACTTTATCTTTCATGGATAACTTTAAGTGTAAATGAAGCATATGTTTTATGTCCCATCATCCTTTCGATAGTATCCTACCCATGCCAAATTAGGATGGCTACGAGAAGGGTAGTGAGGACATAATGATGAAAATCATTATGTGGTCACTAAATTTCCCAAAGGATCCCGATTTAAAAATATTGATTTTGTAAAACCCTAATTACAGAGTCACGTATAATAGATAATCAATATAACACAAATTTTACACAAGAAACAAGCTAATGAAAATTAAATCCTTAGGAGAAAGAGAGGGAATAAAAGACTTAGTTGATTTCACAATTGATCCTGAAGTATGATGGACTAGAAGATTGATGAACATCAGGAAGAAATTGTTGCAACCATGACTCGATAAATTTTGTAGTTGTCGAATATGTTTAGATCTGGGTGCTGGAATTGGTCGTAGACGTCAGGCACCAAAGTTTGCTTCGAGTGCTTGGTCATGTAGAACCTCAAAACTAATTTTTCTTGTGTCACACCAATGTCGCTAACCTTCATTTTTTTCACTTGTATGTTAGTGGATGATCACCGAGTTTACATGTAACATTTAAAACAAATGATATCCTACAAAACCCCAAAACATATTAAATCATTAAAAGAAAAATATGAAAATGGGGAGTTAGACTAACCCTGAGCGGTCACACTGACAGAGTGAACTTACAACCGAGCACTTCACTACATCCGAGAATCTATGTAGTTATGTGTGTGTGTGTATAATTGTTCCCTAGGAATATCTTGTGCAAGATTCATCGAATAACGATCAATAGCTAGATATAGTAATGTAAGTAGATGTGTGGATGAAAAAATGAACTTCTCCTATGTGTGTATGCAAAAAATGTAGTCCATTTTCCCTTAAGTGAGTGCTAGATGGATTCTTTGATGCTTTTAGAATGCCTTTGGATGCAACCTTAGGTGGTGATAGTAGATGCTTAGAACTTGGTCCTTTATTATGGTCACATAGCTTTGTATTTATATGATTTCCTTTGTTGAATTTTGTATTTGACAACTAGGATGGCAAACCATAAGAAAACAAGATGCCCAAAAGAGGTGAGTAAGATACAAAGAGGTTGGGGGCACCCAGAGGGGACATGTTGATCGGGTGTTAACGTCCCGGCTAGGTGCTAGTGTTTAGAGTCAAGAAATATAAAGTAATCAAGATCGAACTAGGTGTGTGGTGTGCATGACCAAAGAAAAACCAATAAAGAGGCCAAAGACAATAGTCAATTACTAGTTTTATCACTTAGGAATCATATGAATAGTGGTATGTGATTAGGACCTAGAAATGTACCCAAGTGTGTGATTTTGTGTCTAAATTTTCCCCACTTTATGTTGTTGAGTGAATACTCAATAACATAAAGTAGATAAGAGATGTGTACCTGATAACCATGTAGATTGATGGTGAAAGCATGCCAAAGAGAAAAGAAAAAGCATGGAGTGATAAAAATGAAGTGTGGAAGCTAAAGAAGAGGAAGTGACCCTAGGGGTGAAGCGTATATGTTGTGTCATGTTTGTACATGTTGTTGTTGCTTGTGTTTGTTCATGTGGGGTTGATTCTTGTTGCATATTAAGGACATACCTATAAAAGAAGAGTGAAAGAGTATTTAAAGTCATGTATTATGAAAACTTTGTGAAAAACATGTAAAAGTATGTAAAAATTAGAAAAAGTAGTAAAAAGAAACATGTGCACCTGATTCATGATGAGTGAAAAGGATAGAAAGTGTCTTGAGAATGTTGTAGAATAGCAAGAGTTTTTGGGCAATGTCATGCCATGACAAGAGTGTTAGGGAGAAAGGTCTAGTTTTATTCTCCAACCATGACTACTTCCCTAATTTATTTGTTCATGTGGGGTTGCTTCTTATTGCATATTAAGGACATACCTGTGAAAGAAGAGTGGAAGATTATTTAAACTCATGTATTATGAAAACTCGTGAAAAACATGTAAAAATGGGAAAAAGTAGTAAAAAAATGTGCTCCCGATTCATGATGAGTGAAAAGGATAGAAAGTGTCTTGAAAATGTTGTAGAAGAGTGAGTTTTTTGGGTAATCTCATGCCACGACAAAAGAGTGTTGGGGAGAAAGGTCTAGTTTTATTCTCCATCCATGACTACTTCCTAATTTATACACCATTGCAGATGGTGTGATCTTGATTTGTTCCATGTTCGATCCAATTTAATCCAAGTAGAAAAAGGAGATGAATGCATTCTGATTTTTTGCAGAATGTGCTTATACAGAGAAAAATACTCTGTGAAATGCTAAAAATTACATTGATTTGAGAAAGTAATTGTAACTGCCCCTAGCCATAAGAGCCTAATAAAGTTCGGGAGCACCCATGTGCTAGTGTTTGTATCTAGGCGCTGACATCTCGTAAGCAAACTATAGACCCAAAGCTAGAATTTGGGTCATTTTCAGAATATAGACTGTTCTATTATTATACTTTTTAGGCCTTTACTTTGAAGCTTCGAGAGCTGTTGTATGGGGTAACTGATTCACCCAATGTATGACCCCACTCATTTAGGGTGCATGTGACATTGCTAGGAGGATGTGACCTAAAGGAGAGGAACAAAATATGATTTGAACCGATACCCCACAGGGGGAGGGAATGTGCTTGGTAAAAATCAAGGCACATGTAAACAAAGTGGCTTGAAACATGTGTTATTACAATCAAGAAAAATATGCATATAGAAGACAATGTGTAATCTAACAAGCAATAAGACAATATAGACCGTGAAAAGTGAGTTTCAAACATGGGACATCCCTCACAATGTCACAAGAAAATCAGGGCCGAAGAGACCAAAAGCATACAAGAAAAAACAAGTAAGACATGGAAAATCCCACAAACAATAACATATAATGGAAAACAAAATCAAACAAAGTATCAAACAAGCATGGTAGTAAATAGTTCCTACAAAGCAAATTATGCACATGAAGCACCCATTAACATGTTATAAAGATAAACAAAATGTAAAGACATGTATATATTTCTAGAGTAGTGTGTTAGTAAGAATAAGAAGTAGTATAAAATGAAACAATAACACCTGTAGTGTGTACGAAAGTAGATGCCCCCAAGAGCCTCGGTGGGACTAGTAAGAGGTACAGTGCCAAACATCCATGTTGCATGTAAATATTTGTGTAAAGTATGCATTCACAACTAGAGAGAAAGTGAATGCGCTTGTGTATATATAAAGGATGATGACATATGAAGTATGTTTCTAGCATATGAAACAAAGTATGCATGTAACTAGTTTATGCAAACAAGAATAGATGCAACCAAGATATGCAATATGTTGTGAATGAGTGAGATGGAATGATATGCAACGTGAGTTTGATAGGGGCAGCATGCCCCTTGAGTTTATGTTGATGAATATGTATGATATGGGGATCATATATAAAAGACCACTGACAATCAAGAATGAACCATATAACAAGAGTGTGTCATCAGAAATGGTCCGAAATATGCACTAGATATATAGACCAATGAAGTGTAAAGCGTAAAGAGAGTGAATGTGGTGAGGTTCATTTCATATTTATACCCTCAGAGTCGAGTATGAACCGTGGAACTAGAGTGCATCATAGGGTGGGTAATGACGATACAAGTGTATCAAGATGTGTAAGATGCGTTTGAAAGACTAAATGAAAAGTACAAAGTGGAAAAGTAGAAATGCAAGACACATAATAATGCTAAGAGGGGGAAGTAATCGTGATGCCCCCAAGTGTATGATGATGAATAAGCTATCCGAAAAAAGTGAAGGGAAAAGGTTCTCCACCAAATTCTTGCAAAGATAAAGGCGTGTTACCATGATTTGAGATCAATGATGTATGAGACAGATGATGTATCGGTGAATGAGACTTATGTGCATGATACCTAGGAGGTGATGGACACCTATGTGAAGGATACCGAGGAGGAGATATACACATATGTAAAAGAGATAGAGGAGGTGATGTATACCTATGTGAAGGAGCCTCTCGAGTGGTGGACCTAGGATGATGAGATGGACTAGTGGACCGATGAGACCGAGTAGGTCATGTGTGAATAGGAGAGCTAGAGAAGATCGTGCCTTAGTTTTAAGAGGTCAATGAGACCTAGATATTCTAGCGAGTGAAATAGCAATCTCAAGATGAGGTTGAGGTAATGGAGTGGATGATGGAACACCTTGGATAGAGACAACTTGCTTATCGTGAATGAACTTAAGACACAAATGAGTCATGGAAAAGATAGCCTGAGTAGCGGAGCTAAGGAAGACCTAAGAGCAGTCACATTCTTCAATTAAAGGTGTCAAAGTGAATGGCACAAACATGGTGAGAGGCCCAAATGTGATTGGAAGCTTGACATAACCATATAATTTAGGAATTGGATATGAAATTTGTGAGAGTGGATAATTGATAGCAATTAGGAGCACAATAGAACACACACAAAGAGGGGACGATGAGTTGACCATAGTGTTTTTGATAGCATAAAATCCAATAGAAAGCAGTGACATGTAATGTATAAGAATAAAACATAACATGAAAATCATGACCAGATAATGTGATGAATGGTAAATATGCCTCAATATGTATAACTAGAAAATCAAGGGCCCCCGATGAAGGAGGAGGCACTGCACGATATGTATGATTAGTTGAAGAATCAGTCATTTGCTTGTCATGCTTAGGAAATGGATCATTGAAAATTTTGAGATTTTTGTTGTCATTGACTAACGTAGATGTCGAAGGCTCTAGAATCTCTATTGCATTATTGTTGATGAGATCTTGAATAAGATGTCGATTTAGAAACATTGATTTTTAGAATGCCCTATGCATTGATGATAGTCAGATCTGAAATTTTCATTATAGTTACGTCTTTTAGGTCGAGATGGATCCAGATTAAGTGGAAGAGGAAGTGTATTAAGATTTACTTCAATAAGTTATGGTAATAAAATACACGGAGCACAAGCCAAATTTGTGAATGTACATTTGGAGGTTGTCATTGAATTTTTCGGAGTAGATACCATTAATGGTAGATTTTTCTTTAGAGACTTATTAGATGGCTTGAAATTTGATTTTCTTTGAAACCAAGTAGAAGATGAAGCTTGATCATGATATCTAAGATTGCCCATAGATAGTAGATTTATTTCTCTTAACTTAAGAGTATGATATAACTGATCAAATAAAGGAAATCTCTCAAAGATGACACTCTCTTATAGAGGAGGTAAGCGACTTTGGAAAAATAGATCTTATAAGTGACTATTTTTGTTTCTCTCCATTTTGATTTGGCATGAGTGATCCAATCATGATCCATTCTATTCATTCATTAGTGGATAGTTGGATCTCCCTTGATGTTGACAATTGGATCCCTCTCAACCTTTGATTTCTCCAAGAGAAATATTTTGAGTACCTTTGCTTTCCACTTTTTCAAAGGGATTGATATCAATTTAAGGAAAAATTCTTCATCCGGATCTTTTGGATCACGAGTAAACTTTGTTTCCACAATCAGAATTTTGTTTCATGTAACTTTAGGAAATTGTTAGTATTAGTTATCTTGATTCAAAGACTAAGCTGTCATATAGGGGATTGAACAAGTATTGTAGTCTTGTTGAGCATCATAGAATGTGTAGATGATAGCTTGGTGATGATGTAGTTTCTTGCAATTGTGTAGACATTTGTAATTGCCGATTTGTTAAATCCTTGTTCGAACTTGTTTGTTTGTATTTCCTACAATTCATTTCATTATCAATGTCATAAAGATGCTTTTTGATGGATAATAAGTGGTCTCATCAAAGATTAAATTCTTGCAAGTTTGAATTGGGAAAGAGTGTGCAATAATTGTGTAAATTATTGTCCTCTTTTGACTATTGGTGATTTAATTGGATAATTTATGGACTCCTTGCCCAATGGATCCTAGGCACTTCTTATGGTTTATTTAATCAACTCTTATACAAAATTTTTCATAAGCCTTGGGTACTAGTGAGATCTCCACTAAGTCTTGCAATTATTTTAAGGTCTCTACAATTATAATTAAGGATTGAGGTCTATAATCTCTCATGTTTATTTTTTTGGAGTAAAAGGAATTAGCTTATAAATCATTGGTATCTTTCTTGTAATAATTTTTTTGTTTGTAACCTTTACCCAATCTTAATCATCTTTGTGATTATTCCTACTAGTGACAATATATTGGGTGGGAAATTATAGTGGTTAGGCTTCTTAGTTGGGTCTTCTACAATGCTCTTGTAAATCTTATGTTATTTTACATATTTTGGTTGCTAAAGGGTCTCTCCTTTTAGTTTCATATAGCCCAAAGAGTGAGAGGTTAACCACCTTTTTATTTGTTTTTTTGAATCTAACCCCAATTGGTGAAGACACATGCCATTACCATGCCTTACTCCCTTCTCTTCACCTCTTTGAATAGTGGAATACAAATTGATGTCCAACACTTCAATAGAAATCATTTTTTTCACCTAGTGTTCATATAAATTTCTTTTTTAGACCGCATAAATTTTTCATAGGCATTATTATTTTTTATCCATCCCATCTTCCCTCAAATTATTATACAATATATTATTAGTGGGTTAACCATGATAGTAGGTAGTTTGACGGGTCACTAACATCCCTAGTTTTGTAGAGAGGAATGTCAGACCGGTCGCTCAACTGTCGGGAAGCCTTCTTGAACTATACCATTGAATATGCCTTTGATGTGAGGTGTGAGAAATTCCAAACCCCATTTTAGATTTTCTGGTCGCATCCCTTTTACGTCATGCCTTAGCTCTTACTAGTTTCTTTGTACTTTGTTTAATGTTCTTTGATGAAAAACTCAATTGTTGTGCTGATTATGGGGACGGGGACATTTTTCTCCCGATCCCATTCATAAATTAATTTTACATATTATAATCATTGGATATCAGTCATATTATTCTCCATTTTCTTTCTATTTTGTTGTAACTTCCTCCAAAACCTTTGGGGTTATGCCTTCCAATATAATTCAATTTTTTTCTCCTTGAGACCATTTTAGTTTTTCATAGGACTTTTTATTTTATTTTTCCATCCCATCTTCCCTCAAATTTCTTGTCACTACCTTGCAATATTCATTTTAATTTGGATTTTCTAAACCGCTTTTATTTCCTCACCTAGGTATGGATCATTTGCATGCAATTCAAGATTTGTGAACTATGGGTATCAACATGTTCTTGTTTATGGGGTAGATAGACATACATGACACACTATTCTCTACTTCTTTCATGTGTATCTTGAGGGATGGTTTAAATAGTTCAAAATTTTCATGAGTCACGGGGATGTGACCTTAAAGAAACATATTTTGATTGTGTTGGACCTATTTTCTGTTGGAAAAATATGGTTTTGAATGCAGCCAACATAGGGGAAGGACACAACTAGAAACAAATAAAAAATATATATATATATATTATATTATATTTAAAAACTTCATACAATTTCAAAGTTGTTGCTCTATCTTTTCTTTTGTTTCTCTTCTTGTGTTCTATTCTCTATATCTTTTTCTTACAAAAATTTCTCTATGTTTCTTTGCACATATTATCCTTGCTATATATCTTCCCTATTTGTATTTTATGCTATTACATATATCTCTTCTTTGCTATATTCCTTTTTCTTCTTGAGCTGCCACTCTTTGTATATTACCTTATCTCTCTTTTTTAGCTTTATCTACTTCGTTGTTATATATAAATACACATATATATACCTCCATGTTTCACTTACCTAACACGACATTGAGCAGACAATATTTTCCTAAGGAGAAGATACACATAGGATTCGCATGTGGGAATAAGGTGTACTTGAAGGCGTGAAAGGATAGGACAGAAACATGCCCCAGACAAGTTCGATTCAGGACTTAGCCATTTTCATGGATGCGGGCTATTTTGGAAGATAACACATGACACACACATTGGGATGGAGACTTGCACGAAAAGTAAATGCTATTTTGGGAATGAGCATCCGATAAACACCATGTGTAAGTTCAATATAATAATAGGATTACTTCTTAGGTTAACTATAGGAAGTCTATTATTAGCGCACTTGCATGTGTGCATGTTATTGTAAAGGCACACGACTATTATTAGCATGCAACCTATTTTGGGAAGTGCATGGGTGGTGAAGGGAAATTCCCACCCTATAATTATGTAGTGAAATGTGTAGTTAGGAAGAGTCCGAATAGTGAATTAGTGTAGAGTTATGTCTTTGGATTTGATACATGCATAACTTATGGTAATATTTTGTAATGTAAGAAGCTTCTATGTATTATAGTGTGTAATACAATGGAGTATATTGGATGGATAGTGGTTTTAAACATGATCAGAATCTTGGTTCTTACATGGTTAATCTTATTATGGTTATTGCTTAATTCATGATTCTCTAAGATATTGATCCGGGTATGCTCTCATGGAATGTTTATGCTTATTTACGGTTCTGAATATGCTATATCTTCATTAAACTAACATCCTACACAAGCAACTCTAAAGAGGGGCTTGGTACCTTTTGCAAGCTTCGGGTGAGTTCTCAGCTTAGGCTAGGTGGCGTGCCTACACGCTTGGGTTTTTCTATTTTTATATAGTATATTTTAGGCTACATCATTGGTTCCATTACTGGGACCTCTTTTTCATTGTTTTGAGAATGTTTCATGATGAAGACGTACCGTTGACCTTAGCAAGTGTTGAGGAGTGGATAAAAGATCTGGAAGAAGAGTACACTTGGAAGTTCAACACTGGATCTGAGTTTGATACACACGCATGGGTGGAGTAGAATTGGTATGAATTTTTGTATGAGTGCTTCTTTAGTATTTTTTAGTCGAAGCTATACGAGTGGCTGGTTGCTTATGCATCTAAAAAGAACTGGAGGTATCACACACTTGTTTTGACATAGGAATAATTTCAAGCCCTTTATGATACTGATATGATTTGGATGCGCACTATAGATACATGGTTCCATGGTGTTTTGGATAGTTATATTTTAGAGTACTCAATTTCCACTTATTCTTGCCCGGAGGTAGCTGAGTTCCAATTTTTATGTTATCCAAGGGGAACTTATTTGCAAGGCATTCCATTAGCAATCAAAATCTTGATGGTAACCCTGAACTTGGAAGAAAAACCAATGGCTAGCTAAACCCCACCACGCACGGGGGTAGGAATTAGTTTGATGAAAGATGACAGACCTAGTGACATAGAGCTAGAGAGAAGAAAGGTGGCTTAAGTATAATGAGGCATGAGAGAGGATATAGAGAAATAACGTGATATTGTAGAGTGGATAGTGTTGAGGAGAGAGATGAATCATGAAGGATTTAAAGCTCACGCAGGAGGCATGGAACCAGAGCATCTGGAACTCCCCATTTGGGAAAGCATAATAGGGAACCCTCCTCAACCTCACATGGGAGTGTACCAGCAAAGACAACTTGGGCCGCAGGTGCGCATATGAATCTACCTAGTAACCTAGCCCTTGTGCTTGGATTTCTAGTATATAGTACAACCAGTAGTTAGCAAGATATTTTTGGTAGTAGAAGAACAAGAGTAAATCAGATATAGAGTACATCTATGGTAGGGAAAACATATTCTTTGTTGTTTAGAGGTACATTTTTAGGCACATCACAGCACATAGCTCAAGTTTGCATAATTTTGAACTCACTTATGGGAGTAGTACCACTTTATAGATTATAGGAGTTTAGTTTAGTACCACTATTGGGACACAGGGAAGTACATCCACTGGTTTGCTTTTGGATATAGGTGGAGGGTTAGGGGGCATAAGTGGGTCTAGTTTTGGTGGATCTAGTGGTTCTAGAGGTAGGGGTAACACATAAGGTTCTGGATTAGGTGGGTAGGGTCCGTACCAACCCTAGAATATTTACATGGAGATGTATCTTCATCTTCCAGAGTATAGGGGAATAGAAGATGCTACTAAACAGATGCACATGTGTGAGATACTATGGCATGTTAAAGGAGTTATGGATTTTGAGTGCAAGGTAAGTTAGTTTGTAACTACATTATAGGGATGTGCATACAGTTGGTATAGGAAGTTTGACCTTGATTAGATTTACGTAGATTATGCAGCATTAAAGGATGCTTTCGTGAAGGAGTTCCATATCCACGAGTTTGAGTAGAAGAGTATAAGAACACTCAAGGATATTAAGTATGGCACTACTCAGAGCATTCAAGAATATGATGCCCATTTTAAGACACTTTTTTCTAAACTTTCTTATGACATTCATGCAAGCCAACATGCATAATGGTTTTTGGGGGCTTGATCACACCTTTTGGGAGGCCACTGTCACATAAGACTTATACTGAGACTCACATGAAGCACTTGAAGTAGCTTTGTGCATCGAAGCAATGAGGAGTATAGACACTAGAGTGAGCCCATTCTTAGAGGCACAGATTATAGTTATGACAAAGTAGTTGGAGAAACTATCAGCAAATTCAGCACATGAGACATGCACTAGGATTTGGTGTACAAATTGTGAAGTGGAAGGGCACACCAATTTTTTTTTCCTCACGAGATCAATGCATTCATTACCTCGACTATGAGATATGTCATTTGGAGCATGATGCAAGCGCTACACATTATTACAACATGAGATAAGGAAGAATGTATCTTGTTATTGTAAAATTTTCCAGTCCACAACTCATGATATGAAAGACTGCAGGTTGATTGGTCAAATCCATGATGCCATAGATATCGGTGTGTGACAGATTGAAGTATCAGATAACTCTAAAGGTAAAAGTGAGCACCATGATCATGATCACACTCAAGTGTGCTATGATCAAAATGAAGGGCACTTTGAAGGAGGTTGTGGTAGAGGTCGAGGATACCATGGTGGATTTGAGGACCGAGGCCATGGTGGTGGACGAGGTGAGTTCCCTCATGGAATGTGTTTTATATACAGATATCTTGACCACTATAGGCATGAATGTACTTAGAATATTACTTGTTTTTTTGTGGGAAGAATCATAGCTATGAGGAGTTCCCAAACTTATATGAGCATCTTAGAAAACAACGTAGACTAGAGAACAAAAGCAAATGGATGGTTAGAATACATCACCCTATGGAAAATCGAGTGGATGCCAAAGCTAGTACCAAAACATGAGGTATTACCTATGAATATTACTACATGCATTGAAAGTTGCACGTGTCAGAGATGCATTATAGAAAAAGCCTACCATCACCAAGGAGGAAGTTTTACATGCAAGGTACATAGATCCTACACATCGAAGGAGATTTATCAGAAAAAAAGAGATCTTGAGAAATACTTAGGGTGAAATACAATGTTTGAAGGAACAATCACAGAAGTTAGAAAAAAGAAGGCAACAAAGACAATTCAATCGATATTGATGACTTGAAAGAGGTATGCAAAATGCTACGCTAGGAGAATATCATTCCATTATTAGGGAACTGGCTAAAGGGAAAAAACTTTGTGTGTAGGTATTGAGAATGGATGGAAGATCCTGCATGCTAATCTTCCCCCTCATAGCTTGGATTATGATAAGGAGATCACTCTGAATGTTGTTGTGGATGGGTGGCTCTTGAGTAATATATTGATTGATATAGGCACATAAGTTAATGTGCTTACTTTAGATGCATGGGTACAGATGGGTAGACCTCCATTACAACCATCCTCTAATGTATTGTTCATGGACAATCAAACTAAGGCCACTCCCATATGAGTTTTAAAGGGTGCATCTATTACTATACAAGGGCCAAGTTCATTGGGGACTTTGAGGTCTTAGCACTTATGGAATCAGAAAACTTCCCAGCTCTACTTGGGTGCCCTTGATGTTATGCAAATAATGTTGATTTATGGTTCAACAAGGGTATATAAGTTTTGAGAACATAGAAGAAAGAGTGATTATCCCTTTGACATATGGGAAATATGTGCCTTATGTTGAACCTTTGAGCAAGGTATACCTAAACAAAATTTATGTACGTGCCATTTGGAACACATAAGTACTTGAGCCATCAAAGGAAGGAATCCTCCAGTGGGAAGATACATAGTCTATCAGTGATACTAGAATTATTTATTGTGATAATTGGGCACATGACACCTATGAGATGGTTGGGTGCAAAGTAAAAAGTGCATTTGCATGGAGAAGTGAACCTTAATATATTATGGGAATAGGCAACAACCTTATACCTCGGTACACTTGAGAAGGAGATCCTAAGGTATTCCTATGCACCATGGAGGAGAAGTGGAAAAATCAAGTGGAAACAAGAAATATGTTAGTATATGCCTTGCTCGGGATAATAACGTGTTGGTGGATGGTTCATAGAGATAATCTTATGGAATGGATTGAAGTCAGAATTGATCTAACCACTCGGTTCTTCAGGAGCAATGTGTCTACTACAATTTGCATGTATCATGGTAATCAACCATTTGAACCACGTTTAGTAGTGTGAAAGACTCGGACCGAGGCGGGAAGATTTACCACCTTCACTTTGGGTGCACCAAATTTATTCCACTTTATAAGGCTGCACATGAGGTTGGTATTTTATGCGAGTTGCATAGGGAGACTGGAAATTAGCGGGACTTGATTGCATGAATGACCCCGGACTTTTGAATACTTCTCTACTAAATCTCGATAGAAGAGACATTAAGGGTTATAAAGTGCTTAACTATGGGAGATAGTGTAAAGACTGAAGAACTCATTAGGGGTTATTTGATGAGGTATACTTAGGAGAAAATTTTGATGAAGTAGAAGAGACAGATGCCACACTACTTAACCGCTTGATGTGAGAAAGAAAAAGGAAAGATGGTCTACATAGAGGATGATAAATAAGTAGAAAATTTGGACATAGATCATTCAGTAGGTATGCGTGAAGTGTTAGATATTGTGGATAAGAACCCACGTGTCTATAATGAACCTATGAAGTACCAAGAAAGTGAACATTGGCACAGATGCTGAACCTAAGGAGGAAACAATTGGGAATTATTGGTCTGATTTTGAAGTGGCCAATATAATTGAGTTACTACAGGATTTTCAAGACTTATTTCCTAGGGGTTACCATGAGTTAAAAGGAGAGCACAAGTCATTAGGAGAGATGAAGATTAAGTGAAGGAAGGAGTGCATCGGTCGGGGAAGAAACCTTACAGGATGAACCCTAACATGTGTATCAAAGTTAAGGAAGAAATTGACAAAATGTTGAAATATGGCATCATCAAACCCCTAGAGGAATTAGAGTGGGTCAGTCCCATGGTGATCAATATAAAGAAAGATGGTCAGATTAGGATTTGTGTCGATTACAAGAAATTGAATGTTACATGTGTGATTGATCCTTTTCCTACACCTTTCATAGAGGAAATATTAGAAGGCATTGCAAGGTGCAAAGTTTAATATTTTACAAATGAATTCTCTGGGTATCATCAAGTTAGAATTACATAGAACGATCAAGAGAAGATGACTTTCACCAATGAATGGGGAATTTTTACATATAATGTGATGCCATTTGGTTTGAAAAATGTGCTTGTTGTATTTTCGTGCATAGTTGTTCAAGCATTCCAATATTTTATTCACAACTTCCGTAGGTTTACTTGGATGATTGGACAATGTAAGGACTTGTTAAGGATCATTTGAAAATTTTCTCTTAATGTTTGAAAGATGTAGATAGTTAAGAATCTCTTTAAACATCAAGAAGTGCGTGTTTACTACACATGTTGGAACTTTTTTAGGGCACATGAACTACAAGGAATGCCTGTTAGTGGATCCTACTAAGGTTGCAGTCATTATAGGCCTCAAAGAGCCTACCAGTCAGAGTGAGGTGTGCAGATTCTTGGGCCACACATGACATTATTGAAATTTTATCAAAGGATATGTGGAAATTTCGCACCCTTGAAAGAGTTACACAAAGGGAAAGGGATGTTTTATTGGGGAGAACCGTAGCAATGCACATTTGAGGCATTAAAGGAGAGACTTACAATAGTGCCTATTCTACATTTTCCTTCATGGAACCAACCATTTCATGTACATGTGGATGCCTCTGGCACAACCATTGGCGCGGTGTTAGTTCAATCTAGAGAAGGTATTATAGATCATCCTATCTATTTTTTTAGTAGAAGGTTGACTCTTGCTTAGTAGAATTATACAACAACAGAGCACGAGGCCTTGTCGATAATTTACACGCTATATAAATTCAAACAATAATTGATAACAACACATTTTGTATTCTATAATGATCATATGTCATTAAAATAATTGGTAAATAATCCCATTTTATAGGGGCACATATGTCGATGGGTGATCTTATTCAAGAATTTGATTTCACAGTTGTGGTAAAACCAGGTAAAAGTAATTTTGGCCCAGACCACTTATCAAGGATCATGTCAAGGAGGATGCATGCAGACAATTGAAGATACAATTCTAGATGCATAGTTGTACAAAGTTATATTGCACACCTTTAGGATTAGAGGATATTGTTTTCTTTTTACATATGGGTATGGAATCATATGGAATGAAAGCATTAGAGAAGAAACAACTTGTAATTCTCGTGGCACCCTTTATGTTGATCAGTGGAGATTTATATAAACCTGGGATGAGATGAAGTCTTGCTGCCGATTTTCTTGGAACATGAGCACACGAGATATCATGGAAGATGCTCATGGTGGTATTGTAAGTGGGAACTATGTAGGTGATGCCACCATGTGTAAGATTATACTTGATGGATTATGTTGGGATACCCTGTACAAGGATTTTAAAGAGTATTGTAAGGCGTGTGATCACTATCAGTGCCTTGTAGAAAACCTAGGAAAAGAGATGAAATGCCTTTGAGGCCTATTGCTAGTGTAGAGCCATTTGAGAAATGGGCTATAGAATTTGTAGGTCCTATTTCACCATCCGCACGTAGAAATGGATCATGCTATATCATCACTTGCACAAATTATCTTACAAGGTGGGTAGAAACAACACCTATAAAGGATTGTAAAATAGCTACAATAGCTAGGTTCTTATGGGAAAATGTTCTTACTAGGTATGGATGTCTGCTGAGCTTGACAAGTGATAGGGGCACACACTTTTTAAATGAGACAATTAGGATATTATTGGATGAATTTATGGTTGTGCACCACAAGACTACACCCTATCATCCTCAGGAAAATGGTACTGCTAAGGCCTTTAACAAGATATTGAGCCAAAACTTGATAAAAAATTGTGATGTTGGAAGGAAAGATTGGGATGATAAAGTTTTGTTGTACTTTGGGCATGTAGAACAAATTAGAAGAGGTTGAATAAGGCCACACCATTTCGGTTGGTGTTTGCATGTATGCGATTCTTCCTATGGAATTCATGTTACCTTCTTTACATATTGTGTGTACTAGAGGTCTAGCTGATCGAAAGCATTAGAAGAAAGAATTGATAGGTTAATATAATTGGATGAGAGCCATGCTATAGCACATTGGATTTAGAAGCAAGAAAAGGCGGGAAGAAGGAATGACATGAGTGACACATCGGGACAAGAAGCTTGAGGCTAGACAGATGGTATTACTTTATGATTCTAAGTTTCGTGCCATCCAGAAAGCTCAAGGTGCATTTTTGGACCCTATGTTATCACTCTTATACTTAAATGAGGTGCGGTTACCCGGTTAATTTAACGGGAATAGTGAAACCCTACTATAAATAAGTCTTCTTGGTGTTTGTAATAAAGGCGGTGTTTCCATTTAGCATAGGTTTCACTTTATGTATTTCCTTTAATGTATTTTATTCTTCATCACTATGCTTGTCAATTTAGTTTGGTGTTTTGTGTAATAAGCATGTTTGCACACTAGAAGCTAATTATAATTTGAAGTATTTTTATGCACAGAGGAATGCACATACCATTGGTGTGGGGTGGTTGTTATTTGTTATTCAAAAATGTGTACACATGAGAATAAATTGTTACAGGTGCTATTCAAGTATGGAAAGGAGCTATTAGAAAGGAGATTACTTCCAAAGAATAACATAAATGGAAAATAATGAAGGGAAAATATAACCCGAGTTAAGCAAAGAACTATAGAAACTACTATGAGAAGGCACAATGGCGAGGTTATTCGGTGCATGGAAGCACATAGAAGAAGTATGTAGCCGAGAGGGTAGGAAGGCATGCTATAAGGTTATAGCTGGGGCATGAAATTGTAATACATGGAAAATTTTTCAGAAATTTTGAAAATGGTCAATTAATGAGAGGATTGTTGGTAGGTGAAGGAGAAATAAATGCACTAACTTTTTGAAAATTTATATAAGGACGTGATGCGGGTTCATTTTTACCTTTTCAATCACAAGTATTTGAGCAAGCTAATTGCAATTGAGCCAAGTGAATCATGTTGAGGTGCAAGAGATTTGCAAAACTAGACATGGAGAGTAGATTTGTGCATGGAAAAGGATTGCATCCCCATTGGTGAAGGGTTTGAGTGAAGCATAAGAATTGAGAAGGAGCTAGGGATTTTTTTTTGAGCTAGGGCACATGATTTCAAGCTAGGGTTTGAAATTACTTAACATAGAAGACAAAAAGTGGGATTTTTATGATGGCACCAAAGAAAGCACACCGCACTGTGCACAAAAGGAAAGAAACAGGTGGAAGTTGAGGTTGAAATTGCTCCCGAGAGAATTTTTTTAGAGATGCAATACTCGGAAGGAGTAATAGTCATGCAAGATTGGGATTCCCATAGCCACAGGTGAAAAGTAAAAGATTACAATCACTACACCACTTTGGTAACAAGGAGAGTTGGACATATTTCAGAAAAAGAAGACCAACAAGTGCATGGTGGAAGATATGCTAGTGTATGATGATGCTGGGGAAAAGTTACTTAAGAAATTAGGATTTTATCAACTATATGAGTTCCCATACTTTGGAAAATATGAACCTTTATACTAGTGGCTTATGACTAGAGTCCATGAGGAATTATTCTATTTCACCAGATGAAGGGTTAGGCTCATAGTGGCCCTAATTGCAACATTAATAGGATTGAAGGGCATAGGGACATACATTGTTAGTGATCCGATTAGTAAAGTAACAACTCTAGCCAAAAGCAAAGAGTTCAGTATACCAGGGGTCCACACGGAATGGAAATCTATAGATTGAGGAAGTACCCTATGGTGTAGGAAGCCACACATCTACTCACCAAGCTGAATGATCAAGGGAGATGGTCATAGGTAAATAAAATGTGGCTATGCATTGCAAAGAAGATGATAGAGGGAGAAATCTACAACTTAGCAAGCTATATTGTAGAAACCATTATTGAGGAAGCGTGCGTAGGCAAAAATATAAGTTTTGGCACCATCCTCTTATCTCTTGTTTTTATAGAAATTGGAGTGCTTGATGGGCCAAAGAATAAAATTTGGGAATACCCCGCTGAGAATAAGTCCCTCGTGGAAAGGTTCGAGAAATATTTATGTGAAGGATCAATGAGTGGCCCATTCAAGAAAAGGGCAAAAATGTGGTATGACCGACTTCATGTGGCATTTGAGGAGGAATGACACATTCCAAAGGAACTACCTTTGGTAGTAGGAAAGGAATTATAGTTTGTGGTGTATCAACACTTCTACATCACGTAATTTTCGATGAAGGATGGGACAAGGAGTCCATGGTGCAAACTACTTTATGCAGTCACAACGTGCTACTTCTAGGCCTAAGTTCATATATTTTTTGATGCGTGCAGGATAAATTTCAATGCAGAAAAGGTAGATTGTGACTACCACATCCTAGGAAAAACATATGTATATCCATCTCGGTCTACCGCATTGAGAGGCTCTATTCAGACGTTATAAGTATGAAGCCAATAATTTTTTCTATTGGGGACAATGGAGCTGTGCTCATATATCTTCAGCTCAATACTAGGCTGGAGAATAATAAGTATGTGAAAAATGAGTTCATGCTCCCAGCGCCACCTAAGGGAAAGCACACAATGGAGAATGTACCAGCTCCAAAGCCTATTGCGACCATATAGATAGACGAGGAGAAAGAGGAACAAGAAGATAGTGGAGGCTTGGATCATAGAGGCCAGAGGCATCCCATAGAAAAAGTGGAGAGTGAGCACATAGATTCTCCACCACAGATGTAGGTTGAAGAAGAGAACTTGGATGTGGATGCATTTCATGAAGTGCACCGATTTAAGAAGGTATTCAGAAGAACCAGGACCCAAGGCATGGTAACACCACATCCGGTAAGAAGATCACCTAGAATCTCCCCTCGAAAGAGGCACTTGATAAAAAGAGAAGGAGAAATTTGAAGCTGGATGAGGAGGTAGAGGATTCTAAGAAGAGTGCACCAAGGACCCCAATATAACCTAGAAGATATGGAGGAGCTTAGAGATGAAGAAATGAAAGATGAAGAGGAAGGGATGAAGGACGTAGAAGAGATGACACAAGAGTAACCAAACACACATGATACTACTTAGGAAGGAGAGGGGAAAACTCCAAACCTTGGTGCTTAGGTTCCCAAGGGTCCAAGAATGAAGAGAACAAGTGAAGAATATGTTATCCCAAGTTTGGGCTATACGATTTGACGACACAAGAAAAATCATCCACACCTAATTTTAGAGCACAATAGGCCTTAAGGAATTGTATGGATGGGAGCTTATGGATCCAGACATGGAAACCATGCACACAAGGAAACAATTATCTTGGTCCATGTAGACCCATATGGACAAGCCATATTTTGACATTGTGAGGAATCTTGTGTATCAAGGAGAGTGAAGAAGGCACCCCAAAGAAGACACATGATAGTCAAGCCTACTCTAATGTCTGATGAGAAGGTGAGAAATGCTTTGGTTAAGGTATCTGTAGAGGTGGCACGGAGGAAATTTGATAAGGCTGCCACCATTAGAGCACTACTTGAAGATAACTAGGAAAAATCTACACAAATAACACACTTAAAAGGAGAAAAGGACCTAGCACCTTGAAAAAGAACAAGGCCTTCATTAGCATGTTAGAATAAATTGGTGCCTACGTTCTGAAAGCAAGACTTCATCTTGAGTCTAAGGTACCTGAGAAGTTTCATTCAGCTATGCATTATATGCACACATTGGTTAATTTGGTGCTAGAAGATGGGCCGATTTGAATGCTAGTGCCAAAGGATACTGAAAAAGAAGTAGAAAGAGCAAGGGCCTCCGTGGTTAGGAAAATTTCAAATTATGAGGTGTTGCTCCAAAATATAAAGGATGAATTGAAGAAATCGACCAAGCTCTGAATATTTGTGTGGCACCAGAAGCAATGATAAGGATTAGAACTCTAGTTGAAGATAATGATGTTCTGAAGGCCATGAAAGATGAGACACTGGGACGCACAGAAATATTGGCACTTGTGAAACAGAAGTGCGAAGCCCTTATAGTAGCTCAAGACCCACATAAAGAGAAAATATATGAGATTAGGAAGCATATAGCATAGAAGATGGATCTTCTAGAGGGAATGATGACTATTATGGACAACATTGTCTAAGTCTTTGCAGAATAAAAAGTAAAAGATTACTCAAGATGAATTGGAAGCCATTGCCACAAACATTCCAGAGAAGACAAGGACTGTGCTAGATGAATGGAAGACATTGGAGGCTAAGATTAAAACAAAATATCCAGAATTGATCCTCCTGGTTGAAGAAGAAGGTGTTGTAGAGTAGAGGTCTAATCTTTTGTACAGTGATTCATTATATTATTTCCATTCTTATTCTTTATTATTTGAGAACATTAGAAGGAATCCCCATTGTTCGAATGGGAATGTAATTTAGTGTGGGGTAATGTTGAGTAGAAAATATTGTCCTAAGGAGAAGAAACACATAGGATTCATGTGCCAAAACAAGGTGTACTTGAAGGCGCGAAAGGATAGGAAAGGAAACGCGCGACATGAAAAGATGATTCAAGAATTAGCCATTTTCATGGATGCAGGATAGTTTTGGAAGATAATGGGTGGAACACACATTGAGATGGAGAATTGAGCGACACAAAAATGGTATTTTGGAAACAAGCATCTGATAAGCGCTATGCAGAAGTTCAAGATAATAATAGGATTACTTCTTTAAGTTAACTATAGGAAGTCTATTATTAGCACACTTACATGTGTGTATGTTATTGTAAAGGATTATGGCTATTATCAGCATGACACCTATTTTTGGAAGTGCGTGGGGAGTGAAGGGAAAGTCCCCACCCCTATAAATATGTAGTGAACTATGTAGTTAGGGAGAGGATGAATAGTGAATTATTGTAGAGTTATGTTGTTGGATCTGATACACGCATAACTTATGGTAATATTTTGTAATGTAAGAAGCTTCTATGTATTACAATGTTTAATATAATGGAGTATATTGGATGGATAATGGTTTTAAACATGACTATAACTAGTTCTTACATGGTTAATCTTATTATGGTTATTATTTAATTAATGATTCTCTAAGATATTGATTTGGGTATGCTCTATGGAATGTTTATGCTTATTTAGGGTTCTAAATATGTTGTATCTTCATTAAAATAACATCGCATAAGCAAATCAAAAGAGGGGTCCGGCACCTTTGCAAGTTTCGGTGTGAGTGCTCGGCTTAGGCTAGGTGATGTGCCTACGTGCCTAGAGTTTTTCCGGGTTTATATAGTAGATTCTAGGCTACATCATTGGTTTTGTTGTCGGGACCTCTTTTTCAACTATTTTCAAGATGTTTTGTGATGAAGACGTATCGGTTGACCTTAAAAGTGTTGAGGATTGGATAAAGGATTTGGAGAAAAATTGTATGACTATTTGTATGAGAGCTTATTGACTTTTTTTTGGTCGAGCTATACGAGTGGCTAGTTGCTTATGCATCTAAAAGGAACTGGAGATATCACAAACTTGTCTAGATGCAGGAAGAATTTCATGTCCTGTATGATGCTGATTTGATTTGGATGTGCTACTGTGGATACTTGGTTCCATGGTGTTTTTGATAGTTTTATTTTAGAGTACTCAATTTACACTTATTCTTTCCTAGAGGTAGCTAAGCTCTTTTTTATGTAATCCAAGGGAACTTATTTGCAAGGCATTAGATTAGTGATCAAAATATTGATGGTAACCTTGAACTTTGAAGAAAACTCGATTGCTAGCTAAACCCTACCACACGCTAAAGGCGGGAATAGGTTTGGTGAAATATGGCAGACCTAGTGGCGAGAGAGGTAGAGATAAGAAAGTCAGCTTAAGTATAATCAAGTGTGCGAAAGGGAGATAGAGAAGAAACATGATATTGTAGAGAAGATGGCATTGAGGAGAGATATGGCTCATGAAGTATTTGAAACTCATGCATGAGGCGTGGAGCTAGAGCATCTGGGACTCCCCCATTTGGGAAATCATAATAGGGAACCATTCTCTAGCCTCACATGGGAGCATGCTAGTAGATATAACTTGGGTTATAGGCACACATTTGAATCTACTTGGTAACCTAGCCCTTGTGCTTGGATTTCCAGTATCTAGTACAACCAGTAGTCCATGAGCTAGATTGGGCAGTATAAGACAAGGAGTAATTCAGATAACAAGTACATCTATGGTAGGGAAAATGTGTTCTTTTTGTTTTGAGGTATCTTTTTAGGTGCATCATCGCATAGAACTCAAGCTCGAAAAATTTTGGACTCTTTTCCCGCAGTAGTACCACTTCACGAGATAGTAGGAGTTTAGTTTAGTACCACTATTGGGACACATGGAAGTACATCCACTTATCCAAGGGGCATAGGTGGCTCTATTTCTTTTGGATCGGTGGTTCTTGAGGAAGGGTAACATAAGAGGTTCTTAATCGGTGGGTAGGGTCTGCACCAACCCTATAATATTTACATGGAGATGTCTCTTCATATTCCAGAGTATAGGGAATAGAAGATGTTGCTGAACATGTGCACATGTGTGAGATATTGTGGCATGTAAAAGGAGTTACGACTTCTAAGTACAAGGTGAGTCAGTTTGTAGCTACATTACAGGGGACGCACACACAATTTGTATAGGAAGTTTGAACCTGATTAGACTTGTGTAGATTATACAACATTAAAGGATGATTTCCTCAAGGAGTTTCATATCCTTGAGTTTGAGTAAAAGAGTATAAGATCACTCAAGGATATTAAGTAGGGCACTATTAAGAGCGTTCGAGAATATGATGCCCATTTCAAGACATTGTTGTCTAAATTTTTTTATGACCTTTATGGAAGGCTACATGCACAGTGGTTTGTTGGGGGCTTGATCACACCTTTTAGGAGGGCATTGTCACATAAGACTTATACGGACCCGTGTGAAGCACTTGAAGCAGATTTACATGCTGAGGCAGTTGGGAGTATAGACACTAGAGTGAGCCCATTCCTGGAGGCACATATTATAGCTATGACGAAGAAGTTGGAGAAACTATCATCAAATTCAGCACATGAGACGCACATTGAGATTTTTTGTATAGATTGTGAAGTGGAAGGGAACACCAAAGATAGTTTTCCTCACAGATCAGTGCGTTCATTCTTTCGCTTTGGTGTGAGATATGCCATTTGGACCATGATGCACACTCTTTCCCATTATTACAATGTGTGATAAGGAAGAATGTATCTTGTTATTGTAAAATTTTCTGGTCCATGACTCATGATACAAAAGACTGTAGGTTGATTGGTTAGATCCATGATGCCATAGATATTGGTGTGTGACAGATGGAGTATCAGATAACTCTAAAGGTAAAAGTTAGTACAATGATCACGATCACACTCAAGCGCACTATGATCAGAATGAAGGGTGATTTGAAGGAGTTTGCGGTGGATTCATGGGTTGAGGCCATGGTGGTGGACAAGGTGATTTCCCTCAAGGAACATGTTTTAAATGTGGATATCTTGACCACTACAGGCACGAATGTCCTCGAGAATATTAGTTGTTATTTTTTTGGGAAGAATCATAGCTATGAGAAATTCCCAGACTTATATGCACATCTTAGCAAGCAAAATAAGCAGGAGAACAAAGGAGTAGGGATGGTTAATATACAACACATTGTGGAAAATCAAAGTGGATTCCAAAGATGGCATCGAAACTTGCGGTATTACATGTGAAGATTACTATATGCGCCGAAGTGTGAGCACCAGAGAGGCATTACGTAAAGAAGCTACGATCACCAAGGAGGAAGTTTTACATGCAAGGTACCCAGATCCTATACATTAGAAGGAGGTTTATTAGGAAACCATGGAGGTACTCAGAAATATTCAGGGTGAAATACAATGTTTGAAGGAACAATGTGGAATTTAGAATAAAATAACTTATAAGGCAACAAAGACAGTTCAATCGGATATTGATGACTTGAAAGAGGTATGTAAAATGCTACACCAAGAGAATATCATTCCATTACTAGGGAACTAGCTAAAGGGAAACACTCCACGTGTAGGTATGGAGAATGGGTGGAAGATCCTACATCCTAATCTTCCCCTCATAACTTGGATTATGAAAAAGACATCACTCGAATGTTTGTTGTGGATGGGTGGCTCTTGAGTAATATATTGATTGATACAGTGCATAATTTAATGTGCTTACTTTATATGCATGGGTATAGATATGCAAACCTCCATTACATCCATCCTCTCGATGTACTATTCATGGCCAATCAAACTAAGGACACTCCCATAGGATTTTTAAAGGGTGAATCCATTACTATACAAGGGGCAATTCACTAGGGACTTTGAGGTCTTAGCACTTGTAGAATCAGATAGCTTCCCAACTCTACTTGGGTGCCCTTGGTGTTATGCAAATAATGCTAATTTACGGTTCAACAAGGGGTATATAATTTTTGAGAAACAGAAGAAAGAGTGATTATCCCTTTGACAGATGGGAAATATGTGCTTTATGTTGAACCTTTGACCAAGGAAGACCTAAACATAATTTATGTACACGCCATTCGAGACCCAGAAGTACTTGAGCCATCAAAGGAAGGAATCCTCCAATGGAAAGATACACAGTCTATCAGTGATACTACAAGTATTGCTTGTGACAATTGGGCACATGGCACCTATGAGATGGTTGGGTGCAAAGTAAGAAGTGCATTTGCACGGTGAAGAAAAACTTGATGTTTTCATAGAATAGGCAAAAACCATGTACCTCAGTACACTAGAGAAGGAGATACTATGATATTCCTACATACTATGGAGGATAAGTGGACAAATCAAGTGGAAAGAAGAAATATGTTCGTATATGCCTTACGCTGGACAACAATTCACTGGTGGATGGTTCATAGGGATAATCTTATGGAATGGAATGAAGTCAAAATTTCTCTAACCACTCAGTTCTTTAGGAGAAATGTGCCTACTACAATCTACATGTATCATGGTAATCAACCTATTCAGAACCACGTTCAATAGTGTGAGAGACTCTGGATAGAGGGGTAGGAAGATTTACCACCTTCACTTTGGGTGCACAAAATTTATTCCACTTTACAAGGTTATGTATAAGCCTGGTATGTTTATGTAGAGTTGCATAGGGAGAATGGAAATTGGCAGGACTTGATTGCAGGAATGACCCAAAATTTTGACTACTTCTCTACTAAACCTTCGATGGAAGAGGCATTAAGGGTTATAAAGCACTTAACTATGAGAGAAAATTCAAAGAATGAAGAATTCATTTAGGGGTTATTTGGTGAGGTAGACTTAGGAGCGCATTTTGATGAAGTAGAAGAGACAGATGCAAAACTACTTAAGCACGCTTGTTGTGAGAAAGAAAAAGGAAAGATGGTATACATAGTGGATGATGAAGAAGTATAAAATATGGATATAGATCATTCAAGTAGTTATAAGTGAAGTGTTAGATATTATGGATAAGAATGCACAAACATATCATGAACCTATTAATACTAAGAAAGTTAACATTGGCACAAATGCTGAAACTAAGGAGGTAAAAATCGGGGATTATTAGTCTGATTCTGAAGTGGCCAAGATAATTGAGTTACTACGGGATTTTTAGGACTTATTTCCTAGGGGATACCATGAGTTAGAAGGAGGAATGAGTCATTAGGAGAGATGAATATTAAGCTAAAGGAAGGAGTGCACTTGATCAAGAAGAGACCTTACAGGATGAACCCTAACTTGCACGTCAAAATTAAGGAAGAAATTGAAAAAATGTTTAAATCTATCATCATCAAGCCCCTAGAGGAATCAAAGTGGGTTAGCCCCATGGTGATCATTATAAAGAAATATGGTTGGATTAGGATTTGTGTGGATTATAGGGAATTGGACGCTGCATGTACAATTGATCCTTTTCCTACACCTTTCACAATGGAAATATTAGAAGGTGTGTCATAGTGCTGTGAAGTTTAGTCTTTTTCAAATGGATTCTCTGGGTATCATCAGGTTAGAATTACATAGGAAGATCAAGAGAAGATGAATTTCACCTCTGAATGGGGAAGTTTTGCATATACTCGATGCCCTTTGGTTTGAAAAACATGCCTGCTTTATTTTCACACATAGTTGTTCAACCATTCGAAGATTTTATTCACAACTTCCTATAGGTTTACTTGGATGATTAGATGGTGTATCGACTTGTTAATGATCATTGTGAAAATTTGTGCTTAATGTTTGAAAGATGTAGACAGTTAAGAATATCTTTAAACATCAATAAGTGTGTGTTTGCTACACATTTTAGAACTTTGTTAGGGCACATCATCTACAAGGAAGGTTTGTTAGTGGATCCAACTAAGGTTGTAGTTATTACAGGCCTAGAAGAGCCTACCAGTCAGAGTGAGCTACGTGGATTCTTGGGAAACAAAGGGTATTATATATAGTTTTTAAAAAGATATGAAAAAATTGGTGTACCCCTAGAAGATTTAATCAAAGGGAAAGGGACATTATATTGGGGAGAACAGCAACATCACACATTTAAGGCATTGAAGGAGAGACTTACAACAATGCTTATTCTACATTTTCCTTCATGGAACCAACCATTTCATGTACATGTGGATGTTTCAAGAAAAACAAGTGGTGCAGTGTTAGCTCAACTTGGAGAAGGTATTATAGATCATCCTATCTATTTTGCTATTAGAAATTTGACTCTTGCAGAGTAGAATTATATAACAACAGAGTGCAAAGCCTTAACAATGATCTACGTGATATATAAATTTAGAAAGTACTTACTAGCAACACCTTTTGTATTCTATACTGATCACATGACATTAAAATACTTGGTAAGTAAGATTGTTTTACGGGGTGAAAATGTTGATGGGTGCTCTTATTTTAATAATTTTATTTCACAATTGTGGTAAAACCAAGTAAAATTAATTATGACTAAGACCATTTACCAAGGATTGATCAGGAGGACGTGAAAAAAATTGAAGATACAATGCCAGATGCACAGTTGTATAGGTTACATCACGGGCTTTTAGAATTGGAGGATATTGTTGTCTTTTTACACATGGGTATGGTACAAGAAGGAATGAAAGCATTAGAGAAGAAACAACTTGCAATTCGTGTGACACCTTTTATGTTGATCAGTGGAGATTTATACAAACTAGGCTGAGATGAAGTATTGCGTCGGTGTGTACTAGAACATGAGCACCTGGATATCATAGAAGAGGTTCATGGTGGTATTTAGGTGGGCACTATGTAGGTGATCCCACCTTACACAAGATTTTACTTGTTAGATTATTGTGGGATAATGCATGCAAGGATTGTAAAGAGTATTGTAAGGCATGTGATCACTGTCAACACCTTACAACCTAGTGAAAGAGATGAAATGCCTTTGAGGCATATTGCTAGTGCAGAGCCATTTGAGAAATGGGTTATAGACTTTGTAGGTCCTATTTCACCAGCCACGCGTAGAACTAGATCATGTTATATCATCACTTGCATATATTATCTTACAAGGTATGTAGAAGAAACACCTACAAAGGATTGTACAGTAGCTATAATAGCTAGGTTTTAATGGGAAAATGTTCTTACTAGATATGGATGTCTGATGAGCTTTACAAGTGATAGGGGCACACACTTTTAAATGAGACAATCGGGATATTACTGGATGAATTTATGGTTTCCTAGCACAAGACTACACCCTATCACCCTCAAAAAAATGGTATCTTGAGGCCTTTAACAAGATATTGAGCCATACCTTAAAAAAAAATTGTGATGTTGGAAGGAAGAATTGGGATGATAAAGTTTTTATGTACTTTGGGCATATATAACAACTTTGTAAGAAGTTAAATAAGGTCACACCCTTTCGGTTGGTGTTTGGCATGTATAGTTCTTCCTATGGAATTCATGTTACCTTATTTGCATATTACCCGCATTGGAGGTCTAGTTGATGAGAAAGAACTAGAAGAAAGAATTTACATTTTAATACGAGTTGGATGAGAGTGTGCCATAGCATGTTAGAGTCAAAAGCGGGAAAATGCAGGTAGAAGCGTAGACATGACCGACATATCAAGGACAAGAAGCTTGAGGTTGGATAGATGGTACTACTTTATGATTCTAAGTTTTTGCACCATCCAAGAAAGCTCAAGGCGCATTCATTTGGACCGTATGTTATCACTCATATACTTGACTCAGGTGCTTGATGGAATGTGGTTACCTGGTTGCTTTAATGGGAGTAGGCTGAAAGCCTACTATAGATAAGTCTTCTTGGTGTTTATAATAAGGTAATGTTTCCATTTAGTATAGGTTTCCATTTTTGTATTTCCTTTCATGCATTTCGTTCTTCTTTGTTATGCTTGTCAATTTAGTTTGGTGTCTTGTGTAATAAGTGTGTTTGTGCACTAGAAGCTAATTAGAATCAAGTATTTTTATGCACATAAGATCGCACATACCATTGGTGTGGGGTGGTTTTTATTTGTTATTCACAAATGGGTACATGAGAATAAAGCTATGTTACAGGTGCTATTCAAGTATGGAAATGAGCTATTAGAAAGGATATTACTTCCAAAGAAGACCGAAGATGGAAAATAATGAAGGGAAAATATAATGTGAGGTAAGCAACGACCATGGAAACTACTATGAGAAGGTGCGGTGGCAAGGTACTTGATGAATAGAAGCGTGCATAAGAGAATTATGTTGCTAGAGGGTAGTAAGGCGCACTAGAAGGTTATAATTTGGGCACAAAATTGTACCGTGTGAAAATTTTCAGAAATTTTGAAAATGGTCAATTAATGAGAGGATTTTTAGTAGGTGAAGGAGCACTAAATGCACTAAATTTTTGAAAATTATATAAGGATGTGATGTGGGTTCATTTTTACCTTTGTAATGACAAGTATTCGAGTGAGATAATTGCAACCGAGCCAAGTGAATAGTGTTGAGATGCAGAGAGTTGCAAAATCAAATGTGGAGAGAAGATTTTTGTGTGGAAAATGCTTGTGTCCCCATTAGTGAAGGGTTTGATTGATGAAGAAGAATTGAGAAGGAGCTAGGGAATGAGTTTTCATGCTAGGGTTTGAACTTCCTTGACACAAAAGAAAAAAAGTGGGATTTTTATGATGGCACCGAAGAAAGCACCTGCAACAGGCACAAAAGGAAAGAAAAAGGTGGAAGTTGAGGTTGAAATTTCTCCTAAGAGAATTTTTTTAGAGATGTAGTACTTAGAAGGAGTAATAGTAAGGGAAAGATTGGGATTCCCACATCCGTAGGTGCAAAGTAAGTGATTAAAACCACCGCACCACTGATAACAAGGGAGAGTTGGATGCTTTGTTAAATAAGAAGACCAATAAGCACATGGTGGAAGATATGCCAATGTATGATGACGTTGGGGAAAATTTTCTTAAGCAGGTAGGAGTTTATCAACTGTATGAGCTCCCATACTTTGGAAAATATGAACCTTTATACCAAAGTGGCTTATGAGTAGAGTCTATGAGGACTTATTATATTTCGTTGGACAAAGGGTTAAGCTCACAATGGCCTTAACGCAACATTAATAGGATTAAAGGGCACATGGACAGACATTGTTAGTGATCTGACTGATAAAGCAGTAGTTATAGCCACAAGTAAGGAGTTGGGGTATACCAAGGGTCCATGTGGAATGGACATTTACAAATTGAGGAAGTACCCTGTGGTGTAGGCAGCTACACATCTACTCACCAAGCTAAATGATCAAGGGAGATGGTCACAGGTAAATACAATGTGGCTATACATTGCAAAGAAGATGACATGGAGAAATCTACAACTTATAAGTCTATATTACGAAACTATTGTTGAGGAAGCACACGTAGGTGAAAATATAAGTTTTGGTGCTATCCTCTTATCTCTTATTTTTGTAGAAATTGGAGTGTTAGATGGGACAAAGATTGAAATTTGGGAATATCCCGATGAGAAGAAGTCCCTCATAGAAAGGTTCAAAAAATATTTATGTGAAGGATAAATGAGTGGCCCATTCAAGCAAAGGGCATAAATGTGGTATGACTGACTTCACATGGCATTCGAGGAGGAATGGCACATTCTAAAGGAACTACCTTCGGTAGTAGGTAAGGTAATACAGTTCACGATGTATCAACACTTCTACATCGTGTGGTTTTCCATGAAGGATGGGACATGGAGTCCATGGTGCAAACTGCCTTATGCCTTCACAATGCATTACTTCCAAGCCTCAATTCACATATTTTTTGATGCACATAGGATGAACTTCAATGCAGACAAAGTATTTTTTGACTACCACACCCTTAGAAAAACATATGTATATCCAAACATGGTCTACCTACATTGAGAGGCTCATTTCAAACATCATAAGTATGAAGCTAGTAAGTTTGGCTATTGGGGACAAAGTGGAGCCACACTCATATATCTTCAGCTCAAGCCTAGGCTAGAGAATAATAAGTATGTGGAGAATGAGTTCATGCTCCCAGGGATGCCTAAGGGCAAGCACACAATGGAGAATGTGCCAGCTCCAAATCCTATTGTGACCATATAGATAGATGAGGAGGAAGAGGAACAAGAAGATAGTGGAGGATTGGATCATAGAGGCTAGAGGAAACCCATAGACAAAGTGGAGAGTCAGTGCGTAAATTATCCACCACAAATGTATGATGAAGAAGAGGACTTGGACATGGATGCAGTACGTGAAGAGCACCGATTTAAGAAGGTATTCAGAAGAACTAGGACCCAAGGTGTGGGAACACCACATTTGGTAAGAAGATCACCTAGAATATCCCCTCAAAAAGAGGCACTTGAGAAGAAGAGAAGGAGAAATTTGAAGCTGGATGAGGAGGTAGAGGAGTCTAAGGAGAGTGTGTCAGGAACCCCAGTACAACTAAAAGATATGGAGGAGCCTAGAGATGAAGAAATGAAAGATGAAGAGGAAGGGATGAAGGACACAGAAGAGATGGTGCAAGAGCAACCTAGCATGCATGAAAATACTTAGGAAGGAGAGGGGCCAACTCTAAACATTGGTGCTCAGTTCCCAAGGGGCTAAGAAAAAGAGAAGAAGTGAATAATATGTTGTGCCAAGTATGGGCTATACTGAGGACACAAGAAAAATCATCTACGCTTGGTTTCAGAGCATAGTAGGCCTTAAGGAATTGTATGGATGGGAGCTGATGGATCTAGACATGGCCACCACGTGCACAAGGAAACAATTATTCTGGTCTATGCAGACCCATATGGATGAGCTAGATTTCGATGTCTATGAGGAATATTATGTATCAAGGAGAGTGAAGAAGGCACCCCAAAGCGCATACATGAAAGTCAAGCCTTATCTAATGTTTTAAGACATTAGAACAAGGGAATTTTTTTTTATAACATTCTCTGCTCTAAATTACGTAATTCAGAACACATGTTTCAAGTTTTAATAATTTTCTATTATAAATGATGTAATTTAGAACACACAATGATTTTTAAACCAATGTTCTCTGTTCGCATATTCATAATATGGAACACACATTCCATGCCATTCAATCATATAATAGATAACCATATGTTGTTGTAATGACTCGAAGAACTACCGATCTCCCATTTCATGGCTCGGAGTTTCATCGATCTCTCATTTCATGACTCGGCTACTTACCGATCCTTCATGTTAATCCATGCATTATATACTAAGTATACTTGGTTCCCTTTACCTTTTTGGTTATTGAAGTGCTCCATTTAAGAGGCCTATCTGAATATCTGTTACCGATATTCATCTGAAATCCTACTTCTTAAACTAGGTGATTTAGGACAACGCAACCAGCAGCTTGCGATACTTTGGCCAAAGATTCTCACATGCTTAGCATGATCATATTCCTAGACGGCATACTCATCAATGGAATACGTCCTTCACCCCACTTCATCTATTACCTAGAATGGTCTTTTCTAACTTCTATCAATCCTCTTGTCCAATGTTGAACTTTAACCCAAGATAGCAATATGAAAGAGTATAGAGGCACTCATGATGACTAAAGGTACACAGACATACCTCGTCGACCCTAGTCAACTGCGTGTGTCTAGTTACCTTTAGTCTTCGTGAGTCACTCCGTATACAAGGTCATATTCCTAACTTGGTCCAAAGTAAAACTGAGGCCAAGTCCAAGCTTATGTAAACCTAGATGATTGATTCGGAAGGGTGTTGCAACATGTCAGCTGCAACATTGTGTCATCATGAAGGCCCAACCTTCATGAAGACACCTTATTGCAGCTGGCATGTACCAACATCCTACTGGAATCCTCCCATCTAGGGTTACATATCCAGCTAAAAGTTTGATTAGATTCTTATCTTTATTATTTTAAGAATAAGTTTCAGCAACCTTGTTGATCCTCTAACCTCATAGTTCATTATAGTTGCATAGTTAGGAATGACTTGAATTGTCTCGTAGCTTAATATACATTCACTCCTCCTTACCGAAGGATTGCATATTCCTTTCTTAGTTCATTAATTAAAGCTTCAGACTTATAGTCCACTACAGCTTAACGAAGTAAGATTAACTTACTAAGCTTAATCAAGTTCATTTGCAACTGATTTTAAATTCAGGTTTCCTTTTCATTAGACCTCATTTGAATGAGGTCTATTTCCCAATATAGATGTATTCATTTATTTACAATTACCTTACTTCAGTTTAAGGTTTGTTAAGAGGAGATATGATTCCTCTTTCCGAATATCCTTTGGGCAAGACACCCCAAAGAATATTAACAAAATCTGAATAAATTCAATTGTCCTTTCATTAATATTCATTAGTTTATAATCTAATTCTGAATATTATTTATACAAGAGTTCATATGTATCTTACTCTTTTACTAATGTCAATTTAAAAGTCCATATTGACCTAAGTATTAATCAATTGCACATTCCAACTTAAAAGTTGTATTCAAGTGAAGAGTAGACGTTATATCCTTTTAAATCTAAAACCATCATTTGAATAAGTACAAATTCAATGAATAAGAATATGTTCTTGATTATATTTCAACAATTCAATAATGGTACAACATTAAAATAACACACCATTCCCTTCTCTCATTCCTCAAGATAAAATTTATACATTTACAAGTCCAAACAACCGGACTTCATTCATGCCAATCAACATTGATAACTCAAAAAGAAAGAAGAATACAACTTTTCCTTTTTCCATTTCCTTGAGAGAAGAATAATAAAATCTCAGAAAAGATCCATCCTTTAGTTAATCAGAAGAAGCATCATAAAACAACATGTCTTCATTATTACTCATGGAATCCATCTGCAAAATTTACTAGCATGGGTCAGTTCATCGAACTGAGCATGTTAAGCACTTATCATTAAAATGAAGTGCTCTTGACTAACTGTCTCAATAAAAGAACTCTGCTTTTATGAAACATCCCGTAATTGAGATGGACATCACGTAAGAGTTAAGTACCGATAAGGATGAACAATTTAAACAACCAAGTCTTGATAAGTAGCATCAAAATCAGACAATACTATTAACTAACAACTCCTCAAAAATAATTACAACAAACACACAATGATATATCTCCATTTTCTTACTGTTTCCTTCAAAAATGAAAAGAGTTCATTCCAGATTTAGACAAATATTACAAAGAATATTTTCTCTAAATAATCTCATATTAGAAGCATTTATAAGAACTGATATATATATATATATATATATATATATATTATAATATAATCAATGAATCAATCGTGTCAATTCCATTCCATCATTGTAAATGGGATTCATATAATGAATTGACTAGAAATTTAAATAGAACTCCCTCACCTTTTATACTACTCACTTGATTCAACCAATTCAAATGTCAGAAGAGAAAGGAAATCATACACCATGACAACAACCTATGTCACTTTTCAGAATTCAACAACAACATAGTACTCATCCAATTCAGAGAGGGAAAAATAGTAGATAAAATGCAATCGCTTACACCCGAAGGCAGTCACAAGTTGATTCAATATCCTTAACAGAAATTTAAATAGGATAAGAAAAGAAAAGAAGTATTACTTCCAGTTACCTATTCAATAATCCCTTTCATTTAATCACAACCGAACTGGTCGGTCTTATGCAAAAAGAGATAAGCAACTAGAGATAACAGTCAAGGAGAGAGCTATTTAAAAGTCAATAATCGAATGAAAGGAAGGAGATTCACATTTCTTCTTTCCAATACATAACCGAATATCAAACTATGATGTGTAGACCATTTATCAATAGGGTAATTCCTTCCATGCTAGACTATTAGTCTTCATAGCTTACTAACTACCATTCAAGGAAAGTATTCCAGAATTCATTTTTTTACAACTAAACCAAAAATATCAACAACAATTGAGCTTCCAATTACAACCAACGTTAATGGTTGTATACACTAACAACAAACATATTCCATCTAAATATAAAACGATTAAGAGTTTACAACCAAGCAACATGGTCCCAAATCTTCCAAGATGAGAAGCCATTTTTTTAATCACAAGAGTAAGGAGTCTACTCGGGTTCAGTTTTAATGGAAACAATGAAGAAGTCTAAATCCAATGAATATATAAATATTCATCATTGAGTTAAAAGGAAAGTAAAAACTGTATGCTCTACTCCAATCCATCAAATAGACAGATTACTCTGTTCCAAGTTCGATAAGAATTTATTTCCAAACAATCATACATGGGTACCAAGAACAAAATAGGAGGAACATTGTATCGTTTTAGAACAAGCAAATGTAAAGATGATACGATAAATCTATTGTTCCTAAAAGAACCCATTTCACAAATTAAATTGTATTATGAACAAGGAAGAACAGTTCACAAAGTTCTATCATAGCATTCTCACGAAATCCATAACCTTTGAGTAAATAAATCTTAGAAAATAGTATACGCATCACTGTCACCTTCAGCAAGTTCAAACCCACAAAGACAACAAAAACCGAATACCCATTACTTTCGAAATCAAAACAACAGAGATGAAATCCACCTTCATTACTATTTCAACAAAGAACACCCATTTACTCATGCATGCATCAAGAAGATACCCAAATCACATCTTTTTCCAAACGACAACTCAAGAAAAAGATCACATCTAAACATATCAACATATTTTCACAAAAACACACATTTATAAGAGAAGAGTTCTTTTAATGAAATTTAATAAAGAGAATAACTATTTAAAGAAAAGAGCCTAACATGTAGACTGTATAATTTCTTGATTAGCTTGTGGAAGATCATAGATCTCTATAGAGTTTCTTCCTCAAACAACGTTAATCAATTAGATATCTCAATTGCTTCCACATGTTTCCATGAGGCCAGAAACCACTTGGAGGAAAACAACAATGGTGAAAACAAACTTAGGTTTTATAAAAAGCAACAAAATGCAGAGTAAAAACTCAAAACCCAAATGAATAACAATAACTCACAAAAATCCTTTTTCTCTTTCCTAGGTGGTTCATGGTTGAACCAAAACCAATGCCAATAAATGCATTGAATGCATTTTCTCCCTCTTTCTCCATGCCACCGACTCAGATTTGGTGAATTCTATCTTATAAATTTGCATGTAATTCAAATTTAGTTATCTAGCTAGTTAGATGCCTCTAACTTCCTTTGCTCCCACCAAACTTGGCATTTAAAACTACAAGGACTGCAATTAAAGTCCTTCATTTAAGTTTAAACCTTCCCCCCTTATCCTCCCACTTGACATGTATCCATAGGTCCCTTTTAGGACTAGCAATAGTTTAGGTCACAATTAAATAGTTAGGTTTCCTTTTAGGTCGTAGGTCCTTAGGATCCACCTTAGGTTAGTTTACAACCCCTTTTAAATTAAAATCCATGTAGGATATAATATTATTTCATAGGTTAACACATAACCCTTATCCATTCCATAACAGGTTCCTAGTAGATTTTACCACCTTAGGCTTAAAACCATATATAGTGCGGGACATTCCATCTAGAAGGCCAAATATATGCCTTAATATCCTTGTATCAACCCTTTTTCTATCTTACACTTTAAGTTGTTAAACTCATATGTATTCAGAAATCAAACCTTACCATTGGCTTGACATGTATCCAAGTAAGTATACCTGTTTTAGGTTCTTTAAAATTTACAACAATCTAAATTTCGGTTAGGACTTTTATTTTATTTGGAAAGTCCTTAAGATGACAATAAAGAAGGCTGAAGCATACCTTGGATCAATGGAATTGATTCAAGGTGTATTATTTCACATAATTATGAGTTCATCAAGTACAAAAGCAATTCTAGTAGTTCTCAACTTGAAAATTACAAGATGTAATGACATCATTCCATAAGAGTTACTAGTATGCATGAATTTAGAACTTAATACTTACTCATTGCAAACATGACATTTTCAAGGTCAAAATACACCTTAATACATGACAACCCTTTTTCTATCTTCACTTTCCACATTTCAACTCATATGTAAAGAAATACCTTTCCGTTGGCAGCAAGTCAAGCAAGTTACGTAACCAAGTTCTTTAAAATTTAATACATCTCCATCTCAGATGACTTTATTTTATTTGGAAATTAAACCGATAAGATAATAAAGAAGGATGAAGCATAGGATCAATGAAATTGATTTACACCATCACATAATTATGAGTTCAACAATTACAAAAGCAATTTTGCAGTTCTCAACTTTGTAAATTACAAACTTAATGTAATGACATCATTTCCAAGTAAGAAAAGAAGATTATCATGAATTTCCCAAGTCAAATTCGCTAAAATGGTTACTTGGACTCATTGCAAACATGACTTTCAAGGTCAAGGAATACACCTTCACATGAAAATTCTCATTTCCACATTTGCAGCATCACAAAAATAAGTTATCATAGTAACTGCCAAGATCAAATGGTTACATACCTCCCTTCTTAAAAGAATCATCATCCCGATGATCAAATTAGTCAAATCATAGAGTTTTAGGACAAAATTCAGTTATCGTCCTTCCATTCATATGTTCATAATAGAACAAAATTTAAGTCTTCAAAATAGTATTTTAAAATAACCATCAAATAGTTCAGTAACTGCCCAAGTTTGGTAGATTTATCAGTTTTTCAAACTTAATTTAGATCAAACAAGTATGGAAAAGTAGATCTCATTTCTTCGAGATTCTCCCAAGTTACACTTTCTTCACTAAACTGGTCCCACTGGACCTTACATTGATTCACTTCATGATTTCTTAAGTGCAACTGGTGAGTTCCCAACACTCGAATGGGCTTAACCATGATTATTCGGGGTCTTGGACCTGCAAGGAATCCCAATTCAGCACATGTGATAAATCTGATACGTATTTCTTAAGCAAAGAAATATGGAAAACATCATGCATTCATGATAAAGCAGGAGGTAAAGCTAAACGATAAGCTACAGGGTTGATTATTTCAACAATTTCAAAAGGTCCCACATAATGAGGTGATAACTTGGCAGCCTTGCCAAAAGTTATAGAACTCTTTTTCAGCTTAACCAAAGAAAGACCTTCTCACCAAGTTTATATTTCCTATCAACCCGCTTTAAGTCTGCATAACTCTTTTCCTGTTGGAAGCCTCCTTTAAACATTCACGAATCATTTTAATTTGTTGTTCCATTTCGTAAGGATTTCTAGCCCAATTATCTCTCTATCCTCTACGTTGTCCTAGCTAATAGGGGTTCTGCATTTCCTTCCATACAATGCTTCGAAAGGTGTCATCTTTAAAGAGGCGTGGTATGTATTATTATAAGCAAATTCAACCAGTGGGAGGTACTCCTCCCATTTATACTATTGCTGGTCCATGCAATACATTCTTAACATATCCTCTAAAACTTGATTGACTCTTTCAGTCTGTCCATCCATTTCCGGATGATATGTAGAACTGAAATTTAGTTTAGTTCCCAAGGCTACATTAAGTGTTTTCCAGAATCTTGATGTCATTCTCGGATCTCTGTCGATATGATCAATTCGGGTATTCCATGTAACCTGAAAATCTCATGTACAAACCTTCTTGCTAACACTGGTGAATCATCTTTTAGATTACCAACAATAAAGTGTGCCACTTTTGTTAGTTTTTCAACAACAACTAGGATGATATCATGTTTATTCCTAGACATAGGCAATCCTTGAACAAAATCCATAGTTATCACTTGCCATTTGTACTGTGGAATGTTGTGGGGGTATAGTAATCGGTGGGATGCATATGTTCTGCCTTAACACGCTGACATTCCAAGTAGTGTGTCACAAATTCCATCACATCCTTTTTCATTCCCTTCAAAAATATTGTCTTTATATCAGCAAGCATTTTCGTAATGCTAGGGTGTCCAGAAAAAGGTGAATTATGAAATTCAGCTAATAATTTCTTTCTTAAATCATTTGCCAAGGGTATATATACCCTATTTTCAAACCTCAAAATTCCTTCATTGTCAAAATGAAAACCTTTATACTTTACATCTTTTGGATCTGCAGCAAGTGTTGTTTTAACTTGCTGAAAATAAGAGTCAGATTCCATGACACTTTTCACCTCATCTTTAAACTGAGTTCTTAATGTTATAAGAGCATAAATGTGCTTCCTATGACTCAGAGCATCTACTACCCTATTTTCCTTGCCTTTAATATAGCTTATATCAAAATCATACTGAGATAGAAATTCTAACCATCTTCGTTGTCTTGCATTCAGGTTTGGTTGAGTAAAAATATACTTCAACCCAGATGGTCGGTTTTTAGCTCAAAAGGCTTACCAAGAAGGTAGTGCCTCCACATTTGAAGTGCATGAATGATGGCAGAGCTCTAGGTCATGTGGAGCATAATTTATTCATGTAACTTGAGTTTTCTGCTTTCATATGCTATGACATGATCATTTTGTAACAGAATACCTCTCGAGACCCTCCCTAGATGCATCTGTTATGACCGTAAAATCTCCATTCGGATCAGGTATAGTCAGAATAGGTGTTGTAGTTAACTGATCCTTTAGAATCTTAAAGGCAGATTCACATTTGTCATTCCAAACAAATTTCTTATCTTTCTTTTGTAATGAAGTGATTGGTGCAGCAATCTTAGAAAAGTCCTTAACGAACTTTCTATAGTACCCGCTAGGCCCATGAAGCTTCTAACTTCATGCACGTTCTTGGGCGCAGGCCACTCAGTTATAGCTGTGATCTTTGAAGGATCTATAGCTATCCCATTCTTTCTTATAACATGTCCCAAATAATGCACTTCTGCATCATAAAAGGAACATTTAGACAATTTACCATACAACTTTCTCTTTCTCAAGATTTCTAGTACTATCTTTAAATGCTCTTGATGCTCTTCGACATTTTTGGAGTATATAAGAATGTCATCCAAGAATACAAGCACAAATTTGTCCAAGTATTCTTGAAAAATATTATTCATCAAATTCATGAAGGTAGGTAGGTGCATTCGTCAACCCAAAAGGCAACACTGTGAATTCATAATGTCCGTACCTTGTTCTAAAAGTTGTTTTATGAATGTCTTCCTCTTTTATTCTCAACTGATGATATCCAGATCGAAGATCTATTTTTGAATAAATTGATGCTCCACGCATCTGATCAAATAGATCATCAATCCTAGGAAGTGGATATCGGTTCTTAATGGTTGCCTTATTCAACATTCTGTAATCAATGCACAATCTAAGTGTGCCATCCTTCTTCTTTACAAAAATTACCGGTGCTCCCCATGGTGAGACACTCGGTCTTATCAACCCTTTGGTCAAAAGTTCCTATAACTGAGCCTTAAGTTCCACCAACTCAATGGTGGTCATTCTATAGGGTGCCTTGGATATGGGCTCGGTTCCTGGTTTGATCTCAATTGCAAAGTCAAACTCCCGTTTGGGCGAGGAAGACCCGTAATTCTTCGGAAATACATCACTGAAATATCTTAACAATGGATATTTTTCCATAAAATCATTATCTTCCTCAGAAATTTCTATCATTTTTATGGCATATAAAGTGCAGCCTCTATTTTTAGCCCTTTTTAGTTGCATAGTTGTTAGTTTCCTAACTACAATCCCACATTTTACACCCTGAATGACTGTTGTTTTTTAGGTCATCAAAACAACAAATCTATTTTTCATAGCAGTCGACCTTCACCTTATGTTCCACCAACCAATTAACACCTATAATTACATCATATGACCCCAAAGGGGTAACATACAGGTCAACTTCTGTGGAGAAACTAGGCAAGTCAAGGACTGCCCCAAAAAGACACATATCAACTGTATGGACAACATTATTTCCGTAATGTACCATCCATGTCTTATCCATTCATTCAGCTTTTATTTTTAATTTCAATGCTAACTTAGTAGATATAAAACATTCAGTAGCTCTAGTATCAAAAAGTATAACCACATGTATACCAAATAACTTACCCAAACTTCTATGGGTGTGACTTGCTTTTCAGCTTGTTTGTTAGCCACCGCAGTGTGTATCCTGTGTTGTTGATCGTGATCATCCTTCTTCAAAGGATAGTGACTCATGTAATGGTCCTTTCCATAGTTAAAATACCTCCAATGGGCCCCTTCCTAGGCTCAAATTTATTTCCAGCCTTGAAGTTATCATTCTAGCTTCCATAGGACTTTTGTCCATTACCACTATTTTTGGTAAAGCCATTCCGCATACTAGTAACAGGTTTGTTCATTCCTGTTTTCTTATTGTTATCCACAAAAAATTTTGTTTTTCATGTCGAACCTCTTCCAGGGTCCCTTTTTAGGTGTAAAGAGATGAAGAAGAGTTAGGAATCTTCTTCCTAACCTCCTCCCTATGAGCAGAGATTGCTCTCAATTTTTGTTCTTGTCTTATTGCCTTTTCGACAACTCCTTCCATAGTGGTCGGACCGTGGACATCCACCTCACCACCAATGATGGGATTCAGTCCCATTATGAACTTTCGTATCCTGAACTTCTTGTCATCTTGGTACTGCGGTACATACTTAAGGAGTTTAGTAAACCCTTCCCAGTATTCTATCACCGTCATCTTTCCTTGAGACAAGTTCTGAAATTCAGTCATTTTCTGATCAAAAAAAGTTGAGGCAGCCATCGTTGCCTAAAGTAACTTTTAAATTGATCCCAAGTTATGTCTGTTTCGACAATGTTCAACTCAACCTTACGGTTGTCCCACCATGATGATGCTTCATGAGAAAGCTGATATGCTCCCCATATCACTTTTGTCTCCTCGGAGAAGTTTCTTATTGCAAAGTACTTCTCCATTTCACTGAGCCAATTTTCAGCCCCGTCCCCAAGTGTAGTTCCATCAAACTTTGGAGGACTTATTCTCTTTATATCATTTGTGAGTTCAGCCACTAATCTTGCCCTTTTATTTTCAGGCTGATTAGGAACGTTCACGTTACTATTATCAACACCGGATTTCCTCCATTGGTGTTGTCCACGGGAGGTGGCTGATCATTAATATCATCTTCTTCCTCCTCCTCATTGCCCATTGCTTGTTGTTCCAAAATAGTCAGATGATCTCTCATATCTAGTAGGGTAGCAAGGATCTCATCTAGTTTTTGGGCAAGTAGCTGCTTCTCCACCCGGTAGTGGGTTGTTCGTAGCATTCCCTCTTGTTCTAACCATTTTCTATTCAACAAGAAAATGTAAACCTTATTAAATTGTGGACTCATTAGGTCCAAGAGCTGTAACCTTCAGCTCTGATACCAAGATGTAACATTCCCATTTTAAGACATTAGAACAAGGGAATTTTTTTTTTTTTGATAACATTCTCTGCTCTAAATTACGTAATTCAGAACACATGTTTCAAGTTTTAATAATTGTTTCTCTATTTCTAAATGACGTAATTTAGAACACACAATGCTTTTTAAACCAATGTTCTCTGTTTGCATATTCATAATATGGAACACACATTCCATGCCATTCAATCATATAACAGATAACCATATCTTTGTTGTAATGACTCGAAGAACTACCGATCTCCCATTTCATGGCTCGGAGTTTCATCGATCTCTCATTTCATGACTGGATACTTACCGATCCTTCATGTTAATCCATGCATTGTATACTAAGTATACTTGGTTCCCTTTACCTTTTCGGTTATTGAAGTGCTCCATTTAAGAGGCCTATCTGAATATTTGTTACCGATATTCATTTGAAATCCTACTTCTTAAACTAGGTGATTTAGGACAACACAACCAAAGTAGCTTGCGATACTTTGGCCAAAGTTTCTCACATGCTTAGCATGATCATATTCCTAGATGGCATACTCATCAATGGAATACGTCCTTCACCCCACTTCATCTGTTACCTAGAATGGTCTTTTCTAACTTCTGTCAGTCCTCTTGTCCAAGGTTGAACTTTAACCCAAGATAGCAATATGAAAGAGTATAGAGAGGCACTCGTGATGACTAAAGGTATGCAGACATACCTCATCGACCCTAGTCAACTGTGTGTGTCTAGTTACCTTTAGTCTTCGCGAGTCACTCCGTATACAAGGTCATATTCCTAACTTGGTCCAAAGTAAAACTGAGGCCAAGTCCAAGCTTATGTAAACCTAGATGATTCGATTCGGAAGGGTGTTGCAACATGTCAGCTGCAACATTGTGTCATCATGAAGGCCTAGCCTTCATGAAGACACCTTATTACAGCTGGCATGTACCAACATCCTATGGAATCCTCCCATCTAGGGTTACATATCCAACTAAAATTTTGATTAGATTCTTATCTTTATTATTTTAAGAATAAGTTTCAGCAACCTTGTTGATCCTCTAACCTCATAGTTCATTACAGTTGCATAATTAGGAATGACTTGAATTATCTCGTACTTAATATACATTCACTCCTCCTTACCGAAGGATTGCATATTCCTTTCTTAGTTCATTAATTAAAGCTTCAGACTTACAGTCCACTACAACTTAACGAAGTAAGATTAACTTACTAAGCTTAATCAAGTTCATTCGCAACTGATTTTAAATTCAGGTTTCCTTTTCATTAGACGTCATTTGAATGAGGTCTTTTCCCAAATATAGATGTATTCATTTATTTACAATTACCTTACTTCAGTTTAAGGTTTGTTAAGAGGAGATATGATTCCTCTTTTCGAATATCCTTTGGGGAAAGACACCCCAAAGAATATTAACAAAATCTGAATACATAATTCAATTGTCCTTTCATTAATATTCATTAGTTTATAATCTAATTCTGAATATTATTTTCACAAGAATTCATACGTATTTTAATCTTTTACTAATGTCAATTAATAGTCCATATTGACCTAAGTATTAATCAATTGCACATTCAACTTAAAAGTTGTATTCAAGTGAAGAGTAGACGTTATATCCTTTTAAATCTAATAGCCATCATTTGAATAAGTACAAATTCAATGAATAGGAATAAGTTCATGATTATATTTCAACAATTCAATAATGGTACAACATTTAAAATAACACACCATTCCCTTCTCTCATTCCTCAAGATAAAATTTATACATTTTACAAGTCCAAATAGCTGGACTTCATTCATGCCAATCAACATTGATAACTCAAAAAGAAAGAAGAATACAACTTTTCCTTTTTCCATTTCCTTCGAGAAGAATAATAAAAATCAGAAAAGATCCATCCTTTAGTTAATCAGAAGAAGCATCATAAAACAACATGTCTTCATTATTACTCATGGAATCCATCTACAAAATTTACTAGCACGGGTCAGTTCATCGAACTGAGCATGTTAAGCACTTATCATTAAAATGAAGTGCTCTTGACTAACTGTCTCAATAAAAGAACTCTACTTTTATGAAACGTCCCATAATAGATATGGACATCATGTAAGAGTTAAGTACCGATAAGGATGAACAATTTAAACAACCAAGTCTTAATAAGTAGCATCAAAATTAGACAATACTATTAACTAACAACTCCTCAAAATAATTACAGCAAACACGCAATGATATATCCCCATTTTCTTAATTGTTTCCTTTAAAAATGAAAAGAGTTCATTCCAGATTTAGACAAATATTACAAGAATATTTTCTCTAAATAATCTCATATTAGAAGCATTTGTAAGAACTGATATATATATTACTGTTTGAATGCAATCACTGTCAATTCCATTCCATCATTATAAATGGGATTCATATAATGAATTGACTAGAAATTTAAACAAAACTCCTTCACCTTTATACTACTCACTTGATTTCAACCAATTCAAATGCAGAAGAGAAAAGGTCATCATACATCATGACAACAACCTATGTCACTTTTTAGAATTCAACAACAACATAGTACTCATCCAATTCAGAGAGGAAAAAATAGATAAAATGCAATTGCTTACCCGAAGGCAGTCACACGTTGATTCAATATCCTTAACAAAAATTTAGATAGGATAAGAAAAGAAAAGAAGTATTACTTCCAGTTACCTATTCAATAATCCCTTTCATTTAATCACAACCGAACTGGTTAATCTTATGCAAGAAGAGATAACAACTAGAGATAACAGTCAAGGAGAGAGCTATTTAAAAGTCAATAATCAAATGAAAGGAAGGAGATTCACATTACTTCTTTCCAATACATAGCCGAATATCAAACTATGACGTGCAGACCAGTTATCAATAGGGTAATTCTTTCCAATGCTAGACTATTATAGTCTTAATAGCTTACTAACTACCATTAAGGAAAGTATTCCAAGAATTCATTTTACAACTAAACCAAAAATATCAACAACAACTAAGCTTCCAATTACAACCAACGTTAATAGTTGTATACACTAAAAAAAAACATATTCCATCTAAATATAAAACGATTAAGAGTTTACAACCAAGAAAACATGGTCCCAAATCTTCATAAAGCATGAGAAGCCATTTTTTTAATCACAAGAGTAAGGAGTCTACTCAGGTTTATTTTTAATGGAAACAACGAAGAAGTCTAAATCCACTAAATATATAAATATTCATCATTGAGTTTAAAGGAAAGTAAAAATTGTACGCTCTACTCCAATCCATCAAATAGACAGATTACTCTATTCCAAGTTTGATAAGAATTTATTTCAAATAGTCATACATGGGTACCGAGAACAAAATAGGAGGAACATTGTATCGTTTTAGAACAAGAAAATGTAAAGATGATACGATAAACCTATTGTTCCTAAAAGAACCCACTTCACAAATTAAACTGTATTACGAACAAGGAAGAATAGTTCACAAAGTTCTGTCATAGCATTCTCATGAAATCCATAACCTTTGAGTATATAAATCTCAAAAAATAGTATATGCATCACTGTCACCTTCAAGCAAGTTCAAACCCACAAGAGACAACAAAACCGAATACCCATTACTTTCAAAATCAAAACAATAGAGATGAAATCCATTTCATTTACTATTTCAACAAAGAACACCCATTTACTCATGCATGCATCAAGAAGATACCCAAATCACATCTTTTCCAAACAACAACTCAAGCAAAAGATCACATCTAAACATATCAACATATTTTCACAAAAACATGCATTTATAAGAGTAGAGTTATTTTAATGAAGATGCTTAATAAAGAGCATAACTGTTTAAAGAAAAGAGCCTAACATGCTGTATAATTTCTTGTTAGCTTGTGGAAGATCACAACCGAGCTTCTCAAGAGTTTCTTCCCTCCAAACAACGTTAATCAACTAGATCTCTCAACTACTTCCACATTTCCACAGGCCCAGAAACCACTCGGAGGTGGTCAAAACAACAATGGCTGAAAAACAAACTTGTAGGTTGAAAAGCAACAAAATGCAGAGCAAAAACCCGAAACCCAAATGAATAACAATAACTCAAAAAATCCTCTTTCCTCTTTCCTAGGTGGGTTGGTTGCCAAAACCAATGTCAATAAATGCATTGAATGCATTTTCTCCCTCTTTCTCCATGCCACCGCCGACTCAGATTTGGTGAATTCTATCTTATAATTTGCATGTAATTCAAATTTAGTTATATAGCTAGTTAGATGCCTCTAACTTCCTTTCTCCCACCAAACTTGGTGTTTAAAACTACAAGGACTGCATTTAAGTCCTTCATTTAAGTTTAAACCTTCCCCCTTTATCCTCCCACTTGACATGTATCCATAGGTCCCTTTTAGGACTAGCAATAGTTTAGGTCACAATTAAATTAGTTAGGTTTCCTTTTAGCTCGTAGGTCCTTAGGATTCACCTTAGGTTAGTTTACAACCCCTTTTAAATTAAAATCCATGTAGGATATAATATTATTTCATAGGTTAACACATAACCCTTATCAATTCCATAACAGGTTCCTAGTAGATTTTACCGCCTTAGGCTTAAAACCAGTATAGTGCAGGACATTCCATCCAAGGCCAAATATATGCCTTAATATCCTTGTATCAACCCTTTTTCTATCTTATGCTTTCCAACATTACAACTCATATGTATTCAGGAAATCAAACCTTACCGTTGTGGCAGATGGTGCAAGTAAGTATACCTGTAATCAGGTTCTTTAAAATGTACAACAATCTCAGCTTGGTTCTAGACTTTATTTTATTTGGAAAGTCAATCGACAAAGAAGAAAATAAAGAAGGTTGAAGCATACCTTGGATCAATGGAATTGATTCAAGGTGTGCTATCACATAATTATGAGTTCATCAAGTACAAAAGCAATTCTGCAGGTTCTCAACTTTGCAAATTACAAGATGTAATGACATCATTTCCAAGTAAGAAAAGTTATAGTATGCATTAATTTAGAACAGTAATACTTACTCATTGCAAACATGACTTTCAAGGTAGCAACATCACAAAAAGAAGTTATCGTAGTAATCGCCAAGATCAAGACGTTACCGAATATTTGTGCAAGCACGGAAGTAATGATAAGGATCAAAACTCTTGTTGAAAATAATGATGTTCTGAAGGCCATGAAAGATGAGATAGTGGGATGCGTAAAAATATTGGCACTTGTGAAAAAAAGTACGAATCCCTTGTAGTAGCTCAAGATCCACATAAGGATAAAATATATGAGATTGAGAAGCATATAGTGCAGAAAATGGATCTTCTAGAGGGAATGATGACTATTATGGCCAATATTGTCTAAGTACTACATAATGAAAAGGAAAAGATTACTTAGGATAAATTGGAAGCCATTTCCACAAACATTTCCAGAGAAGACAAGGACCATCTTTGGATGAATGGCAAACATTGGAGGATAAGATTAAAATAGAATATTTAGGATTGATCCTCCCAATTACAAAAAGACGGTGCTACATAGTAGAGGTCTATTCTTTTGTACAGTGATTCATTATATTCTTTCCATTCTTATTCTTTATTCTTTGAGAACATCAAAAGGAATCCCCATTTTTGGGATGGAAATGTACTTTAGTGTGGGGTAATGTTGAGTAAAAATATTTTCCTAAGGAGAAGACACACATAGGATTCACGCGCAGGAACAAGGCGTACTTGAAGGTGTGGAAGGATAGGAAAGGAAACACGTGCTAGGACAAGCTGATTCGGGACTTAGCCATTTTCATGGATGCGGGATATTTTTGGAAGATAACATGCAGAGCACACATTGGGATGGAGAATTGCATGACACAAAAATTATATTTTGGGAATGAGCATCTAATAAGCACCATGCATAAGTTCAAGATAATAATAGGATTATTTCTTCTAGTTAACTATAAGATGTCTATTATTAGTACACTTGCATGTGTGCATGTTATTGTAAAGTCGCATGGCTATTATCAACATGCGACCTATTTTAGGAAGTGCATGGGTGGTGAAGGGAAAGTCCCCACCCCTATAAATAAGTAGTGAACTGTGTAGTTAGGGAGAGGTTGAATAATGAATTATTGTAGAGTTATGTTGTTGGATCTAATACACGCATAACTCATGGTAATATTTTTAATGTAAGAAGCTTATATGTATTACAGTTGTTTAATATAATGGAGTATATTGGATGGATAATGGTTTTAAACATGATTTTAACTAGTTCTTCCATGGTTAATCTTATTATGGTTATTGTTTAATTCATGATTCTCTAAGATCTTGATTTGGGTATGCTCTGTGGAATGTTTATGCTTATTTATAGTTATGGATATGTTGTATCTTCATTACACTAACATCCTGCTCAAGAAAATATAAAGAGGGGCTTGATACTTTTGTGTGCTTTAGGTGAGATCTCATCTCAGTGAGTGATGTTCCAATGTGCTTGGGTTTTTATGGGTTTAAATAGTAGATTCTAGGCTGCATCATTGGTTTCATTTCGGGACCCTTTTAAAGCTATTTTCAAGATGTTTCATGATGAAGACGTACCGTTGACCTTAGCAAGTGTTGAGGAGTGGATAAAAGAAATGGAAGAAGAGTACACTTAGAGGTTTAGCATTGGATTTGAGTTTGATGCAAATGCGTGGGTGGAGCACAATTTGTATGACTGTCTGTATGAGAGCTTCTTTTTTATTTTTCTAGTTGAGTTTGCACGAGTGGCTAGTTTATTAAGCATCTAAAAGGAACTAGAGGTATCACACACTTGTCTAGACACAAGAAGAATTTCAGGCCCTTTATGATGCTAATCTGATTTGGACACGTGTTGTGGATACTTGATTCCATGGTGTTTTGGATAGTTATATTTTGGAGTACTCAATTTCCACTTATTCTTTCCCAGAGGTAGGTAAGTTCCAGTTTTTACATTATCCAAGGGGAAATTATTTTCAAGGAATTCCATTAGCGATCAAAATCCTGATGGTAACCCTGAACTTGGAAGAAAAATTGATGGCTAGCTAAACCCCACCACGTGGGAAATCACCGGTTTGGTGAATGATGGCAGACCTAATGGTAGAGAGCCGAGAGAGAAGAAAGGTGGCTTGAGTACAATGAGGCATGAGAGGGAGATAGAGAAGAAAAATGATATTGTAGAGTGAATGGCGTTGAGGAGAGAGATAGCTCGTGAAGGATTTGAAGATCACATAGAGACGTGGAGCTAGAGCATCGAAACTCCCCATTTGGGCAAGAATAATATGGAATCCTCATTGGCCTCACATGGGAGAGTGCTAACAAAGACAATGTGGGCCGCAGGAGTGCATCTTAATCTACCTAATAACCTAGCCCTTGTGTTTGGATTTCAATATCTAGTACAAGCTGAAAGTAGTTGATACATGATTGCCTATAACTTAGATGTTCATGAATCAAATCACCCTTAACTTCAACAATTTTCCTCTCCAATACGTCCATGTAAAAGCAATGTTTGATTTGACTAGCCTCTTTACTAATATATGATAGCTATTTTACATAGATAATGAATTTGGAGAAGAGCCAATTCTCATATCAACTTTATACAAGAACAATGTATGTACTTTAACATATGGGGCTTCCAATGGTAAGTATATTCATCCATGACAATGTATTGGTTTGGTCTTAGAATTGGGATGCTTTTTTTTCTTTGTTTGATAAATTTTTATATTTATTTTTGGTGTTCCATGGTATTTTCAAAGTAGTGGTTAATACATTTCTCAATGTTAGTCTAACATTGTCCTAAAAAAATATTTGTACACCATTCAAGTTGTAAATTCTCCACATATTTTCTAGTATTGTATCAAAATAAAGAGCATATAAATTGTTAATAATATGGAATGAAAATTCTTTAGGCATTTCCTATGGATATTATTTACATAATTGAATCCATGTAACTAAGTATATTGTATAATGTGGAATTTTTGCTTTAAAATCATGGGGATCTAGAATCAATTAATGCCAACAAGAAAACAATGGGATTTTTTTACTAAGTTTGTGGCTTCGCAAGTTTGTTCCAAAGGTGTTCTATGAGGAAATACCCCTTCTTCATATATTATTTACTTGTTTTTGAATTTGAAGTTACTTGCAAATGGATTGAATAATTTAGTTTAATATGTTGGTTTTTATGGGATAATTCTCTCTAAAATCATACTCAAAACTTGGGTGTAATTTACTTGGATCCAACACGACATAAAGTTGAACACAATCCAAATTATGACCAAAGGATTTTTGTTTCATTTTTTAACCCAAATCATGTTATAACCATTTTGTAGAATTCCAAGACTGGTGATGGAACATATAATGTTTGTGGGGATACACTTGATGTGGCCCACACAAAAAACATAGACTCCACTATGAGTTAATTATTAAACTTATCAATATAAATTATATTATTGTAGACAAACGTAGTTTGATCAAACCAATATTATTCTTAATATTGCACTAAATATTCTACTCCTTGAAAATTGATGATACACCGTCGCTAGACCTATATAACTCCCCTCTTATGACACTCTTTTGGTTGTATTCCTCTTATAAATCATTTAAGCAGACTATTATAGCCTCATTTTGACTAAACCCTCTTCTAATCCTATTCTAGACCATTTCTACTATCTTCCTAGGTAATCAATCCATTTCATTAGATTGATATAACCTCTCACAACACTCTCGTAATCCTAATTTCTCACTAATTGTGATTAATTATCCTAAACCATGATTAAAATCTCATAAGCCTAGTCAAATCTTACTTTGACTCACTAAAGTACTTTTGGCTTATTCTTTTGTCCCATATGCACCCAAAGTCTTCCACTTTCCCAAATGGAAAACTATAAATACCCCACTACCCCTTAGACCATTCTTAATAACACTTCCCCTTTCTAGGCTAAACTATAGTATTATTGCTAGGATTAGAGCTTTTCTTCATTTGTCATATTGAGCTAATATTGCTTTGCTTTACTATTTCCATTCAAGTTTGATTAAATGGAAGAAACCATGTGGCTCTTTAGCCATTAATGGAGAGCTTTCATTCTCACAATCATAAATTGAATTGTTAGAATCTATCTAGGTTCATTTGTAAAGCTTTCAAGAGTAGAGGATAACTAGATATGTTAGATTTACTTGTTTCTTTCAATCTTAATGCATGTAAAAGTAATAAATCCTTATTTATCTCTTATTTGATGGTCCATTGAACTATTTGTTTGAAGATTTGGGGATTCTTGAGTGTTTCTTACCCCATTTCATAGCTTTTACAAATTGTTTCCTTGTACACATTTGGCATGCCCAGTGGGACTTACTCCATAGTCCTTTTTCAAGTCTTTTCTAGGCTTTACATGTCCATTTCTAACCATTTTTATGTTTTTTAGGTTTTAAAAGCTTGTCTTTTAATGAATTTTACATTTGTAAAGGGATTTTTCTTCCTTTTGCTAAGGCATTTAATGGGTCTAAGCTAGAAATAGACTTCCATTGTTGAAAAATAACCTGTTTGATCTTTTAACTTTTTCATTTCCGTGAATTTTAAAGTTTTTATAGGGGGTGCATGTAGGTGTCTTGGGAAGGACACATCTCCATCGAAAATGGTGCGTATGTGTTGAGATGGATGCATATCCGTCAAGCCTTACTTTGAGATTTTATACTTTTTACAAAAGGATGTGTATTCATTCTATCCCATGTGTATGTGTTAAAATGTAGGATTACCCACTCCTCTAGATGTGTAGGAATCTATCAAAGACTGTGTTGACCTTACATTTTACATTGGCGCGTATCCATTCTCTAGGGCACGTATCCATCAAAACCCTAGTGTATGTGTCTTTCTAGATGTGTAGGTGTCAAACCTCATAGTCACTTTCTATCTGCACACGTACATTTCGGTTAGGTGCATATCCATTTGTTGGGAACGTATGCATTGGATTGGGCACACAATCATTGATGTTAAATGTTGAAATTTTCATGAGCTATAAGATCAAAGTTTCTGGTTTTTGATAACTTATTTACAGGTTCTTAACAGTTTTTTATAGGGTTCTTTAGTCTTGTTTTGATTAACTTAATTAAGTGTTTCATTTCTTAGTTGATAGAGGTTTTTAAGTGCGTATGCTCTTCCCTCACACCTTATAGGTGATCTTGGGAACCAAAAATGCTTCCAAAACCTTCTTCTTGCTTTCCAAACAATTGATTTACACTTCATAATGGGTTAATTATTCAAAGTTGGTTGAAATGAACTCTTTTCCACAAATTAATTCAAGTATTTTACATTACTTATTTGTATTTGAGTTCCACATTGTGTATGCTTTTTCCTCGCACCTTTTGGTGACCTTGGGAATCAAAAATAACAAGTAAACTCTCTTTCATGATATTGTGATCCTTTTGGAAAATTACTAACCTTTGGGTGTATAGGACCAAATTAGTTTGTTAAAGAAAGGAGTTGAAAAACACAAACCCACTAATACATAATTTCATACAGGTTTCCAAATGGTGTGCTACTTAAAACCACATTAAGTTAAGAAAGATAAAATAACACACCACAAACATCACACTATATTTCAGGTTTCGGAAAAGGATATGTCCCTATCCGATAAACTAGAACATAACCCTTTTGGCATAACACATTAAGATACAACAATGGGGGTGGTTCTAGGAACCCTAAAGTAATCCACTACTAAGTAACCTCATGGATGAAACATGAAGTGCTTCACTTACCCACTTGACTAGTCATACATTGTGAGTTTAGAGTCAAAGTTGTCTATATCGCGACCCTAGTGACGATACAACTAAATGCACTAGTTGCTCATTGTATCAGAATGGGGTAAAGTAAATCCGAGACACTCCTTGGAAAAACTTAGAAAATTGAGCTCACATTAGACAAACTTGTGACACCTAGTTGAGTGAACCATTTAGGAAATCCATTTTGTCAAGGAGCCCACTTTTCTAGTCCATTATCACGTCTTGTCAAACCATCACGAAGTGACAACTTGCTTGGATTTAATTTTTATTTTCGAACACGGTAATGAATCCACTTGAGTTAGATCTAAGTGTCTCCCATCACAATGAAATTAAATGACATATCACTTAACTTGGTTTCTTTCTCACCTTCGGACAAGGTGAAACTCTGCCCAAGTGACGCTTAGTTTATTTTCATCTTTTGATCTATACCTTTGTATTATTTTTTCCCATTTGGGACAAGGGAATGCATATTTTAGGAGTGTTCTCATAAATAATGTTCATGAATTTTTTGTTTGTTTATTCTCATCCATGTTTGCGGCTGAGTTGTTAAACATCTAAAGTGTGTGGATACGTTCTTATATCCTTGATAGCCACATGATCTTGATCTCAAGATCGTCTTCATAGCTAGGATTTTGTTTCACCATCATTTCCCCTTTGAGTTGTTACTTTTCCCACATTCTATCCATAAAATGTGACACTTACATCTTGTTTTTCATTTCTTGAGAACTTGATATAAGTTTCCTCATTGTATTGTTACGTTGCTCACATGATTGAAAAATTTTTGCTATACTTGTACTTAGTTTTGATCCCAACAGTGTCTAAGGTCTCTTGAAAGTGTTGATACTACATTGTTCATATCGCAATAACATCATCTTGATACTAACACCTTTCTTATTCTAGGCTTGGTTAACATGTCGGGGTAGTGTTGTTACGTTACTCACATTTGCAACTTCCATTATCAAAAGACTTAGATTTTGTCGGCATTTGAACTAGTCATAGTATACCTTGTGGAGAGATTGCATCAATACAACTTTGGTACTTATATCTTGTTGATGTTTCAACTCGACCTAGGTATTGATAGGGTGTTGTCACTATCTGATTTGTGTACTTATATCATTGAAGCTATATCTTAGGGTATAAAGTGTTTTAAAAATAGTTGAGTGTTTGACAAATTTAATAGAAAAATTGCATATTTATTACTAACAAAAGCACTTGCATATTTTTTATACTTAAGACATCTTTTGAGATGGTGGGAATTTAAACAATTCATATCACACAAACCCAGGTTTCATATAAAATTGAATACACTTGGAAAAACCTAGTAAAAATTCAACTAGTGATGCGTATAACCATTTTAAAATGGCATCTAAACTAGATGAACGTGATTTAGATGAAAATCCTTTTGAATCGCACCCCTTTATAGGTAATAAATTATTACCTCTCTTTTCACAAGTAAAATAAACTAAACCACTAGTTTATCATAGTGGAGAGGATTCCAATACATCGAGAGAACTAACACAAGTTAGACTTAGTTCACTTCGACTAGCTACTTTATTATAATAAAGACCAAGTACTTGCAAGAGTTATTGAATTAGGATCCAGATCCCGTAAGAGCGTTAAGTGGTGATTAAATCCATTAATAATGAAATAGAAGAACAACCACGACCATCCCTCATAGACATGGACAACCCTTTTGGCATAGGGTATGCTTCTACTTCAGGAAAACGTAACAACAATGTCGAAGATGACCCACTAAAACCAATAGGCGTGATTTATGAATACCTTACTTTAAGGATTCATACAAAGTGAAAATTTAACATGAGTACAAGGACTCACCGCCTCTTAGGTTTGATGATGAAGATGATCCCTTAGTTAGAGAAGAGATCATTCAACAACATAAGAGATCATTTAATGACAGATAAAAAAAATCAGTCAAAATCTAGAAAACTTAGGCTCTTTGAGTAAGAATGTGCATAAGGATAGACTTAGGAAAAAATCAAGTGAGTTTTACATGGATCCATATGATGACACAATTTTCAAGGTTGCTAAAGTGAATAGACCACTATAACCCACAAAGGAACAAATCATTCAATAGGAGTTAGTAATCAATGAAGAATACGCTTACTAATTTACAAGAGAGAAATGTAGGACACAATAGAAAATACTTATACAAATAAGTATGTCCTTACCCCTTTGATAAGGATATGTTGTGAAAAAATTTCCAAAACATTTTGATATCCCCAAATTCAATAAGTATAAAAGTAAAAGTGATCAACGTAATCATGTCAAAGAATTCTATATGGTTTTCAGAAGTTACTTATAGTGATAACTACTTGATATGTCTATTTCCTTATAGCCTAGGAGCAGAGGCATTAGAATGGTTCTTCAATATACCTAAGGGATCGATCACAAGCATGGCCCATTCTTGATGAAAAGTTTGTGCGACATTTATCTTTCAACATGGAGAGTGATATCACCATGAACGACCTTTACAATGCAAAACAAAAATCTAATGAGACATTTGCATGCTTCTTACAGTGATGGTGAGGATTGGAAAGTCATTTCCCTTGTTTCCTTCTAGAAAAATAGTTAGTAAGCATATTCATCCCCAATTTAAACCCAAAAATAGCCTTTCACTTGTAAATGCACTACGGCTCTAACTTTGAAGAAGTTATAGAGAAAGGCAACTAGATCGAAAAGGCTCTTATTGCGAAAGGGACACTCAAACCCGTTACAAAGGACAAACACAAGAAAAAAATCTGCCGATAAATAAAATTTATTTAATAAGAACAAAAATTTCATTGGTGATGGCATCACAGACTCCAAGAGATTCCAAAATGTACAAACTGGTCTACTTTTAAAGCTTTCACAAGGACCTCGCCCAAAGGCACCTACAAAGCGCATGTTTACACCTCTAACTAAATCACTATCTGCTATACTTAAACAACTAGACGTAGTGAACATGGTACAATACCCAACCATGACAAAGACCATATCCAAAAGATGCACCTAAACTAGGTTGGTTCAAAGAGCATGAATACTGTGATTTCCACTGTGTTAAAGGACACAAAACTGATAGATGCCTAATATTGTGACATTATATGAAATACCTCATCAAGAGGGTAAGATCGCAATGGATTCACGATTTGACTCGGGGAAAGGACCTAATAAAAATATTTTCCTAATCATGAAGATAAGAAACACAAGAAGTCAGATTGTGGACAAGCCTCTAATGATTATCGAACTACTGCCTAACCATTTGACTCCCTTATAGGTTATATCCATTCATATGATGAACAAGTTAATACCATTAGGATCTTAGAGAAGAGTTATGTTGTAGGTACATGATGGGCTCGTTTGGTAATACCAGATCCCCTATTTGTTCAAAGAAGAAGGCTAGATAATTTAATAGAACAATTAGAGAAGACACTAGCTAGAATCTCGATCCTAGATCTCCTTAAGATCTCTACTGCTCATAAGAACATATTGTATAAAACACTTCAGAGTTCAAGAGTCTCCATAGAAGTAGATCCCGCACACTTACAAGAAATGGTCACACACCTTAATTTTAATGATCATATTACTTTTGATCACACTACAATCCCGCATAATAACCTAGAGCATAACTTACCCTTATACATAGAGGTCATTATTACTCATCGTAAGATCAAGAGAGTGCTTATGGACGACAAGTCCTGGGTCTAAATATCTACACATTAAAATTGGTAAAATAGCTAGGTCATTCAAAAGCGATTTGGGTGACAAAACTATTACAATCATAGCCTATGATAATGAAGAGTGATAATCATCATGTAATATAGTGTTTCTAATGGAAGTAGGGCTAACATATCATGATACAAAATTTTATTTTCTTGACTTGGATCTTCCTTACAACATACTCTTGGGATGCCCATGGATCCATGCCATGTAGGCCATTCCCTCCACTTTCCATCAGTGTATAAATTTGTGCCATAGAGAACAAATAATCACCATCCTAGGTGATCTAGAGCCATTGCCACATTGTAGAGCATTGCACAACTTCTCACGTGCAACATATGAATGTCCTTTAACATATATTGTTGTTCCCTTGCAAACAATGGATATGAAGGAATGTGTAGATCTGGATACACTCACTACTTCTAATTAGAATTTCCCATCATTACTTAATCCATTCACATCATGGGAAGAAACATCTGCAAAGTATGGTCTAGATGATCAATTCAATCTTCGAAGGACTTATTAATATTAGACACATCAATGTTTCCCAAGGCACATGGTAAACCATACTTATAGTTTAAGAGCACTAGGGATAGATGCCCTGAACCATTGGAGATTTTTATTCCTAGCGGTCTCCTATCTAAGGAGAAGATATTAGAAGATCCCACAAGGAGTGTACTATACATACCCAAAATTGTAAGGTATCGCACAACCTAACGATGTTACACATGCCCTAATGATGATACGGGTCTCCTTGCAAGGTGTTCAAAATCCAAAAAGGCTCGCCAAGTATACACTTGTATCCCACATGCCCCGCTTAGCCTCCGCATGCTTTGTTTTACCTTTTTCCCCTTTCTTCTTGAATTTTTGTCTTCAGTGATGAAAGCGCCACCCTTCCTGGGTAGCGGTCCCATGACTTCCACCGGATAGGGCGGCACTCCCATAACCATCGCCCCTACATAGGGAAATGATCCTATATGCATTTTCTAGATCCTTCGACTATCGCGTCAAACGTAAATCTTGGATTTTACACACTTTCTTCAACCACTTTGGCTTGCATTAATGTTTTCTGCTCCCTGGGAATAGTGTTTTTCCTTTGTTTATAGTAAAAGAGATCAAATGGGAGTTACCCTCTGGTAAATGCATTGGTTATAAATAGCCAACTTGTTTTCAAGCAAATGGCCCCTCATCCTCTCAATTCTCTTGTTCAATTTTTCAATTCCTTGCTTAGAATTTTGTTAGTTTCAGTGTTTTGCTTCCATTGTTGGCATTTTGGAGGTCATATCATCTTCTTGTTTCAAGTCTTGTTTCATTGTTATTGCATATAGTTAGTTTAAACATAGAATAGCTTCATTTCTAGATTAGAATCCATTAAAGCTACAAGTTTTGTTTTTTCACAAGGATAATTTTTGAAACTCTCGGTACACTTGTGTTGTATTCCCACAATAAATCCTCGCTAGGAATTACATTGTCAAGCTTTGTTCACTTGCACTATCCTCTCCCACTCGCATTATATTCGGTCTATATCCAAAGCTACCATTGTTTGATTGTTATCTTTCACGATACTATCATATACACACTTTTGGATTCATGAGGACATGAAGGAACGAGGAGATCACTCGAGGATAAAATCACACACAATTGAATTTACCACTATTCAATAAATGCCAGTTTGAGCTATCAAAGTTCTAGTTACGACATATCAAAATAAGTAGTGAATTATTTTATTTCAGTTAAAAATTTCACTCTCGATATCACTAGGGAAGCTGTGGGGATTGATAGTTTTTGAGAAATTGTGATTCATTCCTCACTTCTGAGGTAGGATCGAGAGAATTTCAAAATTCAAAATATATAACTACTTAGATATTTAGGATAAAATCACAACTACAGTGCAAATAGCCATACCAAGCTACATTGCTTGTTTTTATTTTGTTATTAGATTAGTTGTTCATGTTGTATATATCTTCCCCCTCAGGTAGATATGGGAAAACAGAAGGTAAAGGGCGCATGGCATAAGGTGTCGACATGAAGAAATTCACACCTTGGCGCAGGTAAAGGGCACACGACATAAGGTGTCGACATGAATAAATTTGTGCCTTGGCATAGGTAAAGGGCACACAACATAAGGTGTCGACATGAAGAAATTCATGCCTTGGTGTAGGTAAAGGGCGCATGACATAAGGTGTCGACATGAAGAAATTCATGCCTTGGCATAGGTAAAGGGCGCATGACATAAGGTTTCGACACCACATTTTTAGTGCCTATGGTGCATGTAAGAGGATGTCGACATAAGGATGGATGCGCCAAGGCGCATCTTTAGGAGGCGCAACATTTTGAGCGTTGACACCCTGATAGAAAGCAAACCTTGACGCAGATATTCAAATGGCCATAAATTTTCACAGGGAGCTCGGATTCATGCAAGGTTGGACTTTTCGGAAAGCTTACGAGGTCCTCTATCCAAATACGACTGGATATCTTTAATTGGGTGAGAAAAATTTCTTAAAAATGCAAAATATAGTTTGCCACTTTTTGGGTTTTCTAGGGTTCTCACCTACCATCATAATGAGATGAATTAAATGTAACCTGGAGGTGGTTGGGGTAGATTTGGAATTCCTCTCTCTTCCCTCTCTCATTATTCCTATAAATTGTAAGGAGGGGATTCTTTCTAAAGGTTGGACATTCTTGTTTTTCCCCTCCCTTCTTCTCTTTGGCAGGTGAATTTGTGGAGTTCAAACCTCCCATCTAAAACTGTAATGCAACTTTTCCTCTTAGCATTTTGTAGTGTATTGTATCAATATTTGGAGAAAATAATGCATTTCGTGGATGATTCTCAACCCTCTCTGTGTTCATTTGCATCCTCCTGATCTTTCACTGCAATTTTTGTTTATCTATGCATGATCTTGCATTACATTTTAATGGTTTGTGTTTATTGGCAAGACAGGTGTTCTTCATTCCTCGGTGCATCACCTTTATTAGTTTAGGTTTATTTCTTATGCATCTTCTTACCCTGTCTACTTGGAAAGTTAGTTTAGGTTTTTTCAATAAATCCTCTACATTTTTATGTGTGCATCTGAACAGAGGAATAGGAACCGGCCTTCATCCGGAGAGCTTTTCTGATTTCGCAAGGTCCCACACTTGGGAAAAGCTCCATGTTATGCAATCGCACTGAGAGTCTCAACCCATTGAGTTGCAGACATTCAAGGGTGCTATGATTCACCATCAACAGCTTCATTTTATAGATATACTAGAGTAGTTTCCCTTTAATTTCATTGAAATACGTCATTGGAAAATATAAAAATAGAAGAATGCTTACGTAGTGTAATACCTCTTTCATAATCAATTTATTAATGTTAGTTAGAGTTTGAATCATCTTTGTATGAAAATCACAGGACCTAGAGAGCCTAGAGAATATATATTTGAACCTATAGTACCTCAACCAAATTTACCACTTTTAAATGATATAGATCAAGACATTAGGATACTGTGTATTCCGAGCAACAACAAACTTACAAGTAATTAGTGAGAAAATAATAGGATTGAATATCAAAGACGAAAAAGCTTACACATTCTGGTCAAACCATCCAAATTATAGATTACTTTGATAAAACACATGAATGACTGTGTAGGATTTAAACAAGAGCAAACATTCGATTGTGATCCTTTGGTTCCATAGCCTAAAGTGGGAGACCTCCTCATTGACATAGACAGTAGCTTACGTATTCAAGTTTCCGTAACACCTATTAGGTACTCGAGAAAATCATACAACTTCTAGTTCTAAACATAGAAGTTTGAAAAGGCATACGATTACTAGATAATTGGAAGAAGGGATTAATTCTTCACATGACCATAATAGGTCTACAACAACCATGATATCATGGTTGTGATCCCCAAATCCCACAACCCAATGGGCCTACAAATCAGTCAAGTATTGACACTAACTTGTGAACACTGGTGTTTAGATCTTCACCACTCCCGCCAGATATTATAACATAGTTTTCCATATTAAACATAGAAGCCAATCAATCCAATATTTTCTAGGCTAGACCAGAAAACCACCCATAGCTAACCACAAAATCCACTAAATGACCTACCACTACTTTCATGACCTTGTCTGGAGATATATACGAAGCTCCCACATGTCACTTCCCACATATCCAACAACCAAGAAATAGGATCTCGGTAGAGCTCGACATCGATTGGAGCCTCTGAGCAGCCATTATATCTCGAACGAACCATTACATCAATCTAGGTTAGGAGGGCCTTCTTTGCCTTAGATTCGTAGATTCCATTATTGTGTATTGAGGATTTAAGATTACCCGATTAGCTTATACATATCTATCCACATTCAACATTCACCGGCTATCTCGACATGACCTCGAGAGGTTGGGTATGAGGAGGAGGTACTTGTAGATTCCCATGCTCACATGTTAATTTTTTCCATCGTACAAATTTGGTGAACCCGACGTGAAACAAACTAATATTTCTCTTGTTGTTTTCATTTCTTCCATCCACCTTCACTCTTTTCCATTATTCGCGGGTATACATATACCCTCAAAATATGTTAGGATATGATGCATATGACAGACCTCTCTCAAGTCTCAAAGTAAAGTATAGTCAAACAAATAGACAACCATCACCCTCACTTTCTACGTGGGTTGATAACTATTTGAGTAATTACTTGTCATCTCAAACTCCCCCTCACAGAACTAGTTCTAGTTCTTCGTTCCGAATTAAGGAGTTTCATCAATTTACACAATCTCAACAGCCAGATCCATCAAGCTCTAACAATATGAAATTTACTGGAGAATCCACTTCATCTCCTTGGGTCTTTTTAGACCATATATCAATAGACAATTAGATCCACTCCCTTTTTGGATGAGGAGTACTTGGAATGCTTCGCTAAAAGTGAACAACGCTTCCAAAATATGTATCCACCTATAGGGAGTTTACAAATACAGTCTAATACCCTATTCCAAGAGAACACCCCCATTCCTCCACCTATGGGAAATACCCTCAGTGAATCTTGGTAGGGTAACGACCAATTCATAGCAGGGTATCATACCCCCTTACAACCTCAAGCTATACAACAAATATCGTTAAGTAAAAGCACTGCGCCTTCACCAATGGAGGTCATTTCAGCCTTAGCTGAGAAGGTTAGAGGGCTAGAACTTGCTCAAGCAAACCAAAATTCATATTTTGGGCAAACGGGAATCCCCAACCCTCTCCATCACCATAGTCAAGTTGACCTCCTTACAGAACATGCATGTTAGGTGTGCCTCCTCAAAATCCTTATAATTATCCACAACAAACACCAACTAGGACAAGTGTTTTTAAATGCCGCTCCAGTAAAAAACATGACGCCACCCAGCTTGGCACTAAACAACCCATACAAGAACAATGCTCCTCCTTACTTAAATATTTATTCAAAGTCACCACAAGGAGATATGTTCTCTTCTCCCAGGATGTTCGTTCAACCACAGGGATTCCCTTATGTTCCTACAAATGCATATACTATGCCATATCAACAACCCATTCCCCTCAACCCCCTCAGCAAGCCCCATCGATGGTTGAGGCCTATGCAGTAGGGACTTACTCAGAATATTTGAAAGAGCCCCTAGACTTCACCATATGAAGCATTATGCTTCCAAGACCTCTTCCCAATTTTCCCAAATACAAAGGGGAAGGGGACCCAAATGCACACATTAAGGCCTATGCCATAACCATACAAGAGTTACTCCCTTGGGACGGGGTTGTCACTAAAATATTCCCTAAGACCCTAGAAGGTATTGCCCTTGATTGGTATTATAGAATACCTGAAGCTTTGATACACTCATTTAAACAACTCATGTCAGAATTCATCAAATCTTTCGACATGAACAAATTGTTAAGAATGGGAATTAGGGAGTTCTTACATATCAAACAAGAACATAATGAATCCACCACTCATTTTATCCAAAGATGGTGTATGGTTCTCTACTCATCAATGAGTTCTCCAAATATGGATCAAATGGAACTATGCGATTTATTCCTTAATTCACTCAATAGAGAGATAAAGGAAGAAGTCTAGAAGTTCCCACTAAGAACTTATGATGAAGTACTCGAGAGTGCTCTCGAATCGACAACAATTGACATAGTGGTCATAAGACATATGGGACAAAACGGAAATTAACCACTCCCAATCAAAACACCGTGGCCTATCCTAATGCTAGGAACACTAATCAAAGACCTAAGATCCTTAATAAGAACCACGACATTACAACAGATGGAGTAACTGACCAAGCTAAAAGGGAAAATGTTGTAAACATTTCGCCACCTGTTAATAATTAGTGAAATAATAATTTTACCCCAACAATCAACATGGTGGATTTTAATCGTCCACCATGGCAACAACAACAACAATGACAAGTCCAAACACAAAGTCCAAATCAAAACCCAACTGGATATCAGAGTCAAAACCAAAGGCAACAACCTCAAAATTTTAACTCTAAAAACCAGCAACCTTATCAGAATTTGGGCCACAACAGGTTTTAAATCAATAGCCTCGAAATTACAATCCCAATCTATATTGTGGCTTCCACAAGATTCAAGGCCACGATACTAGGATTTTTGTGAATATAATAAATTCATGCAACATTTTCCGTAATATCAAAAACAACTCTTTATAGATATGTTTTAAGCAAATTATGTAGTACCCATGCCAAACACTTATGCAGCAGGGTAGTTTCCTCAAAATGCATCCTCAAGATCTTCAATGACCCGATCCCAAACCATTCTAACAACAAAAAGGTTAGATCCTAATAGAACAAATAAGGGTGTCATGACAGAAACAATGATCATGAAGCTTTGACTTCATTAAATCCACCCGCCGCACCCCAACTAGAACTTGACCTCAAACTAATATAGTTGGTTTAGTGAAGTTAAACGCGAGATACCCATAGAAACCATAACAAGAACACGAGATTATTCTTCTCAACCAACTCCAAGTTATTCATTAGAGCCAGAAAACACTCAACAAACATTGGTAAAACCTATAGGCGCCTATGATCTGATTAATGATTTAACTAAAACCTTCTCGCACATCTCCTTCTTGGATTTGTTAAAAAACTCTCCCACCCATAGGGCTTCCTCTTAGAAGTGTTAGTCCTTGGCCATTTAATCAACATCACTCCTTTGGAAACACAAGTAAACCATGTGGATTTTGACATTTATCCTCCGGGGCAGCCGGATAGGGATACTGAATTTATATTCGATATAAGCAAAATGCCAATAGATGCTGAAATTACATGAAGAGGTGACCCAAATTTACATTTACAAGTTTGGGCCTACAATAATTATGTTAAACATGTAATGGTCGACAATGATGGGGCAGCAGTCAACATAGTCCCCTTCACTTTCCTTCAAAAGCTAGGATATGGAGAGATAAACTGTTCCAAAATGTGAAATATGCTAAGAGGTTATGATAGCCTCAAAGCCATTTCAATTAGAGCCATAGTTTTACCAGTCACTTTAGGACCCAAGATGGTTCTCACCGAATTCTATATTATAGATTGGGAAACCAATTATAATATGATCCTTGGTCAGCCATGGATACACCACATGAAGGCAATCCCTTCCACACTATTCCAAGAAATAATATTTCTACACTTAGGGAAAATATTCGTGGCACAAGGTGACCCAAAACCCAATATAATGAAGAAAAGACCAAGTATCCACTCTGAGTTTGAACTTCTAGCAAACCAGCTTGTCAAACCAACTAATTCATAACTGAAAGAAAATTTGATACCCACCACTAAGTTGGAAATTTCAAATCCAACTGAGGACATTCCAAAGTACTCAAAAGTGAGACCAATGCTATAAAAGCAAGATCACCTAGGGACTACCACAAAAATTGTCGAGTTATTGGAGAAATATTTACCTATTCTCCTACCATTTGATTCCGTGGGTATGAGACACACCCTGGGAATCGCTTCTCTTCCATCAGATGAATTTTTATGGTAGAGGTAACCGAAGCAAAAGAAATAGATATGAAAAATATCCCAACGTCAATTTTTCCAAACAAATATTGGACTCTCTAATTTGATGGAGCTAGATGTCGCTTTGGAGTTGAGGTGGGGTGATCTTTACTTCACCTAAGGGAAAGATCCTACCTTTCACCTTTAAATTAAACTTTGAATGTACAAACAATGGGGCTGAGTACGAAGCTCTCCTCCTTGGCCTCATCCTAGCTAAAAGAATGGGTGTCAATAACATTAGAGTGCTAGGAGACTTGCAACTAGTTACAAACCAATTATCCGAGGTATATGAAACTAGGGCTGAACATTTACAACTATACAAAACAACCGTGTTAGATCTAAGCAAGGGATTCAACTTCATATCAATTGAAGCAATCCCACAAGAGCAGAACCTTCTCGTAGACTCAATAGCAACCTCAGCTTCCCGTTTCACCTCGAACAATGATTTGGAGGATACAAATTTCACGGTATCACTTCGTACCTAACCATTAGTGCGTAAAATACCAAAAAAATCACTCCTAGCTCATGGAGAAGCTGAGGATGATTTTTCTATCATAGGTCACTTTGATGATGATAGAGTCACTCTCAAATATTTGAACGCCTATGCAGAGCTACACCTTGCTCACCGTATAGTTGATCTTTCCCTAATACCTCATTCCTCTTCCTACTTTGGGAATCCCATGGTAGAGTCTCCTCCATAGAAAGATCTTGATATCTACAAGATAGAAAATGGAGAAAGCTTGGAACTACCTCTAGCCCCACCTAAATTTGAAGAAGGTAACACTTCTTTGATAGAAGAAACCATTGACATAAACATTGGAACAGAGGAGGAACCAAGAATTTTGAAGTTGGGATCCTCGTTAACTCCAGAGGAGATAGAAATACACACCCAAATCCTTAAATAACATCAAAAGGATTTTACATTTAACTATAAAGAAATGATGGGCATTGCACCAAAAGTCATGGTACATAATCTTGTCACTAAACTAGATGCGAAGCCAATCAAACAGATGTCAAGACTAATGAAGCCAAAAGTGGCTCTCATGGTAAAAGAGGAAGTAATAAAACTTCTCCAAGTGGGATTCATCAAACCCATTTAATACTCACAATGGGTATCTAATATTGTTCCCATCCTTAAAAAATGGGAAAATACGCATTTGCATAGACTTTCAGGATATTAACAAAGCTTGTCCCAAGGATGATTTCCCATTACCATCCATCGACATTATCGTTAATGCAACAACTGAATTTGAACTACTATCCTCATGAATGGGTTCTCAAGGTACAATAAGATTAAAATATCGAGCATGATTAGGCCAAAACCACATTCATAACTCCCTGGGGAACATATTGCTACGTTGTCATGCCATTTGGACTTAAGAACACCGACGCTATGTATCAATGGGAAATGACTTATATATTCCATGATCTTATCCATAAAATTGTGGAATCCTATGTGGATGACTTGTTGGCCAAAGCCAAGAAACACTGTGATCATCCGGAAGTGCTCCGTATCATCCTCTCATGACTAATCGAATATGGCGTCACATTAAATCCAAAGAAGTGTGTGTTTGGTGCGACAGGAGGTAAAATTATGGGATACATTATATCTTCATGAGGGATTGATGTTGATCCAGCCAAAATACGAGCTATTCTTGAAATGATCCCACCATTGGACGAGTCGGAATCGGTCATTTCTTGGGAAACTCGGTGCAATCAAGGTTCATCCCAGATTTAATCTTTGCCATTCATCTTATCAACAATCTACTCAAGAAAGATTATAGCGTCGATTAGATTGAAGAATGCAACGAGGCCTTCAAAGTAGTTAAACGCTTCTTGTTGTCACCGCCCATGCCAATGCCTCCCAAACTAGAACGCCCTTTGATCCTATACTCATGAGCTACTCATGTCTCGCTGGCCTACATGCTGGCTCAATAAGACAATGAAAATGAGAACATGTGATCTATTTCATTAGCTAAATGTTGCTCGATTATGAAACACGTTACACATAGGCGCAGAGAAAGTACCTTGCCATAAGTTTTACAACAAAACGCTTGAGACATTACATGTTAAACCAGAAACAAGGGTCATTATAAAGATAGACCATTTATGAACATTTCTCACACAAGGATCTTTATCTAAAGAAGTTGGCCATTTCATAAACTTAATGGGAGAATTTGAGTTAATGTTCGTGAACCAAATCTGTTAAGGGAAAAATCATGCAGATGGTTAGTGACAATCCACTAGATGGAGGTGAGTGGTAAATCTAGACTTTCCCGATGAGTGTGTATACTTCATCGAAACCAAGCCCCCATCTCTACATGTCCCCTAGTATACTGATATCATTAATTTTATCATGGACAATACATACCTGTAAGGTACCATGTCACAACAAAGAAGGCCGTTATGCATTATTATGACTAAATATGTTGTTTTAGACCAAGTACTCTATCGTAGAGCTTTCAACAATGGCATGCTTCTACGATTCATCGACATAGAAGAATCCAAGAGGATTCTTCATGAATCCCACAAGTGGGATATGTGTGGGCCAATTCGGTGGTCATGCCACCACTCACAAAATACATCGGATGGGCTATTTTTCTCCTACTCTCGAGCATAACGCAAAGTGGAATATGTACGTAAGTGCCACAAATGCAAAGATTTCTCCCATGAGATTCACATGCCATCACAATCCTTATAACCAATAGTGACTCGTGGCCCTTCTCCATGTGGGGTCTAAATTTGATAGGGAAGTTCTCTCCTCATCAACCGATGGTCATAATTTTATAATTACAGCCATATAATAGTTACTAAATGGGTGGAGGCCATGCCTCTCACCACAGTTCCAGGTTCGGTAATTGCCAAATTCATTCTGAACCAAATTATCTGCAGGTATGGTGTCCCATAAGTCATTATCTTAGATAATGGCATGTCCTTTAAAAATGATGAAGTCCATGAGTTATGTAGCAAATTCAAGATAAACCATCATACGACCTCTCTTTACTACCCTCAAGCCAATGGATAGGCCAAAGCAACAAACAAAACGTTAAAAGCTATTCTCCTCAAAACAGTCAAGGAGAACAAGCGAGATTGGCATTTAAAACTATATCCGGCCTTGTGGGCCCATCGAACCTCAATAAGAATGCCAACAGGAGCAACTCCTTTCTCGTTGGTATTCGGAGCAGAAGCGGTTCTCCCGCTTGAGGTTGAAATACCCAGTCTTTGTATCTCATTACAAGGGATTCTGGACAAAGAAGCTTACAGGGAGGCATGCCTCTCTCAACTAGAAATCCTTGACGAGGCTAGGTTAAATGTCAAACAATGACATAGAGCCTATGCTGACCGGATGTGCCAGTAGTACAACAAAAAAGTCTACGAGTGAGAAATATATGAAGGAGATTTAGTTCTAAGACTAGACAGCTGGATCGATAAGAAAACCGGAAAAGGAAGGAAGTTCTGGCCCAAATGGTTGGGCCCATACCGAGTCATGAATGACTATGGAAACAGTGCGTATCTCTTGTGCACACTGGAAGGTGAGGAATTCGGTGAAACTGTCAATTCCTTACATCTTAAGTGGTTTTGCACATAAAACACCAAAGTCATTACTAGTACATTATAGCTACTTACATTGCATTAGTCTCTTAGTTGCTTCATTCTGTCCATTTCATAAAAATGGTAGTCCAGGAGCTTACTCTTAAAACAAATTTGTTGTAAATTTATGAAAATATTGGCAAAAGCATTCATATCACATCTCTCCAAACATCATCAACTATTTTGAAATCTTCTCATCGATTTGATAGAAAAACATTGAAGAAACCATACCAAGGCCTATTTACTTGGATTTGCTCTTTCTTTCTACTAGGTGAAGTTGTCTCTTCCTACGGTATATTCTCGGAAGCTTCTTGGTGTCACATCTATCCCTCTTAAATCTCTTGGAATGAAAGGATATCCCAAATTCATAGATCAGAAATGTCAAAATCAAATGAAATCAAAAGCACCAAGCAAACAAAATATTTTATTTTACACACTTCTTTGCCCCATCAACTTTCGGTGATAATCCCACATCTCTTACTGGTGGTGTGAGGTTGGGAAAGGAAAGAAGTGCCCTTACTCACCTATATCTTGCCTTTGGTGACAAACCCATGCTTCTTACTAGTGGCATGAGGTAGGGTGTAGGGGTCCAGTCACACAAATGAACAAATCTTGGTATGCTAAAAACACAAATCAAATCCTATTAAAAGAAAACAAATATCCAAATTCCAAAGAGATCAAATCCTCAAAACCAGATTTTGTCAACCAGGTTGCCATTTATGAATCTAAGTCTAGATAAACTGAAAGGTAAGTGACTTTCTAAGCGTAGTAGTAGTTCTGAGTAGGGTGGGTGTGTAGGTCCAAATTTGGTTTCTATTACTAGTTTGTTTGTCTCTCATCATTCCATTCAGTCAAACTCATACAACTTGTGCCCTTCCTAACTCTTGGTGTTGAGCCCTCGCATCTTACTAGTTGCATGGATTTAGGATTGGGGCAAGTTCATCTCTTTATCACTATGCATTCATCATGTTTTTCCAACATAAGAAGAAATCACTGACATTGCCCAAAGAGTTCAAAAGTTTAGTACTACCATATGTTAGTATCATCTCATATCAGCACTACAAAAACATACAGAGTAAAATTTTTATCTACTATCATTTGTTATCCATTGCATACATTAGAAAACAATATTCTAAAAGCATCTAAATACACATATAGAAATGAGTCACAAAATTCAAGATGCCAAGAGTCTAGATCCAAAGATATATATATATATATATATATATATATATACAAATCAGGTTTCGTATACAATGCCATCATGCACTAGGCATGGTCAAAACGCTCAATGAGCCCTGGAAAGTACAAAAACACTTGTATAAACATCTAACAAAATACTACAAAAATAGTCTCTCAATCCCTATGGGATCCCTCAGAGGGTGTGCGGCCATGCCTAGGACTCCGGCTACGCCGGCGCTCCGAATGCACTGAGGGCTTGCGGTCACGCCCTGGTAGCTGCCGTCTCACTACGAGAATGGCTCCTCCTCATCAGGTGCTCGGTTGTCCTATATCTAGCCACCTCCATGCGGAGAGAAGTCATGATCTTTGCCACATACCAGACAGAGGAAAAAACATCGGTGTGCCTACCGGCTACTGAGGGCTCCCCATGTCCATGAAAAGCTCAACACGAGTCTTCTCCAAGGGGAGAAGCAAGGTATCAGTACACACTCGGTGAATCAAGTCTCGCCACTCATCAACAAGCTATCATTGCAAACAAAGGAGAAAATAAGTTAGAAAATAATCAATGATAGAATCAAGAGTAAATGAAACAAAAAGAAATAACAAACTAAGATGAGTCTAACTAAAACAAATATCAGGAGAAGAGTGACAACTCACTAGGATCACTAGGCCTCCAAGAAGGATCTCTAGGATCCACGCCTGCCACTGACGCCGCCACCGACTGGTGCCCCTCTCCCATGTCTGGGGCAATGTGACAACCTACAACAGACTCGCCATCTCCACCTAGGTCCCGAGAGAGTAACTCCTCTGAAACCAGAGTCACCCTCTCTACGCTCCGCTCCACCCTCTCGGCCTACATAGGATCTCCTGGGTATCATGCCACTCAGGATCACTATCATCCCCCCACCACCCGTCTCACTGATCTCCATGTCCTCTATCTCCTCCTCAGTCTCTCCCCAGTGAACTCCTCAGACTCAGAGTCCACATCAATGGGCTCATCACTACTATGAGTGGGACCAGCAGCAATCCAAAGTAAGGGTGCCTGAGGAGCACCGACTCTCCCTTGTGCATGTACCACCCTCCTAGCCGCAATAGGAGTACCGGGCATAACAATAGTCCAACCCTAGCCTCTAGGACCTCCCCAAGCCTCATGGATAGATCTATACACTGGCATCACTAGAGGGAGCATGCTGCTATAAGGGAGGCCAAACTATTGTGGAACTCTATCAAAGGGGTGTATCTCCAGACTTCCCCACCTTGTCTATCAACTAGCTAGTGGTCTGACAGGAAATCAAAGTGATGGTCTCCTCTCCCCATACCCCTACCATGGCCTGATAAGGAGTGGCCTCCATGTCTCTAGTAGTCAGGGAAGCCACTAGCTGGTGGGGTGCTTTGAGAACTGTCATCCCTATCCACCTCGCTGCCCTAACGGCCTCGGGATCCTCCACCTCTACACCTCTCCCATATGGGATAATGTGCTCATACACCCAACTCATGACAAGAGTCGGGTGGCTCAGTGACTGCCCCTATAATCGAACTACCCTGTATAAGTCATGGTAGGTAGTCCCGAGGATATCTACTCCCCAAGCATAGACATGTCCATGGCCCTCAATCTATGCAATAATAGGAGCCCAACAATACAAGAGGGTGTCCCCTCCCTTGTCCCTAATCAGTCTGGATGCAAGGATGCCCATAATGGCCTTACGAAGCAAGGGAATGTCTGACTCAATAATAGAGTGGATCCTCACGCCCTTCTTCGACCCCATCAATATGACCGCATCTCCCATATAGGTGGCCCACTAAACCACCTATGATCTAGATACTACTATCTTAAGAGACACTAGCTACCCAAGGATCGGAACCCCCAGTATATGGTAAACATCCTCAGGGTGATGGACCACTCACCCCTAACTCCTGGAAATTAGAAGGTGTTCCGATCCACATCCCAATAAGAGAATAAGTCACACAATATGTGACTGGCAGGTGCAACATGAGGAACATGTGCAATCCTCCATATACCAGCCCTCTGGAGAGTATCCCGCTCTACCTAGGAGAGTGCCTCCAACACTGCCAAGAGCCAATCACACTCCCTCTCCCGGATCCATCTGATGTACTCCTCCTTTTACATACACCCAAAAACACAAAAGGAGTAAGTTAGTACTGAAATCCAGTTGAAAAAACTAGTAAAAACACGTAAAAATTTTATGCATGCAAAAACAAGTTAAAATTTGCATTTTTTTGTCCTCTGTCATGGACCGCCAGCCTGTGCAGAGTGGTGGTTCCGTAACCACCGCCTTCTAAGGTGGCGGTCCCGTAACTGTCACCCTACACAGTGGCGGTGTCCCGTCCGCGAAAACCAAATAGGCCGTAAGCCCTAAAAAAGATTAAAAAAAAAAAAAAACCCCTTTTAAAAAAAAAAGAAACCTACCCTATGGGTGCCCCCCCTAAAGACACATTTAAAACTAACATTTTCAAAAATGATCCCCCAAGGAAAATATTTCATCATTTTCACATTTTAGGTTTAAAAGCAATAAATCGAGAAGAACTAACTGAGACTTCATGGGTCGATGTTCCACTCTCGGAGGCATGATCGCTATCTCACCATGAACGTTTTGACTATACTCTCATCGAAAACCGTCACCGTGGGTCCTAGAGCTCAAAATCTATCAAATCAATCCACGCAAATGAATAGTAAAATGACTTCATTTTATATAAATAGCCCTCTTAATTTGATTTTGAATGTCTTTCGCAGGGTTAGAGTCACTGATGGAGGTAAGTTCTAAACCTCGCATAGATGGTAAGTCCTCTTTTCTTATCAATTCAGCCTTATTTCTCAATTTGTTTTATCTATCTGCACTTGAGTCCCCTTTTTCATTTTGCAGGTAGCGGGATCTTGGATGGTGACTTTCCAGCACATGGGCGTGTCAGGTATAGCTCCTAACTCCCCATTTCGGGACCGCCATACTCGGATCCACCGTTTTATGCCTCTTCATGGCTAAAACACTTCTCCGAGGGGGAAATATGTACGTACCCAAAATTGTAAGGTACTGCACCACCGGAATGATGTTACACATGCCCCAATGATGATATAGGTCTCCTTGTAAGGTGTTCGGAATCCAGAAAGGCTCGCCAAGTATACACTTGTATCCCGCATGCCCCACTCAGCCTCCGCATGCTTTGTTTTTCCCTTTTCCCCTTTCTTCTTGCATTTTTGTCTTTAGTGACAAAACCGCCACCTGGATAGGGTGGCGGTCCCATAACCACCGCCCTACATAGGGCGGTGGTCCTGTACGCATTTTCTAGATCCTTCCGACGATCATGTCAAACGTAAATCTTAGATTTTACATGCTTTCTTCAACCACTTTGGCTTGCATTAATGTTTTCTGCTCCCTGGGAATAGTTTTTTCCTTTGTTTATAGTAAAAGAGATCAAATGGGAGTTACCCTCTGGTAAATGCATTGGTTATAAATAGCCAACTTGTTTTCAAGCAAATGGCCCCTCATCCTCTCAATTCTCTTGTTCAGTTTTTCAATTCCTTGCTTAGAATTTTGTTAGTTTCAGGTTTTTCTTCCATTGTTGGCATTTTGGAGGTCATATCATCTTCTTGTTTCAAGTCTTGTTTCATTGTTACTACATAGTTAGTTTAAACATAGAATAGCTTCATTTCTAGACTAGAATCCATTAAAGTTACAGGTTTTGTTTTGTCACAAGGATAATTTTTGAAACTCTTAGTACACTTGTGTTGTATTCCCACAATAAATCCTACTAGGAATTACATAGTCAAGCTCTATTCACTTGTGCTATCCCTCTCCTACTCACATTATATTCAGTATATATCCAAAGATGCCAGTTTTCAATTACTATCTTCTATGATACTATCATATACACACTTTCCGGATTCACGAGGACACGAAGGAATGAGGAGATCACACGAGGGGATAAAATCACACACAACCGAATTTACCACTATTCGTAAATGCCAAAGTTTGAGCTATCAAATTTCTAGTTATGACATATCAAATAGAGTAGTGAATTATTTTATTTCGCTTAAAAATTTCACTCTTGATATCACCGGGAAGCTATTGGGATTGATATTTTTGAGAAACTATAATTCATTCCTCACTTCTGAGGTAGGATCGAGAGCCTTTCAAAATTTAAAATATATAGCTACTTATATATTTAGGATAAAATCACAACTGCACAGGTGAATAGCCATACTAGGCTACGTTGCTTGTTTTTATTCTATTATTAGATTAGTTTTTCATTTTATAGATATACTAGAGTAGCTACTCTTCAATTTCATTGAAATACGTCATTGGAAAATACAAAAATAGAAGAATGCTTACGTAGTGTAATACCTCTTTCATAATCAGTTTATTAATGTTAGTTAGAGTTTGAATCATCTTTGTATGACAATCACAGGACCTAGAGAGCCTAGAGAATATATATTTGAACCTATAGTACCTCAACCAAATTTACCCACAAATTTAGCTGATATAGATCAGGACCTTAGGATACAAGTCTTTTGAGCAACAAAAACTTACAAGCAATTAGTGAGCAACTAAGAGGATTGAATATCGAAGACGAAAAAGCTTACACATTCTGGTCAAACCATCCAAACTATAGATTGCCTTGATAAAACACCTGAATGACTGTGCAGGGATTCGAACGAGAGAAAAATTTGATTGCGATCCTTTGGTTCCACAACCTAACACGGAGACCTCCTCATTGACATAGACACTAGCTTACGTATTAAAGTTGCCAAAACACCTATTAGGTACTCCGAGAAAATCATACAACTTCTAGTTCTAAACATAGAAGCTGAAAAGGCATACAATTACTGGATAATTGAGAGAAGTGATTGATTCTTCACATGACCATAACAGGTCCACAATAACCATAAACTCATGGTTATGATCCCCAAATCCCACAACCCAACGGGCCTACAAATCAGTCAATTATTGACACCACTTGTGAACGCTGGTGTTTAGATCTTCACCACTCCCACCAGATATTATAGCACAATTTTCCGTATTAAACATAGAAGCCAATGAATCCAATATTTTCTAGGCTAGACCAGAAAACCACCCATAGCTAACCACAAAATCCACTAAACAACCTACCACCACTTTCATGACCTTGCGGAGATATATATGAAACTCCCACAAATCACTTCCCACATATCCAAAAACCAAGAAATAGGATCTCAGAGAGCTCAACATCAATTGGAGCCTCCGAGCAGCCATCATATTTGAACAAACCATTACATCAATCAAATTTAGGAGGGCCTTCTTCAACTTAGATTCATAGATTCCATTATTGCGTATTGAGGATTTAAGATTACCCGATTAGCTTATACATATCTATCCACATTCAACATTCACGTGTTGTCTCAAAACGACCTCGAGAGGTTGGGTATGAGGAGGAGGTACTTGTAGATTCCCATGCTTGCATGTTACTTTTTCCATCGTACATGTACCTTAAGGTACCATGGCATCATATCATCAAGCTCCGTAGTATATTAAAGGCCATTGCATGATGTATGTCATGGGCTATAATGGGTTTGGATGTGGTATAAATGCACAAGGAAGGATAGAGCCTATTCCTATTCCTCGTTTCAAATCTAACAAACACGGCCTTGGAATAAAGACCCATGATGATCCACCTTCCAAGATAGATGCCACCTCTTCAGAACATGAGGATGGCTTGTCTCATTCAGATAGTGATGCAGATTCCCAATATAGCCTATACGAGGATCTTGCCTCCACTAACCTATTTCCTAATTCAATTGTTTTTACCTTATCCAAATCCAACACCCCAATCAATTACCAAGTTACCCTTGTATATCCCAAACTTATAGATTGGGATCAAAAATTTCATGTGCTAATTGATTTCTTTGAGAATGATGAGGAATTTGCAGAATTCATGGGGCTCGGGGATTCTATTCCAAATGGAGATCATAAGAAAGGGTTTTTCATCAAACTAGATGCTTGTGCATACTTTGGAGAAGAAGTAGAGATGTGTGGAAACTTGAACAAAAGGTTATAAACAAGGAAAGAATACTTCATAAAATCCTTGTGGAAAGAACAAACATAAGTCTCCCAGCAAAAAGCTATTTGAGGCACTAGTAGACAAACAAAATGAATAAATCATAGACAAAGTGGAGCACCCTTATAAAGATGATGATGATCCACTTAAGGAGGTTGATATTACTCTTCCCCCTGATCCTACATGGATGGAAGAGTCTTATAAGATTATTTTTGAAGAGATGATTAGCATTAACATTGGTTCAGAAGAAGAGCCTCAAATGATAAAGTTGGGAGCTTCACTCTCAACCCAAGAATAGAAGGTTTTCATGGCATTGTTATGAGAATATGTGGATATATTTGCATGGTCATATGCAGATATGCCTAGGATTAGACCAGATTGGTCATACACAACCTTTTTGTGTACTTAAAAGCTAAACCCATCAAGAAAAAAATGAGAAAGATGCATCCAAAGGTTACACTGCTTGTCAAAGATGAAGTAAAAAAATTGTTAGAAACACACTTCATTAAACCCATTGACTATTTGATTGGATATCCAATATAGTCCCAATTCAAAAGAAGCCAGTGGGTATCAAAATCTACACCAAATTCCACAACATCAATAAAGCATGTCCCAAAGACAACTTCCCTCTACCTAATATTGACATGATTGTCGACTCCACTTTTGGTTATGAGATACTATCCTTAATGGATGACTTTTCAAGTTATAAAAAAATTAGGATTATAGAGGAAGATTAGAACAAGACAAATTTCATCACCCCATCGAGAAAGTTTTGCTACAAAGTCATGCCTTTTGGACTCAAGAATGCAAGAGATACCTATCAACGTGCAATGATATTCATATTCCATGACATGATGAGTGACATCATGGAGGATTATGTTGATGATATCTTAGAAAAATCTAAAACTAGAGGAGAGAAACCTGAAATGTTGAGGCATATTTTCAGCGTCTTTGAGATTATAAGGTCCATTTGAATCCTAGGAAGTGTGTCTTTGGCATTCTATCAGAAATATCTTGGGTTTCATCATTTCACAGAGAGGAATAGAGGTGGACCCCTTGCAAAGGTTACAGCTATCAAAAATATCCCTCCACCTAAAAATCTAAAAAAAATATGAATTTTACAAGGAAAATTCAAGAAATCTGCCATTTTATTTCACATCTTGTGGATAAGTTCCATCCATTCACACATCTACTAAAGAAAGATGTTACTTTCAATTGGGGACCAGATTTTAAAAGGCATTTGCATTACTTAAACAATACCTTGTCAACCCACCTATTCTCATGTCACTTACCCTAAGAAAGCCCCTCATGCTATATATTTAAGTTACCTAGTTTGCTATTGGTGCACTACTTGAACAATATGACCTCGACCAAAGAGAAAGGGTGGTTTATTATCTCATGTGCACCTTGATCACCTATGAGTTGAATTATCCAAATATTGAAAAGGCATGCTTGGCAGTCTTCTTTATCCTTTCAGAAACTTCACCATTATCTCCTTAATAACAAAACCAAGTTGATATCCAAAGTTGACCCTCTCAAGTATCTTTTATCCAAACCCATCCTTAAGGGATGGATGGCTAATTGGATCATTCTCCTTAGTGAATTTGATATTGATTTTGTTAATCAAAATCATTGAAATGATAGGTATTGCCTAATTAGTTAGTTGAATATCCCCTACCAAGAATGGAACCATTGTGTCTAGATCTGCCAGATGCATTTATAATGTATATCAAAGAGTCTGTTGTGTGGAAAGTCCACTTCAACAGATCATTCACATTTCATGGATCAGGGGTTGGAGTGGTGCTCATCACTCCCACATGAGAGGTTATTCCACAAGCATTCCATTTGAGATTCATATGCACTAATAACATTACAAAATATGAGGCACTTATCTTTGGCCTTAAGTTAGCTATCACTTGGAATATTTGACAGCTACAAGTCATCGGTGACTCCCAATTTATCATTAAACAAGTTAATGATGAGTATAAGGTCAAATATGAGAATCTCATTCCATACAAGAAATTGGTCGAGACCTTGAAGGAGAATTTTATGTTAGAGTAGGTATTTACCTTAGCTCATGTTCACCTAGGTACTTTATTTACCTTTATTGTATTTATCCTCACCCACTTATATGTGTGGATATTTATTTTTATTTATTTAGATATTAGGGGGATATTATCTAGTTGTTAGGTATAGTTCTTTCCTTGATCTATGGTATTGACTAGATCTTTGATGTCTAGTTCTCTCATAAATCTATGGACTTAACTAGTTCTTTGATGACTAGTTCTTTCCATGATTTATGGCTTGATCTATGACCTTAACTAGTTCTTAGATTGTTATTCATTGCCTATATAAGCAAGGCCCATTCTCATTATATTTAATTGAGTTCCATAATAATATATGATATTAATGTTCATTTGTTTGCAAAAGTTTATGTGAAGTTATTATGGAAAATTACTTACATCTTATTAATCATGGTGTTTGATTAGCATTTTTGTTCTTGGCTTGGTACGATCCGTTATCATTCCTTTTATTTTATGCAGATTGTTTTTTAACAATGACCAAGATCACATAATAGGTCCACAAATGTTATAAATACTATCAGATCCCTATTACGCATTCCACCTCAAGCAAGTAAGATGTTGTTCTTTGTAGAGAATTTACGAGTGCCCTCCTATGACATGCTAGTCTTGTTTGGCATGTGAAATTGTTGGTCCTCTCTCACCTTGGTATGATCCCATATTTAACTACTTACAAAATGGTGTGTTTCCCCCAAACATTACCCATACTAAGAAGAAATCCCTTATCCACCGTATAGCCTGTTACACCCTCCTAGAGGCACTCTTTATCATTGTAGCTATGACAAGAATATGCTATGTTGTTTGGATATTACTAAGTCAGTCCATGCTATTAAAGAAGTACATGGCGGAATTTGTGGAGCACACACTAGTGGCATGGTTCTAGCTAAGAAACTCTTGAGAGTGGGATATTATTGTCCCACCATGGAAGAAAATTGTTGTAACTTCATCAAGAAGTGTGAACTCTATCAAAAATATGGTAACTTGATACACGTAGCAGCACATGCATTATAACCTAGTGCAATACCTTGGCCATTTTCTAAATAGGGATTAGATCTCATAGGGAAGCTCCATCCTACTTCATCAGATGTTCATACCCACATTATCACCGCTGCCACGAGACTATTTTACTAAATGGGTAGAGGTTTTTCCTCTCACTTATATAACTAGTGTGCAAATCTCCAAATTCATCATGAATCACCTCATCTTCTGTTACAACATCCCCTCCACCATTGTCATAGATAATGGTAAGTCTTTCAAAAATAAAATAGTCAAAGAATTATGTCAACACTTTCAGATCCAACTCAAGTGGTCCACCCCCTATTACCCTCAAGGTAATGGAAAAGCTAAAGCCACCAATAAAACTCTTGTACAAATCATGGAGAAAATGGTTAGTAAGAATGGCCATAATTAGCACTTACAAATACATCTCAACCTTTAGGCCTATAGAACCTCCATCCACACTCCTACGAGTGCGACCCCATATTCCTTAGTTTATGCCATTGAAGCCATCATACCCTTAGAAGTGGAGCTTCCCTCCTTGAGAATATCTCTCCAAGACTATCTTGATAAAGATGAAGACTATAGATTTGCATGTGGTGGAGTTAGAGCTGTTGGATGAAAAGCGATGAGAACACTTAATCACTTGAAAGTTTATTAGAAATAAGTATCAAGAGGATATAATAAATGGATTATTCATCATGAGTTTAATATAGGTTACCTTGTAGTAAAATAAAATCAGAGAAACATTGTTAAGGATAGAGAAAAGAAAGGAAAATTTGAGGCTAATTGGTTAGGACATTGTGTTGTCGTTGCTAAATATGGATCAGGAGTGTATAAACTTACACATTCCAATGGTGAAGAACCTCCAGAGCCCATGAATGCCATACACCTCAAGTGGATCTATACTTAAGCATGGGGAAGATGTCAAAAATACCTAAAAAGTAGAAAAAGAGAAAATATGAAACAAGCAAAAAATCAAAAAAATCAAGAAAACAATAAAAATAAAACAGTTGTCCACATGTGAAAACCACACAATTGTGGCACATTGGGTAGGTCTTTGGGTGAAAACTGATTTTCAGTGCTCATAGAGGATTCATTGGTCACAAGCTACTCTTACATCTAGATGGGTAACTCTCACCTCTATCTAGGATTGGTTTCCCTTGTTAGGTCTAGGAACCCTACCGATTCTATCTTTCCAAGCCCGTGATCTAGCTCATTTGTTCTTGTATCCACATGAAGGAATCACCTTTATATATTCCCATCTAATGTTGGGGGAACCTTCATATTTCACCTTCTTGAACATACACGTGTGACATTATTCCTTTTGTATATTCCCACATCATGCTGAGGGCATCCACGCTTCTTCGTCACTTTACATTGCTTTCAAAACATGACCTTATAAAATATAAAAACATTAGAAAACCCCCTTAGGAATGAAGCTACACCAAATTCATAACATTGTCTTAAGGAAACCCCAAAATAATGTGAACAATAGCCTTGAAAAATTATCTTTCAAGATAACACCAAAAACATTAGAAAATATATCAATGTTGTCCCGTAAAAACAAGGTAGTGATTAGATTGCTTTTTAGTTGTCGTTTTTATAGTTTTGGTTGTAAGCATATTTTCACGTTGTATGATTTAAAGTATGTTTCATTTGCTTACCTTAGATTGAATCTCATTTGATTTAATTATGAGCTATATTGAGTTCATTTTTTAAAAACTTTCATACTTGTAAAATATTGATATATTTTCATCATCTGCTGTATGCATCTATTAGGATTCATTTTACTTACTTAGATTGGATACCAATTTAATCTATTGTTAAGGTTTGCATGAGTTCATTTCTAGTTGTGTATTGTTGTGTTGTTTTATAGGTGTATATTTGTTTAGTTTTGTTAACTTTTTCTTGTGTTTGTTTACTACACATTTGTTTGTTATCACATCTATCATCTATCATTCATCACATATAACATCATCTAGTACATCATATATACAAAAATGCTAAGTCTTACATCAAGCATGTATACTAAGCTAATCATCACATACTGTATCATCAATGGGGAAAGAGGGGTTATACATGATCACAAATCTACCCCCTCGGCACCAATATCATCCCTATCATCCCGTATACTAATCTACTAAGTATCTCATGTATAAAACCTATGATATCATCTAAGTGTATATCATCAATATAAAAACATATGGTACATCATCAACATCTATCATGATACATACATGTGAAATCAAAATCATACAACATCATGATATATTTAACACATCCATAAGCATGAGTCATCATCATAAAGACATATAAAAACATGACAAAATATAACATCGAATGTCCATATATACATATAAAAATGTCTGTCTCAAAAATGAATATACATCATCGATACAAAATCATCCATCATAGGGCATGAATCATGTTGAAGCCTTCATAAGAGGCATACAATCAAAATGGTACATCCATACATACATCGATCAAAATCAGCCTTCATAAGAGGCATACATACATATAAAAGGTGTGTCATATACCAAGAGTATCATCCATGGCTCTCACCCTCTCCTAGACTACCAAGATGCGGGTGCTAAAATGGAAGAAGCTGTGCTGTCTTTGCCACCGATGGGATGGTCCAGCTCCAGTGTGTACCACCCTGTTGAATGGTGGGCTATTATACCAACCGCCCGACCTCCATGACTTAGTTCCTTTCCTTCTCACACCAAGTTGATCAAATGGAGTCACTCTCTGTCCCTCTAGCACTGCTCAATAGTAGGCGGCCTTGTAATATGAGGCCTCGCCACTAGCTCTCATAATGTCATGTATCATCTCAATATCACCAACAATTTTAGTTGGTGAATAATGGAATCCCACTCACCGTAAGTCTACCAATGTCTACCTAATCTTGTCTCGGTTTGACAACCTACCGGTCTCTATCCATGTGATAGTTTGGACTTGAGCCCATGCCTAATATATTTGAGTAGTGATACCCTATACATGTGCCGGGATTGATCCCATTATGTAATAGTAGCTTGTGTCTCGTGGATGTGTGCCTAATGTAATAGGCTCAATATCTGCATGCCTTGCACTACTAGTTGGTTGATTCGCTAAAACCATGTAGCCCAATATCCACCCTGACCAGCCTAAGCTCTCACTTGGTCTCTCTCCCCTATAATTGTCTGGATTTGTTCCCGATATGATATCTCTTGATCGCCACCTGTAATTGAATTGATATTACCGCTTGTAATTGTTGTTGAAGTGTAACTAACTATCCATCATCTCCACCACCACCTAAAGCATGAGGTGGTGGACCCTGCTGTGGATACACCTACTATAATAGAACATGAATACCATCTAGAATCCCAACTAGAGGCAACTACATATGAGGCACCAATGGTACCTATCTTTGTCTAGGCCTAGGCCCCTGCCCATGTGGCTACTGTGGTGGAGGACCCCCCCCACCCCCATCATGATGTTGACCGTCAAAAGGATCATCATCATCATCATCATCATCATCATCATCATCATCATCATCTCTATCATCCTCGTCACCCTCATCACCACTACTAGGAGGTCCCACTGGAGGTGCTCTCACTCCTGCCTCATAGGATACTCTTGGAATCGTCAATCGACAAGGTAATATAGTTTGATACCAAGGCTCATACTCTATTGTACTCCTTGAATCTCTTACCTACCTCAAAGGTATCCAGAAATTTCACTGCCTGTAGATAGCCAGTTGTGGCTCTTTCCATAGTAATTTGCTACCCCATATTGGTATACTATCAAGCCCTACAAGTATACCACATATCTGGCCCTAACACAACCTAAGTCATGCCTAGGTGTCTCTGAAACCGATCAAATTTTTACAAATCTCACATATAGATAGGGTTGCTAAACATAAAGTACTCAACTATCGGTGTACTAAGCTCTAATCCATCCTCGGGCCACTAAAATTATTTGTATGGCCTCCAAACTACCACAACCTATTTTAGCTCATCAACCTCTCGATGATAATGGTATGTATCTCCCATGTTCGGCTACACATCATCGTCGGCCATAACCCATCCCATGGTAGAAGGTTCCTCTGGAGCACGTAATCTCAAAATGCCTATAGGGAGATTGATGGAAATGTGGTCCCATGCCTAAATTTGTAGCAAACGGGCCAAACCTACCATCTTCGATGGTAGTAGGTAATCAGATGCAGGTCCCAATATAAATGTGCCAAGTATGCACTAGCCCCAACAGTATGTATGACCATCAATAAGTCCATGGATAAATCCAATAAGACCAAGTGGGAAGGTAGCTCTAGTCTTGTCAGGGAGTAAAAATCCACTGATAAAGGCCATCAAATATACTACAACTTGGTCTAGCTTAGGATCTGCTATGCACCAAGATAATTTGATCATCATAACTCAGCAAGGTATGGCCATACCTCCAAACAACTCTAAAATGCAACAATCAATGTCGGGATGATGGCTCGTATACTGAATCAACTTGATGTGGATGGGGACCCAATATATATGCCACAAGTCCTCTAAGGTAATGATCATCTCACTACTTAGGAGCCGAAGCACTGGCTCTTTCTATGCCACCTCTCAGCTAAGGTTGTGAGGAGGCCGTGATCAAGTGTAATATGTGGCATATCAACCACATAAGCTAAACCAATCATGTATAGGAGGATATCTAGTATCTTCCTATCCCACTCATCAAAATTTGCCTTTATAGCTACTAAGTGACCATGTCACTCTCTCGTATGAAGCATGGGTAATTGTCTCTACAAAATAAAAATACACTTGTTAGGCTATTTCTATCTACATTCTTCCATTTTTACTAATTTCTACTTTCTTCTACCAATTTCTAGCCTACGTTCATCTATGCTTGATTTATTTTTCTCCAAAAATTATTTAAGTGTTACTTCCTAGCACATATGTGCCTCATTTGATGCATACACACTTGTTCGATGCATATGCGCAAAAATGTATATCCCTCCCCTTTGACACATACGCACCCTAATCAATGTGTACACACCCATATTTTCTCTCCCATCCATTTTGACATTCATAGGATGCATACACGTCCATTAAGGCACCTACATGTGCCTTTTTGGCACACACAGAGGTGCGCACATTCATTTTCCCTCCACATGATGCATACATGTCCATCCTAATGCATACGCATGCTAGTTAGTGTGAGTGCATGCACGTATGAATTTTTACCCACCGTACGTATACACATCTTGACCAATGAACATGTGTGTAGTATCCATGTTTCAAAACCTACGCGGCACCTACCTTCCATTTCGGTGCATACGCGTATGCATATGTGTTGCATTTTTCCCTAAACTAGTGTACAAAGCAATAAATTAAGCAAAAAAAACAAAATTAACAAGAAAGGATAGGGCCTTAACAAAGGGTCCATTGCTATCCTCCTGTAGGTACTCCCGGATGTGGTTTTCTCATCTCCTCCTCCTCTAAAGCCTCATCATCTCTCTCTCAGCTCACAAAGTCACTCGTGGTGATAATTGGAAAAATATCCATAGCAAATGAACTATCCATGATGGTTTACCCCCTCCCAAGTGGGTATATTAAGTTGCCGTGATGCCCCGTGGTATGTTTTGGCCACTGTGATCACTCTAACGCTTCTTCTACTCACCAAAATAATTATTTTTATTTTTAAATATTTTTTTTTACTAATTTTTGCTACACTGGAGCACTAAGTGCTACCTAGCAGTCATTTCTTCACCCTGGGGTAGTTTACAAATATTCTAGGTGCTATTTTCCATTATTTTCTTCTATTTTACCCGTTGCAATAATTAGTTTTATTAAATAATTATTTTTGGCTCTGTTCTTCTTGCCAAGGAATTTTACTACTATATAATGCCATTTTATTTGCCCTAGGGAATTTTCTTGCTTTTAGGCGATATTCCATTTCTAAAATTTGAGTGATCAAAAAATTAAAAATTATTAAATCATTCAAAAAACCTAAAACATCATAAAACTTTGAAAATGGACTAAAATTGATAACAAGCTCATTTTATAGCTGAAATATGTGTCTCTCGCATGACACTCATCTCATATCTTGCTGGAATTTTCACATGTTTTGAAACAATGACTTGCGAATCATCTGACTTTACAATCATTTACAAGAGCTACGTTGTTTACTTTCATCTGTACACTAGGACACAATGAGTTTCCTGGTATTGTTTCGTCATGCACACTACTTTTTCATTGGGCCCAAGTGCCCTCTATTCTTTCCCTTACATGTACAATTTTCTTAGGGGCATCATTTTTACCCTTGTCATTTATCACAAACATTTGGGACTAAAGCTTGATAACACAATATTTGTGCAACTCTCTTAGACATTGTTGGTTTGAGTGTGTGTGTTTGTACTTATTTCCTTGTTAGATCAGCTTGTTTACTTCTCGTATTGCATTACATTTTGTATGTTGCATTGAGTTGGTGGTTTCAACAATGGATAATTGTTTGTATTATGGCTTTTCATGTCATTCTATACCTTTATCATATGCTTATATTTTAATAAGGACCGATGATGAATATTCTTAGCAATATGATGTAATCGATATTATCTTATACACAACAAAGTTGTTAATAGCTCAATATCTCCCCCTTGATATTTTCTCTCTTCTTCCTCTTTCTTCTCTTTCACACTATTCTTTCTTCTATTCTCTTTCTACCATCTTTTCAATCGTCGATCGACCTCTTTCATCACCCTATCAACACTCGAGGGGGCATCCTCCACCCTATTAATTTTTCTTCCACCCCTTCAAAAAAATAGTTGTTCATGTTTGTCTACTTTCTTTGAAGTGATGTAGCTTACGCCACCCCAAAGAGGGGAAAATGTAGACACATGTAGTTTGATCAAACCAATATTATTCTTAATATTGCACTAACTATTCTACTCCTTACAAATTGATGACACACCATCAGTTAGACCTATCTAACTCCCCTCTTACGACACTCTTTTGGTTGTATTCCTCTTATAAACCAATTAAGCAAACTATTATAGCCTCATTTTGACTAAACCCTCTTCTAATCCTATTCTAGACCACTTCTACTAGCTTCCTAGGTAATCAATCCATTTCATTGGATTGATTAAACCTCTCACAACACTCTTAGAACCCTAATTTCTCACTAATTGTGATTAATTAGCCTAAACCATGATTAACCTCTCATAAGCCTAGTCAAATCTTACTTTGACTCACTAAAGTGCTTTTGGCTTATTCATTTGTCCCACATGCACCCAAAGTCTTCCACTTTCCCAAATGGAAAACTATAAATACCCCACTACCCCTTAGACCATTCCTAAGAACACTTCCCCTTTCTAGGATAAACTATAGTATTATTGCTAGGATTAGAGCTTTTCTTCATTTGTCATATTGAGCTAATATTTTTTTGCTTTGCTATTTCCATTCAAGTTTGAGTAAATGGAAGAAACCATGTGGCTCTTTAGCCATTAATGGAGAGCTTCTATTCTCATAATCATAAACTGATTGCTTATAATCTATCTAGGTTCATTTGTAAAGCTTTCAAGAGTAGAGGATAACTAGATATGTTATATTTACTTGTTTCTTTCAAGATTAATGCATGCAAAGTAATAAATCCTTGTTTATCTCTTATCTGATGGTCTATTGAACTATTTGTTTAAAGCTTTAGGGATTCTTGAGTGTTTTTATCCCATTTCATATCTTTTACAAATTGTTTCCTTGTACACAATTATAACTTTACACCTTCGTTGTAAAGTTAAATAAATTGATTTATTGATTTAGTTATGTGTTAAGAGTGAATCGGTTCAACCAAAAAGTTGCAACTAATTCAACCAACCTTAAATAGGATGATCTCCCATTGGAGATTGATCATATTAACTTTTATGATTGTTGTATGCTTAAATTTGTAGGTAAAATAAAATTGTGAGGAAGTGAACAAAAATTATATGTTGTCTTGCATGTATTTATCACGTGGTCTCGTAAATTGTTACAAATCGTAAGTTCCTTATTATTTGTTAGTAAAACTAGAAAGTGAATTTGTGGGGTTTTTTTTGTAAGGTTTTCCTCGTAGTAAATTTTTTTATCATTGTGTTCATTACATTTTGTAAGTTAAAAATTTGCATTTATTCATTAATTTTTCATAAATTTAGGTATCTTATAATTTTTGTCAAAATACTATCACTTGTGTTATTCGGCATTATATCATGGCTTCTAGGTCCTTAAGTGTTTGTAGGTTATTTGGAGTTAATGTGTTTTGTGCATGTTTGCTTGTTTAAGCCACGTTATAGTGAAATGAAGTAACAAGTATAAAAACTCACGTTATATTTGAAGAAAAATTACAAAATAAAAATAAAAATTTATATCACAAAATTAAAATTTCACATTAATTTGTGTAAGAAAATTCCTTCAAACTCACAATCCCTATTTCTCATTACAAAATTCTAACATTATAGTCAAATAATGTATAAAACAACTATATATATATATAGTAAATTCAAATTTATAAAATTTGCACTAGATTGTGTACATGCTCCATTGAAAGCCCTCATCTCTTTGGGTGAGCACTTCTGAGGTAACTTGGCACTTACTTCAAATGAGGCCCTATCAACTTGGTTCATAGTTACCAAATACAGTAAAATATTGAAGGTTTTCTATAATTTTCCATTTTTTCTATTCAATCGTATCGTATTTTTAGTGGTAAAATCTTAAAATGCAGGATTTAGAAAATTTATGTTATTTATTATTATTTTATATCATAAATATTTAAATTATGATAACTTCCAAGATTTTATAGTCAAGCTAATTAAAAGATTTTTCATTTTTAGTATTGTTTAGAAGGTTTTTCAACAATTCATGTAAGATTAGTGATACCATAATTTTTCGTATTTTTGTATTGACCATCTTTTTCCATATTTGAAGAAAATCACTTAATACTCTCCATACAAAATTCACTACCTTGACTCGCTTATGGCTCTAGTGTGAAAGGAAAGATACCTCTACATCTTTAACGGGTCACTTACATTACATTGAGATCATTCCTTAAAAACCAACTTACAACACCTCTATTGGCTTGGGTAACACTATTACAAGATGGCAAAGCACTCTATCAACAACAAGACCCACCTCTCCAAGCAGCAACAAAGGATTTACAAATGATAAATTACTTAATTCTTCTCTTGAACATAAATTACAAACTATATTGTAATAAACTTAAAATCTAAAACCCAAACCGGATCTCCGCATGGTAGAAATGTCAACGATTTTTTTTTTTTTTTTTCGAGTTTTTACTTAAACTAAAACTTATATACTAAGTATCTCATTACCATACTATACAAATTATATCAAATTATTTTTTAGAATAAGTTGTTTTTCTAAAAAAAAATCTTTGTTTACGATCTTTTTAGTAAAAATTATATTTAAAAAATCAATATATTTTAGATATTCTCCGATAATAATTATAAATTTGGGGAACATTCTTTTTTTGTGATCAATTAATTGTTTTTGTATCTCCTAAAAACTATTAGGCCTAGGAAACTTTATTAAGATCCGGGAAAATAGTATTTGTGATGCGGGAGTATCGGTTGGATAATAATTATAAATTTGGGGAACATTCAATTTTTGTGATCAAATAATTATTTTTGTATCTCCTAAAAATATTGGGCCTAGGAAAAATTATTAACAACTAGAAAAATAGTATTTGGGATGCAAGAGCATTAGTTTTATAGATGAATAAAGAATTTTTAGGTTGATATAGGTGCTAGGGATTCTTTTAGGTTTCATAGAATGTTTTGAGTCCATGTGGACCTTCTTGGCTATATAAAGATGAAATCAAGAGATTTTCCCTCCAAAATGGAGAATTTGAATATTTGAAAGGTAAAACTATGTATGGAAGGTATAATGAAGCAAAATAAGGTCATGTAATAATGTAATGGGTCTAAAAAGGACCTCAAGCTAGTATTCCTAAAGTTACACCACCTCTAGTTAAAGATTAATCATGAGTTGTTGGTTATCACCCTTAGTTAGGGTTGAAAGTTAGTTATTCCTCACCTTTTTGGTCAATAAGAGAGGGATGTATTCAAATATAGAATATGTGTGTGAGGTCTAGGAACAAGTTGGGGTGGTGAAGGATCTCTAATCAAGCTAATGTGGCTCAAAAAGTTGTATTGTTCTTGAGATTTATAAATAAAACACTTTCTTGAGCATTATTTTGAGTATGAAGACATGGAAGATCCCAAGAAATTCAAATTTAACTAAATAAAATTGAGGGGTCATGTATATATTTAGTGGGAGCATATCTAGATAGAAAGAGTGCAAAGAGGTAAAAAGAGGATTGAGATATGGGATAGGATGGTTATAAAGTTGAATGAAAATTCTTGTCTATTGATTACCAACTAAGTTTGTTCAATAAGTTGAAAATCATGTGATAAATGGAGTTCAAGTGTGTAAGAATACAATGAATATTTTACTTGACTCACCATTAGAGTGGGACATGCAAAAGATGAAATGAATAAAATCTCCAGATTTATGAATGGGTTGTGCATTTCTATTTAAGATGAGTTTGGAATGATCTAAGTGAGGTCAGTTGAGGAGGCCTATCAATATGTACTTAAGGCATAAGGAAAGCTAGTGCACAAACAACTAAGTTTTACCCATGGAAAGGGTAACACCGCATAAAGCCGAGGACAAGTTGGTGGAAAAGAAAAATTGACGCATCACGAAGCTGAGGTGAGTTTGATGTTGTGTGAACTGAAGGGACATATAGAGGAGGAGGAAATGCATCTAGAGGAATATTCATAAGAGGTTGTGGATTCAATAACACATGTTACCTTGATGTGGGGAAATACAAATAATAGCTTTTAAGTGCCCACACAACTAGATTGATGAGGAGAGGATTAATGTGAGTGTGTGCATTACATAAGGTGATGGAGATGATATTTCATGTTATGGAGAAGACCCAAATAAGGGAGATGTGTTGATGTTTAAGCACATATTTTTCAAACCAAAAAGAGGAAGTTTTTCATGAGCAGAGGAAGAATTTTTTCAAAACGGCGTGTAAGCTAGGAGGTAAAGTCTCTGCAAATAGATTGTGAGTAGTTGGAGCACTGTTCATTTGGTTGCGTAATATATGGTGGAGAGATTTGGGATGAAGAGGATCAAGCATTTTAATCCCTATAAGGTCTCATATTTACATAATGGACATTCGTTACTAGTGATCGAGCAATGTATGGTGAAGTTCTAGATTAGAAAATATGAAGATGAAACTGTGTGCAATATAATATCCATGAATGCATGTAATGTGCTACTTGGAAGGCATTGGAAATTTTATCAAAAGTCACAACATGATGAACACACAAACACCTACAATTTTGTGAATAATGGAAAAAAGTACACTCTAAATTTAATGAGGGATTAGGGTGAATGAGCAACAAAGCAAATAACTAAGGTTTATTTTCTATCAAGTACACAATTCTTAAATGAGGTAAAGTAGAAAATTGCATGTTTTTCATTGGTAGTGAATCTCACACCAAGATAGTGCAAAAAGGTAGTGGTAGAGAAGGATGAATCAATGATGCAAGAAGTGAAAGATATGTTAGGATAGTTTGTGCAAATTATTTCTAGAAGTTTCTAAGGCCTATCACTAGTGAGGGACATAATTAATTGCATGGATTTGATTCTAGGATTGAATTTTACTAACAAGTTGGCATACATGATGACATCACGAGAGAATGTTGAGATAAAAATGTTAGTCTAAGAAATTTTGGATAGAGGCTTGATCAGAGAGATTTTGAGCCGATGCGTATTTCTAGCGGTTCTAGTACCTAAGAAGGGTGGTAAATGGAGGATGTTTATAGATTGAAGGGACATAAAAAGATCATCATAAAGTATAGATTATTGTTTTGTGAATGGATGGAATCATGGATTGTTTGACTAACGTGAAGTATTTCAACAAGATTGATAGGAAAATCAGATACCATCATATTTTCATAAAAGAAAGGATGAATGGGAGACTATGCTCAAGACATAAGAAGGATTGTATGAATGGTTGGTTATGTTGTTTCGATTGAGAAACACACTAAGTACCATTATGAGGTTAATGAATGAAGTCCTAAAACCATTTTTGGGAAAAGCTGTGATAGTGTATCTTGATGATATCTTGACATTTAGTAGATGCGTGAAATTTTTTTGTATATAAGGAAAGCGTTGCAATAGTTACATGGGGATAATATGATGATTAATTTTAAGAAATAAGTTTCATGTAGGAAAGGTAGTTTACATGGGATTTGTAATTTTCCATGAAGGTTGGAAGATGGATGCAGAGAAGTTTCATGCACTCGTCAAAGGGCCATCGCTCAGGCGTGCTTTTGAAGCACAAAGTTTTCATGGGTTAGCAAGTTTTTAGTACCAAAAATTCATAAGTAAATATAATGGTTTTGCCCACCTATGAAATATGCCATATGAGGAGATAATAAAATTTTTGTCTGGAGCTAGTGCACATAGAAGAAGAAGAAGAAGAAGAAGAAGAAGAAGAAGAAGGTGACTAAGTATCCAACATTGGTATTCCCTTATTTTGCAAAGGTATTCAAGCTGAATTTTTATGCCAATGGTTTAGCCATTGATGTAGTGATGAGTTAAGAAGGAAGGTGGTATTTTATTTTAGTGAGAATTTGAATGATGCAAAGAATAAGTATATCATGTATGATGAATAGTTTTACACTACATGTTACAAAGAAATATATGCTATTTACTAATTATATAGAATTGTAGTTTATTAATAGTCAAGAAAATTTGAACTAGAGGCATATAAAGTTGGTTGAGTACCTACAACAATACACATTTTATGTTGAAACATTAGATCGGAAAATCAAACAAGGTGGTGTATGCGCTTGGTATGTGTAACATTATTTTGATAGAGATGATAGTAAATGTTGTGGGATTTTAAACCATAAAAGAGATAATCATAGGATGAATATTTTAGAGATGCATGAGAAGCATGTGCAATACCCATAAGTGTTGATACGACTCTTTGGTTGAACTATTTTGTGCAGGAGTTACTATATTTCATAGGAAGGCAATTATTGTGGGTTTACCAAGAACACAATGAGGTTTTGAGTCCATTTTTGTTGTTTTGGATGAATTTTAAAATATGATACATTTTTTTTTCTTACAAGAAGACCAATGATGCAATACATATTGAAAATGTTTTCTTAAAAGATATTGTAATACTTTATGTTTTTCCACACAATATTTTGTTAGTGACACTAATTTTTTTGGTCATTTTGGTAGACTCTATGGAAGAAGATGAATGTGAAATTGCAATTCATCTCAACATATCACCCACATACTTGATGGACATACAAAGGTGATAGACATTAGTGTAGGAGACTTATTGAGGTGTTCGGTTGGAGATAAGATAGGAATATCATACTAGAAACTTGTGGAAGCTAAATTTGTGTATAATAATCTAGTAAACAAGTGTACAATGAAGACACCACTCCAAATTATGTATGGAAGTAACTTGTGAGGAGTGGTAGAGATCAGAAATTTACCGTGTAAAGAAGGAAGTAGTGGTAAATCAAAAGATTTTGTGGAATATATGGAGGAAGTGCACCAACAAGTGTGTAATTAGTTTAAGAACATGAATAAATAGTACAAACAACACACATATGAAAAGAGAATATAAGTGAGATATTAGGAAATATATGGTCTTAACACATTGGCGGCAGAAGGAGAGGTTTCCTAAGGGTACATATAATAAGATGAAATGGAATAAAATTAAAATATGTAAGGTGTTGAGTAATTTTGCACAAAATTATTATGAGATTGATTTACTTGAAGGAATTGATATCTCAAACATATTCAATGTGGTGAATCTATTATAATACCTTGCTGAATAAGAAGGTGTTGAAACTTCAAATTCAAAACATGGTGGGATAGATTGGAGGCAACAAATGTTGGAGAAGGTGTGCAATGTGGAAAAAATAGTAATTGGCACTAGGATCAAGTAAACATGCAACAAAGAGCATAAGGATTATTTGATCAAGTGGAAAGGGAAACATATAGAATATATAGCTTGTCTTAGTGTCGTGGGTTCATATGGATTCCCATATCAACAAAAAAACCATTTGAGTAAGTAGTTTTCATTTTGTGTTGTTGGTGGGCTATGGAGTACTAGAATTTTCATTATGTGTTGTTAGAGTTGCATGCATGTCTATTGTATAATGTTAGTGTTGTTTGCAATCCCATTGTGTAATGTCCAGTCTATTGTGTAGTCCACAAAAGTCTATGGATTCTTTGCACAAGTCATGCAAGTTGTTGGAGGACTCTCAAGGATTAGTGGATTCTGTGAAATGCTAAGGAAGGTTTAAAATTTTATCAAATGTTGAGGAACTATGAGGAATATGTGAAATACTTCAAGTTTGAATTTGAAGTCATTTTAGACACTAAAATTAGGTCACACTCCCCTTTGTTCCCTTGAAAAATAAACACCCTTCATCACATTAACCTAGCCATGGCCCCCTTCACTCCACTAATATTAATTTAATTGATTTAATTAAATTAATTCATTACCCTCACCATATTTATTATTTAAATATCTTAATTAGGGATAATATCCACACATGCACCTCACCTAGACACCTCATCAAGCCAACTCACCCTAAGACCTATTCTTAGTAAGTTGCCATAACTAACTAAGACTTACCCAAACCCTAAAAATTAATGCCTACATTCCCTCTAACCACATTCCCACATGCTTACAAGAAGCTTCAGTCTAATCCGCGGGTGAATGACATGAGATCCTAGAAAATCAAGGGGATCTGCCTAGTTTAGTAAACCTAGGAAATCCCACCTTGACCGATGCCGGTTACCCCTAACCATCACCGGTTAAGCTGGAACTACCGTCGGTCACCTTTTAATCCCCAAAACAACCTTATTTTGGAGGTTGGAAAACATTTGGCACATTCTAGAGAGACATCACATCTTTTGAGAATGAATTTCAATGAGAACACACATGCAAGGAAGGAGATCAAGCATTTTCTCCTACATAGCCATCCAACACTCACCCTAGCAAGGATTTGATCCAACCAAGCAAAAAGGAATGCACATGCAGCCCATGTAAAAGATTTCCTACGATTGGTGATTATCTGCAGCCTTCAATCTCTTACCAGCATCTTCATCCCTCACTCACAAGCACCCAAGACTAGAATCCAAGTAAGTGGAACGTTGTATTCCTCTGGTTCATTTCATTTCATCATTATATTGTCACCCTTTTGTTCTCTTGGCCACCCACAAACCTCCATTAATACTCACCCCTCCATATACCCATTAAAACCTCATCAAATCCCACCCAAACCACCTAATACCTCATTCTAACCAACCAAATTCCTTTGTGTAATCACAAAGGAGACCTAAAACTCATTCTGTAGCATTCCCATTTTTCTAAGAACCGGCACTAGTTACACCCAACCGCTGTCGGTCACCCTTAACTGGCATTGGTCTCTGTATGTGCTCATACAACCTAGAATAGGGACCTATCCACCTAATTCCACATCACCCTTGTTCACTTGTGATCTTCCTGAGACCTCTGTCAGACCTACAGGGACCTAAAACCAGTTACTTGACCTTTAGATCTTATTTTAACTTAGCCTGTTAGATTAGATATTTCTTATTGTATTTTGGATGAGGTACCCAAATCATTTCAACTACGATAGGATTTATTTTATTACCCGCATTAAATTGTTTTAAACAGTGGACTGATAGCGGTCAGGAAGTATCACATTTTGGGATCTAGCACATGCTAGGTAATTCACTGCACATATTATTTAACTCTTTTTGGTGGTCTTGCTTTCCATTACAGGTAGTTCCTCCTAGCCAAAAGGAAGCTCTCACGATCAGCTGTGGATTTAGAAGTCATACACGCACAATAACCCATCAACCAACATTTCAACAGGTATTCCTCCTACGCCCGTTACCCTATCTATTTCATCAATATTTCAAAGAAATATCTAAGAATTAGGTGAAACATTTTTGGCACGCTCAGTGGGACCCATCGGGGTTCCTTGCATTTTATTCATTCCTAGGAAAAGTTGTGTGTTTGTTTCCCTTCTGAAAAGCATACACATTAATTTTCTTCCTTGGTAACCTACCTTTTCTTTCTATTTTCTCTAAAAGAAACCTTTCTTTTGGTGTAATTAAAAAGAACCATTTCTTCTCATTTCTTGCATTTTAGTGAAAGAGCATCCCTCTTCCTCTTCATCTATTTGTGTCATCCAACTTCATATTTCGATTTGGGCTTAAAATAAGTGCATTGCATTCTGATTTATCACATTAGCTCACATTAATTATGGGCAACCTATATGCTAGAAGTCATTCCCAGCTGATGGTTGACAAAAAATCATAAAAGCAAATCTCTCTCTCTCTCTCTCTCTAAGTCTTACCATATTACACAAAATTTTAAAAAAATACATATTCTTAAACAATATCTTTCCTAGGAATGCCTACGCCAATGATCACACTAATATGAAGATTAGCAGGTACTCCCCAGCTCACTGCTCTGCTGAGTTATACTTCAGAGTGAATCCCACCCCGCCATAACATACCTAAAACCTCACCTTTTAGATATCCTTCTTTGTAGGAAGCCATCCTCACCAAAAATTCTATTCTACAGTTCATGAGTCAGTCCTTAAATAGCATAAGCTAAACAAACATAATAGAAAAGGCACTCTTAGGGTCACATTTTTTTAGTGTTTTTGCTTGGCTTGCATTTTGAGGTGAGAGGTCATGCTCTTCATTTATTTTTTATTTTTCCTCACACGCTCCTCATCATAGTTGGTGTATTCCGATTCTTCCGAGTGTGCCTAGACCATATTCTCATCATTCTCAAAATTCTGGGTTTGATTCCTCATCAGATTTTAATTCACAACCACTTTTATTTCATCACTATTTCAATTTCACAATGATCGGTGTCAGTCCAATGACCATCGTTGGTTACCCTCTCACCATCATCAGTTATACCAAATGGTGTCGGTTCCAAGTCCTTTTGTTAACCTACCCAAAAGGACATTTTATTCATCTTCTTCACTTTTCGAGTCCCTGTCACTACTATCATTCCCATTGGCCTTGTAAAACTCATCAGATTTGGCATACCTGCCAGATTTGACCGTATACCTTATTTTTCACTCACTGTCCATTTCCCATAGTAGTGACCGGTCGGTTACCTATAACCGGCATCAGTTTACCCTAACCGGCATTGGTTAGCCTATGTCATTTTCAACTAACATTTAGTACCTAATCCACTTTTTACCACCTATTTCACCTGTCCCTACTATTTTTCTGTGTCATTTACAGAGAAGGCCCAACCTAATCAGTACTTGTTCACATGGTGCTAACCCGAAGACAAGCAAGCATGCTCGTATTCCATGCCAATTGTCAACCACTCCCACCTAGTCCTTCACCACCTTCCATTTTATCACCCACCATGGATCCTATCCAACCTATCACTATCACTACTAGAGATGAGGAGTTCACGTGACTCCTTGACCAAAACCCCACCACCTTATAGTTTTATCTTTCCCACTCATCCACTCGAGATGCCTCGGGTCAGTTGATATATGGCATGCTCGTATCTATCCCCCGACTCTCACTCCCACTCCTGCATCATCCCCCTCTGGCTCCCCACTACCTACCTCCACCTTACCCCCAGTCATTTCACAGCTAGGTCCTATACCCGCTTATGACTTCCACATCTGCTACATCCGTGACACCCACCACATCCACCATACCTTCGAAAACCACCTAGAACACAACCTCATCCAACCCTAATGTCTCACATATACCCGTAGTAGCTCATTACCACCTTTGGTGTCTCGTGACCCCTACCCCTTTTTAGAAAGTGGTCCTTTCCATTCCATAATCGTTAGCTCCCATTGCCACTAGGGTTACCATGACCCTTCCACCTCTATATACGTCTTATAGAAGCCTCCCGTTTCATCTATTATTCACTCTAGGTACAAACACCCTATTTCATTACCTTCTTCTCAATTAACCTACATGAAACATCATATACTAGAGTGTCACCCCCATTATATGCCTAAAACAAACCCTCTCATGCTACAGGAGGGACCCAATCATCACAACTTACCAATGACTTAATCAAATTGATGTTGGAAAAGATACAGACATTGGAGGCATCGGTTTCCGGCTCCCACAACACTCTCACCTATGACAAGATTTGCAACGAGCCCATCCACCCATCCATTCCTATTCATCCATATCCCATGCATTAGGAGATGCCTAAATTCAACCGATTCAATAAGCAAGGAAGACCCAAAACAACATTTTTGGTCGTTCAAACATGGGTGCTACCTAATCACTCATGATGATGCTTTACTCCTAAGAACCTTTCCCATGTCTCTGACTGGACCTGCATTAGATTCATATAGTGGGTTACCTAGACACTCTATATTCTCATTCAATCAGGTAGCCCAAGCCTTCTTGGATCACTTCTCCATCAATATCATCAAGAAGGTTACCATGACCAACCTATACTCCACGTGTCAGTATGAGGATGAATCTATTGCAGATTTTGTCGCTTGTTGGCGTAGCCTGATTAATCAGCTCACCTTCCAACTACCACAAATAGAACTCATTGATATCTTCATGCGAGATTATGCTAGACATATCTCACCAACCTTGCAGGTTTAGACCTTTTGAACATTCGATGAAGCATCCACCATGGCACGCAAGTTAAAGATTCGTGCCATCGAAGAGAAGAAAATCCAATTACGTAGTAAAAATTTAGCATTCAAGTCAAATGATACTTCTTATTCTTCCAAACCACAAAATAATTATTTAAAAGGTTAGGGCATCACTAATGTAGTGGTACTTAAAGCCATTCTAGCTCATCCATCGAATTAGGCTACCCCCTCATCTAATCTCTCACCCATCCAGGACTTTTCAATTCAAGAAAGAACAACGGAAATACACTCCAATCGGGAGCCTTAATCTTCTATCTTAGAAAAGCTTATCAAAGCCGGGGCCATCACCCTTCGCCCATAAAACCACACACCTTGGTTTTTATCCTACTCACCCATGCTTGCATGGTATAAATAACATGACTTCTATAACTATCATCGAGTAAAGGGTCATAGTGGACGACAATTGCATCAATTTCAAAAACATTGTCAAGAAATTCTCAAGAAAGGTGAGTTAACCATAGATAATCCCAATACACATGCCAACCAAAACCTACACATCTTTAAGAAACCATTTCCCAATCATGCCCCTTCATCTGATAAAACTGGTGAGGCCTCAACTCATGATACCCATACCCACGAGGTCCATGCTATTTTTAGTGACATACCTATTGCTTCCCATATTCCATCCATAGAGGATATTCTAGCCCACAATCCTCCTTCCACATTAGAACCAACCTCCCATGTTCCTTCACCCACAGAGGAACACCTTTCACCTCCTTCCTCACATATGGAGGAGTCTTCCGCTAACATCGAGACCATTTCACCTTTGGCTTCTCCACCTCAAGAACCGATACCCACTTCTTCAGTCCACAGAGGATACTTATTTACCTCCTCCACCCACAGAGGAGCTCCCATCATCTCCTCCCCCTATCACAGACCCTATTGAGATACCTTTACCTCTTGGTGAGCATTCTCCATCAGCTACCCAAGATCCTACAGACCTACTTTTGGATTTCTTACCATGGAAGATGAAGCTAGCCAATTCCCCATCTCTAACACACATTTTATGGGAACTACCATTAAGTCCTCTCCAACCGCCACAAACATAACTCATCGAACTCTTTACATGATCTTGTGCTAGACATATCTCACTACCTTGTAGTCTAGACCTTCCGAACAATTGAAAAGCATTCACGATGGCACAAAAGTTAGAGATTTGTGCCATGAAGAGAAGAGAAGAATTACGCAATAAGAATTTGGCATTCAAGTTGAATGATACCTATGGGTTTCTGAGGAACTAGACAGTTGGTGAGGAAAATGCACCCTCACATTTCCTTCTCATCAAAGAAGAGCTTCAACATCTTCTTTATGTTTCCTTCATATTACCCATTGATTATCCTCACCTGGATTTCTAACATTGTCCTATCACTAAGGCAACAAGGGGACTCCACATTTGCATAGAATTTTGTGACCTCAACCTAGCCTGACCAAAAGATGACTTTCCCTTACCCGATATTGATCAACTGGTTGACCTTACCGCTAGTCACGAGATGCTATCACTCATGGATGGCTTCTCGTGTTATAACAAAATCTTGATTTCCCGTAAGATCAACACAGACCTCTTTCATCACCCCTCGGGGACCTTCTACTATTAAGTCATGCCTTTTGGCCTTAAAAATGTTGGTGCCAAATATAAGTGGGTTATGAATTACATCTTCCATGACATCATACATCACATATTGGAAGATTACGTGGATGATATCTTGGCCAAATATAAATGCCGCCTCGAACACCTTACCGTGCTCAAAACTATTTTTGACCACCTCATTAAATATTACGTTCACCTTTAGTTTAAGAAGTGCATCTTCGCGGTCCTCTCAGAAAAATCATGGGATTTATCATTTCCTTGTGTGGTATAGAAGTTGATCCTACTAAACTCAAGGCCATTCTCGAAATTACTCCACCCACTAACCTTAGAAAACTCGTATCCCGTAAGGTAAGTTATAGTCTATTCACCGTTTCATTTCACGCTTATTCGATCGGGTGTCAACTGTTTCATCATCTCGCTCAAGAAGGATGTCTCCATTAAATGGGATGATGATTGTCACAAATATTTTGAGGCCCTAAAAAATACCTCCTCCAACCACCCGTACTCATTCCACCTAAGGATGATCAACTTTTTACCTATACATCTCAGCTACAGATCACTCCTTGGGAGCCATGCTCACTCATCGCGATGAACAACACAGGGAGTAGGTGGTTTATTACATAATCCATACTCTTTTGGATTACGAAACTGATACACCCTTCCCTAGAAAATTTTTTTACTTAGCCTTAGTTTTCATTGCCACCAAACTCCACCATTACATACTTAACCACAAAACCTATGTTACGACCAACACCGACCCCTTACACTTCATGTATGCCAAACCTTATCAAAATCAATGTGCTGCGCACTGGCTTATGCTTTTAGCTGACCTTGACCTTAAATTCATTCATCAAAAGTCCATCAAGGGCCAAGAAATCACTAAATAATTGGCCGACGCACCTATTTCTGGGGATCAACCCTCTAATTTTGACTTTCCGGATGAATCAATGCTACCCTTTCTGGATGAACCCCTTACCAAATGACACTCTTCTTGATGGTTCAAAGTGTCAGCATGGGGTGGGGTTTGGTATTATCCTCATTCCGATTGATGGTGAGCCCATGCGTTTGTCTTTCAAACTCAATTTTGAATGCACAAACAATATCACCGAATACTGGCACTCGTATTAGGTATCTAAGCTACCTATGCCCTAGATGTCAAATCAATCAACATCTTTGGTGATTCTCAATTGGTTGTAAACCAAGTCAATGGTATATACCAATGTTATAATGAGCTACTTCCAAAGTATAAACATCATGTAGACATAATTTTGACCACCTTTGACCATTACACCCTTCAAACTGTCTCACTTTCAACCAATAATTTGCAGATACCATGGCCTACTTGGCTTCCCAAATACCTACTTCTCCCACCGATTCTAAAATATTTGTCACCATACAATGAATCCAATCACCTTCTTATTTACCACATGAAGTTTACTCTATCGGAACCGCTACCCCGGACCCGAGTGACCTTTGGTACAAATAATACTCTGACTATATTTCTCTCTCTATCTTACCTCCTAATCTCACTTGTAACAGAAAATGTGCCTTCCTTAAAAAGGTCTCTCATTATGTCATCTTGGGGGGCCTCCTCTATAAGCACAACTTTGATGGTATTCTCTTACGATGCCTCACAAGTTCTGAAATTCCTTATACCATTAAGGAAGTTCATGATGGAATATGTGGAGGTCACTTCAGTGGCCTTGTTATTGCTAAATGTATTCTTTTCCTGGGCTATTACTAGCCGAACCTTAACCATGATTGTTGCGACTATGTCAAGTGTTGTGTCAAATGCCAACAACATGCCAACCTTCATCACACACCCAGTCATGCCTTACAGGTCACCCGTGACCTTTGGCCATTCTCTCAATGGGGTTTGGATCTTGTCAGAGAAATCAATCCCCATTCTTCCTAGTGCCATCAATGGATCATCACTACTACCGAATACTATACAAAATGGGTGGAAGCCATACCACTCATCTCCACAAAAGCTAAGAAAATATGTGAGTTCATCAATCATCACATCATTTTTCACTTTGGTGTTCCTCATCACCTCATCACTAACAATGGAAAATAATTCAAAAACAAAACATTGCAAAAACTTTGCAACGCCTTTGACATTCAGCTCAATTTCTCATCACCTTATTACCCACAAACTAACAGCCAAGCTGAATCCACTAACAAAACCCTAAAAAAATTCTTATGAAAGTGGTTAATGATACTAGGAAGGATTGGCATACGCACATTCCTTTTACCCCTGTGGGCATACCGCATGGTATTCACATTTCCACATCGCCACCACACCATTTTCTCTCGGTCTATGTACAGAGGTGGTTCTACCTCTCGAAGTCCAGATTCCATCACTCTGCATTTCTCTCCATGACATGCTTAATGAGGATGATTTTGTCAGGACTATTTAGCACAACTAAATTTATTAGGCAAATGTCATCTTAACGCTCTTGACCACCTTCAAGTTTACCAAAAACGTATCAAACATGCCTATGACAAGCGTGTCCATGAACGACCAAGTTGGTGACCTCATCCTGAAAGAAAATCAACATGTAACCAAAGCAGAAAAAAGTAAATGGGGCAAATTTTCTCCTAATTAGCTTGGACCATACATCGTGACTCATACTTATGGATTAGGTGCTTATCATTTATCTTCACTTGATGGTAAACCCAAACCGAGTGCTTCTTTAACCATTCTATTGTTGACTTTTAGTCCTACATCACTTTTTGTCTCTTTCCATGCTCGTCCCTTGAGTGCTATCCACTTCATACACCTCACCAATGATTAAACAAGAATCATGTGAGTACCCGTCACTTATTATCTTCTCTTGAAAATGTGTACCACGGCACTACACATAGCATGATTCTCATGGATACTTTTCATCTACCTTTAGATGAGATCCCATGGTCGTTTCACCCTACTTTTTGAACAAGAATCTTATTCTTCACCTTGGTCTTGTCCATGACTTCAAAGCCCTCACATGGGACCCAACTCCTTGAGTCAAACTTCTAATATAAAAGATGACTCCCTCAAAAGGACATCTTCCTCTCGATAACCACTACTATAAATAGACTGCTCCCTCGAAGGACAGCTATGTAAAGCCCTTAAAAAAAAAAGTGAGAGAATTTGAAGCTTCCCGCATCGATCAGCTTCATGAAGACCTCAAGGAGTTAAATTCTTCATCCCATATAGACTTCCCACATCGATCAGTCTATCTCAAATACAAGTCAAAATAGAAAAATTTTAGTCATGGACTTGCCCATTGTGACTTGGATCTCTTGCCCGAAGAGCATGCTACCTCATATCATATAAAATTAACCACCTTTCACCCTTCTCACCATTCCCACTCCCATTTCCTACCGCCTCAAGGGACCTCTTGGAACCATGACATTTGGTGATCATGTGACTACTTTTCACCTTTAGAACAATCAATCATGCAATGTCTTTAGGGTCTTACATTCATCACCTTCTCCAAGGTATGACCTACTTAGTCTGATCCTAACCAATCAGGTGGCTTTATTTCCCCCTCTTATCTTTTAACCGTATTTATTTACGTTTTGATTACCTTATATAGGACTTGGTCCTCGACGCTTACCTTTGGGGTAATCTTTTTTTTTTGCCACAATTGACATCACCTATACCAATTTTCCTATAACCCACCCAAACCTAACAAACCTAAACCCAAATCATACCTAAAACCTACTAAATCATTTTCATACCTCATCCTATTCTTCCCTAGCTCATGGGAGAACTACATTGGCCTAAGGTCCCTTTTCACTGGGACTATGTAGGCAACACTCCGAGGGCATGGGGCCCTTGGAGGTTAGCTCGGCCACTCTCTACCCTAACCAATCCATCTTTCATCTTCCTCAAATACATTCTACCCCACCTAGTTTCTTCTTTATATCAACAATTGAAAATTAAACCACATACATAACATGTTGCTTCATATTTTAATCCTCATCACAACATACATTTATTATGCCTACCATTTCTCTATCATCATTATGCATAGATTATACCACATCTCACATATGACCCATATTATCATTCATTGCACAAAATAATAAATCACAACTTCACCTACTTTGAACACAACCATGCCTAAAACCTGACACAACCATACCTAAACTAGACCTGACTCGATCCATGCCTAAAACCTGACTTGATCCATGCCTAAAACTTGACTCAACCATGCCTAAGACCTGACTCAATCCATGCCTAAAACCTAACTCGATCCATGCCTAAACTAGACCTGACTCGATCCATGCCTAAACCAACCTGACTCCATCATGCCTAACTCACCTAATTTTCATCCATATCAAAACAACAAATCAAAAATCTCATCAACGCACCAATAAATCAAAAGTCTCATCAAAACATCAACAAATCAAGAATCTCATGTATCTCATCATATAAATAAATGTGTATCTCAATACAACATACATGGATATCCCATCATGTCCATCATCTCAAAATCATCGGCACACAGGCCAATACTCAATACAAAATGTCATCGGCACATAGGCCGGTCTCATATCCAATAAAATAATGAACCAATACAAAAATCTCTTTAGGGCACAGGCTGGTATATGCTCACAATATACAAAAACTCTCATACATCCTTGCTATCTTTGGCACACAAGCCAATATGTGATCAAAAATACAACTATCTCTCGGCACGCAGGCTGATATATATCACAAAAATGACTATCATACATCAAATATCAAAATCCCCATATCAAGCATCTCGATAAGATATCCTCCATCTCTGTATCACCTATACCCTCTGCCTCCTTGGCCCCTATCTAGTGACCTGCTAGCATCTCCCCACCCATTATAGGTGGTGGCTAAGTCCCTGTTGGTGCCTCCCCTGGAGTTGGTCTCCATGCATTGGTAGCCTCTCCTTGATCTAGCCTCAGAGCTTGATGGCCCCCTGTGCTCTCCACACTATGAGTGTGGGATCTAGTCCTCTCACTCAATGCCTGTTGCTATGCCCAATACTCTCCATAGGATAGAAATTCTATCCCGACCACCATCAGCTGGTCCTGGTAGTATTGGCCTCACCTAGGACATATCGTAACCTTGATATAGGCATAGTCTGTGGTGGTCCCATAGGTATCATCCCTGTACTGTCTTGTGGGACCCTATCTCACTCTTGCTGTGAATTGGGACCGAGTCCGGTGCTTGTGGTGGTGCCCCTTGTCCCCTGTGCCTGTATCTGGGCCTATAAGGCCCCAATTTGTGCCTAGGCTATGGCCAATTGGCCTGTAAACTTCCTGTAAGGCTGCCACCGACCATCATACCCATACCCATATTAATCACACAACTTGTGGCACTTTTGGCCCCTTATCCCCAAAACCTGATCGGTGCAGTTCCTTTCACCAACCTCGGTCACCCCTTAACCGGCATTGGTCACCTGTTTCATGACCGATACCAGTTACACACTACCAATGCCGGCCACACTTGACCAACGCCGGTCACTATCATGGAAAAAACCCGTGATCCCCAAACCCACATTTTTCTCAAAAACTTCCCCCTTGCCCCTTTTACCCACCTAAAATTACCTAAAACTCCCTTGCACCTCATCCCATCCCCTCCTCTCCCATTTATTGCCCTCCCCATTCCTATTTTACCCACTTTTCCCCCATTCCCAAATTTAATTTTTTCCCCACCCAAAACAACAACTACAACAACACTCTACCAATCATCTAATCTATCTAACCAAATACAACTAAAGTTGGATGCTTACCTCATCATGCTACCGTCATCTCGGTGGCATGTCTGGCCACTACACTGGTGGCCCACCCGATCCCTCTCCAGCCTCTGCCATCACTAAATCTCCCCTGTGTCTCTAACCAATTGAATCACACACACCGATCCTGTGGACCTACCTCTCACCAACCAATCAATCGCCCTTCGACTACCAATTCAATGCTCCATTTTTCGGACACTCTATTCTCTTTTATCTCTTTTTATTTTCTCAATTAACTAAATGACAAATGAATAACACAAAACACGTATTTTTTATTTTTATAACAAACCCAACCTAACCAACGCTGGTTCACCTTCACCGACATTGGTCTCATGCCCTACCTTACCATGGATGGTTTCCCTATACCGGCATCGGTTACCCTTGACCGACATCGGTCACCCTATCTTGTACAAAACCCAACATTTTACCCTATTACCCTGCCTATCCCTCCTTTACCCTGACCATTTACCCTTTACCCTTTACCCTGATCATTTACCCCACCTCACCTTTACCCAACCCATTTACCTCACATTTCCTGACCTCATCATTTACTACCTACCTTTTTCCTCCTTTGGGGACTCCTTATTCTACCCCTCCCTCGGCCTTACTTGGGTAGTGACCTAGATTTTGCCCTGGACCATCACTAGTGACCTTTGACCTCATGTGTTTGCTATACCTTGCATCACTATTACTTATGTTGTTAAACTAATGACCTTACCTAGCCTATTTCGTGACCATTTATCCTAACCCTACCTTTGGTGTACCAGTACATACCTAAACATTCCAACACCTAACCTACATTGTGTTTCCGACCATATCCTATACCTTAGATACCGGAATCACTTCAACCTTGTTTGGATAAACCTATTGACCTTAGACGATGTAGAGTTTGACTGCTCTTCAACCCAGTAGTGTTGTAGTTTATACATGTGCATGTGTTTGACTATTACTACCTTTGACCCTGACCCATAACCTAGATTACCCGAGTATACCTTTAACCCTTTTTCCCCGTTCCCCACCTTCCCCTTTCTCCCATTTACCTTTTATCAAACCACTCACCGATTCTACCTTCTTCCTCGTCAGTTCCTAGTTTGAGGGGGATCACCTTCACCCACACATGGGGCACCAAATCTTATTTTTGTTAGCGTCACTTACCAATACAAGCTATGCAACAAAAAGGGGAAAAATGTAGACAATAAAATTAGGTCACACTCCCCTTTGGTCCCTCGACAAATAAACACCTTCATCACATTAACCTAGCCATGGCCCCCTTCACTCCACTAATATTAATTTAATCAAATTAATTCATTATCCTCACCATATTTATTATTTAAATATCTTAATTATGGATAATATCCACACATGCACCTCACCTAGACACCTCATCAAGCCAACTCACCCTAAGACCTATTCTTAGTAAGTTGCCATAACTAACTAAGACTTACCCAAACCCTAAAAATCAATGCCTACATTCCCTCTAACCACATTCCCACATGCTTACAAGAAGCTTCTAGTCTAATCCATGGGTGAATGACACGAGATCCTAGAAAATCAAGGGGATCTCGCCTAGTTTAGTAAACCTAGGAAATCCCACCTTGACCGACGCCGGTTACCCCTAACCGTCGCCGGTTAAGTTGGAACCACCATTGGTCACCTTTTAATCCCCAAAACAACCTTATTTTGGAGGTTGGAAAACATTGGCACATTCCAGAGAGACATCACATCTTCCAAGAATGAATTTCAGTGAGAACACACATGCAAGGAAGGAGATCAAGCATTTTCTCTTGCCCACCATCTAACACTCACCCTAGCAAGGATTTGATCCAACCAAGAAAAAAGGAATGCACATGCAGCCCATGCAGAAGATTTCCTATGATTGGTGATTATCTACAACCTTCAATCTCTTACCAACATCTTCATCCCTCACTCACAAGTGCCCAAGACCAGAATCCAAGTAAGTGGAATGTTGTATTCCTTTGGTTCATTTCATTTCATCATTATATTGTCACCCTTTTGTTCTCTTGGCCACCCACAGACCTCTGTTAATACTCACCCCTCCATATACCCATTAAAACCTTGTCAAATCCCACCCAAACCACCTAATACCTCATTCTGACCAACCAAAGTCCTTTGTGCAATCACAAAGGAGACCCAAAAATCATTTTGTAGCATTCCCAGTTTTCCCAAGAATCGGCGGCACGATTACATCCAACTACCATCATCACCCTTAATGGCATCATTCTTTGTATGTGCTCATACAACCTAGAATACAGGGACCTATCCATCTAATTCCACATCACCCTTGTTCACGGTGATCGCCTAAGACCTCTCGTCGGACTGCAGGACCCGTAACTAGTTACTTGACCTTGGATCTTATTTTAACTTAGCCTATTAGATTAGATCTTTCTTCTTGTATTTTGGATAAAGTACCTAAATCATTTCAACTACGATAGGATTTTTTTATTACCCACATTAAATTGTTTTAAAAATTGGACTAACTGCCATCTAGGAAGTATCACACTTCCCGGATCTAGCACACGCTAGGTAGTTCATTGCACATATTGTTTAACTCTTTTTGGTGGTCTTTCTTTCCATTACAGGTAGTTCCTCCTAGCCAAAAGGAAGCTCTCATAATCAGCTGTGGATTCAAAAGTCATACACGCACAACAACCCATCAACCAACATTTGAACAGGTATTCCTCCTACGCCCATTACCCTATCTGTTTCATCAATATTTCAAAGAAACATCTAAGAATCGTGGAAAAGCAGTCATAAAGTACTATTTGGAGCTCGAAACACTATAATGTTGTTTGAAATTTGAAAAACATGGAAGGAAGATCATTTAGAGCCACAAACATTATAGGAAGGTCGTCTGAGTATGTAATGGGTCCTTTGGGTATTCAATTCATATTTTCCATAATTTTATGAGTCGATTGGGTGGCTTGTATGCCAATATAAAGAAAACATGATTGTCTTAGGGAGTCAACTTGGTAGATTAGCTCGTAGTTAATTTTTCTAATTAGATCAGAGTGTGGATGTGAGCTTAAGGATCGAAATAGTGTATGTTTGATAATGAAATCAATTATATGATGTATTGCTTATATCGGTGACAATTGGTATGTGTGTGTTATTCGTCTAATTATATTAACAAATCTTGTTCATTTGTTGTTTTTGTTGGATTCAAATTGGGTGTTATTACATGTTTGTATTTTTTTGCTATGATTTTGAGGGTTGATGGTCTAAGGTGATTCTTCATTAAGCACCCTAACCCCATTTGTGTCATGATATAAACTCAATTCTAATTAGAAATAAAATGAATCTTCTCAAAACATGAATTATGTGCCTTACATTTGTTATTAACAATAAAAATGAAAAATATGGGTGGTTCACAAAATGAGTACAAATACCACCATTTGGATAGAGAAGGATGCACATTGAAAATCAATTTAAGAAAAAGGTTTTATTGGAGAAATGTAGTGATTTAGATAAATCCTTCATAAAGTTTAACTTTGTTTATTTATGTTTCTTAAGGTGTTTTCTTAGATTATCTTATTATGCCTTTGTTGGGTGTTGGGGCATGAAATTGAATAAGTCCTAAGGAATAAGTCGGGCGCACGCGAGATGTAGTAAAAAGGAAGGCACTTAGGAAAAAGTGCACAAGGGAAAGGCACGTGGTAGAAGAGTTTGGTGCACGAGGGAGAAGGAAGGTTTAGGGACTTAGCCATATTTTGAAGGAGTTGTCACAGGAGAAACACATGAAAATCCTGAGTAGGCATGATGAATGGATAAGGTGCCATCTGGAGCCTTGGAGGTCAAGAAAATAATATTCCACATAAGGGATATTCTCGGGATGATCATTATAGGTATAGAGGCATTTGTAAGATGGCATAGGCATTTGACCATGGAGGAACACACTTTCACTTCGCATGCTATTTTTTCATGAAGGAAACCAAGGTGGTGCATCTAGATCCTATTTAAAGGAGTGCTTAGGTTTGAAATAGAAGAGGAGGAGAGTAATAACAAAGTGCTGAGGAAATGAAGGGTTAAAGAGGGTTTTAAGTAGTAACAAGGTGCTGCAGAAATACTTGCAAGGATGCTATTGAGCATATATGCATGGGTTTGGGTATGAACAAGGGTTGTAATGGGTAAAATAGCTAAGAAATCTCTCTATAGAGTATTTTTGGAGGGTTTAAGATAATATTCCTTGATGTATTCGGTCTATATGACCCTTATGATGTAATGAGGCCACTGTAAATGTTTGTAAATCAATATATGTGTGTGATTCTAGTTATTCATGTTCTTAAGTGTAAACCCTTGTGTTCTTCATATTATTCTAGGTCAGATCTAGTTTCATTATGCTTATTTACAATGTTCATTTCCATTTATGATGCATTGTGCATGGATTTGTTGTTTGTATCTTCTGTTTTTGAGTGAATGTTTATGTTTCCATTCTTGTAACTCATTCTCCATCAATGGTAGACCATTCTTGTGAAGCTCACATAAAGGAGGGGCTCGGAACCCACGTGTGCCTTTGGTGAGTGCTCAACACATGATGGGTGATAGATCAACGTGCTTGGGGTAGAAAGAAGGTATATGAAGAAATGGCTATATTGGGACAATCATTAACTAGGTCAAGTCCTATCCTAAAAAAACTACACACAAAAAATAACTAAACACTTCATACTAGGATGGCACATTAGTAAATATGTAGTAAAAAAATAATGCACTTTAGACATTATTTAGTCTCGGTCTTATTCTACTATTTAGAAGGTTTTTTGAGTGAAGAAAGTACTAAAAATCCCCTTCTTTTGGCCATCTTCTCTTATTTTATTTCATCATTCCCGACCTTTTACATCCACATGCCCAATTTGTTTCAGTCATCTTTCACTATTTTAGCCTCATTTGGGGAACCCAAGCTAGTACTAGAGTACCCATGGGTGTCCTGGTCCAACTAGGGGTGCCTCGATCCTTTTTGAACTTTCCCACCACTTTTTGAGCACTTTCTAGCCATTTAATCTTCTTATATTTTTAGTGGTCGACCATTTCAGGGTTAATTATGGAATTAGATCAAGAGAACCCTATAAATATAAACTTATGAGACCATAATGAGGGACCAAACACTAGTCATTACTATCATCCACCTAGATTTTCATCCATTTGGAGATCACTTGCATCCATTAGCTCTATCACAAGGATAATGTTGGTTCATTTACATCACACAAGTATAGGGGGAAGGATTCTATTCTATTCCATGCACACATTTTATTACATTTTATCCATCTAGTCATTTCTCACTACTTCACAAAGTTTGACTGACACAAGAGAACCTAGGGCACATTATGCACACACACACACACACACACGAACTACATTTGGGTATGAAATATAGTGCAACGCTTAGTTAGTAGGTCCATTATTGTGGAAGTTGAGGATCAGTCCAACCCATTCATTCGCATTCTCTTTTTTAGGGTTTTGATATTCATTTTTGGTCTCTTGCAGGTATTTCTTTCATCTTGGATTACCAGTGACACTTGACACAGTACAAAAAATATGATGTGATACACAATGAGGGTTTCAGACCACCAATTTGAACTGTGAAACTCATTTTTGAACCTGTTGCATAGACTAGGGCACCCATTCTTCAGAATAGAGGACCCACAGGTTCCATAGTCCCTCTCCAAGTAATTCCATCCAACTAGATAGCTTAGATCCACCCTTTCAGGACCATTGCACGAGACATTCTTGTGTCCTGTTCCTCCAATCATTTCTGTGACATAGTCCAATGAGCTCCTCTAATCAATTGAGTTCATTCTAACTCTCTTAGTACTCTAGGGTTTTAACATTTCCACTTTCATAGTTTCTTGGGTCATTTTCCATAGTCATTTATTACATTTATTTATATTTACATGTCATTCTAGATTAGATTAACTACCCCATATTCCCCATTTTAGTTAATCATTTTGGTGAACCCGAACGCTTTCATGTTTAGGATTCTCATTTTTCATCTATCATGGCTCTCAAAATTTATCAAGTCCCTTTGTATGATTTACTTACAAGATATCCCCATAGTCATGCTATCTTGCAAAAAAATAGTTAAACACCATGTATCTAGATGAAAATACGTTGCCACATAAAATAAGTCCTATATATGATCGTTTATCTACCAACCCTAGTGATCCTTCATCTAATAAACCCCTGTTGGAATCAATCCATTTTCTACATGCTTTATTTCAAGATAAATTGAAGGACATGGAATCCATGATTATATCTCTCAAACAGCTTAAGGATGTTTCCCAATCATATGTTTGTGCTATTTCTACATCTTATATGTAATTTATGTCCAAGGACATGTCATCTAGTTGAACCTCAAGACATGCCATTTCCTGAGCCTCTCATATTTGAGCATAATACTATGTAACATGACATTATTATTAAGCTCCTTCATCATCAGTTGATCACTCTACTACCTACTCATTACTATTCTCCTTATTGGTTAGCAAAATATCAAGGTCATCCATATTACAATTATCATCAAATCAATGGACATAATGAAAATGATTGCCACACTTTTCCACGAATAATCAAACATCTTAAGCATCAAGGATTTATTTCATTTACAGCCCCATCTACCAATGCTACACCCACATGGGCTCCTAAAGTTTCTCCTTCTTTGGTTAGTCAAGAGCCACCTAAGAAACCACCTATGGCATCACCAAGTCAACATAATCAACCACCTATCAAAATTAGTTCACCACCTCCTCCTACTAAGTCATCTATTGTATTACCAAGTCAACCTAAGAAACCTCCTTTAAAACTTAGTGCAACTTGGCCTCCTATCAAGTATAAGCTCCAACCAATCACTTTCGTCAAAGCATCTAATCCTCCTACTAGTGGTCATGACACATTGCAAATTCCACCACAATCGAATGGTCCTACTGTTACTTTTGCTAACCATGCTTCCCAGTGTTAAACACAAACTTGGTCTTTGGTAGATGATGATATTCTCATTGAATTTGCATGATCCTCTTACACACACTTGGGGGCATAGTATCTAACACATTCCCCCTATCATATTAACATTAGCGCATATATCATCTTTACAATATCATACATCAATCTCCTAACATACACATATTCATTCATACTTTAGTTTACACTTGAATGTTGAGAGATTCCTACACATGAACCCCACACACTGCACTATAGACACCACACATTACATTTCATATGTCTTGTGTCATATAATACTACATTTAGTCTACATATGTGCATCTATACACTATACATATTTTAAATATCATATATGCATCTAGTATTACATGCCATTCATACTACATCATGCATCTTACACTTGTCACATATATACATTGTACATTACATCTTACATTGCATATTTATACTCCTCACATGGTCATCTTTCATCTTTACCTATATCACGTTGTCTTCTACGCCTTGCACTCACTACCCTATGATGCACTTTAGTTCCTTGGTCCATACTCGACTACCGAGGTTTAGAAAAAATGGACCTTACATTCATCACACATTTATCATTCAACCTTTCATCATGTGACATTTATAGGATAGTGACACATGTTATAGGCTAAATCATCACTTACTCTATCATCTTGTAGTGGTATACACTTTAGGCTACATCACCACTCCCTACTATTCATCTTGTAGTGACACATGCTATAGGCTACATCGTCACTTCCTCTATCATCTTGTAGTGATACACACTTTAGGGATAAATCATCACTCATACATTCATCATGTAATGATATAAGGTTCATACACATATATTTTATATGTCACATATCATCATCACTACACATACATACTCATCACAACATGCTAGACACAACACACACTATTCGACCATTTCTTGATGATGCACTCTCATTTATGGTTCATTCTTGACTGCTGAGGGGGAAAACCAAATGAAACTCACTGCATACATTTCCATTCACCAAGGGGGCATGTAGATCCTATCACTCCATTTTTCATTCCATTCCATCCATCCAAAACATACTGCATATTATGGTTGATTTTACTCTTGCTTACTTTTTCTTGTTCATGATTGCTTAAATTACACATGCTAGTTAGCTTACTTGTATGTCATTTATCTCTATCATCCACCCATGTAGATTCATGTATTTTTTCTAGTTTTGATCACAGATATAGGTATCTTACATACAACATGGATGATCTCCTTCTACCCTTCCTACACTAATCACTTTGGGCATCCACATTCATCTCTCACAGGTGTTATTGTTTCATTTTGTACTTAGCACTTTCCATTACTTGGTTATACATGCTTTTGACATACTAGTTATATTTCTAACATGCTAACATGTGCTTCATGTGTAACATTTGTTATGCAAGGATATTTTCTTCCATACTTGTTTATTATATTGCTTGTCTATTATTTTTCTTATTTGTGGTCCTTGCCCTATGTTTGGTGTGCACACTTGTTTGTTTGTATACGACCATGAAGGCCTTGTGTGTCTTGTGACATCATGAGTGATGTCCCATGTTTACAACCCACTTTGTGCAGATTGCTTTCCTTCTTGCATGTTTACATTACTTTTTTGGTAGCTTACCCATTGTTTACATAACTTATAGACTATTTTCTATATGCATGCTTGTTCATAGTAACACTTGTCTTTGGATAGCCTTCGTATTTGTGTGCCCCTTGGTTTCTACCAAACACATTCCCTTCCCCATGTAGGGCATAGTTTCAAAGTATGTGTAGTTGGTCCTCTTTTAGGGCTGCATTCTCCTATCATTGACATCGCATGCACCCCCAAAGAGGGGGCATCATTTGGGGTTTACATACTACACAACACATTTACATCGGTTCAGTTCAGTGCACTTTCCACCCTTGGCATTGTGGGTTATATACAACGAGTGGGTTTAGAACAGTCTACGAACCCCATACATAATGAATTTTATAGGACATGGTGTCCTTAACATTCTAGGAAGTAGTTATAGGATCAAAGGTTACAGTGGGTGTGCCTTCCTACACTACTTCATCCAGTGGCGTCATATCACCCAAAAAACCAAGGTGTATAGAGCTCTCTTCACACACATTCAGGGAAGTAGTTAAAGGTTAGAGGATATAACAAAATTCCTCCCTATACTTCTTTGGCCTATGGTGCTAGATCGCCCAAAAAACCCCGACAATACAAGATATCCATATATACTCTCTTTATCAACATGGATCAGATGCACATGTTCCATTTACATTTTTCATTCACGTAATTTATATTTACATACTTTTACTTGCATATTTTAAATACATACATACATATTTGACTACTTGATTGTTTTCTCCTTCCAGGTCCAAATCGAATGAGAAACAAGCAATCAAATGGGGCAATGAAAATGGTGCAACAACAACATTTCATGGTAGCACACACCATAATAACCATGCAGGTACATAAACACATCAGTAGCTACACAATAATTTACACCCTAAGTTAACTCTCATCACTTTTTTTTTGCACTTTTTCATATTTAGTTTCCACACTTTATCATCTTTTTTTCATTCCACACTTTGTCTAGTCCTTTGGTGCATTTTCTACTACAATATTCATGGACATCAGGTATGCATCTCTATCTACTTTATGTTATCGATATTTCCACTCACCAACATAAAGTGGGGGTAAATGTAGTCACAAAATAATTCACTTTAGACACTATTTAGTCCTAGTCTCATACTACTATTTAGAAGGTTTTTGAGTGAAGAAAGTACTAATTAACCCCCATCTTTTGGCCATCTTCTCTTATTTAATTCTTCATTCCTAACCTTTTACACCCACATGCCTAGTATATTTTAGTCATCTTTCATTATTTTAGCCTCAACTCGGGACACCTAGCTAGTACTGGGGTGCCCATGGGTGCCCTAGTCCCACCAGGGGCGCCCGATCCTTCTTGAATTTTCTCGCCACTTTTTGGGCACTTTCTATCCATTTCATCTTCTTATATTTTTAGTGGTAATCCATTTTAGGGTTGATTACGAAATTAGATCAAGATAACCCTATAAATATAAAGTTATGAGACCATAATGAAGGACCACACACTAGTCATTACTATCATCCACCTAGATTTGCATCCATTTGGAGATAACTTACATCCATTAGCTCCATCACAAGGACACAACTAGTTCATATACATCACACAAGAATAGGTGGAGGGATTCTATTATATTCCATGCACACATTATATTACATTTTCTACATTTAGTTATTGATTGCTACTTCACAAAGTATGATTGACACAAGTGCACCTAGGGAACATTATGCACACACAAACACACACCAAAACTACATTTGGGTCTGAAATGTAGTGCAATGGTTAGTTACTAAGACTAATTTTGTGGTGGTTAAGGTCAGTTTAACCCATTCATTTACATTTTTTTTTAGGGTTTTGATACTCATTTTTGGTCTCTTACGGGTCTTTCTTTCATCTTGGATTATCAAAGAACACTTGGTGTAGTACAATAAATCGATGTGATACACAACGAAGGTTTTTACCACCAACTAAACCTATGAAAATCAGTTCTAAACCTATTGTATAGACTAGTGCACCCATTTTGTAGACTAGAGTTCCCGTCACGGGCCCTAGTTCCTCTCCAAGTGCTTGATCCAGCTAGATTTATCAGATCCACCCTTTCCAGGACCACTACACAGTCGTTTACGGTTCCTGTTCATCTAATAATTTCTGCAACACATTCTAACGAACTCCTCTAATCAGTGGGTTTATTCTAACTCTCTTAGTACTCTAGGGTTTTAGCATTTCCATTTCCATAGTTGCTTGGGTCATTTTCCATAGTCATTTATTACATTTATTTACTGTATTTACATGTTGTTCTAGATTATATTAACTACACATATTCCCTAATTTTAGTTAATCATAATCCAAAGCCTAAAATTTTCTTTTGAGTGACATGGATAACATTAAGAAGTTCATTGTATGAGATAATTACACAAATCCCATAAAAAAAAGGTTAGTAAAGCATAACATAACCATAAAGTGTACATCAACCTATGCATAATGAAACAAACCTTGTATCCAATTTTAGAATCACAATATTCTATTTATATAAGAACACATCCTACCTTCAAGATCATAGTGCAACATGTCCCATATGGGGTACACTTTTAACATGATATATATTACAATAAACTTCCATGCCTTTATATTGCTTCAAACCTGAAATCAAAAAACACAAATATTATCCTTGTTATTTTAGCAAAACATGAAGTAGTCCAAATGAAGATCATGAGGTATATATTTATAGTTTTCCATGTACCCTTGACCTTTCTAGCTGGAAAATATTCGCTACAACTATCAAGACTTCTAGATCCTTATGGAAAATATTTTATTGGCATTGAGTTGCTATGTTCTTGAGTTCTAGAAGCCTCCCCCATGTGCATGTCTCTTTGCATTTTCCAATCATTCACATTCCCTCTTCCATATGGAAAAATGTATTTCCTTTTGCACAACACATGTCCTTTTATTGTTATTAATTTCACAAATTCTATGCATTGTTTCATGTGTCTTAACCACGTGAGGACCACAAAATATAAATTTTATATTTTCCTTTTAAGGGTCAATATTTCCCCATAACAAATATCTTCTCTATTCTCGAGACAAGTTTGATATGTTTATATTTTTGATTTGGATCCACTTACAAACAAAAACTTCTTATATTTTGAACAAATCGGAAGAGAGATATTTTTACACCTTTTAGCTCCTGCAAAGGAGGAGATAATATTTATTTGCTTCCTATATATCTCTCAATATTTGTAATCTCTCAAATGATACATATAAAATCTCCCACAATATCTCAAACAATACCTATAGAATCTCAAATAATCTCTCTACAAATATCCTAATTTGATGTACTAATTACACATTGATGTATTATTCTCACACACACTTATAACTATATTACTCACATGAATGTTATAAATCATATGCTAATGTGAATAATAAATTAGAATATTCTGAACATTCCACCTTTAGTATGAACATGATTGAAACAAATCACACTCAAGAATTGTGAAAGCATGCCACCACAGAGCTTGCACATGAACTTGACTCACACTTTCTGCATCAAATATTACAAATTCAAACATGTTGTTCTAGACTACAAATGGATTTCAATGATGGAAACAACAACCATCTAAGTTTGAACATGAACACACATATTTTCTTATCGTCCACATCTACACTTATGGTTTTAACTAGAATTAACTAACAATCCTTGTAAAGTATCATGATTACTACAACATTATGATCTCAATCTTGACTATATTTTTCATCTAAGTATTTTTACAACTTTTTACACATACATAATAAACTAAAAATAGAAAAAGTTAGAATTGAGTGCTCATTTTACCTCCAGATTACCTAGTTCTCTAATAAACTTGGTTCACTTAACCTAATTTTTCATAAAGCCCAATTGCATGAGGGAAAAAATCCCACCAAAATATTAAACAATATGTTTTTAGGACATTAGGTTTTCCCCATAATACATCCTTTATAAACATTAATTGATATGGAGATGACACTAAACATATAGCGAACAACACCATCAAAAGACACCAACAAATACTAGCTAACAAATCATAATAATTAAATACTAGAAAAAAATGTGACATTTAAAAAATAATAAACTAGCCTATAACTTTAAATTGATAAATAGATAAAATGTGATACATTATAAACTTTAGGGTGGCTTTGAGTACAAGTGGTGTGCCTTCATTGATCTTAAACTAGACCCTCCCGCCTAAAACCACTATGAAGCCATTGACAAACTCATAGTCAAAAGTATTGCAAACCCACCAAATAAGAAGATGCAAAACCAAACCCCTCCCACCTAAAACCACTATGAATCCATCGACAAACCAGAGTGAGTTGGAAAGATAAGAAGTGTGGTGCAAAAGAGTTAGTAGGATTTCAAAGTAGGTGATTTTTAATTAAATTATGTGATTTTTTTTGTTATATATTTATTTATGTATACCTCACTCCCCTCTTAATTAACATTTTCAAACATATCCATTTCCACAAGAACAAGATCCATATCAACGATGATAAGCATTTCTTGTAGTAGCAATGAGGAATCTGATTTCTTGCTATTTTTAAAATCATAGTGTAAAAATTGTGTCCGTAGTTTTGTTCTAAAATTCTCACCGATGTTTTCATTTAACTTCCTTGCTTCTACCACAACTACTCCTTTGTGTTTAAAAATAATTCCCATTTTGAACATAACTATATAAATTAAAAAATACAAATTTGACTCCTTAGGGTTGCACACTATAGTTTTTAAAGAGGTTTTGTTATTTGCACCATAAAAATAATATGAATTTCTAGTTCCGTACACATGCATCTATAGATGATAACATGAAGGGTTGTTCCACGAGATAAAATTCTTGTTCATAGAGACTCTCTCATTTCAATCCATTTTCATAATAAGGCTTACATCTAGGCTATAATAAAGTCATTTTTTTTTCTAATCAAACAAAGTGATAATACATGAGTAATCATTGAATTTTAAAGATATTATCCATTAAAAAAAGGAGCTGATATAAGATAATTGAGAGAGATATTGGCATGTACACATAAAATTCCAACAACAAAAACTATACATTGTAGAAACATGTATAATTATTAATTAGACCCAATCATTTGGAGAAAAATTTCATTACATAAGATTAGAAACTATAGGCCATAGAAACAATTAAAGGGATTAATATACTCCCAAAATTTTGGAAGAAAAAATTCATTGTATAAGGTGAAGTGAAAAAATAGAAACTATAGATTTTGTAAGTAAATTACATGCATCAATGTACACCAAAATGTTTGGAGAAACACTTCATTGTGTAAGATTAATTGAAATAATATGAACTATACATTGTAGAAGCAATTATAGACAATAATGTACAATGAAACCCAAAATCTGAATAAAAACATCATTATGAAAAATCTATTATACAAGGGCCCAACTTGGTGACATAGGTATCATGATTTCACATATCCCCAAAGAACTTCAACCTTAGAATGGGATTTCATGAAATAATATCTGCCCCATTTGATGGCCTCTATTGTATATCCCAATTGTCTTGTTATAGAAATTTGAGTGTCCTATTCCATAACACTCAATGATAGGATTGTGACAGTAAAATTGATACGTAGGAAAAATTTAACATGAGAATTGGAATCATAGTAACCATCCACAAGATCCACATGCATAAACAAAACATAAAAATAAATTTAACCCCATTTACTTTAAAATTTCTTGTAATTCAATGAAGCATACTCTTCCTACATTGCTACCAAACTCCATATGAACAATTACTATTGTAAAATTATTATCAAATGAAAACCAAAAACCAATGCTAGAAACTAAATATGCATTTACATTACATCAAGCAAAAAAATTGAATAACCCATTATGCTACATTCTACAATATTACCACTAATAACCACAAACGGGTATTTGGAAAACAAAACTTACACCCTTTAGCAATCCATTAGTGAATCCAGAGTGGTTACACCATGTAACAAAATAGTCTTATTGTCATGAAAAATGTTTAACATGTAAAATTAAAAATTTCAACCATGACAACTAAGCCCACCATTTGAAAATCTATCTCTCGATCATTGTGAATCCTTCCTACAACCATCATATCAACTCACACAAACCCTCCAAGCCTATGTCACCCTAATTATGGTTGAGATGAAAGTTATACCATGGTTTTCAAGTGTGTTTCATGTACATGGGAATGAATCTAGGTTTATTTTATGATAATACTAAGCTTCGAGATGGAATAGTGTTCTACAAATCAATAAATTGGTTATATTTATCCATAATGCAACATATAGAAATCCTCCGGAAGTTGGATGGAAAGACTTAAAAAATTTGGAAGTGGTGTAAGAAATGAATGAAGTTATCTAAGGAAGTTTAGGAAAAATATGTGGAGATAATTGATGTCAGGAACAAGTTAAGCAAAACCAAGTTATTTCAAACACATGAAATGAAGGCTCTAACGAATAAAGTCAACTTTTTTGGAAGATCCTAGGAGTTATTGGAGGATTTGGAAGCTCATAAAATACTTAATGGAAATATATTGGAATCCTCCACATGATGGAAACATCAATTTTTGTCTAAGTCTTCAAGATCTCTTGTGATAGCTCAAGTTACTATTGTTGTTCCTTCGTGCTAAAAGGGTGAATGGTGCCAAAACTCAAATTTTAGAATGAATCAAGTCTTAAAACTAGTGGGAATAAACACAATGGATTTTTATATTGAATATAATATTTCACCTCTTAACTCCAACTTTCATTCCTAGGGTAGAAAAAGGCAAGTTGCGTGTTCTAATCTCGTGTTTGGATGATGATGTCATCATCACCTAAAGGCTTGAGTGCACTTTTCAAGGATGTGTTCCCCCTTAAAATTTTACCTAAGGTGTAAAGGGACATGTGGGACACTAAAGTGCACTCCCCTATGGATGTTATGTTTTTTTCACTTAAAACTTGTGACTTGAGTGGTTAGGTGAGAACAATGTAAAAATAAACTACTTTCTCATGATGAAGACCCCTTGGTGAATTTTTAGCATGTTTTGTCCCCTTTTATTTTACCCAAAATGAAAAGGGAGATGAGGGACACAAATTTTTTCCCCATCCCCTTCCATTTTCAATCCTTCATCACTTAAAATCACCAATTTCAAGTGTTTCAAATATTAGAAGGTGCATGTAGTGTTTCAAGTTCTATGGCCCCTTCCCCATGTTCCCAGGACCCCATGGCACATTATTTAGCATGTTTTTTCCCCTTGGATTGTCCCCAATGTGAAAATTGGCATGGGTGACACAAAATTACACTCCCCCATTATGCTTTTCTCTCCTAACAACTTGCAGGTCATCACTTTTGCACCTAGGAAGTGTCAAACTTGAAAAATCACTTAACTCCTTGGCCCCTCCTCATGAGCTAATGATACATGGAAAATTTGGAGAATGGAGTGTCCCCTTTTTCCCTTTTACCCCTATTTTTAGGGTGCAACTCCACATCAACCCTCATTCAACTCCGGTTAAGCTGTTTGAGTCAAACTTGAGTTAAGGTGTGCAAGTGAGAAAAAAGCTTCATATTCAAACACTTAGCCATTTTTATGTTTTAAATCTTAATTTTCCTCCAAAATATCACTCTCCTTGTTGTTATGCTATTGAAAATATGTCAAAGGCCTCATATGTTAAAAATGGAAAGTTTCTCATATCTCCCAAACCCCTTATCTAATCCCCATGATATTTTAACAATAACCCCTTCTAAGAAACGTCTTTCAAATGATCCCAACATTGCATCCAATGGTGGTATACCTTATTTTTATAGGACGGAAATTTTTTCCCAAAATAAAAACTCATTTTATAATTCTACAAAGTTCTGGAAATTGAAATCCTCCAAAAATTTGAGCAAAGCATCCTTGTGAAATAACAATTTTTTTGAGATAAATCTCATTCCATTCCAACATTTGGAAGACAAAAATTTAAAAATAGTAATCCTTCTTAAGCCTTACTATCTATAAATAGTAAGTGTTACAAACAATTCATTCTCAGAGTTGACATTGCCCTTGCACATCAAGGAAACTTAAAAGTGCCAAATTAAGCAACTAGTAACTAAAATGGAATTCTCAAAATAAGTCTTACTAAAAATAGTAAGTGTCAGGATATTGGTCAAGAAACAAGGATGTTGAGCCTCTCATGTTGAAGAAATAACACCTAGATATGTTTGAAATAATGCAGAACATCATAGTGACTTGACATATTCATGATTTCACATTATGCACTTTTAGTTGAATGAAGGAACAATTCTTCTATTTGGAGGAGAAGACATTTTCCAATGAGTAACATATGAGAAAGAAGGTGTTTAAGAATCATGGGGTTAATTCCATTAAAAAAGGAAAAATTTATGTCATAGAGGTGAATTTTGAAGCCAAGAAGAGCAAGGTGATGATCTCCATGTTCTAACTCCAACCTTGTGTTCAAAAAGGATCATCATATTTCCATATTAGTGCAAGTCTCACAACAGTGTTTCTAAACACTCATTCAATGCCTTAGAGTGTTTCTACATCTCATAGGAGGGGGAATTTAAATCATAGTGTTCCAACTCAATAGGAGGTAAAAGGTAGGAAACTTCATTCATGGAGCATTCACTCAAGATCCATTGGAAGCAGGTTCTTCGTCAACAAGGAGCTTTCCCATCTCCGTATTTCACTTATCTCTATTATTATCTCTCCTCCCTCCCACTCTATCTCTCTCTCTAACATTCTATTTATTCATTAGGAATTTAATTTTTCACTCTTTCATCTTATTCACTTAAGTGACTTAATGTTGCATTGTAAAATTCCCTTTTCAAAAATAAGAAAAGGACTTAGTTTCATTCCTAGGGAATTTGAAAAGTCACATGGTGGTGAGATGAAAATTCACATGGGGGAGAGGAAGAGACAATTTGTAAGCTATAAATTGGGATGGCTTCTCCATTCCAAGGGGTTAGCAATTGTTGATTATTGTTAGTTGTTGGGATTTGTATCACTACTACTATGCAAGCAATAAATCTACATTTCTTATATCTCCTTGTCTATGTTCTTTTACTCTCTCTCTACTCTCCAACTTTGAAATCATTGTAATCTTGTACAACCAAGAAGGAAATTTGTGTATTTGATTAATGAACTCATAATTTTTTTCTATGGTTTATGTGGACCTACTCCAGTTATTATTGATGAGAAATGTTAGTTCCTACTCATAACATTAATCCTCTCCCCTTATTTCTCCTACTCACCTTTACCTCTTTCCAAACTAATTCCTCCCTTGTTCACTATAAAATAACTTTTCCACAAGTTTAGTGGAGTATTCTGTTTAATATCATTTTTAACTACCACCCCAAAATTTTAGTTAGTGTAAATTCAATAATGGGAGCCTCCCCATACCCAAGAAGGGGGGTATTATCCCAGATGACCGTTAGTGAAAAACAATATATGCACCGCAAAAAATTATTTCACCAATAAGCTTAAAGCAATCCTACCAAATATCTTAGCTTCCATAAACATAAGGCACTTTCTCATAGCCTCACCATCACTTAAACCCCATAGAAGTATGTGATTAAACTAAAATATGATATTCTAGCCTAATCTAATGTAAGTTTGTAGTAAACAAATAAGAAATGAAATCTTGAAATACACCCAAACAAACTAAGAAATAAAAATATGAAACCCTAATGTGCAAAGAGGGTTGGAAGAGCCTTAGCTGATTCAAAGATGCCACAAGACTGTGTCACAGTGAAGACCAACTAAACAAGAATGGGATACCATCACATGGAGCCCAAGAAAATGCATATCTAAGTGATTTGGCTAGACAGGGTGTGTCGGAAAAGGAATAGGGGTGCCTAGGGTTCCTTGGTCTGTAATCTAAATGCCCTAGTCTATGTAGGAATTTCGGAAGCCAATTTCACTGATTCTCCAGGATGATGCAAAGCCTACATTGCTTGTCACATGTATGTCACACTTAGATAATTGATGTTGTTGTAAACCTATAATAAAGGGATCACCTGTAAAACGCCAGATAAAACATCAAAACCCTAAAAAATAAAGATGCATATGAAGGGGTAAAACTATTCTCAGCTACCAAACTAATGGAATTATCACTTAGCATTGCACCACATCTCGGAACCAATGTAGTTCTAGGTGTGTGTGTGGAATTATGCCCTAGGTTTCTCTTCTACTAGTTGCACTTTGTGAGTAACGAGAAAGTAACTATATGTAAAATGTAAAAAATGTGTGCATGGAAACAATAGACTCACCTCTTATGAAGTGCGATGCAAATGAACCAACCTTGTGTCCCTTGTCATGGAGCTAGGTGGATACAAATAGAGCTATAGATTCCTTTGATGGATGGAACCTTAGGTGGAGATAGTAGATGTTTCATGTTTCGTCTCTTATTATGATCACATAAATTTATATTTATATGATTCTTTCACTTGAATTTTGTAATTAACCCAAAAAGGGTGACTACCAAAAAGATAAGATGTTCAAACAGCTAGAAAGGACCCAAAAAGTGAGAGTAAAGTGTAAAGAGGACATGGGAACCTAAAGGGGATGAGGGCACCTGACGCTAGCATCCTGGTTGGGAGCTCTAATCCAAAAAAAGGCAAAGTTGAAGTATGAAAAGATAGACTAGGTCAATAAAGGTGCAAGACCAAAAGTAGCAATAGAAAGAAAAAAAGTGGTCAAATACATGGATTAATCAAGTATTTTTCTTTCTTAGGAACCATGCAAATAGTAGTATGTGATTGAGACTAAATAATGACTTAAAGTGCATGATTTTGTGTTTGCATTTCCCCCACTTTATGTTGCTGAGCATAATGATTGATAACATAAAGTAGATAGATATGTGTACCTGATATCCATGTAGATTGATGTAAAAAACATGTCGAGGGACTAGACGAAGAATAAAGTGATAAAAAGATGGAGTGTGGAGACTAAAGATGTAAAAAAAGTGTAAAAAGGTGATGAGAGTAAACCTAGGGTAGAAGCATGTGTGTAAATGCCGATGTGTGTGATGTACATGTATGTTAGTATCGATGTGTGTGATTTACCCAATGTTTGAGATGTTGACTTCTTTCTTCCCATACGAATATACCTGCAAAAGAGAAGATGATTAAGTAGTCAAATACACATGTATATGTGTAAAAGTGTGTAAAGACACATGTATATATGTAAAAATAATGTAATGAAAGTATGAAAATAAAAAAGGAACATGTGCACCTGATCTGTGATGAGAAAAAGGGTGTAGAAAGGATCATGTCGATGAAGTGTGAGTATTTTTGGGTGATCTCATGCCATTGGCCAAAGAAGTGTAGGGAGGAAAGTCGATTTATCCTCCAACCTGTAATTGCTTCCTGAAACTATAGAGATCTCTGTATTGTCTAGTTTTTGGGTGATCCGATGCTAATGTAATGAAATAAGTGTAGGGAGAACCTACTCAATGTTTTCCTCCAACCTTTAACTACTGCCTGTTGTATAAAACACCACTACAACTGGTGTGTACCCATGCATGTGTTGAGGAAAATATGCACTATAAAATACATTATGTATGGAGTTTTGTAGATGTGTTTAACCCACTCGATGTGTAACCCACTGTGTTATGGAAGAAAACTAAAAACTAAACTGTATTTACACTTTGTTGTATAGTGTGTGTAAAACTAAATGATGCCCCCTCTTTAGGGGCGCATCGATGTCATCCGTAGGATGATGCAGCCCCAAAAGTGGACCAACCGCTATAACTAAAATTGTGCCATGTAGGAGGAGGGTATGTGCTTGGTAGAAATTAAGGAACGTGCAAATAAAGTGTCTAGGAAAAAAATGTTTGTGCTAACAAACATGCATGTAGAAGACAAGTAAACTATGCAGACAATGTGTATGTAGATAATATAAAAACCAAGAAGGCAATATAGATTGTGAAGAGTGGGTTTCAAACATGGGACATCACTCATGATGTCACAATAAAATAAAGACCGATGAATCCAAATGCATACAAGATAAAGGGAAAATCCCGCAAACAAGAACAAGCAATAACAAACAATATAACAAACAAGTACAAAAGCAAATATCCATGCATAGAAAATTCTACACATGAAACCCCATTATCATGTTAGAAATATTAAATTCATGTCAAAGCATGTGTAAACCAATAAAGTAGTGTGTTATGAACAAAAATGAAACAATAACACTTGTAGTGTACGAATGTGGATGCCCCTAGGAACCATTTTGGGACTGGTGCTAAGCATCCTTGTTGCATGTAATGGACATTTAGAGTCGTGATCATAACTAGAAAGTAAGTGAACATGCATGTGTGTATGATAAATATAATGACATACAAGATATCTATCTAGCATGTGTAATAAAGTGAACATTTATAAACAAGTGTAAGTTTAATAAATATAACCAAGATATGTAGTATGTTATGGATGGATGGAATGGATTGCAAAGTGAATGATATGAGCCACATGCCCCTCAAGTAAATAGAGTTGTATGTAGTGAGGTTCATTTTTATGCCCCATTAGCGATCAAGACCGAACTATAAATAAGAGTGCGTTATTAGGAAATTATCGAATTATGTGTTGAATGTAACATGGTGTGATGAATGTGTAGTGATGAAATGTGATGGAGAGATAAGGTGTGAGAAGATGTGTGATGATGTAGACTAAAGTGTATATCACGTGATGATGTTAGAGGAAGTGATGATGTATCCTATAGCGTATATCAAAAAATGATGCATACAGTAAGTGATGATACAACCTATAATGTATATCACTAAATGATAAAAATGGAAGTGATGATGTATCCTATAGCTCATATTACTAACCTAAGATTATCGCATGAGGAAAAATATTGAATGGTTGAGTGTGGGAAAACGATGTGGTCCATTTGTGATGTATACCCTCAACAATCTAGTATGGACCGTGAGACTAGAGTGTGTCATCGATAGTGAGCGTAGCATGTATAAGTAGATGAGTAGGATGTAGAATATGTGTAGTAGATGTGGTGATGAGAAATCATCATGTGATGTGTAATGTGTAGTGTGTAATGTAGGATGTGTAGTATGTAATGCAAGATGTGTGGATGATATGATATGTGTAGATGCATAGTAAGACACAAGATGTAAGATGTAGGATGTATGATGTATGTATGTAAGATGTGTGAAGATGGAAATGTGTAGGTGTGTGAGGTTCATGTATATAGGATGCCCTCAACAGTCAAGTGTGAACCAAATCACAAGAGTGCGTCATTGGGTAATGTCAATGCCAACATGTGTGTATTAGAAGATGTATGTTGTTGATGGGGAAAATACTTATAATTTCCCCAAGTGTGTAATCATGAGTGAACTATCTAATAAAAGTAAAGGATGAAGGTCCTCTACTCGATGATTGTGGTGAAGAAAATTGTGATCATGCTCTAGGAGTAGTGGTATGTGAGAGAGACACTGTGCAGGTGAATGAATTCGATATGCATGTGATGAATGAGTATATGATGGGTGCATTGGTGAAAAAATGTGTAGTGGATGGAGATCTATGTGAAGAAAACGTGATGGTGATGGACACTGTGTAGAATAAAATGATGTGGTGATTTATGCTAGAGATGCAGTAACTATCCTAGGAATGGGCCTATACTAGTGCATTGGACTATCAACGTGATGAGGACATGTAAAACATGCGTGAGTAGGTGCACTAGGAGTAGAATATGTTTTAGGTTCTATGGGTTATGACATGCTAGATGAAGTAGATGATACATTAGCCATTGCAAGAGGAGGGTGTGACAATGGAGTAGAAGGAGGCACACCATCAATATAAATGACTTGATTATCATGAATGAACTTTAGACACAAATGACTCATGGATATTATAGAATTAAACCTAAAAATCCAATTGAGACCTACAAGCATGTCATAACCATCGACTAGTTGTCTGACAAGGAAAGTTACATGCATAGTGAGAGCACCAACCGTAACGTGGATTTTGACAATGCCATATGAATTGTTCATTAGATATGATATTTGTGATAGGGGATTGCCTAATAGTGATTAGAAGTGGAATATAAATTACGTTGATGGACTAAGAGGGATCAACCTTAGTATTATTGATGGACATCGAGCCAATAGAGGCAATAATATATAAGTGATTAGAAGTGAAATTGGCATGATGATCGTGGTCAGAGAAATAAATGATCAGTGGAGAAGTATTATTATGTGTTGGTGCAAATAAACAACACCCCCGGATGTTAATCGATCTCTAGTCCGACATTTTGGACATCCAAAGTGTGATTGCACAACATTGAATATTTTCCCCAAGTGTGGGACTTGTAAAAATGGAAAAAGAATCTCCAGGTTAGAGGTGGTTCCTCAACTCCTCTAATCAGGTGTATTACTTGCAAGTTGCAGAGGTTTTAAACTCAAAATCCTACTCTAAATTCCAAAGGGGACAGAGATAGAGAATGCAAAAACTGAAACTAATGCTAATAAGGTGATGCACCAAAGGAGTGGTGAGCATTTTTACTTTCGCAAATTGACATAGATCATAGAAATGCAACAAAACATCATGCAAAAAATGATAAAATGTAATGAAAGGTCAGAAATGAAGCAAACAACACAAACAAAGGATTAAAACTCATTCATAGAGCTTGCATTGTCATTTTCAATATCAAAAATACATGCATTACAACATCTGAGAGGTAGAAAACATGTTACAGTCTTGGAAGAGGTCTGATATTCCACAAAATCACTTTTCAAGGTGAAAAAGGAGCCTGCAATACATGAAAAATGTCCAACCCTCAAAAAATGAGCTCACGAGAGAGAGAAACGTAGGAAAATGTGAGAAAAATTTCAACCACCAACTAAATTCATAATAAATAGCATGGGTATCCTTACAGGTCCATTCCCTAACATTTTTCACCATGTTGGGAGAGAATGCGAGCCATTCTTCATTAAAAATGGTGGTTGAAATGTCATTTCTATTGATTATCATGTGCTAGAGGCATTTTTCTAATTTTCTCTCTCCAAACTCCATCAAAATACAAAATTGAGCCCGTAATCATGTAGATAATTTCACCATATTTTTGTTGATATAAAGAATGTGAAAACCGAGCTCTGGATCGAAGGTTATGGCCGTTTGAGAATTTAGGGCAAAACAGGCCAAAATAGATTGGCGAACCAAAAATTTGAAATTTTCCCACTTTTTGCATTTGGGAAAATTTTCCCAAAAACCTTTGTGCCTCGCCAACTGGGTGCCACATGGCATGATTCCATTGGCTGCTGGGCTCTTGATGCTCCATTTTCCATCATTTTGGCCATTGGAAAATTTTCCTAAAAATCTCCACCGGGATGATGACCTGAGGACACGTGACATGATATGATTCACCACGGGCATCCTCTCTTAAATTTTTCATGTTGACCATTTTTCTAACTTGGAAACATGGCGAAATCCCATTGGACCTGGATTTCTCTTTCATTTTCTCATGCGGGCATGTCTTGCATTTTTTGCTACCACATGGACACGTTGCATGATCCCATTGGCTCATGTTTTGGGGGTGAGCTTTTCCTTTGAAATTTTTCTTTGATTTTTCTTGGATAAAATCTCCCAATTTCTCCTACACCCCGCTACTTGAAGACACGTGGTAGGTTTCCATTCATTCATGGGCCATGGGGGTGAAAAATTCTCTTTGCGCTATCCTTTGGGAAAAATTCCCAATTTTTCTCTGACGGCCAAAGCTCCGACACCCCGGGGACATGTGGCCTATCCTCATTGGCTACGGGCCTTGGGGCAAAAAATTAACTTTCGCGCCTCGCCGATCACTTTTTCCAAATTTCCAATCTTTCCTCCGCCTCCACCACTCTCTTGGCCTAAGGACACATGGCATAACGTGATTGGGTGTGGGCCTGAGTGTCGAAAATTTTGCTTGTGTCAACCCTTAGGAAATTTTCCTAACTCCTCCCCGCCTGGACACGTGGAAGCATCCAATTCGTCGGCGGGCCTTTGGGAATTTTTTTTTGAAACCTTGTCAAACACTTGGTAAAAATTCCAAGTTTACCTCTACCCTCCGCCCTCCCGAGGACATGTGGCATCATATTATTGGCTCGGGCCTTTCAAGGAAAATTTCCCACAAAATTTATGTCGAGCCATAACTTCAAAAACACATGGATTTAGGAGGAAAACTTTACCTTTTTGGAAATTTGAAAAAGATTTATCCAATGGTGCCATTTCCATAAGGTCTTGAGTGCCTGAAAAGAAAAAAATTATGACTGAGGCACAAGAGAGGGAATAATGAAGGGAGTTAGCCACAAAATGTGCAAGGGGAACATTTTGGATAACAATTTTGGTGACTCAGAGGGGTCATCTGCCTGCTGGATGAGGTTACCAGTTGCCTGAAACAATCCATTGGGCATGGAGTCATTAAATTCTCTGCTTGGTACCCCAACTGATTAGAGCACTACAAGGAGGAAGATGGAAGGTAGAACACCATCTGATGGAGCAAGGCCTACAAAACACATTTCCTGGAACAACAAGCTTGTGCCAAAGCACTTAGGGAAAGCAAAGCTAATCTACAAAAAAAATGTGCATAAGCACTTGGAGGAATGAAAACCTAAGCTAATATGTATAAGGTGGAGAATTTCCTTCAAGAAGCAATGCTTTAGATGGATTCCATTGATGGAATTTGTAATTCTTCACCATCAATGAAGACAATTGGAAAGCATTGTTGTCCTTACACTTTGTGACCATGTATGGGCCACTCCAAATGACATCAAATTTTGAATTCCTCCTGGTTTTGCTCTGTCTGCATCCCATTTTAACACTAGATCTCCAACTTGGAAAGATCTATCCTTGGCCTTCCTATCAAAGGTCCTCTTGATCAAAGCTTGATCCTTCTCCATTGCTTGGGATGCCTGATTTCTGATTTCTTGGAGCTCCATCAATTTTGCATATCTAACCTCCATGGGTCCAAACTCCAACAACTCCAATTGTTTCATGAGTTCCAATGTTGGAAATTCAAGTGACATGGGTAAAATTGCCTCTCTCCCATAAACAAGCTTGAATGGAGAATTACTTGTAGATCTCTTGGGAGTTATCCTATCAGCCCATAAGGCTGATTTCAACTTAGTATGCCAAGACCTCTGATTTTCATCAAGATTCCTCCTAATGATCCTCAACAAGTTCTTGTTTGTAGATTTAGCTTAGCCATTACCTTGAGGGTAATAATTTGATGAAGTGCTTAGGTAGATCCCATTCTTGACAACCCATTCAGTTACCTTGGACCCAATGAATGCCAATGCATTATCTGATATTATTGTAGTAGGTATGCCAAATCTGGTTGCTATTCCCTCATAGAAGTCCAGGATGCTAGATTCATTTGCTTCCTTGAGTGCTACTGCTTCAGTCCATTTGGTGAAGTAATCTATTGCTGTTAGAATCCATTTGTGCCCTTGGCTTGAATTTGGATTAATGACTCCAATGAAGTCCAAACCCCATTGCATGAATGGCTAGTCAACTAAAATTGGATGCAATGGAAGGGCAGCTAGCCTCTCCTTACCCGTGAAGAATGCACAATTCTTGCACCTCTTGATCCATGCATAACAATCACTGAAAATCTTGGGCCAATAATAGCCAACCCTCATGATCTTTAGAGCTATCACTCTTGGTGCAAAATGACCACCAGCTGATCCACCATGGAACTCTTCCAACACCCTATGAATATGATTTGTACTAGTGCATCTTCAAAGAAGCACCCCATTCACATCCCTTTTGAACAAAACACCATCAACAAGGGCATATGGGATAGCCTGTAATCTGAAGTGTCTTCTTTTGGTCTTGTTCATCTTTGGAGGGCATAGACCTGTGCTTAGGAAGTGCATTATGTCTTGGGTCCAGCAGGAGTGAGGACACCATTATTTTCCTCTTGAGTGCTTCCTTGCTCATGGTTGTCTTGCAACACCAAAACAACCTCCTTCTCATTGCATGATTCCTTGTGTTTATTCAAGACCAACTGCTCACATAATCCTTTCCCTCGACCAACTTGGTGACTTTGATCTCAATGTCATACTCCATGAAACGAGTAATCCATCTTGCTCTCTTTTCATTCAGGTATTTGTTGAGGAGGAAGTCCTTAACTCCCACATGAGAAACCAGCAATTGAACCTTGTTGTTTGAAACTAGATGCTTGAATTTCTTCAAGCTCCTGATTACTGCAAGAACATGCTTCTCAATGAAATAATACCTCACCTTGTAGTCCTCCAGATTTGGCTAAAGAAAGCAACTGGCTCCTCATCATTGTCTTTGTTCTATTGTACCAAAATTGTAGAAATAGTATCATCACCCCCAAATGCATAGAGGATGAAATACTTAGAGAAATATGGGTTAATGAGAGTTGGGGCTTGAGAGATGGCTTCTTTGATTACTTCAAAACTTTCCTTGCCTTCATTGTCCATTTGAAAGCTATACCTTTCTTTAACATCTTGGTGATAGGCTTGACTAGGGCTGCAAAATTTGGGACAAACCTCCAAAAAAATTTATTCTCCCAAGAAACTCAAGGGCCTTCTTTAGGCTTGGCAATGGTAGTTCTCTTATGGCTTCAAATCTTCTCGGATCAATTGCTAATCCTTCTTTGGAGACAATGTGGCCAAGGAGCTTTCCTTCATGGGCTAGAAAAATAAACTTTTTAGGATTCAAGGATACCCCAAATCTTCTACACCTTTGGAACACTTGTCTCAAATGAAAGAGATGGTCTGCTGCATTTTTTGGAAAAACAGTGATATCATCAAGATATATCAGCACCATGTTGTTAATCAAATCCTTAAACGCCATGTCCATTTCCCTTTGGAATGTAGCTCCAGCATTGGACAGTCCAAACAACATTTTCCGTATGCATAAGTCCCCATTTGGTTGTGAAGGCTGTCTTGAACTAATCCTCTTCCTTCACCATAATCTGATTGTACCTGAATAGCCATCAAGCAATGAAAACCTCTCGAGATCTAGCGGCAACAACCTGTAAAATATGCTCCATAGAAGGAAGTGGATAATGATCCTTGAGAGATGCTCTATTCAAATATCTGAAATCAACACACAATCTGATTTCTCCACTCTTCTTTCTAACTAGAACCAAGCTGGCCACCCAACTAGAATGCTTGATAGGGAATATGATACTTGACTCTATCAATTTATTTAGTTCTTTTCTCATGAGAGGCTCCATGTGTGGATTAACTAGCCTCTATTTTTTCCTGATGGGTTTAGCATTTGGATCTAATTCAATGGTGTGTTGAGCTAACTTAGGATTGAAACCTTTCAAATCTTCGAGCTCCAAGCAAACACATCAGGGAATTCTTAACAAATTTGTATGAACTCATACCTTTCTTGCTCGAGTTGTCACTCTACCAACTTGGAGTGATTTGCCTTCTTCCACCAAGATGGAGACCGAATCTTCTCCCTTGACTTGGATGTTTGCTTTCTCCTTCCTAAACTGATCATTAGGATTGAAAATGGACTCCAAAGTAATAAGTCCCCTTGGTAGTTTGTTGGTTCTCATTTGTATCACTTGGTCACCATCGCTGCTCCAACTTTTCCGATTTTTAGCCGAGAACTCAGCCTCTTCTTTGCAAGAAATGAATGATTTGTTGATCATTTTCAAACACTTGCCAATTTACATTGTCATCGGCATTGAAGGCCTTACAATCACATGGATTTTGTTGTACCTTATCCTTTTGGATGATTTCAACAACATCAAAGGCTACTCCAACTACTGCAAGCCTGTCAGCAGCTTGGTTCTCTTTTCTAGGAATGGATTTGATGCCAAAGCCCTCAAAATCTTCAATGAGGTCCCACACCCTATTTTTGTAGCACTTGAGAAGATCATTCTTGATAGCATGCTGCCCCTTAACTTGGTTGACAATCAACTCACTGTCACCGAAGACTTGCAAGTTCTTTATTCCTCTCTTGATTGACCAATGCAATCCTTGTATCAAAGCTTCATATTCAGCAGTGTTATTAGAGCATGCAAATTGAAATCTAAAAGATGAATAATACTTAACTCCTTGAGGTGAAATAAGCATAGCTCCCCCTCCTGCACCTTGTCTACTCCTTGATCCATCAAAAAACAACTGCCATACCTCATTGTCATCCTTGTGGTCTGGCTTGGTGATGCTAGGAATAGGCTGATTTTCTTCGTGCATGCAATAGACTCCTAGCTCAGATTCTTCTATTTCTTGATAAGGATCAAAATCATGCACCTTGTTTTCCCATTCATCAAGAGTCAAATCTGGGATGCTTCTAACCTTGGTGTCATCCTCATCAGTGCTTGAATAATCTTCTTAATCAAATTTGAACAATTTTTATTGATTTGGCTTGGAGTGTGAGGCTCAATGTGAAAGTTTGCAATAGGTTCAGACCTGATTGTGCCTTTAGTTCCATATCTTGTTCTGAACAACATGTGTGACCAATCAAAAGATAAGTAACCTCCAATCTTAGCTGTGAAATCCCTTGACAAACATAGGGAAAAGAGTGGTGGAAGGTCTATTACCGAGACATCTTGCAAAACAACAACGTTGGGGCATGCATGCAAAGTAAGACTCAAGTTTTTTATCACTCTAATTGTTGTTACTGATGTCCCATCCAATTACACTACCCCTTTCGATATGACTTCATATTGAATCCCTAATTGATCAACTATTTGCTTGGGCATTACTGAGCTATTTGCTCCGAGAATCAATCATGTAGTTGTGTAATAAATGGTTTCCAATGATTAATGAAACATAGAATGGAGGGGGCTTCAACATTTTACCTTGTTATCCTCCATGATTCCCCTCAGGTTGGGTAGCATTTGTGAGTACCTTCTCTTACATTTAGACCTATTGATTTGAAGTTGATCACCCTTCATGGCAGCTTGTAGCAAATCTCTTTGGTCCGGGATGGATAGTGATTCCCACATGGATATGTTCACATTTGTCTTCTTCATTTGATCAATGATGTTGAATGGAGATGAAGCATCTCTCTGCTGTCCCTTGGCCTGCACATTCATTCCTTGCACATGGGCAGCAACAACTGGCATTTGAGTTGGCCTAGGAGCTATTTTAGGTAGTCCTTGTGTGTTTGGAACTGCATTTTGTTTGCCAATAATTTGTGGAGTGGTAGAAGGTTGTGGATCACTTGGGGTCAATGGCTGTTCTTCACCCAAATTTCTCCTTTTTGACCTTATGTTGGCTGTAACACTTTGGGAGGTTGTTTGATTCATGCCACAAAAATCTTCTGCCTGCCAGTTTACAAGTGTGGTATCATTTGGAGCTGATTGTTGCTGGAATGTTTCTTGTTGTTGGTTATTTCCTTGACTCCCTTCACCCTCCACACCAGTAGTTGTCACCATTAATGCTTGATTTAAGGCATTGTTACACATAGACTGGTTGTGAGGTTCATTGCATGGGAAACACCAATCATACTCTTGAGGTATGTTGTTTTGCATTGGCACTATTGCTTTAGAGGCAAATGTAGCATTGGGATTATAGGGCTAAAATGGTCTATTGGTAGGAGGTCTTGCTTGATTTAAATTTACAACTAGATTGGGTGGTCTTTGAGGCTGGTATGGCTGACCTGTTAGGCTAAGCTTGAGGCTGGAAAGAAGGTCTAAAACCTTGGGCTTGCTGCCTCTTGAGTGTAACCAGCTCATTTCCTAAATTTTGCAATTGCTTCATGAATTCTTGAAGTTCATTTGAGGCACTAGAAGATGAAGTAGAAGCTTCACTTGAATTTTGATTTCTAGGAGTGGGAATAGGGGCTAAAATAGGCACTTGACTAGTACTTGGGCTCTCTAAACTTGGATACAATGGAATTGGAGGCATAGGAGCTAGCTTGCCAGCCTGAATCAAATAATTTTCAGCTCTAATGGCAATGCTATAAGCAACAGGGATAGTTGTGCCTCCCATGGATTGAATTAACATAGAAATATCAGAATTTAAAGCTTTAAGGCAATATAGAAAAGAACCTTCTACTATTGGCCTTACTGCCATTGGAATTATCTCCCAAGTCCTTTGAAACCTGAAGTTGAAATCAGCCAGCTACTCATTGGGAGCTCTCTTGATGGTTTTTAATTGTTCCAAAAGGGACAAGTTATCTCCCTTTTCTCTAAACTGCTCATGGAGGGCTATACATAGCTAGTTCCAATTTTAGATAGAACCTGAGGAAAAACTCCTGAACCATTGCAAAGCTTTCCCTTTGAATGAAGATGCCAATAGTTTGACAACAACTTGCATCTCATTAATCTCATGGATTGCACAAATATTAGCAATATCCTTGACATGATCACCAGGAGTGGTCTGATTCTCTCTAGTAAAGTATGGAATGTTCTTCAATGTTGCAACTGGGATTGGATTTTGTGCATTGAGAGCAAGTGGGCTGCTTCTAGTGAAATTGACATAGGGGTTGTGTTGTGCCATTTTGATTGGCCTTAGAACCCTTGTTGATTGAATGAAAGGCCTACCAGGTGGAGGAGTTGATAGAGTTCTATTTGGTGGAGATGGAGACCTTTGAATTATCCTCCCTCTTTATCTTCTTCTTGGAGATAATTTTAGATATTCAAACAACACTTCTTCTTCTCCAACTCTTGACCTTGTGGTGATTCTTCTCATGAGTTTTTTAGGTCTGCACTGCTAAAACCAGCTGATTCTTCTTCCTTGGAGTCGCCAGATGTGTAATTTAGGGCTCTTTTAAGCAAGAAACTTGTAACAAATGCACATCAATTTTTTTGCAATGAATATGAAGACCTCTAAGGTCCCACCGGCATGCCAAAACTATTGGTGCAAATCAACAGCACCCCTAGATGTTGATCAGATTTCTAGTTTGACATTTTGGACATCCAGTGTGATTGCACAACATTGAATCTTTTCCCTAAGTGTGGGACTTGTAAAAATGGGAAAATAATCTCCAGGTTAGAGGCTGGTTCCTCAAATCCTCTGATCAGGTGTATTACTTTCAAGTTGCATAGGTTTTAAACTCAAAATCCTACTCTAAATTCTAAAGGGGACAGAGATAGAGAATGCAAAAACTAAAACTAATGCTAATAAGGTGATGCACCAAAGGAGTGGTGAGCATTTTTTACTTCTAAAGATTGACATAGATCATAGAAATGCAAAAAAACATCATGCACATACTGATAAAATGTAATGAAAGGTGAAATGAAGCAAACAATACAAACAAAAGATTAGAACTCATTCACAGAGCTTGCATTGTCATTTCCAATATCAAAAATACATGCATTACAACATCTGAGAGGTAGAAAACATGTTATAGTCTTGGAAGAGGTCTGATATTCCACAAAATCACTTTTCAAGGTGAAAAAGGGAGCCTGCAATACATGAAAAATGTCTAACCCCTCAAAAATGAGCTAAAAGCGGCTTTTACAAAGTGTAAAAATGATCCCAGAGAGAGAAACACGGGAAAATGTGAGAAAAATTTCAACCACCGACCAAATTCATAATAAATAGCATGGGTATCCTTACAGGTCCATTCCCTGACATTTTTCGCCATGCTGGGAGAGAATGCGAGCCATTCTTCATTAAAAATGGTGGTTGAAATGTCATTTTTGTTGATTATCATGTGCTAGAGGCATTTTTCAATTTTATCTCTCCAAACTCCATAAAAATACAAAATTGAGCCCGTAATCATGTAGATAATTTCACCATATTTCTGTTGATATAAAGAACACAAAAAATCGAGCTCTAGATCGAAAGTTATGGTTGTTTGAAAATTTAGGGCAAAACAGGCCAAAATGGATTGGTGGACCAAAACTTTGAAAATTTCCACTTTTTGCATTTGGGAAAATTTCCCAAAAACCTCCGCACTCTGTCGATCCGGTGCCACATGGCATGATTCCATTGGCCGTGGGCTCTTGATGCTCCATTTTCCATCATTTTGGCCATTTGAAAATTTTCCTAAAAATCTCCGCCGAGATGATGACCTGAGGACATGTGGCATGATATGATTCACCGCGGGCATCCTCTCTTAAATTTTCCATCACTGTTGACCATTTTTCTAACTTGGACACGTTGAAAAATCCCATTGGATGCGGGCTTTCTCTTTAATTTTTCCTTGTGGGCCTGTCTTACATTTTTTGCCACCACATGGACACGTGGCACAATCCCATTGGCTCACGTTTTGGGGGCGAGCTTTTCCTTTGAAATTTTTCTTTGATTTTTCTTGGGAAAAAATCTCCCAATTTCTCCGCACTCCACCGGTTGAAGACACGTGGCGGGTTTCCATTCATTGCGGGCCATGGGGGCGAAAACTTCTCTTTGCGCTATCCTTTGGGAAAAATTCCCAATTTTTCCTCGGCGGCCGAAGCTCCGATGCCTCTGAGACATGTGGCCTATCATCATTGGCTATGGGTCTTGGGGAAAAAAATTAACTTTGCACCCTTGCCGATCACTTTTGCCAAATTTTCAATCTTTCCTCCACCCTCCGCCACTCTCTTGGCCTAAGGACACGTGGCATAACATGATTGGGTGTGGGCTTGGCGTCAAAAATTTTGCTTGTGTCAACCCTTAGGAAATTTTCCTAACTCCTCCCTGCCTGGACACGTGGCAGCATCCAATTCATCGGCGGGCCTTCGGGGTGAAAAATTCTTTTGAAACCTTGCCAAACACTTGGTAAAAATTCCAAGTTTACCTCTACGCCCTCGGCCCTCTGAGGACACGTGGCATCATCTTATTGGCTCGGGCCTTTCAAGGGAAAATTTCCCACAAAATCTCCTTTGTGCCATAACTTAAAAAACACATGGAGTTAGGAGGAAAACTTTACCTTTCTGGAAAGCTGAAAAAAAGCTCTATCAATGGTGCCATTTCCAGAAGGTCTTGAGTGCCTAAAAAGAAAAAAATTATGACTAAGGCACAAGAGAGGGAAGAATGAAGGGAGTTAGCCACAAAATGTGCAAGGGGAACATTTTGGATAACAATATGTGCAACTAATAATTCAAAAGCCCCTAATGCAAGAGGAGACATTTTTGATATATAAAATTAGCTGAGGATTAAGTAGCTTTTGTATCATTATTTTTAGAGGATTGTTAAATATTTTAAGCTTACAATTTTTCATTGATAGGTGCAAAAATTGGAGGTTTTAGAAGCTCAATTTACCATTGTCGATTAGTTCTGAATGAGAATGTGGAGCTTGAAACAAAAATTAGTGTAATTCCCTATGCACCGATGGTAATCATAATGAAAATTTTCATTTTAATGATGCCCTTTTGTGAGTTTCGAGATGGATCTAATTAAAGCAAAGGAGGAAGTGTAATGAGGTTACTATTGATAAGTTGTGGTAGTAGAATACATGGAAGAATAGTGAATGTACACCGAGCTAGCTAGTTGACTGGAGATCTTTGGTAGTTAATACCGGATTGACCATAATTTTTGTGTTGGTTGGTTTTGTGGTAGATGGTTTAAATGTTGAATTACTTTGAAAAGCATGTAGAAGATGATGCGTGTTCTTTATATTTAATCTTTCCTATGGATAAGAGCTTGGTTTCACAAAGCTTAAGAGTATGATAGAGTTGATCAAATGAAGGAGAGGTCTCAAAGAGTACAATTTCCTAGAGATGTGGCAATAAGATATATATGTATAAATATTGAAGCTTAGAGTCCGTAAGAACATTTGAAATATTAGCTAAGTTGTGTTTGTATCAGAAAACATAGTCCACTAGGTGTTCATTAGACCCTTGTTTTAGTTGTGCGAGTTGAGCATAAGAGATCTTGGAGCTGATGTTGATAGAGAAGTGAGTGAGAAAAGCATCAAAAGATGCGTAAAATATGTTACCGAGTGAACAGGTAGGTCATAGAACCAACACATCACATGATCTTGTAAACTGTGGGGAAAGAGCTTAGCTATTATGGTAAGGCCATCCGCATATTCTATGCATGCCACATAAAAGTGTTAAGGTTCTCTTGCGGGTCACCATGGCATTTAAAGATGGGTAATTTGGGGGAGTTGAAGTTAGGAATAAATCTATAGGTGGTAATATATAGGAGAAATGGTAGGTACAAAAGGAGTATGTAGAAGTGAAGTGGAGTCCAAAGATGGTGATGCATGAGAGGTAGCAAGTTAGAGCTAGAAAATTTGTGTTTGTAGATCCTGATATAAAGAGGTTAAATCAGGAGTATTGGAAAAAGATCCGGTGGTGTATTCAGAGTGATAGGGTGAATTATAGGATCATTGGTGGTAGGAATGGAAGCTGAGGTATATAGGGGTGGAGTAGAGACCATGGGAGCCAAATATTGGGAAAAAGAGGTACCAAAGCATCATGAGTGTTCTTAGTAACAATCAAAGCATGCAAAATATGTAGAAGATGAGTGGGATTACTATGCAAAGTTTGTTAAAAATTGATGAGTGTGTCTAATTGCTCTTGGTCAACATTGGTATCCTCATCGTATGATTTTTCATTGTAAAATGCTTCAATTTACCTTAGAGGGACATCAGAAGAGTTATCCAATGGATTGTTAATGGTAGTCATGGATGTGGTTATGTCGGACATTGATTTGGAAATTCTACAAATAGATAAAGGAAGCTCACAATATTGAAAAAGACCCAAAATGACCACTATGGGTGATGAGCATAAGACAGAGAAAGCTCAAGAGAGAAAGTGGATTCAAAGATCGGGTTCACCAAAATGATTAAACTAAAATATGATATTCTAGCCCAATCTAATGAAAGTTTGCAGTAAACATATAAGTAATGAAATAACATAAATACACCCAAGAAAAATAAGCAATAAAATAAGAAACCCTAATGTTCAAAGAGGGTTGGAAGAGCCTTATCTCATTCAAGGATGCCGCAGGATTCTCGTCGCAGTTGAATACTAGCTTTAAAAGAATAGGAGACCGTCACATAAGATCCTAAGAAAATACAGATCTAAGTGATTTAGATGGATTGGGAACCTGAGGAAAACAAATAGGGGTGCCTAGGGCCTATTCTAAAATCTAGATGCCTTAGTACGTGCATAAATTTAGAAGCCAATTTTATAAAGTCGTCGGATGATGTAAATCCTTCAACGCTTGTTATGTGTATGTTGCACTTAGCCCACTTATTTTGTTGAGAACATATAATAAAGGGATCACCTTCAAAACCCTATACAAAACATCAAAAACCTAAAAAAGAAAGATGTATTGAAGGGCCGATCTGTCCTTAGTTACCGATTCATGGACTTATCACTGAGAATTACACTACATCTCATAGACAATGTAGTTCTAGGTTTATGTGTGTGTGGAATTGTTCCCTAGGTTGCTCTTATGTCAATTGCACTTTGTGAGTAGAGAGAAAGTAACTAGATGTAAAATATAATAAATTTGTGCATGGAAACAATAGAATCCCCTCTTATGAAGTGTGATGCAAATGAACTAGCCTTGTGTCCCTTGTGATGGAGCTAGATGGATGTAAATAGAGCTATATATGTCTTTGATGGATACAACCTTAGGTGGTGAAAGTAGATACTTCATGCTTGGTCCCTTATTATGATCACATAACTATATATTTATATGATTATTCCACTTGAATTTCGTAATTAACCTTGAAAAGTCCGGCTACCAAAAAGGTAAGATGTTCAAACAGTTAGAAAAGACCCAAAAAGTGAGAGTAAATCGTAAAGAGGACAAGAGCACCTAGAGGGGACAAGGGAACGGTGTCAAGGCGTCTGGTTGGGTGCTCTGTTAGGAAATAAGAGATAAAATATGTGGAATAATCCCTCACAGAATCGCAATAGTAGAAACTAATATGCGGAAAATATTATAGATCTCAAATAAAATTGTAGAATAAAATAACACAACATAAAGAGACAGTATTTAACGTGGTTCACCTAATTTGGGATATGTCCACCAAGAATCACTTTCTTAGATTTTATTACAAGCCACTGCTCTCTCAATACAATACCCAGATCTATTTCAAGCTATGCTCAACAAACTCTCTGAAATTCACACAATCTGAATTCAAAATACATCTGTAATACATTTACTTTTACATCTATCATATGCATAAGACCATATAAATAGACAACTGCTTAAGCAATTTTACAAAGCGTGGGTATCAAAACCATGGGAAAAACTCGTCCCATAAACCTATGGGTCAAAAACTTGCCTATATGAGAAGAGCACGTTTCCCGATATGTTTTGGAGTGCATTTTTTGATGCCAAAAAAATTTAGGCCTAAAAAAATTTACGGAACATGAAAAAAAATTTAGTGTACAGTCTTCAACACTTTCACACATGAAAACAGGCTCCATAACCTAACAATCTCCCACTTAGAGACTAGTTTTCCTCTGAGCAAGCTTCTCAACCCTTCACTAGTTTCTGTGAAGACCAACCAAAGTTGAACAAAACTTTAGTTTTTCCCTTGTGACTACCTTGGTCATCATGTCTGCAAGATTCTAACTGGTATGAATCTTCTCCAACTTCAACTTCTCTTCCTCCAAAGCTGTCCTAATGAAATGGTACCTTAACTGTATATGCTTTTTCCTGGAGTGGAAAGCAGAGTTCTTAGCTAGGTGTATAACACTGAATATCACTATGCAGCTTACATTCCTCCTGCTTATGCTCCAACTACTCAAGAAATTGTTGTAACCAAATCATCTCTTTTCTTGCCTTTGTGGCAGCAACATACTCAACCTCCATGGTTGACAAAGCCACCAAATTTTGTAGTCATGAAATCCAACTCACTGTTGTCCCACCTACAGTGTAAATATAACCTGTCGTGCTCCTCCTGCTATCTACATCTCCAGCCATGTTTGAATCTACATAACCATGTAAAGTGGTGTTTGATCCACTGTAGCACAAAACTATCCCCATGGTCCTCTCAATATCTTGAAGGATCCACTTTACTGCTTGCCAATGCTCTTTACCTGGATCACTCATAAATCTACTCACAGCTCCCACTGCATGGGCAATATCAGGCCTAGTGCACACCATAGCATACATCAAACTGCCAACCGCTGAAGAGTAAGGTACTTTGGACATCTGGTTTCTTTCCTGCTCTGTCTTGGGACACTGCTCCTTTGATAACTTAAAATGGCCTGCCAAAGGAGTCCCAACCGGTTTAGCATCCTGCATTTTAAACCTATCCAATACCTTCTTAATGTACTCTTCCTGAGATAAAGTTAGCTTCCGTTCCTTCCTATCCCGAGTTATCCTCATTCCAAGGATTTGTCTGGCTGCCCCCAAATCCTTCATATCAAAGGATTCACTTAGTTGTTTCTTAAGTACTTTTATTTCCTGCATGTTTTTACCTGCAACCAACATGTCATCAACATACAAACATAGGATAATATAACTTCCATCCTGAAATTTCTTTGTATACACGCAATGGTCAGAATGACATCTAATATAACCTTGCTCCATCATGAAGCTATCAAACTTCTTATACCATTGACGTGGAGCTTGTTTTAGGCCATACAAGCTCTTCTTCAGTTTTCACACCATCTCCTCTTTACCTTTGACCTCATAGCCCTCTGGTTGCTGCATATATAGTTCCTCCTCCAAATCACCATGGAGAAATGCAGTCTTTACATCAAGCTGTTCTAAGTGCAAGTATTTACTGCTTTGTAACTATTCCTAGAACAATTCTAATAGAAGTCATTTTTACTATAGAAGAAAATATCTCATCAAAATCTATACCTTGTTTCTGTGCAAACCCCTTGACCACCAACCGGGCCTTATATCTTTTCTTTCCTCCTTCTTCATCTTTAACTCGTACACCCACTTGTTCCGCAATGCTCTTTTCCTTGGTAGCTTTACCAAATCCCATGTCGGTTCTCCATGAGAGCCGATGCTCCTCATCCATGGCTTACTCCCACTTCTTCCCTGGGCATCTACCTCGCATTGCTTCATCAAATCTCTCTGGTTGTCCACTATTAGTGAGTAATAAATAATAAAGAGAAGGAGAAAAACATTAGTGTTCTCTTCTTACCCTAGAAGACCTCCTCAATATAGGAGTTTGGGGTTCTGTTGAGGGGGTTCTGAACCGATTCATGTGTCACTTTCCCATCCTGGAAGATCCTCTATCGCCGCATATTCTTTCTTAGATTCTTCCCTATTTTTCGCAACTGTTGCTTATACATGACTTTCTAATTAAATACCACATCCCTAGATCGAATGATTTTCTTGTCCTTAATACTCCAACATTTATATCCAAAGTCATCACCACCATAACCAATGAAAGTAATTTTTTATGATTTAGCCTCTAGCTTAGTCCTATCATCCTTGTCTATGTGAACAAACACCTCACATCCAAAGACTCTAAGAAATGAATAATCAACTTTCTTACCATACCAAGCCTCCTCAGGTATGCCTCCATCCAAGGAACTTGAGGGTCCTCTGTTTATCAAGTACACAGTTGTGCTCACCGCTTCTGCCCAAAAAGAAAGAGGTAGTCCTGCATGTAACCTCATGCTCCTAGCACATTCCATTATTGTTCTATTCATCCTTTCTGATACCCCATTCTGCTATGGAGTTCTTGGAACTATCTTTTCCTATGGATTCCATTCTTAGAACAATAATCATCAAATTCATTGCTGCAATACTCCCCTCCATTATCTGACCTGAGACATTTTAGCTTAAGACTGTTTCATTCTCTACCAAGGCTTTCCATTTAACAAAAGTGTCAAATACATCATATTTGTTTCTAATACAATAAACCCAAACTTTCCTTGTTGCATCATCAATAAAAGTAACATAATAACTTGAACCCCAAGAGATGATACCTGAGTTGGGCCCCACACATCGAATGCTGCACCGGCTCTAACTTACTCTCTTTCTTTGTAGGTCCAACCTTGAGAAACCTTACTCACTTCTATTTCCCATAAATGCAGCTCTCACAAAAATCCAAACCTGTTCATGTATATCCAAGTAAATTCTTCTTTATGATGTTCATGCCCTTATGGCTCATATGACCGAGCCTATAGTGCCATAATGTTATATCTACATCTAAAGCCACAAGATTACAAGCATTAGTACTATCAATGGTTAAATACAAGGTTCCAACCTTCTTACCTCTTGCCACCACAAGAGCACCCTTGGTAACCTTCCAAGAGTCCATTGTAAATATCACAGTACAACCATCACTTCCCAACTACCTTGCCGATATCAAATTTCATCTTAATGTAGGCACATGTCTGACATCCTTCAATAGCCAAGTATTCCCATTCTGCATCTTAACCTAAATAGAACCTTTTCCAACTATGTTGCAAGGCTCATCATCACCAAGAAAAACATGCCCAAAATCTCCTTGAACATAATCAACAAAATAATGCCTATGTGGAGAAGCATGGAAAGAAGCCCCTGAATCTAAAACCCAAGATTTAGTAATATTGTGCAAAGAAAGAATCAAAGCATCCTGACATACATTACCCGTTGCCACATTTGCCTCCTTGTTTTCTTCCTATTGTTTCTTCTTATCTCAAAGCTCCCAATAGTCCTTCTTTGCATGCCTAGGCTTTCCACAATTCCAACATACAATCTTGTTCTTAGATTTTGACCTTGCCCAATCTTTTGATTTTCCACGGTTTCCTCTATTCTTCTGTCTCCCTCTAGTTTCCACTATCAAAGCATTCCCTGAAGTAGAAGATTCCCAGAGATTTTTCTTCACATTTCCTTGCTTAGAATCACCCCTACAACATCCTCAAACTTCAACTTGAGTTATCTGGAACCGAGTTACTTACCGCCATTACCAGGCTATTCCAACTCTCAGGTAAAGAGCACATAATTAATAAATCCCTAACTTCTTCATCAAATTCTATTATAACCAAAGCTAGCATATTCACAACCGTATTGAAATCATTTAAATGATCTGCTACTGAACTATTCTTAGACATCTTCATATTAAACAACTTTTTCATTAAAAATATCTTATTAGAGGCAGAGGGTTTTTCATACAACTTCCCTAATGCATCCATTAGATCTTTTGTAGTCTTTTCCTTTGAAACATTAAATAATACCAAAGATGCAAGACATAGCCGGATCATTCCAAGTGCCTTCCGATCCAACAAATCCCATTCCACATCTGTCATACTCGAGGGTTTGTTCACCTTCTTAGACAACGGAGTATAAAGATCCTTCTGATAAAGGTAATCTTCCATCTGCATCTTCCAAAGACTGAAATTTTGCCCGTTGAATTTATCAACCCTAGATCTTCCATCATCTGCCATAGCTCCCACTCAAGCTAAAAACTTTCCCTATGATTCAACACTTCAGCAAACCAAACCAGGCTCTAATACCAATTGTTAGGAAATAAGAGATAAAATATGTGGAATAATCCCTCACAGAATCGCAACAGTAGAAAGATAATATGCAGAAATTATTACAAATCTCAAATAAAATTATAGAATAAAATAACACAACACAAAGAGACAGTATTTAACGTGGTTCACCTAATTTGGGCTACGTCCACCAAGAATCACTTGCTCAGATTTTATTACAAGCCACCGCTCTCTCAATAAAATACCCAGATCCATTTGGAGCTATGCTTAACAAACTCTACAGAATTCACAGCCAAATTCAAAACACATCTGCAATACATTTACTTGTACATCTATCATATGCATAAGACCATATAAATAGACAATCGCTTAAGTAGTTTTACAAAACCGCTGGGATCAAAACCATGGGAAAAACCCTTCTCATAAACCTATGGGTCAAAAACTCACCTATATGAGAAGAGCATGTTTCCGATATGTCGGGTGCATTTTTTGAGGATACATGAAAAGTGTATAGTACTCTTAGTGTATAGTCTTCAACACTTTCACACATGAAAACAGGCTCCATAACCTAACACGCTCCAGTCTAGAAAAGGAAAAGATGAAGTATGGAAAGGCATCTTTGGGTCAATAAAGGTGTAAGACCGAAATTAGCAATAGAAAGGAATGAAAGATGGTCAAAGACATGGGTTAATTAGTACTCTTCTTGCTTAGGAACCATGCAAATAATAGTATGTGATTGAGACTAAATAATTACTCAAAGTGCATGATTTTGTGTCCACAATTTTGAGTGACTTTGAATAGATAAACATATACGTAAAGGTAATTCAAAATTAGAAAAAACTAAAAAGACTCACATTTTGAGCACCACTATTAATTTTAGAAATGATATACAATGTATGAAATTAATTCATTTATCAAATATCATGCATTTGATTCTTTGTTCACTAGTATTCAGAGAAATTAAGTAGGCTTGAGTTATTAACATATAATGAAAACCTCAATTGGAAAATAAAATGATTATAAATAGTTCGATTCTCTTCTAGATAGCAACATGTTTCTCCTATTAAAATTTTTCATTTTTAGTTCCATACTTCATATACTTTCATGGTAGAAAACTCGACATACAAATAGTGGTGTTGACATACAAAATTTTCAAAAATGTCTTAACAAGCATACATATTACTCTATAAATGTATTAAGGAATATATTTTTAACATCAAATTCATTAATTATAACTTGCGTTACTTTTACAAAACCATCTAACAATATTCACATGCTCCAGTCACTTGTCCTAAAACTATATTGTTATTTGCATGATTTTGTGTTAATGTGGCCCCTGAAACTTCCTTACCTAGAAGCATTGAGATCAAGGCACCCTAGGGGGTTCATACCCAGAAGATTGACTATGATTTCACACCGTTTATGTGCTTCTTGTGCTTCAAGGAAAGCTACAATATAAAATCTTTTCCTAAATCCAAAGAGGAGGCTTTCCAGAAAGATCTACTTAATAAAAACAAAGGCATTAATAAGGAAGATCTGAAAGGTAAGGGATTCATACAACCAAATGGAAGTGGACCATCGAAGGTAAATCCTACATGGAAACATAGATAAGTAAACCATTGGAGATTAAGGACCGGATTCTAGAAGACCCAGTACAGAACACAAAAGAAGAAGCAGTTGAAGTAGGTCAGGAGGAGGTCAACAAGATGGAAGAAAATCAAGATCCTAAAAAGGATGAAGATGTAGTGGTTTTTGAAGATTGTTAGGAGGATAGTATTGTTGGATCCATAGTCCCAGATACTATAGGTGATTTTTTTCCCCTAGGAGAATACTAGTAAGTAATATGTTCAAGATCTTAGACATTGGTTTGGATGAAATTCTAATGTGATCTTGAGTCCTCTAAGAATACCCTAAAGGAAAATCTAATTGAAGACACTGCGGTTATAGAAGTGGTAAAATAAATCCCCATAAAGGTATGCTCTGAGATCCATGTCCCAAAGACAACTTGTATACCATATCCAAAACAAAAACCAACACTGTGGACTAGATCAAAGATGGGTGTAGGTGCCAATAAAGATTCTCCAGGAAGACCATCTAAAAAAGAAAAAAGGGAGAGAGCTACTAAGAAGGACATTATGGAGGGGCAAAAAAAACCATTGATGGTAGGTCAAAAATCCTCTCACTCTAAATGATTTGTTTATATTGGAATATAAGGGGCCTAAACCATCCCTGTAAGCATAGGATTATGTTTGATTTTAAAATGAAGGAGAAAATCAATGTTATAATGATACAAGAAACTAAGATGAATCAGGATAGGATGAAATATTTTCATATTTTCTTTTGGAAAGAAGATATTTTCCCTTTCATCAACCATTTGCAAGGACCTCTCGGGGATATTTTGTGCACGTGGTGTTGGTGCCCAATTTGAAACATCCCTGTTTTGCTAAGGAGAAATGTGTTTTTTCCTTGTTTTTGAGGAAAAATGGTTTTGGGATTCTCATATACTTTGAATTTGACAAAAACAACTCATTTTTGTGTTTGAGTGCTATGTGTTGTTCACATTTCCTCCATTTTGCACCATTATGAAGGAATCCCCAAGTTTACTTTACGTTTTTCCCTAATTTTTCCCATTTCAAACACCTCTGTTTTTTCATTTTTCTTGGCCTTTGGAGCTCAAAATTATTTGATTTGTACTTATTTTCCCTCAAAATCCCTTTCCATGGTTGTAAATTTCCTAAAATCACTTTCCATTTGTCTTTTGATCGAAAAATTCTTCACCCACGAAGAAAAAATCGATTTTGGGGGTCGCTGGCAATTTCTACATTTTTTGATGTCATACGAGCATCCTTTTCCCGTCAAATTCTAGCTCATATACTTTTGCATACATGGCCATTTGTAATTAGACAAGGATCAATGGGTCATTTCTAAAAACTTAACATTTTTTTGTTTTTGGAAAAATGTGCAAGTTTCCCCCGCAGCTCTGTAGGCCCCAGAGGAGGACACATGGCAAGCGGGAGATGGAAAGGTGGAGGAGTTTGATAATTTTTGGCCTTTGGTGAAAAAGAGTTAAAGTATAAAATTGGACCGCAAACTCGTAGCCAATGGGATGAAGACACGTGTCAGCATCAGAGCACAAAGCGGAAGATGGAGCCTTAGAGGAAAGTTAGAATTTTTGCCCATTTTGGAAAAAAGGGAGAAAATCATCATAATGGACTCGCAGCCCACCATCGAATCAAAGGATGACACATGGCAGGCTTAGAGGTGGGGAGGCGGGCCATCGGAGGCAAGTTGTATTTTTAGCCTCTAGTTATCAAAAGGGTAAAATTGTTGAATGGACCGTGAGCCCAAAGGTAAAAATTCAAAATTCATCTGAGGAGTCAATGGTGGAGGAGTGGGTTGGTAGAGGAAATGTTGAAACATTTCCTTTGGAAAAATAAGATTAAAATCTGAAATCAGAGCGCTTCCCCTCAGCCAATCATATGAGGACACATGTCTTGTGGGAGGGCGAAGCCGCAGGAGGAAAATTGAAATTTTTTCCTTTGTCTAAAAAGATGCAAAATGTGTAAAATTGAGCCACAACTCCGTATTCAATCATATTATGCCACGTGTCAGACCCAAATCGCAAAGGCAGAGCGGCGGAGGAAATCAAGAAATTTTGTAAATTTTCAAAAAGTTATAAAAAGGTCAAAAGTGTCCCTAAGGCCCGTTTTTTCAGATCTGCCATGTGGAGGGCTCAGATTTAAAGATAAGAACATATCGATGGTAGCTATGCATTTCACCAGTTTGGCCACCATTTGAGCTCTAAGAAGTTTGGAGATGCATTTTTGCATCAATTTTCATCATTTTTTTGCCAATTCGTGTTGTTTTGGCCTAAGGTGGTCGAATTGATCGAATTGGGGGCTCAATTTGTGAATCCAAAGCACATTTCAAATGAATTTTTACTCTAATTCATGAAAAACATGAATTACTAGATCCAAAGTTGTAGAGTAAAAAATTGGGAAAGGAAAAGATGAAATAATGAAATGAAAGGGGTCTACATGTGTGGGGAATGAAAAACGTGCTTCCACTTTGAAGAATGATGAAATTTTTGTAATGATTCACCTTTTGAAAGAACAATTGGCAACTTTTTGTGAGTTTTTAAATGTCATTTTCCAAAAATATTGCAAAGCAAAGGTGCTTTGAATATTCCACTTTTGGAGGGAAGATTTGAGGGGCAAAGTGAGTGAGTAAGTGAAAGTTATATATTACATGAATTTGTCATGCAAATGGTTGGAGAAACTTAGAATTTTCATGGGAAAATATGGGAAGAAGCCCATTCTCTGAGAAACCACTTGAGAACCATTTTAACTCTTTTTATCAAATTTGTATCATGTTAGGTTGGTTGCAGATGTATAGCCACTAATAAGCTCGAGATTGTTCTTATAAATGGATGCTTAGATACCTTGAGACAATGAACAAGAATGTGCCAGATCAACACTTCGAGTGGGCGGAGATCATAAGCAACACTATATCTGAGTAGCTCCAACAACTCACCACAACGGGGAGGTTCTACATGAACTCCTACGTAGTTTATGCTGTGGCCTCGGAAAGAGATTATCCAGCGTTAATGCGGTGGTGAGTTTGGCCCCAGGTAAAAATATATGAATACTATCTAGAGATGAAGCTGGAGAACAGTATTCCTCAGTTTACAAAGATTAACGATGCCTTCTTCTACGGCATCATCTACCTTTTGAGGCCAAACATGACTCACGGTCGTACGACCAAGAGCATTGTTGCAGCAACAGAGAAATGGGGGGCCTTGTTCACTCAATTCCCCACCTTCACTTATCTAAGGGCAGCCAACTTCTTGGGGGAACCAACCAAATTGCCAAGATATGCCGGCCCCAAGTTGATCCTATTGGAGCTGTCAAGATAGCTCATAACCTATCACGAGAAGTGCTTGAAGAGAAAGAAGGGTGGAACTCCTTTCCCCCTCACAGTGGGCAGGTACACTTGTCTCTCTCACCACAAATCACGGGAGATGTTTGCAGAGCTGGAGCTGCTAAATCTAAAGAAAAACTTCCCAGCAAGGCCCACTTTTGACCTAAGGAATTGCCTACCCGAGGGCCAAACTCGATCGATCCACATTCCTGAGATCGAGGATATTTATATCGACCTGTATCATGGGGTCGAGCTCAGAAGGAAAGACCATTCCCGCTTAGCCTTGGCTGAAATCATCCAGTACGGTGTAGCCATCATCCCAAAAGGTTATCAAACTGCTGATCAAGAAGTTGATCAGGTATATCTTGACACGGGTGGGGATGACTGGCCGTTCGCTGTCATTGATAGAACCAAAGCACCTCAGACGATAGAAGAAAGGGTCAAAGAAACTCTGCGAGAGAACAGAGCACTGGTGCAGGATGAATGGTCTCATCTACCTCGGAGTTGATTTCACCACATCTCCATTGGGCAATGCACCTTCCAAACTGAAACATCTGCCAAGGAGAAAAGGTAAAGACAAGGAGGGCGAGTCAAGCTCTGCCCAAGAAAAGACTCCTGAGAGTCCCCCTTCCGCCGCACAAGAACAAGTTATAACTTTGGCTTCTCCAGAGAAAGAAGCGGTGAGGATGTTCCGATGGGCACATCCACTCAGGATGTTGCCACTACTACAACTATTGAGGTCCCTTCTATCTCTTCTCCCTCTCCTCCTTCCCCCTCGAGTGACCCAAGCGGCCATTCCTTTGGTCGTGTCCTCCCCCATATTTTTTATTCCACCTTCCTCATCGTCCATCTTCTCTTCTCTCACAAAGCTATCCCCCACCATTTCTTCCCTCATCTCTTAGCTCCCTTCCATTCCCATGTCTACCTCCCCTGCAGTATCTCTTCCTCCGTGAGCACTTCCTCAGCCTCCCTCTCAATGCCGCCTCCAAGTGTCTCCACGCATTTTCCTTCTACTACTGCAGCTGCTCCCTTTTCTATTTCCGGCCCCTCTCCCATAAGTCCAGCATGGATCTCTCAACACCTGAGCCAACAAAAGAGGAAAGTTCCCATCACACCAATGGACTTCTCTGTCATCCCATCAAAGGGGGCCAAGAAGCAAAATCCTATAACCCGCTTCTCTCAGAGTGCGTCAGGAGAGAGAGTAATGGAGATAGCTTACCCAAATCCTTTAAAGGATAAAAAGGATCTGTCTTCAATAGATTATATAGTGACCCAAGTCACAATGGGGACATCTTTAGAAAGCCTTCAAGGAGAGGCCCTATCTATAGTTGACACCCTTTGCAAGAAGCTCCAGGAAGCAAAGAGGAAAAGAGGATGTTAAAGGAAAAAATAAACATCTCCTCCACACTTGCAAAAGATGGGCAAAGTGCACCTCCCTGACTGCCGCGCCGAAACTCCCCGAGCCTCTGAGCCAAGACAAGATTAATGAATATGCCAAAATCGGCAAGCAGGGTATGGCGGTTTCGCTTGGAGGAGTCAAATCTCAAAGAAAGTGAGGGAGTGATCGCCAAGTTCACCGGATTATATCAGAATATCAATCAGTGAACAAAGAGCTCCAGGCGATAGCAGGACCCATCTCTCGAAGAGCTGGACCATGCCAGGATGTAAAGCATGAGACCTTTCAGAAAATGCTCGACTGTTTAGTCAAAGATCTGGTCAAGTTTGGGTGTTTTGGGCACCCCAGAGCCCTCAACAAAATCCTTTTACTACTGGATTATTAGGTTGATAAGGTGGAGTTCATCCTGGAGAAAATTGACAAGATCAAGGAGGAAGCCCTGGATGCAATGCATCAAATGGAGCAAATTGTCCTGAGAATGTCTCCGGGCTTGCTCACTCCTTTCGCCTTAAGAAAGGTAGAGGAAACTATTCGGATCTTCAAGGAGATCATTTCACAAGGGCTAGGACTAGAGGTCACTTTCGACGCTGAATCCATCAATAACCTACTGGCCTGTCATGACTTCATTGGGTACCTGATAGATGTGGAAAATGAATATTCCAAACTCCCAGAAAAGCTCACAGACAAGCGGGAGACTTGCAAGGCTATCAGTGATCGGCACAAGGATCCTTCTCAGGATCAACTTCAACTCATGATCACCAAGTTCATGGAATACCGTGCCCAGTTCCACATCTCATCACCTGAGCAGCAGCAAAAGCAGGATACCCCCTTTCAGCCGTGGGACGATGATGAATAATCTCTTTCTCCCAATCTTCTCCTTGTAAATATCTAAAGTATGTTGACACAAATGATGACATCATCCATGTTACACCATGGGATGATGTCATCCAAAGTTGTCAAAAGTCAACAAATGACTTTGAGATATTTTGTAAGATATTTTTGTAATTAAGTGGTTGGTTAGTTTTTGCCTTCTCTTCTTCTCTTCTTCTATAAATACTTGAATACTTGTTGTATTAAGGGTGGATATTTTCAAATTAGAAATAGAAGTAGGAAGAAAAGATTTTGAACTTTTGTAATAAAACGAATATTAATACAATATTTAGACTTTGACATTTGAATACATGTGTTTTACATCGAGACCTTTCTTATGTTAGATCTTTGTGATTGTTCATTGAGTCTACTTCTACTTTGTTGTCATTTATTCATCGATGGCTTTATTCATCTATGTAAAGTAGGTTCATCTCTCAGTATAATACCAACCCAAACCATAGACCTTATGACCTTTCTGCTTTGGAATTCATTTCTTTTCTCCCTTCAGATCTTTCCTATCTCCCCATCCGTTTCTTTCCTTTCTTTTACAGTTGGAAATACCTCTACTGGGATGAGATCCCAACCCCTGAAGGTAGAATATTGTGAGATTTGCATAAGATTCCTACTGGTAGAATAGCAATAAACTAGTTTCACTTTGCTGACTCAAAGAGGGGCTATGCCTGCACACTATTGGCTCATTTATCCATAGATCTGTCCACTCGAAAGATTTTCAAACCAATAGTTTTTGTGACTCACTGGGGAATGAACAGATCTATCAGATCTATGATGGTGGTGTGTTTAAAAAATTAGTGAAAATCAGAAAAATCATTACCTGTTTGCAAATCTGAACTTTTGCTTAAAACCCAAATTTTTTGCAAAAGTGACCCAAACTGAAAATTTTCTTCAGAGATCCATAGATCTGGGCTAGATAGAGATCTTTAGTTCACTGAGTTTTTACAAAAATCCGTATTTTTCGTAGATCTGAGTTTCGACAGTTTACCAAAATTTTCAAACTCTTTGAAAAGTCAACTCTAGATCTGAAAATCAGCTTACTAAGTTTTACCATCATTTTATCCTTGTTAATCAAACAAATAAACCGCAATCGGTTTTCAAGAGGAGGATAAAATTTAAATATTCAGAAAAGTACATGCTGCTGATTTTTGTCAGAATAATCAGAAAATCAGCAGGTACAGCCAAAAAGAGTTCTTAAATCCGCTCCAAAAATTGCAGATCTGGAAGGTACACTGGTAGGTGAACCATTTACTCGTAGCAGGAGAGCTCGCGGAGAAGTTGATCTTACCTTCGACCTGCTTCAAAGGCACAACTTCAGTATAACACCGGCTCGCTTCTCGTCACTAAGTTCAGCTGACCGGTCATCCAGGAGTGTCTCACCTCCACGAAGGAAGCATCTCTCATCAGGAACATCTACATCACTTTGTAGTGCCTTGCTGCTCAGCGGAACTATGCTTCCAGCCCGCGTTCTTTTTCCAGCCGTCCAGATGGCAGTACCATGGGGAAATGCTATGGGCCCCCTGGCTTTGCCACATCCTGTTCACGCACTCCCACATGGAAACTGAAAGAATTTTCCCAAATTTGATGGGAGCAGAAACCAAAGCATGGATTCACACATATCTGCATTCATCATGTCATGCAGTATCCTAGATGTGACCCATGAAGATGTGTCGGTTCACCTTTTTCTGGAAACTTTGCAAGGGCCCACAGCAGAATGGTTTCAGCATTTGCCGGCCGGATCTATTACTAGTTGGGCCACCTTGCGGGCTGCTTTTGAAGACAGGTATAAGCCTTCCGAAGACGTGTTTCGCGTATTACTGTCAAAGATCACTCACCTAAAGAAGGAAGTCAATGAAACTATGCGTGACTTCATCACCCGTTTCAATTCACTGATCAACCGTGTTCCGCCTACCATGCTTCCAACACCGGAGAATCAGAAGTGTTTCTTCGTAAACGCTATGAGCTCGAAAGTAAGTTTCTTACTCCTGCAAGAACAAGTAGCTACCTTGATTCTCACCCAGGCTACTGCCATCCGAATCGAAGATAACTTGCTAATATCTGGCGAATTAAAAAGGGAATCATCCAAGCTTAAAGCTTCGAGCCCTTCTCCCACTACTTCGTCTGATCCGGCATTTCAAAAGATGGCGAATGACTTGCTCGCATTAAAGAAGCAGTTGGCCCAAGCTTCCCCCAGTTCCTCGTACCGGGATATTCCACGAAGAACTTTCACTCTAATAGCATCCCGCATAGGCCACATTTGCCTACAACTACTCCGCGGTTGGCGCTTGAGGCTCCTCCGGTCAACGCTTTAGCCAAAATCGAAGAAGAAGAAAAATTATGAAGAACCTTCATCTCAAGGTGAGGATGATCAAGATGTCGGTGAACCGACTGGTGACTCTACTATCGGGTTTATGGAATTTGAAGAGGAAGAATCCGACGAAGAAGAGGGTACCCAAGGATATGCAAGTGGACAATCATATGCTATTTTTACCCGCTCGCAAGGAAAAGAAGTAGAGGTCGCTGCCAATGTGTAGAAAGAGAAGGCTACATCATCCATGCCCCCAACTATTGCTAAAAGAGGTAATCCTCTTCCTACTCAACCCCCTGTTAAGTCTTTTACAAAGAAATCTTTTCCTCCCATCTCTCCTCCAAATCAACCTTCTTCTATTTCCATGAAGACCAGTAACTTTACCCTACCATCGTGAAATGAAGGACTCATTCCTCCATCAACGCAACCCTTGGCCACATTTGACATAATTGACCACGCTAAAAATACCAAGATCCAAATGTCTGAAGCCGAGTACCTTCAGTCAAACCCTGAACAACTTGTAAGGTTGACTGAATACATCCAAAGTCAGGCTGTCATAACTAATCAGGTTTCCCCAAAAGGAATCCTTTCCACCCCTCCTTCATCCCGCATAAATGTTGCCTCGACTTCCACATCAGGCAAGATAGAACCTTTCTACCTCTCCCTCCTAATCAATGGCCACAAACTAAGCAACTGCATAATTGATTCTGGAGCTTCCGATAATGTCATGCCGGAAAAAGTCACCCATGCTCTAGGCCTCACCCTTACCAAGCCTTTTGGCTGATGTTATTCCTTGGAAACCAAGCAAGTTCGCTGATCGGTCAAATCAAGGACGCACAATTTGCGTTTGCAGCATTCCCAGAGAAAAGGGTAAAAATGACCGTCCTTGTTGCCGATATTCCAGCAGCCTATGGAATTCTGCTGGGAAGGAGTTTTTGCAGTGAAGTTGGTGGGGAGATTCATATGGACTGGTCTAAGGCTAGGATCCCTGTCAAAGGTGTAATGCAAACTTTGGAGCCTGAATCACAAAAGAAGTACCTGGTTACTAACTCCGATGACCCTAAAGCACAAATTCTCTTCGAATCATCAGGGATGGGAAACTATTTCTTGTCTACCGAGTCTGACAAAATGGATGTCCTCATCTAAGAAGGGGATCTTAACAAGATCTAGACTTTGCAGTTTGATGGCAGCTACGCGACTAGTGGGTGTGGCGCTGGTGCCGTGCTTATATCTCCCAAAGAAGAGATTATTCCTCTCTCTTTCAAGTTACAATTTTTCAACACAAATAATACTGCTGAGTATGAATCTCTGCTACTTGGCATGCAAGCCACGAAGGAAAGAGGGATCAAGAATCTTAAGGTACAAGGTGATGTAGAGCTGGTCGTAAATCAAGTTAAGAGGATATACCAAGTGAAGAATGAAAGGCTCAGACATTACCACAATGTGGTGTGGGACAACATCGAGGAGTTTGATGATTTTTCAATAAAAGGCATCCCAAGAGCTCAGAATGACATGGCTGATTCATTGGTTGTTTCAACATCCCTCATGCTCCCTCACCCAGGTTTGAAAATAGACAAATATACCATTGAGGTGGTTTTCCACCCAAGTGTGCTAGATAATTCCCAGCATTGGCAAGTATTCAACAATGACAATCAACTCATTGCCTTTCTAGAAAAGGTGGAAAATTTTAGTGAACTTCATTTTGAAGGATCCACTTCTACATGCCGTGAATCAGTTACCGATCAAAATGAAGAATCAAAAGGAAGTGACATATGCCAGCTCAAAGGAAATAAAATCCCAAAAGGCCTGGTCTCCCTAGAGTGGTTGTTCGACAGGCATGATCACTTTGTTAAAAAGAAAAGATGAGATGATCCTAACTCCTCCCCAGAAACCGAACCGGTCAATTTAGGTTCGGTAGAACATCCATAGTTTGTGAACATTGGAAAATGTTGCACACCTGAAGAGAAGTGGAAGTTTGTCAAACTATTAATGAAGAAATACATGGATGTATTGGCATGGTCCTATGCCGATCTAAAGTCTTTTAAGCCGAAAGACGTCCAACATGACATCCCGTTGAAAGAGGATGTCAAACCTTTTCACCAGAAGTAGAGACACTATAACCCTAAGATCTCAGGTACTATCCAGGCTGAAATTCAGAAAATGCTGGATGCATGGATCATTTTTCCTATCCATCACAGTACTTGGGTGGCAAACATTGTGCCAGTGTGCAAGAAAAATGGTGAAATACACAAAAGATTTTCGCAACTTTGAATCAGTGTCCTGAAGGAAACTACCCACTTCCCATAATGGATTAGGTTACGAGGCAAGAATGGCTGGATCGAAATGTTGTCCATGCTTGATGGTTTTTTAGGCTACAATCAGATTGAAGTCTCACCTGAAGACCAATTTAAAACAACATTCACTACTCCTTGGGGTACGTTTGCTTACAATGAGGATGCCTTTTGGCCTGACCAATGCTGGTGCCACTTTCCAGTGAGCAATGGACTTCGCGTTCAAAGGTATGATGGGGAAGGTCATCATAGTCTACTTAGATGACTTAACTGTGTTCTCCAAATAGTGAAATGATCATTGTGATCATTTGGAGCAAGTATTGATTAGATGCCGAGAGCACGGGATCTCCCTAAATCGAAGAAGTCCATTTTCGGAGTCACAGAAGGAAAATTGTTGGGACATGTTATTAGAAAAAAGGGACAAAGATAGATACCGAAAGAGTTAAGGCTATTCAGAGCCTTACTTTACCTACAAGCAAGACCGGTGTTCACTCTTTCTTCAGAAAAGTGAATTTTCTCAGGCGCTTTGTTCCCGACTTTGCTGAAAAGACTCGTCATATATTAGACATGATGAAAGGGTCACCAACTTTCCGATGGAGCGAAGAAGGGAAGAAGTCGATTTGAGGAAATAAAAGCTTCCGTCAGCTCACATGCCAGTCTGGTATGTCCCGATTTCTCCAAAGATTTTATTATGTATAGCTATGCATCCGAGCACACTGTGTCGGCCATCCTAATGCAAAAGAATTCTCAAAATGTTGAATCCCCGATTGCGTTTATGAGCTCTCCTCTCAAGCCTCATGAATTAAAGATGTCTCAGTTGGAAAAACATGCCTTCGCCATGGTCAAAGCTAGTCAAGAACTTCAGGTATTACATTCTAAACTCTCATACAGTAGTGTTGGTCCCGACCACGCAGTAGTCAAGTCAATTTTAACTCAACAGGAGTTAGGAAGCTTGTGGGGGAATTGGATTGCAAAAGTCCAGGAGTACGATCTGGATATAAAACCAACCAAGTTAGTAAGAGGCAGAGGCCTATGTCAACTTATGGCTGAAAACCAAGATTCAGAAGTTTCGGAACAAAAGATGATTACACCCATGGAGCACAAAGCCAGCTGGAGAAACCCGATTTTCTGCCTATGGTCCTATTTGTCGCAACTCAGCGACGAGTGGTATTCGATATTGCTTTCTTTCTCACCTATGGCGAATGCCCAGCTCATCTAACTACAAAGGAGAAGCATGCTATAAAGCTCAGAGCAGCCAGATATATCATCTGGGACGATGGTTTATACAAACATGGAATAGATGGCATCTTCTTGCGATGTGTTGACAAGCCACAACAAGTGAAGTTACTTGAGAGTTTTCATAATTCGGCTGTGGGGCCATTTCTCCTCTTCCGTGATGGCACACAAGATCATCCGGGCTAGGTACTATTGGCTAACGCTTTTCCAAGACATAACCACCTGGGTAGCAAAGTGTGAACCTTGCCAGTAGTTTTTCGGCAAGCCCAAGTTGGCTGCTTTTCCCCTCAGGCTGGTCATTGTCGACGAACCATTCAAGTAGTGGGGAATGGATTTTATTGGTGCACTCAATCCCCAATCGAGTGTCAGACATAGTTATGTCTGACAGCAACATATTATTTCACAAAATGGGTAGAAGCCATACCTGTCAAACATGCCACTTCCGAGGTTGTTTGTAGTTTCATCAAAGAAAATATCATTGTCAGGTTTGGCATTCCAAACAAGATTGTTGCTGATAACGCTTCCAACTTCTCCTCATGAGAAGTTGTTGGTTTTTGCTATGAATATAGAATAACTCTGGCTCATGCCTCAGATTATTACCCTCAGGGAAATGGTCAGGCAGAATCCAGTAATAAAAACTTAGTAACCATCATACGAAAGCTAGTGGATGAAAATCAATGAATGTGGCATAAGTCATTATACGATGCTTTGTGGGCGGACCGCATCACTCCCAAGAGGTCTCTCGGCATGTCACCTTTTCAAGTGTTATATGGCACCGATGCTGAGCTTCCCATTTCTACGGAACTCCTTGCTCTGCGCTTGGCCCGAGCAATGAAGATGAGACTTTCCAAAATTCCCTTGAAAAGAGGATCATGTATCTAGTAGAGCTCAAAGAAAAGAGAGTAAGAGTGGTCGACAGGATCACCGAACATCAGAATCAGGTCAAGAGATTGTTTGATAAAAAATCTAAGCAAAGAGAGTACCAGGTGGGAGACCTCATCCTTTTGTGGGACAAACGAAGAGAGCCAAAGGGCATGCATGGAAAATTTGATTCCCTATGGAGGGGACCTTTCAAGATCAAACAGCTCAATGGAGAGAATAGCTTCTATCTCTCGTATCCGGATGGAACTGGACTCCGCTTCCCTATAGCGGGCAGCATCTGAAAATCTTCAGGAAGTAGAGCTTGCTCTCTTCTTTGTATAGTTTGCTTCAGTTGTGTGTTTGTTTTTGTCGTGTGTTTGCTTTTGTTGGTTGTGTGTTTCCTTTTGCGGTCACCCTTGTTTTTGACTCTGTACCCAATGGATAGGCACGTGTGGATCTGGGATTCTCTACCCCTGATTTCCGTTTAGAGATAGTCCCCAGAAAGAGCCAGTTGTTATCCCGTAAAATTGGCAAGGGTAATTTTATGGGTAACCATACCAAAATTTTGTTTTGGTCCCTCGTCAGGGACCCCTTTGCATTCGGAACGTTGCAAAACCCTTTCCTGGAAATCTAGTTTTCCGAACTTAGCCATTTTTGGTATTTTTGGGTTGGGTGCACCTTTTGTTTGTGCAACATAAGGTTAATTTGTGCCCCCTTCTTTTCCTTTGGCACACCCTTCAACGTGTCGACACACATTTTGATGCGCCTCACCATGTTGCCTTTCTTGCATGCTAAGGTGCATGCGTCTTTGTGTCAACAATACTTTTGTTGCGCCACGTTTTGGTGCGCCATGGGCACACGTATTGCCATGTTGACAACACTTTTTATGTGCCAAATGCACATAACAACGTGTTAACACACATCTTGGTGTGCCACAGGGTGCAAGTTTTACAATGTCGTCAGTGTTTTGATGCGCCACTTCAAAAAGTGGTTGGCGCATTTATTACGCCTTTGCCTATATATAGGCGCATCCACCTGTCATTATCACCAGTCAGAAAACACGTGATTGATCTTTTTCCTCTACACTGTCAGCACGCCTGTCATCCTTGTGTCACATTCGTGGACCCCATTTCACCTCTCGCATTCTATATATTCCGGGTAAGTGGTCCTCATTTTTCTCGTGTTTTGGTTTTGCTGTTGTTTGTCTGATTGAGTGGTAGGATGGAATAGAGCTAAGAACCATGAAGCTCCTCCTACTTTTCTATTTTTCCCTCCCAAAGCCGTTTCCATCCTTTTTCCAGATCTGCTGGTTAGGATGACTCTCCCCTGAAAGCAAAATCCAAAACCTCCTTACTACCCCTCCACCACTTGAGGCAATGTGGAGTTAAAACCTAAAGATCGTGATCTGTCAGAAGGGAAGAAGAACCGCTTTCCAAAACTACGTTTTCCCTTGGCACACGTGTAACCCTTGTAACAAGAAGCACAGTCATGCCTATGGTGCACCGGCTTTAATTGTAGCACATGAGCTCTCTGCGCTTTGTGAAAACTAGTCTCCGTATGGATGCAGGCGCTTTCCTTATCGCTGCAACAAAAATGTCATATGCTACACGTAATAAATCTACACCCTTGGGCGCACCCAACTCCCATGTCACATATCAAAACCTATGCCATAGGCACACCCTGCACCCATGCAACACCGGCATTACTTGCGCCGAGTGTAAAAATGTGTTCAAAGGTGCAGGCGCATCCCCTATTACACCAACATCATGTCATGCAGACCTCCCATGCACCGCGCCAAGTTCCCCTTTTTCACACCTGAAGTCTATGTTACACATGCTAAACTTGCGCGCCTTTGGCACACCAAATCCCATGTAACATGAAAAATATATGTGCCTATGGTGCATCCTATCCCCATGCAACATGAAAAATCCATGCGCCGGTATAAAACATGCATAAGTGGCGCAGGCACACTTCCGATTGCAACAACAAAAATGTAGCCTGCAGTATCCATGCGCCTTGCACCCTTTGGTGCTGATTTGTCCCTTGTAACACCATTTTTTTGTGTACCACACTATTTAGCCCTACAGCCTGCAGTGTTCATGTGCCCTGTGCCCTGATGCCTTAAAATTGCTAACTCTTCCTTCTGTCAATACTTTAATGGGAGATCAATCAGCTAACATGACTCTCCTGCGTTGGGTTTCACTTCTTCTTCTTGCAGATCAACAACTAAGTTCAGAACTACATATGTCTACATCAAGCAAGAGACCTACCAAGTCTAAGGGCAAAGCCAAGCTTACAGAGGAAGAAATGAAGTACAAATATCAGAGGGTCAGGATGCCCGAATCCCAGGCAGAATGTGACCTGGATATAAGAGACTCAGAACTTGGTCATATCGATATGGAAGACTTCTGGGCCAGAACCAGAAGGGTCACAGGAAGTCGTGGATGGACAAGCTGGTAGGCAGTGGACTACATTTTCTTTGGAGGGATCCGGTTAGTCCCTGTGAACAACGAGTTCATGATGGTAGTAGCCCGCTGCTACAACAAAGACACAAGGTGTGTCCAGAATGAGAAAGGTGAGGTCGTGATCAACCTCACTACCCAGCACTTCAAAATAATGCTTGGCATTCCTCACCACCGGCACTTTGTGGCTGTAAGCCAAGAAGATTGCACCAAGGCTTGGGAAGATAATGAAGATCAGTGTATGTAATTAATGAATGAGGTATACCTGAAAAACAAGAAGGTGGTGACTAGATGGCCACAAGTCATTCATCGCAGCGATTTCTCAGAGGAACTCAGTGATACCATCACGTTCCTAAGTAGAGTATTTGGGCTTCCTGATGCCCACTACTTTCATAAATGGATGCTTAGATACCTGGAGACAATGAACAAGAATGTGCCAGATCAACGCTTGAGTGGGCGGAGATCATAAGCAACACTATATCCGAGCAGCTCCAACAACTCACCACAATGGGGAGGTTCTACATGAACTCCTACATAGTTTATGTTGCGGCCTCGGAAAGAGATTATCTAGCGTTAATGCGGTGCGGGGTTTGGCCCTAGGTAAAAATATATGAATACTATCCAGAGCTGAAGCTGGAGAATAGTATTCCTCAGTTTACAAAGATTAATGATGCCTTCTTCTACGGCATCATCTGCCTTTTGAGGCCAAACATGACTCACGATCATATGACCAAGAGCATTGTTGCAGCAACAGAGAAATGGGGGGCCTTGTTCACTCAATTCCCCACCTTCACTTATCTAAGGGCAGCCAACTTCTTGGGGGAACCAACCAAATTGCCAAGATATGCCGGCCCCAAGCTGATCCTGTTGGAGCTGTCAAGACAGCTCATAACCTATCACGAGAAGTGCTTGAAGAGAAAGAAGGGTGGAACTCCTTTCCCCCTCACAGTGGGCAGGTACACTTGTCTCTCTCACCACAAAAGCATGAGAGATGTTTGCAAAGCTGGAGCTACTAAATCTAAAGCACAACTTCCCAGCAAGGCCCACTTTCGACCCAAGGAATTGCCTACCCAGGGCCAAACTCGATCCGATCCACATTCCACAGATCGAGGATATTTATATCGACCTGTATCATGAGGTCGAGCTCAGAAGGAAAGACCATTCCCACTTAGCCTTGGCTGAAATCATCCAGTACGGTGTAGCCATCGTCCCAAAAGGTTATCAAACTGCTGATCAAGAAGTTGATCAGGTATATCTTGACATGAGTGGGGATGACTGGCCGTTCGCTGTCATTGATAGAACCAAAGCACCTCAGACGATAGAAGAAAGGGTCAAAGAAACTCAGAGAGAAAGAGCCTTTGGTGCAAGATGAATGGTCTCATCTACCTCGGAGTTGATTTCACCACATCTCCATTGGGAAACGCACCTTCCAGACTGAAACATCTGCCAAGGAGCAAAGGTAAAGACAAGGAGGGTGAGTCAAGCTCTGCCAAGAAAATACTCCTGAGAGTCCCCCTTCCGCCACACAAGAACAAGTTATAACTCTGGCTTCTCCAGAGAAAGAAGTGGCCGAGGATGTTCCGATGGGCACATCCACTCAGGATGTTGCCACTACTACAACTATTGAGGTCCCTTCTATCTCTTCTCCCTCTCCTCCTTCCCCTCCTCGAGTGACCCAAGCGGCCATTCCTTTGGTCGTGTCCTCTCCCCCATCTTCTGTTGTTCCACCTTCCTCATCGTCCATCTTCTCTTCTCTCGTGGAGCTATCCCCCACCATTTCTTCCCTCATCTCTTAGCTCCCTTCCATTCCCATGTCTACCTCCCCTGCAGTATCTCTTCCTCCCGTGAGCACTTCCTTGGCCTCCCTCTCAATGCCGCCTCTAAGTGTCTCCACGCATTTTCCTTCTACTACTGCAGCTGCTCCCTTTTCTATTTCTAGCCCCTCTCCCATAAGTCCAGCATGGATCTCTCAGCACCTGAGCCAATAAAAGAGGAAAGTTCCCATCACACCGATGGACTTCTCCGTCATCCCCTCAAAGGGGGCCAAGAAGAAAAAGCCTATAACCCACTTCTCTCAGAGTGCGTTAGGAGAGAGAGTAATGGAGATAGCTTACCCCAATCCTTTAAAGGATAAAAAGGATCTGTCTTCGACAGATTATATAGTGACCCAAGTCACAATGGGGACATCTTCAGAAAGCCTTCAAGGAGAGGCCCTATCTGCAGTTAATGCCCTTTGCAAGAAGCTCCAAGAAGCAAAGGAGAAAAAGAGGTTGTTAAAGGAACAAAATAAACATCTCCTCCATGCCTTGCAGAAGATGGGTAGTGCACCTCCTATGACTGCCCCTAAAACTCCTGAGCCTCTGAGCCAGGACAATATTAATGAATACACCAAAATTGGTGAGTAGGGTATGGAAGTTTCCACCTGGAGGAGCCAAATCCTCAAAGAAAGTGAGGGAGTGATCGCAAGTTCACCGGATTATATCAGAATATCAATCGGGTGAACAAAGAGCTCCAGGCGATAGCAGGACCCATCTCTGAAGAGCTGGACCATGCCAGGATGTAGCATGAGACCTTTCAGAAAATGCTTGATTGTTCAGTCGAAGATCTGGTCAAGTTTGGCGTCTTTGGGCACCCCAGAGCCCTCAACAAAATCCTTTCTACTCTGGATTATGGGTTGATCAGCTGGAGTTCGTCCTAGAGAAAATTGACAAGATCAAGGAGGAAGCCCTGGATGCAATGCATCAAATGGAGAAAATTGTCCTGAGAATGTCTCCGGGCTTGCTCACTCCTTCTTTCACCTTAAGAAAGGTAGAGGAAACTATTCGGATCTTCAAGGAGATCATTTCACAAGGGCTAGGACCAGAGGTCACTTTCGACACTGAATCCATCAATAACCTGCTGGCCTGTCATGACTTCATTGGGTACCTGATAGACACGGAAAATGAATATTCCAAACTCCCTAAAAAAGCTCACAGATGAGTGGGAGACTTACGAGAGCTATCGGTGATTGGCACAGGATCCTTCTCGGGATCAACTTCAACCCATGATCACTAAGTTCATGGAATACCATGCCCAGTTCCACATCTCGTCACCTGAGTAGCAACAAAAGTAGGATACCCCCTTTCAGCCGCGGGATGATGATGAATAATCTCTTTCTTCCCAATCTTCTCCTTGTAAATATCTAAAGTATGTTGACACAAATGATGACATCATCCATGTTGCACCATGGGATGATGTCATCCACAAAGTTGTCAAAAGTCAACAAATGACTTTGAGATATTTTGTAAGATATTTTTGTAATTAGGTGGTTGGTTCGTTTTTGCCTTCTCTTCTTCTCTTCTTCTATAAATACTTGAATACTTGTTGTATTCAAGGGTGGATATTTTTCAGATGAGAAATAGAAGTAGGAAGAAAAGATTTTGAACTTTTTGTAACAAAATGAATATTAATACAATATTTAGACTTTGTGCTGAATACATGTGTTTTACATCAGACCTTTCTTATGTTAGATCTGTGTGATTGTTCTGTTGAGTCTACTTCTACTTTGTTGTCATTTATTCATCAGTATTGCTTTATTTGTCTATGCAAAGTAGGTTTGGCTCTGTATACTACCAACCCAAATCATAGACCTTCTGACCTTTCTGCTTTGGAATTCATTTCTTTTCTCCCTTCAGATCTTTCCTATCTCCCCACTCCATTTCTTTCCTTTCTTTTGTAGTTAGAAATACCTCTACTGGGATGAGATCCCAACCCCTGAAGGTAGAATATTGTGAGATTTGCACAATATTCCTGCTGGTAGAATATCAATAAACTAGTTTCACTTTGCTAACTCAAAAAGGGGCTATGCCCTTCACACTTTGGCTCGTTTATCCAGAGATCTATCCACTTGATGATTTTCAAACCAATAAGATTTGATTGTAAACCTTTGGGGTTACCTTAGGTCGATAGAATATAAATTTCTAAATGCTTTGCTGATTCATTTAACTCAAGATTTTGTGATAAATCATCAGAGATTGTGTGGAAGAGTGTGTATCTAGGCTTCCATTTGATGCACATATCCTAGTTGAAGGAACACCTTAACCTCTTTGAAGCATTTATGTTGTGCGAGTCTTTCAAGTTTTCCAAAGGTCCTCAAATAAGTTGGTAAATTCTAGTTAGCCTTGTCTAAATATCTCCCACCCCAAAATTCATTTCAAATTAACTCATCCTACATATAATACCCCTGCATTGTATTGTGTGTCAACGAAATAATACAATCCATTTACAAAAATACACAAAGAAAATCAGGATCATACCATGTCTATTGTAGCCTTAGCCTTGTCTTGAAAGCATTTCCATCATTTAGTAGTGATAGCTCTATTGAGTTTGAATAATGGTAAATTGATCATGTTTTCTCAAGGCCATCTCCATACAATCTACACGGTGAGGATTAGATCATATCCTTCCAAGTGCTACCCAATTCTTCAAAGCTTTGAGTGATAAAAAGTCGGATAAATTTCTTCCTCGGCTACAAATGACATATAAACCATTTATCTGCCTCTCGGTGTCATGTAAAATCCATGATGCAGCTCATGTTGTGAAGGAGATTAAATCTAGGTACCAACACTCAAATGGCTCCATTGTCGGGGATAAAGAATGCAATATCTAGAGTAATTTGTTAATCTTCTTTGAGTTCATATTCTTTTAAGCCTTTCAACACCCGAATGGCACCATTGATGGGGATGAAGAATGCAATATCTAGACTAATTTGTTAATATGATTCCAGTTCATATTCTTTTGATCCCATCAACACGCCCGAATGGTGCTTATTGCAGGACATTTTTCAGTATTTCAATTTTTCAAAATCCCTGGTAATACTTCTCACGTATTTTATGTGCAACTACATTACTGAGCATCAGTTTATGATCAGATTTATACTAAGAAATGATAGTAGAATTATAATTTTTATATGTTCAAGTGTCTCCAATTTTTTGTTTCAAACTTTGCACAATAGTTCATAAATTGAGTGAAAGAGAATCATATCTATTCAAGCTTTGCATAGTGCTAATATTTGTAGTCATTTGATAGATCTTCATAGTGCATTTGCACAAACTAGGAGTGAAAGTCCTTGAGTTACGATCTGGTTGTTATATTTTGATAAATACCAGTACCTTATCATACATTAAGTGAAGTGTGTCATATAAATCTGCAAACCTGGAAGGAAGAATATCTCTCTTCAGGAGGAACCCAAGTAGAAAGCTATTTCAAGAATTTGGAAAGACAGTTTTAGAGGAAAGAAAATTTTGGAAGGTTATTGAAGGACATACATCAAGCAAAGGTATATCCATTGGTGAGAGAGATCAACCTTTAATAGAGGATTATCACTCTTCTTCCAGTGATTTTGATTCAAGCAATCTTCTCATAAACTTGTTTACTTCAACTAGTGAAGGTCCTTCTACTATACCTGGTGAGTTCCTTCTTCAATATGCACATGTGTGTTTCAATTATAGTAAAATTTCCAAGAAAATTAGCACCTAGAGAATACCAATCTTGTGAACCACATTCTTAAACCCTAAAGACCTTGCACTCCTCATCATCTTGTGTTAACCCCAAGATCACCTCCACCAGAAAACATGGCTCAGCCTCCACCGAGGCCTCCATTTATGGTCAATAAATTTGGCCCAATAAATTTTAGGGGAATAGATGATTATCCTAATGTTGTGCCTCGGGATGTTAGAAGTAGATTGCCAAAGTTCCAAGGGAACAATGCCATAATAGGTGATCGGCATTTGAAACTCTATTAATATGATGGAGGATTTTGAAATTGGATTTGAGGATGTGTACATTAAATTGTTTGTCCACACTTTAGAGGAGGATGCTAGGGATTGGTACAAGTCCTTGCCAAATAATTCAATTGATTCATGGACTGAAATGTAGAATGCATTCAGATTGCAATATGGTGAAAAAACTAATCCCCAATTCCTCTTATCATATTTTGAGAATATCAAGAAAAACCCAAATGAATCAGTCCATGACTTCAAGACAAGGTTCAATAAAACTTTGAAGATATTTCCAATGAATTTAAAACCATGTGATGAATCTTGTTTGATAAAATATTACGATGCATTTGACAAAAAGGTCTGCATATTACTTGAGGGACAAAAATCCTGGCAATTTAAAGCGAGGCCTTCACCATGGCACTTCAAATTGAAAACAATATCAAGGTTGTTGGGAAACCTCCTAAGAGAGATGGATTTAAATTGGTAAATCTGAAAAACCTCAAGCAAAAAGAGTGTAGAATTGGAGGAAGTGGTGAAAATTTGGCGGGTGGGCTATCTAAGAGATTTCCTACAAGTCGGCAAGAGTGAGAAAGGAATTAGAAAAACTTCACAAGGTCAGCTAGGCAACAAGAACAAGATAGATTTGGAAATCACCATAGGAATGAGTAGAGATTTGATGACAAAGGTAAAGGACCTATGGGATTTGGAAATAGACAATCTCAAGCCAAAGAAAGTAAGGTTGTGCTTGATCCGTTAAATGCTAGAGTGGTTGTTGTTGATGATGCAAATCAGATTAATTGGTGTGACAAATGTTTCTTACCCCATCCGCCATGTGAAACAAATCAAAAAATTGAAGAGGAAGTTGATGATTATAATACGAGATGATGATGCTTGTATGATGGACTTCCCTACACACTCATGTCAAGGAGAAACATCTACTGAAGTGATAAGTGCATGGAATGCTGCTAGCTTTTGGGATTGCATCCAATGGGTACATCTTCTTCCTCCTTCTCATGTTTTAGAAATTGATAATGTACAAGCCTTTGAGCTTCCCAATAATGATTTTGAGTACTTGAGGGCATTGATGATCAAGAAGTATGATGGAGGTATACCCTCGGAAGAAGATAGGTAGCTACTTATGAACATTATGGTTACCCAAGAGAAGGATTATAACACAAGAAGTAAGGCTATCAAGGGATCTGGGCCTCACACCAAAAATAAAACCCCATTGCTTTCTAATTTCCCAATAGATGTTCCTAAGAAAGAAACATCTCTACTATCCCACGAGCCCCTTTACTATCCCAAGAAAATGTTATGCTTCACCCCATGCTCAAAATGTTAACAACCTCATGCCATCTAATGAAATTTCCAGCCCTCCTTCCACTTTGCTATTTTCCTAAATACATTACCTATGACATTTCTCAAGTTATAAGCCAAATCAAGGTTAGTGTTTCAATTTTTGAGCTGCTTAGAATCCCTTAGCACAAGAAATCACTGAGCACGTAGAAGAGAGAACTTGAGTATTTGGGATTGAAGGAGTTGAGAATGATTGTGAAGAGAAATGTGAATGTTGTTAAAGCTCCACTTGCTATTTCCGAAGTAGGAAAGACATCAGCATTGGAAGAATTTGGTGAACCATCGAGAAGGAGGTATATTTTGGAACATCCTTGGTTGAATCTCAAAGATAGATTTCAGTGTTGACCCTTTCTTCACAACTTTGATTATCAAATAAGGACCAAGAAGTTGCTAAGGAGGACATAATTGTATGTTTGACTGCTGGGCGTCGTGTAATGTCATGCCTTTGGAAGTCATGAATGAGTTAGATATCAAAGTAACAAAAAAAGATGAAGGCTTGTAATTATGGCAAGTGCACTCCCATGGATTCTAGGAAACCAAACCAAAATGCCAATTGTTGGGTGTGTCAAAGGTTTGGTGGTGCAACTTGCAGCCTATCCAGGTAAAAATTTGAAACTCGATGTTGTAATTGTTGATTGCCCTGCCAAATGGGGTATGTTATTATCAAGAAAGTGGGATACAAGTGTTGGAGGGAGTGTCCAAATGGATATGTCTTTTGCCACCATTCCTATTGAAGTCAGCCTTGTAAAATTATATGGAGAGAAGAAGATGTTGCATCTCATTGAGGATCCAAACAATGCTTCTTATGAAGTATTATTTGCTAATGTTGATGTTGATAATTTTATTGGGTTTTCCAATTGTAAGGAGCACAAGATGGATCAGTCTAAGTGTTTTGAAGAGGTAGGCTCACCATGGACCTTGCTATTTGATGGAGCTTGCTCCAAATTTGGAAATGTTCTTTGGTGTTATTTTAATCTCTCAAGCAATGAGAAATTTTTTTCTCCTTCAAACTTAACTTTGAATGCACCAATAACATAGGGGTGGATTTGAGTATGAGGGATTAGATGAATGGTCAGTTGTGGCTGAGAATTGCTTAGAAGTATGGCATAAAATATGTTGTTGTAAGGTTCTCAGCCATGGCCTTCTCCCTGGTACTTTGAACAGGCTCCCAAATGGATATTCTAAGTTGGTTGTCAAACAAGTTAGAAAAGCGTATGTAACAAAAAAAAAATGGATGAAACAATACAAACACATTGTTTGGGATCTGATTGAGATGTTTGATTCCTTCAACATTATTCATCATGAAACTTTTGGAAAGTTTAAATATGATTTGATAATATGGAAGTGTTGGGGTCTAGATTTTACAATTATACCATTTCTCCATATTGTGAATATGATTTTGAGATACTCACTAGGCCTGACTGATTTTTGCAATTTCTTATTCCCATGGAATAACATCAAGCATTGAAAAGTGTTTGATGATGATGCTCAAGTTGGAAGGAAAAAGGAAAGAAGAGGTTTTTGCTGGAACCAAGGTGAGTTTGTGGATCAACATATTGATTTGGAACCATTGGTGTGTAATGTTGATGGAAAAGAAACCTTGTTTGTAAAGGATATCATTTAATTGAAGACTAACGTCATCCCTAGAGGGCATTTGGTTGCTCTTGAGTCAAATTTTAACAATGTTGATTGTGTAATCAATAGAAACATGTTTGCTGAAATCTTCATTGAACACACCAATTTGGAGTGTTTCAGTAGACTTTTACGACCCCGAATGCAGATCGCTTTCTGGATCTAGAGATGTTTAAGAGCATGACTTGGGAACAAAGGAAAAACAAAGGAAGATTTGGTTAGGGAGTGGTTTAAACAAGGAAGAAAATAGTCTTACCTCCAATTTTTGAAACAATATCAAGACTGTTTAGCTTGGTCTTATCTAGGAAAGTGAAAGCATATATAGAAGAATTATTCCAACATGAGATCCCTCTTGAGAAAGATGAAAAACCATTCAAATAGAAGAAAACGCCAATTAACACACTCCTTTCTGTCAAAATGCAAGAGGAATTGAAAAATTTGAAGGATGGAGGAATCATTCATGCCCACACAGTTGTATTCTTCTTGGGTTGTAAACTTGGTGTCGGTTAGAAAGAAGAATGGAGATATCAAACTTTGTGTGGATTTCAGAAATCTAAATAGAGCATAAATAAAGGAAAAATATCCTTTACCAAACATGGAGAACATGCTGCAATTAGTGACTAGTTACGAGATACTTTCTACTTTGGATGGTTTCTCTGGTTATAACGTGCAAAAGTTTTGTCAAAGAATAGAGAGGATTAAAACTACCTTTACTACTTGTGGGGAACATATGATTTTATTAGGATGTCATTTGGTTTAATGAATGTTGGAGCTACTTTTCAAAGGGCCGTGGATGTTTATTTTATTGGTTATATTAATCATTTTATTGTTGTTTATCAAGATGATATTACTATTTTTTCTAGCAAAAAAAGTGACCACTTGCGACCTTTGGAAACAATGCGATCGTCACATCTGATGTAGAGAATATGGCATTTCACTCAATCTAAAGAAGTTCCATTTTGGAGTGTACTTTTGGCCGGTCGAGCAAAACTACTTGGTCACATCATGTCTAAAGAAGGATTGTTATGATTGATCCACAAAGGATAGAAGCCATCGCAAGATCCGGTTCCAAAACTAAGAAAGGAATCCAATCCTTCTTTGGTCAAATCAATTTCATTAAAGGTTTGTGTCTAATTTTTCTAAGTTGACTCTCCCCATTACTTGCATGTTGAAGAAGGACTAGAATATCATCCTGACAATGCTTTCTTATGAGTGGGAAGAGGCTGCCCTTAAAGCTTTTGATGGAATCAAATGGATAAGGAAGCATTTAAGCATGCTCCTATTGGTAGTTTTCCCCAAATTACTAAGTGTTTTGAAGAAGGCTCACCTTTCCAAATCTTCTCCTTTACTTCTAAGAACACCATTGTTTTCATCTATTTTGTTACAAAAGGATGATGATGGAGCTGAGAGACCTATTTCCTTCTTTAGTAAGGCATTTCAAACAAGTAGCTAAGTTAAAATGAAACACAATCATGGGACGAGCAAGCCTATGCATTGGTTAAAAAGCTGATAACTAAGGTTGTCTAGGACCTTATATTTTGAGTTCACCAAAGTTGTTGCTTATGTTCCTCACACAATGGTAAAAGATTTCTTATAAGAGATGGATATTTCAAGATATCAAAAAGATGTAGGTGGGTTGAGTCAAAAAATTGCATGAGTATGATATCTAAACATTCAAACCACAAAGCTATTAAGAGGCTTTGGGTCTTCGAAATGAAAGCATATAAAGCTCATGGTTGAAAGTAATTTATAGAATGTTGAATTAAATGAATTAGAAGAAGGAGAGGGAAAATGTTCTTGAAAAATTTTTGAACTAGAGCATAAATAAAGGAAAAATATCCTTTACCAAACATGGAGAGAACAAGGATGTAATCTATTATCTCGGATACATATGCTTCCCTAGACATTTGAATAAAAATCGTGGATGAAAAGATCTCTCATGATCGCTTCAAAAAACTATAAAGAAAAAATTACAAACTTTGGTTTGGCTTGGAAGAACCATTTTGAGGGAATCCTCTTGAGATGATTGATCCACAAAGGATGAAGATGAAGCTCCCAAAATAATTTTTGATTTCATAGAAGGGGAGTTTGTGGAGGACATTTGTTGGGAGCGTTAAAGCACACAAGATTTTGAGGGCTAGTTATTGGTGGCCAACTATTTTTAAAGATGCATCTAACTCGATTAGTTAGAAGATGTGAGATTTGTAGCTAGCATTTCTCCCGAAGAATGAAAGCTTAAGGATCCCTTCCTTTAAAAGCCTATATCAATTGAAGCTCCTTTCAAACAATGGGGTTGGACTTCATTGGTGAAATATCTTATTTATCAAGTGTTGGACATAAATGGATCAGATACATATTTTGGTAGCTGGGGGAGTTTGTGATTTCTTCACAAAATGGGTGGAAGCAATCCCCACTGGGGAAGGCTAGGAAACGCACCAAGTTGTAATGGACTTCATATTGAATCATATCATATGTAGATTTGGAGTGCCATTCAAGATTGTTGCTGATAATGCCATGAGTTTCAGAGCTAGACCTTTAGTGGAAATGTGCAAAGAATATGGAATAAAGTTGACATATGCTTCTAACTACAATCCACAAGGAAATGGGGCAGAAAGTGAGTCCAACAATAAAAACTTGTTGAATATTATTAAAAAGACTTTGGAATTAAAAAGAAGTGGGGTGAACAACTAAAGTTTGTTATTTGGGCTGATAGGATCACTTCCAAAAGAGCTATTGGTAAAATCCTGTTTGAATTAGTATATGAAACACAAGCTCTCGCCCCTTGCATCTCTGCAGTTGTCTTCATTTCGAGTTTGTTCAAAAACTTGAAGATCAAGAAATAAGTTCATATAAAGCAAGGATTAATTAGATTGTTGAACTTGATGAAGTGAGAAGAGCATCCCATCAGAGGCATGTCAAATTCAGAGATAGAATGAAGAAGTTGTTTGATAAGAAGGTAACCCCAAGAGATTTCAATATTGGATATCTTTTGCTGTTGTGGGATAGTAGGCATGAAGATAAGGCCAAGCATGGTAAAATTGATGCTTTGTGGATGGGCCCATATTCAATTGACATAAGAATTGGTGAGAATACTTTTTTCCTCAAAGACCTAGACGGGAATTGCTTGAGCTGCCTATTAATGGCATATATTTGAAGCATTTCTTGGATTGATCCCCAAAAATGAAGTTTACATATCACTTATACTTTGTATAGTTTTTTCTACTTTATTTTTGTTGTTTTTGTCGGTTTTGGTTTTCCTTTGTGTGTGGCAGCCCTTTTTGTTGGTTTATCGGTTGGTTTTTGGATGTTTTGTCTTGTGACTCCATTTTCCCAATGATTTTTTGACACATGGTATACTTCATTCTTATGGAACTTGCTGGGAGTGCGCATCCCCAAGTTGGAGCCAATGTTGGTGCCCAATTTGAAACATCCCTGTTTTGCTAAGGAGAAATGCATTTTTTCCCTAATTTTGAGGAAAAATAGTTTTGGGATTCGCATATACTTTGAATTTGACAAAAAAATTGTTTTTGTGTTTGAGTGCTATGTGTTGTTTGCATTTCCTCCATTTTTCACCATTATGAAGGAATCCCCAAATTTACTTTACGTTTTGCCCTAATTTTTCCCGTTTAAAAAACCTCTGTCATTTTTTCATTTTTTCCAACCTTTAAAGCTCAAAATAGTTCGATTTGTACTTATTTTCCCTCAAAAATCCCTTTTCATGGTTGTAAATTGCCTAAAATCACATTCCATTTGTCTTTTGATCGAAAAATTCTTCACCCATGAAGAAAAAATCAATTTTGGGGTCATTTGGCAATTTCTCGTTTTTATGGTCATACGGGGTCCTTTTCTTGTCAAATTATAGCTCATATATTATTGCATACGTGGCCATTTGTAATTGGATAAGGATTGGTGGGTCATTTCTAAAAACTTAATGTTTTGTGTTTTTGGAAAAATGTGCAAGTTGCTTTGACTCCATGAGTCCCAGAGAGGAGGACACGTGGCAGGAAGGGAGATGGAAAGGTGGAGGAGTTTGATACTTTTTGGCCTTTGGTGAAAAAGAGTTAAAGTATAAAATTGGACCGCAAACTCGTAGCCAATGGGATGAAGACACGTGTCAACATCAGAGCACAGAGTGGAAGATGGAGCCTCGGAGGAAAGTTAGAATTTTCACCCATTTTGGAAAAAAGGGAGAAAATCATTAGAATGGACCGCATGAGCCCACCATCGAATCAAAGGATAACATGTGGTAGGCTCAGAGGCGGGGAGGTGGGCCATCGGAGGCAAGTTGTATTTTTAGCCTCTAGTTATCAAAAGGGTAAAATTGTTGAATGGACCCACGAGGCCCGAAGGTAAAAATTCAAAATTCATCTGAGGAGTCAATGGCGGAGGAGTAATTTGGTAGAGGAAATGTTGAAAATTTTCCATTGGAAAAATAAGATTAAAAGCTGAAATCGAGCACTTCCCTCGGCTAATCATATGAGGACTCATGTCTTGTAGGAGGCGGAGCCACGGAGGAAAATTGGAAAATTTTCCTTTTTCTAAAAAGATGCAAAATGTGTAAAATTGAGCTGTGACTCCATATTCAGTCATATTGTGCCATGTCTCAGACCCAAATCACAAAGGCGGAGTGGTGGAGGAAATCAAGAAATTTTACAAATTTTAAAAAAGTTGTAAAAAGGTCAAAAGTGTCCTCGAGGCCCATTTTTTGGATCTGCCACGTGGAGGGCTCAGAGTTAAAGATAAGAACAGATGACGATGGTTTGTACATAACACCAATTTTGCCACCATTTGAGCTCCAAAAAGTTTGGAGATGCATTTTTTACATCAATTTTCATCAATTTTTTGCCAATTTGTGTCATTTTGGCCTACAGGGTCTGAATTGATCGAATTGGGGGCATCATTTGTGAATCCAAAGCACATTTCAAATTAATTTTTACTCTAATTCATGAAAAATGTGAATTACCAAATCCAAAGTTGCAGAGTAAAAAATTGGGAAAGGAAAAGATGAAATAATGAAATGAAAGGGGTCTACATGCGTGGGGAATGAAAAACGTGCTTCCACTTTGAAGAATGATGAAAGTTTTGTAATGATTCACCTTTTGAAAGAACAACTGGAAACTTTTTGTGAGTTTGTTAAATGTCATTTTCAAAAATATTGCAAAGCAAAGGTGCTTCGAATATTCCACTTTTGGAGGGAAGATTTGAGGGGAAAAGTAAGTGAGTAAGTGAAAGTTATATATTGCATGAATTTTTCATGCAAATGGTTGGAGAAACTTAGAATTTTCATGAGAAAATCTAGGAAGAAGCCCATTCTCTTATAAACCACCTGAGAACCATTTTAACTCCTTTTGTATCAAATTTTATCATGTTAGGTTGGTTGCAAATGTATATCCACTAACAAGCTCTAAGATTGTTCTTATAACATTTCCTGTTGATAAATTTGGTCATTCTAGATTATTTTTGCTCTCTTGGTAAAATTTGCATTTACTTATGTTTCAAAATGTTTTCAATTTGTATTTCTTGCTCCTATTACAATCTAGTGTTTGGAATTTCCTTTTGATCATACATATCTAATTCTGGTAACAATTTAGTGGCATTTGCAATTCCAAAATCATAAGATCTTTCATCTGATGAAGGGATAAACAAATTTAAATTCACTCTGCTTTCCTTGATATAGATTTGATTGTAAACCTTTGGGGGTACCTTAGGTATGATAGAATAGAAATTTCTAAATGCTTTGCTGATTCATTTAACTCAAGATTTTGTGATAAATCATCATATATTGTGTGGAAGAGTGCATATCTAGGCTTCCATTTGATGCACATATCCTAGTTGAAGGAACACCTTAACCTCTTTGAAGCATTTCTATTGTCTAAGTCTTTCAAGTTTTGCAAAGGTCCTCAAAGAATTTGGCAAATTTTGTTAGTCTTATCTGAATATCTCCCACCCTAAAATTCATTTCAAATTAACTCATCCTACCTATAATACCCCTGCATTGTATTGTGTGTCAACAAAATAATACAATCCATTTACAAAAATGCACAAAGAAAATCAAGATCATACCATGTCTTTAGTAGCCTTAGCCTTGTCTTGAAAGTATTTCCATCATTTAGTAGTGACAGCTCTGTTGAGTTTTAATAATGGTAAATTGATCATGTTTTCTTAAGGCCATCTCCATACAATCTACACAATATAAGGATATTTTCACCTCCTTCACAAAACAGAGGCTGCAATATAGGTTCTCTTACCTTGGCTGATAGGAACAACCTAAAATAGTGAGGATTAGATCAAATCCTTCCAAGGATCTACCCACTTCTTTAAAGCCTAAGTGCTAACAAGTCAGATAAATTGCTTCCCATTGACTACAAAAGCGACATATAAACCATTTATTTGCCTCACGAATGTCTTGTAAAATCCATGATGTAGCTCATGTTGTGAAGGATATTAAATCACGGGTACCAACACGTGGAATAATAATAGATTGGAAGGCTTCCCCCTCATCAATATTCAACATCATATAGCCATTTGTTTCACTGAAATCAGCTCTAGAAAATAGTTTATTCTCTCTAATATATATGCTCCTAATACTACAACTGGTAGAAGGTTTCTTTGGGAAGAATTGACCACCTTCAGAAAGATGTTTAGTGATCTAAACTAGATTATAGGAGGTGATTTTAACACTCCTCTCATTCCTTCATAAAATAAAGGAGGATTTAATGTGTTTACTGAGAGTATGGAGGACCTTGGGAATTTTCTGGGGTGGAATGATTTGATGGATCTGAATCTTAGTGGTTCAAAATACACTTGGTCCAATAGACGTGAAGGGGAGAACCTGATCCAAATCAGACTAGACCATTTTCTTGTGAATCTCCAATGGATCCAGGAGCAACAATATACTTTATCCTCTCTAGCTCGCATTGGTTCGGATCATAATCCTTTGATTCTTAAATTCAATATTAGGGAGCAACCTTTTGGTAGACCTTTCAGTTTGAAAAAATGTGGACCACTCATCTAGAGTTGGAAAAAATGATAGAAGAATGGTGGAGTTTGGAAATCAAAGGAAATAGCATGTTCAGGGTGGCTGCCAAACTTTAAAATATTAAGGTAAATCTCAAGATTTGGAATAAGGAAGTTTTGGCAATATCTTTCTCCAAAAAAGTATAATAGCATAAGATCTTCATGCTATGGAAGAAGCCATGGAATAGGGAGGATGGTGCATGGAGGAAAAATTAAAAGAAAAAGATCTACTTGCTGAATACCATAATATTCTACGCAGAGAAGAGATATATTAGAAGTAGAAATCTAGAATTACTTAGCTTAAAGAGGAGATGAGAACACCAAATTATTCCATATCTCAGCTACTATTAAGGCCAACAAAGGAATAATCCAAGAAATAAAGAAAGATAATGGTGAAATGGCTACGAGGATAAGGATATCTCTACTACTATTGTGTCCTTCTTCAGGAACTTGTTTGTTGAAGATATTCATTCAGATGAAATATCTAGAGCGGAGATCCTTAATCTTTTTCAACCTGCTATTAGCCAAGCTGAAAATAGTGAACTCATAGCCATCCCTTCTGAGGATGAGATAAAAGCTATCCTTGATGCTATGGAAGGGGATAAAATCCCAGGGCTAGATGGTTTCCCTACTTTCTTTTTCAAATGTATTGGGATATTGTTAAGAAAGAAGTGGTGTTAGCGATCCAAGACTTTTTCTGATCTAGCAGCTTGCTCAAACAAATCAACCACACTTTTATTTCCCTCATCCCAAAAATATAGGAGCTAAGGACCTTGGGGACTTTAGACCTATTAGTTTATGCAATACCATGTATAAGCTCATTTCAAAAATTCTGGCTTTCAGATTAAGGGAGACTCTTATTAATTTCATCTCTCCAAATCAAGGGACTTTGTTCTGGAAGGAAAATCTTGGACAACATAATTACTATTCATGAGATGATACACTCAGTGGAGCTCTTAGGAAGGGAGGCTATGATTGTGAAGTTGGACATGCAAAAATCCTATGATAGAATATCTTGGGATTTCTTGTACTCCCTCCTAATTCGGTTGGGATACCACCCCCACTTCATCAAAATGATTCAAGCTTGCACTAAAGAACTAAGCTTTTCTATTTTAATTAATGGAAAGCCCAATGGATTCTTCAAATATGAAAGGGGATTGAGGAAAGGGGATCCCCTATCACCTTTCCTATATATAATAGTTGTTGAAACTTTGAGCAGGTTATGTTCTAGGGCTTAGAGAGTTGGTATTATGGAAGGTATAAAAGTGGCTCATGGATTTGAAAACAATTTCTAGTTTGTTGATGATACAGTTATTATGGGTCAAGTTTTAGTTCAAGAAGCTAGGGCTATCAAAGGAATCACTAAACATTATGAAAAATCTATGGGGAAGAGGATTAACTTTAGAAAGAGCTCATGTTTCTTCATTAATGTGGGGGAGGAGCAACAAAAGAATGGCCAACATTCTAGAGTGCAACATCAAGAATCTCCTAATACTTACTTGGGAATTCCCCTTTGTGGGAAAAGGTTTGAGGAAGAAGGCTGGAATAAACTAATAGAAATATTTCATAAAAAAATAGCCTCTTGGAAAGGTACACTACTCTCACAGGCTAGAAAATTTCAGCTTCTTCAAAGTTGCTTATAGGGCATTGCTATTTTTATTATGTCCATCTTCACTCTACCAGTTAGAGTCAAGAAATCTATTGAAAGCATACAGAAATGGTTTTTATGGACTGGATTAGAGGAAAAGAATAGAATCCCTTTAGTTTCTTGGGATAAAGTCACTCAACCAAAGGATAGGGGTGGTTGGGATTAAAAACATTCAACTCATGAATCAAGCACTTATAGCTAAGGTTGGGTGGAGATTGCATAGAGAGGAGGGAACCTGGGTCAACATCTTGAAAGTGAAATATTTTTGGCCCTTTGGTGGTACTCTAGCTCTCTTCTCTGATATGGAGCTTCCTAGAGGTTCTATATTCTGGAATAACCTCTGCCAAACCAGAAAGTTGTTGATAAAGGGAAGTAAGTGGAATCTTAGAGATGGGTCTAAGATTAAATTTTGGGAGGACCCATGGATAGTGGATGGTGCCCTAAAATCGGTTGAACCATGGAGTGAGATTTGGTTTTTTTCACTCAAGAACAAGGAGAATTAGTCTGTAATTATTGGGATAAAGAGAGAAAGTGGATATCCCTCCTCCCTCCCCCACTTCTCCCTCCCCTCCTCCTCCCCCACTTCTTAGAGGATATTCAGACTTTCAATATTTAAATAATATGCTTAAGGATTACCATATTCCCCATGATAGAGCTTAGGATGAGTTGATCTAGAGAACCATGGATACGGGGGAGTATGGTGTTAAGTCTAGTTATTTGTTAAATTTTGAACACATTGAACCTAATACTCTTTGGAGGAAGGTCTAGAATAAGAATCTTATCCCCAAAATCAATATTTTATTTTGGGAAGTTGTTAAAGGTAAGATTCTTACTGTGGATAGGCTTAGAAAAGAGGAATGATCATAATCAACAGATGTGGCTTTGCAAATGTAATGAAGAGTCTATTCAAAGCACCTCTTCCTCGAATGTCCCTTTTCTTTTCAAGTTTTCTCTATTTTCCTTGGTTTGTTTAAGGTGAATATGGTCCTTCCTGGGGATGTGGCCCTTCTGCCTAATCAATGGTGTTTCAATTTTTAGAATGCTTTGGTTAAGGAAATTTGGAAACTTGCTCTCCCTCACACGTTATGGGGTTTATGGCTGGAATGAAATAACAAGACTTTTAGGAACAAGGATTCCAGCTTGGAGAAGGTGATTGAAAAGGTGAGACAATCCCTTAAAGACAATGCTCAGATTTTAAATCCCAAATAGGCTAAAAATTATCGGATTGGGAAAAAGATATCCTAAGGTGCATGGATTTCATCCCTAACAGTCTTGAGAAGAAGAGGATTAACCAAAAGGTCAAATGGTCAAATCCCCCATTGGAATCTTCAAACTCAACTTCCATGACTTGGAAAAAATTATGAATGGTATTTTTGGAGGAGGGGGACTGATTTTTGATCACAGGGGCATTTGCATCAGTTCCTATTATTATCCAAAATGTGCCCCTTGCTCATTTTGTGGCTAACTCCCTTCATTCTTCCCTCTCTTGTGCCTCAGTCATAAAATTTTACTTTTCGAGGCATTCAAGGATTTCTAGAAATGGCACCATTAGATATATCTTCTTCTCAGCTTTCCAAAAAGGTAAATTTTTCCTCCTAACTCCATGTATTTTTGAAGTTATGGCTCAGTGGAGTTTTTGTGGGAAATTTCCCTTGGAAGGCTCATGTGGCGATAATATTACACAACGTGTCGAAGGAAGTGGCAGATGTCGAGGGAGACTTGGAAAATTTACCAAGTGTTTGGCAAAGTTTTCAAAAGGGATATTTCAACCCACAGGCCCATCGGCGAATCAGATTATGCCATGTGTCCAGGGGAAAAAATTGAAAAATCGACTAAGTGTCAACGTCATGGAAATTTTCAAAAGGAAGGCCCGCCGACCAATCATGTTACGACACATGTCACCGGAGGCGAGCAGCGGAGGTCGGAGGTGAACTTAGAATTTTGGTGAAATGTTTGGCAAAAAGGGAGAAGGAAAATTGTTGGCCCGTGGCCCCACCCAACCAATCAGATTATGCCACGTGTCCATGGGCACGCGGGCTAGTGGAGCGCGGGAGGAGATTGGAAATTTTTCCCAAAGGGATTGCGCAAAAGGAAAAATGTTTTCCTAGGGCCCACGATGAACCACCGATGCCACATGTCCCAAACCGGTGGAAGGCAAGAGAGAATTTGGGAAATTTTCCCAAGGGAAAAAGAAGGAAATTTCAAAAGAAAAATCGCCCCCCAGCGCGAACCAATCAAATCTTGCCATGTGTCCGGTGGTAGAAAAAAATATAAGAAAGGCCCACATGAAAAATTCTCCAAGAAAATCCCACAATGAATGGGGTTATGCCACGTGTCCGAGTCAAAAACATGGTCAAACGTGATGGAAAATTTAGGAGGAAATGCTTGTAGTGAATCACCTACTGCCATGTGTCCTCAACTCATCGGCCGGTGGGGAATTTTGGAAAATTTTCCAAAGGGCAAAACAATGGAAAATGAAGCATTAAAGGCCTACACCCAATCAAAACATGCCATGTGGCACCTATAATGGTGGAGTACAAGGAATTTTTGGAAAATTTTCCAAATGACCAAAAAGTGGAAAATTTAAAAAAAAATTCTCGCTAACTGATTTGGTCCTGTTTTGCCCTAAAATTTCAAACGGCCATATCTTTCGATCCAGAGCTCATTTTTCACGTTCTTTATATCAATGGAAATTTGGTGAAATTATCTACAAGATTCCGGGGTCATTTTTGAATTTTGATGGAGTTTAGAGAGAGAAAATTTAAAAATACCTGGCACGTGGTCATGGACAAAAATGACGTTTCAACCACCATTTTTAATGAAGAATGGCTCGCATTCTCTCCCAGCATGGCAAAAAATGTCAGGGGATGGGCCTATAAGGATGTCCATGCTATTTTAATGCATTTTGGGTCAGTGGTTGAAGCTCTCCCATATTTTCCCACGTTTCTCTCTCCTGGGGTCATGGCTTGCATTGTAAAAGCTAGAATGGGTTCATTTTTAAAAAGGGGAGACACTTTTTCAGCTCTGCAACTTCCCTTTTCTTCCTTTTTGGTAGAATTTGTGGAAATTTTTACCTTTCCATGCAATACAACACCCCTTTTTCCTCTTGATCATTGTAATGCATTGTATTGGATCTGGAATGTTAATATATGCTCTGTGATTAAAATCCCTCAATCCTTTCATATATCTACCATTGTTTTCCTGATCTTTCATTACATTTTGAGAAATTTGTGCATGCTTTGTGTTGTGTTTTCTTGTGGATTGTGTATGTATTGTAGTATTAGGTGTCTACAACTCCTTTGGTGCATCACCTCATTAGCATTAGCTTCATTTTCTTGCATTCCCTATCTTTGTCCCCTTGGAATTTAGGGTAGGAACTAGGAATTCAAACCTCTACAACTTGTAAGTGATATATCTGATCAAAGGAGTTGAGGAACCAACCTCTAATCTGGAGATTCCTCTCCCATTTTTATAAGTCCCACACTTGGGGAGAGGATTCAATGTTGTGTAATCACATTGGATGCCCAAGATGTCAAACTAGAAGTCTGATCAACATCCAGGGGTGCTGCTGATTTGCAACAATAGTTTTGGCATGCCCAGTGGGACCTTAGAGGTCTTCATCTTCATTGAAAAAAATTGATGTGCATTTGTTACAAGTTTCTTGCTTAAAAGAGCCCTAAATTACACATCGGCGACTTAAAGGAAGAAGAATCAATTTGGTTTTAGTAGTGCAGATCTAAAAACTCATGAGAAGAATCACCACAAGGTCAAGAGTTAGAGAAGAAGAAGTGTTGTTTGAGTATCTGCAATTATCTCCAAGAAGAAGGAAAAGAGGGAGGATAATTCAAAGGTCTCCATCTCCACCAAATAGAACTCTCTCAACTCCTCCACCTGGTAGGCCTTTCATTCAATCAACAAGGGTTCTAAGGCCAATCAGAATGGCACAAAACAACCCCTATGTCAATTTCACTGGCAGCAGCCCACTTGCTCTCAATGCAAAAAATCCAATCCCAGTTGCAGCATTGAAGAACATCCCATACTTTACTGGAGAAAATTAGACCACTCCTGGTGATCATGTTAAGGATATTGCCAATATTTGTGTAATCCATGAGATCAATGAGATGTAAGTTGCTGTCAAATTTTTGGCATCTTCATTCAAAGGGAAAGCTTTGCAATGGTTTAGGAGTCTTGCCTCAGGTTCTATCCAAAATTGGAACCAGCTATGTATAGCCCTCCATGAGTAGTTTGGAGAAAAGGGAGATAACTTATCCCTTTTGGAACAACTGAAAACCATCAAGAGAGCCCAATGAGCAGCTGACTGACTTCAACTTCATATTTCAAATGATTTGGGAGAGAATTCTAGTGGCAGTAAGGCCAGCAAGAAGGTGCTTTTCTATATTACCTTAAAGCTTTAAATTCTGATATTTCTATGTTGATTCAATCCATGGGAGGCACAACTATCCCTGTTGCTTATAGCATTGCCATTAGAGCTGAAAATTGTTTGATTCAAGCTGGTAAGCTAGCTCCTAGGCCTCCAATGCCACTGTTTCCAAGTTTAGAGAGCCCAAACACTAATCAAACGCCTATTTTAGCCCCTATTCCCACTCCTAGGAATCAGAATTCAAGTGAAGCTTCTACTTCATCTTCTAGTGCCTCAAATGAACTTCAAGAAGTCATGAAGCAATTGCAAAATTTAGGTAATGAACTGGTTATACTCAAGAGGTAGCAAGCCCAAGGTTTTAGGAATTCTTTCCAACATCGAAGATCAACCTAACAGGAAGCCATACCAGCCTCAAAGACCACCCAATCCTAGTTGCAAATTTAAACCAAGCAAGACCTCTTGCCAATAGACCATTTCAGCCCTATAATCCCAATGTTATATCTACCTCTAAGGCATTAGTGCCAGTGCAAAACAACATAGCTCAAGAGTATGATTGGTGTTTCCCATGCAATGAACCTCAAAACCAGTCTATGTGCTTCAATGATGCCTTGAATCAAGCATTAATGGTGAAAACTAATGGTGTGGAGGGTGAAGGTATTCAAGGAAATAACCAACAACAAGAAACATTCCAGCAGCAATCAGCTCCAAATGATACTACACTTGTAAACTGGCAGGAAGAGGATTTTTGTGGCATGAATCAAATAGTTTCCCAAAGTGTTGCAGCCAACACAAGGTCAAAAAGGAGGAATTTGGGTGAAGAACAACCATTGGCTCTAAATAATCCACAACCTCCTACTACTCCACAAGTTATTGGCAAACAAAATGCAGTTCCAAACATGCAAGGACTGCCTAAGACAGCTCTAGGCCAACTAAAATGCCAGTTGCTACTACCCATGTGTAAGGAATGAATGTGCAGGCTAAGGGATAGTAGAGAGATGCTTCATCCCCATTCAACATCATTAATCAGATGAAGAAGAAAAATGTAAACATATCAATGTGGGAATCACTATCTATCCTAGGCCAAAGAGATTTGCTACAAGCTGCCATGAAGGATTGGTCAACTTCAAATCAACAAGTCCAAATGCAAGAGAAGGTGCTCACAAATGCTGCCTAGCCTGAAGGGAATCATGGAGGACAACAAGGTAAAATGTTGAAGCCCCCTCCATTCTATGTTTCATTGATCATTGGAAACCAATTAGTACACAATTGCATGATTGATTCTGGGGCAAGTAGTTCAGTAATGCCCAAGAAAATAGTTGATCAGTTGGGAATTCAATATGAAGTCATATCCAAAGGGGTAGTGCAATTGGATGGGATAGCAGTAATAACAGTTGGAGTGATAAAAAACTTGAGTCTTACTTTGCATGCATGCCCCAACGTTGTTGTTTTACAAGATGTCTCAGTAATAGATCTTCCACCACTCTTTGCCCTATGTTTGTCAAGGATTTTGTAGCCAAGATTGGAGGTTACTTATCTGCTGATTGGTCACACATGTTATTCAAGACAAGATATGGAACTAAGGCCACAATCAGATCTGAACCTATTACAAACTTTCACATTGAGCCTTACACCCCAAGTCGGATCAATACCAATTGTTCAGCATTTGACCAAGAGGATTATCCAAGCACTGATGAAACTGACACCAAGGTAGGAAGCATCTCAGATCTAACTCTTGATGAATGGGAAAACAAGGTGCATGCTTTTGATCCTTATCAAGAAATAGAAGAATTTGAGCTAGGAGTCTATTGCATGCATGAAGAAAATCAGCCTATTCCTAGCATCACCAAGCTAGACCACAAGGATGACAATGAGGTATGGCGGTTATTTTTGATGGATCAAGGAGTAGACAAGGTATAGGAGAGGGGAGATATGCTTGTCTCACCTCAAGGAGTTAAGTATTATTCAGCTTTTAGATTCCAGTTTACATGCTCTAATAACATGCTGAATATGAATCCTTGATACAAGGATTGCATTGGTCAATCAAGAGAGGAATAAAGAACTTGTAAATCTTT